>OY986061.1:12232660-13487294 GCA_963920205.1 Stenodema calcarata | reverse complement strand
AGGGTGCCTCGTGCGATTTGGATCACAACTGTAATCATAATCGTGGGGCTGTTGTATGGAAAAACAGCTCATTTTGAGCCCTACGCCAGTTCAGTCCTACCTACAGGTACCTTGCTACAATATTACAAAAAACCACAGTCATGCAGCATGGGTATAGGAGCGAATTTTTGAATAACTGGTTTTACGAAAAATGTCTCTATTGAAGAAATGTCCATGAAGAACATCTCAAGTATCAACCATATTTCTTCATTTTCAAAGTGCTCCGCAATCTGACATGACCATTTAATTTCACGTAAAAACCACCTTTAAAATGAGGTGTCACTCGTCAGACTGTTTCATTTTGGGATTTTCAAGGATAATCCCCCCCTCCCCCTCTTAAACACCCCAAAACCCTCCTTAGCTTATAGATTTTTTAACGCCGAACACGATGGTGAACTCAAAATTGCGGTGTCTTATTCCGTTCTCAAACTAGAGCACTTTGAAGACAGACCTCTACTTTCCATAGACCGTGTTGACGACTGGTTGATGATCTATGGACGTATAATGCAGATCTACCTCTCGTCTACTCCTCCTCTCCAGTGGTCCTCCTCGATTCCTGATCACAAATAGGCCTGGTAGTGACTGATACGCTGAGGAGGTTGTCACGTTACTTCTGCCACTTCCACCTAACAGTGGTCGAGAACCCCCAAAAACGTGATCAAAACTCAAATTTTTCTTATTTTTCTACAGATTTGAAAAATTTATCTTTTATTCTACAATTCTTGAAACACCCAAGCCTGCCAAGGCTTTCCCGAAATCTGCTTAGAATTTTTTGTTAATTGTTTATTGCATTTTTTTTCTTATTTCCAAAATGAGGAGAGCTTTTCTGATTGGTAATCACGGCCAACAAGTAGATCCGATGATGAGTAAATTATCTTCAAAGCAATGTCGGATTTTCATGAATATTTTTCCAAATTAGGTAGAAAAAAAATCGTTCAAATATGTGCGTGCTAAAATTGGTCTCAGATTGTCGAGAAAGGTATAAAGAAAGTTTTCGAACCAATTCCAGGTGGTACTAGCTCCTACTTTGTAGTCAGTTTAACAATTTTCTTACAGCTAGATTCCCAATACAGGGCTATAGGTCACTATGACCTGTCCAGGGCTTTCTCTGTTTTCAGTTTTTACATGATAGGACGAACATTCTGGTAACAGTCCTGCTAGTTTCTTACCATAACTTATTCTAACAGTAATCGATGGGAATCAACATTTTATGAAACATTTTTCACTCACAACCTATCCGTAGATCTGTTGATTTTAGCGTAGTTAGTAAAACTCTAAATTCCAAACATGTGTCCAATTATAAACTTCAATATTGAAATTTACCAGTTTTCACGGTGAATCTGTACTGGTGAACCTGCCGGTAGCTACGCTCTGCCACCCTAGAGTAATATCATTCAAGTAATTTTTCAAGATAATCACCAACATAATCGTCACGACCAAGTTTTCTTCAAGCTGAAAGACATCAAACTGTTAGGGTCAGACCCAAGTTATGATATCATAGACACGGTTCTGTCTTGAGGTCCACTTTACTCAAACCTCAGTATGAAACGACCGGGCAAAAAAGTCCTCCCTCAGTCTAACAGTTGTTACGCGTAACTTGGTTTTTATATAACGCCATCTTGCAAGAGATGCAGCTTTTATCCGGCTCCGAGACCCGTGAAATGGAAATGTGGAAGGTCAATCCGCGCATGCGCCTAAGGCTTTTTTTTTATATCATTCGGGATTTGTCGAGTCTTTCGACGTAATGATCGACTATTAAAAATTAAACCTTGACTGATACGCCGCCATGTAAGTGTGGAACTCGAAAATTGGTATACCGAATGTGGCGCTGGTAATCAGGTGATTAGTGCACAAAGGCTTGTATTGGTACCGTAGTTCATCTATTGTGTGGTATACAAAGGTTTCTATAGTAGTGGTGGTTATCTTTAACAAGAGTGGATTTTTGAGCCTACTCATACACTAACAACAGTATAGACTACCGGCAAAGTGCCTAATTTCATGTACAAATTTTCCCGGATTCTATTCAGGGTTAGATATAGAATAGTGGCGGATGGCTATTATTACAACCCAAAAGAAATACTTCGTGTGGTCAATTTTTCATATTAAAAACATTTCAATAGACGGTGCCACACGTGGCCCAGACAAGTTGTACGTCCGTGCTTTCAAAAGGTCCTCATGAATTTTGTTCTTTCCCTTTAAGCCAAAACCATGAATGTGCCAAAAATCGAAATTTGAGTTTGGCATCACTAGCGATGGTTAATGACCTCCTCTATTTATGAAAAATCCTTAGAAATGCTTTAAAAAAATCCTTAGAAAACACTTGAGATTAGAAATGCTCAGGTGTTTTCTATGGATTTTTCATAAATAGAGGTCAATACCGCAAGTGATACGGAACTCAAATTTCGATTTTTGGCACATTTATGGTTTTGGCATGGAGGGGACGATATGTTGTTGGGATCACTGACCTCGACATCAGTATTTATAGAGCACACAGAGTACTTACTGTAAGGGTAAGGCAAAGTAATTGTGAGGTCGTAACGTGTTCTTTCGTTTATTAAATTAAAATGGCCAAATGAAGGAAATAGTTTTCAAAAAACAGAAATTAGCTTCAATTCAACGTCTCTAACAACACACAAATCAATGATTTCAAAACTATATCCATAAATCAACCCAAAATTCATAATCTCAATTTTTAAAGATACGAGGAATTACATAGTAGCAAAACGCCTGCCAAACTAGAGGTCGCTACCCAAATTACACTCGTATAATGGCGGCTACCAACTACACTTAGGTCTTCTAGGACTTACATTTTATTAAATAAACTAACATTGCAAGAATCATAAATTAACAACAATAATTTTGATGACCACCGTTGATGTGTGATGTTCTTATAAGCTACTATAAAACAAAATCACTAAATAACAAAAAGTGTTGCAATAACTTTTTTAAATTTTGCTTACTTATTTCAAGGTTTAGAAGGATTTTGCCGATATTTTCATTGCCAATAAATTGTACTAATCAACAAGTTTATATACACCTTTGAAAATTACTAATTACGCCAACCTAATGAAATATCAGGGAAATATACTTGTAAACTTAGCATTTAGTTGAACATCGTTTTCGAGAAAGCAGTGTTGGTGCACTCTCACAACTAGGCGACCTAATCCACTATTTGAAACACTATCAAGACTACCGATAATCTACATTATGAATTCCGCAAGGTGTTTACGAGACGAAGCTCAATTAAGAACGGGCGAGCGGACCGCTGCTGCAAATTAGTTTCATTAGATAAGTTTAGATATAGTTTTTACTGGAAGAGAAAATAGAGAAGTAGAGGTCTGACCGTGTTCCAGGAACTCGAAGTGCGAATGTAACGTCTCAATGAATGAGAAAAGGGGCAGGTTGAGTTGTTTGGGAGCCAATAACCTGATAGATAACCAATGACCGAATAGGGACTATTGACAACTGGTTATCATTTCCCGAAACTCGAGCATGTCACAGGAAGGTATCACATATGGCTGAGGGAGGTAATGGCTCAGAGTGAATAGGATCACAAATGGTCATTGTTACGAGGTGCCCAGAAATAGTTGAACATAGTCACAACAGGTTAGAACACAGAGAGGATGAGGTATGGGAAATGAAAACTTTTAAACGGAAAGCCGAGATTTAATTAAATGAGATTTGAGCTATTTGGGATTCGCACGAGACATTCATACATTTCGAGATTTGTACAAACAACCTGGTAGTCTTGTTTTGGCCAACGTAATCATACAGACAAGTTTTCGACAAGTGACAAAGAATTGAAGGACTTTGTACAATCAACCAAAATGAAGTTTCTACGAAAATATTGGTTGCATCAGTAGTGGTTAGAAAAAGCCAGAAATCGTGGATTATTAGATGTTATGCCTGAGATTTACTCGGACTTGTGTGGGGCGGAACTTCTCATAAGTGTTTAAACTTCTTCACCAAAAAGCCAGTCATCCATGGGGGGGCAGAGGGCCTTAAGGTTCAGAAACGTAAGAGTTTGGCAGAGAGTTACGTTTGGCCAGCGTTGACGTTGGCCAGAGGCTGCTCAGAGTAGGGATGTACAAAAGACATTAACTAGTCACTAGGACTTCCTTGTCAGAGTTACAACTCACTATTACAAGTGAAAAGTGACTATTACTAAGTCACTTTAAAAGTGACATTGTTGGTGAAGTACTCTAAGAAGTCTTCTTAGAGTACTTCACCAACCATGTCCACAAATACTCGCAGATTTAGACTGTCGATAGCATCTTCAGTAGGTCGTGGCACAGATTCTAACATTTATAGACGCCTATTTCCAGAGATTAAACGAAACTTCCAAGGATGAGGATTTAGAACAGGCGGAACTGATTAAGTGCCTCAAGAAGCAGCCATGGCGTGGACCAAACTTGACCCATCTCTCAAATAGGAAACTGCACTGGATTTAAATATAAATAACGAATCCAGTTCCAATATTCCACACGAAAAATTTGACATCGACAAAATGATGAGCCTGTACTAGTTTCAGATTTGAGCAAACTTCTGGATTGTCACACCAGCGATTCGCCAATTTGAAGAGTTTAACCGTTATCGTGATGTAAGTACAACTACTTGCCTCGAATTCCACCTTGAATCCAACCATAACTCAAGCTAACTAGTAAATTCCAATGACACGATAATCAAACACCGATTCAAAAACAAGGTTCTTCGGACAACATAATTCGCAATGGAGAAATGCCTGAGCAAATGAATAAAGCATTGATAACGAACAAATCAAACGTGGATATTTAATACAACCTATTCAAGCGGCGTTATTTGTATGCTTAAGTTCACAACATCGAATCACTGTCTGGCAAAACTGTTGCTACAATTAGGTACGTTCACTCAAGACTAGAAACTCGAGCCCTGGTAAGTTCCCGAAGTACACTGTAACAATAGTAGCCACTCGGAAAGGGCCCTTTCGCGTGTAATTACTAACTCATGGTGCCTAATTACAGCATTGTGATCTATGTACAATAAAAAATATATTGTATACAGTATTTTCTAGATACACTAGATGTA
This sequence comes from Stenodema calcarata, assembly GCA_963920205.1. Taxonomy (NCBI): domain Eukaryota; kingdom Metazoa; phylum Arthropoda; class Insecta; order Hemiptera; family Miridae; genus Stenodema; species Stenodema calcarata. The sequence goes on along the minus strand of OY986061.1, from coordinate 13,482,191 downwards.
ATTATAACGTTATGTACACAGTAAAAATGATAATAAATCTTTGTGGGGGGATTTCTCTTTATACAAGGAAGGAAACATAAAAATCAGTCAAAAACCAGTTTAAGGAACTTTGATATTAAATTGAACTTTTTACACTAAGAATTACTCTAAAACCAACTTAAAAGACTAATTGGAAACATGCTACGATGACGCGTCAAATAGAAAAAGATTGCAAGAGCATTATTGGTACGTTTAATGGTTCCTGCCACACGGAAGTGGATACGTTTCCACTTGTGTAAATTGGGCAAACTAATTGAATTGGGCAGTGTGTGAAGTGAATCGTAGTGAATCACTGAGCAAATAATTTTGGAGCGGTCAGTAGTAATAATTTTTAATGGGAAATGTGGAGCGAAGCCAGGCGTTGGGATTATTGGATCGATGCTTATTCAGCAAAAGAATGATTTCTTCGTGGTTATACGTATACTTGCTTTCAACGTTACTTCTACGCGAATGAAGGATCGTCGATTGGTGGTAAAAAACAACTCCAAGGCCATGGTCAGGTCTTCTTTTCTTCAGGCTGCTAAAACCCAATCTGATTGGAACAAAAAAAAAAAACACATTATCACTCATTCACGTGAATTATATTACGTGTATTTTATCCAGAGAACGTAGAACCAACTGGAAGGGGCAAGGGCAAGGGAGGTTCGGCGAGTGACTCCAAACTCCCACTGCAGTGCACTCGTCTCCCCACTCTTGTACCCTCACTTACAGCTGAGAAAGTAGTGGAGAGCGCTCATTTTATCACGTTCTCGTGCGCTCGTTCACATTTACTTGTTTTTCGGGCTTTTTTTGACCAAATTTTGGCACTTTTAGCACTTTCGTTCTCAGTGCCAAATTTTTAAACCCCGAATTTCCGAAAAGTATAAATTTATACTTATTTTATACTTATTTATACGTATTTATACTTTGGGTAGAAATTTCTACCCAAATCCGTTTCAGACCATCCTGAATTCACTGCCAAAAAACACCAAAGACCAAAGGCTAGTTTTAAGGGGGAAAAATTACCAATAAATTCCAAAAATGAAACAGTCTGACTAGAGACATCTCATTTTAAAGTTTTTTTTTTTTTTTACGCTGAACGCAATGGTGAAGTCAGAATCGCGGCATCTTATTCCGTTCTCAAACTGGAGCTCTTAGCAGAGGAAGAAACTCTGTTGCCGCTTAAATCTGATAACGGGATGAGGTATCGCAATTCTAACTCCACCATCGCGTTGAGCGTAGAAAAATCTATTAACTGAGGTGTTACTCAGCAAAAAATGGAGTTTTTTGCGTCTTTTTTACTGAGGCCTGATTCGGCATATTCTATGGAGTTGGAAGATGGATTCTGCATTGAAATGTAAAATACCGAGAGCAAACCCTTTTTTTTTGTTAGTTGAATTTCGCTCATAAATTCATGCTGCATGATTGGAACTTTTGTCAGTTTTTGGTCTATATCTCGAAAAGGAAGCGTTTCCCATTCTACACAAAATTGATGTACAGTAGAACCTCGATTAACAGAGGTATAGCGGGGACAAAGGGCCACGGATAAGAGAAATCACGGTTAAGCCGCTGATAAAATAAAAGGGGCTGAAATTCATAATATAGTGAAAGGACAAGGGTTTTTATAAGGCTTCGTAATACGAACGTGCGACCATGAACTTGAAATGATACTTAGTGACAGTGGATCTTAACTCACCCGTCATCTTTTTGGATCGAGGGAGTACACAGATAACGTGCTGTCGGACGATCCAGCGGCCAAGAGGATACGGTGGGGATGGAAGGCGAGGCACTCAACTGAACCAAACTTGGTTGGGAACCAGTCGTGAACCAATTTGATCACGTGCAAGGGAGCACCAGACCAACGGTAGACGCTGATCTGACTGACTGACCCACTAAACGAAAATATCAAAATATAAATGAACAATCAAATTACAATATTTTTAGAGTGCTTTGGTAGACTCGAGTACAAAATGATTGATTGGACGCTTTTTATTGCGCATCTCTCCTGTCTTTGTTTTTTCCCCATTCTTCTCAAAACCATCATGTTTGTAACTTTTTCAGTCCAAAGGATGTTCAGCATTCTACGATAGCACCACGTTTCGAATGATAGGATCTTATGCATAATATGCAGATATTATCTCCTTTCTTGAGAATCCAAGCCTCCATACCGTACAAAAGTGTTGAAAAAATGTAATATTTCAATCATACCAAGCAAAAATCCCTCCAGGAGCGTGACACGCCATCGCTTTAAGCCCTTGTCCGTGGGATGTCTGACAAACAAGTTCAGCTGTGGACTTCCTCGTGTCCGCGAATCTCACATCACCAGCAGTACTGAAAACAAAAAAACGTTGTTCTTTTAGTTATCGAACTTAGCATTCACCTAGGTACCTATTCCATTTTAAAAGGTTGTTACAATTTGAAATTCGGCAAGAAGCAGATGAGTTGTGATTGGCCAGAGGAGAACGAATTCGTTGAATGCGTAGAGAAACTGCTTCTCACACAGAAAATATAAAACAACGGCATCCGTTAGAAGGGATTGGGATGCCTTTACTCGCGAACAATTATTCAATGTGAACACCAGAAAATGAAGAAATTGACTAAGCCGTGACTAATTATGTAGAAATTAATTTTAGTTTACAGTTGACCACTGTCTCCTTACCTGCCCGATAGCAAAGAGAAATTTCCACTTTCATGTGCGAGCGCAAGGGAGACGATCCGAGCTGAATGTTCCCTGTAGGTCATAACTCTGCATTCGTGCGGCCTGAGACGCCTATCGAAGAGCCTGACAGTCCCATCAGAGCAACCAATACACATCTTGCTGCCACCTAAGCAAAATTCGTTATAATATTATAATATAGGTAGACAACTAGCAGTAGGAGTGGAATATGAAGTGTTCGTTTGTGGCGCCCCAGAGCATGTACTGACCACAGCTGGCCACAGAGCTGAACAGTGCTCTGAGGAACTGACTACTCGAGGGCAGTCATGCTGCCAGTACGTGAATTTGCTCGATGAAAGTTCGCCTTTTGCATAAAATACTAAATCAAGCCTGAGGGGAAAAAAAGTTACATGAACCAAGTACCTGTTGGATCTAGAGATATGCACGTGACGGGGACATCAGCTCCAGTAGGAATGTCCTCCAGGGCCAGTTCTGTGTTGGCATCCCAAATTTTTAGAGATCTCGGGTCACCACCAACGATGAAATTCATTTTGTTCTGGTCCCAGGCGAGAACTCCTACGCCACAAACTATCCCAGTGCCACTTCCTGGAATTTTGAACAACAGATGATTGGCTTCGCTAAGTATGGATTGTGACCACAAATTCTTCACTAAAATTATCTATCTTATAACCAGAACACAGTGGCTAGGATGTGGGATTTCAGTGGTTCAGTGGAAATGAGATAATCCTTCACTTAGGTAATACAATTATGATATAACATAGAAAGTGAGACAGTGGCAGACATGCCATGTGAAACGCAGCACCATGACCTGTGAAGTCGAGGGTTGCTATTATAATAGTTTAAAACTATAATAGTTTTTATAGCATCCGAGTAGACTGTCTGATTTAGGTCACCAATTTGAATTGATAAAAGACAAACCCGACATGCGCTTGGAGAGTGGATCAACACCTGCCCATACTATGCAAGCACTTAGTGTTACTTTAACATTTTCAACAGGAATCGTGATTTCCATGCCACTCCTTGCAATCAAACTTACTGAATGAATTTTTAATGGAATTAGGATTAAACTGAGGAGGCGGCAACGCTTGCCAGGCCGTTATCAGCTTCCCATCCGGCTTCCACAGCCGAACTGCACCATCTTCCGTTCCAGCAGCAATGAGAGAGTTGTCGTGCTCGTTGATATACTCAAGACAGGTAACTCTTCGAGACGACCCACGCTCTCCTCTCACTTGGATCACCTTGCTCTGCGTTTGGTAGTCCCATATTCTGGAAAACATTTACACGATTGAAAGATCGCAACATCATGTGAAATGTGATAATGCAATATAGGAACTCATATCAACAACCGTGAGGGTTTCCATTGATTTCATCAATGTTACACTCTGAGAGTTTTAGAGGGAAAAACAAAACATGGAGTAATATTAAATATTACTCCAAAATTTTATAATTTTGGGTCATCACTTGACAGAATCAATAACAACTTGTTGAAACATTTGTAGTTTCAACTACGAGATAGGAGTGATGAAATTATCATCATCCCTGTTAGCTCCACATCTGTTTATGTTGTAACTGTGGACGCTTCAATTATAGACTCATTTATCATTAACTTTCAACATTTTGTGTGTAATAAAGCCTTGTGTAGGTTCAATGCTTAATCTTATTACAATTTATTGAATGTTGTAATGGAGTAAGCGCTTCATTTGATCAGATCTCTCCCATATACTGCTACAAACCCCTATATATACCCCACGCTAATGAATGTTTCATCACCCCAGAAGATTTTCAAATGAGTAGGCAACTCCACTACTTTAGGTAGGTACATGACAAGACATATAGGAACAATTTTGTACAGAGGGGGAGAAAAAGCGAGACTTTAACGGTCATGATGGAAGACTCAAAAAGAACCTAATAACTTATTAGTAATAAGATGTATACATTATATACATAGTGCACAGCTTGGGACATAACCAATATCATAATCTGAAGTAGGAGGCTCGGGATAATAAGTGTATCAGTACCTTAGTGATTTAGAAAATTAATTGCCGAATTCAGATATCTCGAAAACAGACAGGTTGGCGGATTGTTATTGGGAGGAGAGGTACGGGGACAAAGGACAAAAAACTTGAATTTAAATTCATAAGTCGGATAATATTCGAGTTGAATCAATATAGTCGATTTAAAGTTTGAAACCCGTAATGCAAGTTCTCATCGTGTGCATTGCGGTTTTCAAATTTTAAATCGACTATATTGACTCAATACACTTTTTCCTCAATGGTGGTGCGATCTGAAAGACATTTCTCACTAAAATCCATTCGGATTGGCTGTTACTATAAAAATACTTACGTAAAGGAATCTTTATACGCAGCCAGCAAATGAGGCTCGTACGGGTGGAACTTCAGGGTCGTAGGCGGAATGTTAGTTCTAGTGTAGAACAACTGGTTTTCTGCTCTGCCCTGACCAATACGAGACTGTTCATAAACAGCGTCCCCTCTGAGATCTGCATTTCTCGTGTATCTGAATAAACATAGACGAATCACGCTGTAAATAATTTCAAAACTCTTTTCTGGTGAGACAATGTTTGTGTTACTGTACAAAACAAATCTGGTATGCTCAATCGTGCACCTTCCCTCATATCACCAAATGAGTGGAAGTGTTTGTGGAGGAGTGAGTGTGTTTACCTCCAAGCCCGTTGATAATGTGATGAACTCTCCATGTCTGAGTTCGAGGTTTCAACCATTAACGGCTGAGCAAAATATTTGCAGCTCCATTCAATGAACTGAGATGAAACCAGAGATCGACTCCCATTCAAACACTCTTCAACAGAATCTTCGTTTATCTGGAACAACGTTACACAATTCCATCAATTCAAAAGATATTTTTCAATAAACTACAATAATTATAATTATTGTAGTTTATTGAAAAATATCTTATTAATAATTATCTTATTAAATAATTATTGCAGGGGCGGATCCAGACTAACCTACCTCTAGCCTGATCTTACTTGGGTCAAATTGCGCATACTAGATGAATGAAAATAACTCCCACTCACCTATTTGGAACGATGTTAAAATTAGTTGACGACCACAAACTTCTTAGTTGGCTTTATGTACAAGAACAGAGTGAATTTATTCAAGAACACTTTTATAATATCCATAATCATTTATTAAAGAAATTATTTCTCATTGTGTTTGCAACATTGTTCGGTAAAGAGAACGGTTCTTACGTTAATGCGTATCAATGACTGTTTGACTGAGTCTGTCATCCCCCCCCCTCCCCCCCCCCCCCCCGTATCCGCCACCGCATTATTGTGGCAATGAAGCTCGACAATTACCGTATTTGGAAGTAGTTTCTTCGAACGAGGCGTCAACGGGACTGATTTGATGCTCAGCTTGTCTCTTGAACTGGAAGGTGGCGGTGATTCACTGCTGAGACAACATACGCAACAATTACTAAAGTATGTAACAGATGGTCTGTTTGGTATCTCAAAATAAACCTTCCTACTCTAATGAGCCAACCCTCATTGCCAGTTCATGATTCGATCACATACTTGAGATAGGTTGACCGATTTGACGGTGAAGGAGGCAACGAGCTGGCTTTCCCTTCAGGCACGTCACGTGGAGATGATGCAGAGTCTTTGACCTGCAATATAGGTCCACATTCAAAATAAGGAAAAATAAATGAATAGTTATTTAGTCAGATGGAGTCACATTCAAAATAAGGAAAAATAAATGAATAGTTAATCAGTCAGATCAAAATTGATGTGGCTTGATTCATTTCAACTAGTTTCTATATGGGTCTCCTCACTTATTAAAATCCTGTTCTTTTCCCCCAAAATGAACCATAATTCTGCTATCGAAATTAAAGTAAGCAGCCATTTGTGGCGTTGCAGGCATGATTGGATCCTCTCTCAGGATTAAAATTTGTTCCAATCCTTCTGCTCAAAGTTCCCCATTACCTCACTGCCCTGGGATTCTATCATATTTTGGGTCAGCCAAAAGAAACCTCCCATCCCATAATAGGGTGATATGAGGAACATCCCATCGAAACTTAGAAGCAGGGAGTGTTTTCATGAGCGCTAATTTTTTTTTTTTTTTTTTTTTTTTCATCTAAAAGTGATTCCATTCCATCACAGGAATCACTATCATTCAGGATCACTATCTGTTCCAATCCTTTTGCTCAAAACTTCCCATTGCCTCACTGCTCCGAGATATCACGTCAGCCACTATCCCAATCCCAGCCGCTGACAGCGCTAACTTGCTCAGCCAGAACAAAACTCCCCATCTTATATTAGAGTGATATGAGGAAGATCCCATACAAACTTAGAAGCACAATTTATATATCCAATTGCAAGAAATAAGTGAGAGTGGTTCCATTGAGAGAGCGTTCAAAACCGAATTCCCCACTCAGCCTGGAACTTTGTTCGTTGAATGAGTCCCAGTATTGAAGTTTAAAGATTCTAGAATGTTTAAAAGGAGTACATATTTTTCCGTTTCATTGCATTTTAATTACTAATCATAACGTCATTTGACTGTTGAAAAACGAAGAATGATACTCAATATAATTTTAAAGAATAATTACTGCATAATAATCATGCCATTGTACATGCTCAAGGTCTTTTGAATTCTTAAATCTTTTCTACAGCTAAATTGCGTTCTACTCAGAAATAAGTTCCAGTCACACAGCATGAAGAAATCAGCAAATTGACAAAGTAACCAACAAGTCCACCAAACAACATCTATCAAACGTAATTAATAGAGGAACAAAGCGAAAGTAGGTGCCCAAGTAATGAACAGTGTCAAGACACAATACGCAAAACGTACACGTTCCTATCTATTCGTACGCACTATTCTGCAAAATAAGGTTGTGCGGGTTTCAAAGATGACACCAATTTTGGGGTTTACGAAGCCCACTTCTCAGCCAATCGGTTTCAGACGAGTGTGGGGAAACTCACTGTGGCATGAGGTTCGGTGTAGAAGAAAACATGGATCTCGTACCCCTCCGTGTTTTTGAAGGTCTTAATTTCTACTTATGCACGAAGTTTTCTAATAATTTGACTGGAATAAGGAACACAAGCTCTGGATGGTGAAAGGAAACTCATCGTTAGTAGTTTGGTTGAGACAAAGGTGAAAAGAATAACGAGAGACAATGGCAGGGCGTTTGTGTAAGAAAGAGCGAGAAGAAACCAAACCTAATGAACTCTGATGAAGTTCTAGTTTCAAGGAGTGGACTATGAACTGTTCCAGCCTGAACGAATAGCCAGTAGATTTCTATGTCTCTGACAATAATACTGAAGACGTAGCAACTCCAGGAGTTGAGATCAGATTGCGAATTGGACTGACAACATCCACAGTACGCCCACCTTGTGGACATGGATATGAAAAGAGCAAGAACTAAAAGAAGGCTGGATAAGAACAAAAACTGTGTAATAATTTCCATAAAAACTGATCAAATATCAACAAAATTCACAAGGTGCCACCACCACCAAGAATTTATGGCTACAGGGAGATGTGGATATTGGATATCAAGTGATCGATAACATCCGACTCTGCCACCTTCTGTGCCGATTCCAAGGAATGCCGCGAGATCATGTTATCGTCTTAAAATTTGACTTTACAGACCTTAATTCGTCTGTGAGCCCCCAGAGTATTTATATTTAAAAGCAATATTCGACCTCTCATAGTGAGATAGAATTGAGTCCAGACCCAATACAGTGCTGTGGTGAAGTAAAGAGAAAGAAAGTACTAGCGAAAAATGTATACTGAAAGAAGGTGGAGGCAATTTACAAGTTGACAGTTTATGAAGAAAAAGTCGTGAATGGAACAAAATGTTCTTACAGTTAGATGGCCCATAGAGAGCGAGACTCCCCACGCTCCTGTTGAATGAGGTGGGCTGGCCTGTCCTGGCCAGGCACACACCTTTGCATCCCAAACACAGAAAACACATTAGACCAGAATCAAACGTAGTTATACATACAAAAATGAAAATTAGGAGTAGTTAATCAAATCTCAGAATTGTTGAATAAGGCGAAATTATACTGAGACAATAAGAGTTCAACAACCTAAATCTCAATGAGGCTGCTGAAAACCAATCTGCCAATCAAGCTGCATACTCTTCTGAGCTAACTCTTAATGCCTCTTCATTTATTCCTCAGGACATTGATGATTCATCGCGATGTAACAATTCATTTTCTGTTCTTGTTAGTGTTCACTTTTGCTCTAACATTATAGGGATGCATCCACGTGTTCCCCAAATGATAATGTTAAGAACACATTTGAGCACGCTTCAACCGAATGCTAGATTCTGAAGGTTCATTAGCTCTGGCAATAGCGTTTGTTGAATAACGGTCTAGTTAATATTTTCAACATGTAAAGATCACCTTAGAAAACTGAAAAGAGTCGCTGTTTACAAGACTAGGCCTCGCAATGTCGCAGATTTCGAGTGAGGGAACGACAGGGCGCAGTTTGTGCTCTCCAGACGTTCTACCTTTCCCAATATTCTGCGTTCAATCATCATGGAAAAAAAAACCTTGAAATAAAACTGCTTACTGACCTGATCTCTGACGTAGTCAGTGACATACTTAGACATGCTTGACACTCCTGGGAATGGATCAGAGTCCAGGGCTGTGAGGCCTGTCCACAACTTCTGATACACGGTTCCAAACGGTATAGTTGATGATGGTAGCAATGAAGGCACTGAAAAATAAATAAATAGGTAAATAGGTGTGAGATAAAAAGTCAAAGTTAGTTGGCCACTGGTTATTATTGTCGTTTATAATAATTCGTGTTCATAGCAAACAAGCTTGTTCAGTGCTCAGTGCGTACCTATTTCAATCCGTCGCGGATTTGGGTCATTAACGTTAGTTGGCCAAGTTTTTCCTAACAGTGTGATAAAATGATTTTTCTTTGAATAAAATTTTTTTTCTATCTTGATAAATCAAGGAACCTCTCAAGTTACAATACATTTTTCCGAATTTCTCTTCTACGTTTTACTCAAAGTATGATATAATTGAATTACATGTAGGAGCCACAAACCTGTAGCGAGGCTTGCTATCGATGACGACGAAGCCACACGTTTGATCCTTTCATACGAGCTATCTACGGTGTCTGGACCAGCAGACATGGATGCGGTTATTGTGTTATAATTGTTGTTATGAGCAGGAGAAAAGTTCTTCAAAGCAGCGGTCCAGTAGTCTTTGGACGAGTTGGGCTTTAGGGTTACACTTGGGGACATCAAAACATCTGCACACACCACACGGAAAAAAAAAAATTACCAAAGATGTTAAACGTTAAGCAAGTTGAATGTTATAAATATCAAATTCATGCGTTGCAGAAAAATCTCATTATAATTCAAGCATTTCAACTGTCCATTATTAGATAAGAGCTGGGAGGCGCTGAACGACCAGAGAGCAGAGAACAAAGTCACCCTGATGTGGAGGGCGGTGAGTGCGCAGGTATCATGGCAGGAAAAGGGTCTCTGCACAGTATTTTTGGGGCTGGAGCCAGCATTGGTACAACCTAATGCTCCGTAGGATATTCCTCGGGTGAATGGGCGAAGGACAAGCATAGGAGGGAGGCACTGGTAAGACGAAGACTAATGGATTGCACCTTGCAGGAGGAGCTAAGAAGCACTAGAGCTGCTAAGGAGGAAAGTGAGACTCCTGGTAGGCATGCTGACGGGGCACTGGTTCCGGAAACATCTTCACAAAATCGTAGTAGGTACACACTGGAAATCCATCGTGCAGGCATTGTGGAGAGGAGGACGAAACGGCACCTCATCTCCTCTCTGAGTGTCCAAAACTTGAATCTCAACTATACGGATATGGAATGGACCCAAAGCCTATATACACACGCCACCCAGCTCCAACCAGTGAGAGTGACGATCATCGAACGAAGAATGTGAACTCCTATCACAGGACCCGTGGTCTCCTGGACCAAGCACTTCCCAGCCCACAACATCCCTCAAGCTCTCACAGACTCCCCTGACTCCCTGCGACTTCGCCAGCACAAGCCGTTTCAGAAGCCTATCTGGATGATTATGTTCATTCCTGAAGGAGGGGTGAATGTTATAATATTCCAACCCCATCAGGTGTTCAGCGTCGTTAGTTACCAATTTACAGTTTCTTCAATCGACGTTTTCTCTCTCATTCCATCCATTAACGCCTTTCTTGATGTATACCATTCTTACGTCTAATACAGCCTCACAATTTGCCCAGGTTTCAGTGCGGCGGATCGGTAATGGCCACATCCTGAGTCCCTGCTTCGATCTACCTATCTATCTATGAATATCACCAAGGAAAATTTACAATACCATCCACGATGAATCAACGTAGACATGAAATCAAAGTAGAAAAGTTTCATTTTGCTGCTTGTATTGTTTCGTTTGCGTTCCGTGTATTTGCTTGGCCTGAATACACCTTGAAACAGGCGAAACCTTTGTGATAAAAGTAAAATTTTGGAGAGAAAAGGCGGGGGAAGGGGGACCTTAGAAGTTCTGAAGGATTGGAGATTATATCTCGAAGAACATTATGAATTATTTAGTTTGTATTACAGTACAAGGCCTGAGTAACGTACCTTGTGCAGTTTCTCGGAGTTCCTGAAGAGCCACGGATAGAAAGGAGTTCTCGAAGACGATAACTACATTTTGAAGAGCAACCACCAACTCCTGGAAAAGTGCATGAACCATTGAAGTTGTTACCAGAATGAAGTAACAAAGTAGAGAAAGTAAACGCCATTTCAGTACGTGATCAGCTCTGAGAGCTCGTGATCTACAGAGAATCTGAATTGGTTCTGATCATATCGCTTATAGCTTCTTATAGCCTCGCGCCTTTGAGTGGGAAGGGTGGGAGTGGGAGTGGTTCAGTATGAAGTTATAGTAATATCAGATATTATGATTCTAATGATCTTGTCATCTCAAATGTTAAATGGTGCTATAATTTTCCTACTTATCATCTCAATAAGAGCCCCCAATCATCCCGCACCAAATGACATTAGTAATTCCAGGCATTTGAGAATAAAACTTTACCTTTCTTACAAGCGGGCTCATGTCTTTAGATACAACGTTGAGAATATTCATAGCAACACTGTGGTCAATATTATTCGCGTGTTCGCTTCTCTCGGTCGCAGAGTTGATGAAGGTGCCAAGAGCGAATACTGCAGCAGCTCTCACCTAAACGAAAGAACAAATTACATGTGAAACAAGCCGGAGTTAAAGTTTTAGTTGATGGTCTAGTTTAGTTACAGTACAGTTGCCTTGGCATAAGGTTAAGTCTCCCTAGCTCCGGGGCAGTTCTAAGGCCTTGTGGCCGATCCAAACGTGTACACCGAAAACTCTCAATATATCTATCACGACAGCTGAATAGCATAATGTGACCTACCTCAGGTACGGGATCTTTCAAAAGGGTGTAGAGTTTCTCATGCGCAGAGTCTCTGACCCCGCACCACCTCGCTTTGTCATACTTCTTCCAGAGGCGGCCCAAAGTGATGGCGAGCCATTGCCGAAGTTTGGGACAAGGATCTCCGAGTTGCTCCAGGCAAATTGAGACGAGCGACCCCTGCAGAGCAGCTTCCTGCCCGACTGGGTAATCGTCGACCATACACGCCAACACAAATGCGGCTCTCGTCCTTTCTTTGGCCTGCAATTTTCACAACAGATTCGGGGCCATGAGTAACAAGTACAGAATGTTCCAAATTAGAAAGCAAATAATGTCATCCTCAGGAGTAAACCATGTACCTCTGGCCCATACACTCAACATTATATTTAATGAGACTTTTTAGAGGATGAAAAACAATAGTGAACTCACGTCCATCGATTGGTCTTGTAATATCGTCAAGAAATACTTGTGTCCGTTGTCCCTCACCAGGTCTGCTTGGCACGACTGGAAGATGAATTAACAAAATATCACAATTCAACCTGAGAGTTGGAAATCTTCAACTGTGCACTCTCCCAGGACACAGACTGGGGATACTGAAGAATCCGGTTTTTAAAACGTTCATTAACAATTGGGTACATTTTAAACAAATAGTGTAAACCAAGGAATTGAAAATAAGATCCAACTCGGAACAGATTAAAAGACAAAACAACTAATGAAACAACCAACAAAGAAAATCAAGTCCTGAAGCAAAATTGGAACTGGTCATATGCAAAATTTGTACAGATTCAACCCAACGTCCACAAAGATCTCCTGAGTGCTGGTATCCAAAGAGTTATAATAATTATTATGTTTATTATTTTCTGTCTGTATCGGTTGGGTTCAACTCTGTGTGGTTTCTGGAATGTTGAGTTGATTTTCGAACTTACGCCAAGTTGGTTATGGCGTACTAAAAAAATATGCGTTTTTAGGTATCCCTTTTCAAGTCTTGGATCGATTATTAAACTTGATAAAATACACATACTTGGCCTATATCTTCAGTTTATTATTATTGCATCTTAGCTCACTCTTCTATATTAATATTGGTTTCACCTGGTGAATATAAAAAATATTTAATGAAAATTGCACAAAAAGTGCAATACTAATACTCAATATTTATACTAATACTCAATAGTGAACGTAATATACGGTCTCAATTGTGGATATATTGGGGATAACTCCCTGCGTGCAATGCAGAAACTTACCATTTCTTCAACATTTTGTTAATGACACATTTTTATTTACTAACAGGAGAAAGATAAGGTGAACAAGGATTAGGGGCTACTTACACTGTCAACAGCGAGAATTTTGGCCCATATGAAAACGAGAAGTGACCGGAGTTCCCGTGCTGACGACTGCAACAGTTTAAGTACATAGGGAAAGATTCCGACGGACAGAGCCAAGTTGACGGCCCACGGTCCTAAATCCAAGAATTTTCCAAGCAGCTCCAGAGCTCGCAGCCTGTGCACTTGACTAAGCAACACCTACAAATATGGAATCATAGCGTGATTACAGTTCGTGGTTACCAGCCGTGACGTGGCTTTGCTGATGCTGGAAGTCGTTCCAAAATCTTAAGGTCGTCTTTAGAACGAGTAATCTGAGTTTGTATCCCTGATATGTACAGACGGAACATTTACAGTAAATGAAAATAGTTGGGTCTACAGGAAGAAATTCCGAAGTTAATGAACTTTCACACCTCGGGGAGGAACCTCAAAATTGTCGGACTTTTTCGGATTGTAATTATCTGACTTTTTCGGATTATCGCTCATAACTCCAAAACTAGGCGGTTTTCGACCAAAACATTATGCTTCAATGTTGTAGAGCATTAAATTTTCTATAATTTCGTATTTATATAAACGTTTTTCCTCAACCTAATATTAATTGACATATAGCCAATCAAAGTTAGAGGAATTTTCCCAAAATGGCAAAAAACGAAGGTTTTGGCCTAATTATCAATTACCATAGTCATACCAAAGCACCAAAAAAGTAGAACCATCAATATCTAGAAGATCAATTTCCTCCCCTGTAATGACGACACTGTCACAAACTTAGTAAAGGGGTTCAGCAAGGAAAGCCGATAACGTTCTACTGCCATGATGCTTAGGTGTAAGATAGCTAGAGGTCATCAAAACCTTCGTTTTTGGCCAATTTTTGACATTTTGAGAGAATTTCTCCAACTTTGATTCCAATCAGGTTGTTCTAATCAGAATGTTTGTGTTCAAAATGAAGTGAGGTCAAGTGAAAATCTGTGACACACTCAGCAATTTCAAGACAGACACATTTTTCACAGTTTCATTTAATCTTCATATTAGTTGCTTTCTTCAAACTTCACGTAAAACGTCATATAATTAAGAAATTTAGGAACTAGAGAGGTCCTCAGGCGTCCCCTCGAATATACACCATAATAATTATTACAACGAGAAAACTATAAATATAATACTCCAATATATCGAAATTGGTGTCACTTGAATGTATCCTTGCTCAAGTAAATGCCCAACTTCTACGATTTACGGTAAGTTTAGAGGTGTTTAATTTAGTATCTATTTTATAGAAGGTTTCCAGATTTGGCGCTTAGGCCTACAGGACAACAACGAATTAACCACATTGAAATTAAGCAACAGCGATTTCGTGTTGCACTATTACGAAAGAACTTGAATCAATCGACAAAGAAAATCAGGGTTCCATGATACAGACCTGAAGAACGATTGGCAACTGTTCAGGAGGGCTTCGGTTCTCAGTGCCAAGACTCAACCAGACCTGGAACGCAGTGAGCTGCTCCTCGAAAAATGGTGAATGCAAGAAGTTATCCTCCGACTCGAGGACCTGGGGAAGCTGAGTTAGGCAGCGGTCGAGTGCAAGGTCCCAAGCCTAAAACCGATTGACAGTTGTTTTTTAATAATCACACCATAAACAATCGTCAGGGGAAAACTGTTCGCGAAAAACAATGAAAACATTACCTGCCACATCGGGTGTTGATAAGTAGGTGGGAGGGCGGGCGAGCTCACAGGGGTGCAATCGTAAGACCTCATGATCCGCTCTGCAAGCAGGAAGTTGCGGAAAAGGGAAGCGACAAGAAGATCTTGTCGGAAGAGTTTCTGAAAGAGCTCTGCAACGAATAAAATGTACAGATCAAGTATAACTAGGACCAAAACATAAAAAAATCAGCCGCCGAATACCTTAGAAATTGGTTCTATTCTAAAGTTGGGCGTGACAATCGACGCAGCATTTAATGCTATTTAATTTGTCTTCTAAGGTTTTCGGTAGGATGCGTCGTTTAGGAGTTATAAGCGAAAAACTGAAGAAAGTCTGCAAATTTGGACGTTTCCCCAGATTACTCGTTTTCATCAATATCTTAAGGTTTTAGAACAATTTCTAGCTTTCCGCAGGTTACTTTGTGGTCATATCCCTATTTAACTGGACAAGATGAGCCAACGTTGATAACCAGTTGGGATTACTGAAACAACTGTACACACAGGTTCACCAATAAGGGGAATTTTAAGGGAGAAAGTAGGGCCTTCATATTTCAATATTTACCTCGAGGTAGAGTGTTCCACGCTATGGTATCAGTTATGGCTGTGAAGATCCAATTCAGCTCTCCTAGCATTGTGCGTCTGTCATTCAACAGGCCTGGTATTCTACAAAAAATTAACAATCATTTACTTGGTGGAAATTAGATTGGCAACACAAAATGTCCCCAAAACGCCACTGGCGGAGAATGAGGAACCGCTCAGCATTATAACATGGGGCAGTTGGAATCTCATTACTCGAGGTGACGTTCATTGGTAATGATTTATGATCCAATTCTGCATCCCATTTTCGTTGCTTCTCTGTTTACAATGCCTAATCTGCGTTATATTGATTTAACACAGTGGATTTCCGAATTTTGAAGGTAGTAACAACCAATCCTTACGTGGATTTTCCTGAAATTTCTGCTAGAGGCATTGATAGTGAGCAATGTTCATTACTTAATATGAATAAAACGAATGGCCATAGAAATTTCAATCTTAGTTGTCTTAGAATCATCAGTTATTTCCACAGTTCCTGGTATGAAGTGCTCAAATTCTGAGTCAAATTTATTGCATTGCGTATTGCGAAGTAGAATTCATTATGAACATAATTACTTGTCAATGGAATCGAGAGTGACTTTTGGAACCAATCGATTGTTGTTGTTCTGCATCACAAACCTGGAAGAAAAAGTTTGAATTAATAGTGTTGATATCACAACGTATCCACCACTTGGCCCTAACCCCACCCTAGTTGTTTAAATAAAATGATCAATCAAACAATTTTGCAGATCTAGATTATGGCTTACGACTCTTTGATAGCCTTCACAGCTCAGATGAAGTTGCTGATGGATCAAATCAGGTAAGTTCTCATTGGAATGAATATGAATAAACAAATTATTGGGGATGGGAAAATTAAAGTAGGCAAATGCAAGTGTGCTGGTTCTGCAAGTATTTAGCCAGTTATACAAGTGTAGTTGAAAAGACACAATCTGATCAACAACCGCACTCTTTCAAGATATCACTGAGAATTTCCATGAGCTCACCATCTTAGAGCAATCTTGATGGGTGTCGTCAAGCAGGACGTGAATATGTCAGCAGGGAGATCTGGATTCATTGGGAGGATCTGGTCAGCCGAACATGCAGCCAACTGTATGCAGTTCTTGAAGTTTGGGGGAGGCGGCAACATGTGCAGCCCCTGCTGACTTTGCCGGAATTGCGAATTCAATTGCTGTAAGGAGGTTTTTAAAATAGAGTCATCTACAAGGTCCAAACATGGCCAACAAGACCTGCATTCATGGAACATGTACAAGCACGATTACTGGTTACTGATGGCCAACAAAGATTACCACAGTAGTATGACCAAATTCTAAGAAGAGAGTATCAGTAGTGTACCAAATCCTCTACGAAAATGGGGTCTCTATTCAGCCGAAGTCTGTTGTACATCAGTTGACTATTCTATATTACAATTTCACCAACATAAGTATTGACTGTGTACCTCATAGTCTTTTTCGTGTTGTTCAGCAAACTGTTTGAAAAGATCAACAATGACTCCAGCACTTGAGCAGTCGTACACGTAAATTGAAGGAGCGCCCATCCACGTTTGCAAGTCAAAAATTGATAGAGGGATGTATTGAGTGTACATCTGGAAACAAATGAAAACAAATTATTCAAAAAATGTCTGCCATAGTGACAAGTACCCTCAACATGACCGAAATGACTCACAAGCCAAAATACTGCAAACTACTGCAAATTCAAACTTGATGGTTTGTGGGCGATGAAGGAATCCGTAGTGACTTCTGTGAGTCTGACTATTCATACTGGACTATCACATAGGACCTCTGAAGGTTTTCACACCCCATCCACTATTCTGGGAACCCACTCCCATAATCCATTGGAATTTCATCAAAACTGGTTAATTAGAACCAAAGTCAAGTGTTCAGTAAGGATTCAATGTCTTCAAACGAAAGTACCGTACTAGTACGAAACCGAATAGCCCCTCTAAATCAGTTATGAAGCAACTAAAACAAGAAGATTGTTACCACCACGACAAAAGCGCATATCTGGAATTAGAGTACATACCCTATTGAAAACCCAAATTTCACCGTTGGTCGTTGGTTTGGGCACTCCGTGGCCGTTATAATGAAATAGCACTCTTTCTTCTTTGGCATTCCTTCGCAATGACGTACAGAGTTTCTTTACTTCTTCGACGGTTGGATCCAAAGTCTGCTTGTAACGTGCTCTCGGTTGCCACCGCTCATACTGCTTTTGGAGGTTAGCTCCTATAGCCTCCAACGCTTTTTGAGAAGGCATTGACAACGGGTCTGCAAAAAATTGTCAGTTATACACTAGTTAGCGATGATATACTAGTTGCTCCACTGTTCAGAGACCAGGGATTCTCTGCAGACATCTAAATACGAAGTCTTGAGCCTAAAGATTTCGAATATTGCTCGTTGTCGAAGTGAAATTGTGTTATCTTATAAGTAGAGATAAAGGAGGAGATGTAGGTCTCTCACCGATCCAACATTCCAGGCGAGCACAAGGTGTTGTCTTCATAATGTCCGGAGGGTCGACACCAACGTTCAAACATATTACAAGGGCTACGCTGACAGTTTTCATCTAAAAAAGAAAAAAAATACTAAACTGAATGACACAAGACCGCGAATCTTTGCTCATTCTATTGATCTTCGTTTTCACACAAACTACAGAAAAGTAATGTTTCATACGAATGAATGTTCAGGGGTTTTTCTTCCCATTGTGTAGAGGGTGTAAAATGGTGAACATGAGTAACTAGAATGAGAAACTCTGCAAATTCTTAACACAACGGTTTATTATCTTCATTGTAAAGATAGATCACCCTTCTCAGATCAGGTGATGCTACCTGCGAGCTTAACTGAGTGTCCGACAGTGTCCTACAACAGTTATTAATTATTTTTATTAACTATTATTAATAACTATCAGAAGGTAATAATCATTAATATGTATTAATTAACATGATATCTGAAAACCATGTGCTGTACGAATCAGCTGAGCCAGTAAGAAATTTAATCCGACAGACTGCCGCATGATTCACCCTCAGGTTGACGACTCAGGTTGATCTGCTCCAACTCCAACTTTGAGCCCTCATTGTCAACAAACGTGGGTTTAAAATGCTCTGGATGGTCGTTTAAAATTCTAAAAATTAAATTCTATTCAAATCTGAACTAAATTTGGCGTTACTAGGATCCACTCAGCTGATCCAGTGCCTGGGCAGCGTCAAGTTGAAGACCTAAGGAGGCTACAATGTAGCCGCTACATAACAAATTACAGCTTCATAGTGTAAATTTGCTTCAGGAGCCACTCAGCTGATCCGGGATTTTTTTTTTTTTTTTCATTTCTTTTTTGTTTCCTGGGCGATCTAAATGGTTAATTATCGAAGACAATAAACCAAAATGTAGGTTCCCTTTTGAGATGCAGTCACCTACGAGTAGGCAACCTTGAGCAGCAATTTTTGGCACAACCCAAGATTGTACAGCTTTACCAGCCTCCGTACACCCCCGACATAGCTCCGTACGACTTTTGAATGTTCCCAAATGCAACATTTTTCTTATGAGTCAAACACTGGCTCCTCCACCCAAGAACGACAAGCCGTCAATGGCAATCCTTGATTGGAGGGCCAAAATAACGCCCTTTGAATGAAGAAGAGCCCTCGGCAATATTGGTACGGCTTAGGGCAGCTTTTTTCAAGGCGTTTGCTCCAATCATAAGTCACACGAATTTAGCTCTCAAGTCTACTTCAGCCCCTCCGAAGAGTTGGAGGATGACGTTTGTTGTGAACCACCCCAACCACTAAGGCTAGCCATAATCATGTATTTCTGCTGTCACTCGGAACTTACTGAATTGTCCCGATAGATTACATAGGGCAACATACTCTATGGCTGATTGTGCCGTTGTAGTCTACAAAGAATTATCAATTGGGAAATAGCAGGAAAATTGGATTGCGAACAAATTTAGGATCACTTATCACTGCTTTGTTCTCCCAAGTTTTCTTCCGTCTTTCTTGGAACACCTCTGACTAGTAAGTAAACCTGTACGAGGCAACACCGCCCATCTCAAAGCAAATATGAAAGGGTGCTGAATAAAACCACCCTCCGATTCATGGGCCATTCTCATTCTTCGTTTCGCAATTTATAAAAACCATGATTCATAGGTAAATGCGGAGATAACACCAAGGGTGGGGGAAGGCGTCACGGAGAGCACTCCGCAGAAAGCAACCTGGGGTTCAAGTTCAAACCTTCAAACCTGGTAGCCTACATAGCAAAAAACTTGAACGTCAAAAGTAACTTTTCTTACCCTTTCTTTCATTCTCCATGTTTGCGTTATGGTGTTCCCTCCTTCGATTAATTCGTTGTGCCTTTTCGATATAAAAGCCAGGGGGTACTGCCAGTCGGTTTGCTTTGTCTCCTCTTCCTCCGTTTTCAGGATCGGCCCTGCCATATCAGGTACCGTCAGATTTCGAACACCACTGAACTAACCAAATCAAATAAAAATCCTCAACAGTTGTAAATTTTCTCTGCGGGTGAAGAGAGAATTGTAGCAAAGTTTCGGGAAGTGGAGTTGACAAACTGCCATTTTGGTGGAGCACCTCGCCGTCAGAAATGCCGATTAGAGCCTTCGCCTGTCACTTTAAAATTCACGCTGCACATTCACGTTCTCTACGGTTAGCCGGGGGAATATACAGTTGAAATATTAACAAAATGAAAAACTCAAATAGTTGAACGAATTCACACAAAAATAACAGTACAATCTACACCTGGGTGAACTTATGTTATTCGCTATAAATGAGAAACATGTAAAGGAAACAACGAGGTTATAAAAAAGCAGGTTAGACAACGTAAAGATTTCCCAGGTGGCCCTAGAGGAGAATAAGTGAACTACTTTAAATTCTAATCTCTGGTAATGTCCACCATCTTATAATTTTCTTTTCCGCATCCAATTGATATTGGTCATGTCGATCCAATTTTTTGACCAGAACATACCGCCATGGCATATTTCTACCTCCTACGACACCAGGTAAAATGTGCAATAGAAGAATAAATTCAACTACAAGCAAAAAATATACCTGGCTGTTTAGCTTCGTCTCCAAGCGTATCACTAAAAAAATGAAGAAGAAGAAGGTCAACAGCAACAACAAATTTTCACACCAGTAGATGTTTTGGTTCAAAGATTTTGTGTTATTTTATAAATTGAAGTACCTAACTAATTTGATTTCAAAGTAAACTGAAAAACGGAGTCACTACCGCGAACTTTGTTAAATATGGAACTAGAATAGCAATGATAGAAGCATATCATGCTTGATAAGAGTTATCAGAGGTACTTAGCTCCGCAGTTCAAAATTTAATATGGTTAGATTGCTAACTATCCTTCGACAAAACGAGCCGGTTTTCCGCCAAGTCTTCCAATTCAGAGACAAAAACTTGCTGCAATGGTTTCCTGGCCACATGGGAAAAGGTAAACCTTTAATGAAATCCATATTCCATGCACATAGTCTGCCAATAACGTTGTGACTCCGGTATGATTTCGAAACTGTAGACCTGTGATTTCCAAACTACTAGAGTCGAGTGGACAGTTTCACCAACTCTGTCAGGGTTCGGATTGATCATCTCCCACTCTTTTAGTTGATTCTTGCTGTAGAATTAAGTAAACAACTAATATTAATTAGATAACTTACATCGTCGCCATTATCGCAACAAGGGGGATCTTATTTTCGCCAAATGTGCAGGGGAGCTGAACAGCTGGATTTCTAAGGTCGAAGATGGTTTTCCAGTATCTTGAAATGACCTTTTGATGACGTATCCAAAGATACCTGAAATTCCTCAATTTATTTGAGCTGAGATCTGGTGATCTCAGTGTCATTAGCTAAGCTTAAGCAATAAGCTTGTCAGCTTCCTGTACATACCCATTTTGTATAATCTAAATGATGGTGATCTTCAGTAATTTTGCCCCATGACAGTAATTCTTTTGAGAAGTTAATTGAAATTGGTCTTCACCAGGTATGAAGCAGATGCAGCAGAAGTTGAAATTAGTAGATTGCATCGTGGAAGTTCACGACGCCCGGATACCCATATCAGGTCGCAATGAAAAGTTTCGTTATACCGTCAGCGGACTTCGACCCCACATTCTTGTATTGAACAAGATGGATTTAGCAGATTTGACCCAGACAGACACTATTAACGAGTATTTAAAAACACAAGGTAAATACATGACCATGTCGAGGGCGAAGTGGCAACATGATCTAACTCAAGTTGCAGCAGGTTGTATATGAAACCGCTGAAATGTGTCATGTTGATATCACGTTTGAGATAGGCAGTGTTTGCTACAACTCGTTTTCTTCGGTTTTCAGGCGAGAAAACGCTATAACGTCGCCAATCGATTCGGCGAGAAATTCGCTGAATAGAACCACCTCTATCTCAAGTTGGCCAAAAAATGAGTAATGTCTTGCTACCACTTCACCCTCGGTGTGCGTAAATGCGTAACTAAAATTACATCATTTGTTTTGGCAGTGTTTAATGTTGATAATCTCGGGTTCCTCTCATTCAAAAATTAAATTGTCCTCCATAAAATCCAGTGTCACTTTGTCTAAATCGTGTTCTTATATCCTAGAGGAGGTCAGAATACAGCACTGCAGTTGATAACTGTATAAAAATATGGACATACTTAAATTTTACTAGAACCTAGAATTTTCAAGATCAACTTAACAGTTGGTTCTAGTAATTTTGTTGATTATACTGGTTGGTGCAGATGTTATGACCACATTTTGAATAGTCATGTGCTTAATATTGGAACTAGGATATTGAAATGTAGCGCATTTCGTTGCAAAATTGTGGAAGTTGATTGTACATAATATGTAAACTTTTCAATTTCCATCGCCTCTTCGACCAACTCACGATGTTCAACGGTCCAAACTATCATGGAAACTAAACTTCCCTTCCCATAGAAGACAATGAGGGCTGGGCAGACCTTGTGGACTCCGTCTTCCAAGCGTGTTCATAACATAGTCATTTATAGGACGTCATCTTCCACAAATGAAAATTTCACATATTTCCAATAAACTCCCACATTTTTGCTACGAAACGCGTCTCATTTCGTAGTTCCAAGATCAAGCATTTGGTAACCATTTCAAATGTGGTCATAACATCTGCACCACCCTGTAGGTTCAATGTCACCTACACGCCCACCCCATGCTACGTTGTCTGGAGGTTGTAATTTGAATGTTTGAGCTAATTAAAAAATCATTTATCTAAAATTCATTAAGGCCTGCCACCCCTTTGGCCAAGTCCTAAAAATACCACGCTTGTTATTGGCTATTTCTAGGTATGCCCGATGTGCTGTATACCAATTGCAAAGATTTGAGCTGTGTTGGATTGAGGAAGATCGTCCCTTTGATTAGTAGTTTGATAAGGAAATCGGAGAGGTACAACAGGAACGAGAAAGAAGACTTTAGCGTGATGGTCATTGGCGTACCAAATGTAGGGAAGTCATCTGTAATCAACGCCATTAGGAACAAATACCTCAGAAAATCGAAAGCTGCTGCTGTGGGAGCTGTTGCAGGGATAACAAGAAGTGTGCTTACGAGAATCAAGGTTTGTGAGGTGAGTACCGCGTTTTGTTTATTATATAGGTAATACGAACCTTGTCTTCAAAATTCCTCAAACAGTAGAAGTATTTATTATGCTTATATTTCCAATTTAGTAGTTTCCACAAACATTATTTTTTTGTACTCGTACGAATTTGTGAATGCACAAAGAGAATCTGTTGGAACGGTCATCTTGAACACTATTCTGTCATTAATTTTAAATAAGCTCAATAGACAAGAGCTAGTCCAAGATCCTTTAGTTCAGTATTCCAATACAAAGCGTGGCAGGAGCGCGTCCCTCTCATCAAAGGGTACACGAGCCGTAGGTTTTGCATTGGTGCAGGGAAGAAGAACGTGTGACATTACTGCCATTTGTGGAGGTTTACAGCGAGTAGGTAGTTTACAATAAATGGGTTTCACATCAATGTTCAGCGTTCGTCATGCCAGGCGAGAGCGTAGAGTAGACACAGAGCGCTTTTGGCTGCCACTGAGGTGTTGGTAGACAGAAAAATCTTCATTGAGATCTTGCCTGTCTTGATAGACGTATTATTCATGAGACCATTGAGTTGTGCACCCCACAAAGGCTGTAAAACTGTGAGGAGGGTTGTTAAATATCAAAAGACATATTTATAATAATGTAGAGGTCACTCATCCATGATTTGGCATAATGCTCATCTCCTAAATTGAATGGATTTATTTTTAAATAATAAACCTAATTTTGTTAAGTCTTCTTCATGTGCATAATATCATAATTTTTAGGATCCACTAATTTACGTGCTGGACACTCCTGGTATCCTCGACCCCCAAGTCAAAGACATCGAAACCGGCTTCAAGCTCGCTCTTTGTTCATCCATGCTGGACCATTTGGTGGGGATACGCCATATTGCTGACTACCTCCTGTACTTCCTCAACAAGCGCGGTGATTTCGATTACGTTCGTCACCTCGGCCTCTCGGGACCGCTAGATAACGTAGAAGAGCTCCTCATTCAGACCGCAGTCGTCATGGATAAGATGCTCAAACGTAAAAACATGATGGGCGGTTACACGATGGTTCCAGATATTGACACTGCTGCCTATCATTTTGTGAAACTCTTCAGATCTGGAGCTTTAGGAAAGTTCTTACTTGATGACGTTTGAATTTGCTCGTTACTGTATATAGTATATTATACTCTTTAGGCTGTATAATATACAGCCTAAAGAGTATAATTGATTATATTTATAAAAACCCTCAATATACATATTATGTATAATGAGGGTTTTTATAAATATAATCAATAGCTCATGTCATTACTTAGATAATGCCTCTGTTATCGATTTAACATCAACCTACCACTCAACCAAACGTTTTGACACTGCGGTACAAAAAACGAGCCTTCCTCAAATGTAGCACAGTATGGAGAGAACTCTAAAAATGAATGTTGAGTCTCACCTTACTGGTGCAAGTAGGTATTTCAAAGTAGGTATGGGAAAACTTGATTTTTCAATTGTATCATTTTGGATACTCCAGGATTGGGGGGACTACTGATGGTATCTTTTTGGAAGCTTCAGATTACAGGTGGTCATGACGTAATCTACAAAATCGTTGAGTAGTCTCCGTTCTACTTCATTTTCGGCAAGTAATCCACTTATTAGAACTGGCAAGCGCCGATATATTGCTTCTCTGGTCCTAAAAAGAGGAATTTCTTTGGATAGGGTAAGAAGGACGATGGAGACCGCTCGGATGGCGGTTTTCGTGAGCGATTGGCCTATCAAACAATTATGAAGCTGGTAAATGATGGGAAAAACGCTGAACTGTTCGCTCACGTTGATGTGGAAAGATGAGACCTTGTCGTTTCAAAACTCCAACTGAAAATTAGGTTTAACAGGACCTATCATTTCCCAGAATCCTCAAAGGGAAAATTCAGAAATTGCCACAGTGGCAAACCCCAGTTGGTCTGGGCATATTGGAAGTGCAAAATAAGACATTGTTTGAATGCTAAACCAATTTACTTAGCCATGAGAGCTTAATAACAATTACGAGTTATTCGTAATAATTCCAAGTTATTCCAAGACTTTCGAACTTTTGTAAGTCTTCTTTCTTACCAACATTTGCATTCTATTTAAAAGGTTTACCTCAATTTACCTTGTTCTTTCTTTTATAAATATCATTAAATATAATAAATTTTATTACCCTGGTTGAATTGCAATAATAAAAAAAATATTAGATATTGTTCTGAAATCTCTGTTATATGCGTGTTGCTCCCCTATTTGCTTCTGATTCATCCGTGTGAAACCCCCTGTGCTCCTCAACCAATTTTATTGATTCTATACCACTCTTGAGACCAAAATAACATCAAATTATACAGAAACAATTGGGGTGGGCGAATTTAGAAAAAAGTGGGAAAATAAGGTTTAGAATATGAGTTCTCTTCGATTTCATGACAAAACAAAGATCTCGCTTCACAGAGCGCATTACATTCCATGACTAGACTGCTTGCATAAATTGACTCAATTATTTTTAAACAGTTCCCAGCCCATCCAGGCCCATAAATCGCAAAACAACTTCACTGGAATGATCACGAGAAATAGTAAGTAGTAGTACTCCCACTTGCTCAATTCTGGTTGATAATCGTCCATGACTGCTCTCGAACCCCTGAAACTAATAGAGCTACGGTGAATATCATGATAATGAGAGTTCAACTTGAGGTCAAAAGGAGACCAAAATACATCAAATTAAGGAGAAAAAATTGGGGTGGGCGAATTTAGAAAAAAATGGGAAAATAAGGGTTCCCTGAAGATTTATCATTAAATAACGCCATTGATAGCACAGGTCCACAAACAAAATTTCCGAGTCCAAGAATGAGACCTTAGATTATGTTTTTTAGGTCTCTGATTTCAAATCTGTGGTCGGTTTGTATCCATCGAACTCTGAGAATACCTTTAAAAATCAGGAAAAATTCATGAATAGGTTACTGAGGATGCACAATTCGAATCTGTGGTCGGTTTGTTTCCATCTAAAATCTAAATGGTCTAAGCATTTAATTAATTAAGCATTAATTGAGCATCCTCAAAAACTTTTTCGTGCATTTTTCCAGATTTTTTAAAGCTCTCAGAATATGACATTCAAATGATGGAAACAAACCGAATACAGATTTGTAATCAGAGACACAAAGAATCTAAGAGGTCTCGTTCTTGGACTCAGATTTTTTTGTAGGCCTGTGTAATGAATATGCTAACTGGATACACGAGGGAATGGGGTCTTACCTGCAATGATGCTAGTGATTCTTGAGGAGTCGTCCACAGGATCTTCAGAAGAGGAAGAATGAACATGCACCAACAGTTGGAAGGCGAACAGCAGTCATCACTCTTCGAGAATCAACTCAAGCAGCCTAATCCATCTGCGAAAGATGGAAGACAGGTCATAAACCGTAGACAATTTATTGTATTCCAAAAATTTAGGATGAGGAGAGCCGAATTCACGGAGCACCTGACTTTCAAAGGAATAGACAATAGGTAAGTACGTTTAACCGCCAATTGTTGAGTAGTCAACGCCCCTCTTAACTCAATTTTGAAGTGTCGTAAGTACTTAACGCTAACGGCAGCGATTACAGAGACGAATAGGAAAAAAGAAATGGGTAGGAGTTTGAAGCCGATAAGATTTGATCAAGTTATGAAAGACAATCAGCAGGGATGAAAGATAACTAATTACCGAACCAATCTGTTATCAAGGATCCATTCGTACGCGGAAAAACCAACCCCAAAGAACTCCACTGCTCATTCTTCAACAATACTACTGTTGTTTGGAGCAACCTATGCAAACCTATGGATTGTTATTGCATTATAACAATCCATTGAGCAGAAATAACTAATTGGCATTTATTTACATAACAGCGTTATGATAACGCGTTCATCTGTACCAGAAGTATCCATAACTGATAACTTGACGAATGAATAACATCCACAAATTCTTCTTCTTCTTCTTCATCATTAAACTCAGCTTTGGTGGGAATACCTTCTTCGTTTGTCATGCTAGGACAAAACGAGTTTGTGTTGAATGATGAGTACCTAATCCAAAGTTAGGGATTTAGGACTTTGCCGTGCGCTAATGTCTACCATGTTGTTCGGCTTATACGATATACTAGTAGCTTCCTTGTTCTGTTTTCGTGCTTTTGCTTGTCTTTTCATAGTCGTTAAATAAACTATTTAACGTTCACTAAATTCTATTTACTCTTTTAATTTGGACCCTAAAAAATGTACCTAGAACTTTGAAAATCGTTGTGCAGACCCCAATTAATCCGAGGATTACACTAGATAACCAGCAAGAACAAGTGAAATAAAACTCCAGTTTTGATGAACGTCCTCCGTATACTGTAAGATTGATCTTGATACAAAGTGATCGAATCAATATCGTCGAGATCTTTAACAATTTACTGGATCAAAAGAGGTATCAGTCATCGCAACAAAAACCCATGCTATCATGAATATTGTAACGATGACTCCTCTCATGATTGTATCAGGCATCTGTATTTTAGGTGACACTACTTTCAATAATTTAAGCTGTGCCAATCTTTTGGATGGAACCTTAATTTGTTTAATAATATTTACATGCGAATATTAACTTGACATATAAGAAGTACTTCGTTTTCCATTTTGAATTCATTTCTAGGGTATGTATTGAATTATTTCAGCACTTTATGAATGAGAAAACGCGCATGTAGAGCCCATAGAAGTTAGAGTAGTTCCTCATTCTCCGCCAGAGGTCAGAAATGTCTCGTATTATATTATCCATGTCGTTGCATCCATGGCATCTAAATTGAGAAGCAACACTGCCAATTGACTGACCCTGTTTATGAAAGGTCCTTAGTTCCTGAGCGTGGTTGCGGATATTTTGTCTCGGTAAGTTATCTGGCCATATCCACCAGAATTTAAGTAATCCGTCATATTAAAATTTTAACTCCACTAGTTTATGTTCGATTCGTGCGTTCAATCACCTTTCCAATGAGACACCGTCAGTTTGTAGCGGATTCATCAACGTGCTATTTCGGCTAAGTTCTCCTAACCTTGTTTCAGATCACTCTCAGCCATGGCCATCAGACCTGTTTACAGACCGACCATCGTCAAAAAGAGGACGAAAAAGTTCATTCGCCACCAAAGCGATCGTTATGTCAAGCTCTCGGTAAGTTGAAGTGTTGAATAAGAACTGGTGATGAATTTGACTTCTGAATTATGTTCTACATTGTCAGTCACAATGGAATATCAACCACCGCATTGCATTCGCGTTTCGGTCACTAATATTGGCGCCTGTCTGTTGTATTGTTGTTGTATAAAACATTTAATATGACATAAACGATATTTGGGAGCCGTGGATTCAATATTGTTGATACAGTAACTTTATTCACAAGGCACCGTTTCAGCCGTAGGCCAACATCACCCGTTTGACATGGGCCAACTCCATTTCCAAATCGGGTACTCATTTTACAGAAATGCGGCACGGGCATAAAATAGGCGTTGTATTTTTTTGGCTCATTTCATTATTTTGTACGAACTTGCCCTTCAGGTACGAAGATGGTGGTGACAGTTGCTTCATTCAGCTGAAGTAAACGGTAGCAGGGTAAATGCACCAGTTACTGAGGGGGTCTATGGACATTTAGCAACTCCTGGATCTCCCGTTGATTGCCCGAATCATAAATTTCCTAGAAGAAGAATTTCTTATTATAGTAATTCGACTTTTTCGGTAGTCTCTTTTTGAACCAGTGACAGACAACCTGAAGATCCAAATTGCCAATAATTGGCAATTATAATTATTACAGACTGGTTTGAAGAGCTGTGATAGACACGTAAAGAAAATGTCAATACGTTTTAATTGAACTCAGAGCACTTGACCTAGTAAATTTGGTATACTTAAACATTTTTTTTTAAATCGTAAAATGTACCAGCAATGAACATAAAATTGAGTACTTAGCCTTACAAACACTCGACAAGCCTCCACGAATCACACTAACCTGAGGCACTTCCTGCAAAGAATCAGAAACCCATATAAAACCTTCCTTTCTTCATCATATTGCTAGACACCTTTTAGGGAAAATAGGGGGTAGATATTACCGTCAGAACGCTTATTTTTCAAATTCTAAGTCAAGACTGTCTGTCACTAGGTAGCCTGTCTGTAACTGGTGCTTCTACCCTAGTGACTTATCTTGAGCGGAAGCTCTGCTTTCTTGCTTTGAGTGGATTTATCCTCAAGCTGACATTCAACGT
Source organism: Stenodema calcarata (assembly GCA_963920205.1). Classification (NCBI taxonomy): domain Eukaryota; kingdom Metazoa; phylum Arthropoda; class Insecta; order Hemiptera; family Miridae; genus Stenodema; species Stenodema calcarata. The sequence goes on along the minus strand of OY986061.1, from coordinate 13,452,738 downwards.
TTCGCGCTTCCCTCAGGGGTTTCTAGCTGTTCGGTGGATTCCCTTAGGGTTTTCTAAATGTAGGCACGTGTTATGTGTGGTCTGAGCACTATTACAAAGTGAGGTCTGATGAATTCCATATTCACACTTCACGCTTGGAGGGAAACAGTGGAAATATTACAAGACGCGGTTATTTAAACTGTATAACTTGTTCGTCAAGTACCATAATATTTATTCTGAATGGCGGTATTGTACTAACCACGAGTTAAATAGTTGTGATACTACCCAAGTATCGAAAGAAACGTTTTGGTAGGTACTTACTTGTGGTGCTGGGATGAAATACTCGAAAAATGGATCAAATTCGTTGGGATAAACGAGTATATATGTTAAGTGTTTCTAAATTCATCTCAATATATTCGTCAAGGCCACAATATTGTACACACCTCGTGAAACATAGCTAAACATCGTACCAGGTTGGGCGAAGACCAAGATTAGTGTTTGGAATTTTTCTTCTTTTAACCTCCTTGGTTGGGTAAGCCTAATAATAAATCAAAACTAATAATCGTATTGATTGTTTCTGAGAAAGATTTGAAATCAGTATACTGGTATAGAGAATGCTTTTGAGACGTATGATGACTTGAGGGGCATGTCATCTCCCGTATATAACGTCATGCTGATACACCGGTTCATGGATATATCTTGAATTAGCCTTGAGGTTTACCCTTACTGGATGAACACAGAAGCGGTTGACAGGTAATGTGTGCGACAGATACAAATTTATCAGCTCACTTTGTACATAGAAATCTTAATTGTGCTCTATATCGCTTACATCAACTTCGTTGCCACGTTCAACTTAATCGTCGACCTTTTTCATCGTACAAAATTCGAAAGCTCTAGATTTTTCTGACACATCATTACATATCACGATTCCCCCCCAGAGGTAAGACATATCTATGTTGAAATGCCTTTGATCCTTCACAATGATGAAAATCAGGGTATAGTGAAACTAATCAGAGCACAAAACGTTCATGGTCCTAGGATACTGGATGCTACAGTTGGAGAGTGCATCTGGAAATTTCAATTTTTATCAACACATTTTCTAGTTTTTGACTAGAAACGCCATGGAGATATACTGATCCTGTAGGGTGTACTGATTTAATGATCATTCTTAATTTTCAACGTGCAGATTGGAATGACTCATAAGGATGGACCAATTTTTCTTTTTATGGAGGTGGTCTAGTGACTTGGGATATAAATTTTCACGAATTATCAATCGGTATCGTTCTAGACTGCTCTTGATTGAATTTTTCGTTCTTACAGAGAAACTGGCGCAAGCCGAAAGGTATCGATAACAGAGTGAGGAGGAGGTTCAAGGGCCAGTACTTGATGCCCTCCATCGGTTACGGTAGCAACAAGAAGACCAAGCACATGCTGCCCACCGGCTTCAGGAAAGTCCTGGTCCACAACGTCAAGGTGAGATCCACACTCATGTTGCTAATTATGTACTTTGTAGGGATTTGGACAAACAAACTTGTATGTATTTCGACAAACAAACGCACTTTTCCTATGGCGAGCAGATGAGAATAGTGATTACCTACTCAGCCTTCACGTGTAGTAAAACGTACTTACCATGCACAGCGAGTATTGTTGGTTTCCACATATTCACTCTTGAAATAGTTGAAATTGATTATTGGTTTGCATCACTTTGGCTCGTAAATCCTTAAAAAACACCAGATTTAACCCACGAGAGGTGACATGGTACGGAATCCCACCGTTGACATGCTAAACTTTCTCTCACATCATGTTTTTCGATCTAAATTGTTTGCGCCGATATTTGTCGATTCTGATAGAATTTTTTTCGTAAGCTCCCAGCAGTTCTGCCATGTGGAGAAAATAGTTTTTCATCCATTCGTTATTGGGAAGGGGAAATGCACATTCAAAATTCCACTAATTTTATAATGAAAAGTTGTATATACCGTTTTTGGCGATTTGTAATGACGAGAAATGTCTACGGCGGCAAGTCGGGTCAGTGTTCCTACTGGCCGAGCTAATCAAACAGCACATGGTCTTGAGGTATCGAGTTTCTTGTTCTGAAATACTTTTTTTGTCTGCTGAAAGAACTTCATTCCCTGAAAAATCGTTGAATCACATTGATACAAACGAATTCTGCATAGTTCGCCATCAATATAATTGTTTAATTTGTCATTTATAAACATAAATTATGTATAATGCAACAGAACAGTGATCGAGACAGAAGGGCGATATGTTGTACAAAAGATAATAAACTATTTGTTTGTTTGTTTAGGAGCTCGAGATGCTGATGATGCAGAACCGGAAATTCTGTGCGGAAATTGCTCACGCAGTCTCGTCAAAGAAGCGCAAGTCGATTGTCGAGCGAGCCCAACAACTTTCCATTAGAGTGACCAATGCTAACGCTCGCCTCAGAACAGAGGAAAACGAATAAAAGTTGTTTTTTATTGTAATAAATTTTGTTTTTCTATTCGACTCGTCCATAGCTTATACACAACACAAGAGTTCTCATTAGTTTTCTCTACCTGGATCCGCGACTTGCGGCTCTTTTATTATGCATTCCTAGATAGGCCTTAGTTCGTTCACACCGATTGGCTCCAGATTGGCGGATGTACTTTACTGGACTCCAATCGGAGTTGTAGCCAAAAAACCACTAAATGTTCGCACTTTTTTCAGTTTTCGTTCTGATTTATGGAAAAATAGGGCTGTTAGTGAAGAGCTACATCTCGGAAGCAACTGTTCGTAGAGCTCGCCTCTAGTCTAGTTCAAGAGTGTATATTGTTGGACTAGATGTGATACCTCGTTAGTGGAAAAACCTCACATTTCAGGAGAAGCACAAAACTTGATTTTCAAATCTACAAAGGTTTTCGGTAGCCTTCGTTATAAGAACTTGAGTTTGCTCGTAATGAAATTGTTAGTGAATGTTTGACAGGAAATTATAGCTTTTTTCCTAATGATCCATGTGTACATTATTTGGCATTTCAGTAACAACAGCTTCCTAGAGTGGCTTCTAAAGCTAATTTCTATTTTATCCACTCTATGAAGCTGTAATTTGGCATGCACCCTCTGTAAGACTTGAGGGCTGGGAGCAGCTGAGTGGCTCCTAAATCTAATGTTTATGCTACTCACACTATGGAGCTACAGTTTGGTATGTACCCTCCTTAGGACTTGAACATGACGCTGCCCAGGCCCCACATCAGCTGAGTGGCTACAACATGTTCCATGTTTATAGAAATTTAGCCGTAAGGCTCAAAACGAAAGGAGGAGGCTCAGCCCCTCTTGGCAAAGCCCGCAGGGTCTAGTTGAGCTTTTGATCGAAAAACTGCACTTCAGAGTTCTCAGTGCTTTTCTTCTACTTATGTACGTTCACTTCTACTACTAATGGTATTCAAAACCAGTTCTATAAACCAATTGTTCTCATCGATAGTTTTTCGAATTTCTGAGGAATAGGATTTCGAAATAGAACTAAGCATCGTGAGAGGAATGTCGATGTATTTATTAATAAGAAAGGAAATCCCTAAAAGGAAAAAATGAAAAACCTCAGCCGATCTGAAATTTATTGAAAGATTTCTAGGTTTCTAAGGGATCATTTGTTCATAATATACACCTTTAATGAGATATGGGGCAAAACCCGGAAATGTATTGGTTTTGAGCGAATTTCCGAGCTATTGTTTTAGGTCCAACATTTTTAAAACTTAAATTTCCAAAATATTTTTAAACCAAAATCCGTTTCATAACTTCCCTGAATTCACTGCAAAAGACAACAGAAATCATCTTTGTGTTTTTTCCGAAAATTCGCTCTTGTTGAATGATTAGCCATGTTGAATGACTGGATTTTTGGCTATAACTCCGGTTGCACTGGTTTTTGGTCGCTGCTTTTCTGGTTTCTCACTATTTATGTCTAACTTGGCTGTTCTGTTAAGCTCTTGGGAGAATCAGAACTATTTAAATCAATCAATTTGTGGATTCTTTCCACACCTTGTTTCAATAATGAATTGAACAGTTATTAAAACGTGTTGCCTGCAGTTCAGCCTTGAGGCAGTACATAACATGTGCACTGAGGTGGGTGTTAGTGCAAATACGTAGGAAGTTGAGGGTCACCTTTGATGTGGCAGGGCTGTATGATGTAAAAAAAAAACGTCGCTTGATGAAACTTAATTTAATTTTCAAGGCACTCAACATGGAACGTACGTGCAATAAGTTCGACTGGATAGACACGATGGCGTTGGAAGCTCATCAAAATATACCTGTCTGCTCGTTATGTTACACGGGTAGCACTCGCATTGTGGGTTTTGTCCCCTCAGGTATTGAAAGTTAGTATGCTCTAATCCATAATTAGTTGTATCACAGTCGAAACAATCACAATCTTGGTAACAAGGCGTGGTGAATTTTTCATTAATGGAATTTTCAGATTCACTCATATGACGTGCTACTTTTGTTTCTTTCACTTCTTCCTCTTTCATGTTTCTTTCTGTGCTTATTAACATGTCTTCCAGCCCACTTATCCATCTCGGTTCTGTTGAGTAGCTTTCCAAGTTTTCCGTTACAGGTTGATCAAAACTGGACGCATCATTGGTCCCTCTTTCTGTAGAAGTCGACTTCTGTAGGTTTACGTTGAGAGGGAGTTCGTTCACAGGATACTCCAACGTTGGGCTGACCGACAAGCCCAAAACTGACGTTTTCCCCTCGTGCATTTCTTTCTTGTAAGTCTGAGAAATGTTTGAGTTCTTGTTACTTTCTCCACGTGTTACGGTTGCAATTGGCTCTGGTCGATTCCTTATTGTGTCGTTGATGGAATTGTTCCTAAAATACGCCAAGTAATTGAGTGTTACTAGTCCAGGTGAGTTCCACATTTTGTCTTCATCTACGGGTGACTCTTTCGGTCTCAATGAACCTTTTTCTGTTTCCTTGGCGTTTGTGCGGATGTGAGTGTCACACATAGTATACCCACTGCCCCCCTTTATATTACTGGGGTTGACAGCTGTAGGAATTCTATGTTCAATTCTCACTGCCTGTCGGTTGGTTTGCATGTTCGTCGATGGAGAATCAACCAAAGCTTTGTGGCACATATTATGACCGCAGTTAGTTGGAATGTTTACATTCATCAGCTGGTGTTTATCAACAACCAAAGCTTGTCGCCCTTCATCTTCGGTCCACTTCCCATTTTCTAGATTTCTGCATCCCGAACGAACCATTTGTAGCGGTTTCAATCTCACAACGCACGGTTTACTTGGAATTTTTCTGATTTTCACAATTTCCCACCTGTTGCGGTTGCTCTGTTCAAACTTACGAAGTTGTTCAGGATCGATCTCTAATTCGCAAGGTACGTAAACTTGAGGGTGGACTACTAACGGACATATGGCCATCTGACGACAGCCTTGAGTGCTCTGAGATATCTTCTTTCGTAGTGTATCTTCTAGCGGATAATGAAAATTGAAATAATTGGGACCTGGAACATTAAAAAAAAAACGCTTTTAAGAGAATTGCGGTGTGCCAATTTTGGCTAGGTCTTATTTAGGGAATGCAATTCCTCAAAGTGGGATCCCGCCCATTTTTTGAGTCCGCTCAGCCCCGCGGGATTCAACCCCTCGAAAAGCCTGCAAATCCCGCAGTTTTTTTCAACCAAAAAATAGTCAATGTTAAAAATTGTTATGCACCCCCCCCCCCCTTACAATCCCTACTACACATTCTCAGAAACTGAAGAATCAATTGGTACCTAGTTTTTTTGATCTGGGTGGAGTTCCATGCGCCTGCGCACTTATTCGTTTTTTTCTCTTTTTCCATTGGTTTAGTTTTTAAAGTTTATTTTGTGATGTGAGTTGAAGTTGGAGCAGATGGAATGTCGGACGACGACGAGGGAAATGTTGAGGAAGAGAAGGCGTAATCGGTTTGGGATTATTTTATCAACGTTATGAAGGAAAGGAGCAAGTGCACAAACGCAGCAATAAACAATTGAATCGTTTATTTCTGAAATCACCTAAGCGACAAAATATCAAAAAATATATTTTTGGTGGTACTTGAAGGAACATGAAAAAAAAAAATTATCCTAATAGCATGTTTTTGATTTAGTAACAAAATATTTGAAGGAGACGACCTATATTTGAGCTGCAAAATAGTTTTTTTTTTTTTAGTTTTCCGAAAGTTGAAAAAGCGCACTTGGGTGGTTTTTCAAATAAATTATTCAATTGAAGCTAAGTTTTCGTAGCTGTACAATGTTTAAGTAAGGGGGGGGGGGAGGTTTTTTTTTATAGTTGTGTAAATTACAGTACTCTGGACTTGCTTCCTGTGCATGTGAGTGGCAGATCAACAAATGGATTGAAAAGACATTTGCAAAGTTTACATCACATCAACTTGTTCAAAACAAAGGAAGTGGTACCCAGACAAAATCAAAAGAGCCCGTTGCGCTCCCCTTGCCCTCTTCCTCCTCTAATTCTGCTGATTTTGACCAACATAAGGATGCTTCAAAAAGTACTAAATTACAGGAGCCCACTGCAGTGCCCTTGAAAAAAACTAAATAACCTGTTACTATTCACTTAGTAACGTTAATTCAACTGAAAATGACGGTTTCAAGAATGGTAGCCAAAGTCTCCCTTAAACAATTTTGGTCTATTTTGTTCATCTGCATATTTGAGGCATCTTTTTCTGTCAAAAGGGTTGTATGTATTGCCCAAATTTCCGAATACCACCCGATTGATGGTAAAGAAAACATAAGAAACTCCTGACTAGCGTACAACAATCCGTCCTAAAATAGTTCCAAAGCTGTCACCACGTTGCGCTTCAAAATCAGAAAAACTTACTTTAAAAACTACAGCCGCAATTCTCGGTCGATTTTAAATTTGAAAACGGCAATGCACTCTTGAAGAACGTGAAATTAATGATACATTCAAGTTCTGAATTCAAATTTAATTCAAAGTAACCACCCCAGCCACAAGTGGGGCATCCCAAAAAGGGGATTCTCGTCGGTGGCGTGTCTTGAGAGTGAACTGCGTACACGAATGAAGATTTTCTGTTCTTCAACGAGCCTTGTTTGTCATTTTAAAATCATTAAATATGAAGAAATCCTTTTAGCAAACAATACGGTTTCCTGATTTAGGAAATTGTGAGGTCCCTCGGGGTTGCATTCCCTAGTCCTATTACATTTCATGCATTGTGTGAAAACAGCTCAACTCTTGACATCATTTTATGTTTCAACTCACTCATTAGTTGCCCTTCAGTTGGGTGTATTATCGGGTAAATCATGAGCACAACGAGGAGTAACATCAGCCTTGTTGATGAAGTGTAGATTTTCTGTAAACTAGATGTTTTATACTTATTAGAGTTCTTTTGGTTTTGATGATACAAGTCTTGTATTGAAACATTGTATATTTCCACTAACAACAAAATACTCTGTTAGGTATACCAGTTTCTGCAAAAACTGTAAATTTATTATTATAATTTTATTTTTAGCATAATAATAACAGTTACCTCTAGTCCAGTGGACAGAAGAAACCACAATCATGCAGCAGGGCTATAAGAGCGAATTTTCGAAGGAATGACTGGTTTTATGTAAAATGTCTCCATTTTGCTGGTTTTACAACAAATTTTGTCTCCTTTTTTGCCGAGTGCTATGGGATGACAGTCGTGTGATCTAATTCGAGGACCCTGTGCGAATTTGGGTAGAACCGAAAAACCTCAAAATGTTCCCTCAACTAAGCGGTTTTTGACCTTTGTATAAAAACATTATGAGGGTGCCAACAATTTGGATATGCCTGGTGCAGGCGTATGGGGGATATAGATAGATTTTCACCACTCTCGTCAGTATTAACTTCGTTGGTGTCAGGCAGAGGGTTATTTTCGCATGCTTATTCTGATGTCAATAATTGAACCAAATAATTACCTAATACTATAATTATTATATTATTAGGTAATTATTTGGTTCTTGGTTATTATTCATTGATTTTAACTAGGTACCTGATCTATGGTTATTGAGGTTCAAGATTATGGGCTGTCAGGAATTAACAGTAGAGTAAAATATTTCAATAACTACACATCACAGAAATAGGGACTTGGTCAGCGGAACCCTCCTCCACCTCACCGTGTTCCAGCTTGTCGACACCGATGGGTGATTACCATAGAACTGGTGGTAATTGATAGAGGGCCAAAACCTTCGTTTTGAGAAAATTTGAGAAAATTTCTCCAACTTTGATTAGTATCTCGGATTAGGAAAAATTGTAGCAGATTTAATGCTCTACAACTTTGAAAACGAACGTTTTGGTCCTAAAACCGCTTAGTTTAGAAGTTATGAGCGAAAAACCATTAAAAGTTCCAACATTTCGAAGTTTTTCGGTCGGTCCTCTCCAAGTTAACACAGGCCCAAATTGGAAAAACCAGTAAAAGTTCCATTAAATTCGAAATTTTTTCCAGGTACAAAGTGCATATCTAATTCTTGTCGCTGAGATCAGTGTGACAGTGCGTATTGGTGTCAATGACTTTTTGAAATTTGAACATTTGATTTTTAAACATTAGGTTTCGTAGATCGACACGACTGAAATTTGAACATGGTACCTTTTTGGCTCTCAAATATTGAATACCAGGTTGTAAATGTAAATTTTGTCCTTTGCTGGGCCTTGTGGCGAATTAGGGTTGGTATCTGTGGTAAAAGAGATTTTCGAAATCCTTTGGCTACACCGTGATTTTAGCCATTACAAACTTGAGTGATGAAGGATTGAGTAAGTCCATCGCAACCTGGCATTTTTCTTCACGAATCCACGAGGTTTGAAAACCGAATACTTAGTACTGAAATTTAAACCATGTAAATACATTTTTGTTCTGAACAGGTCTGTGGACTGGTGAAAACTACCCGTAGCCACGGGTGATCTTGGGAGCGGTTTGAAATTGCCATAAAATGAACACGCAAATTTAGGGGTTGACATGGTCTTTAACGAGTAATCAATAACATTTACGAAACTTTAGTCATAATAGGTCAAATAATGAGTGGAATGTGAAGGTGACTTACCCCATGTTGAACAGTGGAAGGAATATTAAGAGACCTCGAGATTTCAGAGTTTTATACGAAGATAATGCCATTCATCCTTCTATCGCATTGTTGGTACAGTCGTCAGCTACTTTTCTGCGCCAACAAGGCAGGTAGGAAGATAATCTGGGTTTTGTTTCACTATCACCACGAAGGAGTTTACAAGAATATTACAATTCGCATGTTAGTAGGTTCGTTTTATACATTCCCAAAATTCTTGTAAATGAGCTGTAACGTTCAATTGCGATGGTGTCAAGTAGAAAACTCCAAATCTAGTCAGGTAAACCCATCTTGAATACATTCTTATCAAATCAGCGTTATACGGTTGTTAGGCCGGTTGGGGGGGGGGGGGGGGGTCATTAGATAATCTGGTTTCCATTTCATAATCGGTCCAATGGACATGACAGGGATGATGCGAATAGACAGTTCTCATTTCAAATTTTCACTGGTTTCAGCGAACCTCGTGCTGCTACGTATCTACCATATTCCCCGAAATTGGTCAACAAATTTGAAGAAAATATCTAACGGTGGAAACTTCCTTCGTGGCAGTGGTGGAGTTCCAAACCTAAATTCAGAGTGGTAAAAGTATTAATGAAAATAGTATATTTTCTTGTGTTCTTGATAGAATTAAAATTTAACATTAATAACTTGCATAACGTAACATCAACAGTGAAAACCTACAAATGAAAAAAAAAGTCATAATTTCACAAGGGAAAAATTACCCATAAATTCCGAAAATGAAACAGTCTGACAAGTGGCACCTCAGTTTATAGATTTTCCAACGCTGAACACGATGGTGAAGTCAGAATAGCGATATCTATTGGAGAACCTTGGTTATTAATAATTAATCAATATAATCAATTATTGAGATGTTCTTCACGGTTCAACTGCTCTAATTTGAAATCGGAATGAGATATCGCAATTATGACTTCACCATCGTGTTCAGCGTTGAAAAATCTATAAACTCAGCAAAAAAAGGAGACAAAATATTTGTTATAAAACCAGGACTTTTTATATGTCACCTTCAGCTCGAGGCATAGGCGCTAAGCTCGAGTAAGCTCCTCTTGCAATACCACATTATAATTCATGGTGGCGTTCCCGTCGTCAGAATATTTTCACATCTGTTTTTGTAGTAATCATGAAAGGCACCTAAATGTTGAACGCATGTCTAAATATCCTCATAAGGACATTCTGCCTATCAAAAGTTTGAAAACTGGGAGAATTCGCCCAGAATTTTGCTTCATAAATTTCACTATGCATAATATAATATTATTATGATCGACTGCTGTCGATCAACCTCGAAAATTCGTTGTACGTTTGGGGGATCCTTCTCTTCCATATTTATTAAATAACGCAGGATTATTAATTACGTTGCGTTTGTCAAGATGACCGAACGCCTAATTCCGTCCGGACCGTCTCGGATGTCCCACAGTTATCAACTCTTGTTTGTTGTAAAGTCACGCAGGCTATTGTGCCTTCTCATTGTTGTTAAGGTTCGCAGTTTGATATCAGGTTGTTTATATCTATACTTTGACTGTCTCCAAGTAGCTATAAATGGGGAAACGGTATCGGATAGGTATGGGTATGACGGTATGGTGTGACAGGCTTGGGGGATCTCGAGAGGCTTCAGCACGGTTCGCAGAGCACATGCTACCAGGTTTCCAGGTGGATGTCTTTCGGGCAAGAGCTGTGGATGGTTGAGAACTGATAGAGCCTGGTAGAGACTACTCCCTAAGTTAGCCTCGAGTTTTACTTGTGAAGCTGTTGCAATCCGGGAGGCCCTGCGGTATTTTGGCGTCAGAGGTGAGGATACTGGCTGTAGAAGCGCCATTTTGAAGCTTCTCAATTTTGTTATGAAGGCCGACTTTAATCATATCCTCATGGAAATACTGGAGATTTTATTAAACGTGAAAAGGGACGGTCGACGATTCCCATGGACTCGTTGTATAGGCGAGATCGCATGTTGGTGTTAGCAGGAACGAAAACGCCGATTCTCTGTCCAATGCGGCTAGACAAAACTGAGTGGATCTGGATCTTCGAATACCATTCAGACATCTACATGAGGCTCCAAGATGAACTGAAGGTCCTATGGCAACAGCTTTATGATGAAGCCAGAGCGGGTATAAGATACCGCCAGCCCCCGGGGCACAACCCTCGAATTGGGGTCAAACTGTGGTTTTCCCAGTTTGAGCTGAGTAGACCGGAGATAAGGGCAATAGCTCGTTTACGCTCTAACCACGCTTTATGTGGTGCGTACTTGCACGGAATCGTAATGGTCATCATGCCAGCGTGCGAATTTTGCCAAGATTTTGCATTCGATCTTGCAAGACGTCGAATGTTGTACACAAGCGTTCATCAGTTGGTCTCAGTGAATTTTCCCGAAATGGTGGTTTCGCCGAGTTTCACCACTTTCAAAGGCATTTGTTCATTTATCCAAGAAGTAGGAGTCAAAATTTAATGTTATTATTCTTTCGTCTTTATTTTGCGTCCTTTTATCGCAAATATTTAACCTTGTAATGTGAAGTAACAAAATAAAATTACCTACTTCATGGATATTACTTCCGAGCCAAATGAAGGAAAAAAAGGAACGGGGAAGACATCTAGTAGGTTTTTACTTCGATAAGGCAGCATGGACACGGGAAATGGCGAATTGACGAGAATTTTTCGAATTCCAGACTTTTACTTCAATTTTTTACTTCCAGATTATTTACTTTAATTTTTAATTTCTTACGGAATCCGTATGAATGTTTTCTATACCTACTTACGGTACTTACTAAGACTACACCAAGAAGACTACTAGACATCATCTACTGACAGAAACTCCATCACTCCATCCGACGTCGTGAAGTAGTTTGGATGTCTTTCCCATTCTATACCATTAAACGATGCCTGGCATCATTGAACTTATTAATTTTCACCCGAATTCTTGAGAAAATAGTTATTTGTTCTAGGCTTACTGCATTTACATAGGGTAATGACACATTTTTATATTATCTCGTACATTTGTCTCTCAGTCGGAATCTGGGACATCCGGAACTGGGCGGACAGGGTTCCGAGGGACGAGTTGGGCGCGGAGGTCGAGGACAAAGCTTTGCACAATAGAAACGTCTCAAGCTGTAGCTCAACACTCATGAAATCACTACCTATCCAACTTATCTATCACTTGACTCCAACTCATCTCGACTCCCTATTTGATCGAGTCTCTGATCATTGCACACTTATATGTGCAATGAAATTAGGGTCATTCCTTCGAGTATGGTTATTGATGAAGGGATAATGAACAGCAAGTTTAGTACAATCATAAAGGCGTTTCACGAAGTATCAGAGTAGGTACCAGGATGGTGGAAAGTGTAGAATAATAACAACCAGTTCTATAGATATGAAAACTTTCAATGTTGTAAAAGGTGAAGGATTCAAACAGTAGTCCTCGTAGGTTCCAATGAAGAAATATGGATTTCGTCACTCGTTGGCTTAACGAGTCATTATAGACCATTAACAAAATTGGGGTCCCAATAAAAATAACGCTAATACTTCCACAATTCTTAACTGTTCTGACATTGTCAAATGTCACGATTGGACAAATTATGTCTGCACACAGTGTCCTTGAAACGCTCAGAACAACAGATACCACGTTAAATTAAGCGAGGGTAAAAGCGCATTGGTCAATTTCACCAAAATCCTTTCGTCTGCGCACGGTTCAAAGACTTTTCTTTATGAACCTGAAGTACCTACCTTGTCACTTCTAATGTGACAAGATGTAAATCATCCATTGGCCCAATAGGTGGTTAATATTTTAGATCATAGCGTTATCTATTACATGCACTCTTTGATGTATACATTACTTCACCTAACGCTCACACCACACCTTAGTAGTTTTTTTCGAGGGTAATATTGGGAAAATCTTGAAAAATACTTACGCTTTTCTTACGCAATCCGCAGCTGTGTGAGTTTTCACTCACTAAAAACCCAATAACCCTTATCCTATTGACCTAATCCACCCCCGAATCACTTATTCAGCATTACTTCGGAGTGGGTTCGATCACTTTTGGTGTCTTGTCGTGGTCTCCAGTTTGTTTTCACCTGAGAAACCGGTGCAGCTTTTTTGTCTTGAGGATTCGGACTATGTAGGACACAAGCTCCATGTTCGCTGTTTGGAGATCATCTTCCTGATCACGTTAGGAGGTGTGATTTTGCTCTCCTCTTCCCCCAGGATTTCTATTTCTGTTGTCCATCTGGCGCAGTGGGAAAACGTGTGCGGAAGTATCCGACAGGAACATTGTCGTGTAGATGTCCACGTCCTTGCGCCTCCCGTCGAGTCAAGGGCGCACCTGTGGGATAAGAACGTGGGTCCAGGCTTCCCTGACATCAGATTCCCACTCATATGAGTGGGAGGGACAACACTGCAGCATTGGCAGAACATTGGCAGTGTTGTCTCTATCTCCTCTTTCCTGAAATGGGATAGGGACTCTTCTGAGGATCTCTGGAGGACCTCTACAGGACTCTTCTGAGGACCTCTCCATTGCAAGGAGGTCGATCGCAATGGTGGCAGCAATGACCCCTACAGCAGGGAAGAAGACACACGAAGTACGATAAACACATGCTATTTGCAAGGCTCCCCTCTTCTGCCCCTACCGCAGGTGGTCTCGATACTTTTTAATATGGAGGGCCCAAGCCCACACCTCCACTCCATACAGCATGATTGCTTCAGCTTTTCTCATGAGCATATTCCTTTTCTTGGGCACAGAACCACCAATGCTTGCCATTAGTCGGCTCAGGTTGGCTGTCACTGCCGTCGCCCTTTCTCCGTATATATACCGTACCGAATGAGACGAGTCGATGGTTTGGTCGTCCACCTGAAATTGGGTGACGCGGTCAATATTCAGCAGCAGTATCTCGGTATATCGGACTGCAAGCTGCAACCCATGCTCCTCCATCCAAAGCATGACTCGCCTCATTGATTGAGGCTTCCACCGGAGTCTCTCTAAAGTCCGGTCCTTCATCATCACCAACAACACATCTTCCATCATGTCCAGCAGAATTATCCCGTCGTAGTTTGCATTCCATAGATGTGGACCCAATATAGATCCCTGGGCTGCCCCACTGGTGATAGTCCTCCTGCAGTACAATTGCACATCTTTAGTAGTAGTCTTTTGACAATTATAATAAATTAAATTGCAAAGACACAAACATAATATAATTAATTATATTGCAAAGACAAAAACATAATATAATAAATTATATTGCAAAGACACAAATATATATAAATTATAATACAAAGACACAAACATAATATAATAAATTATAATTCAAAGACACAAACATAATATAAATTATAGTGTAAAGACACTAACATGTGCTTGCGTAGACACAACCCTCAAAAATATAGGACGAGAAGCAATTAAGACGATGTCAAATCGGTGATCTAAATCCAAGGGCGATCTTTACAGAAAATACTCCGCGTGCGAATTTCGCACTGTTTCTACTGCTGTCATAAACTGGGGCGAGAAGATTCAGTAGCCTGAAGTTATTGACAGTCAATTTCACTCGGGAAAAGCTTTAGAGGCGGTCACTCGTCAATGTTGAGGTGCAAATAATTTTAAACCTTACGCGTGGGACTGCCCTATTGTTGGGTAAGCCGTCGCTGCCCACACGAAGGCGGAATTCCGTTGTATAATACAGAACTGCAAGGTGGAGAGAGGGTTAAGAGTTGCAAAAAAAAAAGACAACTGATTCGGATTTATGACACGGCGCCTGAGTTCTACCGATCTTACTACGTCCCATTTTCGAGAAGAAGGCGCGGGGATCATTAGACGTTTGAGCAACGACAACCGCTCGAGATGAAATCCTGTAAGGCCTCCACCTTGTCATGCCTAGCTTGATTATCGCCTCATCTGATTTCTCAACATATAAATCGTTGGTGATGGTAGGATTGTGCAGAAATCGTTTGGACGTAAGTTGAACCTACTTGTACGTATAAGTATACCAATATTCGATATCAATTAAGTAAGTAAGTATACGTATACCAGGTCAATTAGTAAGACTTACTGTTTATTTAAAGTCTTACTGTTATTTAAAGACAGAAGGATTGTTAAGATTTACGATGGGGTAGCTACTGATCTTATAAACATGTTTCTATTTTAATCATAATCCAAAATTTTTGTATGGATTTTCAAGTTGCGTTAATTAAGCCAGACCTACGTCTTATTAAATATTACTGCACAACAGGTGGGACATGTACAAATGATACTAACAATTATTAAATAGCAACAGAAAAGAACAATTAAGACTTAATTCGACTTATTCCTTTCGATCCGTCGTGAGCTAGTGCATGTCGACAGCGTATACCTATAGGTTTAAAAGATCTCTACTGCGATGTCATGTTAATTAACGTTCTTGTTCGTTTCATCAAAACTGTTTCTTTATATCTTAATCTAATGATTCACTATTCGTTAGAATCCCAATTTATTCCTATTTAAGAACCTATTTGCTTGATGATAAAATGCACCGTACAAAGTAACTGTACTACTTTAAGAACCTATTTGCTTGATGATAAAATGACATTGTATCGTACAAAGTAACTGTACTACTTTCCGCGTTGGAATCACCTGTGAGGAAGATCAAGCCTCAAGAGAAATCAAGTCAGAGCTCATTACTGATGCGGCAAGACCCCCAAGGACCACCTCCGATTGTGTCGAGACATTACGAGAAATTACGAAGGTACAATATTCCGTTCTCGACACAAACGAGTAATTAACTATAGTTATTCAACTGGGTGCCCACGCGGGCGACTTCACGCACGAGTTTCCCGAAGTTTTAACCTGTCGCAACCCCTTTCGGAAAGTCTCCTGGCAAATTCAACGCCTCTTTATTTCTTCGGGATAGGAATATTAACTTTATGGTGGTAGATGCACTATAATAGGTATGATAGGGTATACTTTACCTAGATAGCACCGAAGAGCATCTTTGTCCCAAATGGTCCTGGTAGAATTGTGTATTCCGAGCAGTGATCCACAGTGAAAGGTTACAAGAAATACGTGATAGACCGTTGTGGAGCAATTTGCAGCGTATTTAGTTTTGAAGTGCCCACTCCAATGTGTTCTGTGCTCATTTTCTGATTCGCCATTAGAACCCCAATCAACAGGATTTTCGATTTTTTTTTTTTTTTTTTTTTTTAAGTTTAGGAGGTACCTAATTGAAGTCATGTTGAGGTCCATTTCACCCCAAATGAATAACTCGACTCGATTCAAAATAAACTTTATTCGAATCGAATCAAGCTATTCATCTAGGTTTGAATGGACCTCAACACGACTTCAATCGAGCTTTTAATTTAGGATATAATGGACCTCGAAAACGTCCAAAAAATCGAAAGTTGATTTTGAATCGAATGAGCTATTGTTCAAACATGGAGTGGACCTCAACAAGACTTCGATTTACCTCGAAAACGTCGAACCAATTGGATTTCGTATCGAGCTACTTTGTTGTGATGAAATGGATTTCGAAAAGACTTCGATTCACCTCGAAAACGACAAAAGAAACTCGAAAGAAAGTTGATTTCGAATCGAATCGAGCTATTGATGAAATGGACCTCGAAAAGACTTCGATTCACCTCGAAAACGACGAATGAAACTCGAAAATAGTTTATTTCGAATCGAATCGATTCCAACGTTGTTATTTTTTTGTGGGGATTCGTCAAGTCCAAAGTGTATGAAAACCTACGCCAAATCATCCAGATCAACTAAGAAATTCGTAAAGTGATTAAATTCTGCAGAAGAGTAAAAGTGAACTTAACTGAAAACGTACAAATGGGAAACCATGTTGATTTCCATGGTATGTTTTTTTAAAACTCAATTAAATTTATAAATTTTATGGTTTTTAATACATTTATTAATAGGTAGGTACCTACTTTAAATCCACCGCTACTTTTGAATCACCCTATACTGCCGTCCTAAGCAAGAAAAGCGTATCTCAAATGATTGAAATTTTGGGTAGAAGCTTTTCGAGTTATTCGCCTACTATGTGCTTTCAAAAGAACATTCGGAAAATTAACTGAAAAAATGGAGATACACCCTTTTTGCTTTCGAAACAACAAGCTCTTAAAAGGCGGATCTCAAAGAAATTCACAGCTTTTCAACTATTTTCAAATACTAAATATTGATATGCAATTTTCGAACTGCAAATAATCAAAATGGTCGGGAGCCAATTGACTAACACATTAGGGGTATCTTATAACTTGGAGGTCATGAGTCAAGCATCTACCTACCTATTATTTTATTAAAAAAATACCTTTCTGCATCTAAGTATTATCTAATTGTCTTTATTACCCTATCGCCCCCAAATCTCATGATTAGAAGCGACTTTTCTCAGTAAGTATAATAATATTATATAACTTAATCAATGTGAGTTTAGTTGATTCACCTAATAAAAACTTTACTCATTTTGGAGAAATATACCACTTTTTCTATGAAAAAACTTTATTCCAGAATAAAATGAACTGATAGTTATCATAAATTGAAATTCCATTTAAAGTTGAATTTGTTAAAATTCTGTAAATGATTAACTATAAAAAAAACTAGATAAATTAACTTCTTTGCTTAGGAAAATGAGATACGCCCAATTGGCTTAGGATTTGATACCAGTTTTGAGATACGCCCATCGTCCTTATCGTTTTTTGATGCTCTAGCAGTGAGTTAGAGTGGTTTTTCCATATTCATAAGACTGCAAAAACCCGAAAATCACGAAAAATTGAGATTCGCTCTTTTGCTGAGGACGGCAGTATACGTATAAATATATTTATAATACATAGTCTTCTGATTCTAAGGCGTCTAAATACTGGTAGTAGTTACAATATCATGTGATGTTCCGAATATATTTCTGTCTTCGAGGATCCGTTCAATGAATCTCTAAGGTATAAGAATTCTCTCTTTATGGTTGGTACTTAGATGGTTACTTAGATCCTACCACGTACTAGCAATGGGATTTACATGACCGTAAGCTGTTCTCAAATAGATTGCGTCGCTCATTGAGACCTACCAACACGGTATAATGGGCCGTACCGCGACAGATGAAAGCGGCCCCGGCGGGTTCTGAGTCACAAAGGGAGAGAGACAGATAACTCAGGTGTGACTCATAAATGAGTAGTTAATTATGAAATGTTTGGACTCAAGCGATCCAAATAGAAGGCCGTCCTGTCGGAGTGGGCGGCAATGACCACCTACGAAATAGCCACGCCGACATTTGCAATGGTTACCTTTACTTACGCTGTCATTCATAACCGGCGAATCTAATTTAAATTTAATGGATTAGTTACCTATTTATCTTGAGATTGTATACCTACTTATCTAATGACTGGAAACTAATCATAGGACATTCCGTCAAACAGTCAAGTTTGTACTGCACAGTTCAGAAACATCAACGTAATCTGATGAATAGTACATAATTTGACTTGATCTTCTTATCGAAGGTTGAAAACCACCGTGGCCAGTTTGTCTTTGTCCCTTGCAGCTGTGAACAGTTCTTGCGAATTGCAGTGGTTCCATTCTTTGAGATTGTCCACCCAACTTGTCCTTCCTCGTCCTCTCTTGCTTGCTATTTTGCCTTCCAAAATAAGCTGTAAGATGTTGTACTTCTCTCTTCTGATGGTGTGTCCAAAATAACTTGATGCATAATTGAATACCTGGCTATCAAGGGCGCAGGCACATTGATTCAAATTCATTGGCTGGGGGGGGGGGGGGATTGCAGTTAGTGGCTAGCTCAGTGATGGTCTGTTCCTCTCCTTCCAAAAGTTCCCCTTCCTCGAAGTCTGGGTGACCTCTGATAAAAACCACTCACTTTACAACGAACCGAATGTAATACAATGTCGAAAAATTAATTATAATTGAAAAAGAAATATTATCAAAACTTGTACAATCTCAACTCTGAAGGATTTCCTTCCCAACTTCCTCACCATCTCCTCACAGTTCGTGGAGGATCCATATTCGGCATGGCCTTGTACATCTTGATGATGCTTGCAGGGCCGTCCTGATGATGACCGAAACAAACCAAAAAAAACTCTGCAAGTAATTCCACAAAGGTTTTTCATCTTCCGTACAGATTGTATTGGTCGAAGATGATAAACCATAATGGTGTGGACATCTCTCATCAAACACCAGAAACCCTAATAAATGTGGGTTGGGCAAAAACATAGTCAAATAAATGAGATAGACATGGGTAGGTACCTAACTACAACCGGAATTGGGACGGAACAACTGGTCACACTGACCAAAACGGTGATACTAAGCCAGCAATACTGATGTGTCTGGAACACGGGGCGGTGCTGCACCACGAGAAACCCTGCCGGGCAAACATCGAGAACGGACGTTGAAAGCCTCGAAGGACGTCGTGTCTGAGGGTACAGGGTGAGCCAAAACAATCAGTGCAGTTTCTAAGGTTGACTTTTAAAAGAATGGCGCAACTTGGAAGAATGCTGTTTTTTTAAATTAAATTCCATACTGATACTTACATCTCAGGAGCAGTTAACATTAACAAACGAAATTTCCACTATTGATGTGACAGGAAAATAAATTTAAAAGAGACCTCTCCACCCCCCAAAAATCACTGTCTGGTGTGCCATTTCGAAATTCGGGGTGATTGGGACGTATTAAAATACGTACTGTACTCTATCTCACCAGGCAGAAACCCTCGTCCGACGGATTTTTTTCTAATTCCATTTTCTGATTGTACTAAGTAGGTATATCTTGAAACGTGAACCCACCGATTTTGAGTGGAGCAGGTTGAAATATTCTTTTTCTTGGTCGATTTCAGTGGTTCGTTATTTCAAATAATAAACCAAAAGCAACACAAAGTGAGATCAAAGACCACCATACCTACAGACCTGTTTGGCTCTGTATGTGACAAAATCGCGTGTCAGCTGCATCAATTCTCAATCGATAAGCGTGGTTGATTTTCTGTTCAACTCAGAAAACTAGTTGTGCATTGCACCCCCGAATCAATGAAATTGGCGTAGGAAAAGAGAAGGGTAATACTGAAATATCACTCGATTTTTACTACTTATAGTCATGCTACCGTGGAACTTAGAAACTAACGTGGAACTATTAGGTACACCAATTGGAATTTGAGATTTTGATGTACCATTTTTGGTTATTGACATTAAATTTAAAGACATAAAATTGTTATGTCTTTACTATGGCACATAACTCAAAAAGTGTGACATTACGGTGTGACGAAGAAAGCGTTATGAAAAAAAAAAATGTCTAATAATTTTCACGTACAACCGATTCGTTGCTACGGAACGAACTCCAGTTATCTTCGCCAGTTATCATCGTACAAAAATCGTTCACCACTCGTTGGATAGCTCTCGATTTACCTAACCATATTACGTTGAGTTGAGTAGACAATTGCTCTTCTTGATGGTCCATTCGAACTCAAATAAACACCTCGATTCGATATGAAGTCTACTTTTTTCGATAGTTTTGACTGATTTGAGTTGACAATTGGTCTTCTTGAAGGTCCATTCGAATTCAAATAAACACCTCGATTCGATATGAAGTCTACTTTTATTCTGGGGCCAGAATAAAGTTAACAGTTAATTTAGGGAGGGTTCGTATCCATTCGACCTCCTCTGAACCCTTTCACTGTTCTACAAGTCTGATTTAAAAAAATAATAATAACTCAAGTAGATTTCCAATGCGACCGTCAAGCCTTGAGCCCGGTTCGCAATGAACTTCGGTCGACTCGTGAAATAATATAAATAATCGGTTGACCCTTATATGTCGACCTGGCTACCTATTAAGGCCAGGGACACAAAGCGTCGGGACGGACTTGAAATTTTCATTTCTCAACGCTACGTTATAAAGAAAAGGACTGAATTTCCTTGGATCAACGAAAAAAAGAGGTGACGACTGAAACCTGGACAGTCAAAATCTTCGAACGGCGGATTCAAATTTTTATTACACGAGTGTGAAGCAATTTGTACCTGTGGCAACAGGGCATTCCCTCTCCCTGACCCAATAACTCCTTGACCCTCCAATAACTGGTAATATTATAACCTAATCAAATCAAAACGGTTTAGTGTTGAAATTGATGTCACAAGAGTTCGAGTTAGAAAAACAAAGTAAAGTGGTCTCTCCTCCAGTCATAAATGACATTATCAACTACATGCCTGCACCATTTGCTTCAATGTAAACAATGAATAAATGCATTTGGAAATTCTGTTCAGGTACAACTTTTCACCAAATCGAGTCTACTCGATCTCATTTCCTCAGATTTTAAGGAAAATACAAAACACTGATTTTAGCCTTTGTAAATGTAATAAAAGGCACTTTGATTTATTATTCAATTTATTTTCCCTAATCATGAAGCCTCAAGTATGTTGCTGTCATCACTAACTAAACGACAAGACCGAAATGCTGCTACATTAAATTAAATTTTTGGCAGAGACAGGCCAAGTTGTTTGAAATCTCAGTTGAAAGTTGTTTCAGATTTTGGGAGGTCTGAATACTTGTCCTTCAAGATCTCACATCCCTCCTGCACCAATGAAGAACAAAGTTGGTCAATGGTTACTATGAGATTGTTTGATGCTGCTGCTGATTGCAACAACACGTTTCTTTGGAAAAACGCTAAAAATATCGTCACGGATTGATTCAGCCAGAAATTTGCTTTATAGCCAAACCTTCAACTCAATATGGCGAAAAAATGAGTATATAATATTATCATAATATTATTAGCTACCAGAATAATTAGGCAGGCTTTAAACAAACGCTTTGCAAACGCCCAGAGGATCAGCGATCGACGTTTGTACAAATGAAGCGCTCTCATTTTACATGTGGAACATGTTGATAAATGTGACAAACGAACTGGAATAAGGACCTAGGAGTACTCAGTCCAGAAAAGTTCAAGTACGTACTTACAGGTTTGGGGATGCCTAGTACCATTCCCTACCTTCTTGCAAGAGCAAAAGGCTGTGGGGGTCAATATGGTGGGTACCTGTAGAGCCAGGGCTCTCACTGCTGTATTAACAATGTGACAGTAGTTAACTTATGGGACAGTAGTGATTTGACCCTAAAAATCATTATAATACCTATGGGTATGGAATGTAAACCATCTCGTCACCTTCACGAGCTTTATCTTGACAGTAGGTACCTAAGATTATTACTGTAAAGTATTAATTAAGTATTAAAATTTGGCTTCGTCACCTGCAGGTTCATCCTACCAACGTACGCCTCCAGCTAAATTCTACTTTTAAATGTAATTAGTTTTTTGGCGATGGATTTGTACAGTGCAGAGAACGTCAGGGAATAAGAACGATGCTGGGGGAATAAGATTACCACAATCGATACTAGTAAATATGAGTTGACAGATTGAGATGAGTACATATTTCACATAAGTCAAGAGCTTTCCAAAAAGTTGTGAACAATTTTGTACGACGAAAAATGGCGAAGATAAATTTCCGTTGCAACGCTTTGGTTGTAAGCGAAAATCATCAGAAATTTGGTGCTACGCGTTTTGGTGCCGCTTTTTGAGTTTGTGTGCCAAAGTAAAAACAGGAAAATGTTAAAAACGATGACTGAAACAATGAAATTTGTTTTGGATTCGGTTGTATAAAACCGAATTTGATGGGCGTTTTTTGCCTGATGGGCAACCGGAATTAGCTTGCGCGAAAAACTCTCGCTGTGCGCAATAGTTATTTTCGCTGAGTCATTATAATGAACGCCTCGGCGGGCGTACAACCTTCACAGGTGCGGAGAAAATCATACAATACCGCCGAAGGGCCGGGGCCGCGTGATCAATGCCCCAGAAACCGCAGAATGCGTTCGAGCAAAATCTATGTCAAGCTTCAAGAAGAAGGGGCTCGTTTCACGAGTGGGACTTGATGTCAAGCCTGTAGATTCATCGACGTTGGCCTTAACATTTGGCCATATGAATTGTGATCATTGTGACGAATTCCGAATGAAAATACGCTACTGAAAGGGCTTCTGAATTTGTAATGTTATCAAACATCTTTAGATGAGTCTGTTCAGGAGTCAGTAAAAGTAAACGTACTGTTTGGTTGCAATAACTACCTACTTATTAGCCGTTCTATATGGATGGCAGAATGTGGATCATTCTAATACAGGGTGAGCCAAAACAATTAGTGCAGTTTCAGACGGCGATTAAAAAAAATGGCGCAACTTAGAAGATTGTCTGGAGTTGTTCAAAATTTGCGGTGATTGGGCCGTATTTTTTTCGAGAACGGGCGAACTTTTACCGTCAACTCGCGGCGATTGAATAGATTTCAGTTCAGAGAATTTTTTAAGACCATCCGGAGCTTTTTACGACCAGCTGTTTGTTCACAATGAGGGCTCACAGGTAGAGCCGATATAAATTCGCAACATGACCGTGGATACGGTGGAATGTTGGGTCAATGTTCATACTGGCCCAGCTTTTTAAATGGTTCTCGGTCCAAAATTTTTGAAACTCTAATTTTCGGTAAGTTTTTTTTTCCAAAATCCGTTTCAGACCATCCTGAATTCACTCCCAAAAGACACCAAAAATAATAATATTATATATATATATATATTATTATGTACCTATGTGTCATTCATACACACATACACAGTTCAAATTTGCAAATAAATTCGTAGATGGGCAGAATCGGGCCACTCTAAGGAGGAGTTGTGATGGGGGGGGGGGGGGTAATTTCCTATAAATTTCCAAGAGTGAAATAGTCTGACAATTGACACCTCGTTTTGAGATGTTCTTCGTGGTCCAAGATAAGATTATCTTATAACGGAATCTTATAACTCAAGATAAGATTATCTTATAACGGAATGAGATATCACAATTCTGACTTCACCATCGTGTTCAGCGTTGAAAATTTGTTATAAAACCAGTAAAATAAAGACATTTTATAAAATTCGCACTTATAGCCGTGCTGCATGACTGTGAATCTTTTTTCATTCGTTGAAAGCGAAAATGGAAACAACAGTTGTTTTAGACATCGAGGAACAAATTTGGGATCGTGTATTAAACTAAGAAATATTGATGATTTGATAGTTACTATCAATATTTCTTAGTTTAATACACGATCCCAAATTTGTTCCTCGATGTCTAAAAAGCATGCGAGTGAAATTTCTGCAAAAGCAACTCTTTCGGCATGAAAACGTATATACTTCGTATTTTTCTTTTGTCGCAGTTTTGAATGCAAATATTGTCCGTGGAGCCGTCCAGCCGTATTATTTGTAACCCTAACAATAAGTCACTAACTCTGTAATTAAGGTAGTTCACCTTATTTTTTGGACTGAGGAAAGTCTTCGGGTTCCACGGACGCCAGAGCCAACGCCTACGGTGAAACCAAATCCTTGATATGCCCTTGTACGTCATGTGTAGCCCGTTGACCTCCACCCTCACGTGAAATATGAGGGCGACTCTAGTTCACTTAGTCTGAAGCCTCAACAAGATTTGTTCAAAGTCTTAAGTCAAAAGTTTCAACTTGGTACAAAAATCTACTAGTGGGATTGTCAACTGGACTAAGATGTGTAGAATGCAGTTGAACGAATCTAAATCAGTACACATCAACTTCACGAACCGACGAATCTCAGCCACAGGTACAGAGATCAATTCAATACCGTACGCTGACACCGTGAAGTGGGGATGACTCTTGACTCCCAACTAAATTGTGATTAGCACATTGAGAAGAAGAAGCAGGAACTGAGGATCAAGTTCAGTAGTAAGTATTGGCCGATGGGATGGAATTCCGTTCTTTCACTTCACAAGCTGTTAATATTCTCGCGGATTCTGCGCCCTTTACGGGATCCAACCCTGGGGCTGTGCCAAAAATTCAAAATTTTAATCTAATAAAAATTCAAACATAGCAAAACAAAATACTGAGAATTTTAGTAGACGCCCCATGGTACATACGAAATGGTTTCTACGCCCCATGGTTTACATCGATATCTGAGGGTAGAGTCAGTCAACATCAGTCTCCTTAGGACTTAAACTTTAAGCAGCATAGGGCCGGGATCAACTGAGTGGCTCTTGAAGCTAATTTCTATGCTATGAAGCTGTAATTTGGTATGTAGCCTCCTTAGGACTTTAACTTGGCATTGCCCAGGGCCCGGATGTACTGAGTGGCTCCTAAAGCTAATTTCTATGCTATTCACACTATGAAGCTGTAATTTGGTATGTAGCCTCCTTAGGACTTATACGTTAAGCAGAATAGGCCCAGGGTCAGCTGAGGGACTCTTGAAGCTACCAGGCATATTTATGCTCAGATTTTTTCCCAGTAAGGGAGAAATTTTTAAATAGAAACACTTCAACAAGATACCTATTTTATGTTCGAGCGTGTAGGGTGTATTCAGAATATTGCCCTTTAAAAAACCCGTAAAAGGTAAAATATTGCTCAAGTGACGTGTGATGGGCGTGAAGCGAAACTTGACTCTTAAATTAAAAAAGGAGAAGATTAATAATGACCGGCCTTGAACACATCACGGATGTGTGGCTGCCCGACGTGGGGGCAGGTGATTGCCGAGCCAATCCAAAGGGAAAATGGAAAAAAGGTTTTGCTCTTGCGACTGGAAGGGTAACAGGAATTTACGATGCCTTTGGGCGGAGGGATTTTCGATTACCGAATCGTCAGCGATGACGCCTTCACTGTTCTCAGACTTAGAAATCAAAAGCAGGTCAAGTACAGCAAGACGGCGGAGGACATGAGGATCATTCACCGCTAAGTGTATTCCTTCCTGCGAAAGAGTTACCCTCGTGCGACCGCAAACTCCATACGTCCAATATCCAGGTGAATTAATATTTCGACTAGTTAAATCCCATATTCGTCGTCTATTAACTTATGGACTCCCTCGTTTTGCTATTTCTACAGAGAGCTGCACAAGAAAACTACTTGTGGCACTACTAACTACTTGTAGCAACTCACGAAGAAGAAGAAGAAGAGAAACAATGCGGCATTACTTAAGACATCATTACTCGAAGGTATATTTATGGATTTATCACTAGCTTTGAAGTTGTCTTGATATTATAATACTGAAGTACTCCACCCTGACATATCCAATCCTGCTAAATTTTAATTATCACGTCGTTATTTGAATTGTGGTCGTCTATTGGCAGTTAAGATTATTAGAGTAATGTGAATGTGTAATGTGCAAAATTGAATGTGAATGTGAAAACTAAAATGGTGAAAACCGTACGGATTATTGGAAGGATAATATCCTTCCAATGATGATGAATGGAGCGTAGTAGCTCATATTATAAGCTACTACGCTCCATTCATCATCTGTTGTAGAAAAGTAATCTATTTTTACAGTCCTAGAAAAAAAAATCCAGACATGCAGCATGACTATAAGAGCGAATTTTCGAAGAAATAAATCTCAAAATGCCCGTTTTTGAACAGCCTTAAATACCAAAACACCATCAAAATTTTTGTACAGGTAAGCAGTGTTCCTGAGTCAAAAAAGAAAATGATTATTGAAATATTTTAGTTCAAGTTAATGTGGAAAGGACGTAGAGTGCGGGTAATGTAAGGAAGGAAATGCGAAATGAATGTATTGGATTTTGAAAATCCACAGTCATGCAGTATGGCTATAAGAGCGAATTTTCGAAGAAATAATTGGTTCAATGTAAAATGTATCCATTAAAGACCACGATGTCCATGATGAAGATCTCGAGTATCAACCACTTTTCTTCATCTTCAAAGTGCCCCAGTTTGAGAACGGAATGAGATATTCATCATTAAAATGTTTATTCACTGTTTTACTCCTGGGAAACCAAAGTTATTTTAGAAAGGGCTTTTGTCCACAATTTTAAAATGGCTCCCATGGTGCATGAAATACAAATTTTTGAAACCAGATACAATGAAAACATCTGTTTGTATAGCAGAATAAAGGGGGATTTTGTTACAAATTTTTAACTCAACATTTCAGAAGTGATGTTTTTTCGATTTCCCGATAGTGGGATTTGTGACAAGTGACGTTCCTAAAATAACACACTCAATTGGCCTTTAGAAGTTTTAGTTTTGGACCGTTTGGTTCAGACTCATGTCGTTGAAATTTGCTGATTCGTACCAAAAGATTATACTCATATTTTCACATCTATAATGACATAGAGCTATAATAGATGAAAAGATATCCTACCCAATACTCCAAGAAAACCGAAATAGAAATATCGTAACATTCAAACTACAAGAGACAAAACTGTAGCGTCTCTTCAGGGTTCACGTTACAGATACATTCAGAGTTCTCAACTCTTCAGGCGACAACTGAAAGCTTTCTAAAGCGGTATTTGGACTCACGGGTTCGACCTTGTTCGATTGTTTTAATTATGCATTCAGCAAAAAACCTAATAGTGAAAGCATTGTTGCCCCAACGCCTCGCTATGGTGTTGCCTCATATACCAATTTGGGGCCCGTCACCTGCGGCATAGGCCTCAAGGCGAGGAAAGAGGGAAGGAGGCATAACCATCAACAATGCAGTTGTATAACGATTTGATGTTTGAACATTTTTATTTGCATTACGTTCATGTTTCACGGCGAAACGCCTACAAACAGAGGGAAAACAGAAATAACTCCTGATTTGGGGGTTAAGTACCTTCTTGACATAACCTGATGCATACAATTCAGCAGGCGAATGTGTCCAGGATCGGTTATTTCATAATTGACTTGGGTTAGGGAAAAAACCAAGTAAGTACGAGTAATAAAAATGAAATGTCACAGGAAAGCATTCGTAAGTAGCTCAGCGTATCCCTAATTCACTAATTCAGAATAAAATCCCAAAAATGGCTCAAGTCCAAAATTTGTGTAAAATTAGCTGTAGAATTGATTCCTTGAGTTTGTCTCACAATTACTGCAGACACACTGTTTACAATAGAAGCAATATAGGTATTTTTCCTGTCAAAGAGATTAATTAATTTTTTTAATTATATTTCAATATGCCAGATGCATAATTGAGTTATTACTTTCCCAATTTGATTTTCCTATACTTTCCTATATTTTTGGTTATTTAATTTGTTTATATTAGACCTTTGGGATTATTCTAAACTAAATAATTTAATTATTATTAACTTAAACTAGGTATTCCAATCTTTGGGTAACTACGAGTAGTACCTATCTTTTGAACCATTTGCACAGTTGTTAATGCAAATAAAATTTTGAATAATTCGAACTTTTGACGAGTCGAAAAAGAATAAGGTACTCAGAAAACCTTGATTGAGAGTAATTTTGTTATAATTCAAAAACGGTTAAGAAAATGTGATGTATGAGTTTTGGCCGCTTTTTCAAAAACTTTTGTAATTCGAATTTGTTTAATGGTCCCCACGGATTCGAATTATCCAAATTCCACTTACGTAATGTTGGTGCCTGCTGTATAGTGATCTTTATCAGAAAATATGACTCGAAATTCCTTCAGAATGAATCAACAGACTGGCTCGGTCGAAAATCGTTTGAACGTTCTTCTGAAATAGAATTGAAAAAAAAAGGGAGAAAAAAATCCCCTGTCTATAATGACCCGAATCCTTCCTCTACTGGTTTCTTCAAGGAAAAGGCGACTCGGTGGCCTTGAAATGTAACATCAATAACAGACTACAAATTGCGATGCTCCGGTTCACGAATTTATTATTCGGACCGAAGATGGTCCGGGACGATCTAATGAAACCTGTTAGCCTTCGTTCTGTACCCGGACTCTCTAAAGTCTGACCGTAAATTTTCGATTTTCTCAAATAGATGATGATGGTTATTAAGGCCAGGAAGTTGAGGTACTCCAAAATGTAAAAACGTCTCCCCGCCACTCGTTTAGGGTTTCTTTGTTTTGGATTTTTCTTCAAAGATTAGTCAAAGAGATGTCAGAATTTTTAATATTTCTACGTTAACACAAAATGTGAGGTTAACTTTAGTGAGTGAAAATGAATTTTATTTGAGAGCCAGTACGTTAGTGGAATGCCCTCATCACCGATGGAGCTCAGCATCCTTCTTACAAGTTAAAAGTCAGGAACTTCCTTCTTCACAGAGACTTGCGAATTCCAGAAGTCTCTGACGCCCTGAAGTCGTCATACGCGAAATCGCACTCAATCATGCTGCGCCATCGAAATGAACTAGTCACTTTATTCCTAACAACCCCCCACCTCCAAGACCTGAGCGACGTCCAAAACGGAAGAGACCACTGGGTTCACTCTACAACTTTACCATCAATGGCCAAATCTTATTTATTCACCTTCATGAATAACGGTGTTACGTCCTGTTGGGTTGTACGGTGTTCAGTTGTGGGGCTTATCAACCTTCTCAGAAATTAAACGGATTCAAAACTTCCAAAATTGAGTGACAACAGAAGCACCTACGTCAAGAACTCTCTTCTTCACAGAGACTTGCAAATTCCAGAATTGGAAACCCCAGAATTATATTGGTACATTTTATTTGTAATTAATTCATCGTCTCTACCATTTAGATTCTGCACAAAGAAATTCAGTTAGAGTTTTTTATTTATTTTTTAGTAATAATAATTACCTAATCTATCTTTTAATGATCTAGACAGAAGGGTGATCTGTACAAAGAAGATAATAACCCGTTGTGTCAAGAATTTGCAGAGTTTTTCCAAATTTAATTTTTAAATACTTTTATGGTAAAACCGGGTTGTAGCGGTCTTTGGGAAACCTTCAAGATCACGTTGGATTCGTAATATTCGTGGAACTGCGGTGGGAGCGGCGAAAAGGGAGGGAAGACGTGGACGCCTCTGTGTACCCCAACTCCACATCCACCCACAATTTAGATTTTATGTACGGGTGGGTGGGGGTGTAAGGATTACAGACAAGCCCTCCCCCTCTCGTCAATAACCTCGTCCATCTGCTCCCTCTCCTCTTTCACACCCACAATTTAAATTTTATGTACGGGTGGGAGGGGTGTAAGGATTACAGACAACCCCTCCCCCTCTCGTCATTAACCTCGTCCATCTGCTCGCTCTCCTCTTCCTAACCCACTTCCACCCACAATTTAAATCAACCACATACAACTGCTCGATCTCCTCTTCCTCACCCACTTCCACCCACAATTTCAATTTCATGCACGGGGTGGGAGGGGGTGTAAGGATTACAGACAACCCCTCCCCCCTCCCTTTGTCAACCACCTACATCTGCCCGCTTTCCTCTTTCCAACCCACCTACAAATCAGAGTAGGGCGTTAATCGCTTACTTTTGTAGTCGAATACAAAAGTAATCGACTAAAATCGCGCCGTCCGATCACTTTTTGTAATCGACTACTTTCGTAATCGATTACTTATCCCGCGCGGCCGTCCTTCCCACTCTGTACCACCTCACTTAGCTACACCTATTTTCTTCATTTATTTCATGTTTTCAAAACCTAGGTTTGACTTTATTATTTTCAATCGTATTTGTTTAAATGATAAATGAATACCATGTTTTTTTATGAACACTTTTACAAGGTTCTTACGTCTAAAACGGAAGAGACCACTGCATAATCTTATTTATTCATCTTCATGTAAATAATCTGTGTATTTATTTTATTATTGTTATTTAATCTCAAATCGTATTCTGTGTATTAGTGTGCAAATTAGTATTTAGTTATAAGTTAAATCGTTACTAGCGAGGGCTGTCATTGGACATTAAAGCTCAACAGCTTTAACCCTTAGACTCCCAATGGGACAAATCGGGACATTTCTCACAAAATCCTAGCGGCACGAAAAATGCATCGCGTGTACCAGTACCCAATGTTATCAGTTGTGGCGTGGTTTTCCTTTGAAAAGAGTGTTTGAGAACTATGCCAGTAAGGTTCTTCAGGGCTGGATAATCTTATTTTTGGATTCAAACCAATAAGTAAATATATCCTACCAAATAATATATAACCTACTAATTAGGAACTAAATATATTCTACTAACTAGGAAAACTATAACTCTCCCTGGGGGTTTGGGTACCTACTGTTATTTAGGCAACATTATCATTCAATATAGTTTTGTTCTTGATACTTAATAACATTGTACCAAGTACCGACGCGAAATACGAACTACGTAGTTACTGTGAAGTGGTTATTTGTAGCAACTGGGACAAGTTCTGTCCCAATTGTATACTATAGCCATTTAGAACCCATGGAGTATTGTTTTACCTGTAATGTTTTATTCGAACTGATTGTAATACATTTTTGGAAGTAACAAGTGTTTTTATTTCAATTTGTATTGTTTTCAAGGTAAAATAGGTACATAAAAATTGGAATAACAAAATATGGGATACGGGACATTATTGGTAAACAACGGGGACATCATTTGGTACCATTCACCCAAATGATGCTAGTAATTGGGTTTGGGAGATCGTATCTCGACTATCGATTTCAAAAAGAAAACCTTCAAAAAACTTTTTTTTTCAAAATTCGTAGTCGTTATATTGCTTTAGTTCAACATTTTCGATACTAATACAACGAGTGGTATCTGTTTGGCTCTTTGTTTCAGTTAGGGACTGTGGACAAAGAACTGGTCCAATTTGACGAATCTCTTCGCAGATAGGACTCAAATATCCGCAAGGTCAACTCCTGAGGACACGGAAGCTGTGGAACGTGTAATCTAGTCTGGTCCTGTCGTTTATATTAAACATTCTAACAGTTTAGAAATAATGTAAGACCTTTGAAATGTTCAGAAACCGCGTGCCCGTAATAGTCTTCAGCGTCTGTAATTACTGGAATAGTCAAGGGAGAAAATCAATGAAGATGAATCATGGTCATTACAAGTCTACAAGAGTTAATACATGTATTCATCTTTTCACTTGGTAAATACCAATCAAGTTAGAAAAAACTGGTGTCAAGACTGACACAGGCCTATCGCGAGTGTGTTTGAATTGTGACTTAATTACATAATATGTAATTCGATCATATGATATATTCATATCTACCATTTGTAATCTGATCATTTGATTTATATATTACGAGCAGGTATACTTGGGAATTATTTTTGTAATTCTTGGGAATTATTTTTGACAGAAATTTGAACTTTAAAGCTGACATTGTTACTCTAATAAACAGACTACGTAAGCTGTTTTTTGTATTCAAAATTGAAGACCTAAGTGGATGAAGGGGGTATGTTACAAAGCCTACCTTTTGAGATATGGGCTGTTAAAGTTTTTATTTGTCTACTTTTATGTACCACCATCCTGAACGACTATCCGTAACTTTCGTTCCCCACAGAACTGTAATATTGAGTCCTTTATGATTTCTGTATCATTACAATTACATTAATACAATAATAAGTCATTCTCTTTGTTTATATCTGAACATCCTGTTTGTCATCTTTAGCTCTTAAAGCTAAGTTTAATAGTCGTTTTCCTCTTGAATCCATAATATTAAGATCTATGCACACAAGACTTGCATTGTTATGGTTCCATCACTATCAAACCACCGAATCTAACATCCAGTCAAACTCGTATTGAACAGCTGAGTCAGTGGATGAAGGTGGTATGTCACAGGCATTTAGCATCCATGAGTGGAAGATGGTGGTATGTGCATATTATACCGGTTCCATACCTCCTTCTTCCATTAAAGAATCATATTTTACATGTTACATACCTCCTTCATCCACCAGAATATCTGTGATTAAGGGTTTTAGAATTACAGCGTAAGTGTCATATGATAGAGAAGTCACATACAACCTTCATTCACTAGGAAAATCAAAATTTTAAAAAATGTGACATACCTCCTTCTTCCACTTAGGTCTTCAATTGCTAGAAATTTTTTTCGTAGGCCGGCGAAGATTAGAAGCAGGTTGTGAGACCGCAGATTAGAATCACTGACGATTTTTGTAGTGATGGCCTTCTTTAACCCTCTCTATGCCCCTAACACTTCATGACCCCCGCATGTTCGCTGACCACCTGATAGTTCATATCGGGGTTATTCACCCGGGTCAACAATTTGGTATTGAGAGCTTTTTAGTAACTCACAACGTTATTTTTGAAACTTTTTGAAGAAGAATGCCTAGTGGTACGTTGATTTTAGGGCCATAAATTGCCCCCAATTCTAAATTAGTTGAAACTCGACACCAGACAGTACAGTGTCTGTATTAATAGTTTTTACCAAATTCTTGAAATCTTCATGAATTCGTTGCCCTACAACACAGGTCAAGCTCAGTGTCAATTGTTCATTGCTACTCATCTACTTTTCTAATTTACCTGAATTATTATTATTCTCTAGTAGTTTTCGGAAGGCAGATCTAACACACTCGAAGTTTCAACTTTGAGATTGTGTGAAGATTCCAATCTCGGTTTGAAAACTATACCGACGCCCGATGCCCTATTGCGCAAGCTCGTCTTAGCTGTTCGGTATCTGCTTTGACAGGTGATCATCGATTGAACCCGTTCGCCCGTTCTCCGGTACTTGTCAAGTTACGCCGCCAAGATTCATGGAGAAGACTCCTCCTGATACCTTTCGGCATTCGAAAGGTTTTGAGAAGTTCCCTCAAACGGGTCGCGCTCTGGTCTTTCGTTCTTCGCTGATTGATATCGCTACTCGGAAGTGTCAGTAACCTTCCAAGTCGTGAACCACTCCGTCATAGTCCACTGTATATGAAATGCCATCTCCATAATTGAATGCTCACTTACAAAGTATGTTACTATACAGGGTGTACACAACACAGGTGTGACAAACGAAGAGGGTCGATTCTACAACTAATTCGCAACAAGAAGTACCCCTTAGACTTTTTTTAAAGGCTTCATTTCCGAGTTATTCACGATTTATGATTTTTTTCGTGTTTTCGATCTTATCTCCTTAAAATGTTCCCTTTTAAAATCTACCGAAAATTTTTCTTCACAAAACATACAACAAGCTTCAACGTCTTAGGATGGGGAAACTCCCAGGAATCTCGTTTTCTGATAGCCCCCTCAGTGGAATCAGCATCTGAGAACAGCTTCATGTTCTCACTTTGGACCCATGTGTATTGTGATGGTGCTGAAGAAGTGGTGTAGGTACATCTGCGATTATTGTCGCTAAGGAATTAAATTGTGTTTCTGTTTAATATACATGCTGTATCATATTTGGAGAATAAAAGTCTTCATTTATTGTATTATATTGTATTCTGACTGAATAGATTACACGTATATTTATGTATTCGTTGATTTAATACAGTTTTCAAGTTTTTAGGTATTTTTACAAGGTCCGATTTTGGCAACTGAGAAAGGTATTAAAAAATCATTTTGTCGTATTAATTGACATGGATCATTCTAAAATCAGCGTGACGAAAAAATGCTACGTATTTTGGAATACTTCCCGGGGTGCTAGAGTCTTGAAATTGTGTATGAAGGCTCCGTTTGAAGTCTAATAGTTGGCTGAAGATCCTCGCCTTCAAGATCGAACGACTACTAAGGGTAGTCTAGAGGGAGGTTGGAATACGACAAAATTTATAACTTTGTTGCTGGTCGACCTACTGCTGACTTAAAATGTGAACCACAGTTTCTTTATGGTGGTCTTATACAAATTTTAGAGTACAGTGCTCATCAGATCAGCTGATTGCCCTGAACAGATAACTTAATAAGTTCGAATATAGTCATTCCTACTACTAGAAATAATACTTTTATTGACGCTATATTCACTCGCCAGATTGAAAATGTAATATTTACATTTTTCATGTATAATACACAGGGTGGTCCTTAACTAGTGGATATGAATTTTAAATGTTTATTGTGAGGGATTTTGAAAAAACTGAAAAACCCGTGTTTCCTATTTTTTATCCTGCACTCACCTGCGCTATTTTCTATTTTTTCCGAAGGGGTCAAATCGGCCCAATGCACACTAACTTGGTTTTTTCAAATGGGAATCCCGTTTTTCGAAGAAAATGTAACTATTGTTCTCGGTCCAAAATTTTTAAAATTCGAATTTCCGGAAAATTTTTATACGTTTATAAATTGTTATGCGTTTCAGACCATCCTGAATACACTGCACAAAAAATGATACATGTATACAGGGTGTATCGCAAGTATATGACAATACGCAAGATGGAGAAACTTTATCGAAAATGTAGTTAAAACTGCCAACCGCATGTCTCTATCTCCTTCCGTTTCAAAGATATGCCCTTTCGAAGTATTGGGTACCTCAATAATAATTATTATTATTTTCTCTGATTATTATTATTATTAAAATTATTTTCTCTGATTTCCCACTTTTTTTTTCAACGTTCCATCACAGTTTTGAAATCAGCATTAAATGTTAACAATGTTGACAAGTTTCTTTTTAAACCTCAATAACAGATTATTACCTATCTCTTATTATTCTCTTGTTATCCTAATATCTTATTCCGTTCTGAAGCTGGAGCACTTTGAAGATGAAGAAACATGGTTCATAGAATGCATCAACCATGTTTCTTCATATTCGAAGATATGTCATGAGATGTTCTTCAAAAATTCGCTCTTATAGCCATGCTGCATGACTGATATTGATTCTACGTAAAATTTCATGAACATAGAAAACACGGGTTTTTCAGTTTTTTCAAAATCCCTCACAATAAAGAATTAAAATTCACATCCACTAGTTTAGGACCACCCTGTATTTAATTAGATTTTGGTTTATTCTTCATGTCTTTGCTTTGGCACATAAACTGAAACGGGAAAAATTTGTTCCCTTGATTCACCCTTTCCCTCAGATCACGTCAGAACACAAGCGACCGGCGGGCCATTACGTCAGAGCCTATGACGCACGAGCGTATGACGTAAGACGGCTGGCAGGAGGCCAACAAGTACGTCAGAGCCTATGACGCACGAGCGTATGACGTAAGACGGCTGGCAGGAGGCCAACAAGTACGTCAGAGCCTATGACGCACGAGCGTATGACGTAAGACGGCTGGCAGGAGACCAACAAGTGCGTCAGAGCCTATGACGCACGAGCGTATGACGTAAGACGGCTAGCAGGAGGCCAATAAGTACGTCAGAGCCTATGACGCACGAGCGTATGACGTAAGACGGCTGGCAGGTGGCCAACTAGTACCTACGTCAGAGCCTATGACGCACGAGCGTATGACGTAAGTCGGCTGGCAGGGGACCAACAAGTGCGTCAGAGCCTATGACGCACGAGCGTATGACGTAAGACGGCTAGCAGGAGGCCAACAAGTACGTCAGAGCCTATGACGCACGAGCGTATGACGTAATAAGGCTGGCAGGAGGCCAACTAGTGCGTCATACGACGAGACCTTTTATGTCTCTGCGCCCCCTCCCACACCTACACCGCGTACCTCGTACCTCGTACGACATCTAAATAAAATACATTCAACTGTGAATCGGAACTTGAAAATAGATTAATAAGATGTAATAAAGTAGTTATCAGACTTTTTATTTGCAAACAGCTCATTATCAGTCTCAAATTGCAATAGGTAAGTACTTAAGTAAAAAGGTATGAAAACTATAGTCGAAAACTCATTGTCAGAAAATTGACATTACAGTTGGGCTTAGGTACCTATTTACACATTTTTTTGACATTTTCATGTCTTTGCTTTGGCACGTTAATAATTAGTGATAATTGATAATAATAATTAATCTAACATTTAGGATCTAGACATTTAGACCTAGTGATCTAGACATCTTCGATTAATCTAATATTTAGGATCTAGACATTTAGACCTAGTGATCTAGACATCTTCGATAATGAACCATTGGAATCGCCCAAAGAAAAAATTTTTTTAACCCTCCCTCAAAATTTGTTGGTTTACGTTTCAAGATACGTAGATTCAGAAAATCGAATAAAAACTCGGCGCTTCGCGCCACTTTGCCCAGTTAGCGTTGAGTTAAAATTACGAAATTTTTTTTATGGGTTTCGACCAACCCCACAATGGTCCTCGAAACTTTTCATAACCCTCGGTCAAGGGGAAGGGGTTCAAAACGAATTTTGAAATTTTGAAAATTTCATATCTCGAAAAATTCACATGAAACGGTATGTTTTTTATTTCATATTTAGATAGTGTTTGTTCCGTAGAATTTTTTAAGACCATCCGCAGCTCTGTACGACCAGCCGTTCGTTCACAATGACGGCTCTAAGATTGTGCCTCACAACACGATCGTGAATCAAACTGTTGAAATACAGGTCCATTTTCATACTAACAAGCTCTTTGGAACATCATATGGCTTAAGTGATGTCGAGTTTGTTGTTCTGAGGTGCGTTTCGTGCTACGGAAATGAAGGTAATTTCGAATGTTTGTTGGTAGGTACTTTTTTTATATAGAAAAATTATTACCGACGTAGTATTAAAAACCCCAGAATTATATCGTATTAATTAATCATAATTAATAATAATTATTATTAATAATAAATACGAATGATTAATACCTAACAATAAATTATAATAATTTTCACAAGGTACTTGATAAAATTATTAATAATTACTGATAATTCATAATAGTAATTAATCTAACATTTAGGATCTAGACATTTAGACCTAGTGATCTAGACAGAAGGGTGATCTGTACAAAGAAGATAATGAACCGTTGTGTCAAGAATTTGCAGAGTTTTTTGTGGTTGAAGTTGAATGAGTTAAAGTTGAGCAACATTACAAAGTAAATATTAAGTACACGCTTTTAAAACATAATTTTTGACTATTTTCTATTTTTGAAGAGTCAAAAACAGGTCAGGTTTCTGGTTTTGGGAGCTCTCCTCTATTTGGAAAAACGACGGAAAAATGCGACAAATATGGATTTCAATCCAAATTGTTGACATTTTATGTCTTCACTATGGCACATAACTCAAAAAGTGTGACGAAGAAAGCGTTATGAAAAAATGTCTAATGATTTTCACGTACAACCGATTCGTTGCTACGGAACTTTAACTTCGCCAGTTACCATCGTACAAAAATCGTTCACCACTCGTTGGATAGCTTTCGATTTACCTAACCATATTACGTTAACCACTGCGGAGTGTGTGGCCGACAAGCTGCGGTATGAGCGTGATTGCTTAAATAATTGTTTATATAACAATTTTTAAATAAAAAAAATGAAGTACAAGGTACGTGGTGTGGGTGTGGGAGGGGGCGCAAAGACATAAAATGTCCCTCTTGGTTGCGTACTTGTACGAAAGCTGTACCCACTTTATGGTTGCTTTGAATCACGAATCCAGTGGCTATGACTGGCATGTCTGAAGCCAAATCATCTAAGAAGAAGAATCGCGAATCTCTGATTGCAGTGATTTGACTCAACATTCGAAACTTTTTGAATCATATCTACGTCATTTTAATGTAGTTCACAGCTTTCCATATCCTGTTTTGTATGTATTGTGTTGTTTTTTGTCTTCGATTCGCCGTGTAAATTGTCCAGTGCTGAATTGAATTTCAACCCCCACACTCGTCATCTTGGGAGTGGTGGCACCCACAGGCAGGAGGAGGGCAGGCCCCTGGAACTCACCTTATGGACCCCTCAAATGCCACACTTCACTTTCGCAGAGGCCCCTTGCAGTGCGGCGTCCGAACCGTGTTTTGGTTTTTTTTTTCGTTTCGTTTTGTACAACATCTTGAGGCCCTGATACCGTTTTCACTCTCAAGCCGCGCACGCTTCCCGCACGTTCAAGTCACCCGGTCCACCCCCGACAGCACAACCAGACAAGTATTACTCATGACAACCGCGTTTTAATATTCACGAACGATTTTAGTGAACGGTAAGTTATTGACGGACAGGGATTTTGGACACGTGCGATCGGTCGTCTAAATTCGAAGGTGAGTTGAACAATTTGCAGTACTTTATCAACATTACCTAACACTGGCTAAATCGAAAAAAGCTGGATTGATTCAGTTTTTTCAGATCACGATAACAAAAATTTGTTAAATTTCATTTTTTAAATTTACATTCTAGGATGCCTTCCTGACTTTCTGGAGTTACTTAACCCCCCCAAACGTGATATTTTCCAAGGAAATGTGACTCCTTAGATGTGTAATACTTTCTGGCCTGAACATTTTCAGTAACTGTACCTCCACAAAGTGATATTTGCCAAGGAAATGTGACTCCTTGGGTGGGTCATAAGTTTCTGGCCTGACTATTTTGGGTAACCTTAACCCCCAAACGTGATATTTTCCAAGAAAATGTGACTCCTTAGATGTGTAATACTTTCTAACCAGAACATTTTCAGTAACTGTACCTCCACAAAGTGATATTTCCCAAGGAAATGTGACTCCTCGGGTGGGTCATAAGTTTCTGTTCCGACAATTTTGAGTACCTGTACCTCCACAAAAGTGACATTCTCTAACGAAAAGTGGCTCCTTGGATGTGTCATAAGTTTGGCATGAACATTTTCAGTAACAGTACCTCCACAAAGTGATATTTTCTGTGAAAATGTAGCTTCATGGGTTAGTCATAAGTTCCTGGCCTGACTATTTCGAGTACCTAACTCTACCTTAACAAAAGTGATATTTTCCACAAAAAAAATTAGCTCCTTGGGTCATACATTTCTGGCCTAAATATTTATGTACCTCCACAAACATAACACCACTTGAACGTTTGTCAGTTTACAAAGTTGTATTAAGCAAAATTTTGCGACATTAGCTATTAGAATGAGAGCGAAATTTGTCAAACCCAAGCAGACATATCAAATTAATTTTGAAGACCCTTGAATTAAACCCCAATTTTTACATGTTAGATGTTGTTAAAATGTACATAAATATTTGATTATGTGTAAGGGTAATTCAAACGACAGAAGTATCTGACTTTGGCTACATACTGAAGAATCCTAAATTTGTGATAAATATCCTCTTTAATTTGAGATTTCAACAACAAAATCGGCGACAATCGGTTCTTATCACCAGAAATCATTGTAACGGCCAGGCTTTGCAAAGAAATGAATAGACAAATAGCCACAATAATTTCAACGCTTCAAAAAATTCAATGTTTGGTTTTTAATGCATGCATGAAAAATACCTAATAAATTTCGTAATTCAAGTGGAATTGAGGAATGTAGTTTTGAACAATCATTATTTTGATGCTTTAAAATTGTGAAATGAAACGAAATGGAAGGTGTTGTGAAAGCTCACCACGTCATGCTGCTGATTGGAACACATCACCTCTAAATCTCGAACTTACCAAGTGATTGGTAGACTCACCAGAAATCGTGGATCTAGACCAGTTACTATATTTTTTGACCAACAATCTAAAATGATGAAGGAAATTAAAACAAATTTTTCGTTGCTCATTACTTAAAACACTGCATGAAATCCGTATAAAACCAAAAGATAGAGGAAGTTCGAGTAAATGTGTGCAATTGGGAGGAATTATTTGGTGGACAACAGAGTTCGAATTTGGATTTATGGTCTATGAGTTGTGTGAAATTTCAATAAATAGTACTAGATTGAAGTTACTTCGTGAACCCGCTCATTATGCCATGCTGCATGAGTGGAATCATTTCAAAATTTCATTCTTACCATCGTTTAAACTGAAAAAAGCAAATCCGTTTGGTTTTATTCCAAATCCAGCAGAATACAAATATTGCAAATCATGCCAAATTTTGAGGGCAAAGAAAACTTTTTCCAATTTTTATTATTTCTTATTCTGGCAAGGTTTTCAGATTGTGTCCTCAAGCGCGAAATTCATAATTTGAGGTTCCCACTTCATTATGGACGTTGATTTTGATTTCCAGTTTCCCCGGTGTTGTCAGGATTTGGAATGAAATGAATTTGGAATCAATGATTCAAACACACTGAGTTGATATCAACTGTTTCCAGAATTGAGACACTCACTATCTTCGTCACAGTGACGTCACTATTCGGGGCTCAAATATTGTTCGTTGTGTTAGTTGGAGTGTTGTCTGTTGTCAAATATTGTGTAGGGGTGTAAAATCAAGGTGGTTCATACAGGGAATATAATAGAACTTCTAAGCTATTTCACTATATTCCCTGTAGGTACATATTATTATTCCGTATATTTAATATGTAATATTACCTATATAATGTTATGTAAGTACCTATTTCAAGTAAAATTTGAACATATTTAATAACCTATTATGTTCATCACCATAATGGAACTGGTACTGGACAAGCGGGCGTTGCTAGTGTCAACATTAAAGTATAAAGCATAATATTTTGGAACCGTGTGATTATTATTGTTAGGGTCCAACCATGACGATGACAACCTGTACCGAAGACAAACTTAGTGGCTTTTGATGAATAAACCCCAAATGGCTTAGCCTTCATGGCTTTACTCCAGGTGATCACAATTCGCAACTAACTGGGCGGGAATATGGTTCTCTCTACTCGTAGCAATGTGGTATCGATCCTTGTAAAGAGTTCTTACTCTTGATCAGAGCCTGTACAAAATTCCGTTTTGCTTATACAAGCGGAAATTACGTGCGTTCGGCATTTCGCAGATAAACGGAACACTGATTTGTAAAGGTAAATCACTGGTACCTCACAATTAGCATGCGTTACCCACAGATTTCGATTTATTTCACGACGATTTGGTACTGGTCGCTCAGTGGCTCGCTATAACTCTTAATCATAATCACCGGACTGTCTCCTTGACGCAGATGGACAGATGTTGTATTGGGCGTCTCTTGTGCAACAGTTTCCTAGAGGTAACCGGCGCACAGGGACAGTTCCATCGCCCTCAGTCTTTGTATGGACATGAGCTGTTGAAGTGGGCGTTCACCGCACGCCATCACAATAATTCATTCGTATCACTGAGGCCTTCCCTTTCCCCCAACCCTAAAACGTCTGCAAACTCGGCTGAATCACCATCCAGCAGCCCCAAGGAACGACAGCTCCTGAAACCCTATTTTCAAGTTGGACCAAATATTGCAAATTGCAATTTACACTCGCTTATCCAACACCGAGTTTTCCCACAAGGCAACAACAGTAAATGTTCCACTAGATTCAAGTTCCAAATCTACTTGTTTTCTTTGCCACTGAATATTATAACAAAAATAGCAAGTTCTTTGCAACCCTATCAACAGTCATAAATTTACTTCATGAAGGTAATAGCTGTACGTCTCAATCAAAATGCCCAGAAATAAAATTATGTGTGGCTACCCAGTCAAGTGCTGAGTTGCAGGTCTCATTGCCGTCAAGAAGTTGATGAATTTCGTTGTTCTACTAGGATAATATCATTTTCAAGAAAGAACCACTTTCTCCGTAGAAAAGATAAACACTGCTTTTTCAATATGCAAGAAAGAGCTGTGGGACACTCCAACTTCAATGAAAGAGCTGTGGGACACTCCAACCCTCAAGTCACAGCGATCTCGGGCCCTCCACCAACCGAAACTCGTAGGCTGAAGAGGAGACAGCTGAGAGACAACAACTCAGACGCAACACTCCCATAAACACATCAAGACACAATCCAAGCAACATAATATTATTACTAACACAAACACCACTCCCTCCCCACATTAGCCTACCAGGCACTATGCAGGATGAGTAAAAACAATGAGTGCAGTTTAGAGCAGCGCAACTTGGGAGAAAGCAATTTGTTTTAAATTAGGATTTCTTAGGTCCTAAAAATGATGATGTAGTATAATGAAATTGAAGACGCCAAGGATGAAACCTCCACATTCTTAACTAACCAATCCGCCTTCAACTCCCACCTAATTGACAAATTTGGAAAATTTTGAAGATAGGTAGAAATGTCCCTAATCCGGGTGAACGAATATGTTCAATGAAGATCGGGTGAAACGGAGGAGTTGTGAGTTGTATTTCCTTAGTGGCTGATGAAGTGGTCAGTTTCCATTTCTTATTCCTTTTATAGGACAAGGACCGACGAAGGTACTAACAATATTGGTCCTAATCGGTTTCAATATTAAGAATCCAGGAAACGCAAAAAAATACGTTCAATATTTTAAGCAAAAATACCGTGCAAAATATTGCTCAGGCTCTCAATATTTTCGCGCAAACACGACATCTTCAAAATATTGTAAACATTTTTGTCAGAGTGAGGGCCCCTTTAGATTGGCAGTGGACAGTGATTGTGAGGACGAGGTGCGTCACAGTTTCGACTCGTGATAGATATCAACAGTTTCGATTGATGTATGGAGTTCCGAATGAGTGTCTGTACGAAATCTGACTTGAACTCTGATGGCAAGTTGTTGAGAAAATCAACTTTATCATCCAAATCAAGAGATCGATCCTAATTGTGATTGGCTCATTTTGTCCCATCATCTTCGGTTAAATTTTCTTTTCATCTTTCATTCTGTCTACTTGAGCTCTGCTGAGGTTTGCAGTTCCTCATATTCCGTTGTGTAGCAGGTGTATCTTTCTGTAATGATTCACTTTGAAAGCAAAATAGATGGAATTCACTACGTATCCGATGGTAACACCAAATCCCCCAAAAACAACTCCGTTGTAAAAACTGGCCCGCCAAAAAACCTCAGCCGCAAAAAGGAATGATATCCATTTTGCCCGCCAGCCACATATATAGGATGCTCGGTGCTTCGCACCTCGCTGTTGAGTGTGCATATAGAAACCTGATCCTCCTACCCCTAACTTCCACCGTCAATATTTTCCTGTTCCCTGTCTCCTTCCCACAACCCCCTCTCATCCTTAGTTCCCCTAATATGGGTTCTTTTTTTCAATTTATTTACCGGTGGTGATTCACTATACAGCCGTTACAAACATTATTTACAATAAATAAATTAATAACTTCAATGTGGAACACTAAAAATTAACTCGTACATTTCTAAATTGATCACTCCCGTGATTTGTCCAGATTGAAAGGCTCGTCATCACTGTGGTAAGTTCTCGCAAGGGGAATCTCTTGCGTGCCAGTACATTCTAACTTAATAATACGTTCGCTCGTATTTTCTGCGCATTCAAGTGCCTTGCCAGGGCTGAAACCATTCGCTTTAGTTTTTCTGTCGATATTCGGCAATAATGGCTGTGAGGCCTACACACAAAATTTGTCAGCCGGGTCACCGCTGGACTTAGAAATGAGTCGACCTTCGAAATAACTGCCGCATGAATTTTTAGTTCGTTCATCCGATTGGAATTTTCCGCCCTCGGACTGTCTTAAATGTCAACGACGGGTCTGGATTACATGGAGAATACAAATGTGACATATTTATTTCCTTGTGTATTCCCCGACGACCCGCGCATGCGCGAAGGTGCGCCAAAAAATGCCGTCCTTCACCTTTGAGGTTGAGAAAGATGTCGCGAGGGTGATTTTTTTTTCTTCTCTTTTATAGAACGTTTCGTTTGGACGATCTGATAAAAATATCGTTGACATTTGCTTGGGTGGTTCATGAGGAGGGCTTAGCCCAGTAACATATTCCAATAAAGTCTGCAAGTCACTCCACTGGCACGACGAGGGAGCTTGCAATCTGTCGCTCTATTGTGCTCAGGTGCCCATCAAATACCGATTCAGGTGTGTGTCTGGTTACGAAGTGATCACCACGCCTTGATCTCTGTTTATCGTTCAGATAATAAAAATACTTAACCCCATACAGAAAACTTGAAAAAGGAAGGAGCGTAGATGTGTACGAGTCAATGTAGAATCACCATTAATGCCAGAAGTATGGCAACACAATTACTTACGCCTACGTACAGTTACCCAAATGGGAATACCAAAATCAAAAGTCATTTGTCATGCATTAGACGGGAATTGCACTGACTGCATGTAGAAATTATTGAGATTGTCCACTTTTGGACATGAAGGGAAGAAGGAGGTAGGTCCTTCGGCAACAGTGTAGCGTTTAAGCAAAGTTGCCGCCGGTTTATTTACCCTGTATCCATGATGATATCCCGAAATACTCTATTTTGCCCCCAAATCATTATTGTTTTTTACACATTATTTGAACATTTAGAAGGTTTTAATAATTAGTTGAATGGACTGTCATTGGAAATTTCAACTGAAATAAATTATTAAACCAACACAGGGAA
Organism: Stenodema calcarata; assembly: GCA_963920205.1. Taxonomy (NCBI): domain Eukaryota; kingdom Metazoa; phylum Arthropoda; class Insecta; order Hemiptera; family Miridae; genus Stenodema; species Stenodema calcarata. The sequence continues at coordinate 13,407,942 of OY986061.1, read as the reverse complement.
TTTTAAACAAAGGTTTTTTTTTTTATTCTTGAATGATTTGAACTCAAGCGTAATAGAATTTTTTTTGTTTTTGTTGTATTGAAATAAAATAAAAATTGAAAACAAATAAAAATTACTCTTCAATAATGAATAAGTTATTACGAATAAAATTTTAATCATGATTGGTCCTATAGGTCCTATACCCACCTAGCATTGGGATAGGTATTTATAAATGGAATTCGTATTTTGGAATTTTGAAATTTAGGATCGTTCTGTTGGAAAATTAACCAAAATTTGACAGAAAAATATCCATAATATGGATATTAAGAAGATATTATCTTCTTAAAATATCGATATTCCGATAGTTGCATCAACCATGTTTTCAAAGACAAACAGATGATCTTTCAATCACACGAAACAACATAATAATATCATCTTAAATACCAATCTTGGTCTGTTTAAGATGTCTAATTAACCAGTAGGTACGATGGAGTTTGGGGGGTGCACAGAAGCTACAGGTATTTTGAAATAATAACTAATTATACACCTTTATTTAGTCCATCAAGGTGTTTACATCGTGTTGAGAGTAAGCACTTGAACGAAGGTTGTAGTTAGTACAAAATTAGTTAAGAAAATTTGAACTTCTTTTGTGATTTGAAATGATTTAAAATAAATAGGTAGTAATGTTAATAGATGGATTTCTCACGATTTATTTGCTCCAAATAAATCTTCTTTTCAATATAAGTAGGTACATACATGCTCATGTTGAAGTGTCACATACGTACAAATACGTTTTTGTTTCTCCCAAAAGTGGTCGAAAGAGCAACCTGGACATTACAAGCACTAATATTAGCGCAACCCCGACTTAACCCCTGACAACTCTTATTCCTTGAACCTCGATTAACCGGGGTAGAATGACCAAGAGTACGGGAAATTACGGTTGAGCCGCTGCTAGTAAAAGATGCTGAAATGCATAATTTAGTGCAAAAACCTACGAGTATATTATAATATCTGCTGTACTGCGAGTAATCATAATCAAGACATTACATACATTACGTTACTGTGACCAAAACATAAAATTTAATCCAACTATACAGGGTGTCCCATCTAAACGGGCCCATCGGGAAATTACAGCCTTGCGGTGCGAGCTATCGAAAAATTGAACTGGACCTTTTTCATAGTATTTTAACTCAGCTTCACGATGCCGAAGTCCGATTTTTATTTTTCCATGTTTTAGGGTCTCAAATCATTGATTGAAACTTACGGTTTCCTCTAGACCTCCCTTTTTTATTGCTTTGTTCGATTTTAGGTTGAATTTGGAACAGAAAATGCCTCTTTGAAATTTTCTTTTTGGGGCTTCGTTTCTGAGTTATTTCACTTTTTGCGAAATACAGAAAATCGCCGTTCCTTTTAGACGTTACCAACACTTTCTTACTATTTTTTCTTCAATTTTTGAGATGTTCACCACACTGAATGACAGGTAGTTTAATGCTGATTTCAAAAGTGTGGTGAAAAAAATCGAAGATAAAAATAGTAAGAAAGTGTTGGTAACGTCTAAAAGGAACGGCGATTTTCTGTATTTCGCAAAAAGTGAAATAACTCAGAAACGAAGCCCCAAAAACAAAAATTTCAAAGAGGCATTTTCTGTTCCAAATTCAACCTAGAATCGAAAAAAGCAATAAAAAAGGGGGGTCAAGAGGAAACCGTAAGTTTCAATCAATGATTTGAGACCCTAAAACATGGAAAAATAAAAATCGGACTTCGGCATCGTAAAGATGAGTTAAAATACTATGAAAAAGGTCCAGTTCAATTTTTCGATAGCTCGCACCGCAAGGCTGTAATTTCCCGATGGGCCCGTTTAGATGGGACACCCTGTATAACTCCTTGTCAATTCCAATGCTCCAGGATACTCGACCGAGGTTCTACTGTATTATACAAATAATAAAGTACGTCTTGTCCAGAAGAAGAGCGGCTTCTGAAGGGTTGTCCCTAGGAACCAACCTTGTGCATATCAAGATTTTCATACATTGCATGGATTTTTGTGCTGAACAAAAAAACTCGGACTCGACTGGTTTTAAATAAAATCACTGGGCGTCTGTGACCCAGCTCGTTAACTTGAACTCGTCCATGGTGAAAATTTGTTTCAAAGGCGGTTCCAAATACTCCTAAAGTTTCAAAATCCGTTTGCGTCGAGTATCCTGGAGCATTGGAATTGACAAGGAGTGATCATCAAGTCACTCATGGGAGATAAGTTAATGCCCTTGCGACACAGCACACGATTGTGAAACGACGCATTCCGAACAATGGCCATTATAAGCAGGTATTTCAATCGATCGCATTCAAACGGGCTTCAGACGCCCCTTATGAATTAGACGTCACTTTGTCACATGTGGCAGATCGCGAAGATAGGGGGGAGCCGTGCCTTCGCAACGTAATAACTACCTACAGATAATATAGTGATTCTTCTCAGCTCTACTGGTTCGATATGCCCACATAGCTTCTACAGGGTGTCCCTAAGGTGGATGAGAGAGGTGGTGGTTCTCCAGTTTATCAGACAATTTCATTTCTGCCTGCAGAGAGTAGGCCATTGGTATGTTTCATACACTTGTGTCAATGCACCATTGTACCATTATTCAATCTGTCGGACTGATATCTAAGGGTAACCGATGAGCAGATTATTGGCGACAGCTGATAGCTATTATTCTTTCCAGAAATATTGAGAGACGTCAGATAGCTCAGAGTGTTTCCCTATCAACCAGTACATTTTCCTGAACCTGAAATTGAGCTCGCCCTTCTTTTTCTTTACATGAGCTTTTCACCTCAGCTTGCAATGGAACGTCATGCCAAGGTATTTCGCCTCATACGCATAAGGCACGAGTAAATCTTTTGTGGGATTAGGTATGTGGGATTTGTGACGTTCATATGAATAGATTTTGTTTCGATCGACTTCATCCTCTATTGCGTCGTCCAGCTTAGGATATTGTTGACAGCACATAACTGGTGGCTTCTGCAGCGGAGTTTCCAACTGCAAGAATATCTGTGTCATCAGCAAATGCTGCTGTAACTGTGTCCACTGGTTATGGTAGTTCTCTTGTGTACAGTAAATACAGTACGGGGTCGAGGACACTGCCTTGGGGGAACACCTGCATATAATTTCCACAACACTGCAGCTACTACGTTATCTGCGTATAGTACAAGGAAACAGTCCTCGGACATTACCAGCCGAAGAACCCCCTCGTACGGTACGTTCTTGAGGTGGGGTCCCAGAAATGATCCCTGAGCAGCTCCAGCTGTGCCCCTGAGCGGTCCTCAAAATTAGTGTCCAGTCGTTGACGTAGCTATTAATAAAGTTGAGCAAGTATGGAGGCACTGCAGTATGTCTAACGAACTACGTAAGATGATTGTAACTACCGGTAGATTTGGGCCTAAGAATTCCACGAACTTAATAGAGAGAAAGAAAAAAATCCGAATTAAATCGAGAAAAAAAAATCGAATGCGAAGGCATTTGAGTCACAGACGAACAACAAACCGGTGAAATTCTCGGATTAACGCACGAAAAGATCGACTATCGGGAAACCGCTCTCTCACGGCTTGTATTGTATTATAATAAAGTTTACCTTCGCAAATCCGCTCAACACGACTTACGGTCGTCACTAGTCGTGTTTGGAAGGTTTCATGATCTCGATGAAATTTGGGTTCCCTGGAACAATAGAAACACGTTTCTCGGCGTTCGTCATTGCTAAGAAATTCTGAAACTTTACGATCTATCCTGTTAGGAGTTCGTACCATTATTGCCTATGTTCTGGCTTTTGGGTTTGAAACTTTGGCGCACTTGTATTTTTTTGCTGGGGATGATTGTTCAACGTTTCATAAAAATAGTACAATTATTACAAAAATTACAGTTATCTGTAACTGTCAGTAAAAAATGTGAGTTAGTTTCATAATCGTTGGTGCTGCGTTTTTAGAGTGAGATATAGGTAAATAAATATTTTCTAGATTTGTTGAAAAAGCCCTTTGGGTTTCATGGTCGAAATTTTTCTCAATTATTTTCTTAAATTTCAAGATTTATCTAAGAATAAACCAGTTCAATCTGTGCTCACTGTTTTTCCAGTGAATCGAGCACTTATCAATCTATCAAGAAATAAAGAAATAAATCCCAAATTATATGGTGTGTTTCATCGACTCTTAAGGGTAATTGAGTTTCCTTATTGACTCAGAATAGGAAAAAATTATTGGTTTCGGTTAATAATGTAAAGAGAATTGACAAAACTCTTTCGGGTGTGATTATTATTAAGATCCAAATTACTTGAACTCGTAATCAAATATCTATAGAAAACTGTACCGTTCGTGTATATTGATTTGGGTTCACGAAAAGTTTCAAGAATCATCCTCCTTCGGGTCTGATCCTGCATATCATAATTTTAGGACAATTTTAAATGGTCGAAGTGTTGTAGTGAAATGTTGAATACTGTTCTCGTTAAGCCCAGGAAAGAAAATGCCAACCCTAAACTAAACGGGTACTGGACAGGTACTATAGTGGTCTGTAATGTAATTGGATAGGTTATAACCAATGACTGGATAATATGATGTAAACTAAGGATAGGCATAGAAAAACACAAATACAAATAAAAGTTCCTAGTTTATTATGGTGGTTGTGGTTTAGTAAGTAGATGTCCCTACCTAACAGTGGCCACTAAACATGTGATTAGGTGTATCAAAGACAGAATGGTACAGGCACATAGATTTCACATAAAGACTTAGAATAAACAGGTAATTTGTGTCCAGCAACGAAGGTTGGTCGTGCCCACACCAACAGGCAGAAGTAGATACTGAAGATGGTAGGTTGAAGAACAAGCCAAAAATAGATTGATCTCACCCAAACCCCAAGGATTCTGTGCTGGAGATCTCAGCATGCAGGTGTACACTATGCTGCAGCCCTAGACAGAGTGTGGATGGAGTTATGATATCACAGGTCACAGGTCACTTAGGATCACTTTTCTAGGAACTGGAGTCACTCATACTCGTAGATAACTTTTACACTAGTATCAAGATCTCAGTGGTGATACTAAAAGGATGAACTAGGATAACGTATTCGGTTGAGCTAGAACAATTGAATGGTCAATGTGGGTACTTGAGGGTACTTTAGTTATAACATGGATGAATGTATAAAGAAGGTAATGACGAGTATATGAAGCTCAGGTGATACAGAGAAGGATAATCGTTAAGCCTGTCGTTAAGATTTAAGGGTTTTGAAAAAATACCCATAACCTTTTCCAGAGGTATGCTCTTTTATGGGCGATATTTTCCTGAAATCAATAGTTCGGTATTGATGGTGACATTGATGAAACCATCGTATTCATCATATCAATTTTGTATAATTACGGCTACTAAGGTACTAAAGTACTAAGGGCTTTGTACGGTTTTTTCAGTACGATCCCATGGTGGAGCATAATGGTCCCCTTTTGTCGATGATTTAACCCTGTGCCTTACAAACCTTGAACAAAGGGTTGGGCTTGATTGGTTCGGATGCATCGTGTCATCCGTACCAACCACAAAGTTAGTCGGCGGTTCCCTGATTCTGGCGCAATCAAGAGGTTTTTTTTTCTCCGTCAGAACGACACATCAGACTTGTCTCAGGTGTCTTGAATGGAGATTCGTTAAGATTCGGATTGGAACGAAATAGATACGCAGGTCTCGACTTCGAGAACGAGTTCGTTTTCTATGTTAGTCGTGACGCAATGCGTTTGAGCCCGCCCGCGCGATTCCCCAAACGATCCCTCTGGACTCTTAACGACCCACGTCGACTCGGAATAATTTTTGCACAATTCACGATCTTGTTCGACACCTACATCTTCTGTGCAACACTCGGGTCATCTCACATAGGCGAGTAATTGATATTGAATAGGTACTAAGCGATTTACATGATGATATCTTCAAGTTAAAAATCAGCTTGAGGTATCACATTCAATTCCAATAAAAGCTGTAATAGACCATCCACATGTAATATGACAGTCTATTTTTGGTAAATCCCATGTGTTTCTGGTGATTCCTACCGCCATGTGGATGTTTGACGTGGAAAATTTCAAATTTTCATCGTCAAGGACCTGATTATCCAAGTGCCTTCGTGGAAGGTCCTTCGGTTTCCAGTTAAGAATATTCAGGATTATTGTAGTATGCTCTTGTTTTTTAATAGGAAATAATGAAAACCCTGCATATCCGAATATTCGGATCGGATGACAAGGCTCTATGCGAGTATATAGATACGGAGATTATGAACTGAAATATTACAGATCCTCTTGATAACATCCCCTGAAATATTACAGAAATCTACTTTAAATGTATGTGCCCTAAAATTAACATACTCGTTTGGTTTAAGTTTCCGTAATACATAATATTATTTTATAGCTTTATGAATATGGAACCCTCGATACAAAATGGTATATTTCACTGTGTCGAGTGGTTTCTCACAGTTGCTACTCATGAGGAAAATATTTGAATCGATGGCGCGGTATTAAGTCAAGGTTTTCAATAAGTGTTTCATAAGAAGCAACCTTGGAGTAACTTGATCTTATAGCGGAGCCCTCATAAGGAGCCTGGTCGAGGACTAGATTTCTGGAATCTGGAGTCATCTTTAACATGAGTCAATGGATGTTCTACTTCCGACGGTTGAAGAACGCAACGGATTTTCTGCGGGCGACTGTAAGATCGATTAGGCGATGAAGTTTGCAATGGAAAAGTATTCGGATCCTGGTAAATTTGTCTGAGCCAGTTGAATTAATTTTTTTTTATCTTGGTTAACTTTCTCCAACTCAGAACGTATCGTGGGGTAATTGGTAAAAGTGACCAAGTAACATTTTACAAATTTTACAGGAGAGCCTTCCAAAGTTTCTCCGTCTTTCTGAATCAAGAAATGGACATTCAAAATCAGTATTGAATGAAGCACTAAATTTGAGTGCCTTATTAAATTTAGAAACCCTCCAAAATCTCGTTAATGTTAAAATTATAGTGATTTGTCTGCGGAAAACGGAGCCCAAATTTCGTTTGAGAGTATGAACAGGGATCCGTAAAATGTGTATGTCCATGGAATGCAAAATGTCCATCTGGCACATGGTCAGTTTTACCAAACAAACTTCTGTATCACCCGAATAGTGAATTGAAGAAAAACTGAACATTAAATTGTCTAATTGAATTGGTCAAATTTTGCCACTTGAAACGAAATGAGTGCATTTCCTTCATGATCACTTTTAACAGCGGAATTCTGTCCAACCAGTGGAATCGATTGTACGGGTTAATGTGATCATTACCAATCATGTTTCCAGGTTATAAATGAACAAATTCTGCACCAAATTCAATCAAAACATCATTTTCTCAAAACATGTCACTTGGTCACTTTTACCAATCACCCTATGGTATGGATTCGACTATGTTTAACCTTCTTGCTCAGAGCATTCACAGGGACCATCTAAGGACAAATTACGGTGAAACCCCTTTTCGGGGTAGAGATTTAAAAATGTAACAGAGAAGTTATTTGGGATTGTGCACAGACTTTTGCTCCGATCGATGTCAATCTGAAAAATCATTTGAAGGTCTACCTGCACCCATCCAAAGTGCATACTAAGTTGATGCCAGCTGGTGTATACCAAATCGCAATACTACTGCCATTCCCTATATCACAACTGATGATACATGTCTGATCCCGAACGTTTCAGGGGGTTATGAGGAGGGATAAGCGGTCTTCTACAGAACAGAGCCTGAAAAGGCAGTAGAGAGGATGAAAACCCGCTCATTGCCCACCGTAGCGGTGGTTTATATTTATTACCCAGTAGGAATATGTAATTGGATAATAAGCCTCGTCTATACAATGCGCACTAGACCGATTAGGATCTGTGGGTGACAGCTTTCGGGGTATTACCCGCAAATCCAGCAGGAAACATCAGGATCAATACCAACGCTCCTTGGATTCTTCCCATAATTTCTGCAGTAAGTTCTTTGTCCGCTAAGCCACTAATGAAATCCCACCGATATCGGAATAGCGAGGGGCACCTACATTACCGCATTGCATACCAAGAAGAAAATACTGACGTGCCCTGATGCACAACATCATGGCATTCTTAACCCATTTTACGTCACCCATTACGAGCAATGACGCACCACAGTCACTCCTTTCTGAGTCTTCCAATCGAGGACGAGTACGAGTAGAATTGAGTGAGTCAATTCCAGTTTTCCCACCTTCATAAACCATTCTGATCGCATTTTCAAACCCCAGCCCAATATATCTACCTTTACTTTGTCATCACCCATTTGTCCAACCGGAACTAAACTGAGTGATATTCAATCAAGATCGAACCTCTCATCGAACGGACGCTCTGGCGTAGCAATCGAACCTGGATGTAGTCTTCTGTTGACTCTTGTTCTTATAATAACGGCTATTTCGACCGAATTGAGTTTGAATTGAATCTTCGGAGAGCCCAGAAATTAGTTTTAACTCCTTTCCCCGGCAGCTCTTTCAAACTCGTCCTCCTTCACAGTAATCGTATAAAAACCCCCCCAGTCAGACATTTCTGAAAAGTTCAATGTTCACGAAGTTCACCACTGTTCATACTATACTGACCCAAAACCTTCCTCTTCATTATCTGCAAAGTTCACGGGCGGTTTTGTCTCTTGTACCAAATTAATAGTAGGTACCAAATGAATCACCAGAAAATTATGAAAAACTGTCTATGAATACAAATGGTGGCTGGGAACAAGAATAGAACAAAATTAACCCCGCATTTGCTATTGTAGCAACATGTCTCATAAATTTCATTAATTTCTACCTTGTAAATCCCTATACCTAGTATGATACATGTGGCAACAGAATAGGTACAGAGTAGGTAATCAGTTTTGAATACCTACTTAGTGTTGAATTAAGGTGTGAATGAACTCCACTTCTCAGTTAATTTAGACGAAATTGAATTCAGATATGAGCCATTTGAGGGTATTTCACCATTGATATCAATTATTGAGTTTTTATTAACAATTTATTTTTTATAAAAACTCAAATCATACCAGAGAGGAATTGATATTAATGGTAGGTTTTGAGATTAAATTGTAGGTTTTGATATGGGAAAGTCACGACTTAAGTGTCGATTAAGTATCCAATGAATTACTTACCCTGAGTGAAGAAATGCTTTATTGCCATAGTATACCTCCTGTTTCTCTTCGTGTGATTGATATTATACCCCGACATCTTCCTGCAAGTTATTCCCATCTCATCTTGCAAGTTCATCTAATGGATCCTTTTTGCGGCTGAGGTTTTTTGGCGGGCCAGTTTTTACAACGGAGTTGTTTTTGGCGGGATAATAACAAGTTGGTGACACTCCAACGTAAATCGGCGGTGAAGTGGCCACATGACACAACTCATTACCCCAGATTTTACGTGAGACATAAAAACTGATTAATCCATGTAATAAATGGCACATTGGTTGCTGAAATGACTAATTAAACGTTATACATCTAAGATCGAAATTCTGCAATATTACTCGACATTTAATATTTGGCTGAGATAAGCCATGTTATTTCAAATCTCAGTTGAGATAAGCTTAGGTTTTGCATCTGTGGATCTAAGGGCTTGTATTTACCTTCAACTTCCAACTATAATTTACGTCAAGTGAGTTCTTACCAAATATCTTATTTTTCCAAAATTTAAGGGTATTGAGGTACTAGTAGGTATCTACTCGACTTCCCTAGAGGTACCGACTTCCCTAGAAGCGTTCTTCCTTTCAATTTCTCTTCATTGAAAAAACGTGTGACAATCTACGGGCATGAATTGTTTAAGATTTTGGAGGTCTAAATAATTGTCCTTCGGGATCTCATTCCCTCCTCCACCAACGAAGAAGAAAGTTCGTCAATGGTTACTACAACTCGATCTTTGGTTTTTCTGATGAATAAAAGCCAAAAATGACCGTCACCAATCGATTCAGCGAGAAATTTGCTTTACAGCCAAACCTCTAACTCAATGTGGCCAAAAAAATGAGTTATGACATGGCACTTGACTCTCGAAATGATGATGGAGGTGCGTTCCAGAGTTTTGAACCAAAAGAAACTTGAGAGGGCAGCTGAGTCTTCTCCCCAGCCAAAAGCCGCTTTCCGTCTCTATAATGTGAGTCGTGATTTATAGAAACCATCCTCCCCTAAAATAACGTAGGTCTTAGCTCTTAGGGAAACCCAAAGTCAGGTTGTCCACCTCACGTTGATCTTTAAGTGCCAATTTATTCAAGAATCCACAACACATTCGAGGGGAAAAAAAGAGGTTGGAATGAATGTTAACGAGAGAATAGGAATTCTCTCATATGCAGAAAGCAAAAAATAAACCTAGAACAGTATCTTGTCGTATACATTCAGCGTAAAAAGAACAAAACTTGAAAGAAGACCCGGATCTTCGAGTTCAGCCTTAACCGAGGAATATATGTAGGTTTATTTCATCGCCCGATTTGTAACACTCAACCGCCCACAGCCCGTTCCTTCTACAAATCCCATTTATGGGCATTTCAAGGGCAGATCTGTAGATGTGGACTTGAACAGAGTGCAACGTTCCTGTGTGAATCACTGAAATTCCACAATCTTGAAGACACCGTTAAATTCCACTTGATTACCGCAAGACGTCCTCAACTTTGCTGCTCATTTGTAATGTATCACGAACGAGACCAATGTAGCCGATCGAAGGTGACGGGTATAGAACGGTATCGGGTTTGCAAATTTTGTGATGATGTCATTTTCTACTTTGCTCGAAAGTTGCAACACTTGAGGTCGGAACACATTTTTAAAAAGTGCGGCAATGGGGGATCCATCTGCATAACAAACTACCCTATATAACCGTAGTCCCACGCGCGGCGGCTTGAGCAACCTCAGTCCGCTCCATTCATTCGGCTTCAAGCATCACGAGCCCAGAAAATGTATTTTCTTGAATTATAATTTTTGTTGTTGTGATTGATTTAAAATATAAACTCACTGTGATGAAGAGGAGAAAACCGGCAAAATATAAACTAAATATGTAGGTGTTCAAAAATAGTTCAAATTTTGTACAAGGTACCTTGAGAGGCACGGTGGGCCCTGTGATTGTGACTTACGAGTATTTTCTGTTGTTTCCCCACTATAAAAATCATGTTAATGACCTTTTTAGCGAAGTTTTGAAGAAATAGAAGCAATTGTTCTCGGTCCAAAATTTTTAAAACTCCAATTGTTGAAAAATGTTCATACCAAATCAGTTCTAGAGCCAGAAGACACCAAAAATCGTGTATATAGGTACTTAATCAGTTATAACTTTCTATAGAATTGCGATAAAAAGTTCAAATTTGCACAAAAGATCTGCCTTGGCAATCGAAAGGCTATGTTTGTAGATGGGCAGATTCGGTCCACCCGGCTCAGTTCGTCTGTTTTGACCAAAATTAGTTACGCGTGCTGAATTGCCCGAGCGTTGCACAGGGCAGTATCCGCCGTCCACGCCACTTTGCCTATTTAACGGTTTCCTAAAATTATGAAATTCGGGTTACAGGTTTGGGACTTACCCCACGATGATCCTTGGCACATTTCATAACCCCAGGTCAATGGAAAGTGGTTCAAAATAAATTTTGAAAATGTCATAATACGACTTTCGTGATATTATCACGAAACTTAAAATAAAAAGTTTAGTTTTTAGTGCATATTTGAATAGAGGTTCACTCAGAGGATTTTTAAGACCGTTCGAAGCTTTGTACGACGAAGCTTTCGTAGCGCTCAACGTTTGACCCAGTAATACCCCGTCAACACGAGCGTGAATCTTACGGCGACAAGTCGGGTCAGTGTTTTTACTGGCTCAGCTGATTCAAACAGCACGTGGTTTTGAGATATCGAGTTTCTTGTTCTAAGCTAATTTTCGTATCTACGGAAAAAAGGTCATTTCGAACGTTCGGTTATAAATTATTGCGAAAATATTTAGTAGTGAATTGGTCCAACAATTCAAAATTGAATCATTCTATTAAAATTCTTGGGCGAAGTTATGAGAAAGTACACTAGTTTTCGGGTAGATTTAGTGGAGTTTGCAGCATTTTCGGCTTCAATTATGAAATTGTACAGCTGAATAGAAGTCAGTTCGTTGCAGTGGGTCCTTTCAGCTCGGTGTAAATTCACGTATTAACAACCCTGTATCTACATAATACACGTGTAATAAACGCGCATCGGTGGTCAGATCGGAGGATCTGCGTCTGATTCTAGAGTAAATTACATTCGAAACGAGTCTACGCAAGAACCTGATGGCATTGAAGAAATTCTTTCCACTTTGTAAAAACCCCTAATGAACCGTATTTTACAAACGTCGGGATTTGATGAGCCTTCTATTACAAGAACTTCTCGCGAACCAAAAAACCAAAAACATTTTGGGCCGTCTGTTTGGTAGGACTCGTTTGCCTTGCCAAAACCTTCCATTTCAAATCGTCGTCGGTTGGAGGTAGCCCGTACCTACTTTACTTCTTAAATAAAGTGTCAAGAACGAGGATTCAACGTGGAGACACGCGGAAGGGTCCGTTCGGCCTTGTGACGAGCGATCAGTGCCTCGAGAAGTTTGAAGATTTAGCCAAAGAACGGGTTTCCAGTGTCAGTACGAAATAAAACAAAAAACTGCGCCTCCTATTAAATAGGATTACAAATAGGATTTGCAATTAGGAAAATACAACAAGCTGCTAATTCTTCCACAACTGTACGAAATAATTGAAGGCGAATTGGGCTAAAATGTGGTGTGCTAATTCGAGGAGGTGATGGTCATCTCACGTGAAAAACGCCTGTCCAGATCACTGATCTGCCAAAATCAGTAATAATTATTGATCTTGGCAGATCAGTGATCTGGACAATTATGGTTGTTGTGATTCATCACATATGCTCGTAGGTACGATTCAGCTCTGAAGATGCTAAGAAGATTTACTTGCCTCTCTGCAGGTTTAGTTAGCAGGCACAAGAGACAAGGATAATGAGGGTGGATATTGTTTAAATTCAATTTTCTGTTTTCGTGTATCTTGAAACCAAAATCTATTTACCAGTTGGTTCAACAAGCCGAGCTCAAGTTGACGTGTTTGCCCAACAGCGAGTTGTTATCTTTGTGGTCAGCTCTGCGTTGTTTATGGGATCGGCCTCTGAGATAGAGACTTGGTATTGGAAGTCTGCGATAGTCGACCTTCACCTAAATCCGCAGCTGCGTCGTCGCTGGATGAGGGCGTTGGCTGGGTCGTTTTAAAGGACAAATGACCTTCCTCGATGTGTACCTATTCGTTGTGGACGAGCTTATAGCGATAATGTCCGGCTCAGCTGGGAGCGTAGGGCGAGAAGAAAACCGCTGCTTTGTCCAAAACAGTTTGTCCAAAAATCGCCCTTCGGTTTAGTTTACGACATGATTCAGTCGTAGAATTGAATCATCAAATCATTTTCTATTTACACCTGACCAAAACATTTTGTTAATACATTTTCGCCAAAACGATCTTGAGGTTCAGACAAAAAAGTAATCCAGGCTCATTATTTGGAAAACATTTAGAAGAAAATTTTCACCACAAACGAAGTCTCAACAACATCATTAGGACCACAAAGAAGTGCAAATTTTTACACAACGGTTCATTATTTTCATTCTAGATCACTATTCTGTATACCTAGTGTAATACTTGTGATGTCCATATGTACGAAATAACTGGAGCAATGAGCTGAAACGTTGTGTTCGATCGAGACGTTCTATGAGTAGATGGTCATCTCCGGGTAATAACCTCCTTGACGGTATCTTATTCATTATGAATGAAATCAAAATGTACTATTAACGAGGAATTACTCATAATTCAATTGTATTTATATACGAGTAGTTCTGGGATTTTTACTTGTACCTATGCCTACAATATTTTATATTAAGAAGTGCCTATATTCGAAATGACTGTGGGCGAGAGAAGTATCTTGAAACATGGCAATCGATATCACAAAACGATCGATATCAATTTTATGTCTATATCCATTGCTTAGACCATTTAAATTCTACATGTTCTACATGAATGCTATTTTGAGATTTGGATAGTAACTAAATCACAACCTCTGCCTGTCCCATCAAATTCACAGAAGCTTTCCCAGCTAGATTTTGTGTAAATAACTTAGGGAAATACCATCAGCGAATTTAGTGAATGGTGAAAGCTAAATAGTCATCTATACGTATATAACGAACTTTGAACCACTAACTACCAAACAAGTTATAAAATATTTGTATCTTTATCACTACTGCTCTAATACCACTCGAATTGCAGTTTTTAACAAAACCCGGATAACCGCTATAAATACATCCTGTTGACAAAAAAAAAATAATAATAATAATGAAGAAACCTTCAAGCAAGGTGTCGTCCATTCATCTAGACGAGGTCCTTTTGTCGTTGATCTTACAAAAACAGTGCAGGCCTGAACGACCTTACGATACTCCTAAACGAATTGTGGAGAGTTTCAAAGAGTTTTATTTCAATGGATCCCCAACCTTCATTTTTCAAAGAAGAACTGCCTCTTCTACATTTGACAAGAAGTTCTGCAAAAGTACGACGACGGACTTTGTTTTCATTCGATTTTCAGATTCTTTCGTATGTTGAAAAGTGAACTCACAAATTTTGAGATTCCATTATCGAAGACCTTCACAATTCCATTATCGAAAAACGTTCGATTCTTTGAACTGTCAAATTGTAAGGGAGGAGTTAAGTGTGTAAGCTTACAATTGGGAGGAGTCAATATTCCTCCATAACAAACTATAGTTTGTTATTAAGGAATATTATTAAGCAATATTAATATTGAGTATCACAATAATAAATTGAATGAATCCTAACGTTGATTTGTTTTGGTCAGTCAGACTTTGCGATTTCGATGATCTCAGTTCAGAAAGTATATGTTGTTTGGTACGTGCCTTCCATATTTATATAAAATCATATTATTAAATTAAAAAAACCATTGGGAAAATATGAACTATTTGTATCAAAGTCGCAGAAAACAGACAGGTCACAGAAACATCGCGTAACTTACCGGTCATTCAGTCCTATCCCAATATGGACTCGCTGGAAAGCAATAAGAGCACCATGAAAATGCGGGTACCCGAAGGTGCAGCGTCCCATAAGACACTTTCACTCCCGGAAGTGATCTCCAAACCGTGTTCCATAGAGAGAGGCTGCTCAAAATACCAACAGTCGACAACTTTTACTGACGGTTAAATACGTAATAAATGCACAGATCGTAGGTATTATCTAGAGCTCCAGTAGCCAGAAAGTAATGTACCCCTGTGATGTGGTCAGCAGACCGCGAGAAGAGCCGTTTACTTTCAACACTCAACTACTACTTGCTAACTTCTTTCGCTCAATGCTCTGCAAACTCTTATTTCTGCATATCTCCAATAACACATCACCAAACCACTGAGTTTTTTTTTCTCCTTCATTTTCGTACCATTCTCAACGTGTTGGATGTTGAAAAATCGAATGAATTTGACACTAAAACTTTTTCACTTTTTGCTTATTATAGTATTGTAGATATTTTTATTTAATTTCACATTTTGCACGATCGGAATTGAGAAATAAGAGAAAGTTTTATGGAAAGAGAAAGAAAACTGTCAGTGGCAGTTCGGTGATGTGTAATTGGAGATTTGCAGAAGGTCTGCCGTATAGGTAAGGTTTGCTGAGCAGTGGACGAAAGTAGTCCAAAAAATGAAAATATCTAGGAACCTTGTTCTTCTCCTTCTTTTCCATCTTCAGGTGGTCGGGGCTACAGCCTCTCCACCTTCACCGATTGACGTGAAATTTTGAACATAGCTTGATTTCACCTTCAAACAGAACCATTTGAAAGACTTAATCCATTATCTCAACCCAACAAAATTTGAGAAACAAAAAAACCTACATTTTCGGCTAATATTGTCCACTACGATGAGTCGACAGCATGGGCAACAGGACCAATCGATTCGAAATTTTGCACATCCCTTTTTTATAACATGACCCAGTCCCATTTGAATGATTTAACCCGCTATTTCAACCCAAGAAATTTTTAAGAACAAAAACCTACAAATTAGGCTCATTTTGGCCACATTGACGGGTCCACAGCCGATCAACTTGAAATTTGGTACGGACCCTCTTGTTGTGGATAGCAGAAAAAAGCCCTGAAACTTTAAAAGACTGAAGTCGCTAGGTCTAAATGGAGCCGAGTTATATAACCTCAAAAACCCGGTTCTCCACCGTTACCATGTTCTTCTTCTTATTCAGTTACGAAAGGCTACATCCTGTCCTTTATTCTTGCTTAATTTATTCATGTTATTAATTTTTAACTTGATTAATAAATAAATAAGTAGGTAATCGATAAATAATTAATTTATAATATTTTTTTTATTTTGCATATTGCCTCTACAGGTCTTTTCAACTTCAACAACGAAAAGATGTGATATCCCTCAAAAAAACATTCCGTTTAAACTCACCCCGCCTCACCTATAATATTTATCATATTTTTATATATTTATCATAACATTATCATCATCTAATACATAGAAACGTCTTGCCATAGCGCTAAGGGGAGATTTCGAAACGGGTACGGTGCTTAAGAAGTGGTTAGGCTTTAGTTATAAGGAAAAGAGCGGGCGTGGAAAGTGGATGTCGTAACTTTTTCTGGCTGCTGTAGAATGATTTTTACACGGAGTGTTTATTGGGGCTCTAGAATACTATAGCTCGAACCAACAAGATAGAATTCATTGAAATTACGATGAAGCAGTAGATTCGAGAAAAATTGCTTCTTTGCATCTGGTCTTCCTTGAAGGTGCACTGAGCCCTTCCAATTTTGTTTAATTTATTGCTGCATATTTTAGGCCAAAATTAATAGTTATTTGGCTTGAAAAACAAGAATGTTCACCCTGGGATACCAAACGAAATAAGGCCACTATTTCCCCCCTACGACCACCCCTATTTTCCCTACAGAGGCGTAAGTTCACTGATACTTTTGTGCACAATACCAAAATCGACCCAAAAAAATGCCCCAAAAATGTGTTACACACATTGTGAGCCGTTTTCAGCATTTTATTCGCGTAAGCTGTGGAGTCTCTTATCCCCAGGGAACTCTGTCCAATATTTTTGATCAATTCGTTTGTAGATCAATTTTATGCATTTGATTCGACCAAGAAAAACTTTAAGTGGAAATGTTTTTTTGTTTTTAACCCTCTATTAATATTTGACGATTTACGTTCTAAGATTCGTAGAATCAGAAAATCGAAAAGCGTAGAAACATCTTCCAAATTATTGCTAATTTAGGAACAAATTGTAATGGGGGGTTTTGAAGAAAAAATCGAATGGAGCAAATTTTGTTTAGATTTGCTACCCAACATTTTGGTGGTGATCCTCGTGTTAGTTGTGCACCTAAGATGTCTGAGGGAGATTGAAAAGATCTCGATTTTTGTTTTATGGTATTCAATCAATCAGTTTATTCACAATATTGCCTGGTAGGCTAATGTGGGGAGGGTTTTATGGTATTAAAACCACTTTTCTCATCACAGTCTGTGTCTGTCATCCCGTCTGTTTTTGTATTTTTGTGTTTTTAAACTACGGCCACGAATGATCTGGATCCGGAATGTATGGAAGATACGTCGACTTGAAATCTTTGATCATAAGAATTCCTTCTGTTCTACACCTGTTTTCTCAGAATATTTCCCACTTCCTAAAACTGACCGGGACTTCACTTTAGGGACACTGCCCTATTCCAGGCGAAATATCAGAGTAAGTATTTGATTATCGAGAAGTGATAAATTATTTATAAGCTCGTAGACAGAGTCGCGCTTCTCGGGAATACCTGAACCCGACCTAAGGCCCCTGACGATGACAAAATCGTTCCACTAACTCCACTAACCCCCAACCGACGCTCTCGAACGCGTAGAATCCGGTTTTATTTTTAAAAAAGGGAAACCGGACCGACGCACCGGAGGGACGAAAGCAAAAGTTCACCCGACCAAAGTTGCGCAACTATTACCAGCAGGTCGCCAATAAATATTCGTCTTTGGTAGGTCACAGACATTACTGTCTGCCTTGCATTCGATAGCGCATTTAGAGAGTAAATCTTTCTCAAACCTTTGTCCCGCATCGATTCGGCTGATTTGTCTCTATCTGTACTGTCTCTTTAGGGCTCATGCGAAAGGGGAAAAATGAGTCATTACTTGCACGAACGCATGCAATGAAACATTCATACGGTATTTAGAATCACACGATGAGGATATTTTCCATAACCTAGACGGGCTATAAGTACAACATGCCTAATTGAATTTTATTTAAACAAAACATTTGAATTTTATTAAATAAACGTAATCTCTCATTAGCAGTCACAAATCGAAGCAGTAAACCCCATCTACGATAAGCTCTTTCAAGGCGGATGTAGTCATACAGACACAAGGCAACCATCACTCGCGCACGGGTGTGGTCGTATGACACAGGGTACTGGGGCACTGTTTCCCACTGGAAACAATTAGTGAGTAAAAAATCTGAAAGTTTGATAAATTAGTTGATAAATTCATGTGTATTAGTGATCGAGTTCCCAAAACTATTCAAGTATTGCTGATGCACATTAAATGAATTTATCAACTAATTTATCAAACTTTCAGATTTTTTACTCACGAATTGTTTCCAGTGGGAAACAGTGCCCCAGGGCACGGGGTCATATGACCACACCCGTGCGCGAGTGATGGTTGCCTCGTGTCTATATGACTACATCCGTGTTGAAAGTGTTAAGAGCTTATCGTAGATGGTTTTTACTGCTTCGATTTGTGACTCCTAATGAGAAATTACGTTTATTTAATCAAATTCAAATTTTTTGTTCCAAATTTTGGAACTCTCAGTCGGATTTCTTGAATTGCACATTATGAGGGTTTCAACTTGAAACCAAGATGTCGTTTTTCAGATTGTCGACACTGATTTAATTTCCGGTTTCATCGACATTATGATTTCGTTTTTTGGTATGATCCGATCGTATTCCGTAGTTTTTACTATGTAACGTTCGACTGAAACACCACAATGTACAAAAAAGGCGTATTAGGCATCCCTGGACATGCCTACATGGTTGGAACCAATTTCAGGGTTGTGTTCATGATACGCACAACTCAAGGCCCGAGTGTACTTTCCTTACCAAAGAATATTAAAAATGATTTATTTCCACCATAAACAATAAACACTGCATAACCAATTTTGGCGATGAAACTATGAAGCTGTCAAAAACACGGTTTTAATTTTTAAAGTAGCGTGAGATACGAAACTGAAAACTGTGTTTCATCGATTCCCGGATTCCCGATGTTTTAGTCGATCCCGGTTTTAAAATCGCGAGGTTTTCAAATCGATCCCAGAAAGTACTAAGTACTTCACGCTGATTCTTGTTGATGAATTCATCAATCTACTTCAATTTCCTCATGCAATACCAGCTAGGACTCATGCAAAGTTCTTTGATTAATTAGGTAACTCTTAAATACTTGTCGTAAGCTCAATACCTGTGAAAAACCGTGAAAATTGGCAAAACCGTTGTAACCACATAATAATTATGTATCTGCAGATACGACGGCCAATACTACCATTTAAGCTCCTAGAGTGCAGAAAATTCATTTGAATCGTCAGTCGATAAACTCCGAGGTTTTCATTCAGAAAATGTAACATCCAAAGGTCAGTTATCAACATCGAAACGTCCTAAAATAGCTATTCCTGCAGATATTAACTGATTGGCAGTATGTACCTAAGTACATGTGAGGCGGTGAGCTGTCGGAAAACCACGAAATGGTTAATCGTAAGTTGGTGCACTATAATTATCGTGTAATAGGAGTAGGTATTGGGGGCGGACCTTTCAGTGAACGCCCTGCGGCTGATCCGGTTCAGATGCCGTTGACCGTGATTTTTTTTCTCAGACGTAGACCCTGGTATTTGGCTAGACCCTGGTATTTTCTTAGATGGTATCAATTGGTTCAAAAGGTTCCCTTGAAAAGATGCTGAACGTAATAATTGCATTATTCAACCGATTAACAACTACCCTGCTGCGTCTCACGTATTACCTTCTGTTTTTCTTGAATTTTATAAATTTTCAAATACATGGATTTTGGATATTTATGTATGGGTGGAGTATAAATAGAGTTAAAATTCAGTAAAGACGCGAATTCTTGAAACCGCACGAACTGTTCTGGATGTAAGTTGAACTATTGAGTACCTTCCTTTAACCCATCTTTGCTATAATAACTTGCCACAACAATTGTAATGATGTTATACATAACTAGGTTAAAGGTTCTTGACCACTGGTATTCTAAGGAGTGATGTTGGGAGTATCTAGGGTTGGTCCAAATAAAACAATTTTTCTAGGCCGACGTTTTGCAATAAATGTATTGCATCTTCAGGGCTACAGAGGAGGAATACACAGGTGGAATGAACATTGGTATAGAAACATGGCTTGCTTGCACAACTTACTCTAAAATGGCTTGCTTGCACAACTCCATTCTAAACAGCTCCCACAACTTTCCCAAGGTAATTCTCACTATGGAACAACCACATAATTTTGATAAGTAGATAATAGTCATTAGTAAGTAAGTAATATAAGAAATAAGTAATAGATATTAGTAAGTTGTGCAAGCAAGCCATGTTTCTATGCCAATGTTCATTCCACCTGTGTATTCCTCCTCTGTTTGTAGCCCTGAAGATGCAATACATTTATTGCAAAACGTCGGCCTAGAAAAATTGTTTTATTTGGACCAACCCTCGATACTCCCAACATCACTCCTTGTTATACATAACATCCGCGGATGTTATGTATAACAAGGAGTGATGTTGGGAGTAGCGCGCTTTGAATCCCTCCAGGGCCAGGGAAGAAGAACCTGACGTAGTGACCTCAGCGGGGTCACCTTTTATTAACTCGTTCTTAAGATAAAGTAAGAGCTATCAACTCCAAAAATTATACTATTCCGTCGTAATTATATTATTACAATATAGCAAATAAATTAAAAAGGTATCTGCGTTTTACGAATATATTCCAAAACTTCGCCAAGACTCATCAAGAAGTTGCGTACGACTCCGTGGGAGCATGCTAATTCCTTTAATGTGCAGTGGATAATGACAAAATGAAGGACTTCTAGCGGTTCCTCCCACTCACATCTCTGAGGTCTGGACGTTACACCGGATGAAGTTGTGGCTCTACTTATATTTATGTAACTTACAATGTCAGGTTAGAAGATGTTGGAAAGTGTACCTATTATAGATTGACTGTGAACAAGTGCGAGGAACCTGCGTCACGGCGTGACTTCAAGACCCCATAGCAAGTCCAGTGGTTAGTTTTGAAAGCTTTTGGTGCTTCGCGGGATCAAATGTGCGTAGTATTGTCTGGGAGTAGGCCAAAGCACGCAACCTGACCGTATCAAGGATCAACCGGCTGGTAAGAATTTCGCTCGTAGAAACTGGGGAAATTGCCCATAGGCGATGAAAGGATCATAATTTTCGATGAAACGCGGTAATGTACACTTTTACACAACTGGGTAAAAGTATAGTATAACGTACTCAGACCCGATTTTTCTTTAAACTATTTTAGTATGTTACTATTACGACCTTCAGTAAAGCAGAACAACCTAAATTGCCCTCAAAGACGCATTAACGTAACGAGCATCAATAATTGTATTTTTCATGGCATTAAATATGGTGGCCCAGTTAAGTCCACATGATCTAGATGTCTAACTAATACTAGAGGATGGGACGATGGGTGCTGCAGTAGAGATTAGTTGGACAATATGTCATATATGTCATATATCGTAAGGGACGATATGGTTCTAATAAGTTGATTGGGGGATGTTTTTATTCCGCAACACCGTCCACTTAATCTATATATCTAGATCTATATATATAGATTAAGTGGACGGTGTTGCGGAATAAAAACATCCCCCAATCAACTTATTAGAACCATATCGTCCCTTAAGATCCCACAAGGTCTAACTCAGTTTTTTGGCAAAAATGAGTTAGGAACGGATACTTATGCGAAATCTCTCGCTCCGTCTTTCTACCTCATTGGTCTGGCCTTTATTGCAATGCAGGAAAATGCTTCTTAAACGTAGAAAAGCCACGATAACCATAGAAATTGCTACAGTAGGTACGTTGGAAAATCCGTTTTTTGTGTCTCATGAAAAGTTGGGAAAACTGATTTAGACCTTGTGGGATCATAAGGGACGATGTAGATTAGATCAAAATTTGATGGATTTAATGGATTTTGGATGGACTTAACTGGGCCACCATAACGAACATTACAATTATTGATGCTCGCTATGTTAATGCGGCTTTGCGGGCATTAATTTAAGTTGTTCTGACGTACTCAGCCCCGATTTTTTAACTTTATTATGTTGTACAATGAATTCATTGTACAATAAAATATTTAAAAAAATTGTTACTTAGTTTTAACACTAACAATCAGACAGCATTTGGTGCGCGATTAGTGGCCTATACTGCGGGGACCTGTCTACTGGTAGGCCATGTTGACCACCCTATCTGAGGTAGGCCATTTTATTCCGTCCCACTTGAGGTAGACCTAGTTGCCACTTCACCCTCACCCTGCTACATATAATAATTGATTATAAATAATATAATGTATTTCTTAGTCAATAAATAATTTTTCCTTAACTTCTACGTAAACTTTAAAAAAATAGATTTAAGGCTATGCCTACAAAAAAATACAAGTTTAGAATTAAATAAAGTACCTACCTAATTTTTTTTTTTTTTTTTTTTTTTTTTTTTTTATAAAAAATGATTAGGTACTTATCTTGGAATGCCGCTTATAAGGTAGCCACATTTTTATGTTATAAGGCATTTCAAGATAATCATTAAGTCGAACCGCCGGGAAGTCAGTACGATCTGTCGATTAAGGAGCAACCACGGACTTTGCGATAATAGGAATCGCTTCTTTGGGGAGGAGCATTCGCCATTGTGCACGGACTGTCAACTGGAGGAGGGCACCATCCCTAACCATCCTCATGACCTGTGAGACCTACTCCTCTCCTCGAAAGTTGTTTAACGACGTCACCAGTAATGACATTGCCATTCAATTATAGAGAACTGCTTAGCAATAAACTAGCATTACCTAGGGTATACAGTTTTATCGCAACAATAAGTAAGGTAATTTGATGTGATGCAATATTTTCATAATTCTGTATATACCATGGCTGTATATACTTAGTATAATGCCAAATAAAAATTTAATAAAAAAAAAGATAAGATTATGATTTCATTTTTTATTTAAAATTTTACGTAAATTTTACGTTACGTCAAGGTTCATGTCATGGTTAACAGTGATAAATGAGTGAAAATTAAATTAATCTTACCGTTCGTTTCGACTTGCATATTGTGTACATGGAAAAACTTAGTAACAAATCAGGAAAATAGGGGGCCCGGGATTGATCAGCCCAGGGGCCCGTCATGTCTCTCGCCGACTTTGTACCCACAACTGGCCTCATGATTAGGGATGGCAACATTTTTCGATTTATCGATATATCGGTTTTCCGATATATCGGAAGCAATATATCGATGTCTATGATATAACGACCCCCAAAATATCGATAAATCGGGTTAACGATATATCGAAAATTTTACTTCGCTTTTTGGCGATATCGATATATATCGATATATCGGACCCAGAATATCGATGTATCAAAAATATCGATATATCGTTGCCATCCCTACTCATGATCTCCATTCTGCTTTGTATTCTCTTCAATCGATATAAATTTCGTCGTGAGATCAAGGATGATTTGAATTTGCTGGCGTTCGTGGCTAATTCAGAAATTGAATCGTCCGTTTGACTGACATGCCAGAAACCAAGAGGGCAAGGTGTTATTCATTATGCAACACGAAGAGTGAGCTTGTACCTACACATTTTGTAATAAAACACCGTTTGATTCACGGCTCACGCCGCCTCGCCGGTAACACCCTCCATCCAAAATATCCCAGTTTAATTAACTAGAAGAGGCAACGTTTCAGGAATTAAGGTCACGCCGTAGCTTCTTCACCCCGAATCGCAACATGTAGACTTGACCAATATACCGCATTGAAACAAGACGAGAGAAAAAAAAACGGGGCTTGGGTTAGATAACTCGAGAACCGGTTTACGATTGAAATGAACGCATAAGGGCGTGCCGCAGCTCGCAGACTGTTCCGAAAGCCATTCATCACCAAGTCCGATTTCGTGGTCGCCCATTAAACTCGGAAAGGCCGATTTCGGAAGGTTCTCGGAAACGGGGCTTGATTCGTCCCGTTAAGCGGTAGGTACATCCTTGAGAAATACCGCTCATCTACGTTTATGACTCAGTCACTAAAAACCATCTTAAAACCCGTGATCAGGAGGTTCGACGATATTATTCACTCCGTTTAAACTTTTATTTCTACAGGTCTTCTTGCGGGGCATTAGTGACGCGGCGTAACATATCGTCGCTTAAGATGCAATACAGCCTAACCAATTTTGTCCAACTTTTCAGGAGAGACAAAATACTTTTTTTTTTTCTTCAAAAGTACCAGTAATTTCGCACTAAAATTACTACTTTGCGGTTACTATAGGCTCCCCAGAAGCATTCTACCTTGATGTAAGATGAATTAATGCCCCTATCGAAAAATCGAGAGTTTAGGTGGTGGGATTTAAATTATTTTGATTTTCATACCTGTACAGGTCTGCCCTGTTAAGGTAAAACGCATAAACTCAAAATTCAAAACATTGCAGAACTTCGCCTCAAATGAATAATTCATATCGATGTCTCACAAAAAATGTGGTTTTTATAATGAATGAATGAATAAATACTGTATTTAGCACCCTTATGGTGCGCTACAGGGGATGCCGCCGAGACGACGTAGTTACATAAATGCAAAATACACTTTATCACAATACATTGCCACTTATTAGCATACATATTTGCCATAATGTAAATTATTATATATTACAAAAAACTCCTTCATATGTATAAATACGCGTTTAAATTTCCATACGTTTACATCTTTCACCATTCCATATAATATTATATTAGCTAGGTTACGTTACATTCATCGTTTTATCAATTTCATTAATATAAGTTCGTATATTTTGTTAGCAGGCTCCTTGTATTACTTAGGTAGTTGTCTTTATTGTTAGTACCTATGTTATTATGTTAGATATTCATATGTACATATATATTTCCTTGTTATTTGGTTTTTATAATGAGTTGCAGTCATAACGGAAGCTGGAAATTTTAAAATCGCCTTAACTGCAATTAATCGATTATAAATCGATTAATTTGCGATTTTTTTTTCACCGTTGAATAATCTAATGGCAAAAAGAATCGCAACAACATAAAATTGGTAACAGCATAATTGATTTATGTTTATAATTTAATATGGAACCCACCTATTCCACAATCAAACCGCATTGGTCTGAAATGGAAGGAAACCTCTCCATCAACCTAATTGTATAGTAGGGGAATTAGATCAGGGTAATGTGGATGATGACAAATATTATGTTTCTAGAGGGATTTATTTGAGCCCAAGATAAGTCCAGAGCGCACTCTAAAGTGAATACGGTGAATAATCAAATTCACTGTCTTTCTCCAATCTCTGATGCTTTGACCAAAAATTAATTTCGGCACATCCCTTCCATTCTATCAGCACTTGAATTTCTTCTGTGGTTCGATCTAATTGTACTGTCTGTTGTTTCAGATGACACTCGGGTGGGTGGCGTTGCTGGTGCTCGCCGCCGCAGCAGGTAAGTCGAAATAAATTATTGATACCATTCCAGCCCCATAAGTTACCTGAGTATTTATAGTAATAGGAAACAATTTAAATTGAGGTGGCAACATGACCTAACTCATATGTCCTGATTTTACTAGGGATACAAAAAACTGATTTTTCCCCTTATAAATGAAACTAAAGGCACGTTACAAGTTTCATCTAAAAAACAAATTCCAGCTAAAATTACTTAACATTCAGCTTTGGGCTAAGATAGGCCAAGTTGTTTGAAATCTCGGTTGAGATAGGGTAACGCTTTGTTTGAAACCTCATATCCCTCCTGCATCAATTTGCAAATTGAATAAAATTTGAAATTTACCTACTACAAGTACATGAAAAGAGTAGGTTCTGATAATTCATTTGAACAAAATTTCAATAATAATTGTAAATCATTAGGTACCTACCCAACATGACCTATCTCAGACGAACTTTTTTTCTCTCCTTATTCACTGCCTTTAACTTAATTTTCATGACATAATCACTGTAAGGTAAGATGAACTTCTGAAATGTACTATTAATCTACTGAAAAGGTACAAACTCTAAACAGTATGATGAATATTAACGTTTTTGCGAGACGCTACAGCAGGTTGCAATTTACTATAATATATGAAACGGGTGAGATGTGTCATCTTGACATCACGTTTGAGATACGCAGTGTTGCTGTAACTCGTTTTTGGGGGGTTTTCTGCCAAGAAAAAGCTAAAACCGACGTCGCCAATCGACTCGACGAGAAATTTGCTTGAACCACCTTTAACTCACTTGGGCCAAAAAAAGAGTTATGTCATGATGCCACTTCACCCTCGTTATCTTAACATTATTTCCTGCCTTACATCTCGATGTATGGCCCTAACACTAAACCAACGTTTTCAATATTTCAATACATTTTTTGTATGCGTACAATTTATTCCAATTAGTAAATAATTTAATTCAATAATTGAATTATTAAAAAAAAAAAAAAAAATACCGTAGGGACCTTATGTAGTGAACAGGTTTGGTTGTAATGAGTAGGTCATATAGATAGGAACCTTCTTTAAATAGACAAAATCATGAGTGAGCCCACCTAAGGCCCATTTAATGGAGAGGGATCAAAGGGCTGCAAAGCGTTTAAATCCACTTCCAAAAAGTGCACCATTCTGTCAATGAAAATCGTACAAATTTATATTACCACCATGTTTTAATGTGTCAGGATTGTTTCGTTCATTGTAAACCGTAATGTCGCAAATATTTCTCGACATACCTTCTTTTACCTCTAATATTGAGTCCAATGCCAGAAATACGAGGTACTAACTGTTTAGACACCTTTCACACAGAAGTTCCTTAATATTATATTCAGGTAATTTCTATTCACTTTATAAGCTAGATAGACTCTCAATATGATCGTCAAAATTTACTACTAGAATCCGGCATGTGAGGAAGTACTTGAGTTACAATTTGTTATCGTAGGTGGGTAGATGGAGATTATTATCCTCGTACTATTACTGTTACAGTTCTATTATTTTGTGATTCTTGTACTCACATGAATGTCACTACTCTTTTTGTTCCAAAAAAAGGGCAAAAGTGGGTACCTACGGATCTAGACTGAGAAAAAACGATCATACCTCCCTACTTGTATAGGCAAAATTTGATCATTGTATCGCTTGGACTCTTCGATTGTTTATCATCAACCGGTTTAGGTTTAACCTTTTTTCCAGTTTATTACGGCTGTTCGGGGTTGTGTTTTCAACGAAAGATATTTTTGTAGGCCTTGTACTTCCTTCCACTTCTTGTACCAACAATGGGGTTCCCCGCGGCGAATATCCTTGACCCCCATCGTGGCTCTGGTGGGCGCGTCTCTTTTCATCCATCTCATTCATAATCGCGATTTTCTTCGTTGTCACTTTCTATGAACTCTTCAAACGCGCGAGTTCTACGCTAATCAAGTTTCAGAGGTTGAGGTAGGTCGGGCATAGGAGTCACAATATCCGATTTTTTCGAATTTCTGAGATGAGCCCCTTCGAGCGTGAAAGGGTTCAGAGATTTAAAGTGAAATATCATTCCAACCCACTGATGAATTTAGATTAAAAACACTCGGAGGAACTGGGATTAAGACTCAATCAAGAACCCCAATTTCTTAATCTTGAACATCCAATTTTAAAATCTCCCAAACCCCAAAAATCTTGTAATTTCCATGCAGTTGTTACATGGGGAAGAATAGAATCACATGCCTATAAACACGTGGAATATCGTTACCACGACGTCAAAAGCGCCAATCTGCTTTTTTTTTATCATTTTCGTTTTAGTGCACTTTGGGCACCCTGAGTTGGGCACACCATGCCTGAGCCGACATACGTAATACCCAGGGGATTTTTCGAAAAATAAGAAATTCGTTTCCCGTATCTGTAGATGCACTCAAACGAAAATGACCAAAAAAAGCAGAGTTGGTAGTCCACTGAAATCACGACGGAAAGTGGATGTGATCAATTCGAAAATAAGAAATTTCCGGATTCACCAACCTCAAATCACCCAACTCAATTAGGGAATTTTCGAAGAAAAGGAAGCTACTGTTCCAAAATTTTTAAAACTCGAATTTCCGAAAAAAGGTTTACCAAAATCCGTCCTGAATTCACTGCCGAAAGACACCAAAAATCATATCTACTGTATATATTTATATACTTTTATATATTTATGTGTGAGTCATTCAATACGATACCTCGCGATAGAATTGATATGAAAAGTTCAAATTCGCACTATAGTCTGCCTTGATAATCGAAAGGATAAGTTCGTAGATCGGAAGAATCGGGCCACTCTGAGGGGTTTTACGGAAATTTTAAGGAGGGAAAATTACCCATAAACTCCAAAAATGGAATAGTTAGGCAAGTGACACCTCATTTTAACGATTTTCTAACGTTGAACACGATGGTGGAGTCAGAATTGTGATATCGTATTCCGTTCTCAAACTGACGCACTTTGAAGATGAAGAAACGTGGTTGTTACTTGAGATGTTCTTCACGGTTCACCTGCTCTAATCTGATAACGGAGGGAGATGAATGAATTCTGACTTCATCATCGTGTTCACCGTTGAAAAATGTATGAACACAAAAAAGGAGACAAAATTTGTTATAAAATCAGTAAAATGGAGTCATTTTACATAAAACCTGTTCAATGTTATTTCTTCGAAAAATTCGCTCTTACAGCCATACTGCACGTCTGTGGATTTTTTAGGGATACGCTCTTAAAGACACGACATTTTTACCCACATACCCAATGAACTGGTTGGAGTGTGTGTTCCGGTTTGTATGCAACCTTGTAAAAGGGGACCTCGCACTCGCAAAAAAATACCTGCAAGATACATCGTACATGGATGTGTCTCATTTTCTCACTGTAAAATACTCGTATGTGTTTTGTGTCTCAAGTAAAAAAAAAGTTTCAAGGATCATTGTGGGGTTTTTCCGGCTACTCATAAGTTGCCTTCAACTGAAGCTACGTTCAAACGGTCTCGTTTATTAATTAAAGATCGCGTTACTACCCACCGCCTTGTAACTATTTTTTGTTTTTGTTTGCAACCTTGGTTATTAGATCGCTGTCGTTGTTGCTTGTCGTGAATTTCAGAGTGAAATTCAAACTGACCCACAGCCAAAAAACATTCCCTCATAATAATATTAATAATAATAATAATATTAATATATTACATTAATACCTATATTGCATGATCGGGAGCCCTCAGACCACACAAAAATATTGCACAATATTTCAGTGCCGATTCAACTCGCGATGGAAACCCCTCAGACGATACCCACCGACAAAATATTGAAGTGTTCACCAAATTTTCAAATCTTCCAGAAAAATATTAAACGCCTTTTTTCGAACAATATTTCTCATCACTCTCAACATTTGTCTGCAAACACGACATCTTCAAAATCTTATGCATAAGATTTTGCATGCAACATTTTTGCCAGTGTGAGGTAACCATAAGGTATGGTCGCCTTACTATGGTAACAATAAGTGGAAGTCTTCCATATATATTATATATATATATATTATCCATATATATTATACGACTACAGAAGATTGAATCTGTTTTTAGATTCGCATGTCTGAAATTTAATTAATTTATATGTAATTACATATTAATTATTTTATTGTTATTTTCAGGGTCCAATGGTAGTTGCGATGTGGAAGTTCCTACGAGAGCTTTACTCTGCCACATCGGCTCCACTCTTCACGCCTCTTTCAACCCTTGCCTCTGCTCACACGTTATACTCCCGAACGAAGGTAATAATAATTGAATATTTATTGGAAACTCTCACTATGTACCACGATATTAATTTGTCTACGATTTCCGTAACAGGAATACACGAGACCAACAGAAATATTTCTGTATACAGGTTCTCTCATTATGTATTTTAGGAATACTTACAAAGAATAGCATATCTAAGGTTATTGACAAGGAAGAAGTTTCAAGAAATCGTTCGTATCAAAGTCATTTGAATTAAAACTTGTGAAAATCAATATTAACAAGAGCCATCCGAGTTCGAGCAATACTAGACTCATAAGAAAAATTTGTAACAGATGGCCTTTATTGAATGATTGACACCTTCCTCGTACAGTAATGGCCTGTTAGCGCTAATAATGAGAAGTTAGGTATTGGGCCGCTGTAGGTTATGAGCCCAATTAGAATGGAAAGTCGAGGGGACGAGATCGTCATTTATCTGAGCCCCTGGAAATTAATTGACAGCAGGCGTTCATACGTAATTACGTTTCGTAAATCTAATAGATTTCGTCATAGTTCAATTTTACGCGCATATTTGTATGTTTTAATCCAATCTGCTGCTCGTAAGGTGCATCTGCACTATACAGACACGTTGGCGTCCGTTTGGGGCCAATACCTATTAATCCTCCAAGAGATGGCGGTGCAGATCAAAGGCAGCCGATCCGCTCCATGAGTGTTGGCTTCCAAATTAGTTTTGTATTCAACGCAACGATGAAGATGATCTCACATCAAGTCATTTAAGGTAGTTTATTTGGAGTTTTGGATGAAGATGAAATACGAGTAATTGAATTACCGATCGAATCGGATCAAAGATACAATAACATTGTTGTGGCGTTGCAGAGGGCACTTCCGCTTTTATCGCTGTGAGATTTCTAGTGGGACCCGACCCGTTGTATTAAAACCAGTTGAATCAAACTGTAGATATTTGAGGAGTTTGAATTCACTGTTATCCATAACCAGAAGATAGCAACAGGTGCAACGTAACGTGGAATGTCAAGTTACAAGAGCATCAAGTATGAGCAATTGTTGTTGCTGTTAAATTCTTAAATGGCCATCTGGCTACGAACTCCTTTATACTAACCTTAAAATTTCTGCTTTAAATAGAACTTTATAGTACGTAATAATCTTAATATGCAGACTGACAGATACGACACCAAAGGGATCTTTCGTGGATACAAGACTTCTCTATCTTCGATACTCCCACGCCACAGTGCAGTACAAATTAGCGGAATATTGTTTCAGGTTTCCAGAAAGATGCGGCAAGGTTGAAATCTTTGAACCCAAAGCTCAAAGTCCTGTTCAGAAGCAGCGAGATGTCTAATACCTTACTGGAAGGTGCGGACGGAATGTACATCTCTCTGGACAAGCAGCCTGCAAAGGACGTATTACCGTCAGAACTCAAGGTATGTTTTTGTTGCAGTAATCACACAATTTGCACATTCATGACTTAAAGAAATAGTACTAGAAAGAAAATTTTAAAGAACAAACACGGGTATATCAAGCAAAAACAAAAGTATAACATGCTTAGGACTCCTCATTCACGAAGAAGCTAAACCAAGTGGCGGCTTTAAATGGAGATATTTCCAACACTCCCTCTCTCCATTTAGTGTTGAAACCCTACAGCAAACATGTTGCAGTTTTCCTCCAATTTCGGCCAAAAATCAGCTGCCTGCTCCTGGGATGGTACTTAAAGAACCTGCAAATGGCCATCCTCGATGCACTGTCTCAAATAATGGTTGCCCACATCAGTGTGTTTTGAACGTTTTCCACAGTCTTACTGGCGTGGATTGCTCCTGAGAACTAATTTCGATTGAAAGAAAAAAAAAAGTTTTGATTAGTGAGCATTTTTAAAACCTACAATTATGAGCAAGACAGTGTACTCCTGGGTTCCAATTGCTTTTCAGTTGCGTTTCCAAGGTTGGCTTCATTATATATAGAAGCTATTCGAACGACCAGCCGCCAATCTGAAAACAAAGTCGTTCAAGTTTATCTATGAACCTGCCTACCTACTTCCACTGGGAGGTTCAATTCTGTAGACCTGAAAAAATTCGATCCCCACTCAAATTGGAAAATTCAGATTTTGAAGGGATTAGGTACCTACCTACAGGTTTGAACCCAAACCCTCGAAATTTGGTAATTCGCACACTCATTGCATGTGAGAAATCACGCTCAATTATGATTTCATTACAATCTCTGAAGCACCTAAACACCATTAGAGTAGGTACCTACTCAGGAAATCCTGGATTTCCAAAATCGGAAGCTAAATGGGTGAACGTACTTTCGTAAGAAGCTTAGCAACCTTATACGTAGCGTTAGGTCCCCTACGGCAAACGTTGCACCAGGTTTGGAATAGCGAGTTGTTAGGGTATGAGAAAGCTTTTTTTCATCTCCGCAAGCTTTTAAGCCGTTCCGTAATCCATTTCCGAATGTTCGATGCGGTCATCCTTGGTCCACTTCCTTTAATTCTTATTGGACTACCTTGACGTTATTTCGTAGATATTTCGTAGGCACCACCAGCTTGTAAGTTGCTTGACAGGTGATGAGTGTTGATGAGTTTTTATATTTCCCGCCTGACTATTCAGAAGATTGAAATGTCATAAACTGGTCCTCTGACAGGGACACAACACATGGAGTTCATTCCCTCACGCAGGTTTGGTTCCATGAATTATTATTATCATTATTGATTATTCACGAGTTTCTGGTTCGATGTTGTTGCACCAATAACACAGTGAAACTACATTAATTTTTGGTTTAATTCCAAATAAAATCACATTTCTCCGTTGGTCTCTTGTTTACTTGTGATTTAAAGCTGAAGGTTGGTGCCGTTCGCCAGTGGATTTTTAAAACAAATCCAGTTACAATTATTCAAAAAACATTCTGAAGGAATCTTTGTTCGTATATCATGATTCATGAATAACTGTAATAGTATTCTCGAATGAGGAAATTAGATGCAGGGGTTCCACTAGGCAGTGGTCATGGCCCCATATTGTATTTACTGTACACAAGAGCCCTACCACAACCTGTGGATTCACTTACAGCAACTTATGCTGACGGTGCTGCTGGAAACTCCTTCTGCAGAAGCCACCAGTAAACACTCTGCTGTCAACAATGTCCTAGGCTGGACGAAGCAATGGAGGATGAAGTTGAACGAAACAAAATTTACCCATATAAACTTCACAAATCTGAAGACTCACGTAATCCTGCTAAAGTCACCTTATGCGGACAAGGCAAAATACCTAGGCATGACTCTCGACTGCAAACTAAAGTGAAAAGCTCATGTACAGAAAAAGAAGGACGAGCTCAATTTAAGATTCAGGAAAATCTACAAATTGATGGGGAAACACTCAGAGCTATCAACCCACAATAAGTTACTGCTTTACCAGCAAGTAGTTAAGCCAATCCGGGCTTATGGGTTCCAACTGTGGGGTTGCACTAAGAAAAGCAATCTGGAACCAGCTGATCTCCATCATGACCTACAGATAGAGACGGTGTTGTAATACAGTTGTAAATGAATAAACAAATTATTTAAAAAAATAACTGTATTTTAACGTACAAAGGTCATCTGCCAAGGAACCTCTCTTTCACCATTCCAAGTTGAACATGTGGAGACGGTCTCGTAATAGAACAATGAATGAGAACCGGAAGGTTTCCCCAGAGAAGGTTAGCCTCCAAGCCACCAGATCTAAAATCAATCATTAATCGAATATTGCAATTTGGTTGAATTTACAGATCTAATAAATCAACGTAATTAATTAAATGGTAATCGGATAA
Organism: Stenodema calcarata; assembly: GCA_963920205.1. Lineage (NCBI taxonomy): Eukaryota > Metazoa > Arthropoda > Insecta > Hemiptera > Miridae > Stenodema > Stenodema calcarata. The sequence goes on along the minus strand of OY986061.1, from coordinate 13,374,177 downwards.
CCCCGAATATTGGCTTTTAACTTTAGATCTAAATCAAAAGAAAATAGCGATAGAACAGGGCGCATGGATCGTGTTCTGTAACGTATCCATTCAGGCGAGATCTAGCGTGGATCCTATCTCAGCATTCCTTCTACCATGGGATGGATCGGTCCCACTTGGGCGTGGCCAACCCACGACCAAACACAAGTGGTAGATTAGAGACCGCACTATCTTAACTTTCCTTTGTTGTTATTCTCTAATAATGATTTATGTGACATTTATTTAGTGTGATTTTTTTCATTAGTATGATTAGGTGCCTTATAATAATAGATAGTTTACTGCTTTTCAAGTTTACTCCCGACAATTTGAGTCATTCGTTCGGTTAGATAGAAAATGACAGGGATTTCCAAGCCAGACCTTCAAGTGACCTGCTCCGACCAGACCACAGAAAACCCTACTATACTACGGACCAGACGCTCCTTCAGGTGGATTGTCCCACTCCTAGAAAGAAGTCGAAACGTTCAGGCATCAAGAAACTCTTTCAAAGCCGTGGTCACGTGGTAACTCAACGTTGTGGCCATTTGTATTCTGCACCGATCAAAATGCCAAATGTCACCTACTATTATGGCTGGTACTCGAATATTATTCACATTATCAATTCCTTATAATTTACCGATTTACGTTTTACAACTCGTTGATAGAAGGGAAAATGTCAATTCTTTATTGCGGACAGAAGAATATCAGGATTGTATTTACTTGACTATCTCGGTGGAATAGGACGGTGGGGGACTAATGACCAAAAACGTTTTCCCAGTCATGTACTGGGTTATTTCGATAACTGCTCAGCAGAGCGTACTGATCCTTATGACGCTAGAATTCGAAGTTGAATACCCCGTGTGTAATCCGATTGTGATTCCATTCTAACCATTCCGATAGGGGTGTTACCGCAATTAGGGGTGCCCCTCCCCTATTCACTAATCCCAGTCTTAAAATTTCCATAATTGCAGCTTTCGAATGATTCGTTGATACACAGTTTCTTGACGACCTTGTCCTTTCCAGTAAGCCTTGGATTGAGCTATTTTTAACACGAGGAAGTTTCCCAGTAGCGTTACAAAGAAACTAACAAGTAATACAGATTGACACAGTCAAATTTGCTACAGTCAATGTCTTCTGTTGTACGTAAATTGATTGAGAATTGACTGAAAAATTGAAATTAGGCATCCGGGGTCGGACCAGGCCAAGGCTTTTAGGCCCACTCGGAGAGTTGAGCGCGAATTGGTAATGTAAGCCAATTTTCATACTGGAGATACTTTTTTGAACAGCTTATTCTAACATACCTACTCATTTAGAGGTACTTTTCGAGTGTACGAGCAAGTACCTAGTCGATGTTATTTATTTATTTATTGTGTTCACACAGCATAGGACCAAGGCCCCCCTAGCGCCATGTACATATGTATTAGTAAGATATAATTAATTAAATGGCCGTCAAAATACAATTGAAATAAAATTTACTTGATTATCAAAGAAAACTTACTTACATCACAGATTTTTTTTTGTTTTTGATACGAGTGAAAACTCAAGAATTCCAAGTCCTCTATAGACGGCCAAAGCGATTTTCATAGGGATTGCTCCATTGTGATCAGCAAGTTGCAGGGATGGTTTCTATCGATATTAGATTTCACACCCGCTTCCTACATCGTGAACGAGGCTTTCCTTCGTGTCGATACAGATAACTCCTCCCCCGGTCATCTTAGAGTGCTGAATTGCGGTACACAGCCTCATGAGACCACCGGGAGTTATTGGAAGGATGTAAGATCAGCTTTGTCAGCGATACAGCTGAGTTATCTCCTGTTCACCCTAAGGCGATGAAATTTGATACACAGCCTCTTGAGATCACGGAGGAGTGTTGGGAGGAAGTAGCACCAGCTGAGAGAGCAATAATGCATGTGGGCAATAACGGCTTGTTATAAGTAATTTATCACTTATAACAACTTCTTTATTCATAATTTATGTAAATAAGTTATTATTAGGTCAACCTTGACTTGGGTTGGAAAACTGAAAGACCTTTACACTGAGCTCATCTTACCGACCATCTGGTCACCTTTTTATAGTTGCAAATATTGGAACGCTGATATATATTCGGTAAAATTGTGTCATGAATCTTTGATTCTCATGTTATAGGAACTCGCTGCGAAACTGGATGATTTGGGTTCGGCCGGCCGTGCCAAAGCCAAATACGAAGGACTCAGCGAGGGAAACGACAGGTAAACACCGTTTGTTCTTTTGCTCAACCCATTTTCAGTATTCCCCCCCTTCGTGTCCTCCGTTATTATTATTATTTTATTTTTTTTATTGAATTTATTGTTTACAGACATGTTCAAGATAATAAATAAAATTACATTCTTCATACCTAAATGCTACATATTCCCGACGAGTGTATACTCGCGCCAGCTGGTAGTAGGAGCGTCTATGAAATTGGTACAATTTTCCTAATTACTCGTATATTATTCTGTGTACAACTCTTCCGTAATTCATATAATACACCTACATGAAACACATAAATTATTATTTATGACAAGTTCACAAGTGGTCACGAGTGACCGCCACATCACAAGGAGAAGTTGAGTAGGATCTACCTCAAAGTTTCTAAGCAATTCAACGATTTGGTTACTTTGAAATAAAGCGATAAATAAATTTTATAACTCATTCAAAATTAGTTAGTTGGTTGATATATCGTTACCACCACGCCAAAAGCGCCAATCTGCTTTTTTGTCATTTTCGTTTCAGTGTATCTACGAGTACGTATCTCGTAAAACGAATTTCGGCTCTGGCATGCTGTGCCCAACTCGAGATACCCACAAATTTGATGAAAAAAGCATATTAGCGCTTTTGGCGCGGTGTTAATATTGCATACAGAAAAGTGAAAATACCATTAATTTTGTTGGTTGAAGTAAGACTCGTGACAGCGTTTTTTTTCTCGTCGTATTTCAATAACTCCATTCGTACGATTCCATTAAGCTCTAGGACGTGACCCACCACCCACACTAAACCCATCAGTATCATTAGCTGATGAATTGTGTGTATAGTTGATCGTTATCTAACTGATTGTTACTGGTTCAAATAACCGGTCGTTACTTCCTGCGTGAATCGAAGTGATTAGGAGATTTATTGTCTGACCCTAAATCCAGTTTTAACGGGCGTAAACTACCACAAAATAAAACTTTCCCTGTTTTAACGATACAATCATGGAATAAGTTTTGTTTTATTTACTTTTAGACTCATTGTTTTGTTGTGTTATGTTCTACACTACTACTGCTATAGACATTCAGCTGCTGAGTGGAAGACACCTGTATTTTTATAACATCACTGTGGTGTAGAGGGTTGCCGATAGAGTAGGTTCATCATGTTCTATTTTATATTTTCAAATTTTTGATCATTTCGAATATTGCAGCAAAATATTCGAGATGTTTTGGAAATGTTGGTTGACAGAAATTGAGGGTGTAGGTACTTGGTGTCGATTAACAAGAAAAACAAGATTCTGAATGGCTTAAATTGAAGAAAGTATTTGGGTTTAAAAAATTATACGAGTATTTCTTCTTATTCCGATTGAGCTGAAGAGGTGAAGTACAAAACTCGCTCTTTCCATGTGAGCCAAAAACTTGTTACGATCAGTGATCACAGTGATCTAGAGAGAAAGGTGATCTTTACAGAAGATGAACCATTGTCCAGGAATTAGCAGCGTTTTTTATTATTTATTTGATTGTTTCATAATTCGTCTTTCCGTTTTCCAGTGATGAACACGAAATCATTTTAGAGCTTCCAGCGGAGCCGAAACACCTCGCCAAACATTATGACATCAAGTCTCTTTCCAAGTAAGCAACCAAATCAAGCTGATTTTGAAATAAGGGAGGTGTATAAGGGAGAAATGTTAAATGTATGTGTCACTGGCAATCAATATCATGCACGATATATATGTCGTAATTTATTTATATAATATAATATATTTATATTTAGTTTTGTCGATACTCATATTATGAACCTAGAAAAAATGTCTTAACTATTATAACAACTGAATAAGGGAAGAAGGGCAGTGCCTCGCACCTGAGGTTTTCTCGTGGCTTTTCTATGTACACCCGATACCTATAATAGGTATACCCGATACCTACAATAATTGTAGGAACTAATTACAGAGTATTCAGTACAATTTAATTGTAAATATGAAATGGATGTAACTTCAAAATTATTTCTTCAGGTACGTCAAGTACTTCGTGATACCAAGTGACAACCTCACCGACTCCTCTCAAGATGGCATCGCTTACCACCCCAGCAGGCTCATGGGCATCGATGACATACTCAACGCGGTGAGTTTTTTCATCCTACTCAAGTCAATTCGAGTAAATCAAACCCGCTCTTGGTGTTGAAAATTAACAATTGCTCAAAGCTACTCGATAGAATGGACAACAATTTAACGCATTCACGAGTACAAATCGAGTAAGTACACGCATTGAAACCCCCATGAGTTGACGTTAGTTCATTTTCTTCTTTCAGGACTCATTGGTCGATCTTCTGAGTAGTATGGGTGCTGATCATGACAAAATCATCATCTCTTTGCCAGCCTATGGTCTTCAGTTCAACCTGAAAGACGAAAAGAACAACATGCCCGGTTCGCCTGTTTCTGATCCGCCGACCAGAATTACTCAGAGTGAGGTGAGGGATTGATTTAGTTTTGATTTTTCAAATCATTCGTCATTTGGGTGAGAAACTTCCTTTTAGCCAATATTTGAAGAAGAGGAAGTTAGTGCTCTGGGAATGAGATATCGCAATTCTGACTTCATCGTCGTGTTCAGCGTTGAAAAATCTATAAACTAACGTGTTACTCAGCAGAAAAAGGAGACACAATTTGTTATAAAATAGTAAAATGAACGAAGCTCGCCTTCCATTTCAACTTGTATTTGTGGTTAATGTGGGAGATCCTCCACCATAATGGAGACATCCAATGGGGGTTATTTTCTGCCCCTTCTTTTGCCCACAAGCCTGAATCGCTCTCACCCAGATGAAGTCATCCTGAATCCCCACATCGGGATATCGCCTGAATAGCCGAAGCAACTGAACCACGACATCATTCTTCGCTCTCCTAATGCTGCAAGATTTGAAAAGCTGCGGTGTCCTGCTAAACTCTTAACACTATAACAAATATACAATCATGAAAATGATCAACGATTTAGAGTTAATGGTCATGGGATTTTTATCCCTCTATTCTTGTAGAAATTAGTGAAACTAGTTTTGAGATTAGGTCCTCTATGACATTAACCAATTTTGTTGATTGTGGGGTGATTTAATTTGTTTTCCATATTTCCATCCACAGCTTTGCCTGCTCATCAGTGAAGGAGGATGGACTCTTGAGAGAGAAGAAGATATGACAGCTCCTTACACTTACAAAGAGAAAAAATGGGTCGCGTTCGACGATGCAACTAGTGCTTCTATCAAGGTAAATGTTTCAACTCCAACCTTAAGGTTAAGAAGGAGCCAATTCGAGGTTATTGAAGTAATTTGGGGCGGATCAGTGTCAGATTTCCGCAGGCATTTAAATTCCAAGACTTGTACTTGTATTCATTTTTTCTTGCCCACAGCCATAGTGGATACACCACCCACAAAATATGGACACTGCTCTAGAACGGGGATAGGTATAGACGTGGTGGACTAACTTTTACTATTCATAGTTTACATAACTTATTTGAATGTCTTAGCCCTACCGAATTAGGTCTAACTCGAAGTAACGTTGTTCTTTCTGACGTTTCGCGATACAGTAGAAGCCGATCCTAATGGTGTAGCTAAAGTAGAGGTATGGTTTGCAGTGAATGCAAACAACCAGAAAGGAAATACCGGTTTTTGATGAATTGATATGAAGTATGTACAGGGTTTTCTCTTGACTGCACAAAGCGACAGATACCTACTGACTGCAATATCAATGTGGATCCTTTTGGTGTTATACAGGGAAAGTATGTGCTCCTAAGGAATCTCGGAGGTCTGTCTGTTAGCTCTTCTGAAGACGACGACTGGGCCCACAGTTGCGCCGGACGACCGCTGGTCGACATCCTTCACCACACGCTGACTCATCTCGCCAGAAAGTCGAGGGCCGCTCAGCTCCTGTCTCTCCAAGATCAAATACACAATTCTCTACTGTCTTCCTACTCCGGTATTTGTTCGCTTACTATTACAAACGGCATTCTGGTGCCAGTAGATACAAACGGCATTCTGGTGCCAGTAACAGTAGATAAATAAGTGAGATAAATGTCGCCGTCGCAAGGATGTTGAAGGAAGACATAAAGAGAGGCATCGAAATAAAGGCTGCGCTTGTTCTGGGGGTCATTAAGGACTTCCGCATGCCTGATAAACAATTTTACCTACCCACGATGGAGGGCTACCTCACAAGGTATGTGCTTGTTGAACTACTGAGCGTGCAAGAGTATTCGAACATCAAACAAGAATATGGGTAGTAAAATCTCGACCACAAATACTATTTGATACACAATTTATGACAATAATTTATTATACTAAACGATCATTGAAACTGAAAAATTCGATCAAATTAAATACTGGGTGAGCCAAAAGCAGTAGTGCAAAGGGCGATTTACTAAAAAAAAGTTATTTGATTGAATTCCATACATTAAAAATTGTCTCAGGAAAGTTGCCTAAGCGGCGACGCACTGACGAAGGCGACTTCAGACATTTTCAGTCTGCAGATCTCGGTCGAAATCGGATTTCTTCTCTGATTCGGTTCTTGAGCTCTTCCAAAGTGTGAGGCAGATGTTTGAAAACCTCAGGTGGCCACAAGGGAAAAATCGCACACACTCAAATCTCTAGGGCTTCGTAAATATTCATTTCCCTTTTAGATTATAATCTATTTTGGTAGATACTCTCAAATTTGTTAGGGAAGCACCTTAAGTACTACTGCACATTACCACCACCATCATTTCTGAATAAATCGCATGTTATATAAATACATAAATGTTTCTTTGACTACATTGGATATCTCAACTTCTTATAATTCTTTAAACTAACTCCCAGATTTGGTAAAGCTCGTTTTCAGCCTTGGAATTGAACCCTGGATTCTCAAGTTTCTCATGAACCTTCTTTGGTTGAACAGGCGACGTCCAGCTCTCGCCCTTCAGGATCGTTCGTGTTGTTGACAGAGCGGGCTCAGTTCACGTTGTTCGAAAAGAAGCCAAAACCGAATTCCAGTGTTCAAGGCAGGGGTACTTCACTCACCCTTCCGGATGTAACAGGTAACCAGTTCAATATGATACATCATATTGGCCTTTATTTTCGTTCATTTGCTCTACAGATGATACATGATACATCGTGGGTGAAGCGGCAACTCACTGTAGGCCATATTGAATAAGTGGTTTGGCTATAAAGCAAATTTCTTGCTGAATCGATTGGTGATGTTAGTGTTGGCGTTTTATTTTTCCCCAGAAAACCCCAAAGGAACAAGTTGTAGCAACCGGCTGCAGCGTCATACAATCTCATAATAACCATTGACCGACTTCGTGAAAAGCTCAATTTTGAGAAATTCATAGTGATCCCACCTATATAATTTTATATCTAGGTCAGAGAAACCTCTTTTAAAAATCAACATGAATGTGATTTTTTTGCGATACCATTCACGTCTCAACTGAGATTTCAAACAACATGGCCTATGTCAGCCAAAAATTGAATGCCAAGTAATTTTACATTGAGAAGTCAGCAATTACATTAATTACAGTAAAGTAGGTACTCGTAATTCAGTTATTTGTGTCCACCGTAAAATCCGGGAAAATTAGTTAGGTCATGTTGCCACTCCACCCTCGATATATTGGAAACAATAATTATTGGACACTACCAACCGTTAGCTTCAAGTATTGTTATACCCGCATTACTATTGACGTTTCCACTACCACGACTATGTACTCGTTCTTGCCATAGGTAGTTGCTGTAGTCTTTAGTGATACATTTTTCTATGTATATCATGTACATACCATAAAATATAAGTACTATGGTTATAATATAATACCGCAATTTCAATTATTCACAGGTTCTATCGTTGCGTGAAATTCAATCAGTACTCGTCAGATTTCACAGTTTTCGAGTATGATTGCCCTGCTGGTTTGGCCTTTGACGAACGGTACGAAGTTTGTGTTTGGCCTGGATCACTTCCTGATGCATCTGCGTGCAAAGGTAGGCACCGAACCATTATAACAACAATATAATATACCAGTAGCGTAGCGTGGCTCTGGACTTGGGGGTACCGCACTCAATTCCACCCCCCACCCCCCCTCCCACACACACAAACTTCCTAGCCCCCTCATCCTAAAAATGAAAAAGTGAAGCAGTCCTTAGCTAGCTGTTTGTTCATGGTATTATTTATTTTTTTAAATAATATTGTTTTTAGATATTGCTCATTTATAAAATTCCCCAGCGAACAAGACTTGCCAACAAGGAGGCGACTCCAGTTAAGTCCCCCAAGTCCGCCCCTACCACCCAATCGTGGCGTATTGACTCTTCTCAAGAAAAGCATGAAAAAATTAAAAAATTAAAAAATAAAAACCGCTTGGAACATAACATCCTCATCTAAAATGATATACACTGTATCACCTGGATCACTGTATCCCACATCTGTATCACCTGGATCACTGTATCCCACATCTGTATCACTTAGATGGCTCGATTTGAGTGAAACTAGGGGAATAATATTCGAATAGGAATAGATATTATCCATCAATAGTGTGTATTTCCTGTGAAACGCCAGAGTCAGCTTACTCATTCATCTAATTATGATATTCCGAATTACTTATTTCTTCTTATTCTTGAAGGTTCCAGTGAAATTGCTCCTGTACCTCGCAGCCGATTTTCCTGCTCCCAAGAAGGTTACTACGCAGATCCTGAGAATTGCCGTTGGTTCTTCGCCTGTTTGGACCACCAGCGTGACGGTCACACACCTCCCACTGCATACGAATTTAGATGCCCGTTCGGACTCGTTTTCGACAACGAACAACTCGCTTGTGACTGGCCTTGGAAGGTGACGTATAAATGTGTGCTCCACGAAGTATTTATAAGGATATTCCATCTATTTCAGCTATTCCATAACTATTGACTTTCTTCAGGTGGCCGGTTGTGGTAGCGGACAAGCTGGGTACGCAACTGTTTCTACTGGTACTATCTATCCTGGTGACATTCTGGAAGGGAGACTCCGTCCATCGTACGCTCAAGTTTCCGATGCTCAAGTGTCTGGTGGAAGAATCCCGAACGTTGAAGGTGGTTTGGTGTTAGGTGAGTAACCTCTGTGAGTCCATCAGTCTTCCCCTGTAAATATCCCAACAATTCAGCTCTTGTTTGTTGGTTATTTCATTGAGAGAGTATAGTGGTTACAAGGAATTCAGTAATTATAGACATGCACTTCTTCAAACTTGTTTCTTGATCTATGAAACACAATTTTGTTAAAGCCTAAATTGTTTAAATATACAAGAACCAAATTGGCTAAAAAAAAGCAATAATTGTTTCAATTCAGACTGTTTTAATTCCTCCTTATTTAAATAATTCTGAACTGTAATTACCTATTATTCCAGGAACCTCTCTGTTGTCTGGAATCTCCAACAAGGGATCTGGTGCATATACCCCTGGATCAAGCTCTCTTTATGGTTATGGATCTGGCAACTTGGGGGCTGCTGCTTATGATGCAGATGGTTCATACGTGGAAGACAACAGCGGCGCGTATGTTCATGATCCATCTGGCGATGCAGGAGGCGAGTACGTTCATCAAGATGGAGCACAAGTTCCTTACATTCACCAGGATGGAGCTCAAGTCCCATACATACATCAAAGTGATCGTGGATCTTATGTTCACCAGGGTGATGGTGGTTCTTATGTACATCAAGGAGATAGTGGGGCTTATGTTCACCAAGGGGATCGTGGGTCCCTTAAAAACCAGGGTGATAGCGGTGCTTATATTCATCAAGGAGATGGCGGTGCGTATGTTCACCAAGGAGATGGCGGTGCGTATGTTCACCATGGAGATAGTGGGGCTTATAGTGTTGGTGGGTCGTCTGGGCAAGGTGCTTACAGAGGCGACGGATCATATGTACAACAAGTGGGAAGTGGATCTCAGAGCGTTGGTGGGTCATCTGGTCAACAAGGTGCTTACAGAGGCGACGGATCATATGTACAACAAGTGGGAAGTGGTCAACAAGGTGCTTACAGAGGCGACGGATCATACCAGTATGTACAACAATTGGGAAGCGGATCTCAGAGCATTGGTGGGTCATCTGGTCAGCAAGGTGCTTACAGAGGCGACGGATCATATGTACAACAGGGAAATAGTGGTGGAGTTTTATTACAGCAAGTAGGCAGTGGTGTACGAGGTGATGGTACTGGTGTTTATGTAAATCAAGGGGATCGTGGAGCTTACAGTGGGCACAGTAGCTCAGGAGCAAGCCTGTATCAGAGTCAAGGTGGTTCTATTCAGTCAGGAGGAGCAACCCTCTCTGGTGGGGCTTATTTGTCTGGGGGATTAATCAAATCAGAAGTTGCTTCATCTGATGGTGGTTCGTACATACAGGGCAGTAGAGTTGATCACAGTGGAGCCTACAATCAAGATGGTTCTGGCAGAACTACCCTTACTCACGTTGCCGGTACTGACGTCAGTGGTGCAGGAGGTGCCTATGTTATTAACAATAGTGGATCATCTCTCAATACTGGTACTGTCACAAGTGGTTTGAAGACTGGGCCTGTTGGTGTTTCTTCCGGAACATACATTCTGGGCTCTGGCTATGCAAATGATGTCAAGACAGCTGGAATTGACAGTGGTGCCTATCTTGGAGGTGTTGGATATGTCTCGGGTTCCAAATCTGTCAGCTCACAGTCTTCTGGCGTAGGCTTAGCTGAAAATGGTGCATATGTACATGACAGCCGAGGTGATAGAGGTGGTGAGTATATTCACCAAGATGTTCCTTACATTCACCAGGATGGTGCTCAAGTCCCATACATACATCAAAGTGATAGCGGTTCGTACAACCATCAAGGGGACAATGGTGCTTACTTACACCAAGGTGACAGTGGAACTTACAAACAAGATGGTTCCTACAGCTATCAAGGTAATAGTGGAGCCTATGTGCATGATTACAGAGGAAATAATGCTGGTTATTATGGAGGCAAATACACAGTAGGCCAAGGGGCTTACAACGTCAAAACCAGCCTATATCAAGGATCTAGCGGTGCTTATGGTAGCGGAGCTTATGTACATGATGGAAGGGGAGATACTGGAGGAGCATACCACCAGACTGGTTACAAGGTATCCGTCCCAGTTACTTATGGACTTAATGTTTACCAACAAACGTCTCCAGTCATCCATGGACTTGACACTTCCAGACAGGTTGTTCAATCTGTTGGTTACATCCAACCTGCTGTAAGAGTTCAACCAATCACTGTGACTAGAGCACCAGCTGTGCCATTGAAATCTGTGCAGTATATTCAACCAGCTGTCAGACCTGTTGTTGCTACCGCCCCAGTTCCTTCAGTTGTTGGCTATCAATATGAAAAACAAGGTGCAGTTGTTCAACCAATCTCTGTCTCCTCCACTCCAGCAGTTCCATTGAGCCCGGTACGATTTATTCAGCCTCAGACTATTCAGCCTGTAGTGGTGAGCACCCCTGCACCACCTGTAGTTAGTTACGGTTATAGAACACCAGCAATATCCACACTTTCTGTACCTAAGGCAACGGTGCAACCTATTGTTGTATCTAGTACACCAGTGGTACCACTCAATCCGGTACAGTATTCAACTACTCCAGCTCCTTCTGTTCATGTTAATACTCAACATTTACAACCAGTTCAAGGTTACGCTTACACCAAACAATCAGTTGGTCTAAAGACACCTGTATATTACCAACAACCAATTCAGAATACATACTTCAACACGCCATCCTCACCTTCACTGATCAAAACTCAGCAAATTCCAACTGTTGTTTCATACCAGCAACCTATTTTGGCCACTACACCTGCTCCCCCTACGCAGAGAGTTCAGCCTGTATCCCAAGTTATTTATTCTACTCCTGCACCAACCTATGTGTCTTCCACTATCAGGCCTATCACCGTGTCTAGTACGCCAGTCGTTCCATTGAATCCAGTGCAATATAATGTGCCATGTACCAACTGTGCTGTGTCTCAAACAGCCAGACCGCTGACAGTAACAGCTTCTTCAATAGAAAATGTGCACACGTACTCTAACCAACAACAGCCAATATGCACTTCTTGTGCAACTGCACAAACCGCTCGTCCTATCTCAGTGGTTTCACCTGCAGTAGTCCCCCTGAACCCTGTTCAGTATTCTACTCCCGCCCCCTCTATTGTAGGGTATAGTTACCCCAAACCTGCTGTCAAATTCGAAACTTCTAACGTACAGCAGACTTACACTTACAAACAGCCTGTTGTCAAATATGAAACTCCTAGCATACAGCAGACTTACACATACAAACAGCCTGTTGTCAAATATGAAACTCCTAACGTACAACAGACTTACACTTACAAACAGCCTGTTGTCCAATATGAAACTCCTAAGGTACAGCAGACTTACGTCCAACAGCCTGTGGTTCAGCAAACTTACTCATACAAGCTGCCAGCTATTCAGGAGACCTACAAGCAGTCGGTTGAACACATTGTTGATTCTCGCCCTGTATCTCCTGTCGTCAGCTACTCATACCAAAAACCTCTTCAACCTGTTGTGTATTCAACTCCTTCCCCAGTTCATGTGACCTCTACCATCAGTCCAATTACGGTGTCAAGTACACCTGTTGTACCTTTGAATCCAGTGCAGTATGTTAACCAAGTACAACCTGTGCACGTTTCTCCACCAACACAAGCCGTTGTCGGCTACAGTTACCCTAAGCCAGCGTACAAACTAGAAACTCCTGTGGTACAAAAGACTTACTCATACAAACAGCCAACATACACCTACAAGCAACCCATTGTGCAGTCCGTTGTTCAGCCGATTAGTGTTGTATCAACTGCAGCTCCTCCTGTTCAAACATACACTTACAAACAACAACCTTTTGTCCAACAAACCTACGGTTCTAAACAAGCTGTCCTTCATCAAACCTTTTCCTACAAACAACCTATTGCAGTATCTACACCAGCACCTCCTCTAGAGAGTTACTCGTACCAAAAGAACAGTCGCCCTGTTGTTTACTCTTCTCCAGCTCCAATTTATGTCAGCTCAACAGTGAGTCCAATTACTGTTTCCAGCACTCCTGTTGTGCCCCTGAATCCAGTTAATTATGTACAATCTGTATCAACCCCAGCACCAGCTGTAAGTTACAGCTATCCTAAACCAGCAGTTAAGTTTGAGGTACCTGTGGTGCAACAAACTTACAAACAACAAGAAGTACAGCAGACATTCACATACAAGCAACCTATAGTACAACAGCAGACTTACTCCTACAAACAGCCGGTTGTACAGCAAACGTACACGCCATCTGTAGTTCAGACTAATGTTGTATCATCTCCTCCTGTAGCAAGCTACTCCTACCAGAAACCAATTCAGCACACAGTATATTCCACTTCAGCGCCTTCTTATGTTAGCACCACCGTGAGACCTATCACTGTATCCAGCACACCAGTTGTGCCATTGAATCCCGTGCAATATGTAAGGCCTGTGCAACCCACATATGTTTCTACTCCTTCCCCACCAGTTATTAGCTACACATATCAAAAACCAGAATACAAAACACAGCCTATCCAAACATACAATACTATTCAGTACCAACAACCCATTTTCAAGGTGACAACTCCAGCTCCTCCAGTCGTTGTATCAAGCACTCCTTCAGTCCCTCTAAATCCCGTGCAGTACAAGGTACCTGTTCAACCAGCTGTAGTAAGTTATCAGCCTGTCAGAGCACAGCCTCAGTATGTGAAACCTGCTGAGCCTAAGCCAATAGTTGATTACAGTTACGTTCAACAAACTCCTGTATCATACAGCTACCCCAAACCTGCAGTAAGGTTTGAAACACCAGTAGTAGTAAGTACTCCTGCTCCACCTGTAATAAAATATGAGCAACAATACATCAAACAAGTTGTGTCTAAAGTTGCTCCAGCACCTGTTAGTTATTATCGCCCTGCAGAGGCAACAACCGTATCTCCAATATCAGTTTCCACCACTCCAGTTATCCCGTACAGTCCAGTTCAATATGTAAAACCAGCACCACTCAGGCCTCAGTTCAGTTATAGCCAAGTCAGCCTACCAACTGCTGCTCCAAGTGTAGTGAATTATGAACCACTCAAGGTCTCCACAACACCAGCTTCTCCCGTTATCAACTACAGTTACAGACCTGTCAGCCCAGTTGTCATCAGCAACCCTGTACCTACTGTAAACTACCGTCAACCAGCTATCAAGACTCAAACTATCAGGCCATACATAAATGTCGTAAGCACCCCTGCTCCACAGCAGTATGTTGTTCCAGCCAAGCCTGTAGCTTCCTACAATTACGTTGAGCCTCAACCATTTGCTGTTCGAACAGAGTCTCAAGGAACACTGGAATATGGCATAAAACAACAAACCATCAGACCAGCGATCACTGTAACGTCCACCCCTGCAGTGCCCCTCGCCCCAGTGCAGTATGTCTCTACATCGCAGCCTAAACCCATATACAATTACAACTACGTCAGACCGACTCCAGCTGTTTATGAAACACGTGCTCCTGTTATTACAGAAACATACAGAGTAACCACACCACGCCCAGCCATTTCTGTCGTATCAACTCCAGCCGTGCCTTTGGCTCCGGTTCAATATGTTTCTCCAGTCAAACCTACTTACAATTACAACTATGTTAGACCTACAACTACTTATGTTGAGACTCCTACTCCTGCTGTTCAAACTTACAAGGTCACGACACCACGCCCTGTGGTTGTCAAAACACCTACTGAACAACAGTACATTGAATACAACCCTGTTCGAGTCACTCCTGCTGTACAGAAAGTATATGTGCCAGCTGAGCCATTAGTTCCAGTTGTTCAAACTACTCAACGACCTATTGATTATACAGTCAAAGTTAAGAATACTGGCTACAGAAAACAGCCTGTTGTTGTTACAACAACTGAACAACCTCTTGGAGTATCTTATTATGAAGAATACTTTGACTCAAAGAAAACTGGTGGATACAATTACAGACAGCCTGTTGTGCAATTCAAGGAAGAAAGGGTACCTATTTCTTCAACTGTTGACACTAGTTATGGTTATCAAGGTGAAGTTCACTCATCTTCATTTTCTCCTATCGTGGTTTCTGACATTTCTACTGCTGTGCCAGCAAGGAGGAGGCCTGTTCAGACTTACGCCAATACAGTCGAGGAAGAAAATTACTATTCCAGCACCCCAGGGTCCTTTGATGTCAATGATGAAAACCTCAATGTTCACTTAGACGTTCCAAGAGTTGGGGTACAACTTGTTTCCTCTTCAACCCCTGGACAAGTTGTTGAAGTGACGACAGTTGCTCCAGCTGTTAAAAGAGTCCGTGTAGGAGGTTCCAGTAATGTTGCTGGAGGATACTATGTCAGGAAACAGAAAGTCCGAGTTCGTCCTGTTGTGACGACCACTGAAAACTACCCTGCATTCTTTACTACTACACTAAGACCGGTGTATTCCAGTACTATAGATCTCTCCTCGCCTACTTTGTATTCTACTACTGTTCGCCCAACGTACTCAACAACTTACAGGCCAACATCAACAACTGCTGATAATGAGCTGGAGGTTGAAGATGAAGATGACTCGAAATTGATACAAGAGGTTTCTGGTGGTTTTGGATCAGTTTTGACGTCAGGAGATAATGGAATAATTAGACAAGGGTCTGTATCTTCTACGACTGTATCTAGTCTAAAGGATGGTGAGGCGATTGTTGGAGTTGTTAAGCAAGAACGTGAACAGTATACTGGAAGAAGGAGGACAAAGGTAGTAGTCGTTTCTAGACTCAGTGACTTCAACCCGTTGTTGGTCGGCAAACTTGGAGCTGAATGCAGTTGTAAGGATGAATCGAAAACTTTGGAGCTTACAAAGACGAGGACTCGAGGAAAGTTGTTCAGACCTGTCACTTCAACGACTGTTGAACAACCTTCTAGGGAGTATCTTCCAACCTCCACAACCCCTCTGCCAGATGAGCTCACAAATTTCGACTATAACGACGCCAGGCTTTCCGGTGACATTGTGGAAATCAAACCAGTACGTAAAGTCCAGAGAGTTTACAGCACCACTGGAGCACCTCTTGAGGTCAGCACAGTCGAATACGAATCATCTACTCGCCCTGCCCGGAAAATTGCCTCCGCAAGCAAATCCAGTTCTGGTCGTGGATCCAGCAGGCTCGATCCGGAAGTCGACTGTCAGCGTCCCGGTCTCTTCCGTCACCCTCACCTCTGTAATAAGTTCTACTCTTGTAATTGGGACGAGTGGAAGAAACGCTACACGGTCAGCGTCTTCAACTGCCCCATCCATCTCGCCTTCGATTCCAAACTTGGCGCCTGTAACTGGCCATCCAAGGGACCGGCCTGCGCTGAAAACAACCTCCTCGTCTAACCTGGTACCACCTCAGAATCTGTCACATCGATAACCGTGGGCATTTCGTGATGTCCTCTTCCCGGTTCAATACGTCCACTGAAGCTCGTATTATGCTCTCTTTCGACGAACCTAATAACCAGTGATTGTGAACCTTCTACTACGTAAATTGTAGAATATTGAGAAACCTGGGTTAATACACTTTTACATTCTATTTCTGCTGAAGTGTTAGTCAGTGAACAAAAATCAGTGGGTTGTGGTTTGACTAGGAACACAAATTTCAATGAAGATTTGTACCCATCCGGTTAGTTTCTTCTACAAATTGAAATATGGCTCGGATATCGTCCAGGTTCACAAACTTTCAAATATTTCTCTGTACAATGAGTGACTAGTGGCTTAATTTCAAATGTATATAATCACTCTTAACCTATGTATGTACCGATCTACCTTGTCAGTTGTACCTGATACGAGATGTATTGCCGATTTGAGTTTTTTTCTAATTTTCACTTATAATCGAGCAATTCGCACCTTATTAAATTACAAATCTTCGGAATCCTCGTTGAATTGCGATAGTAAAACACGACAACATCAAACCGTAGAATTCCTCTGCTATTTTAATTTATTTTAATCAGAGTAAATGCCGTTTATCGATGTGACGTACTTGAAGCGACGCGAATCTTCGTGCAATTTCAAACGATATTTATTAGTATAGCTAGAAATAAATCCTTCAGTGACTATTCCCCATCCCCTAAGAATCGAACAACGCCGTCGAACAATCGCAAAACGAACAAAAAAATCACTGAAATTCGTCCCATTCATGAAATACTATTCAAATAGTTCAAATACTATTCAAATTACGTGGTGATGAAAATGGAGATCCCAATGGATTGAAACAATAATTTCTGTGGGTTCAAATTGTGACTAGAAAACGACTTTCTGTCGTACTTGGAAAAAAACAAAAAGCTGCAAGCTTGCCATTTATTCGAATGCCATATTATATTCTACTCGTTATAGTTACTAAGCGAATCGGTTTGTGTACGAACCAGTGATAATATTCATTCGACATTTCTTCTTGCTTTTGTAAATATTCCTTTACTATTAATGATTCCTTACGAATAAGTGCGTCTACAGTTTTGTGTAAATTTTCTCTGAGGCTATTACTGGAAACGGTGTACCTACATTTCTAATACGTTTTTAGGACCACTTGTCTTTTCTTTTTGTAATTTGTCTGTAATTTTAAGAATGAAACAACATTGAGCATCATTGTGTTAAGTTTTTTGCCCCACGTCATGCACCAAACCGGAACGAGATGTGCCAATTGGTACAGACGTACCAATTCTGTACATTTGGTACAAGGGTGGATCCAGAGCCCCCCCCCCCCCCCCCCCGAGTCCCAAACTCCCAAATACCCTCGGGCACCAGAGTGTAGATAGTTGGTATCATTGACCGCCACAGTAACGATGTACTTTTAAGAGCTTGGACTTATTCCAAATAAGTCAACACCATCGAATTGTAGCAAACTTAAGAATAGTCAGAGTGTGCATCCCATCCTCGTCGCCAATGCAGTGGCAGTTTATGGAAACGATCTCGGAGGATAGAGTAATATTAGATTTGTTTGTAACAGGAAAAAAACTAACTGAATTCAAGCATTGAGATAACAAAGACAGGAAATCAGCTGTGCCATGACCACACAGTAGGTCTGTTCCTATGAGACCACACAATTTTCATGGCGGGATACAACACAGACACTGTTGATATCGATCATGGATTGAATCATCCCCTCAAGTGCTACCTTTGCAAGCCACTAATTTTTTCGCTAAGCCTTGATTCAAAACCCCAAGGGTACAAAAAAGGTTTTCTAACAATAAGTGATTTTAGGCTGAATTTTATAGTAGAAATTCCAATAGAACTTACACTTTGCACAATTAAAGATTTGTTCAACTGTTGATATTTAAGCAATATTTAACGTTTTCGGACAAAACTGGCTTTAAAAAAACGCCCTCCCCCCTCATGAAAATCCTGAATCCGCCCTTGTTTGGTCATTACCGATTCTCTACATTTTTTCTTGAGATAGGACTCTGAACCCAAAAGAAACTTCTAGGACAGTATGCAAATGATTTTAAAAAATCAGCACCTTGTAGGTACTTAGTTTGCTTATTGTGTCGTAGAGTATTGGGTTTCACAGTGTGGCACTTGGCTTCCTCATATCAATAACACGAGCGAAATTAAATAAATGGGCTCCTCAACTATCTTAAACTACCAGCTCGTAGTAAGTACTTAGTTTGCTCAGAGTGTTGCGTTCTTGTCGAGTGCTAATTGCGGTCTAAAAGAAACCAATTCGATAATTGAGTGGGAAGGCCGAGCTGATTCGCGTCGCTCTGTCAAAATGGATCTGGGGCTGGAGGTGGGTCTGTATGTGTACGGCTGTAGGTACATACGTCGGTTTGTTAATAAATAGATGGAATGGAGGGAGGCGAGCTGCCTATTTAACTGTCGGTGGGCGGATTATTGATGAATTGTGTCGCCGAAGTCGAGCACCTCTCGTGATATCTCTCTACTGTTCTTGCATCTCGCCTGCCATGGGACTCAGGACTCTGGTCAGTATCTATCACTTTTCCGATATCTGTTATTCAGTGCACTTCGATCTATTCATCAGATGTTAATCCGAGATCTACATGAACTTTTCTGGTGTACCTATCGTTTTCCATGTTGTTTGAGTCAAGGAAATCGAATATGAAGTCGATTTTGACTGGAGACTGACGAAGTAACGTTTTAACGCAGTAAAGGGCCGTAAGTAAAAATGGGGTAAAAAAAGAAAAAAAACTGGTAAAAATGGCTAAAATCACGGAAAATATGTATTACAACACAAGAGGAAGTTGTGACCGATAAGTCAACATACGTGTACATCAAATTCCAATTATTTGAATGCTTCCCTATACTGCGGGTCAAATGCATTGAACCTCCTATTTCAAACTGTCCATTAAGAGGGTTGTCCACTATACAGGGGGTCAAATACATCGAATATGCTAGGACTAACTGTCCATATTTAAGGGGTGTCCACAATATAGAGGGTGAAACACATTGAATCTCCTATCTTTAACTGTCCATCTTAAAGGGATGTCTGCAATATAGAGGGTGAAAAACATTGAATGTCCTAACTCTAACTATCCATTATTAAGGGGTATCCTCTTTACAAGGGATCAAATACATTGAATCTCCTATCTCTAAGTGCCCATTATTAAGGGGTATCCTCTTTACAAGGGATCAAATACTATCTCTAAGTGAGGAGTTTTCACTGTAGAGGGTGTCAAATACATCGAATGGTTCAGGAGCATTCAAAGCTTCCAGGGAATTAATTAGGTTGTTTGGTCCTGTGCAAAAAGTGGGTATTAGCTACTAGTATAACAGCTTCCATGATTGTTGATGAAGGTTCTCGCTCTTCTCCTCCTGGCTCTGGTCGCCTACGTCTCATCCGCGCCAGCTCCTTCTGACAGCTCCGAATCGAAATCTCACAGTGCGAGGTAAGAATTGTTCGGTACTTTAGTCGGTAGAAGAGGGGACAATGAAATGAATTAAGGCGATCTATTACGTCGTATAGGTATCCTGCTCGTCAATTTTGATTGGATTCATAAGGGGGAAAACGCAGAAAATTTGTCCACAAAGGTTCATTATTTTCCGCACAGCTCTTCTGTATCCTAATGAGTCCCTTGAACTAAGTACCTGTACGAAATAACTGGAGTAATGAGCTAAAATTCTTGTGGTACGTCTAGTACGAGTTGTCATGCACTGAACAAGTTTACACACTTTTTAACTTGAGCATTTTTCTATTCATTTCTGTAATTCGGCCAAAGAATTGCTGACCGTAGATTCTGAAAGTCAATGCTTAACCGTCGACAATTGCTCTTCTTGAAGGTCCATTCGAACTCAAATGAGCACGTCGAGTCGATATGAAGTCAACTTTTTTTCGTTTTCACGAAGTATTTGAGTCGACAATTGCTCTTCTTGAAGGTCCATTCGAACTCAAATGAGCACGTCGAGTCGATATGAAGTCAACTTTTTTTCGTTTTCACGAAGTATTTGAGTCGACAATTGCTCTTCTTGAAGGTCCATTCGAACTCAAATGAGCACGTCGAGTCGATATGAAGTCAACTTTTTTTCGTTTTCACGAAGTATTTGAGTCGACAATTGCTCTTCTTGAAGGTCCATTCGAACTCAAATAATCACCTCGAGTCGATATGAAGTCAACTTTTTTTCGTTTTCACGAAGTATTTGAGTCGACAATTGCTCTTCTTGAAGGTCCATTCGAACTCAAATGAGCACGTCGAGTCGATATGAAGTCAACTTTTTTTCGTTTTCACGAAGTATTTGAGTCGACAATTGCTCTTCTTGAAGGTCCATTCGAACTCAAATGAGCACGTCGAGTCGATATGAAGTCAACTTTTTTTCGTTTTCACGAAGTATTTGAGTCGACAATTGCTCTTCTTGAAGGTCCATTCGAACTCAAATGAGCACGTCGAGTCGATATGAAGTCAACTTTTTTTCGTTTTCACGAAGTATTTGAGTCGACAATTGCTCTTCTTGAAGGTCCATTCGAACTCAAATAATCACCTCGAGTCGATATGAAGTCAACTTTTTTTCGTTTTCACGAAGTATTTGAGTCGACAATTGCTCTTCTTGAAGGTCCATTCGAACTCAAATGAGCACGTCGAGTCGATATGAAGTCAACTTTTTTTCGTTTTCACGAAGTATTTGAGTCGACAATTGCTCTTCTTGAAGGTCCATTCGAACTCAAATGAGCACGTCGAGTCGATATGAAGTCAACTTTTTTTCGTTTTCACGAAGTATTTGAGTCGACAATTGCTCTTCTTGAAGGTCCATTCGAACTCAAATGAGCACGTCGAGTCGATATGAAGTCAACTTTTTTTCGTTTTCACGAAGTATTTGAGTCGACAATTGCTCTTCTTGAAGGTCCATTCGAACTCAAATGAGCACGTCGAGTCGATATGAAGTCAACTTTTTTTCGTTTTCACGAAGTATTTGAGTCGACAATTGCTCTTCTTGAAGGTCCATTCAAACTCAAATGAGCACGTCGAGTCGATATGAAGTCAACTTTTTTTCGTTTTCACGAAGTATTTGAGTCGACAATTGCTCTTCTTGAAGGTCCATTCGAACTCAAATGAGCACGTCGAGTCGATATGAAGTCAACTTTTTTTCGTTTTCACGAAGTATTTGAGTCGACAATTGCTCTTCTTGAAGGTCCATTCGAACTCAAATGAGCACGTCGAGTCGATATGAAGTCAACTTTTTTTCGTTTTCACGAAGTATTTGAGTCGACAATTGCTCTTCTTGAAGGTCCATTCGAACTCAAATGAGCACGTCGAGTCGATATGAAGTCAACTTTTTTTCGTTTTCACGAAGTATTTGAGTCGACAATTGCTCTTCTTGAAGGTCCATTCGAACTCAAATGAGCACGTCGAGTCGATATGAAGTCAACTTTTTTTCGTTTTCACGAAGTATTTGAGTCGACAATTGCTCTTCTTGAAGGTCCATTCGAACTCAAATGAGCACGTCGAGTCGATATGAAGTCAACTTTTTTTCGCTTTCACGAAGTATTTGAGTCGACAATATAATAATTTTTTATTATAAAACAATAAAAATAATTTTGTTTTCTTCATCGAGGTCATTTATCGTGTTAAGACCGAAATTAGTAATTTTATTTCCCTACCTACCAACTAGCGACCGCGAGGAGGTAGTTACTACACTAGGATTTCAATGTCCGCCACTGAAAAGAAGAGTAAATAAATAAATATGCACTTGCTGCAATAACAATTTCTTTTATGAAATCGATGTATTGCGTTTTCTTACCAATAGCCAAGTATGGAAACGAAGTTATAGAAATTGTTGATGAGCAGTAGGTATGAGTTTCACACTTATGTTAGCAACTAATTCAGAATAATCTTCAAGGAACATAATGGGCAAAATTCAATTGTTAGGTAGTAGCTGAACGTCACATTTTGATTTTTCTTCATTTGATTTTGATTATTCTCATCAATAATGAACCAAGTGAATCTACGAGTATATAGAAGACAATTCTTCTATACAGGGTGTCCCAGAAACAGAAGGTACCTAATAGGGTGCTGCTCATTTCCGCACGCTGAGGTGGTGATGATGAACAGAGGAATTCAAAATTTTCTTTTGGACCGTAAGTACTTTAAAAAAAAAAAAAAAATTTTCTGAAAAGTACTTCTTTTCTCCGAATAAAAGTTGGCTACCCTAGGCGTGGTACTAATTAATACTTCGTGTGTTCATCATGTACGTCTTCAGAGAAAACACGACAAAATTCTCATAAGTAGACGTTGTTAAGTTCTCTCTTTAGCCCTCTTTACGAGCGAACGTCTGGTCGTTCTATTCTAAGGCCTAAATCGATTCAAATTTGAACGATCAACTGTTCTGTTTAAAATTTCCAAGTTATGGCATTTTGAACCTTTCACACCTCATTTTGCACCTTTTCTTTGAAAATGTTCAAGGATCATTCTCAATCTGGTCCAAGCCCACTTTTCACGGGAAATAAATTCTAAATAAGTCAACACGGACGGCTTTTGACATTTTATGTCTTTACTCTGGCACATAACTCGAAAAACGTTACACAAAAGCGTTACACGAAATCGTCACGAAAATTTCTGATGATTTTCGCTTACAACCGATTCGGTGCTACGGAACTTTATCTTCGCCAGTTATCATCGTACAAAAATCGTTCACCACTCGTTGGATAGCTCTCGATTTACCTAACCATATTACGTTAACCACTGCGGAGTGCGTGGCCGACAAGCTGCAGTATGAGCGTGATTGTTTAAATAATTGTTTACACACAGGTGATCATTCTCAATAATTTATATTGTCTATACGAATGCAAGCTTCATAATTTATGATGAACCCTACAATTAAGTATAACAACTACGCTACTGGGGTAGGTGATGTAGCATTGTTCGAAGGTTCTTGAATCACTTCTTTAAAGACATAAAATGTCCCAATGTGTTGCAGACTCGTATGCAAGCATTTAATTCTCGACTGTGTCAACAACAGGATGGAGTTGACATTCTTTTGACATTTTCATGTCTTTGCTTTGACACATAAACTGAAACGGGAAAAATTTGTTTCCTTGATTCACCCTTTCCCTCAGATCACGTCAGAACACGAGCGACAGGCGGGTCACTACGTCAGAGCCTATGACGCACGAGCGTATGACGTCAGACGGCTGGCAGGAGGCCAACTAGTACGTCAAAGCCTATGCCGTAAGAGCCTATGACGTCAGACGGCTGGCCGGAGGCCAACTAGTACGTCAGAGCCTATGACGCACGAGCGTATGACGTCAGGGGGCTGGCAAAAGGCCAACTAGTACGGCACATCCTATGACGTCAGAGGGCTGGCAGGAGGCTAACTAGTACGTCAGAGCCTATGACGCACGAGCGTATGACGTCAGGGGGCTGGCAAAAGGCCAACTAGTACGTCAGAGCTTATGACGCACGAGCGTATGACGTCAGACGGCTGGCAGGAGGCCAAATAGTACGTCATAGCCTATGCCGTAAGTGCCTATGACGTCAGAGGGCTGGCTGGCTAGGTGATCGGGTTTTAATAAGCCTCTGGAATAATTCCGCGCCTTCATTTTGCATTCATTTACATCTTCACGTTGAAAAATCCTTCATCTTGTTTGAGTTATGTGCCAGAGTAAAGACATAAAATGTCAAAACAAAATCATAACTCTCGAATACTAGTCGAGTTGAAAAGCCATTTCATGCGAAACAGATAGGCCTGTTTGGATCATTAATACTGTTTATCAGTATTTTTGAAAAATTTTTGGTAGATTTTCTGATTAGGTACATAATAATATTATGTAGTGGGTTTAGGTTTCAAAATTATGTTCCAAAATTCTCAATATTAGTGGGTTTGAAAAATAGATTCAAGGTTCAATGGCTCATTATAGAAAATAATGAACCAAAATTGACAGTTTGATGCATTTTGTCGATATGTACAAATGTTTATTTTTTAAATGAGTGTATCTCTTGCAGTGAAAGCGTAGAAAATTCGAAGAGCCACTCTGATGAATCCACCTCTTCTTCAGCGTAAGTAATCAATTTTCCAAAATGTTAGATTATTACCAATATGAGAACTTTCTGTGAAATATCTGGAGTGAAATGGGTTGTAAACTGATTTTTACTGAATTGGATGTAGATTGGAATAAGGTGCAACCAGTATGGAAGTACCTAATCTACAACAAAGCAATCCTTGGTGCCATAAATAAACAGCAGACTACAACCATTTCATAACGAACGACTGGATTTTAGGGACTCAAGCCAGAGATAGTCTGAACACTCCACTTCAATGTTCGACAAAAGAACATTAACGCGGTATAATCTTTCACCTTTTCGCCGATAGTTACGAGGGCTGATATGTTGTGTGTATGGCATATCCTTAAAATGAGAATAGAAGCTCGACTTCCAGTAAAATAGGGAAAGGACCTCAATGTGACCTGGGGAAAGCTGGAAATCAATCTAAAACCTTGTACTAGTCTTGAAAACGAGTAATTTGAGTTTTTATTCCTCCAGGGGTTAAGCATAACTTTTGGTGACCCAAAAACGTTGAAATTTTCGGACTTTCTTCAGTTTTTCGCGCATAATTCCTAAACAAAGCATCCTGGCAAAAAATCTTAGCAGGAGACAAATTGAAGAGCGTTAAATTCTGCCCCGATTGACCTCCCCAACTTCAAAATTGCACCAATCTATATTATTAAGGTAGTAAGTAATCGACGGGTGGAAGGCGACAATTTGTCCCATATCGACTAAAATGTACCATTTGACCGATCGTTTGTTGAACTGAGTTCAATAGACATAGACATCGCCTGACAAAACAAACTTGCACTGTCTACGGCGAGCACCGAGAACTAACTGGCCAAGGAGTAGTTGACCCCAGCATAAGGGTCGATCCATCATGTTTTCTTACGGATTAGCCGCCTCCTTCTGTACCTGATCATGTAATCAGTTTGTGTGTTTACAAAGGCCTATTTGCTATTATTATTGAAACGAAATCATTCGATATTATTCACAGTGAAAGACATGATCACCTCTCAAAGAAACACCAACACAAAAGGGAAGCGACGACAGCGACAGCCCCCGAAACCACAACCGCTGCTGAGAACACGACGCCTGCTGAGCACAAAGAATCAGCGACGAAAGCAGCACTGAGAGACACCACGGCGGCCATAACCACCAAAGAAGAACACTTTGAGTTTTATCCCCTTCAATCCTACTTCCCCTGATAAAACGAGTGACATGAAGAAACGAGAAGACTATTGGCAAACCACCGAAAGAATCTAGTGAAAAAGAACTGACATTATTGGTCCTTTGGGTACTTTAAATAAATGTGTGAATTATGAATAAAATACTTGTTTTTTAATGGAAGGCTGGACGTTTTTGTTGCTTTGCAACCTCAATTTCTTCCAAAAGCACCATAACTCGTACACCTATGTGAGACATTGGTGAAGCCTTGTATTCTCAGGCGATTCAAATTAACACAACGAAACTGTGTCACCTCTCCTTTCCAGACAACACCATTAAACGTAAATTCGATCGACACTGGTAGTCAAAGTCAATTTTAAACACAAGTCTCTGTGAACGTATACACACTATAAAACGATTCCTATCTCTAACTGTCCATTAGCAGTGTCCACAATACAGGAGGTCAACTAAAATGAATCTAACTGGTCATTAAGAGGGGTGTCCACTATACTGGAGGTCACATACACTGAATCTCTCATCTCTAACGGCTCATTCAAAGGGATATCCACTATTGAGTGTCGAGTATACAGAGGGCCTAATACATTGATTCTCCTACGTCTAACAGTCCTTAAAAAGAGTACAAGGGCCAAATATATTATATATAAGGTAGGGGAGAAATAATCCATTTCTTTACTTTCATTTTGAAACTATATTCACAATAGGTAGGAGCTACTAATTTTGACTCAAGTATGCCCCCTTTTTTCGACGACTCCTTGCCATTTAGAAGGCAAGTTCATGATGCCACTCTCCCAAAAAGATTTTTCCTTGGAGGCAACAAACTAAGCTGACCAGTTTTCACATTTCGCCTCTCTTGAGTCTAATGTTAGATGAACGTTTGCCATGGAAAAAAAAGGTAGTCGCTTGGTACCAGGTTTGGGCTGTAAGGTGGGAGCATCACAACCGCATGTCCTCACTCCTTGAGGGCTGGCGGCTCTCCGCCTCTCCTATTGACCAGTTCTGGCCTCTCCTGCTTGATCGCCGCTTTCAATCGGTCCAATTGCTGGCAGTAGAGGTTCACATTGAGGGTTGGGCCATTCGGGAGCAGCCCATAACGAATGACCCCTTTCCAGTCCTACCATATACACAGTACGACATTCCGGGCCTACAATCCCGGTTTTGCTACTCTTTGGGGCTCTTCGCCAGCCTTCGACCATGATCGTTATCCGATCTCTCAAGAAATTGGTCGGTCTCGTTCCTTTTTGTTAAGGATTCGCAAATTGAAAGCAGCTCATCCGGTTTCGGTCCGTCAGCTCGTGAGGCACCCAAAAATCAAGTGTTTTTTAAGCCCAGCGTTATGTAAGTGGTTCAGCACAGTTTTGTAATCGACATTTAGCTCCTGAGCAATGCTGCGACAGCTCTCATGCCGATCCTTCCTACCCATCTCAAAAATGTCATCGATATTTTCGTTGGTTGGCCTTCCTCTACCAGAGCCATCTTTCACATCAAAATTCCCCAAACAGAACCGACGAAATCATAATTGAGCTCTGTTTACAATTTCAGGCGTTTGACTTGCGTTTTCCCCTTTGTCGAAATAAATTGTAAAACATACAGGATTTTCTCCTTGTTTACCTCCACCTTCAAGGCTCTAACTCACAACTAAATCCATCAACCACAACGATGGTCCAATGTCGTTTGTTTTGGAGAGAAATTACCATTTTCAACGAGTAAAGATTAATCCGATAACATAAATACAAAACAAGATATACGCCAGTGACGCCATCCAGCTGCAAAATAATGGATTACTGTTTCCCCAACAAGAATGCATAAATGATTACGATCCCTAACCTAATTAAGAGGAGGAACCAATTTATAATTCTAAAATACCATCTCTTAATGCAGTGACTTATAAATCGTTAGGCCTTGCAATAATAATGAAAATCTCCTATTAGGCTACTCACATGAACGAACATGATGGGCCTACAGGACGTAGTACCTGACTTAAAACAAGACTGTCCCGCTAAAAGACCCCTCGCAGACATGCACAGTTATGTACATTAATAAGAGGAGCAGGGAGTGAGTGATATGAGGAACTGGGACAGGTTGAATGAGTGACTACCGGTTTAATAACTGGGATCCCCTGCCCTGAAGCACGACAACGTTTAATCAATTGGGCGATTAATAAATAGGAGAAGAGCGTACTTTATGTTATCAAACGAGGGTGTGCCTCTCAGAAAAAAACTAACTTGTGCCTTCAACGTCATACTTCACGTCTAATTACCTGTTCCTGTGTGGGGTCCCTCACCACGCAATCGAGTATTCAAAGACATTAAATCCCTAAACCTCGCAATTGCATCTACCAGAATTTGAGGTTTTCGCAACAAAAAAAACCTTGGAAATTTTTTAGAAAATCTTTAGAAATCACCAGAACGCGGAAGTAGGCATAAGGAAAAATTACGAAATTTGGTTCATGGGTTCGGATAAGTCTCACGGTGATCCTTGAAACTTTTCAAAACCCCAGGGCAATGGGATGGGGTTCAAAATGAATTTTCAAACTTTAAGAGCGTTCAGCATATAAGTCAGGACTGGATGACAATGCAATATTCACTCGGGTTCCTGTCTGTAAAACTATTAAATAGTTTTAATGTTTAAACAAATTAAATTTGGATGATGAGCTAGAGTCTTGATATTTTAACATAAGTCGCAGATGGATGGCAAGGCAATATTCACTCGGTTTCATGGCTGTAAAATTGTTTAAACAATACCTATTTGTATTGAACAATAAACAAATTGAATCTAGATGGTGTGCTGAAGTCTTGACATTTTAAACATGTGTCGAAGATGGATGACAATGCAATATTCACTCGGTTTCTTGTATGTAAAACTGTTTAAACAATACCTAAATTTGGATGATGAGCTAGACTCTAGCTGAGAGAGGATCAACTATCATTTTGGAATTAAATTACGGCGATCTGCGCAAAGAAGATAATAAACCGTTGTGTCAAGAATCTGCAGAGTTTTTTTATTCAATTTTCTGAATCTACGTATCTTACGAAGAGTGATTCACTCCGGAAAGTTCTCCGATCGACATCTTTACTCCGAGGTACGTCAATAACCCGGTGAAATCACAAATAAGACAAAGAGGCACTTGTGGAAAATATACTTTATCAACAACGATAAAACAGATATGGTTCATAATGATCACAAAGAATTGTCATGCACGTTAGTTGAAAATTGACTTCCTTCATTTATAAAAAGATCCAAACAAATGAACAAATAGTTATACACCGAAATATGAGAGAAAATTAACACAATATCGAAATCCGAGCTGAGAAAAGTTAAACTAATTTCAAGTGTTTTTTTTAGTAGGTAGGTACGCGTCATAATTATACTAGTACGTACATAGTAGTTATCATTGAAAATGTAAGATGATACGATGAATTCAATAGTAAAGTCTTATAAGAGATCTGTAAAATATAAGTTGAATAAAACAAATTACACAATCTGGTAACAAGAATGGTAAACTTGATTTCACATTTTACACATTTGTAATGGTCCAATTCGTTCAATTATTTATTTGATAGTACCAAGAGGTACAAGAAGGATCATAAGGGAGCACAAGTGCTTAAGTGCCAATATATCACCTGACTCATTCGTTACATACTGAAATCTGGTAGGCTGTATATATTATATAATCTCTAGTCATCAGTCGTTCATCGATTTTGTTGCGACTTCCCAGGAATGTGTTCAATACAAACAGGACAATTTGAACGTTAATACAACTTTAAGCTCACATGTGATAGTCGCAAAATAATATAACAACGAATTTATGACCGCATGGAGCTGTAAGGTTTTTTTTTTCAATTGGTGAGGTTAGTTTTATGGCATAAGGAACAAGATTGTGCTCATTACTCGGTTCCCCTCAAACAAACGCCTGAATACACTGAGATCAACTGAGCCGCTGAGAGTTTTACAATGTAACAGCCCAATTTCATACAAACCAGTTATTGCCATGAAGAACGTCTATTTCGTTGCTCAAGTGGCAATACTAGCTTTACCTGTTTTCAGGTGTATACACGGTTTCTGAATGGGTTTTCAGGGAGATTCGAATGGAGAAATCAAATGTCAAATTTCCTCGACAGATTTCGAACACCAGGTATTTCACGAATTACAGAAACGACAGCAGCTGACTTAGGTTTTCTTCATGATCGAGAGACTTTGTGCGTATTCAAAGGTGAGAATCCACTAGGTAAGGTGGAGTGAAACGGCTCTACCACGCCATGAGCAGAAGCTTCATTGGCAATAGGGAAGTGTCGAAGGGAACCAAGGCAGTTATACAAGCAGTGGACATTCCCACTTTCATCCACAGTGCAGAATCTTGAATAACCAGGACCTAACATGTAAGGCGGATAAGCAGGTTAAATGCGGTATCGTGTAGCAGGAAAAGCGATAAGAAACAGGGCCTCTAACCAAATAATGAGGATCAACCTGAACGGTGATTGACGCTGGATGGTAGTGGAGGATTTGCAGCTTGCAGCAGTTTGGTGTTCTGGTTCTGGTCCAAATACCAGGTATCCTGGTCTCAGAAATATACCAGGTATCCTGGTCTCAGAAATATACCAGGTATCCTGGTCCTGACAAGATACCAGTATCCTGGTCCTGACAAGATACCAGTATCCTGGTCCTGACAAGATACCAGTATCCTGGTCCTGACAAGATACCAGTATCCTGGTCCTGACAAGATACCAGTATCCTGGTCCTGACAAGATACCAGGTAGCCTGGTCCTGGTAAGATATCAGGTATCCTGGTCCTGGCTAGATACCAGGTATCCTTGTCCCGGATAGATAACGGGTATCCTAGTTGCCAATGGGAGGAGAACGATCGGGAGAGCCAGAGGAATTCCATGGAGCTGTGCTGGAAATGATAAGATCACTTCTATGCACAAACCCTGTGCACAAAGTGCAGACGAAGTAAGTAAATATCTCTCTACCATTGCCATTTGTACCATCACGAAGCAACAAAAGTCTGTATGAATCAACTCAGCAGCCAGAAGAATTAGCCAGAGTGGATTTATGTTGATTTATATTTCAGCAGTGTAATTATTACGTGCAAATGTATGTACCTACAGATAAAACCTACTTGCTGTCATTCAGTACTTCATAATTCTTCTTGACAGCAGTTATGTACAGAAAATTATAGAATAGGTAGTAAAAGTAAATGTAAACAAATTTAAAATTCGATGAGAAAAACGAGTATACAGTTAATTTAGTTGATTATTTTGGTGAATTCTACCTACTTTACAAGCTTCAATGTCTTTAGTAATACTTGGAGGCTCATGTTTAACTTTATTTCTTTCACTTGAGAACTGATAATGTATAATAAAAAAACTACTTCTAACTTTATTTGAATAATATCTAGCCGTTCATTCTATCTGAGGCATGTATTCCTAGTTTTTTCAAGTTTAGATCTATGAGTTCCTAAGACAACGTTGGTTAAAATATTTTTGTTGTTTAGCCATAATCTTTTATTAAACAAAGGCTTTTAAAAAAACTTCCTATCACCATGTTCAGAAAAAATATCCCTAGAAATTGAATTCATCAGTCAAAAACAATAATGAGAGACACACAACATGCAGTAGATTAATTGTACGTTTTATAAGTAAATATATATTTTAATAGTAAACATCTGTAATAATTGTGTTATATCCGACACCACCAATCACTTGTGTCCGTCCTGAACCACCACCTCGCCACTAGGGGTACCTAACCAATACTGCAACCTTCTACTTTCAAATCCTATCCTCGTCGCCAAATGTAAGAACTAACTTTGTGAGTAGGTGTTAATTAACGTTAACGTTACAGTATTGGTAATTGTGAGTGGCGAGGTGGTGGTGGTTCAGTTCGGGCATAAGTGAACATCGTGAAAAGAACGCATGCATTTGAGTTGCACAACATAATTCAGCGCATTGTGTGAAAGTTATACTGGTAACAAGATTAAGGCCTTAAAAATGAGTTATCACAGACGGATAACAAATAATATGGAAATTCTAGGATCAAAGTGGTAGATTTCGACTTTGTTAACTTTGATCTCGGCCAAGAGTTCAATTTAGATCGACATAATCAAAATTTGATGACCCTACGATCAATTTAGTAGTTTATTCTCGTACCTAATCTATCAACACAGTTCAAGGCATCATCCTATCAACTTCACTTTATTTCAGATATGATTTTAGAACCATTCAGCAAAAATAAGGAGTTGAATCCAAAGTTGGGGAAATGATGCCGCCCCGTTGTGCTGAGTTTAGCATCGATTAGTGAGATTTTGATCAAGTTGATAGATTTTTTTCTTTTTTAGAGCAAGGATTATTAAAAACTTCAAATTTTGACCGAGATGTTAAAAAAATCGTGTCACCTACCATTTTTCCACTGGCAGAGCTCGAGTACCAGACAAGTGGCTCATACTAAATTTCTCTCAGAGGTTTGAATTGCTGAGGTTCCCAATAATATTTGTAAAACGCTAGCTCAAAAAAACGGATGAACGTAGAAAAATAGAAAACGTGGGAGGCACTTGGAGGACTTGGAGAGACTACCACCTCATCTTTCCATGCGAAGAAAATCCATAGCGTTTAAGTGCGACAGAGGCCTATAATATAGGAAAACTCTATTCAGGCAACGCAGTGCCACCACTAGTGTAAGTCACGTTCATAACAATTTCGTTGTGTGGTAAGTAGCCTAAATCCTATCTAAACAAAATAGTTCAATATTTAGTCCTCGAATGAACGTAAAATTGAAAGTTTGCCAAAAACAGAGGTAATAATGGAGAACAACTATCAAGTTCATACCTACAAGTACTAAAAGACTTATGTATGTTACTATTAACTATCACATAGGTGTAATAGATTACTACTGTCGAGGAGAAAGAAACACAAGGGCAAATCACGTTTTTCTAAATATGTCATCTCCTCATGGATTCGATAAGAAACGCTAAAACTCAAATCAACAATTAATGTAAATGCGTTTCATTAATTTGCTGTGTTATCACGGCAAATCCTTCGTCATAGTTGTGACGTGAATTCTGAGTAAAAATACTTTGCGCTCACAGAAATCAAGGCTTGAGGCACAAAGAGCGTAAGACTATTGAGGGTAGAGTTTCGAGTTTTGAAGAGGGAATACCAGTATCAAACTGTCAGCTCTGTCAGGCCAAATGTAAATCATAATTTTTTCGAATGAGTTAAAATCAAAATTGTCAACAAATTTTTGTCAAAAAATGCTGAATTTTGATTGAGCTGGGTATTGCCTCCAACTCTTCCTTTGAGTGTTTATTTCGAAGTAATAACATATTCAACTGAGTAGGAAATACCAAATATTTGTCTGACACAAAAAATCTTAGAAGTATTTTGACAGCCACCCATTAATTTTGTATTTTTGTGTAGCAGTTGAAATTATTTTATGAATAATAGTAAGTAAGTACCTATTTTTCATTGTCACAAATAACTCCAAGCGCAAAATATTCCACCGTCCATAATGATGGTATTTAATCAGTAAGCGTCAATTTATTAATCAAGTAATATAATTGTGTAGTATAATTTTGTTTGTCGTTAATAATATAAAAAATATAGATAATCAATAGAGGCATCAATTCCTCTGTTATCACCTCTAAACTACTGATCTAAATTCGCCATAGCGGTATTATTATATCAATCCATAACAAGTGGTTTAAAATTTAGACTGAATCATCAGACAGAGAGGATTTGATTGGATCAGAGATCATGGTTATATCGTCGTCCAAGAGTAATTGTATTCAAGCCTTAATTAGGATTAACTCCTCGTTGACAATTGTTGAAAGGTTATTTCAATGGATGTGCTTGAAATGAAAATGGGATTTAGAAACATTAGGAAACGTACATTGAGTTTAGTTAAGGAAACATTCAAAAACTTGTTGATCCCTCGTGATAATAAAACAATTGGTACTTAGCATAATAAACAGCCATTGCATGCTTTTAAATCAAGCTGTACGACCTTAAGTTACATTACAATTTGTTTTGTTTAGCTCGAGACCAAAGCTACAATTTGAAAGGTGGGAAGCCAAATTTTATGCCAAGCGCACTTGAAAGCTCACACCTCATAATTGGTCAATTCGTATAATAAAATCTAACCTCGACTATAACATTCTAACGACCTTTCGACAGTTCCTTTGAATGTCACTCGGTGACAGGTTCAAGCAGTTTGCAATACTTACTCATTTCAGTCAGATAAGTGAGATTGCAACCTGATTTCTAACAAACTAATGTTGTGAGTATTATCATTTTGTTCTGAATAGAAAAACCACAAATTCAAGACTTTTGAATGAGTAGACCAAAAGAAAAAAAGATGGCAAGGAATAAGAGGGAAACCGTAAGATTACTGACCATCGACACATGGACGATGGGAGGGGGGAGGGGGATCTGGGGCAGTTATATATACGAATACATATATAATAATAATTTAATACATACCTATATATTATGTATGTAATAAATTATTTCCTCCAGTAAGAAAATTTGTTTGCCTAAGCCATTGTATGGACAAGTGAATCAGGGCGAGCTCAACACTCATGCGCTCTCTATAAGAAACAAGAAACCTGAATGGCCAATAATATATTGGCGAGTTTATTTAAGTTTGGAGTTTTTCTCAGAATCAGAGGGAAAACCCGCATTATCACCACTAATCCTCGGCTAGAATGATCTACGGAGTAAAGATGGCCGTCTCCACGTCCAACCCCAAATTCACTAGTCATTCATTCAATTAGATTTTAATCGCTCAGTTTTACTCACTACGCGAAAGAAGTGCAGTGCAGTCAAGTTATGCATTTATGGAAGATGGACAGTGTGGTATTTTATTCAAGCTTTGGCCTTTTCAAGTAAAACTGTTTAATACTTCCCTGTGACAACTTCAACCGCGAGTGTTTGACTGACAAACGTATTTGAGTCAATTCGCAAAATTTGCGAATCCTTTAATGACATCCTGATCAAGCCTGTAAATTTTGTGATCTTAGAAATAATTTGGGTGTCGAACAAACCCCAACGTCTGAAACGTCTAAATTCCCTCTTGATTCGCGACAATGGGAGATGATAACGTAAATAATATTTCTATAAATATAAATAATAATATTTGTCATATTATGACAAGCGCACAAATGAGCCGTTAAAAAAAATCAAAACGAAGGAACGATAAATAATCCGGTCATTCATTCAGGTACTTTCGACACCAATAGTGTATTCAACGTGAGTTTTTGAACATCAACAGCTAAATGGAAACTTTGCCCCACGACAGTTTCATATCAACGACCTCAAAATATCACAATGTTTCATTCAGGTAAACTGCCCCTGAAGAAGACCTACTATGTTTCCACGGAAGACTAACAAACTAAGCTATTCACCAAATTAAATAAAATATACCAATCCTATCTGATCTTCGCCAGGCAGCAGAATCACCAAGTTTTCGTCACACACACAAAATTAACATACTTCTACCAATTTTGTTTTACGCAACAAGATTGTGTGAAGAAATTATACCTAATTTGCTTATTTGTAATTCAAAGAGAGGTGCTTCATTGAGGCAAATCGTTCTGAAAACGTCGAAATACTTTCGTTACAGGTACCAGAAGTGCGCACTTCAAAAGCAGTACCATCAGTCTTGCTAACTGTTGAGATCCAGCAACAATATTCGTGCTATCTTAAGACTCATAATTATTATGAGGGTAATTGCAATTTTGACCAAGCAGGAACCTTTCAATTTGCTCTTAGATTGCCATGAAATTTTTGATAATCGAATTTCCTAAGTTGTGTTCTATATCAGGCCCCCAAAAACTCCACATTCGGTTAAAATATACAACAGGTTCAATCGCAGTTGAATGACCTCCTAGTCCTTGCCATCCATTGAACGAAATCAGAAAATATGTGGTTACTGAAAAAAATAATTATAAATAAATGTTTCCGTTTTTTTAACGAAGGACATCGTGAATGGATGAAGCATGTAGGCAAAGCAGAATCGTTCCAATAGTGGGCTGAAAATAAAGGAAAATTATTCAAATTTAAAATTGAACAGAGTAATAAACTCTGTATATTTCTACTGAAAACAGAATGCGAGTTGCACCAGTTTCAGGGATAAAACCACTCTCAATTTGATTGTTTCGAATTTTAATTTGTTATTTTCAATAATAAACCACTGGAATTGATCTGAATACAATTTCAAACGACAACAAAATTAGTAGGTTTATTTTATAAGATTAATATAATCCGAATCAGGGATGGTGAACTAACGAATAGAATGTTAGAGCTTGATAGACCTGATAGCTTGATTGTTCTCTCCCCCTTTATCCACAAAATCAGTTATTGTCAACTGCAAGAACAACCAGACACGTCACATACCTTAGACATTAGTAATGTTGGCCATAAGGTGCGTCCTTTCGGCTATTGTATGGTGCGTCCTGGCACTCATTGAGCAGTTCTTAGCTGCACCCATTTCGATGTAGTGGCTATAAACTATGAGCCACATGTAGAATCCAAGAGCTGTTCAAAGAAAGGGGCGGATAACAATATTAGTTTTAAAATTAACAGGTGTATGGACAGGTTAAGAGATAACGAAACTTTTGTAGCTATAAGTGTATTTCACAGGATATAGAAAACTATCTCGAATTTAGCGGACCAAACATTGAACGTAATAATATCATAATGGTCATATTATGATCCATATTATGATTATATTATGATCCATTTGCCACAATGTCCTACATGCCCTTTCCTGGTACATAAGTGGAAATAACTCATTTAATTCTTGCATACTGTTTTTTAAGACCAATACTGGACAAATTGGATTTTTAGCGCCCAAATAACAACCCTCGTGAATTTTCACGGTTGTAATTACAAAGATTCAATATACCAAACTAGCAATACTTACCAATTATCAGAGTCGAAGCAATGAAGATGGCTAACGCACCGTAGCCTCGCACCAAGTACATGGAGACAAGCATGGCTGTGCAGCACAACACCAAGCCGACCAACGCGACACACATCCACGGAAGAAGGAGTTGTCTCACTCTCTGCAAGAAGTGGAAAATATACTGTTAATCTTTATTTGTGGCTTGGAGCACTCTGTGTGCCATAAAACC
Source organism: Stenodema calcarata (assembly GCA_963920205.1). Classification (NCBI taxonomy): domain Eukaryota; kingdom Metazoa; phylum Arthropoda; class Insecta; order Hemiptera; family Miridae; genus Stenodema; species Stenodema calcarata. The sequence continues at coordinate 13,337,213 of OY986061.1, read as the reverse complement.
AGTTAGTATTCTAGTAATTACTGTTAAAGGTTTAGATCTATCAAGCACAACAGCATATTCCAACCAAGAGAAAAGACAAGCTCAATGCAAATACTGTACACTATTGTAATGAAAGGCAAGCTACATGTTCAAGGAGAAATACGTTAGTAAATAGCATTATGGTGAGGAAGCTTCAATGAACTTCAACATCGGTTTTACTTAGCAACAACCATCACTTAATAATTCGTAATCTCTGGAGTTTTCCTTTATAGGCTAACAGAAAAATGAAAACTGGGCATTCTTCATGTTTGAGTCTTGATTCTGAAAGGTGTTTTTTTGGAAGTAATGTATAATATTATGCTCTTGAGTTATGACAGACATAGAAAGAGACCAACCTCAACGGAACACAAGATGATTGAAAATGTGCAGGTAAGGGAGGTTGGGTTCTGGACCCTCTTACACAGAGTAGTTTTGATATAATATAATATATTATATCATAGCAGTCCATATATACTATATATAATATACTATAGTCCATATATAATATACTATATTATAGTAGTCCATAATATGTAGTAGTACATGTCTTGCAAGATCCATGGTTGGATTGTGGAGGGCCTCAGACAAATAATCGACCATGTGAATAAAGGTAAAGAGTGAGCTTCTGTAAGTAGATTACATTCACTCACCATGATGGCTCCATATAGTAAAAGAACACACAGGACCAAATGGACAGTCGCCAGGGCCACACCGAGGTAAAGCCACACAATCACCACTAGAATGAAACATCGACACAATGAGTTGCCATATAATTACACTAACTAGGAAATGAGTATTCCACTAATCTTATGCCTTTGCCAGAGTAATTTTTGTAATAGGGTAAAAGGTTTGGTTTTCGGAGCTGTCTACCGGGGCAACTCCCCTCCCCCCTATCTACACCACACTACGCCCATGGTTCCCCACGCAAGAAACTAGCAAATATTCTGATCAGTCGACTCGCAATTGCCACCAATGTTCAGTTTGCTCCTCATTGGTAGTCGCCTACGGTCATACTGCGTAGAACACACCACTTCTCGTCCAATCACCAAAGTTACGTTACGCAGGGCGTGGGTTACTGCCTGGGAACACCACGTTCTGTTGGCATTCATTCATTTTGCTCAATTCAACATTGGTTACATCCTTTTGAGTAAAGCATAATTTTCGATTCGATTTGTAAGCCTAGGCCCTGGGGGGGACCATATTTTTGAGTGCTCATCCTACATTTACGACTGGTTCCAGAAGGAGAGCAGTCTACTGGGGCAAAACTGCCCCATTTCGCCCCCCTCACTACGACCATAGGGCAGTCTATTAGGGCAACTGCCCCCCCCCCCCCTTCGCCCATGCCTTAGGCTGACTTGCTAAAATAGTCAAAGTACACAATATATACTTGGTGTAGAAACTGAAACGGTAGGTATTAAAACGATTGGTAATTTCAAAAACCACTCAAGTGTCTGTTGAGTTGAAAAACGTACAAACTGCTAGATTGTGAGCTTTGTTCAGGATCACGTTGTTATTGTGAACTTCGGCGCTCTCTTCATTGAGGAGTGTGAAACCTTCGCGTTCAGCCGACTCCTCAATGTCGGTTTCCAACATGGCAGCCATTTCATGCGCGTGGGCACTGCCGAGGAGCAGCAGGAATAGACAAAATCCGGACAGCAGCTGGAAATAAAAATTGAAATGTCAGATTCCTCAATCGTTGGTGTAAAATACGGTAATTCGATAGCATATTTTTGGCACAATCGTTTTTGAGAATGTGCACATTTTGGTGTAATTCGACAACTATGACGAACACGTGGAAATAAGCTATTAGACATTTCCTCTGTGATTCTGGTAGGACGTCCTGAGATATGATTTTCTCTTATCCATAATATTACCGCTGCAGTGATTCGCCTATGAAAGATAGGAAGGGCTGACCTACTTCTTCTATGTACCTACCACAGAATAACCCAAGCTAATGTGATACGATATAAACGATGTGTTACGTTATATTATATATGGGTATATTCTATTTAGGTACCTATATCGTATCTTACATTGTCAAGCAGTTCTGGCAATCACTGTAGGTTCGTCTACAATTTAGTTAGTTATTATAACAAATGGGCATTGAGACTTCAAATTCAGAAGTTCTATTCGTTGGACTCAAATACTTTTTTTGTACAGTTGGTTGGCTTAACGATGGCGCCAGGAAGCAGTGCAATGCTTTGCTTAAATTTTTGTGACTATTAATAGACTATGAGCTCTGAATAGCTTATGGAAACGTTTGGGGACGCCACTAACACAACTATGTCATGGTAACCAGTTTTTGTAGTACCAGTAATGGTACCTTTCAAAATGCGTTGGTTTTGGTTCATTCTGGGTTCTGGAATAGACAACTGTTATTTAAAAAAAAAAATGTATCAAATAGAAATTTTCAACTAAAATATGAATACATTGTTAGACCGGTTTTGGTGATTAAACCATCGTCAGTAACAAAACAATGCCTACTGAAGGTGGATTACAGAGAGGTGAACTTGTGTAGAAACCCCAAATGTGTGGGACCGACCAACTGATGACAAAGGTTTTCTTCCATTTATAATCTAAATTTTTCTGATGCCTGCTGGAAGGTCTCAGTTATTTCTTTTTAGAGTAGATTGCGCTATTAGTCGTATATAAAAAAAAAAGTTATGAATAAGCAACCTGTCCCCTCGCATTTTCTTAATTCTGCGCCTACTGTAACAGTTTGGCAATCTTTATTTCATCATCATTCATGATTGGCAACTGTGCTAGGTTCCCGCCAAAACGAGGATGAAATTCTAGCTTTTCGTGTATTTTTATGAGTGTAAACAGTGTCATTTCACGTTCTCTCAGCCTCACGTTGTGATATTTCCTAAATGGTGATTTACGTTCATGTTACAGTTAATCAGTACTGAAATAAGGGATTTACAAGTATGCTGAAAGGGAAGGGATTTTTCTTGTTTAGAAAGGTCTGAACGGATATCGGTAAGTCATAAACAACAGTAGGGCAGGTTTCATCACGCCACCCAGAGACATCACCACATATCCGCACTTTCATTTATGTAGGTACTGCAAAATAGCCATTCCTATTGAGTATTATTGCTATACATAGACATTTTCTTTTCTCAATAACCGAATGAATTAAGTTTCGAATGGGTTCTTCAGGGTTGAATCGTGAGTTAGAACAGCGTTACATTGACGCAGACATTTCTCAATGTGTCAAACGCAATTGGTGTGAGTGGGTTGAGGTATTGGAAATGGAACACTAACGGCTTACCAGTACAACTATGCCGACGAGCATAGTCCCCTGCCTCAGGCTGAACAAATAAAATCCCCTTCGAACTGGTACAGACATCTTGATGCAGAACGCTAACTTCTACAGGAAGGCGAAGAAAAACGATAAAATAAAATGCCGATTTTAAAAGGTTTGCAGCATTGTCGAGTGTCTCTTCATAAGGGAGGTGGTTTCCATGAACAGAGGCGTTGTCTTAAAACCCTTGGAGGTACAACGAGGAAACTTGGATAAAGAAATTGAACGCGTTTTAAGGGGTAATTGACAGAAACTTGAAATAAATCATGTGGATGAGGGCTACAATGAAAGGGGATGCATAGCTGCAAATAAACTGAAGTTCTCTCTCGCGACCGAATCAATAGCAGAAGGGTGGTGGCTACTAACCATCTTCAAAACATCACAACACCCCTCCTCCCTTCTCATCAGGTCATGAGGGGTCGGTACACGACGTACATTCGAAATTAATCTGTTTCGGTACTTTAAACTCCATTTCGAAATCACAAATATAAAATTGTTCAACACCAAATTCCAAAAACGACGTGGATTTCCACTCAATTCCACGAGGTCTTCTTAAATTGCACGTATTTGCGAGACTGGGACTGTAATAAATCACAGTTAAAAAACATCAGTTTTTCAATGGCTTTCGATTTTGTGTTGGGGTAGGACGATGCGCGGAATCGGAGGAAGAACAGCGCAGGTATTTCTAGGGATCCGACTGTTTCCAGGGCAACGCCTGTTGGGCCGTAGACTTGAATCGGTCGGATCGGATTAGGCCATTTAGTTGCATTTAAGCAACTGGTGGGATCACTGTCCCCGACGTCATGGCGGAGACGATGGGTAAATAATGATTTTGGAAAATCCTATTAATAACTTAGTTGATGTTTCCTTCTTAACCCCTTTCCCTTAACAATGTTTGAATGTACTTGATAATTGCATCTGGATGTTGTACAGTTGTTACATGTTACACGCTTCGATTTGAAATATACCAGAACATGAATACTAGTACAAAAGAAGACTCAAAGAAGAGAGAGTAGTGAATACATGGAGACAACGATTTCAATCACGTTTCTTCATATTAGGTTAAGAATTGGCTTTGATCGAAAAATTATGGATCTACCATTCTTCTTCCAAGTTCTTATTTATGATTAAACAAGAGAATAGTCAAATGATAAGGATGGAGCTAATATGAAGAGAAAAAGTTTTAATTAAGAACTTGGATCGACCAAAAATAACCACATTGCATCAGGCTACGTGGCTTCAGGATGGAAAAGGGACCGGAAACAACTTGTCTTTTTAGGGGTTAGGTAAGTAGATGATACCTTCTTACAATACAATATACCTTCTACATGCTATAATTTCACCCATCCACCCGTTCAGTCAATCGCCCCTATTGTTGTCGGTCCCAAATAATTAAAACTCAAATTTCCGAAAAATGTTTACACCAAAATCCGTTTCAGACCATCCTGAATTTACTGCCAATAGTAATAGTATCGATTCCAGACGATAATAATTGAAATAAAAAGTTCAAATTTACACAAAAAATTCGCCCTGGCAATCGAAAGGCTAAGTTCGTAGATGAGCAGAATCAGGCCACTCTAAGGGGGGCTTAGGGGAATTTTACGGGTGATAAATTACCCATAAATCCCCAATATGAAACTGTCTGGCAAGTGACACCTCATTTTAAAGATTGTTTAATGCTGAAGTTACTTGAGATGTTCTTCACAGTTAATCTGCTCTAATCTGATAACGGAATGAGATATCGCAATTCTGACTTCACCATCGTGTTCAGCGCTGAAAAATCTATAAACTGAGGTGTTACTCAGCAAAAAATGGAAACAATATTTTTTATAAAACCAGTAAAATAGAGACATTTTACATAAAACCAGTCGTTCCTTCGAACATTCGCTCTCATAGCCATGCTTCACGACACGGGATTTTAGGATTTGGTCCCACTGTGCAACGCCTACAACGTCACCACTCTCAGACACTCAACATAGCGGACTGGAATGATGACACACGATACTCCTACAAACCACTAAATGTCCCCAAAACTGAAGTCCCCTCTCTTGTCCAAGAGACGGGATAACGAGTCAATTGTTGAGTCCTGTGAGGCAGGACTATGATTTCGAGTACCTACTAATCAAAGGAGATTTAATTATCCGACAACATTATCCGCTGTAATTGACAACATGGACCAAATCGGCTTACCGCAGTTTATACATCACGAACCAATCAGTCCCACTGATAGAGGGGAAGTAGTTGGCGGGGAGGGCCTTACCTGGATGAATTGATCGTATTCAGTGACGTAAGCTATTGTCATTACATACTCGATGTTTTTCCAAAAAAGTTAGTGGAAAAAGGGCTCGATCTTCCCAACAGCTGGAAATCGTTTTAATCCCTCTTGAAGGGTCCAGAATAACGGGTATACATATAGATCGTCTGGTACCCGATTAATGATTGATTTAAACTGAGGTGATTACATTAATATCTTTTACTTGAAAACTTGAGAAAGTGAAAATGTTTGAGTCCAGACGAAGTTTCCTGCGATGGGCTGCCTTTTTTGGTTTAAAGCTCATAATATATTATCTCAGAACTGGAGTAAGCGAATTTCAGACTTCAAGAAGCATCAGATGCATCAGAGTTAGAATAAATTTCCTACAACTTTGGTCCAAGGAATGACAATTTTCAATCGAAGCAGTCATTTTCACCAACAGGCGTTAGAAGTTGAGGGATGTTAACTTTTTAGCGAACTTGGTAAAAATCGTCTGTTTTTGACGGGCAATGGCAACTGAACGGCTGAACCGATTTCAATGCTTTAACCGTTCTTTTCGAGATAAGTGCAGAAATGTCGTACAGAGAGAATTTGAAAAATCGATGAAAGAATATGAAACATTGTTAGACGTAGTGGAAAAAACTACCCAACCATAAAGATCACCGTAGCCACCGTAGTTATTCAGGACCCTCCAGAGGGATTAAAACTATATCCAGCTCTCGAGCAATTTTCGGAAGAACTACTTCATTTTAATTTGCCTGGGTTGTTAACGAAGAACCGAATTATCTTTTTAGGTATTCAAATAAAATTTTCTCAGTATCTGCATGATACTGTTGCATAAACGTTATGGAAAAATCAGTTGTAGGTGCATTTTGCATCGTTCAATACCTAGCTGTCTATAAATAGTACGAGCTTCGGGTGGAAAGGTGATGAGTGATTCCAGGCCTACCCCAACATTCACCTGATTCCTCTAACGTATCCATATTATCAATCTAATCTTAAACAGGCCAAAACTCCTTCAAAAACTTACAATGACACATTATATTGGACATAATGGACAGCTGTGCTTCAAAACTCTGTGCAGAATACGCAAATTCTTTTTCAATTTTCTGTACCATCTTCCGTACAAGTTCTACATTGGATATAATTCCATTTCTAAGTGTCACTCAATAATATTATTCCGTGTAAATGAACAATGAAACTGGAAAAAAGACATTTCATACACACATGGTTTTTGGTGTCTTATGGCAGTGAATTCAGGATTCTCAAATGGCCCCATCTATACGTCATCGAATTCTGACTAAGTATACAGGGTGTCCAGATTATGATCCGAAAAACTTCACCCACGTGTTCTGCAATTAATTTTCGTGTTTTCGACCTTATCTTCTAAACATTTTGAACAGTTGAAAATGTTCCTGAAATTTCACGTTTTTTCGCATACAAACTCAATTTTCTCAAAAATGTACCTCCTAAAGAATGAAAACTAATTGGGTATACCTTTGTAAAGCTGAGGCTTTTGCGCATTTTTTAGGTTTACAGGTTATAACGTATCAGTAGAATTATGGGGGACTAATGAGCCTTTAAAAAAGTGTTTTTTCAAGATTTGACAAAATTTACTTTTCGGGCTTTAGTTCCCTTTAAAAATTTTTCGGATCATAATCTGGACATCCTGTATAATGTAAGAAAATATGTACCTATTGAACAACCGGGTTTACATGCGTAAAACGGAATAACTGAATGCAGCCAACACCTTCAGATCAGATAACTGTGAAGTTACACTACATGTGTGAAGAAGGTCTCTCTACAAAGCCGTAGACCACATCCACCAGAAGAAAATGACTCATTTCTTTCTTACTCCGGACAGACGCTGAGCTGTTAGGGCCGTGGTGCATAGCGCAGCACATGACGTTCATGGAGATCGCCATCGGGTCAGGCATGGTGCAGTGGGGCAATTCCGACAGTTCTTTATCGTGCGAAAACCAGAACCGGATTGACTCTCCGACATCAACAGGTAAGTTGCACATCCTAGATGACAGAAACAGATTAAAGCACTACGAGTAATATCTTCTTTATCCATGCAAGGATTGACGTACCGTAAGATGGGGTGAATAGGGTCACTTTTCAACTTCTTCGAGCTGTAACTTTTCACCTAGGCAAGATAGCGTCCCGATTCCAACGGCATTCTGTGTTTCTTGGGCTATATATTCGATTACCTACGTAAGGGATATTGACAATTTGCCATGGAGAACGCAGTTACGCAAAAACTGTCCTGATCCGATTGGTCCACAAGGTGGGGTGTATAGAACCACGCATGGTTTTCCATAAGAAAATCGGTATTATCACCGATTCACCATGAGCGTGGACCAATAGGAGACTGGAAGGGAAAATTATTCCTGGCTGGTAACAGAGATTCGTTGGAAATTTGAATTTCAAAGGTTCATTATTCACAATGGATTGAAAAGTCGTTCTTATACAGGTGAAACGGAGAAACTCTTATTTTTGTTGAAGTCGGTTGTAAAGTAACACAACGAGAAGCCCTAAAGGCAAAATATAAAATTTGTATTTTGCGATGTTTTACCTTAATGAAGGAAAAAGGTCAAACATCCCAAAAACAGCATAACTAATAGAAAAGAGGGAGGGGGCGGATCAATTCCAATGGGAAAAAGAGGGAAGACCAAAGTGTCCCTATTCACCCAACTTTTCTCAAACAAAATGCAAAAATGAGAAAACTTACAATTGCCAAGGCACGGGCACACAAATCGAACTGAAACCTTCGGGAAACGTGACAGAAATGTTCACAAACAACATTGGGAGAAGACTTTGACCGGTGCTTAATCACAGTTATCAGTAAACAAAATGTAAACAAAGTTTGGTCGATCCCCCTCACGAGCTGATTTTTGGCTCCTTGCTAATTGTGCTGGTATAAAAACCATGGCTGCCAACAAAACAACTGTAGGTCAATAACTTCAGACATCGATATCTACCCAATCGATTCCACTTGGAATGAGTTTCTCTGTTCATCAATCCATCACGTTCATCTCTTCATCAATTCATGTTCATCAGTTCATCTGTGTTCATCACCCCCCCACCGTCAAAACCTCCCTCGTCCAGATGGGCAGAATTATTGTAATCTTCTGGAATAACTAATACATAACTATATAATATATAGTTAAACTTATATAATATATATTATATGTAAGTTTAACTTATTATATATTAAGTTTAACTTATTATATATTAAATCTCCCGATTTTATTTTGATTACTTGGCGATCACTTTCAATGAAAATAATCGTTTCAATGGTGTTAAAATTATTAAAAGTGGTGAGCAAAAAGTATTAAAAGTTACCTAATATTTAAATTATGATTCTTTTTCGGCTTCAGCCATAGCACGTGTAGGATGTAAGCCGCAAGTACCTCTGAACCTTCCCACGGTGGCCAATATCCTTACATGGATACTATAATACAGGATACAGCATCCATAGCCGTAGTTCTCTGCTCGTGATCCCCCTGGATGATTGAAGTTCTATGAAAGAAGTGGAAAATGTTGAATGCTTGTTTATTTGAACATTATTTCCGTGGGTTTTCCGGTTCGCTAATCCCGTTATAGTGTTCAGTACTCCATAATGAAAACGGCTTCGCATAATTCATCCAACTGGTCGGAAGATTCGTCGAAACACGACGAAAATAGTGAGTAAACATTAGCCAGACGGCCCTTCCCCCGCTGCCATTTTCTCTTTGATGTGTTACTATTTCTCCTATTGTTGTGCTTGTTAATAATGAATTCGTTTCGAATAATGAGTATGTAACTTACTAATTTACAAGCACTCTACTGACGACTCACCTGGTACATGGTATACGATGATCAAGCTCCGTTGTTCATTATAGATTGATAACCCGATGACCCCAAGTAACCAGCCTCCATCTAGTTATGCCTACGATTCGCAGTAATAATATTCCTACACCCAAAATCAATAATTGGCCGTGTCTGATATCATGATACTGGCATGATAGCAAGCTGAAGGCTGTACATCAGAAGCTCGGTGGGGAAACTTGCACTAAGTCATTTCGCAGTTATTTCTTCCTAGGTCTCTGTTGTCCATTAGTTGGTATTCAACTGAAGATTTATTATTTAGAATAGCTGAGATGAGAAATCTTCACAATGTGAATGTCATTCTCATTCATTAGTGATTTATGCGGGTCGGTCAACCCTGGATTTGACGAAGAGTAGTTTTTGCAATCTTGCGTCGAGTAAAGGCATGTAAATAAGTCCATACCTAGTTCTGAGTCATATATACATACGTTTTGTGGATGTTTTATCTCAGATAGGTTAAATTTCATTACTTAATGCTCATCCGCTTCATGGTTACTTGGAGACATGATTTGGGGAGTATCTAGATCATGGTCAACAGGCGCTGGACAAGACTGGCGTAATCTTTACCTATTTCATTGTAGCTTTGTATCCTACTCAGGCCTACTAATAGGCCTTACTGAACTTACTCTCACTACTCAGTGCGCATTGAGATGGAGATAAAATTGAGTTGAAACGGTCTACATTCACCTGTTGCTCGTAGCGAAAAATATGCAGATTCTATCAGGCAGTACTCAAAAATATCAATTAAATTTTCGCAATTTGGGGTTCAGGCCTCTTTGTGTCTACTGTGGTATTTAAAATTTAAAAAAATTAATATTTAATATGCTTTTTGCTTAAAAAACAACTCGATTTAATTTTTCAAAGATCCCACGGGGGCAGTTGGAAGGTAGTACGGGTTGACGTTTTGATGATCCAGTGTGAGTTTCAACCAAATCAACGCGCCGCACATGTGCGATTGTGTTTTCCTTGAAACAAAGCCATTACTATGGTGTCAGAGCATAATTTTATATTCTTACCAACTGGACCGGGCCATGTAAACGGAGTATGTATGTGTTAAACAGCTAGTGAACAACAATCAGGACGTGTGATTTTTCACGTGGACGTCACCAAATCTAGTCGTTTAGTTATTACTATTGCCTAGAATCCAGCAAATACTTGAGGAGTCGGTGAAGTCGGTATGAAGGTATCAGATGGACGAAAACGTCCAAAAACGGGTATTTTAACTCGGTAGGTACCCTTTGCTACCTCCCCTGAAGAGGACCTTCCCGTCTAAAGACCCTGTTCACACGCAATCTTCCCAGCCTCATGAGGGCTTACACAGATGGAGTTTGTTGTTGAAAATGAGCCATTGTTGATTTTGAAAGGTGCTGAATCCAATGTGAAATTTCTACCCATGCAAGTTCTCTATTCCACCTGATCACTTATGTTTTCTCCGAACCAGGTGTATACAATAGATAAAACAGAAGAATTGACCTTTTTCACCCATTAAAGATCGATTTCTTATTGTTGTTACGTTTTCAATTTTTTTTCCTTGCAGAAGGTCGGTTTGGAGGAGGTGGAGAGAAGGACAAGTTGGAAGATATTCCGCTGCCATCTTCGTCTGGGAGTGGTAAGAAGGATGAAACTGACGGACCCAGTCAGGTAATTAAGAGTTTTCACAATAGAATACGTGGATTTCAAAGGGGCATGAATATTCGAACTAATGATTCGATCATTTCTTCTTCGGTCAAGTACAAATGGAGGGCTTGCCATCTTGTTCGAGAAAATAAAGTGGGACCACTGTGGGAATAATTTCTCTGGGTTGGCAGAGTTTGTGGCCATTGCCAACTCTGTCCATGGATAATAATTCATAGAAGTAAAATTTGATGCTACCCTGCTCCATTTGTTCAGTTACTGTGGGATTGATAGAGGAGTTCACTCGCTGGCTATCGAACATCCTGTCAGTGGCAATGACAAGCCTGCACGTAGAAATCATAATGCTGACACTCCTCTCATTATATAAAAATATTCGAAGTGACGCCAGGTTCTCCCACTGCACCCACGATGCTGTTAGTTTTCATTTCCAATTTTAATTGTGACACCTGAAAATGGAATTACGGGAATCCATTACCACAAAATGAGAACTCGGCGTTTGTGGCTTAATGAAACCAACAAAGTACGCTTTATTCAATGTTTGATGTTAGTGAGATTTCTCAACAAACCAAATCTCGCTCAGATCACCTGTAGCAGATTCCAATGAAGACAGCTTTCATTCCTACATCTACAGAGTGGAGTAGATGTTACGACCACATTTGAAATGAAGCGTGTTTTGTAGCAAAAATGTGGAAGTTGATTGGACCCATTTAAAATTTTCATTTGTGGAAGGTAACGTCCTGTAAATGTCCTCCAATTCGGCAATAGAACGTGGTTTGTCGACGTCGGAGGACATTTACAGGACGTTAACTTCCACATTATGTATATGTACAATACACTTCCTCATTTTTCCTACGAAATACGTTCCATTTAAATCTCCCAGTTCTAATATTAAGCTCATTTCAACCATTTCAAATGTGGTCATAACATCTGCGCCACCCCGTACATTGTCCAAGTTAGCTCAGCCTTTGTTGATTCATGCGCATTTGACTTGTTTTTTACGAATTAAGGTAGTTAGCTCATTGACCAATAATTATTATTCTCTACAATATCTGACCTAGTGAACCGATTTTCTTTTATTTTTCCCGTGTACAAGCTATCTCTTTTGTCTCTTTGGTTCTTGTTTTATTCATCAAATCCCTAAATTATTTTACCCGCAGGTTCTCGCGTGGGTGGCAGACGCTTCCAAGGAATTCACTCCGAAGTTGGGCTCCCCTGACATCAAGGAACTTGAAAACATGACCTCACTATATCTTGCGTAAGTTTCAACTTGTCATTGCAATAGCAGAGTATGCAATTCATTAATTGCAAATGTTATTTTGAGTCAAGCAAAATTTCATGTAAAGAATATTGATGTTCTGGTTGAAATACCGTTTACAGTCAGGTGGTTTTAAGATGAAACGTGGATTGTTCGAGTGAAATGTTATATTTAGGTTAATCATGAATGAGGGACTATAGCTACTTATCTTTTAATATCTTCTCTGATCACCCGACAGTCTGACGACTAGTCTTCCTCCTTCCCCACCTAACAACTCATCGATTGCAATAACAAACCTTTGTAATCGACCATGAAAGTTTGCTTGTTCAAGTACGAGGGTCGTCTCATTACGGAATATATCTTTATTTTTCTACGTAATCTCCTTGAACATCGATGCACTTTTGGTACCTGGTTTTTGGTCTTCTCAGTCCATCCTTGCACCACTCTGGAACCAGCCAGCCAACTCTCAACTTCGCCCTGTTGATTTGCAAATTGCCGTACTCCCAAGTGCTGCTTCAGCTTCGGCAAAAGATGGAAATCCCTGGGGATTAAGTGGAGGATGTTCAAAAACGCCCCTTCTAAATTCTTCCAGTAGTCGATCACTAGGAGCTCATCGTCGGTCACTTCTCGACCTCCCAGAAACAAATCCCGCCATGTTGCCACGGATTGGCGACTTATCGCGGTTTGTCCAAAACATCGATAATCTCACGATGAATTTCCGTCGCGGATTTGTCTGTCGCTGTGAAAAAAAATAAATAAATAACTGAACGCATATCGTGGTAGAACACAAGGGGAGCTCAATTTTGTTTGGACTGGTAAATTCTAAAAATAACTTACTTTGAGACGTCCCTCGTACGTATGATATAGTATTCATACTTGTTACCATTAGTAGCCCAACCTATTCTATTCCTACCCCTGGCTTATTTGGGAAGGCGTGTAAAGGAAATTCAAACGGCAATAAAGTTATATTATATATTTTGTTATATATGTTTGCAGGAAAGTATCATCTTGCATTTCCAAATGTTATGTTCCTAATCGAGCCGCCAAAATGAAACGTTGTATGAATGACGTCTTGATGTTCTTCAACTTCATGTACCAAGAGATCTCTGAGGTATGCATCGATAACGTTCTCACCTTGAAAATTCCATGAATAGCTTCCATACTTGTAAAATAACACTACTGTAAATAGTTGTGAATGTGGGGGATCTGTTTTACATTCCACTGCCATCTGGCCATTGTCCGGCCTTATCGGCGCAAAATAGCTAATCGTTTGGGCTATATGTTCAAAACAAAGGGAAAGGAAGATGTAAAAGTGGTGGCAGTCCCAGTGGGCGGCCGAATACGTCCTTAGCCTCATTGGCTAGTTGAGCTGGAAAGGGCCAAAGAGTCACTCCAGCAAAGCCTTGTGGAGGCGCTGTTGCTCACTGGAGCAAAACACTCAAAAATTAGACTAGAAATGTGTTATCTAACAAAAATGTGGACAAATTACTTTATTTAGTGGGTAGGTAAAGCATTCGGTTGTGTTATTTTCGTCCAAAGTACGAAGGTACAACACTTCAGAGAGAAAATGGAAGAAACTTCGTCGAAAATTAATTCATTAATGGATTCTGTTGGTTGGTCCCCTCGCAAGTACTGGACCCTTAAATCCTACCGAATCAATAATCACTCTTTGTTGGATTTTATTGTCCATTATTTGATCCATTTTACTTCTGGAATGACCCACGTACCGACCCCTCCGTCATGTTCTTATCTCGATGTAATTAGATCTGTTTGTACAAAATATACAAATAATTGAATCCACATCGTTCATTGAGCGTCATCCGCATTTTTACTTTTCAAGGATAAAAAGGCGTACTCGTCGTATTTGGATAAGATGTCGGAACTGATGGCTTATTACATTGATATGGAGATCCAAGCATCAAGGTATTTTCATCCTGAGTAATTGCATCATTTTTATTTCATCATAAAATGGAGTGAGTATAATATAGGTGTTTTATTTCTTTTCAGTCGAGCCAAAGAAAACCCTTTAGTGATAGCTAGCAAGCTCACGTCAGCATTGTTCATATTCCTTGGTAAGTTAAGTCTCAGTCAACGTAATTGGACCAGTCCTCAACAACCAACCAGTGTTGGTGGTAATCAATGTGTGCGCTTAAGAGTTGGAATTCACAGCTGAGCAAAACCCACTTACAGTTCGGGTTTTTCCAATTTCCATAAATGCTGGTTCATTGATTTGATTGAATGACACCATAAAAGGCGAAGTTCCACTTCTTTGGCAATGAAGATGGCTCCTGCTTCGAATCTGAGGGAAGAACAAGTTGAAAGAATAATCCAAATAAATCAAAGATAGTAAAAGCTTTACCTTTACCCCCTGTCCGTAGGTACTTCTCTGCATAATCGTCATTGAGTTCAATACATTGTTGAAGCCTAGGGATCAGTATACCCTCGTCGTATACCTTCCGCTCCACCTCTCAAACCCATTTTTCGACGGCATCCTGTTCCTCCTTGTCATTTGAAAATCGTTGTCCACCCAAACATTAACAGTTTGAGATGAGTAAATGTTTCACATAAATCAAGAGCTTTCCAAAAGTGGAGAACGATTTTTGTACGATAAAAAATTGCGAAGATAAACTTCCGCAGCAACGCTTTGGTTGCAACCAAAAATCATCAATAAAGGTGTCACGTTTTGCTGTCGCTTTTCGAGATTGTGTGCCAGAGTAAAAACATGAAACACCGTAGATAATTCATATATCCATATATTCGATATCCATCTTTTAACATTTATCAATGACGTTGATGAATTCATGTAAAAATCATCCTATTTGCTTGTTCTCAGCCAAATCCCATGACCATATTCTGGACTCTATACTCAAAGCAAACAACATCAACAAAAACTTCTGGGAACTCTGCTCATTGATTTTCAGGTGAAACTTGTACTTGAGAATCTATATTCTATAGTCATATTACTTTTTGTTATTCGAGATATAATATATTATATAGATCTCGTCTTCAGTGAAACCAGAAAACTTTGGAGAAATGGTATACCCACTATGCTGTCAGACCCACACATCAGGGGGGTCTGACATCATAGTCGGTATACCATTTTTCCAAAGTTTTCTGGTTTCACTGAAGACGAGATCAGATCTAGATACATCCTATTGTAGATAGAGCCTATTGTTTAAATGCGAATAGCTTCTCGATCATGTTCTGGGAACATAACTGGATTTCATCAAATTATAAATTGCTGACCATCAGATTCAAGGTTAGCGCCTGTTATAGTCCAGTAAAATTAGACCTGGAGGCGTGGGGAGGGGGTTAGCCTTGAAGGGCCTGGGGAAACCTGGAAATAGTTCTAAAACCTCAAGATAATCTTGAAAAGGACCATTTTTCTCATATTGGCTGGAGTACCATTTGACGACTTTCGTCGTCTGTAGCATCAAAAGTACTGGGCCTCCCAAAACACTCTCCGAATGTAAGTTGTAGAGAATTTAACGGCAAGTTTGTAGGATTTTCGCTGTTTAGGAGTTATAAGCGAAATTCTGAAGAAAGTCCAAAAACTGTTGAAGTTTTCGGGGCTCAACCCCTGGAGGAGTACGAACTCAGATTACTCAGAGAGGGGGGTGTTTTGTTAACGGTGCAGAGGTCACATTGATGAGATGACAATGACCTCATCTGCTTTTGAAAGTATTTCTAATGGAACGTCCGATTTTGGATCGATTCCCGATCTAGCGCTTTTGGCATATTTTCTCCCCAAAGCACCCTCATTGTACACCTGAGTTAGGTACATATGGAAATGCATCAATCTTGCTTCTGACAGATATCGCGACTAAAAGATGTTCAGAATCTGTTTGCATCGCACTCGTTTGTCTTCAAATCCATTCGTCATAATGAACATGCTCCATAGTTAACTACAACCAGTACATAAATTGTAATTCGTCTTTTCTTCTCTTTACAGCTCTGTGTTGAAAGAAACTCCAAAGAAAGTCATGAGCGACCTGACATACGTCAGGTACATCTTAGCATTCAAGATGTGGAAGCGAGTTGTTCAAGGTCCTCATGAGCGGAAGCGCGTGATGTCCTTAGCTTCCCTTCGCCTCAAAGCTCCGCCACAGTTTGTAGAGAAGACTCGAGCAGGGCTGCTCAACGGTATTATACCTAAAGTCCCCAAGAAACGAAGTGACGTCACCACTTTCCTGATACAGGCCAAGTTTGACGTCAAAGAAAAAGCAAAGGTATTGCTACATGTTCTCACCGTTCATTTCTTCTGAAACATATTTAGTGGTACCCCAATTTTTGCTATAATGTTTGTTTTGCATCAATTGCTTGCTCTCCTACGCCCTTCCATTCTAGAAACATGAACATACGTGTTTAAAAATCATTGTGATTTCATGGAATCCTACGATGCTCAGGGGAGGATACAGGGGGTCATGACACCAAAAACGGATTTTCTTTATTGCAGGCGTTCCTGAAGTACGTTTCAGAGTCAAAAACAAATGTGATGTTTGTTCCATCCGTACCCGCAGTGAAGACTGACATACCCCTTCTTGTGGGATATTTGCCCGATTTCGGGCCATCCCTGAGTCTGGTAAAACTGGACGCACCCAACCTTGATGAAGAAGATTCAAAAAAAGTTAATACTGTTTTTTTTATATACATACACCTTTATCTATTTTAAATTGTTGGTTTTGGATTTTCATTTAGTTCATAAAGTAACAGGGAAGTAATGCAACTGGCCTGAATAATCTACACTTCCCACTGCAGGAATAACATTAAATTCGGATCAAGCAGAATTGAGGACCCTTTTGCTATTGGCCGTAGGTTAGCCTGAACATGTTACCAGCTGGTAGAACTGGTATGGTTACGGGCCACGTTAATTACTTCGGGTAACGGCGTGGGAGTAGTGTGATTTGACGCCTTCTGTTACAGCAGGACCTTGATTTGAGCTTGGAGAATTCTCGGGGACATAAAAATTTTCGATAAATCTGTAACTGCAATTCGCTGAATCGTGTTCTATTATTGAATATGTGCATCCTGAATTCGTCATATGCGGTAACCCTTTGGACTCGAACTTGGGTTTGTAAAATGGGGAGGGGGGTTACATGACGATTTGCTAATTCGAATTCTGGCGTTAAATTCATAATGGACTAATTGGATTTTTACTATTGGTTATCGCAGCTAGTTTAATATATTATATTTTTGAGAAGAACCACTCAATCCAGGCCCTTGGGCATTGGCCGTTAGAAGAGAATTCCAAATTGATATATATTGATAGACGGGGAAGGAAATGCTATGATCTATCCAAGTTTATAATAAAGTATTTTGTTGAAAAATTTGTTTTCAGGTGGACATAAGTGGGAGTCGACTTATGAACGAGATTTGGACTAGTGTAAATCATGAAGCTAGTTTTAGGGAAGCTATTAGGATGCAAAATGTTACGACTTTCAACAGATTTGAAACAAAAATGAATGAAAAGAAGAAGATTCATTGCATTTTGAAACATAAGAAAATTGGTAAAGCTCCTGCAGGGAATAAGACGATACCTGAAAGCATGGAAGTAACTGATTCTGGGGGTACACCACGAACTGAAAGTCCTGACGTTACAATTGTCTTGAGCGATGATAGTGAAACAGTTGAAGTGCACCGGAAACCCAGGATTAACAGGGTCTCCAAGCCTCCTCCTGTAGTTCAGATGAAACAGGAAAAACTGTCTCCGACTCCAACTGAAGAGTTGGGAGGTGTGTCACTTCTTAAAGAAGGGCCTTTAGAAGCTGTACTACCACCAGTTGCTGCTAAGCAACCCCTAATGAACCCTAGTCAAATAAAACAGGAAGTTGATATCGATGACTGCATCATCATGGAAAGCCCTGAACCCTCCATAGCAAATGAACTTGAAGCTGTAACTGTTGAAGATAAAGAAACGATTGATGAAGATCATAGAAGCAGTGTTGAACTGGAGGTGTCTGTATCATTGAAGAAAGCAGGAGTTTCTCAACCAAGTTCGCCTTGCACGGTTCCAATATCTGACATATTCACCAAAGAGGCAGCTATAAATGACTGTGCATGTGACTTTAAAGAAGAAAAAGAAGTTGAAGTGCCAACCAAAGAAAAGGAAATCAACATTAGGATCAACAGAGATCTTTTTGATAAAATCAAATGTCAAGATGAATGTGAGAAAGAAGTTGCACATAATGATCCAACCAAACCTGCGGAAATCGCTCTGGCTGATTCAGACAAAGTGGGTATTACTACAGATAAGGAATGTCTTACAGTTGGTAGTCCTGATACCAAGTCAGATACTGCCCTATTTGATGATGAGGAAAACTCGTGGAGTCCATCAGGGGGTAGCCAAGAGTTTTTACGAAATGTAGTGAACACCTTCATTTCCCAGTATGGTGACGATGTAGACACCCGACTGAGTAGTGGTAATGTAGTTTCTGAGACTCCTCTGGAGGTTGATGTAGTCGTTGAAAGCAAAGATTTGCCATCTTGTGGATTATTTGGTGATGCTATGGCCAAGAATGTGTTGGATCACTACTTTTCGGTGGATTCAAATAAAAACCCAGAAATCCGGAATGAAAGTTTACAAGACTCGATAGATGTTACATCTCCTCCTGCCAAGAGATGTCGAGTCGATGACTTACATGTCAATCATGGAGATCTAGTGGAGGAAATCGTTCCTGTCAGTAAGTCCACAGATAATATTGCTGAGCAGGTTGAAGAGCCCAGTAAACCCTACGAAGGAGAGGAGTTCGCCGAGCCGCGTATCCGTGCGTTGCATAACAGTAGCTGTCGATGGGATCATCGTGTTTTTATTTTACAAACCGAGTTGCGTGATATACTTCCTTCAAATGTAACTACACCTATTCCTTCTCCAATCGAAATGGACCCAGTTACTGGTAAGCCAGTTGAACGCTGTAGTTGTAGTCAGTGTGTAGGAAACTTTGAAGCGCTGATATTCAATCACAAAGCACTTGTGGGTTTTCAAAACGAGTGGATCCTCAAAGGCTCCAGAGAGCCAGAGAATGACGGAAGTACACCAGGAGCCGATACTACTGCTGTTATACCAACACCCGAAGAATTCGAACCAAAACAGGAAGACGCAAATTTGGAAGCTGACGAGGATGGTAACGGGAATCCGGAATCTGGGCCCCAACTTCCTTTTAAGAAAAGGAAAGCACTGGTAAATTCAGATGAAAGAAAAGACGATGGGGAGTCGCAACACTCCGATACTTCCAAAGACGGAATATATTATCCATCAACACCAATGTTGAGCATAGCCGATTTGGAAACAGCTGGAAAATTCGCTGATAGCGCTCCATCTCCACCGCTCCCTGATGACAGCTTCAATAAGTTACCTTCAGTTGTGAGAGCAGATAACGCAAGTTGTACGTCATTGTCTAGAGGGACTAGTTTTTCTGCAGGGGATTCAGCTCCAGCCAGAGGAGGTTTCCCATACATTGCTTCTACTGAAACTCTTAATACAACGACGCTTCCAGGTGGTTCCAGTTACAATCTTAGATCTGAACATACTACGTTACCGACTGATTTTGATATAAATTACACGTCCGCTTATCCTAGTAGCAGCTACTCTAATAATCCTCCCCGTGAATTGTTGAATGGATACTCGGGTCTGTTCACGTCCAGACCTCCCGGCGGTGGTTTTCCCCCTTTCAACGCAGTCATTCCTCCTCACACGAATTTCTCCGGAGTTGCCTCACGGCTCGAGCAACATTCCGCTGACAGTTCAGCCTCCGGCTACAGTACAGACGACCGTTCTTCGCAGCGCACGACACGACGCTTCGTGACGCCTGCCCAGCTGAAACAGGCCTTCATCGCCAAAGATGAGCGGTCCTGTACAGAAGAAACAAGCTGTGAGCCCCATCACTCCAGTCGCTCCAAAAAACCATCACGCAAAGGAGGCACAAGGTCAAGAAAGAAAAAGTCTAAAAAATCATAAGTCATTCTTAAAGCTGTGAACTTCACTATCTTTACTTTTATTATTTTTCAATTATGTTTATTTAATATTTTGCACTTATTTTTGAGTACCTAAGAAAACGTAGCCTTTAAATTTTAAGAAGAGAGCTTATATTTATGGTAGACTTATCAGAACATCTACGTTCTTATGTTCATCTGTGATATGTTTAAATCTAATATTTTTACAAATTTCAACAAAAGGGCTAACCTCGAGAAGTTTTGTTTCACATTAATTTCTAATTTCGTGCCTTTTGACTGGCTTTTTTTTCTTTCTACAGTAAATTTAAATCATTTCCGTAAAATTTGCTCAATTAGATGGAAGACTCGAAGACAAGAAGAAGCTGTAATGAAGAGAGAAGTCCATCCGCACTAAGTTTCAAAATTGACTAAGATGTTATTTTTCATTGGGATACCCAAGCCTTTATATCCTACACTGATCAAATCCATCACAATGTTACAAATCTTACAAGGGTTCCATTCAGGACGTTCGGGAAACTTTTGAAAGTATACTTGACAAAAAGACTGCTTTGAGTAGAATTCTAAATATTGTGTAATATTTGTTAAAGACTCAATGAGTCCTAGTTGTAAAATACCTGAAAACTGAAATTATTTGAACGGATAACAAGAAGACTGAGAACAGCTGGTATGTATGGTTTTCGTCAAGATCAGATTTTGACTTATTTCAGTTATTCTTTTCAATAATGAAACCCTGGAATCGACCAAAAAAAAAATTCATTTGTCAATCCCATACTTGTTTTTTTTTTCAAGTTATGGAACTATTACTGTATGCAAAACAGTCGTCAAGACATAACGGTGATCTATACTGCAAAATTTGCAGTAAAACCAAGTAAAACGGAATTGTGACTGAAGACTAATAGTCTTCAATTACATTGTTAGTCTTGCACTTGTCTTACTGCTGTTGTGGTCAGCTATATATTTGACACGAGTCCAGTTTCCCTTCTGAAGTGCCATTAAGGATCCCTTGCACATGAAGGTGCTCGAAATTGGGAGCGAATCAGCACTTCAGCCAAGATTTTTCAAGCTGAATTGTCCGATCAATGTCAGTTCGCATCCGTATTGCACTCAGATAGGTTCAATATAGTAGCTGACAAAATAAATCTTGAATTCGAGTGTAATTAATTAATACCTTTTAAATGATCTCAATATGATGCATAATTGTTTTCTCTTTTGGCTCAGCTCAAAGGATCAGCACCGTTGCGTTCGTGGATGCCAGGCGAAAAAGAGGAAAAGGCGATACGGTCGACCCAAATGTACTTGCTACAAAGCTATGTCTGTCACCTGCCGTCAATCAGAAGACGCGACTCTGGTCGAAGATGGGAAAGAGAATGAGAATCGTGAGTTTTCGCTTTTGTCATTTTTCGATTGTAAATAAGATACTTTCAAAACTTGTTCGTATGTTTTGCAGTTCCCTACATGTGTAGGTCATTAGTTGACTTTAGGTTGAGTTATGTAGACCCACCGCTTAACTGTGTGATGCAGCAATTCTAGCTAGTTCAATTGGTGTCTACAATTAGAAAAGCCACACTATTACATGAAAAACGACACTTTTCCCCATTTAGGCTCAAATGTACCATTTGACGACATTCTGTCGTCAGTAGCATGAAAAGTACTAATCCTATCAAAACACTCTTAGAATACAACTTGAACAGAATTTAACGCAAGTTTGTAAGATTTTCGGTAGGATACGTTGATTGGGAGTTATAAGCGAAAACTGAAGAAAGTCCGAAAATGTCGACGTTTTCGGGGCACCACGAGTTAAGCTAACCCCTAGATAAGTAACAACTCTGATTACTCGTTTTCAAGACTCAAAGTTTTAGAACAATTTCCAGCTTACCCCAATGCTTACGCTTTGGTGGCTCATGATTGATTTAATAGAATGATTATTTAATGAAATAATGGAATTTTTCTCTTTATATGAAGGATATCCAGAAAATAAGGTCACAACTGCTGTTAAGAATCGACAAATGAATAGGTATATTTCAACCAAATTTACATGGTATGTTCCAAAATGTGTCTTCAGTTCTAATATAATCGCCGTCAAATACGCCCCTCTTTCTTGTATTCTTGTTTTCAATTTTCGTAGAGTCTTGCAATAAGCTTCAACAGAGATAGTCGTCTCTTTGGCCACCAACAAAACCAATTTTCTCTCTCAAAAGAAAGATGCCATAACTTTCAGCTCAGAAAACTAGACTTTGCATTTTTTGCTGATAAGGAATGGGTCTGGCGTCATTGTTAGGACCGCCTTTTGGACTCGGGGGTACAGGGAAGTTTCGTCCCTTGTCACAATAGTCAAAGAACGTGTCACCATCCAAGCTAAGTCAGGAACTTGATGACTGAACGTATCTCCCATCAGAGGTTGACGGAATCGTGTGCTAAATTTGACCGTTGGGAACCCCCACAGGTTGCTAACCTTAGAAGAAGATGAAAATCCCCGCGCCCTCAAGAGCACTTGTAACTTTATTGTCTGGATGCCTCTCGTATTTAAAAACAGTATTTTTTTACTATTAGACTCCTCAGCGTGTACTGTTCATGTTTTTCAAGGCCTCTGCAAGGTCTACGTGGAAATCTCCTCTTGCGGAAGTAGCCGTGAACGCATAACCAGCTGGCAAACCAACTCAGTGCAAGAGAATGCCCAGCGGTGTCGCTTCCAACGAGATTCGACTGTTGTAGCCGCTCCGCATGGCAGCGGAGAGTTGAGGAACTGTCACAATTGTTCAGTATGCAGCGCTACCGATTCAGTCGACTGCTTGGAGTCTTTGGCTCACACTGTGCTGGTACTCACTCGCCATGCCAACGCACCGGTGAGTTTCTTCAATCGATACTCAATATTTATGAGTTGAAGCATTTTAGTACAATCACCATCACCTACGTTGTTCTACCATCCCAACTGACAGGAACTGACATGTACTTAGACGTTAGATACTCTCGCCTTTCATTCCATTTTCCTCCAATCTCTCCATTTCTATACTTCATTGATTTTCTTTGTTCCTTGTCAAACAATTACTTAACCCTGCATCGGCATGCAGTGTTTGGACTGCACTATGTAACAAAATGTTTGCACCCTCGGATGTCCGAGATCGGCTAAGGGCATATTTAATCCTTCATTACAAACCTTCTGCCAGGAGTCACCTCTGTCGCCCTCCTGGATTCCGTCTGTTGAAGATCATTCAGTTTGTAAGTGGAAACTCTTGAGTTTGCTACCTTTATGGTCTCGAGACACCACTGCAACTGTTCCAGCAGTATGGAGACAGCGTCGCGCCAATCATGTAAGATTTCACTTTTAACTGATTTTCATTGCCATGTTATTTTAAATGATACATCCAATTTAATAAATTCGCGTTTTTTAAGTATGAATTACAAATTGATAATTTGTATACCTACCAGTAGAAAGAGGAAGTTTCAACGTTTTTTTTAAACCTATGCATCCATGAAATAGGGCGGAGGTAATTGCAGAAACGGCCGCTAGAGTTGTCTCGCCAATGGGCTACCAGCCGCCATTATGTTCCACTATCAGTTGGGCTGGCGGGCCATTGGCGCAAGAACATTAGCTGCTGTTTCTGCCACTACTGCCGCCCAGTTCCGTGCATGAAAAAACATTGAATCTTCCTCTTTCTGTCCATGTATAAATTATTCATTTTTAATTTATACTTGAATAAATTGGTGCGGATTTATTAAATGTGGTCCACCATTTAACCCTGCATTTTATTGAATTGGGCTTTTCATTGTTTAATTCCAACAACAACATAGTTTCGTAACAACTGTGTGTATTTCAATAAGCCCAAATCGCTAGGGGTGGGAGTTGTTAAACGCTTTTAGTACCTATTTTGTCTATCACGTTTTATTTCTCCAACAAAGACAATTTTGGTTCTATTACAGGGAAGAAATCCTTCAATGCTATTGAGTTATCTCAGGGAGACGAGGAGACAGAACAGTTCGACGCTGCAGAGAACATTAATTATGAACAACGCGGTATTGAGATAGACGATCATAACGATCGTGTCTTTGAGTATATTACTTCTATTTGTAGTCTGTTCCTAAAATCAATCGTTCCGAATGTGCTATTCAAATTACGAATTTCAAGAGTTGATGAGTTTTATTATTCAATTGATGAACCCTCCTTCTCTGGGTGTAATTCTTAAGCTCTTGTCACTTTTTTGTATTTTTGTCAAGACCGATACGTTAATACTGAATTTCAAATGAAATCATGTCTTGATTAAAAAAAAAAAATTAACAATTAAAAAATCTTGTGGTCTAAACACAGAATCTTACAAGCCAAATGCTCTGGATCTTTGTCCAGTTTAGAGTTGTGCTAAAATTGTGAAATTTGGGTTATGGGCCCAGAATAGTCCAAAGATGATCCTTGAAACTTTTCATAACCCTAGGTTAAGGGAAGGGGTACAAAATTAATTTGGAAAACTTCCCATCTCGAACGTTTCAGATCAAGGTGTAGTTTTTAGTTCACATATGAATACAGGAAGATAAGAAAAATTCATGACCGTCCGAAGTGTTGTACGACCAGCAGTTTGTTCACAGTGAGGGGACAATGAACCACCTGTTGTTCCTTCTGAATGAAAAGCAAAGGTGTTCTCAAGGAAACATTTTAGCCAGTCGAATATGCAGAATTTTTGCTACTGAGTCACTTTTAGGTGAAAAACCAATTATTGCCTTTCAAAAATCAATATTTTTAATAGAATTTTGCGACTTCTATTATTTTATTTATTTATGTTTTTTCAATTCAACCAGTTTTGATGAAATTCCTGTTGTAGTTATGCGGTCTTGACTGTCATTGGGATTTGGGCAGTCGAAACTCCAGCACATGATTAATGTATTGATATTATCTAGGCCAGTTTGTGACTGCTATAAACGTAATTGCTGTTTGTGTAATGTTCTTGCTACTTTAGCAATTGTTTCAATGTCAATTTTTGTTTTATAACAAATAATACTAATATATTATATTAGTAAAACTGTGGGAGGAGGCTATGCTGCCGTCCTAAGCAAGAATCTTTTTTTTTTTTTTTTTTTTTCAATGAGGAGGCATTCAAATTTAGGTATACTTGACCCCCAAATGCCCATGTGTTTTCGAAAGTACATCCGAAAAATTAACTTAATAATATTATATTATAATATATAACTTAATCAATGTGAGTTTAGTTGACTCGTACTTATTTAAATAATAATATATCAATAATATGAAAAAGTTCTAATCTAGCATACAAAATGTGTGCCTAGTTTGTTTTACTCCAAATTAGCCTCAAAATACTAAGCAAGAAAGGCGTTTCTCAAAAGATACTGCTTCTTTGCTTAGGAAAATGAGATACGACCTAGTGGCTTAGGATTTGAAACAATTTTTGAGATACGCCTATCAATCTTCCTTATCGTTTTTTGATGCTATAATAGTGAGTTAGGGTGGTTTTTGCATATTCATCAGATGGAGAGAAACTCCTAAAGATTCTGTACTGCAAAAACCCGAAAATCTCAAAAAATTGAGATACGCCTTTTTGCTAAGGACGGCAGTATAAGCCCGACCACTGGACAAACTTTTCAATCATTATGTTTTTCTAGATATTTTTTAGTCTTCATAATGTTCCGTTGTCTTTTGTAGGTCCAAATGACGTCCACTGCACCTTCATTCGAGTTGTCTGATGACAGCGAGCTGGCATGTTGCAATTCGTACACTTGAATTTTCATCATAAAGAAGAAGTAAGTTATTGAACAATAATGTTAGTTTTAGGGTCTTAGCATATCAGAGATGAAGGGAACAGTTGAACACTTGAAATCTAGAATAAATCCAGTGGCGTTTATTCTCCTGCTCTGTAACTCACTCTCACTGTCGCCAAATCCATCACTTACTTGTCTTAATTTTTTTCAGCTCCACTGTTTTTGTGAGCTGTATCAATGAATGAGACTGGAAACATCGTAATTTGCGCCGTTGAAAAAGTACCCACTCTCTTTACGTGAGTAAAGTAACTCTTCGAAGGTTATATTTGTCTGTTAGACCCCACAGTTTGATGTTGTTAATCTGAATTCCTAGCATCTGATGTATATTTTAACGGGATTTTGGACTTTGAATATCGGAGATAACTATTATTTGTGATTAAAAAAAAATCCCGTGGAAAATGAATGGTAGATTGTGTTAATGCCATTTCAAAGTCCAAAATCTCGCAATTGATTGTTGGGTCGTGTTGTACGAACCCACGTCACTGCATCGTTCCACCTGTTGAATGTTCCTGGATATGTAATCAATGTTATGGGTAACGGATATACCAAACCTCTCTGGATGTGTAACTGTCAAAACTTCAGTGTTCAATGTCAACTAAATGTTCAATTTAATATGATTACTATGTATTGTTGCAAGTCCAGCTTTCGTGGTCGAGCCCGTAACCTGCCCAATCTTTTGGGTCAGCCCTAGCAAATAAGCGGTTGTTTAGGAGTTCGTTTCATTTATTTTTGGAGTTGAACCACAATTAGTCGGATAAACCATGTTAGAGCTTGGCTCGCAGCTCGGAACTAAACTGCACAGGCGCAGATTAGTTTTGGAATCCAACTCAGATCACATTCTTCTTCAGGTTCCATAACCGTTCACAGTGGGGTTTCTGTATCCTCAGTTCCAGAACTTTAAATTCTGAACTGCTCGACTCGAACGGTTCAGAACTCGCACTGTGAACTAAGCTTGGGTTTCCAAAATAATGACGTTTAAACATCTGCATACTGGCATAAGCCCAAGCCATCAAAGAGCTGGCTATGGACATTCTATTTATGGTGACATAAAACATTTCTTATTGAAATTCCACTATAGAAGACAGGAGTATTTTCTACTAAACAGTATGAGTATATTCGTACCCATTCCACCCAAAACACTAAGTTCACACTTTTTCTTATAGCCTTATGTAGGTGGTTTAAAAACACCGTACTGTCCTTTTCAACCGCTCGTTTGCTGAAATGCCCTTGAAAAATATCCCTGATCAATGTTGGCGATTTTAATATTCAAATCAATGGCGAAGTAGCCTCTTGACGTTGAATGTATAATAAAACAGTGTTGTATTTCTACTGTTACCTTCATGTTTTGTGTTTTTGTCCCGTCGTTCATATGAATATCCATCTGTAGGACTGTTGTGGTTTTCATGATACAAACCTCAGTATATGAGAACACGCTACCCCGTCCAGTAGTTAGTTATCGCTTACCACTTCGCATATCGCCTGACATTAAGAACAATTTGTATTAATGGGAGCAGATGAAATGAGTTACTAGTTTTGTAAAATGTTTCAAGACTTCTAGCTGGATTCTTGCTCCACAAATAACTGGTTGTCAGCTCAAAATTCCATACGCTCTCAATGGCAAGGTCCATGACGTCAATGTATTCCAAGAAGCCCCCGTTCAAAGTCATTACAGGTCTCTCACTTGAGTATGACCACCTACAATAATATACTCATGACTGCCCTACCCTGGTCAAAAGAAGGCCGAATTACTGGCGCATTTCTACCTGCGATAAAGCCCTTTAACGCCTTTTACGTAAAGTATTGAAGTGGCAGGTCTGTAGGTATATGTGAAAATGGGTTGTGGACTGTTTAAATTAAAGAGGGAGTTTTTTCCCCTACACAATGAACGGTATAATTCAAATCTATGTTTTGGAGGATACAGAATGAGAAATAGGCGACCTCTGATTTGATTGGAATAGCAAAGAAAATGTCAGACTGAGTGGGATATCAATGCTCCTCGTGTCTCTTCCTCATGACCACCTTCGTCCAGCTCACTATATGGCTCCGTAGCTGAGGCGATTCCACACCTAATTAAATCTAAAAATCGGTTCTCATCAGTGTTCGTCAGAAAGTTCCTAAAGTGGACATTCAATGTTTCAAAATCCGTTTTAATAGGGTCTAGTTTAGCCTCTAATTCCCTCCTTCCAATTTCGCTCGTCTGAAATCCTCCTTATGGACTTTATCAACAGGCTCTCACCTCACGGCTCAAGGCTTCGTGGGTAGCACTACTTGGCAGGATATTTCATGAGCTCAAATGGAGTAATATGGTAGACGGCACCAGTTGAAACCACTAATGACCAGTTATTTGACCATCCAAGGTCTATCTACCCTTCTTCTTGATGATTCTGTGTATGATATCTACACACCAACCACGATCGACAGGACAAAACTGCCTTAAAATTTGAAGACATTGATGAGATAGTTGCATCGGGGACGCTACGCAATGTATCGTTATCTCAGTGTCATTTTTCAATTTTTGAAGTCTCAACCATACCACGTATTATTTTTACATAAATACGAGTACATTATGTTTTATTTAATACGACTCTCGTACCCGGAAGGACCTGATATCACAGCTGTATTGTCCACGTGCACTATGCCTTGCAGTATCACACATTCATATTATGAAACCGTTGGTTGCCCATCAAATCAATTTTTACGAGTAATACCTTCTTAATGCAGCCAGGGAGGCTTATTAGTTCTTGTATTACTTATTAAGATGATTGTTACCCAACTGATCTGTAAAGTGACACGTCAAGTGCCATTGTGGTTCGGGTCGCTGAAACTAGCACAGAGCTGAATAGCACACTAACCTTAAAGGTTTATTCATCACGTTGTGATTGGCTAGCTGGTATCAATTTTGGTCATTTTACTAACTTGAAAATAGCCCAAGGAGAATTTGCACAGAATTACTTAAAACTGAACAGTTATCTTTTCATTAGGCACATGAACCCACTTCAGCAAGAGCATTTTCAGGAGGAATCTTTCTCGATCTGTTTATAGAACAACTAAATACAACCTTATTTCTGTTCGCCCTTGAATGTAAGAAGTCGTCCATTTTCAATTTTCAATGAAAATGTAGGTTGTTAAAATATAAGCCAATTCCATCAGTAATTATTATACCCCGACCAAATCCCACTCCAGTGATAGTTACTTTATCGTAGTTTTGGTCCAGGTACATCTGTGTAGTCGTTCTTAGTTTTAGGTCACAAATTCTCTCTACAACACAATGGATATTAGAACACATGTATGGTATCCAAATCTTGGAATTCAGTATTTTTCTTCTACCCATCACTTCTTGGCTGTTCTGATTTTTTCTTCTCGCCCTGACGTTAGTAGTTAATTTGACCAGAAAAACTCACATCAGCTCATAAATTTAGAATCTGTGCAAGTGCGTTCAAATCTGATGGATTTATCAGCTCTGCGAACTTCGACTGAATGGCATCTTGACTGTATCACTCGTCCTTCTGTACGGTTATGATTCTATAAAATAATAATCAGTGTTGGATGTCTCATTTGACATACTTTTTGATAGCATCACGACAAGGAGATACTTGTGACGTACCTTATTTTCATTTTACCACTTTCACTACGTAATCTACATCATAAGTTTGTATATAGACATCATGTTCTTTTTTTATACTTTTCTTCGTATCATAAGATTAATATTATAGTAAGTGTATCAATGGATGAAATAAAATGGAAGGATTCTTTGAAATTAGCTTACCTACCCGAGTCATTATATGTGTAAGATGAATGGATCAATAAAAATGTATTGGATAAACCAAGATGTATTTCCTTACTGTCCTAAGATCCTGAAACGCAAGCTTAGTTCATATTCCTGCCTGACTTAATTTCATTCCAGCCTGCAGGACCTAGGGTGGAAAGTTTTTGAAGGATATCTCGGGCTGTGACTTAGGCTTTTGAAATAAATTTCTAAATTCACTATATCAATAAGAATAAGCCCCCTCGTTGACAGATTTTTGAAATTTATAAAATAGATTTTTTTAATTGTGGCGAAACATTTTTTTTAAATACGAGACGTGGGGGCATTTTTGGAAGGCTGATGAACCGCAAAATGCAAACATCGCAGTTGCTGATGAACTGCAAAATGCAAACATCGCAGTTGAAACAAGCGATCATGATCTCAAATAAATTTCGTTTTTTTTCCCTTAAAAACCTTCCTAACTAGGTCCTGCAAGGCCCTTAACTTGGTCTTAATATTTTTCATGGCTGTTATTTAGAAACTATTTACACACATGGAAATCCTTTCTCATGTTTTTGACCGTTTAGGACTTAAAAAAAAAAAAAATATATTGTCAACCTTAATTCCACTGATAACTCATTTAGATATCATCGATGGTGTCAACATCGATGTTCGATAGTATCGACTATCCTTAACATCGATGTCGATGTCCCTTCGCTAGCTGCAAGGGCCTTCAGTGCTGCATCATTGAAACCAGTGTTTAAGTCCTACTAACGGTCGATAGTTACTGTTGGTGAACATTAGCTACAGATTCACAATACACAATTTGATTGCTCTGTGTA
This sequence comes from Stenodema calcarata, assembly GCA_963920205.1. Taxonomy (NCBI): domain Eukaryota; kingdom Metazoa; phylum Arthropoda; class Insecta; order Hemiptera; family Miridae; genus Stenodema; species Stenodema calcarata. The sequence goes on along the minus strand of OY986061.1, from coordinate 13,306,577 downwards.
CAATATTTATCCAAAATTGATCGTTCCAGTACTTCACACGAAAGATACTTGGATCTCAGAGCCTTTCAAATTTTGAACATTTCAAAATAGCTGGCAGAACCTTATTTGTTTGTAAAGATGACTATTATTATTGCAGACACCGATTCTAGAGCTTCAAGTTTCTCTTTGGCAAGTGCCGTTGGAGAAAAGGGAGAACAAAAAAACTGTATTGTTGGTCCTATTAAGAAATAGAAAGTTTACTCTACATTTGAAGATCAATACTTCATTTCAACTTGATGAAGCTGTTAAAATAACGGTAATACATAAAAATCAAGGCATTTACGGAACGGAAAATAATAATGTACTTAAGTATACTAATTTGATATCAATTGAGCTTCGACAACTAAGTATAGGTAGTTAGTACAAAAAAAAAAAAAAAAAAAAAAAAAAGATCAAACGAACTTGATTACGATGAAACATCTTTGATGGAACAGATTATGGGTCCTCGAGTTCATTGATTGTTGTGGGCGTCGTTATCGACGTACTTTCCGCTAGGGGCAGCTTTTATTTAGGGCTTGGAGCGCGATATTGAGTTGTGGGAAGCGGAGCCACTTACGATAATATGGTAATCATATCTTTTGATATTATGGTAATGGCTATCGGGAAGGCACTAAAAAGAAAGAAAAATTACACTGCAGTCACCACATCTACAATTAATGATATTAATTTAATTAATTAATAAGGGAAATGTGAACTGGCTTGGTGAACTGGCTGAATCGGTCTTCGAAGAGCCCTTGACATACGTTTCTATATCAAATGTTTGACCAGCTACTACCAAAAAATCATGAAGTAAACTTTATTTGTCGAATAGGTTATGCTGCTCATTTCATCCCTAGCATCACCACAACCAGTTGAGTAGTTTAATTTCGCCGATGCAGCGTTTCAATACGTTGCAGCATATTCCTGGCTCATAGTCATGCAACGACTCACAGCAATCTAAGGTTTTTATGAACTGTAGAACTACTGAATTGAACAATATTGTCCATCTTGAAGAGTTAGAATCTCTAGACATCAATCAGGGTCGAATGCTAAACCCCCGAATGGGATACGTCTGAGTATATCGTTCTGATCTTACCGACTTCGAAGGACCTCTCAGTCGTCAAACTGCCCGTCAGCAACGTCAGCGTCGCTGAATTGACGGACGGTCGACAAATTTGAAGATGTGTCAATTCTATGATAGTAAAACGGACTTTTGCGAATCCGTTCGGGTACGAGTTGTAGAAACTGAAAGAAGTGCTCGTTTAAATCGCAAGACGCCCGAAACTCTTGGAAACGTTCACGCTGAAGCCCCCGATCTGAAAAGAAACCTTGGATTCAAGTTCGGTGGTTTGGCTCGATAGCTCAAAGATGACAGGCAAGTTAAACATAAGACGAGAAACATTTAGGTTGATATCATTCATAGGTCCCCTAGGTGAAGAAAGGACCACTTGATGTGGTTCTTTTGCATTCGGTGCTAGGCTTCCTTTGAGTGTGTTTTATAAAGGGTGATTCAAAAGTGGCGCCGGATTTGGGTTACCCGCCATTTTCCGTTTATTCTCAGGTCGAATTCTCTCAGGTTTTGACCAGAATTGGCCAGAACGCATGTAAAACTAACTGAAATATGAACTAACAATGTAATGGCAATGTTAATATATTAAATCTATGATGAAAAATTGTTTCATCGACATACATACTTTCATTATTAAAACATGATTGTGTTATCACCTGGAAAGTGTCCATCATTAATATTAGGCTCAACGGAGTCCCAGGTTTCTTCTTCTGGTTGGTTAATGGGAAGTGGTCTGCAAATGAGATAAAGATTTAGATAGGTTAGTGAGGTATTGACAATGATTTTTAAAGGTGAATAAACAATCATCAAGGGAATCGTCTCAAGTGCAAAAATGGTCATGCAGCACTCAAGCATGGAAGGAAGTTGCAAAATCAAGAACCGTCAGGAGTATTAAATAAATACTGTTGCGAGGAGCGTTAGAGAGATTAGAGAGGAACACCTCTGCCATGGTGTGCTGAACTCAGGGCATCCAAAAGTGCAAAAATAGCCACAAAAAAAAAAGATTGGCGCTTTTGGCGATAATGATACATCAGCATACTATTATTATGTTGATGATGCCTAACCGTGTGACAACTATACGCGTTCCTCTTATTGTACAAACATAATCTACAAATACAATCTAAGCTATCCAGCAAATATGAAATGTATACCTACCTGATGAACACAGGCATTTCCGATTTTTGGGAGAGTTCGTCATCTGAAAATATAAACCCTAGAATTATCATCTTATACATAAAACCGAAAGATTCGTGTTAGTGATCCAAAACACCAGTTAACCAAATAACCAGTTTTGTAACGTCTAGATGTAGATGATACCGGTGATAGTACGGCTCCCCACGTGTTGGGTTTGATTTTTCAAAGCCGTAATATTATTAGCTTCGAAAATGGGGTTATAGTTTTCTAACAAGATATTTATCAATTCCATTTACTTCTATGCACCTAATGACTTTTTCGAAGAAACACATCTTTTTCGAAATGTGCTAAAAAGATAGGCTTTGGGCAAGCAAACTTCAGATTAGTGTTCAGCGACCCAAAAACATGAAGGGTGAACAAATCAAAACTGGATCTAACATTTCCTATGAAACTACTAATGGGCCGTCAAGAGGAAGCGGCGCTTACCCACAAGAAATGAAGACTGTAGGTAGAAGTTCCCTTTCAAAAGGGAGTTGTCAAGGAACGTAACCGTGAGTACACTTGACATTTTAATGTTGAGAACTACAATAGATACCAATGGTTATCAGGATGTGGTTTAAAAACCTTGCCATTGCATTTCTTCATATCACAATTACATGAATTACCAAACACCTAAGCCCAAGTCCAAAATTGAGCTGGGAGAACTGTTACATCCTCCACACAGCTAGTAGACACAGTGGGATTTTCCTGTTATCAGTAATTAATAAAACGTTAGTTCTGTCCTTATCATGCTCGTTTTAATTGCTCTCCCTTTCTCACCAATCCCCTCATCTCTCCCCTTTCTCACTAGAATATAAAAATCTTCTTCTCTTAATAAAGGGAAATACCTCGAGTTATTAAATTCCCTGAAAGATTGAGACCAGCCATTGGATGATCATTTGAAAACGGGAACGATTTTTAAAGACATCCAAAATTGTTATAGCTAGAGTCATTCTTGATGACATTAAATCAGATCTAGCTAAGTCACTTTTTCATTTTTAGGGCGAGAGAGTTAGGAAGTGTGTATAGGGGAGTGCGGTACCACCATGTCCAGAGCCACTCTACGCCCCTGCCAGCTATCCTTAGCGCAGCTAAGTATCCAATGAATTGTCTGGACTACTCTAGCAGAATTCATGTCAGGCTTAATTCTGATGAAAATTAGTTCGAATGAGGAGACAAGAAGGGTACAAAAGAAACAACATGAATTAACATTTTTTACCAGTATCTTCGTGATTGCTGCTGCTGCTGTCATATTTCTTGTACGCTCCCGAGCCGTCGTCGCTCAAGTAAACTTCATTGACATGTTTAGGAACCATCCCATCGCACCTGCTCTCCGCCACAGTGGCTCGCAGTGCCCCTTTCAGCTCTTCATACCCAACACAATCGTCCCCCTGTAAGAAGAAAATTCGCCATTCTTAACAGGTAGTAATACGTTCAATGTAGTTGTTGTACCAGCACCATTTGGTGAGAAAGTCATTTAGAGGATGGAACATTATTATACGAAGGATGGGTGGCGACCTCGAAAGGGTATGAAAAACAATTTGGTCATTGTGATTGACTTTGGAGCAAGGCTAACTACGAATCTTTCAGTCTCCACAAAGCCCAATTTACACTCGCAGAACATCATCGAGCATTCGCGATCGTTGTTCACCGGTTTTCAACGAGCACAAATGCAAAAGAACCCACTGTTCTCACTGCCCGAGCATTTCGGACGATCAGTTCTTCTTGAGCATTCGCTGTGAACAGATTGCACCCTGGTTGTCGGAAGTTACGGTTAGCGCTGCGTCAATTCTTATTCTAGATCATCTAGAAAAGAAAAGGGCTGTGGGAGTCGTCGCTTCAGCGGGGAAGAAATTATTTCTCATTGCTGAAGGATTTGAAGGAGGACGACAGTGGGCTCCTCAGCATTTTTAATCGCACGTCGCATGAAAACCGACACAACGACGCGCCAGAGCAGCGTGTTCACACAGAAAATGAGCATCCCTTTGATGATTTGCTGGAAAACCAACATTGGGTGGATCAGTACAATGCCAGAGCCATAAACGAATGCTCATTCCTAACTCCTGTTTGCGACAAATGCTCGGTAACTATAAATGGGGCTTGAGACTCGTGGGGAGCCATTAAGGTTAATAGAGAGTTCCAGAAATAAGTCTGCTTCGATAGGACCAGCTGTTGAGGGCTTATCCAAGGGCGAGCAAGACCGAACGCTAACCCGATAAGCCCAAACATGCTCAGTTAACAGCGTTATCTATCTAATAGTGACGTTCACCGAATGCTTGGACTTAGTTTTTATACTTGACAACTCAACGCAGTTCTCAGTGAACTCGACAACTGGCGAACGAACACTGACAGGGGCGGGAGAACCAATCACTGTTATCCACATGTAAGGTTACTTTGTGATAGGACCAAACAGATCCTCATGATAAGGACGCCCCATCTTGAAGACCGATAGGTCCTGGTGAGGTAGATAAAACGGTCATATCGAAGCGGCTTATCTCCTTGGAACTCTCTATTATTCAACTGCTACTTTACCACCATCTGACGAGTATAAATAGAGCGGTTCTGGTGAACTGGTTACGTCCTTTTCTCTTACACCTGTAATAGCCACACGTTTTTCACTTGTATGAATGACATATCAACTAGCATACTAACCAGTGGATGAGAAGGTGGTTCGAAGTAGTTCTGGCACAGGTCGAGACATGTTATTTGTTTGAGGGACCCGAGTTCTTCTGGATGCGACATCAAGCTATTTTGGTACAGGTCGAGGTGTTTAAGATTTGTCAATTTGACAAAGGAGGGAGGCAGTGATCCCACCTGTAAATGAGATTTTATTCCAAGTGTACAATTAGCATTCTAGTGGTGACATAATATATTATACTAGTAATTCTACTTCGTATAGTGTACGCAAAAGGCCTATGGAGAAACTTTTAATACAAAACAATAAATTGCATTTCCTGCAATAGCTTATAATGTACTTTCGTGCTAACTTATGGATTAGGTTGGGACTGGCTTACTCTTTTAGTTTAGCCATTCTAACGCTCATATGAGTGTGTGATAACTGTGAGAGCTCGATATGCGGACCGAACCTCTCCAAAGGCCTCTCTACACAGGGATCATGTCCCTGACTGTAATATTAAATACTGAATATATCACTTACATCATTATGGCTGAGATTCAAATACTCCAGATTGACCATATCACCGAAGTTGTCAGGTAACGTGCAAATGTAGCAGTTGGGCACTACAATTAACTTCAGGGATTCGGTTGGGAAATGTGAGTCGATCCAGCTCATGGGGTTGTTAGCGAGGTTAAGCATCTCCAGCTTCGTGCAGCCCTCGAATGATGGATTGGATGCCATGCATAAATCTATCCCCTTCAGGATTCTCAGATTCGGGGTAAGCAGTTCTTGGGCACTCAGAAGCCTATTGCAGTACTTCAATCCGTAGTTGCTCACATCCAAATATTCAACGCTTGTCAACTGTGAAAACAACGTTCTTACCCTCTCAGACAGGTACGTATTAGAGAAGTTGACTTTTTTCATCATTCTAACACAGCTGTGATAAACTAATCTTTCATCTAATGGAAATTTCTCAAAAATAGGGTTCATAGATAAGTCCAAAGTTTCCACACAATGTCTTTCAGATATAATCCACCTGGGCAACTCGTGAAGTTGACAACTCCGAGCAGTCAGAGCGTTCAGATGTTGTACACATGCAGGGCGAGGAAGGGTTTCCAAACTGTTGAATGACAGATTAAGGTTTTTAAGGACCGCTAAGTTATTCAGCAGCATTTTAGGGAATTCAGTAAGGCGGTTATGAGACAAATTAAGGACTCTCAGATGAGTAGATGACTTGAGCTTTTCAGGTAGTTCGGGTATCTCGTTGTGAGAAAGATCTAAAATTAGGAGACCTGATAAGTCATCCGTATCGATGAAGGACTTGAGCCCTTGTCCTGAGAGATGTAGCTCGGTGAGGTTGTTGCACGTCTTCTCAGGAATTGGTTTCAACAAGTTGGGTCGAGAAACATCACCCCTGATTGTAAGGTCTTCCTTGCTGCAGAGATCCCCTTTGTGGGCTTTGTCACACGGAGAGTCACAAAGACGGACACACTTGCACATAGTCGTGGTAGTAAAGGAACATCCGTCCTTCTCGAAAGACTTTGGCGGGCCAGTGGGTCCCATACTTCACCGCACAATGGGTCAACTTGTGAATTTCGGAATGCTGAAATAGACGACATGTATTAATACGGCGCTACCTATGTTCAGTACCTTCATCTTTTCTTCGATAAAACATAAAAATCTAAGACAGTCTTGAAATAATTCGTTAAGACTAAATGTAACGACAAGTTAGTGAGCTTCTGAGGTAATCCTAGATTACAGAAATCCTAGATTGAATACGAGTTGCACCTTGAAAACAAGCCGCTAGCAATCCTTTTGTGCCGTGGTAGTAGGATCCACGTTGAATGATTTGTACCTCCGTACAACTCTACAGAACTACGGAGCTGAAGTACGCGATAAGAAATCCAGATGAAATGACTAGTACTTGACCTAGAGCCGTAATAAAATGAGGGACTGCAGAACATTGGAGTGACAGGACTTTTGTTGCCAAATACTTGAAGCATCCACTCCGCCCCACAGGGTTAAAATAGAGAAACGTTTTTTGATGACTTATCAGACCATTCTTTCATTACGCAGGATTGAGGAAACAATTGACATACTGAATAAAATCTAGAAAGGTTAAAATCTGGTAAACTTACTTGTACAGCGTCGTACAATCCTCTACCACTGAACACAACTCATATTTACGTATGTCTTATCATTCACTACTCACCCACAACATTTCAAATGACCTACTCGTGTGAATTTGCGAAGATCCCAATTAGCAATCATCATTTATCACTTATTTATCACGGCAAAACATATGGATACATGGAGCGACGGCCATGGATACTGTAAGATGGATCTTCGACCGAATTCATGGGATGGATGAGGCCCATCATGGGGTGGATCATGGAAGAAGGAATTCAGGGACGTCGGATTTGATTTCAACATTCAATCAACTTTTTCGCCAAAGATGTTTTCAAACTCGTAAAAAGGACGAAGCAGTCTTATAATGAATTTAATTAATAAGAAAACATTGTTTTAACATTTTCGAAAAGTAAGTAAGTACCTACTCTCCTTCCCCCTCACATCAAGCTAGGAACTCACGCCCCCCTGATAAGGAGAAATTCCTTTTTTTGACGTCTCATTTTTATTAAATTGTTGATTCTTTAAAAAAATAACTGAATCCTTTTTTAAAAATAAATAATTCTTTTAATAAAAACGTTTTTTTTTATATCAGGGAGATGGCAAATTTAACGCTCTTTCCAACGGTATCGTCAACTTTTATTTAACATATTAATTTAAGGAAGTTACCTACTGACACAAGGTCGAAAAAACCTTAAAAGGAAAAAAAAATCGGTTTTTTAGTTGAGTAATGCAAAAACTCTAAGAGGCACTTTTTGTTTGCAAATTAGCTGTAGAGTTGATTCCTTGAGTTTGCCCCATAATTTCTGTAGACACCCTGTACACAAGCCAAGGGTCAACCAATTTTTCCCGTTTAAAATGTAATATTCCACGGCTTCTTCATTTGATAAATATAAACATACGGAATGCGCTTTGGGAATACCCCTCAAAATACGACAATGAGCCAAAAAGTGCACAGAGGATGTAAGGTACCAAAATTCCTCCTCGTTGCAACATCAAAGGTCGTTCTGGATGGTGATTCCAACTTCTGGACGATCACTAAATGCTGGGGGGGGTCAATGGTGTGGAAGCGTGGGAGGCCGAGGTCTCCCCACCAGGTTCGTCACCGCATCCTACCGCCCTCGACTACCGCGTTCAAGTCATCGCTGATCTACTCGACAGTTCACGCCGAAGTGCGCGAGTGTTCTCTTCTCCGGTTCACCTGTTCGCTCCATGATCCTTCGCTTCTCTTCTGCACCGTCGGCCGGATTCAGTTCCAGTCGGTTCAAGCCGCAGCTCCTCAGGTATCAAATCGTGCGAGGGTTTTAGTTAACGTTTCCGAGTTATTCGTGTTGATTGTGTCCAAACACGACATTCATATACCGACGAGTACTTAGAACGCGGGCTCCACTTGCTTAACCGTGTCATCATCCTCCCATAGACGATACGAAGTCAGCCCTCCCACAGCACGATTGTGACCTTCAATTGAAGGAGGCGTTACAAATCAGTTAACGAACATTTTGATTCTAAATCGTCGAGAATTCTGTGTAATGTACGTACCTAACCTGGTTTCTCTATAACATGGCTAACTTGACAACACTTTTTTCCAAACAAATTACTTTTGTGGAGAGAAAAAAAATTAAAGTCAATGTTCGTAGACCAACAAACTCGAGCATAACATTTTTTTAGCAAATTTTCGAAACATTTTCATACCAAAATCCGTTTCAGACCTTCCTGAATCCACTGCCAAAAGACACCAAAAATGTGGCCATATTTCGTTCAAATCAAAAAAACGGATAGAACCATGTGAATCAGCGTTGAAAAACAAAGAAAAATCATTTGCCACACTAGACGCCATGTTTTGCGAAATTTGGCATCTGAGCAACTTTGCACGCTCGCAGAACAGGTTCTGCGCAGTCAAATTCATCGATTGAGGGGTCAAATGTTCATGAAATTTTACGTAGAATCTGAATCTGCAATAAAAAATGAGGGTACCCTTTCGAAAACCCGAAGTTGGTGTAATATTCGAGAATTTTTCCTATTTTTGGATTCCTTAGGTTCCGTCTTTCAGGGGGGAGGTACTCAGGTAATAAATCTTAACACAATCAATAATAATAACGCGCATGTAATATAAGAAAATGAACAACATTAAGTAAAGACCCAAAAGAAAGATAAGAACGTTTAACCTAAATAATGAACATGAGATAATCAAACGAAACGAATTAAACTAATTTTAGAACAAAATGAACAAAGATGAGATTGTTAAAAGGACAAAACCCTTTTTATGTCTTAAAACCTTAATATTCTCTTATTTGAAACTAACTCTATTTAAACATTAAAATGATCTACCTTATTTCTCAGCGACCACAACTTATTTCGTAAACTCCCGACACGAACAACACTAATCGACTGTTCACTCGACTGTTTTCTCTATTGGACAAAATCACGGTCCTCGTGGGTAACACGTGATTGTTGAGTGCTCCGAAGATAACGACTGGCCCCAGGTGTTGTCACAATCGCGCTTGGAGTCTCCCCCACCACCTCCTCCTCTGCCTTGCGTTTCCCACTCCTCCTCGAACTTGAGTGGGAAGACGGCACCGTCTGTGCCTGAGGTGGGGGTTGCAACCCCTGTTTTCCCCCATTACACCCCTCCAACACCCGAAGGCCGATGTCTCCATCGGCTCCTTGACCCCTCGTCTCAACTGGCAGCACTGGCAGGCTGGCTTTTCCAAGATATGCGGCCATAGTCTTCTCGTACCGCCAGTATCTGCATCCGGCACACCTTTGGTTGGCAAGTGTTGTTGTTCCCTCAGGTTCCTCTCTTACGTCTTCTACTAAGTCAGTTATTATCTTGGGTTCTTTGGGTTGTCTGTGAATGGGTCTCGAGTGGTGGGGTTCCTCCTCCTCTGAATCAGTCCACACCTCAACAGGGTCTGAGGGAGTAACCATTGGTGGCACCAGTGGATCTGAGGATAGCTGGATGTCTGTGATCTGTGGTGGTTCCAGGGTGATGGCCTCATCTAGTATCCCCTCCACAAAAGCGGGTTTCATCCGGCTACGATGGTGAGCTCTTTTTCCAGCCAGGTCTTCCACCTCGTACTTGACTTCTGATAGTTTCCGTGTACCGTTCAAGGGGCCCACCCAGGGGCTCCAGAACCTTTTAATGGTTCCAGGTGGGGCCACCAGCTGTCGTACATATTTTGACTGATTCTTTCCTGGTATGGGTCCAACAAAATCAATACCCACAATTTGGCCATTGCGCTGTGGTAGTTCTGGCTTCTGAATTGGCAGCTCCAAGTTGCTAGGAGTGTTCCTCCGTTGGCAGTCCTCACAATGGCGGACAAACTCTTTGATGTCTGCTGCCATTCGCTTCCAATACCCATACTTTCTAGCCACTTTTTCAGTTGTCTCTCCCCCTTTGGTCGGCTTGGCGGTGTGTGAGGCAGTCTGTCCCTTTTTCCGCTCTGGCATTCCCACTTGGGGTTGCGCTCTCGCCCTCAGTTGCGGGGGCCGTTCCTTCTCCTCAGGACAAGCGGTGATTGCCCCAATGGTCTGATGCCCTCCGGTTACAGGGTTTACTATCTCTATCATCCCAGTGTCTGTCCTTATTTCTAGGGGCAGCTTCCTAAGAAGATCAAGTCCCAGCAGATTCAGCCCAGAGTCGGGTCTAGCAAAGACACAGAAAGTGTGGCGGAGCTTCACTGGTCCAATGGTTACTATTGCCTCCTGAGATCCTCTCAATGGCAGGGGCTGTCCATCAGCTCCCCATAATTTGGTCTTGGTGGGCTGAATTGGTACTCCGGGTATGGGATCTGAGAGGGCTGACACAGCTGCCCCTGTGTCAAGTACCATCTCCCTAGGGTTTTCGTTCAGGTGCAGCCGTACCCGGATCATTGGCAGTGCAATGCCTCCCATGGTGGTCTGGAATGCAACTACCTCATCTCCTCTCACTTCCTCGTCATTTGAGGTGGTAGTCAGTGCAGCTGTTGGGTTGATGGTTGATGGTCGAGGGTTTGAGACTGGCATTGTTTTCTTCTTTCGATAGCACTCGGCCTCCAGGTGGTCTCTTGCCCCACAGTAGTCACAGAAGACGGCGCTCTGTATGCCAGAGGGGCAGTTGACCGGGAAATGCGTCATTTTCCCACAGTATATGCATGGGTACCTGGGCACTGGAGCCGGGCCTGTTGGTGGTCTTAGTTGGGTTGTCTGCCATTGACTCTGTTTCCCATTCGACCTGTTCCCATAGGCTGCTTGCAGATTGGTCTCTGCTTTATTTTCGTTGTGCCTCTGTAGGCATCTGGCTGCAAAATGCCCAGCCTCCCCGCAGGAATAGCACTTCCTGGCGTCCTGAGTGAGGTTTGCAGCTATGTCCCAGGTAAGTTCAGCCTCCAATTCCCCTTTACTCACCTCTTCCCACTCCTCAGCCCTCTCAACTGCTTCCTCTATGGATTTAGGTGGGTTGCTTTGGAGGTACAGTCGGAGGTCCTTGCGTAACCCCCGCACAAATGCTGCTAGGGCCTTTCCTCTCACCCATTCTAATCTCTGGTCCTGGGCGAGGGCGGTCTCTGCCCGCACAGCCACCCCAGCTGTGGTCTGCAAGCGTTCAGCAAACCTCCGGACGGTTTCCTCTGGCTGGCGCTTCATGGTCCACATTTGGATTGCGGCTTTTTCAGGATTGCCATGCCCATACCAGCGCAGAATCCTCTCCTTGATGGTATTGTAAGGCTGGGCGCCAAGGTCTTCTTCTAGGAATCGCTTGACCCCTCCCCTCAATCTTGCCCGCAACACTCGCACCCGCTGATTTTGGTCCAATTGGTGTGTGGCCTGTTCAACCTCTGAAAAGAAACTGGATGCTGATATGGCGCCCGCCTCGTCTGGGTTCCAAGGGTCTATTTCCAGGTACAAAGACCTAGGAATGTCGGTCGGATCCCTCCCTCTTGGTGGTTGGTTTTGGTGCTGAAAAAATTGTGCCATCTGCTGCATTGCTTGGGTAACTGCCTCCAACAGTTCTGCAGAACCTTCCTTCGTCGTTTGGTTCTGTGACATGATGACTTTCCTTTGATTATTGTGCACGTTTGCAGTTTTCCCTTTCTATCAATTTTTTTTTTTTTTTTTTTTTTTTACTTGGTAGCGTTAATGATGTTTGTATTGATTTTTGTGTATCAATACGTTTGTGTCTCGGTATAATTGTTTATCGACACGCTTGTGTACCGATACGTTTGTGTGTCGATACGTTTGTGTATCGATACGTTTGTATACCGATACGTTTGTATACCGACGCGTTAGTATACCGATACGTTCGTATACCGATACGTTTGTATACCGATACGTTTGGATACCGATACGTATGTGTATCGATCCGTTAGTGTACCGATGCGTTTGTAAGTCAACACATTCATGTGTTGATACGTTTGTGTATCGGTACGTTTGTGTATCGGTACGTCTGTGTATCAATACATTTGACGGAAATGACCACTAACACAGATGAGTCTTGATATGTTAAAAGTTTCCAGAGTATTGTTATAAATAAAGTGTTGGTCAAGAGTATCAATATGGAGATGTATTGGTACAATTGGGTATTGGTTTTGGACAGGATTTTTCGGTTTTGGGTCGGGGATACAGATTTCTAAGTGGTAGAGGTTTTTACCTTGACACAGCCTCAATGCACTACTCTCGAAATATTGTGAGCCTTATCCCCCGCTTTACAAAAATGTTCGATGTTTTCTACCCAATAAATCCAATACTCTGAGTTTCCTCTCTGAAAGCCGAATCCATATGAACCTTGCTAGTCCGTCGGGATCGAAATCTCCGAACTATCTCACCGCTTTCCACCACTGTAATATTCGAGAATTTTTCCTATTTTTGGATTCCTTAGGTTCCGTCTTTCAGGGGGGAGGTACTCAGGTAATAAATCTTAACACAATCAATAATAATAACGCGCATGTAATATAAGAAAATGAACAACATTAAGTAAAGACCCAAAAGAAAGATAAGAACGTTTAACCTAAATAATGAACATGAGATAATCAAACGAAACGAATTAAACTAATTTTAGAACAAAATGAACAAAGATGAGATTGTTAAAAGGACAAAACCCTTTTTATGTCTTAAAACCTTAATATTCTCTTATTTGAAACTAACTCTATTTAAACATTAAAATGATCTACCTTATTTCTCAGCGACCACAACTTATTTCGTAAACTCCCGACACGAACAACACTAATCGACTGTTCACTCGACTGTTTTCTCTATTGGACAAAATCACGGTCCTCGTGGGTAACACGTGATTGTTGAGTGCTCCGAAGATAACGACTGGCCCCAGGTGTTGTCACAATCGCGCTTGGAGTCTCCCCCACCACCTCCTCCTCTGCCTTGCGTTTCCCACTCCTCCTCGAACTTGAGTGGGAAGACGGCACCGTCTGTGCCTGAGGTGGGGGTTGCAACCCCTGTTTTCCCCCATTACATTGGTGTCAATTGCGCATGTTTCTGCGCATGCGCTAAGTGAGGGAATGAGATATTCGAATTCATTGTAAAAAATTAAGGGGGGTTACTTCAGAAGCTTTTTTTCGTTTTCCTGAAAATAACGGAGTTAGAAAGGGTGGTCCTTCTGTATTTCGCAAAAAGTGAAATAACTCAGAAACGAAGCCCCAAAAACAAAAATTTCAAAGAGGCATTTTCTGTTCCAAATTCAACCTAGAATCGAAAAAAGCAATAAAAAAGGGGGGTCAAGAGGAAACCGTAAGTTTCAATCAATGATTTGAGACCCTAAAACATGGAAAAATAAAAATCGGACTTCGGCACCGTGAAGCTGAGTTAAAATACTATGAAAAAGGTCCAGTTCAATTTTTCGATAGCTCGCACCGCAAGGCTGTAATTTCCCGATGGGCCCGTTTAGATGGGACACCCTGTATACGTATCTCGTATCTGACTCGATTCTTACCGCCTTCCACAACCACTTTTGCTTTTGCTCCGTTATTCGAGTCAAGCTCATATCAAACCAGTATTCTCTGTCATTTAACTACAAGTACCAAGTGACCCGTGTTTCTTTCTTTTGTATCACCCGCCATTCAGTTTCTGCATATTCTGTACTCGAATATCGTCGTGTGTGCGATCTTTCCGAGAATCACAACGCGTTCGAGTCTTTTTCATTGGTTGGAAGCAACCCCATCTTGTACATACATATATCATCCAATCATCTCATTTGCTTTGTACATATCGCCATTTCGTTTTCGTCAAATACAACATACATATCGCACATCCGGAGTAAGACTGGTATAAGTCAAAAAACCCAACTGTTGGGAAATCGCATTTAAAGATTTTCGACTTCTTTGTTGTTCTATAACAGTCATCTGAACGAATTTTTTTAATATCTCATGGGTCTATGGCACTCGTATACTATTTAACTATCATGTGCTATACCAAAATTGCTTCGTTACCTCTTCATTTGCGACCAGCATGCTTAAATTGATCAAATTCCTATGATGTACCACTATTACCCCAAGAAACAGAACCACGAACGACCAATTATCACATCATCCTCGAGATATACCACTATTAATCTAAGCAAAGTAACCACGGATTAGTACTTATAACATCACTTACTCCTTGGAAAACTAAAATAACGATGGCGATTTCAAAACATTATTCTTGAACATCAGTTAGTGCCATAAATTTAGAATCTGCTTTCATTTTTTGTTATGGTGCCTGATTTGAGCTGTAGCCTAATTAATTTATGATACTTCGGGGTCAAGGATAAAAAAATCAAAAGACACAATTTTATTCAAACTATGACAATAAACTTTATTATTTTGTGAATAACAAAAATGAAATAAGTTTACTACTTCTATCATTTAGTAGTAAGGTACATTAAAATTATTATCAAAGATTTAGAAAAACTTAATGTTCTAAATTGCTATTTTCCCCATAAAAATAAGTGGTAGTTAGGGAAAGTTTGCATTCGAAAATAAAATATCGAATATTATTAAAAAGTAAGTAAGTACCCGTTTTAGTTTCAAAATTATGACGTAAAAAGCAGTAGAAAAATCACAATAAAACATCATACTCTAAAGAAAATGATCATTATTTTACATTCCAGTCTTTGATTACATTCTCAGTCTTTATACATCAGGAACAATATTTCTCTTATCAATTGAGTTACCTACGATTAAAGTGACAATACAAAATACTTCTTGTTAAAAAACTATAAGTAGCTAACAGCGATAGTTAGAGTAAAAGCTGTTTTAGACATCATTCGTCATCCTCATTGTCTGGACCTTGGGGGGTTGAGGCTTTCGCAAAATCCCTTGTATGCTGCTGGTATGAGGTTACTATTCATGAGAGATTGTAGTGCTTTAAACGTGTTTTGGGGGATCCCCAGAGGCTTTTTATAGGCGGGTATGTTCCATTCACGCACGATTTTCATTTTTTCCTCTACATTGGTAGGATCTGAAACTATGTCAGCACTTTTTGTTTTTCCAGTTTTCCTTGTAGTTATTCTTCTTTGTTTTGTTGGGGGCTGAGAGTCATTTTCAAGACTTCCTTTTTGTTCTTCAACATTAGTCTCATTTACTCATTTACAATTTCTTTATACTCCTCCAAAAATGAGAGCTTATAAAAAAAACGAGAATGGCTTTTCTTTCATAAACTTTGTAGCTACAATCTTACTAAAAGGAACTTTTTGTCCTTCAGAGTTGACATTGAAGTTTTCCCTGATTTCTTTTTGCAGCAATTTGAAATCAATGAAGTCTTTATGTGTTAATTCTTTGATTTCATAATAAGGGTTTTTTTTTCGCTGTCCTCATTAATTGCACGTACTGCGATGGCTCATAGATAGGCCCTTTCTTTCGAGCTAAGGAAATTTCTTTTTCAATAATTGAATGCATGTTGTCACCCTCATTTTGGGTGTGGCCAGTAACCAGATAATTGTGGGTGATACTGGCGATCCTTGGAAATCTAAGAGAGGCACACATATACAGAAGACGTTGGATTCCGGCCTGCTGTGCCGCTCCACTAGCGCTACCTCGCGGCCTGGAGGTCAACTTGTACCAACTCCTTTTATCGGCTTTGACCGTTTCAACTCGTTCACTGGGACCAATGAATTACATACAACCTCCCATCTGGTTTAGTGGTTAGGATATCAGACTGTCACTCAGAGGGCCCGAGTTCGATTCCGGCATAGGATCATTTTTTTTACTAAGAGTATGTTTTTTACACCAAATTTCAACCCCAGGTGGGTTGATCTATATGTCCAACTAATCTATATGGTACTAATCAGTTGTTTGGGGGATGTTTTTATTCCGCAACCCCGTCCACTTGATCTACATGTCCAACTAATCTATATGATACTAATCAGTTGTTTGGGGGATGTTTTTATTCCGCAACCCCGTCCACTTGATCTACATGTCCAACTAATCTATATGGTACTAATCAGTTGTTTGGGGGATGTTTTTATTCCGCAACCCCGTCCACTTGATCTATATGTCCAACTAATCTAGAATAAAAACATCCCCCAAACAACTGATTAGTAGCATATAGATTAGTTGGACATATAGATCAATCTAAAGTCATGGGTATATTGCATTGTAAAAATGAAAATAATATTATGTCAGTTTGGGAGAAACTGGGAGAAACAAGTTCGATAATCGAGTTCACTGGGCGTATAATGCACCGTCGGTCACACCGAAGAAGTGTGATCATCATTGGGCATTTTAGGTTGAATAGCACGGTTTGAAACGAACCGCGAAGGAAGGAGTTGGTACAAGTTGACGTCCAGGC
Source organism: Stenodema calcarata (assembly GCA_963920205.1). Classification (NCBI taxonomy): domain Eukaryota; kingdom Metazoa; phylum Arthropoda; class Insecta; order Hemiptera; family Miridae; genus Stenodema; species Stenodema calcarata. Next base: position 13,289,820 of record OY986061.1, on the reverse strand, counting down.
CGCGAGGTAGCGCTAGTGGAGTGGCACAGCAGGCCGGAATCCAACGTCTTCTCACATATACATGGCAATCAGGAATTTATTTTTTTGTTGCCCCGCACAGTTATCGGAGTAAAAAATGAAATGAAGAGGTTCGTCTCCTGGTATTTGTCTGATTTTTGTCTCTATGTATTTGAAAACACAACTTCCGATTTCAATGCTGCCTCTTTTCCCCTCTCCCTCATGCCAAACATTACAGTACCCTTTTTTTGTTTTCAATTCGAAGATTGTTAGATTATAGGTCGAGAGTTTTGATTTATAATAATACCATTAATGATAAACCAGTATTGCAAATTTAAAACTAGATCAACCACTCTAATTATTGTTGGATCAAAAGCGGTACATCTGATATATACCAGTATTACACATACCTTGAGTTCATCAAACTTCGACGTCTGGCGCATAACTGAAATGATCCAGTCTTGCTCCGACGCCGTGATAGAAGAATGGCTCAGAACCATACTGGTTTATCTGCTCTCTAGCGGTCAATAACTAAGTTATCGTTAAACCCGTTCTACCCCCGTGTAGAGCTCGACGAGAGCTATCTGGTGGAATATATAACTCAAAACCGCCAATTTCGGACTTATACCAGTCTTACTCCGGATGTGCGATATATTTGCGTTTCGACCGGAAATCATCTTGTTGTAATTTGAACTACAAGACCCTGCATGTTCAAAGCGCGACAGGCGGGTTATTTAAAAGTTGAATTGCTCTGAACAAAAACTTGAATTTTCGGTGCACAAAAAAAGCTTGAAAGTTCTATGGTGGTTTCTATAGAAACCCACTATTATTAAGTGATGAGATACGTAGTGTGTTATGACGAAGTGTCACGGTTGTGCGCTATTCTAGTCGTACGGCTGTACGCTACAGTAAATTCTGTCGCAGCGTGCTAATTTGAAGTACTGCGGTTGCGTGCCGCACGGGTACAATGAGGAACAAATAATGTCAGGAGGTTCGAGGTGCCGCTCCTTCCGTTTTGGGAAACCGAGGCCACCGGAAAACGCAGCAGGCCGTGTCATGGACCTCGGACCTCCTGACCTCCCCTCGATGATGGTTATCAAGCCGGCAGTGATATTATTTTGATGAGGCGTAACGAATTATTTGGGAAGTGACCGACCGCGTTAACATTGCAATTCGGATGGTTGTGATCGACCTCACATAACATTGTACCTACACCTGAAAAGGCAGTTAAATTTCGAGGGTCTCACGGCAACTTCCCACATCTTCATTTGGGCAACTTTTCAGCAGAGCCAAAAAACCATCTGCCAATTACTATGTTTACTGAGTAATTCAGTAAAATAAATCCTGAGATTTAGTGTTACCTAACTTATACTTAGTCAGGTCAATCCGCTGGGAGAAGACGCTTCGAATGGTATGCATAATTCATTTTGGCCAAAAATGACGATGTGGGAAGTTGCTCACAATGAGGGCTCAAAGTTGGAGCAGATCAAAAGCTGTCAACATGAGGGTGAATCAGCCTCTCGTGTCAATGTTCATACTGGCCCAGCTGATTCGAACAGCACATTGTTTTCAGATATCAACTTAATTAATAATGAATAATAACATTTAACGTAGACCGCGGTTTTCCGGAGACCTACTTGCCAAAAAACGACCTTCACCAAATACCGTCACGGAAACTTTCTGATCATTGTCACATACAACGACCCCGTTGTTACGTTTGTTCACCTTCTTCCCTTTTTAATTACTCGTTGGAAAGCTCTTGATTTAATGAACATTTTCCTGTTCGCCATAACTCAGTGACTACGAATAGCAGAGCTATGGGCATAACAGTTCTCATGTTTTGTTTACAAACTAATGTGAGTGCAGAAGCATGAAGCATGTACGTGATGGTAACTACGTTCGATCGTAGTTGCTACTGGATCGTGTACAAGGCTTGATTTGTGAAAGTACACACTGGCGTACCAAAACCTCTGGGGGGAAAAGCCGAATAATTATGTATGGGTACCTAACTAATTTTAACTTACCTAATTTTTGCTAATAAACAAAGGAGTAAGTACAAAGATCAAAGAGTGCATTAAACTCTTCGACAAGACCAGGATTCAACCAGGAAAAAACATGGCCCTTATGGGAGACCTTGAGGATCATGGATACCCATGTCTCCCCTGCATCTATTTTGCAGAGTTGCCGATGTTTGCTTTGGCAGTCGTTGAAGAGACCCCCGGAAATGACTAACGGAAGGTGATATCATAGAGCGGGGCAGGTGTACACTGTACAGGCTTGTCGATAGCAACTGGATGTTTCTGGGGGGAAGCCACGTCACGGGGTCGTGTTCTGTAGCTCAATATTCAATGCGGGAAGATCGGCCGACCGTAACGGTGAGCCCTGGGTATTCGGCCTTCCTTTTACTTCTTGGACGAGACAACAGTTGATTAGGTTCACCCCGAAAATACTGGAGAGTCACTTTGGATAAGTGGTGGTGGTGAGAAGTAAACAAGAAATTCGCGAGAGAGCTGCGAGCGCAGAATACGGGGGCGTTACCAACAGATACCTACTACATCACAATCAAAAACTAATAACCATTGTCGGTCATACCTTGTAAACCGGTATGTATCCTAGAAGACGTGTACAAGTTTTAAAGAAGAAATGCCTGACAGCTGGCAGCAGGCATACCTGGAATATCCATCCGGAATAAAGTATAAAGAGATGTTCCCATCGATAAGTACAAAACCGTGGTTCATTTATATCAACAATAGTCAAGACATTTCTATAAAACCATTTCACGTGTACAGAAAAACGAACCGTCGAACTATGCCTAGAAGAAAACGAGACAGTGGAATCTGCCCTAACCTGCCCTGTGAACGTTAGTGAAAGACAAGAAATGTTCGAAAAATTCGCTAAAAATGTGAACGAACCTTATAACCTCGCTCATCTCATAGCAATAGGAGATACGGACACCTACAAAGTCTTATACGCATTTCTATGCAAAATAAATAGAAACCTGTGAAGGAAAACATTAATTTTAATTTATACAAAATGATCGTATATTTTAATTTTATTATGTAACTGTATATATTTTATTATTCAAAATGCTTTGGCTGTATGAATAATTTCGATGCAAATTAACAAAAAAAAAGGGTACAAGTCCAAAAAATGTGATTTCCACGAATCGCGTTTCAAATTTTTCTCTTAAAATAAAAGGCTGTGTTTCCATAGCAACATGCCTGATATTAGTGATCTTTGCGGAAATCGTTCCCCACACTAATGCTCCAACAGCTCATAGGACAAAAATATTCTTTTATTAAATGATAAAGAAGTGGGGGGGGGGACTTGACTGTTTCGGACTTGTACCCCTCTTTGAATGCGTGCGATATCTTTGGACAAGCAGAGAAGAAGAAGAAAAACCTGTTTTTATTGAATAAATAAAATAAATTGGTTACACTGCTTTTCCTACAAAGATACATGCAATAATCATGGTCATTCGACCGTCCGATGAGTTTGCCTGCGACTGTTCAATTTAATTCCTATTCCCTTAGACTAATCATGATATTCCTTAATTGAATTAATTACGGTAAATATAAACAAATCGAAATAAACAAATAAAAGTGCCGTGTTTCTATACATTGGGTTTTTTTTCCATTATTATTATACTGTTTCAATTCTCAATTAAGGTTCTATGTAAGTCCATATTCTACCATCGCTTTACATCTGAGATTCCAAGCCACTGAACGGTATTTAATCAAACTGGGGTTTTCAAATTTGAGCATTCTTAAATAATCCTCCCAGCTGATATTGGTCATGCCCAGGAATCTTCTCCTCACCCCGATCAACGCCGTACATGTCCCAATAAAGTGATATGCATGATATGCATTCTCCACATGTCCTCCACTGCACAACTCGCACGCCTGTCCACTCGTGTCATAAGGCCTATGTTTAAGCGCTAAAAGGTCGCCCCTGATCTTAAAGTACCACTTACTGTGCCGAAAACGACTAAAACTTGTGAGTGGTACCACTTCTCTTGATTGTCTGAGCGCTCGATACTGAGGATGGGTCTGCGAGTCGAGTGCCTTCTGTACAAATTCTGACTGCAGCGAATTTTTTATAATTTCTATACTCCCACTGATCAGAGTTTTCCAATCACTCAGCTCTACATTCTGATTCAATGGGATCCCGTATCCGGACAAGCAGAGTCTGGACAGTCAAACATTTCTTTTCGTAGATTTTTTGCATTTAAAGAAATTTAAGTTCGGTGTTGACAATTCGCTCATAAAATGCACGGCTAGTTTTTTTAAATCATTTTTTCAGAACAATATTCTTCATACAAGGCGTCATAGACTCTTATAAGCTTACCGCCTCTCTCCGCTGTACAATGTTCCTACAACATTCCTGCAATTATTGTAAGGAGAAGTTATTGTCAAGATACTGAACATTAACACAGAAGAGAACCATTTTCAATTTTATGTATATTTTACTTTTGATAAGTGTTACTAATTGATTGTATTAGCGGAAGAACATGTGTGTAAACATGTATGGAAACGTGTGTCAGGGGAGGTGGTAGAGGGGGCCTGATGGCCCTAACCTCCCCTGATGGTAAAATAAAATTAATCAATCAATCAAATTGCATGTTAGGAGTCCTGAATAGGATTCCAAAGGTTCATTATTGAACAAACTATAGACCAAAATCATTCGACCAGAGCTGCCAACCCGTAAGACTGAGTGTCTAACGTCAGTACCTTAATGAAAGTGTTGGTAGAGCAATTATTGAAAATTGACAAACCCCCGTAAATGGCTCAGAAGGTAAAGAAAAATCCCATTTCTCCCCACAGTTAAAACGATGGTTTCCTCGGTGATTCGGTTTGTTGATTCCAAGGAGTGTCCCCTGGCACCTTTTCAACCTTCTACCGCTCTGTGGTCCCCTGAGTACGCACCGGAATGAGGACGTCTCGGAGGCGGTGTAGAATTGTACAGTTAGGAAATCCGCTGCTCAGCCCAACTCCCAGGCTTGTCAACCTCGTTTGGCTTTGGCCTCTCGAATAGGTAACTAGACCGTTTTGTGGTCATGACTCCATAAGTGAAATAAGCAACTCTCTAAACTTGCATGTGGAAGGCGCTGTCACGATTCCGCTAGTTACATCTTCATTTTGTTTCGTGTTTGACTGAGAATACCACAATGAAGTACAATGTAGTACGAATCTGACACAATACGAGTTACTTGTGTAGAATTCAAGGCCATGTTTTAGCGCTGTAGGTGTAATTAATTTCTTTAGGTGCTATAATTTAAAAATTTTGAGATGATTTAAATATGAAGAATGAAAAATCTGATCTATATACGTATCTGCACTATTGGTTGCTTCGTACTGATTAAACGGACTTTCATACAATGAAGCAACCAAAACAGTAGTTTAACGATAGAATAAAAACTCCCATTTTCACCATCATACATTTTATTGTGTTTAGGCAACGTTTCGCTTCTAATTCGCCTTTATAAGGAGAACAAAAATTTTGAACATACTTAAATCGAGTCACGATATAAAATTTGGTATCAGTTTACAATTTGTACCTTATAACAATAATTTGATATTTACATTGTAAAAATGTTATTTAAACGTGAAGAAAAAAATAGAATGTACCTAATTAGTAGAAAAAAGTAGAATAGAATTTAACAACTTTACAAGAAAACCGAATATACAAATATACAAGAGGCCAGAAGATGATTCTCTTATAAGCGAAACGTCGCCTAAATATAATAGGTACCTATACCAAGAAATGTTGAATTAATTTATTTAAATTTAAAAATTTAAAATATACGTGTACTTCACCAAAGATAAAGTAAAGACACCATAAAGTAAGGTAAATTCAGTACCTATATGCCAAAAGGAGTAAAAAATGATGCCGAGCCCGTATTTTGTATCAGGCGAAAATTCGGTGTAAATCCTTCACAAAAACAGGTACTTACTTATTTCAAGCGAAATGTCATGGAATTCTTTCGTTCTCCGAGTATATAATAATATGGTATATATTATATACCATATTATGGTCTCGTGATTTATTTTTAAATTACATCCACAGCACATTTACATCCATGGCATTTACTCTAAAATTCCAATGGTTTAAAGATAAAACCAAAACTATGTATCTACGCTTCATGCAGCTAAGGTACATGGATATGTCGACTGGGGTCAGTAACGGCCCCTGACAAAATATAGACTTTGTACTCGTAACACTCTTATTTTAAACACCCAAAATGTTGAAGTTTTACACGAAATGATCGCAGCGACAAAAGCGTCGGGGATGTAGTTGCCATGATTGTATAAGTGGTGTGGTGGTTGTTATGATGTCACTCTCGGGTGACTCCTGATTATATATAAATATACACAGTTCTGCAAGAAATGAAAATTCGCTCTCGTGTTTCCGATTTTAATATTTTCATGTGTGCGTAACTCGAATCTGAAGTCAAAAAATTCGTCTAGCATCATTTTTGAGAAATTAGACGTTGTTTTCGATAAAACCTAAAATGGCGTTTTTTTGTTTATTTGATTTATTTATTCTTTTTTTTCACTGTAATGGACATTTGTGGATAAAATTCGCTCTTATAGCCATACTGCATGACGGAGGATTTATATTTTCATCTTAGAAAGTTTAGATTCTCGTTATAATTTTCCTGATATTTAGGACTTTAAGAAGACCTTTTATTTGTGGAAGCTGATAAAATTGTAAAATTATTTTCGATCTCATCTAGGGGTTCCACGTATGGTTAGTCCGCACGGTTCCGGGACAAAAATTACTTATAACATTTTTAACACAAAGCCTATACGTAACGGCGTCATGGGCAATTTCTTTCATTGGATCTGCCCAATTTGCTGTCGCTGCGACCAACTTTCACTCTCCCAAGTTGGTTTTTTTCAGGGTGCACGCCCATTTTCAGTAACCACCTATTTTCAGTTACTACCTATTTTCTACTCAATTTGTTTAATGCTACCTATTTATGACGATTTTTCATAGGGACCAAAAGGTTCTCGTTCCTAACAACGTGGAAATAACGATTGCAGGTGGTGAGAAATGGCGGGAGGGACGAGGTTCCATCAGGCTGCTCAGGATGGGAACCTCGAGATTCTGAAGGAAACGACGAAAAGAGACACGAACGCCAAAGACGAAGACGGAATGACTCCAGTTCTTTGGGCTGCTTCCTCCGGTCATCTTGAGGCCCTCAGACTACTTGTCGGTAGGGGGTAAGCTGTAAACAATAACTTCGTATAATATTATAATAAATATTAGTTAGGCTTCTTTCAAGGCACCTGTACGAGTAAAAGTATTTGTTGTTATGTACCTCATGAGCTGTAGAGGCTTTTGTAACACGACATTGGCCGTGTGAAGCGAACCCATTTCTTCCGCGTTCAGGGCGATCAAGCGACCCGGAAGTTCCACTGGATTCGATTCAACTGATCTAACAACAAAATTACATTCTGAGGATAATTTTTTGCAGCTTAATGGTACAATAGGGAGTGCGCATGGGTCGGAAATTCGCATTTTGGCCCTAAATTCGTTTTTTTGCCCTTAAAAACCCCTTAAGAACCAATTGCCATATCAAAACACATTCTGGTTAAAGTGAAAATTCACAACAAAGAAACGAGCGCTTGAAATATTTTGTTTGTCAAGATTACGCGGGACAGCTGCAGAACAGCCTGAAAATTCAGTACGTTGGTACCTACTCCTAAAAGCGTCAACCAATCCCCTTGCCGAATAATTTCATCGTCATCAATCCTCATTTACCCGCAAATTTATTAACTGCCTTTTTTGTTTATTTTCTATAAATTCAGGAAATGGTAATTTTCGCGCATGAGGTCAATTTTTGCCCTTTTTGAAGTATCTTCTTTCGAAAAATATATCGAGGGTGAAGTGGCAACACAGGCTACCTCAAATGTGGCTGAACAACACGGCCTACCTGAGATAGGGCTGGTCAACATGGCTTACATCAAATAGTACAGAATAACAAGGCCTAACTGACATTTTTGGGCATATTGACTTTTTTTATTAAGCGGGATTCAAATTAAAATTCATTAAAATTATTCATCATCAAGTTGTCTTTATAGTATATTGGCAACCGGAAGTGTCTATAGTTGCAAACATTCACTTATGTTCCCAAATTTTAAAAATAAATAGTTTATTGAGTCTCCTGTAACATTAAAAAAACACGTAGGGCATGTTGAACAGCACCATTTGAGGTAGGCCATGTTGACCAGCCCTATATCAGGTAGGCCGTGTTGTTCAGCCCCATTTGAGGTAGTCCTTAATGCCACTTCACCCTTAATATACGAGTATGAAGACTACAGGGAAAAAAATGAGTTAACTCGATTTTTGTCTGGAAATGTGTTAGCGATGGTTTCTGATAGATCTTTGGATAGCGGACACAACGGTCGAGTCAGAACATGAGAAAAACGAGTTATAAAGGCCTCAAATCGCTGTCGAAAGATTAGCGTATAGGGAAAATCCACAATCATGCAACTTGGCAACATTTTTAAAAAGTTTGGATCGAGGATGATAGCTTCCTTTTTTTTTCGAAAATTCGCTAAAATGTTCTTCACAAATTTTCAATATTTTGGTTCACTATTTTAACATTTTAGAACCTATTGTATTAATACATCGTCGTTTTGAGCCTTAATTCAGGTTTTATTTCAGCAATAGAATGTGAGACACCTTGGTACGCACAGCACATGAAAACCTCGTTTTCCCCTGTTCAGCTCGACCTTTGGATCTTAAATGACGTATTACCACCTTATTTCAAATTCTAAAAAACAATTGGTAACATCATCTTATTCTGCAGTGGACTATGAGTTTATTACGATTTTAAATTTCTTTCAAATTGGCTAAAATTAAGAATAGAGGCAATTTCCGAGGGAAAATGGACTCTCCTGAACATTTGGGGAACAGTGAGTTACCCCGTTTTCCCCTGCTCACACCCTATTGCTATAAAGTTGTGGACGTTTAAAACACTCAAAACTGCTTTTCAACGCAATAAATTTGTACTGTTGAGAGTATCATTTTAGCAAATTCAAAACCTCAGTGTGATATTTATTCTCTTATGAGGACATGCAATGAAGGAATATGCTCCCTGCGCTAATCATCAAACCGTAAGGTAACTATTTCAGACTGAAAATCGGCACTGAGTACCTGTCTGCGGAATCAAAACTGATATTTTGATCCGAGTGCAGAGCACTTCCACTGTAAATTCGGTTTTAACCTTAGAATCGAGGCACTTCCAGGTTCGGCTAACGACCTTCAGATTGGAAAATGAAAAGTTTCCTCATACCTAATGCGTTTGCGTAGCTGAAAGTGACCACCTTACAATAGTTCCCAGGAGCCCTCCTCCACGAATTCTTTTTGCCCATTGAAGTGAAAATCGCTCGTTTTAGCTTCGCCTTCATTCTTCCCGAGTTCACACACTCGCTTCACAGACATGAAGATACCGCATCCGCGCTTAACTCACACTTCGGGTGAAAGCACGGGTATTGTGATGCAGGCTCACGACGGCGTCATGGGGGCGATTGAGTGGCTCCATGCTACAATAGCTCGAATAGAAAAGCTGTGCGTAAAAAAGTAAACCGATCCGAAACAGTTGAGTCTCCCTGTGGATTACAGATTCGACAGCATAAGGATTGAATAACTGAGAAAATCTTCAGATAACTCCATTAGGCCATCAAATTTTATCACGGACTCATCAAAACATAACGTATTCTATTAGAGCAGAACATTACAGGTATCTTGACTAAAGCGCGAGGCACTACAAAAGGGTTGAATCTATCAAATTGATCATCAAATATCATCTATCAAATCATCAAATTGAACGCGAGATTGCTACTTGTCTTGTTGATAAAGCGAAATGATAATGTATAACCTCCCACTGAACGCTGATTAGATTTGTTGGACATCTCTTCTCCATGCAAAGGTGTCACAGGGTTACTCAGATGCGATCTAGCGACCGTCGCCAAAACAAAACTAATTGACGGGAAGACAAGGCTTTTCCCACGCCATTGGCGTGACTGCTTACTTGCATTTCAACGAAAAAAAAATTTAGATTTTTGCCTTCCCATGTCAGATGAATGGTTCCTATTTTCACGATTTTGAAGCGATTCCCTATCAATAAACATTCTAAACAAAAATCATGCGCAGGCCCCATTCTGACGATGTTTTGTGCGATGGTGTGATATTTTGAATAAGAAAGTATCTTGTCTGTGTTGCTTCTTAATCGACGAAATGACACTCATTCTCCGGCGGTAGAACCAAACAAGACCGACAATTTCCGATCTGTTGTGACTCATCACGCGAATCGCTGCTCGACTCATTTCATTTCAACTTTGCAGACAGGCGGGTTACAACTGACCTTACGTAGGGGGGGGGGGTTGTTTACAACTGACCTTACGGGGGGTTACAACTGACCTTACGGGGGGTTACAACTGAGCATTACGGGGGGGGGGGGGGGTTTACAACTGACCTTACGGGGGGGGGGGGGGGGTTACAGTTCCCACAGATCCGTCACAGAACGTTATGCCTTCGTCTTCGGACCCAACGGCGCGCCGCGGCGCCCCTACACAACCTTGCCCCGTCCCCCCTCCACGTCCTACTGGTCTTGCCGTCGATGCCGCGGATGCCGCGTCCATGTGAACCCAGCTTTAGTGTGTGTGTCTCTATATGGAGCTGGTCATCGCACTTTTTCCGCGTATGCCCTTGTTTTATAATAATAATAAACCTTTATTGTGTAAAGACAAAAAACATGACAGTCTGTTGTCCATAAAATAATATCCATCAGAGAATTTATAATATCCATCTACACGGAACAATGAATGAATTCCTTCTTCAGTGATCCATCAATTGATAATATCCACGCAATTCTGTTTGTTTTGATGTGTGCTGGTAGGTTTCAGTTTTTCGTTTAGTTTATCTTCCTAAAATGAACTTTTTCGCTAAGTTTTAGCAAACAATTCGACAGGTGCCAGATCTCAAGGGCTCGTCACCGTGAGTACTAGACATTTTAATGTTGAGGGCTAATGGATACCGACCAATGGTTATCTGGGTGTACCTAGTTCAAAAAACCTTTTGTTTTCCTCTGAAAAAATATCAGGCTTCTTATTTAATTTTCAAAGAAAAGGAAGCTATTGTTCTCGGTCCAAAATGTTATAAACTCGAATTTCCGAAAAAATTGTATACGAAAATCCGATTCAGAACAAAACACTGCAAAAGAGACCAAAAATAATAATACGTATCACATGTCATGTGATCTAGCTCTCTTTTTCATTTTTAGTGTGAGAGAGTAAGGAAGTGTGTGTGTGGCCAACCCCTGAAGATGGCTTAATGAAGCCAAAAGCTTGGAGACAACGTTCTTTCATTCATACTGAACTTCCTCGAACCCACCAAATAAAAAACGGCGATTGCTCTATTAAAAAAGAAGAGAGAGAAAAAGATATTTATCGTTTTAAGAACAGGCTTGGCCGGACTCGAAATTAAGGGTCAGTTATAATCATTGGGTGGAAGGGTACACAAAAAAGTTCGAAACACCTTGTTTGCTAGGGCAAATCCAGTGGCGATTTTCGGCCGAAGGGAAGTTGTTGTACTATCCGGATCAGGCGTACTCAAGCACAGGGAGGACTATAAGCATTATAGGATTATAATGCTTTGTACAGGGCGGTTATTGCTGGCACTTGGCTGAACTCTCGTGAATGCAATCTCCCTCCCTGCCACGGCAGAGATGTGGTCTTTTATTCTTCGTCTGTCGCTTCCGCTGTATCTGTTACTCCGGTACTCCTGTAATTTGTACGATTAGCAATTTCTTAGGTGTTCATAAAAACAAATCTACCAGTTCAGGCCAGCCTTTCAAACCAAAGTGGGGGTGAGTGGTGTTGGAGGAGGGGGTCATCCGCCCCTGTTCCTACCACCGTTGTGTTTCTACAACCAAGTGGGTGTGGGATCTCATTTTTTGTTACAGTTAGGTAATTTTACTACCAGTATTGTAAATTCTGAGGGTTGTTATATGGCTGCATCAAACTAGTCTTATAGTTGCTGCTGTGGCAGCCATATCAGCAATCTTCCTGATGAGAAACCCTAGCTCAATTTGATAATACTCAATTAGAGCATTTTGAAAGACAATTAGGTAAAAGTAAATGCAATTTAGATTGATAACATTGTTGGGTTGAGTGAGAGAGTGCCAATTCAGGGGGCATGCATAGTGGCCAAGCGGTTTTTCCTGAGCCAGTTGAATTCTCCTAACTTACTCCTCCATTATATTGTGTACACCTGTAGCCTAAAATGGATAAAATGTTGAATTGTTGTTACAGGGGTAACATCGAGAAGGCCAACTATCATTTTGGTCAGAGCGCCCTCCACCTGGCAGCAGCCAAAGGTCATCTCCCCTGCGTTTCCTTCCTCGTTGGATTCGACGCCAATCTCTTTTCTCTGGATCATGACCTCCACACGCCCCTACAGGTTGGTTTTGGGTTCCCATGGGAAAGGAAATTAGAACAACTGACGACAAAATCAATGCAGACTGAGTCAAGGGCGGATTCGGAGTTTTTGTTATGGTGGGGGGGGGGGGGAATTCTTAAAGTAAGTGTGGTTTTTAAAGCCAGTTTTATTCCAAAAACATTATTGCTTAAATATCAACAATAAAACAAAGGTTTAATTGTACAAAGCGTAAGTTCTATTAGAATCTCTACTACAACATTCAGCCTAAAATCACCTATAGTTATAAACCCTTTTTTTGTACCCTTGGGGGTTTTGAGTCAAGGTTTAGCGACAAAATTAGTGGCTTGCAAAGTTAGCACTTGAGGGGATGATTCAGTCCATGATCGATATCAGCAGTGTCTGGGTTGTATCCCATCTTTTAAATTGTGTGGTCTCATAGGAACAAACATACTGTGAGGACATGGCACAGCTAATTTCCTATCTTCGTTACCTCAATGTTTGAATTCAGTTCGTTTTTTTCCTGTTACAAATAAATCTAATATTACTCTATCCTCCGAGATCGTTTCCATAAACTGCCACTGCATTGGCGACGAGGATGGGATGCACACTGACTGTTCTTAAGGTTGCTACAAGTTCGATGGTGTTGACTTATTTGGAATAAGTCCATGCTCTGAAAAGTACATCGTTACTGTGGCGGTCAATGATACCAACTATCACATGGAGGTACCTGCACTCTGGTGCCAGATTTTCCATTTTGCCCGAGGGTATTTGGGAGTTTGGAAGTCGAAATTGGGAGCTGACCTGAAACCACGCCCTGCAAGGGTCGTGTGTCTGTGAGATAAAGGCTCTATATGGTGCCTAGAGGTGCCCAACTCATTGTTGGGGCGCGACTGAGAAATCTAGAAATGCAAATGATTAGGTTACTTGTTGAGCGTGGTAACTCGTATTCCGAACGCTGTTCCACCCGTGTTGAGTTCATAAACTCATTCGAACGAGCTCACGAATTCTTTCCCACTCCCCTTCTAGAAGAGTGAGTAATGAAACGGAATGAAAAAGCCTCAAATAGTCCTCCTAAATCCTGCATTCCTGACACGACTATGTTTGGTGGATTACTTCATGGTGTTCCAACTGACGAGTTATCCCACAGAAAATACCCTCCCACCACCTCCTCTAAAACTTATTCGAACTAGTTATATCGGTTGGAAAATACCTACACACACGAACCTAATCGGAGTTATATTTACAGGTTGCCACTCACCCAGATGTCATCGACTTCCTGGACAAATCCACTACTCAACAGCTCCTCAATAATAAGTAAGCGAGTGATCTTCTTTTTATACTATTCTACAAGCTTGTCGGATCATTATTCTATATTACTATCCCATCACTAGTTTATTTCCTGATTTAAGTGGTTTATGTATTTACTTACCTAATTCGTTTGTGTGACTCCAGTTTATTCTTAGTACCAACCGTATTTCAGGAAAGAAGTTAAAGCTCTGAAGGAGAAAGCGCTGAAGGATGCTGAAAGACGGAAAAAGAAATACGACGAGCGAATGAAGAAAGAAAGGGACAAAGAAGAAAAACGAATCAAGAAAGTCGAAAAAGAAATTGGCGCTAAAATCGAAACTGACACCCCAATACCTACAGTCCCAAACACGTAAGTGCTGCATCACCTTCACCTTCGAAATATTACAATCAATAATAACAATAATTTATTGAGGAAAGGCCTATAGGCCCATTGTTCACACGAGAATTAACACTGGCAGAGAAAGAAAATTTCGCCCTCAGGAAACCCCTTCTTCTTTCGTTTTGAGCCTTAAGACTAAATTCCTATAAGCATGGAACATGTTTTAGTCACGTTTGCATATCCTAAGCATAATATTTGCATATCCTAAGCATATTATGCTGCTTAAAGAGTAAGTCTCAAGCTGGCTTCATAAAAAATTACAGCATGATAGTGTGAGTAGCATAGAAATTACCTTTGGGAGCCACTCTTCTGATCCAGGGCCTGGGCAGCGTCAAGCTAAAGTCCTAAGGAGGCTGCATACCAAATTATAGCTTTGTAGTGTGAGTAGCATAGAAATTAGCTTCAGGAGCCACTCAGTTACCCACGGCCTGGGAAGCGTCAAGGTAAAAACCTATGGAGGCTACATACCATATTCATAGTGTGAATAGCATAGAAACTAGCTTTAGGGGCCGTTCAAAACTTATTATGGGGTTTAAAGTACTGTTAGATATGGGATTGTGTAAATGGTAGTCATGACTTCATTTACACCCGTCCTTGATTATCAAACTTGGTTGACTGTTGAAACTTGGCTAGAGGTGTAGCAACCCGGCATATCGTCCAAGTCTTGTATTCTGCTCTATTGCTTTTAGTACCTACGTAAAATGGTTCAACTATCGCTATAATAATTAAACGAATAACTAGACAAAAAGTGTGATGACCTCAAATCAAGGGGATGTGTGAGGAGACTCGATTTGGCAGTTGCAATTCCCTGGTTTGGGAGGTATTCAGAGACAACCCCTGAACAGCTGGCCACCAATCTTCTATTAATTAACCATAATATGGTATCATATTATGATTCCACAGTATCACTAGAACCTGTTACTGTAAATTCGCACTACCTATCCGCTCTCTCCACTCTCCTCTCTTTCAAGGGCAGTCATGACTCCCATTGGTTATATTATAGTAAATTCAGATTCATACTCAAACTGTTTTTTTTTCCTAGTCTAAGAATCGAGAATGTATCCTATTATATAATGACGAATTCATAAAAGGATCTAACATGACCCAGGTGAGGTCAGATTAGGTTATGAACCTCATCCCCCCATCAAAGTCTGGATCCGGCTCTGCTCTCTGGCTATGGATGACATGGTGGTCGTCGTTCTTCTGAGAATGCCACTTGTCCTTCTCAATCCATTCACACCTGTATTTAATTAAACTTTTTTCCTTGGTTTTGTAGCATCGCCAGAAAAACCGTTTTGGATGTGAATGGACCAACGTTTACTGAAATTGTCGGAGGAACATTGTCGAAAAAACCTTCAGGAGTCAAGAAAATTCTTGATAAAAAGTTGCGTCTTGACGACAAGGTACCACCCACTCACATTCAAGGTTTCATTTAGAATTAAAACTCTCTACAAACTTGAATATCGTCGATTTAGAAGTAGAAGTGAACAAGTGCAATTTGATGATTTTTCAAAGCTTCAGACCAAAGTTTCAGAAATTTTGGAACGTCAATTGTGGCTATGTACTTGATTTATCTTAAAATTGTATTAATAGTGATTGTTAACAATGTTGTGTTTACAGTTGGAAAACGGGACGCGGAGAGATGCTCAAATCATATACGTCAGCAACTATGAGAACCCCAATTGTGGTTAGTGACATTTTCATTGTGTTTAAAGTATGTAACTGTAGTATGTAGGGATCTGCTGTACATTGGGACAAAATCCGTTTTTAATTTTTTCAATTTTTTGGTATGCCTATTTGTGACCCAAATCGTCCTGATATCTTCGTGGGCTACACCAAAAGAAATGCTCAAGGTGAAAGTAGCCTATAAATTAATTAAATGGTAAATTGAATTTTGAATCGAATGAAACCAACCCCAGCCCTGCAAAGTGCAGAATCAACCAGATTGTTTACAGCCAACGCAAAATGGACTTTATACCTACCGATTTTGAACGACGTGTCTCTGATAGCTATCATCTGCAGAGCTGTGATTGGTTACACTGATTGAAAAAGGTTATTTTGAGTTGTTCTTCTATGTGAGCAATCTTGACCAGACATGCCTACTCTATACGCTGTGAAAGTTCACTGTGATCAACACAAAATTTCCTTTGAAACAATGGAGTGGTGTCAACTAAAGAATGTGTACCCTCCAACATGAAAACATCGGCTTTATGTGTTTCTGATCTTTTTGAACAAATCCAGTCTTCCCAATAATCAGTCATTTACGTGAAAATTGTCCCTCTGAAGCAGAATTGATTCCATGGCAGGCGTTTTTCATGTTCTTTTACTGTTTGCAGGTAAAAGAGGGAAGATCTGTGATGTGTTCAGCAGTCAAATGGCAGTCAACGATCATAACCACGCGTCGATATTCGACCGTCCAGGCTTTGGAAGTGTAGCCTTCAGACAAAGGTTCGTTTATTAACTTATAACTTTTTTATTGGATTTAGCTCGCCACCAGCCAAATTGAGGACAGAGCTTGCTGACAAAACAATGTAGGGCATACCTTGGTGACTGTCTTATAGAAGGTGGGATGGGTTGAGGTGCTTACAGCTGACGACTATTCCATAGTTACTGGCAATCTAATACCCCACGATGAAGCATTGTCAAGGCTGTCATTACGTGTAGGCCCTCAGGAAGGATAGAAGGAATTCTTTCTGTCTCTGAGGGTGCTCCATCTTCAATCAAAACGTTATTAACCATTATTAATTGGAGATCAAACCGGCTGTCCTTAAGCAATATCTTCCTGTCCACTCTCCTCTTGAAATGGAGGATGGTGGTGCCTACTCGTATTTTGGTTCAAGGGCAGTTGTCCCTCAATTTCGGATGCTCCATGTTGGCCATGTGGATCTTCATCGCATGCAGGAGGCAGCCAAGTTTACTGTTTAGTGGCACAGCATGGATATGGGCGACTCGAGTATGTTCTGCTTAAAACCAATGCCACATTCAAACTCGAGTCCTTCAACCTGTAAGAGCGTTTTGAAGCACCATGTGACAGATTGCATATGAATTTGTTGTCACTTGAGGGTCAACAGTTATTCAGCTTTAGATGTGATTTTTTCACTGGAATCACTGGATTTACTGGAAAATATAACATATTATGCTATTAGCCACTGCCTGTAGGTCTCCCATTTCATACCATTTTTATTTACACATTCACATCACACCTCCCTTCCATGGAATCCCCCGCACTGCTAGAGTTCGTATTCACAGTCTATTCACAGGCTCTTTTTCATTTCAGAACCAATTTAGCTGGAACTCTCAGTGGCACACCAAGTGACGTCATTATTGAGAAGGAAGGCGATGAAGATGGAAGCGAAGAGACGAGCATTGGCAGCGCTGGCTCTCTAGGGCAGCCAAGGAACAACAGGTGGCAGCCATCTTGGGCAGCATGTGATACCACATCAGACGGTAATGCTGATCCAACACCACCAAGTTATTTTAGTACCTTGACACGTTTCCTCTCCATTCAATATACGTTGAATTGACTCTTATTTTAAACTTACAGAAGAAAATGAGGTTGCAAACGGGCAGTGGACCCCGCTCGAAAGATTTTTGGTCTCAGCTGGTGTGGAAGAGTACAAATCCAAACTCCTTGCACAACAGATCGATCTAGAAGCTGTTTTGATGATTACCGAACAGGATCTCATAGAATTAGGTTGGTGTCGAAAGGGAATATTACATTACTATTTTACTTTATATGGGAGCCTATAAAATGAGGCTATTTCATTGGGGCCAATAAATCTTACATGGATTCTGCACTATCTCCATTTCATGATCTGCGCCAAAATAACGGTATCTGGATTGGTTTCTCATATTGTAACTAACTACCTGCTATTTTATTTCGGAATTGATTTGATTTATACTTTGATGGCTTCCCAATTATGGTGACCCGTCATTCAATGTCATTCACGCATCTAAAGTTACTGGATATTCCAGTCCTGTAATGCCAACTACTGTAAACATAGTATAATAAGTACGTAATGTAATATGTAATATCATAAGCTGCCATTCCAGGCTGGAGCTTGTAATGGTTTGCTGAGTTTCCATTGCTTCTCGTGTTTTTGGTTCCACCGCTTGGAGGGTACCTGTCTGTGAATGCAGACCAGGTACCCCCCTGGGTGGGCGGAATTGCCTAACCTCCCCGGGAACAAGGGCAAACTCAGCTAACCATTCATCACATGGTAGCAGAACGTGGTTGGTAGGCACGTACTGGCTCTGCCTTGGTCCTCCTCCACTACTTTTTTTTGAGCTCTACGGAGTTCTAAGGAGCTTTCCCAGAAGGGACTCCAATTTAGGGATCATACCTATTTGTGTATAAGCATTCGTATTGGCATTATTCAATTTTTTTCTCTCTTCCAATCCTCTACATTCGAATTTTCTATGCCTGTATAATTCATTTGCGTAATCTTCTATTTCCAATTTTCTTTATTTCTATCCCCTGCCAATATCCATGCTTGTAGGAGCATAGTTCTCCACCAGTAATGAATTTGCAGTAGTATCATTACAGTGGAGGTTAACCATACCTTGGAGTTTTCCAGTTGATATTCCTGGATTGGAACTCCATACTACTTTCATTCCCTTTTTTTCTATCAACAGCAACCTGGCATACCAGGTGTTGTTAGAAAGGTGTGTTGGTGCTGTGAAAGCAGACCAGGACATCCCTCTGGGTGGGCGTAATTGCCTAACCTTTCAGGGTTACAGGGACATCAGCAAACCATTCATTTCAAGCTTCATGTCAGACTACCTTTTAGTGACACGTGGTCCTTAGATGTGGAGTATTCAGATTGATCCCTATAGGAGGATTAGTATTTATTCCCATCTTGTCAGGTCGTGCTGGGATTCAAACAGACGACCTCAGCACTAAGTTAACACCTTAAATCCTTTCATATTAATTCGTAAGCGATTTGCCTCTGGATCATAGATCCCCACATAATATATTATATGGCGCTCATTAAGATAGTTATTGGTGACAGACTACTTGTTATTTTCAGGATTCCCAATGGGGCCACGAAGAAAGCTGCTTCACGCCGTAGAACAGAGGAAACAAGCTCTCAACAACCCTGGCAAACTAAGAGACACCAGATTGTGACCCTCAACAGCTGTTAAATGTCGTATCCCTCGTTTAATTCCAGCTCACTGGTCTTCCGGTAAATGCGTAGAAGACTCGGTTTAACCGTTACCACATCAATCCATGCTAGGCCTCATGAATGAAGAATGTTCGAAACTTCAATCATATGTCTAATCCTACACAAGGATCCAATGTTTCTGACCTGAGTTTTTTATTTTGAATTTCTCATATTCATGACCAACCCCAACTTCTTGGATTCATGAGCCATTTTGAAAACAGATTGCAGCATCTTTTTTGTTATGGTGTGTGTATTTTGGATTGTAGAACAATTTATAGCTTAAATTTAAGGATCATGGTGCGTTTTTCTGTAGATTTGTTCTTGCTGCCTTCAGAGTAGAAAGTGAACTGTACGTTTTTGGAGTACCACACTGATCAAACACTAGGGGGAGTAGGTCGCGTACGAAGAGTATGTAATCATCACCAACAATCTTATGCTAACTAAGTAGGTATATTCCGAATACAATCATTCACATGCCTACTTCTTATTATACAGTCCACTTTGTTTACCAGTGAGATTTTCAATCCTGTGCTTTGATAGCTCTCAGACAGCTAAATACGAGGTTTACAGCTTTCTTGAAGAGATCATTTTAGAATTCATTGAAATTGATCATTAGAATGTGATAGTAATAATAAACCTACAGTGATAAAACTGCAGTGATTCATGTTGCGAAACGGTAATAACCCTAAAATGTTGAACAGTTAGGTCGATCATGAGAGATCTTGGGCGTTATGAATAAAGTACATTTGTGCAGGCTCAGATGAGATCGAATAGAAAACGTCTGTAACTAAGTAGTTAAATGTAGGTCATCTTTCTCATCTCCCAGTGCGCTTATATGTGCTCGTAAATAGAGTATTTGGATAGTAATTACTTAAGTACGTGGTGCAGGCGGTTTCTCGACCGCCACTGCTCTGACAGTTTGTTGGCGCTTGCCAAGCTTATACCAAAGATTTTAATATCACTTACGTTCCCATCTATTTGTGGAATAAATGATTTAAAACGAACCTTTCGCTTTTTGATTTTCATAAATTGTAAAAAGTTTGTACAATAAATTATAAATTATGTTTCAGTTGCTACAATGATGTCGACATTTCTGAAAATTAGTTGTTATCAATTTGGCCTAACAGCTAATTTTCTAACGAACCCAAGGAATCCCCAAGGTATTTGTATCCAAAACACGTACATTTAAATGGAAAGCGTGTTTTCGCTCATCCAATTTTCGAAGGCCATTGGACGAAACAATGATTGTTAATAGCCAAGGAAGTTGAGTGCAAAATAGGGCTCTGGCCTCAAAAATTGGCTTACATTTACTTGAAAAAAAAAACTAGAAAGAGAAAAAATTTGAGCTCCGACCAAGTTTTCTGCGTTGGGCTGCCTCAGCGGAAATTTGGCACTACTGCCTTTTGGTTTATTATCTTCGATAATGAACCATTGGAATCGCCCAAAGAAAAAAATTTTTTAACCCCCCCTCAAAATTTGTTGGTTTACGTTTCAAGATACGTAGATTCAGAAAATCGAATAAAAAAAAATCCGTCCGTCCGCCGTACGCCGTACGCCGTACGCCGTACGCCGTCCGCCGTCCGCCGTCCGCCGTACGCCGTCCGCGCCACTTTGGCCAGTTAGCGTTGAGTTAAAATTACGAAATTTTTTTTATGGGTTTAGACCAACCCCACAATGGTCCTCGAAACTTTTCATAACCCTAGGTCAAGGGGAAGGGGTTCAAAACGAATTTTGAAAATTTGAAAATCTCATATCTCGAAAAATTCATATAGAACGGTATGTTTTTTATTTCATATTTAGATAGAGTTTGTTGCGTAGAATTTTTTAAGACCATCCGCAGCTTTGTACGACCAGCCGTTCGTTCACAATGACGGCTCAAAGATTGTGCCTCACAACCCGATCGTGAATCAAACTGTTGAAATACAGGTCCATTTTCATACTAACAAGCTCTTTTGAACATCATATGGCTTAAGTGATGTCGAGTTTGTTGTTCTGAGGTGCGTTTCGTGCTACGGAAATGAAGGTAATTTCGAATGTTTGTTGGTAGGTACTTCTTTTATCGAAAAATTATTATCGACGTAGTATTAAAAACCCCAGAATTTTATCGTATTAATTAATCATAATTAATAATTATTATTATTAATAATAAATACGAATTATTCATACCTAACAATAAATTATAATAATTCTCACTAGGTACTTGATAAAATTGTTAATAATTAGGGATAATTGATAATAATAATTAATCTAACATTTAGGATCTAGACATTTAGACCTAGTGATCTAGACAGAAGGGTGATCTGTACAAAGAAGATAATGAACCGTTGTGTCAAGAATTTGCAGAGTTTTTTGGTTTAAAATTCATATCTCAGTACTGGAGTGAGCGAATGTCAAATTTTAAGAAGCATTTGATTTAAAATTAAATTTCCAACAACTTTGGTCCTATGACATTTTTCAGTCGAAGCAGTCGTTTTCAACCTACTGGCGTTAGAAGTTGAGGGTTGTCAACTTTTTAGCGAACTTGGTAAAAATCGCTTATCTTTGACGGGCGATTGCGGCTGATTTCGATTTGTGGGACCGATTTGGATGTTTGAAACACCATTCGTCATGGAATGTAGTGCTCTTTTAAAAATGAACTGGTGACATTTTCTGTAGGATGAGTACTTTTCGAGTTATACGCGAAAAAGGGGGCAAATTTACTCGATTTTTAAGCCCTTAAATATGAAGCACTACCCAGAAACCGTTGCAAACTCATATACCCGTTATTCAGGACCCTCAAAAGGGATTAAAACGATTTCCAGGTCTCGAGCAATATTTGGCCTATTTCTAGAACCAAGATGAGGCCTGTAGTTATAGATAAGTGTATTGTTGGATTAGAAGAACTGGGTTTAGGGCCCCTAAACCCAAAGAGTTTTCTTATGATGACCTACTGCTACAAGGTTTCCTATATTCTAGCGGGATTTCATAATATGAAATATTATGTCACATGGCCTCACATCTATATCAAGATAAAATTGAATAAGGAAACTGATAGTGTTCATCGAGGCTTAGGGGGTTGATTGATTATTTTTTCAAGGAGTTTCTTTTACGTGTAAATATACTGTACTTTTCTAGTCCTTTCATATAATGCAACAAAATATATAAATAAATAATAATGATCGCATCAACTGTTTTGACAACGTTCGTCAAATGGGTGGGATAGCTTCCTCACATCGTTACGTGGTTCATATTAGTTTCGAGTGAGTGCCCATGAACTTGACTGCATAATCAGGATACTACCTACTGAAAATATTTATCTTACGTATTCTGGTATGAACTGTAAATTTTAATACTTGGGAGGATCTTGACTGCTATCTTAATGCAATATCAACTTCATTTGTATCTATTGAGACAAATTTGATGGCGAACTCAAATGTACCAATTGGTCCGGTCAATGGAATGAAGCCACCAACAGTAATTCCCAAATGTCTTATTATCCTTACACCACCATTCGAAAATATTATATTATATACCTGCCTACCATTCCATCTGTTTAAGCGCGGTATCCTCTGTTTCCAGGTAAATGTTTTTACCTTGGGACCCAAAAGGTGTTTATAGGAAGAGTAAACAGGAGAAACTCCGTTAGGTGTTTGCTCAAGATACCGTCGAAAGCGTGGCCTCACACATCGTTGTTTCCTTGTAAACACACCAAGCACGTTTTTTCACTCGTTTCAACGCAGAATTGGCTGCTGCAGCGCCAAGTCATGTGTAATCAGCTGTGACGTTTTCGTAGATCTACACAATACAACCACCATTACCGAAACTTTTTCGAATATGCAGAAATATGTGCGTCTGTGAGTCATTCTAGCAGAGACCACTAGCGAAGGATCTATCAGATCTATCCTCAACTTGTATTTTACATATTAATGCAAGAGGCACTTTTTGTTGCAAATTAGCTGTAGAATTGATTCCTTGAGTTGGTCCCATAATTTCTGTAGACACCCGGTCAATTTTGGTGAAAAGTAGGGCTAACTCTATAATTGTCCACTCGTTCGTTATGGTTAAAGTTCAGTCTCGCTCTCTTTACTTGTCGATCTATTACAGCTCTGAATTGATATTGATTGTTAAAAGTCGACTTCATTCAAAATTAATAGGTACCTATCTCTCTTTGATCTGAATTAAACTTCTTCCGAGATGAATCGAGTTAATTGTTAAAAGTCGAGTTGATGAACTCAAAATGTCCTCTGGTTATCTAAAAATCTCAATTTTTAATTTTTAAGAGCAAGACCAATAAATTTATCGATGATTAGGTGAAAAAATCGTCGTTTAAGATGCAACACCGCCTAACCCACTTTTTCCAGTTTTTCGGGGGAGACAAAAAACTGTTTATTCCTCAAGTGCCCTGCTTTTCCAACTGAAGAATGATGTTTTTTTTATATCCCAGTGTCTTCCCACATACATTATAATATAATGTATGTGGGAAGACACTATGATAGATTATAATAGAATATTAAGACATATTATGATAGATTATTATAATAAAATCATTAAAATTCGAGAAAAAGAGAGGGTTAGGTGGTGTCATCCTTTCGGCGAATAACTCACTCCCATTGATTGCTAGGCCCTGACAACTGTTTGTAACTTCTTTGGCGCGGTATTTTGAATCAGAATCATATAAAAACTCATTTTCGCCAAAAAGTGGGTTAGGCGGTGTTGCATCTTAATCTACCAAAAGTTTTGGGCAATACCACATATCTAACGGTTTTTTTGTAATTTCGATATCAGACTACTGAAACCTCTTACAAAATGTGTGATACCTTCTAGACTATCAAAAACTATCTGAAAACGGTGAGAAAAATGACAGAAGTGCCAATATGTTAGACAAGAACATGTTCTTTCATCCTCCTGAAAAGTTGGCAAAAGTTAGATACGTGGTGTTGCCTCCTAAGCGACGATATTACTCGTATATGTATTTATTTTTTTTATGTGATAATAAAAAAAACTGATTTTATTTTCCCATCCCCCCCTGTTTCTCAATCTTGTTGCCTAGCAACTGTAGTCGATTACTGTAGGGCATCCATCATACCCCCAAATGTATGGATGGATTACTATATTACTCAAGTCTAAAAATATTAAAACTCTTCAAGAACGCCTCGCGTGGGGAAAGGCGAGAGCGCGACGCCTCCCGCGGAAAACGATGACTCTCGAAGAATTTCCCCCTTCAAGAAAATCTTCTCTGGGTGAGCCTTCTGCGCAAGACCGTACAATTTCTGTGGCTCATCAAAACCATTAGAACGTGCATTTTTCGAACCATTCTACTCCGATCCGAAGCACGCTCTATCCCTGCTGGAGCTCGAGGACAGGAAGAATCTGCCCAGGAGACCGATCAACCTCTGGGACTGGACACCAGTAGCATTCACCCTACCTGGTTCAGCTGACGGCCTAGCCAACCGATCTTCAAGCTGCTGCATCTTGGAACCTCGCCAGACAGCCAGGAGGAATTAAGGTAGGAGATTTTCCAATCTCTCCCCAATAAGCCAACATTTCAACCCTTCAAGAATTCATCTCTTCAAGTACTCATCTCTTCAAGAACTCATCTCTTTCCCCATTAAATTCAGTCTCATCTATTTTGTAATTGCATAAATATTTGCTATTTAAATAATAATATTGAAGTAGGGTTGACAATGTGCGTGTCCTTCCTTCACCTAGCTGCCTTCTGGAAAATTCTAAAGATTCTAAGTAGGGTACAAAATATCCAAAGCTGTGGACCGTAGTTTAGTTTCCTCTATGGTATAACGGACAATGTTGAGTTACAATTTGTTGAAAAATCTATAATGGTGTTTTCAATCAATTTACACAGTAGACAAAGTTAAGATTTTTTCGATGTCCGATCTCGCAAAATAAAGCAGTGCACAAACGAGACTATGATTGACATAGTTATTTTTTCTTTTTGTCCTTCGCCTCTTGCAATTTGCTCAACCGTTCATCCAGCAACTCCTTGAGCATCTTCTTCCGAGCTTTGAACGATTTGTAGGTCGCGCTGGCCCAAGCGTAGGCGGACGTCGTTTTGAGACTGTCCGACGTCGTTTCGAGGGCAACGGCGGCTTTGAGCGGTTCGACGAATTCCGACATTTTCAACGGCCTCTGAACGAGCTCCTTGTTCCGTTGAGACGTCATCGTCATTTTGGAAAACACGCGAGTCAGATCGGGCGTCTTGTAGGTTTTCGTCGGTTCGACGAGACCCATGTACGGGAAGCTACGCGACGGAGGGCCGTTCCGGAACAAGTATTTGCCCCAATGGTCCGCACTGAGGTGGTAGTCTTTGTAAGGGAACGGTATGATTTTGTCGAATACTTTACCCATTTTACCTCCATTGACGAGTCCTGGTTGGTCTGTCGCACCGATCATGAGGATCCGGAACTTCCTATTGATGTTTTTCTTTAGTTTTGAAACCTGCAACATAAATGGGTGGATCAATTTAATTAAAAAACATGATTTTGATCTACGAGTATCAGCGAAAACTATCTCTTTTGACGTCGTACCTTAATAAAAACTCCTAAGCCGTCACCTGAAAAATATTTTTCAAATCTATGATGTCTGAAAAGATCCCATTTTGTGAGAACCACCCAAAGTCGCTATAAGGATGGTATTTAGTTTAAGGCTGTATGTTTATATTGACGCTGTAGGTACTTCTTCCAATGCACAAAAACCGAGTTGTGAATCTAGTGGGTATTCATATTTTCATGAAAAAGCACCCCCCCAGGAATTAGGTGTTTCTTTACAAGTTGAGCACGAAATACTGGATGTTTCAAATTTGAACAACTTACTACAGTAGGGTGACGAAAAAATCCGGATTTTCGATAAATAGGCTGTTTTTAGCGAATTTTTGAAGATCGGTCCAAATTTGTTTAAACTCGAAATTTGCGTACCACCGAAATCCCTTCCAGACCATCCTGAATTCACTACCAAAAGACACAAAAAATCATATTTATATTCATGTATGTGCCATTTCAGAGGGTAACTCTTGATAGAAAAACGAGATAAAACGTTCAAATTTGCACAAATAATCTGTCTTGGCAATCAAAAGGCTAAGTTCGTAGATGGGGAGTTTTGGGTACTCTAAGGGGGGTTTTGGGGTTTTTTAGGAGGGGAAATCACCCATAAATTCCCTAAGTGAACCAGTCTTACAAGTGACACCTCATTTTAAAGACTTTCAATTTTCTTATGTACTTATTATTAAATAATAAATACATTAAATAATAAATCCGTTTTTGTTTTCGGGATAAAACTACACATTGCCATATTACGACTTGGGAAGCATGGGAACCATGCATGGGAACCATGCTTCCCAAGTCGTAATATGGCAATGTGTAGTTTTATCCCGAAAACAAAAACGGCTAGTCACGGTGTTGTCGATATTTCCTGAATATCGATTCGATTCTGAGTCATATTAATCTTATGATTCCTTTATTAATAATCGATGAATTACAATTTGTTGGTGATAATTTCGTTTCACGAATACCATTCATTTCTCATCATTTGAAACGCAACAAGTTTCCTACCACCAATTTAACCATTACGTTGCCACTAACCATTTTGGTGTAAGGGCTGAGCTCCGCCGGGACGCCTTTCTCCTTCTTCCTGTACATAAGATGGCAGTTGTCGACGAGGATGATGGTCGGTTGTGCTGATTTGGCGATTTTGGTGATCATTCCCGCCAGTTGGTTGATCGGAATGTCACCTTCCGGCCGTTGAGGGTCTACGTGGATGAGAACTGCGCCCGTTTCGTGGGCCACCGAGCAGACTAACCTGATTGGCATGCCATATGGACGAAAGAATATAACCAGCGAGCCGTGGGATGGTTTGGTATTTTAAAGCTGGAGGAATAAAATTTGTTTAATACACAAATCATCGGTACTGCAGAACCCCGTGATAGCAAAGGCAGTTCGTTCAGTTGTATATCGTCGGCCTATAGTGATACATCGTAAGTGAGAAAAATTCATTTTGGGGGGTTTTTGGAACCGTTGGATTCAGAAGAACTGCCCGCGTCGGTGTCATGAGACATCGTAACTCTGAAAATATGCCCTAAGCTCTTGTATTTAAGCAGTGGCGGCGCATGTGCATTCCCAGCCAGTAAACCAAAAATAATAACCAAATTTTACTATTGGATTGACGCGTAAACAGAGCCACTCCTGTCACCTGGGGAAAACGAACAACCAATCGCCTCGGAGCATCTGCTCATATACCCCTCCCTTACCTCACA
The DNA here is from genome assembly GCA_963920205.1 of Stenodema calcarata. Lineage (NCBI taxonomy): Eukaryota > Metazoa > Arthropoda > Insecta > Hemiptera > Miridae > Stenodema > Stenodema calcarata. The sequence continues at coordinate 13,262,279 of OY986061.1, read as the reverse complement.
TTTACTCGTGCCTTCTGCTGACAATTTTCGGTTTGAATGTCGGGTGAGATTGACCAATCAGAGAGCGCAAAGCAAGAGTATGAAATTTGCCACTAGGCATTAGAATGGTATTTTCAACATGTTAATTGAATCATTTGTAACATGTTACTCAATTTTTTCTAGCTATTTTCCAGGATTTAACATCGAACACTCTTTTAGGGGGTTTCTTCGTTTCTAATGAATACATTGACGTTCCTCTAATGATGTTCGGCTCATTTCGAAATCCTAGCCCTCTGAATCTTGGAAAACTACCGTTAATAAGAACAATTTGGTTTATAGATCTGCGTTTGAATAGCATAATCAATACATGTGAGGCAACCCAAAAACATTCGATATTTTACCTGTAATTGAGTTGTTTGCTTCCCCTGAAAATTGAGATGTTTTCACTTACAAGGCATCACATCTCGGCCGACGATAGTCATCTATAGATAGTACCTTCCTATTAGGTGGTTGTATACATACCAATGGAAACGAATCGGGTAAGATTTGACCAATTCGAATATCGAGAGTCTCACGGCAACTCCCCACATCGTCACTTTTTGCCAAAATGAGTTATGCATACCATTCGAAGGGTCTTCTCCCGGCGGATCGATCTAAGTATAAGTTCGGTACCTAAATTAGTCAACACTAAATCTCACGATTTATTTTACTGAATTAGCCTTCTAGATCATACAAAATTTCATCGTCCAAACACCCCCTATCGTCCCCGCTCTGGCGATCAACACCCCACATCGTCATGTTTTTTGGAAAAAATACGTGGTTTAAGAAAATTAGAAGGTTTGTGAAATAAGGTATTTTAAAGGGAAAGGAGAAAATCATTGGCATATGGTTTTTTGGTTCTGCTGAAAAGTCGCCAAAATGACATTGTGGGGAGTTGCCGTGAGACTCTCGATATTGTATTAAGTGGTGATGGTCTTTCTTGCTAACTCAATAATTCAAGTAGTATTGCAGTCGAATGTGGTTTGTAAATGTTGATTTCGAAATTCAAAAGCTACGTAGAACTTCAAGATCTCAAAAAAGTTGATGTGATTTAATGTTTCATAAGGAAGTCGAAGACAAAGTTACAATCTCTCCGAGCGTCGATTCCCTGAACCTGATCCTAATCTTCATTTCTTGTTGAGTAAACTGCCTACAGCCTGTTTTTCAGCCGCCTTCACTCTCTCAAGGCGAACCCTTGCACAATTAAGATGATAACCACCTATTTATCACCTCGCGAGGCCCGGCGAACCCAACGGCGCTTACGACCGGACCGTATTGACGAATGGTCGTGTCCGCCAGAGGTAGAACGCACCAAATTTTGACCAGTTGGTACAAATCACCCCAAGCCGGCTCGGGTTCAGTCAAGTACTGATCGATCCATTCGGAGTTCGCGTACGAGAACTGATTAGTCCCCGGCATGTGGCTCAGGACGTTATTGCGGTAGTTCCGGAAGTAGCCTTCTCTGGCTAAAGCGTAAACGATGTCCCACTTCTCGGTATCTCCTAGAGCCCACTCTTTCTTAGGTTTCTTCATGGCTGTTGTAGAATTTAAACGAAAAAAAAAAAAAAAAAAAAAAAACCCATCCATTAATATCAAATTGTCTTATTTGCATTAAACAATAATATGGGTATTTACTTATAATGATCCTGAGTAGTGCTCTCTATGAACATAACACAGGCAGATCATTGACGGAACTAGGGTGGGCTTAGGCCCTCCTTGAGCAACGGTTAGCCCTCCCCCCCTAGAATAATAAATATATGGTTAAAATGACTGGATACCATATAATTTTTTACTGAGAACTTCTTTTGGTTTATTTTGGTTCACTATCTTCAATGATGAACCATTGGAATCGCTAGAGACAAAAATTACCCCCCCCCCCCCCCCTCCCCTTCAAAATGTGAGAGTTTACATTTCAAGATACGTAGATTCCAAAAATCAAAGAAAAAAATCCCGTCCGTACGCCGTACTTTGCACTCTGCCCAGTTAGTTGTGTGATAAAATGACGAAATTCAGTTTATGGGTTCGGACCAACCCCACAATGGCCCTTGAAACTTTTCACAACCCTATGTCAATGGGAAGGGGTTCAAAACCAATTTTGAAATTTTGAATAATTCATATCTCGAAGCCCCCTCCCCCCTACCCCTCTATCACCCTAGTTACGCCAATGAGACATGTTTTCATAACTTTACGCAATGTACCTGGTGGATTTCTTTTTTTCAAATTCGGAGCTTTCCTGTGTTTCTTAGACATTTTCACTCTGACTTCTTTCTGTAAAGCAATCATTCTCCTGTCCACTCGGTTTCTCAATTGCAAATGAATGCTGTTCGCAGTCTTCCAGTTCACGTCTGCATCCTGGAACAGTCTCGGAGCTATCATCGGGTGTATTTCGTTTTCCTCGTAGTCGTGAGCCATCTCCAGATCATGCGACCGTTGCAAGACGAACAACGGGATTTGACTCTCTTGGGGTTTGTACCCTTCTTCCTCTTTGCCTTTTTTCTGACTCTTTTCTTTCTGCTCTTTCTGTTTCTCTTTCTGCTCTTTCCTCTTCTTGTCTTCCGCTTCTCGAGCCTCCTTCGGCATCGCCTGCCGCGCCAATCCGAGCGGTTTGACGGCCATGTACTCTTCTTTGGTTATGTGGTTGCCCGACACCACCAACGCCGAGCCCATCAGTGGCGGACCTCTTTGAGGGATGTTCACAATTTCATCGAAATGCGCTTCGATGTACTCATCCGTCAGAACTTTCGGTATTCCAACCACGAAATTCGGAGGAGGCAACACTTTCTTATCTGGATTAGGTAAGTCCATCAAATCCCAACCGTACTTCACAACATGCTGTTTAGATTCCTGATGCCAAGCCCTGAAATATTCCAATATTTCATCAATTATATCCATTTCTTTCTGATTCGTATTTTGTGAAAATTCTACTTCACCGTGGGCCTCCGCTCTAACCATGTCTTCATACGACTCCTGCATCATTTTCCTCAACTGCGACTTATACCGCTGGTATTTCTCACAAAAGTCTGTGTTTTCCGATCGCACTGGTAGCAAACCGTACACTTGTAACATGAGATTGGTCCGTTTGACTTCAGCAGGGACCTCTGCTGCAGTTTTCTTTCTAATCGCTTCACGATCCCTGAAAACAATAGGATAAACAAAGTCCTCCTTGGACTTCAAAACAGTCTTCAGACCCTTCCTCCTATTCATTAATATCATGAATATCTTCTCGTGCCTCTCCTTCATAATCATATAATAAATCCCCCCTGTTCGAGCTCTCTCGTGTTTCTGCAAAAGAGCAATAGCCACAACGAATTTTCCATACTCGAAAGGATCAACCAATTTGCGGTACCCGTGAAAATATTTTTCACCCTGAAAGTAAGGAGCTCTAACTATATCTCGAGCGAATGGAAATTTCCACGATTCGTACGGTTCGTTTAAAGGTTGTTTCATCAGAGTTTTCATAGCTTCGTAGACTTTGTCGCGTTTATTGCCCATCATCTGAATAATTTTTTTAATCTCACCTCTTCCTGTGTAGGGCGGAGTGAACTGCTGAGGGCGTCGCGCCGGAGATGAAAGTCTTTCTGCCAAACCTCTGGTTCGATTCCAAGCTTTCTGCGTCTGGTCCGCTAGATCGCGCTCTATACGCCGACCCTCATTTTCCCCCTCTATCATTTTACTGGCTTTTATATCAGCCAAATAATACTTCTTCAAGTCCAGAGCCAGCTCTCGTACTGGTTTCTTTGGGTTCGGCTTTAAAACGAGGCCGTCTTTAATTTTTTCAGCAAACCGAAAAAATTCCTTCACCACGAAAGACCTCTCCATACGGTAGTACTCGGGGATTTCGATTTCTATGTCCCTCCTACTGAGTCCCATTTCCACCAACAAATCATCGAGATAAGGATAATCTGTCTTCATCAGCTTAGCCATTTCTGCTTTCAGTTCCACGATTCTGCCCAGCAAGTTCGACACGATTGGCTTGAGCCTCTCCCTCTTGTGGTAAGAAACAGTCATGTTTATAAGTTTCACGAATGAATTTGTCAACAGAATATATTTGATGTACAGAGAGCACATGAATCTGTAGGCTTTATCGATATTTGGAATCGGCTTCAAGCTTTGCCATCCCAGGTCTTCTTCTGTTAACGTCCTGAGACTCTGAATCAACTGCCTCGACAAATTATAAGAAAACTTGAGAGTCGACATTATGGTCCTGAATTTCTGATAAAATCTACTTCGTTGAAGTACGCCGAAATTTGAAGATAAATATTAAATTTGACACTTCTACGTCAATTGCCTTCCTACTCAACTATCACATTTCTACCGCAACAAAATATTACTTGCTACCAGGAGATTCAAGTAGTTTAAATCGACTTGTTATAGTGGATGGCCCACACTAAGTTTGAACTGAAGTATTTGGTTGCGTTAAACGAAGGGTTTGATGCACTACAGAGGAAACTATCCAACCTGATCGGTGAATGCGGACCTTTTGGTGAAGAGCACTGGTGATCAGGGACAGTCTCAGATGAGGACCATGCACAACGCACGTGAATGCTCTTTACGTCCTGGAAGGTTTTCATTTATTTATTCATTGGCTTCGGGTGAGAAATCATAAATCATAACCTGAAATCATTTAATAAATTCAGCAGAATGGAGCTGCAGGAGATCCAAATTTTGGTGGTGTATCATAATTAGGTGATGTTCTTCTTCGTTACAAAGACAACACTGGTCGCTCTCAGACCTTTCAATCCTTGGTAGACAGGATTTTTCCAGAGTCTTTCCGGAGTCTCCATATTGTTCGGTGGAAATGTTTATTTCTTTCAGGCGTTCTCCGTGACCACAGCTCCTCTTTAGGCTTGGGGGACAGAGTGACATATCGGCGTCCCACGTTTCCCCGTTTTGCCCTGAATGTTCTGTTGAAGTCTCATGGGGGAAACTCCGCTCCTTTGGCCGTAGTAAACGTGGGAAGTGTCGAGGCCTTTTTAGTCAACCTTTTAGGGGGGGGGGGGGGGGATGAAGATTAAACCAATTTCTGGCCGATTTAGTTGCGAGAACACTTGTAAGTTGTAGTAGGAAATTTTTTAAACATTTTTCATCCACCACCTTCATCCACCCTGTTACTCAACACTCAACACTCTCTTGGGTCAATTCGTTAGAAACTAGTGGTATCATTACGGATAGAGCTGTACGTTTATAGCTATTAGTGCGTCTACTATATCTCAGGTCGAAGGGACCTAAAGAAGGCGTGTGGTTTCGAAAGAGAACAAAGTAAAGGTACCTACACCTGAGCAGCTCTCGAGTCCGTAGATGTTCATAACTGCAGGAAATCCTTGTTTCCCTTCTTTCTTTTGACGTTCCACCTGCTCACTGTCTCACCACCTGTGATCGGCAGGCCGTTCACGGGTTCTACCGTTTACCTTTCTAGATCTCAACAGTGCCATTATGTCAGATTTATTTCTTAGTTCGGTCTCAAGTTTCTTATATCCGTTGAAAGGGACCATCGATGTCATTCTGCCTGGAAGCCTTGGCGTAGGATAAAGTATCTCCAGAACTTACTTCACCTACTTTTATTGTAGTAGTGGGGCAGAACTTCATGTCAAACTGTGGACCGTTGAAATAAATCATGCGATGGCGCCGGGATATAAATACTGTGCTGATATACACTGCGTTCAAAATCTAAGGAAAGGAGTGTTGGGACGAACTGAGGACTTCACTGCACAGTGCTAATATCAAAATTTCATCGGTAGCTTATTTCCCATGAAGCAGGCGGCTCTTGACGTGAATTCTACGAATAATGGTGGACATGATTTTTGCAATTTTTTACTTCGATTTTTGAAAAGCTGCATGAGATTTTGAGAAAGTGAAAAGACGATTTCTCTGCATCGCAATCTGAAAAAGACTAAAATACTAAGAGTATAACTTGTAATATCTTCAAGTATCATCCGCATGAAGGCAAGTTGGGTTACCAAATCGATGTTTACTCACGAAAATGTGACAGCGGGTGTGCGAATCGGAAACTGAGCGAGTGTGCAAAATGGAAGCTGACTTTGATACCATTTCTGCTTTACTCCTTGAATCTCTCTTTAAATACCTCACTAATGTGGTGAGCATGCCAAATCGTTGGTTGCCCAATAGTTCGGAGGGGTTATCTCTTGGGCTGAGGAATATGGGAACATGGCAGTGAAACATGGCCGTGACATACTCTGTGCATTTATCCGATGTAACAACTCTTGAGCGAGATGATGTTGAGATTATGGAGGGTTTTCGCCGGGGCGTGAGACCAGAGCGTCTGAGAAATTGACCATGTATAGATAATAATATTATCTATATTATAGCTGTATAGTGTCAAATGTGCGAGCTTCAAGAAGGACACGGAACTTGAATTTCGAGAGATCCGACGGTTTTTGAGGATACGATACAGATTTGCCGAAGGAGTATCCCCTGTGAGACATCCTCCAAGCGACCTTCACCAATTCCTTCGCATAAGCCCCACAGCCAGACCACCATGCCAGAGCCCATGATGGGTTGCTGACAGTACTGACGGGTTGAAGAGTGTCCAGTACTGTGAAATGTCATGGAGGTTTCGGTTGCCCTTCATCTTGGAACAGTAAATTGTTCCCTGAATTTATTGCTGGAATACAACCAAGTCCTTACCGTCATAGTCCACCACCAACGTTATGGCAGTATACATTTTTATCTTATGTAGACGAATTGGCGAATTGTTCATACTTCCAGCTGACGTTGAATAACCAAGCTGTATATTTTATTTACCAATAATATATTTCTTTTCTTGCTTTTAATGTAAATAAACCTCTTTTCGTCTTTCTTCTTCAGTGTCACACACTTCACTTATCCACCTTCGCAAAGCACTCGCATTTATTAGACCCAAAGTCCCCTCGGAGAAACTTTGTGCGGGGGATTTAGAACCGCCAACCTGAGTGCAAGGGCAATGTTTTACCGGCTAAGTCGGGAGATTTCCTCATAAATAATCGCCCACCTTACCGGCCTCCTTCGGAGGTACCGTCTTGAAATAATAATTCCTTGTTAGGGGGTAAGAAATCATACGGTCCGAGGACATATATCCCAAGTCACCCGACCCGCCTATTCTCGGGGTTTTTATCCACCACTTCTTTTCGCCTTTTCTTTTTTTTCAAACCTCTCCAGTAATGTCACACTCCCTTGAATTCATATTGTAATCTATGAGAGCCGTGATAAATGTATCACCTCGCGCCGGTTGCGTCGCCCAGTTGCCATATTTCCAAGGACTTTAAAAATGTATTTCAAAGGCAAACCGGTTCCACTCGCTTCTTTTCCTCTCCCGAAAATCATGTTTACATGTAATGAATCGTAGTTGTGCGGAACGAAAACGGAAATTGATTTTTTCTGACCCCTTTAACGAATTTAGTATCGGATTCATTGTACTTCTGGCAGACAAGCAGAGTAGATCAAATAGAGTTGAGGTCACAATACAACACCTTGAGGCACTCCAGCTCTGATCTCTTATGCCTCTAAGTAGGCGTTTTCTGTTTGATTCTGAAGAACCTATTTGTATTCCTTCGAAATATTTTGGCAATACTTGGTAAAGTTTCTATTCAGTCCCTCGTGCTATACTTAGTCGAAGGCCTCACATAAATCGAGGAAAACAGATGAACAAACTTTCTTCTCCACTAGAACATTTTCGATTTCGCTCATAAGCCTGTGTTCGATAGTCAAATTTTTCTTATTCTGAATCCGAATTGGTGGGACGGAATCAAGTTCTTCTGTTCAATGTAAGGAATAAGCTTCATTTTAATAATTTCTCGAACAATTTGAACATTGTTGGTAGCAGTGATGTTGGTCTGCAGGATGTTCTCTCCCCAACTGGTTTATCTGCTTGGGGTATCATGATTACCTCTGGTATCACAAATTTGACAGCCATGTTCGACAATTTGAAATCGAGCTTTTAGAAAAATCCTAAAAGTACTCGCTCGAAATTGAAATTTCTCCGAGCTATCCCTCAGCATAATTCATTCCCGTTTACAGAATTCCGTATTTATGAAATTTTACTATAAGGGTGGCAAGTGGGCAAAATTTCTATTCTGTATACGTACACAACTTCAGGGAAGTAACTGTTCATCTCTCCACACTCAAGTGAAACCACAACCCTTATCGCTCAACGAAGAGAGAAATGAACAGAATTAGTGGTAACTGGCGGTAGTTGCAGCGAAACCAACGAAAATCTTTCCATCGTCAATTCTTTCCGAGCATTTATAATATCCTATTCACATTTTTATAATATCCTATTCACATTTTTATAACATCTATACAATTGTTGACAACATAAATCTGGACGAAGCCACATCTGGTCTATGTATTTATAGCCTGAGTTAGTACGTAAATGTTTGTTGATGATCTAAACTGCGGCCTTCAATCATGTCCGTAGACGTGGATGTTAGTTATTATTTCTCTTTATTGCTGATAAATATCGTGTTTTTTTCCTCCTTGCCGTTGTTTGAATCATCTTCAATTGTCGAATAGTTTTCCCTAATTTTATTAAGACTTGTAGTGCAGTCAGTATCCTTCACAAAGTCAGTGAACGTGTAGTGAGTTACGTATCAAGCGCTATGGAAGAAGTCGACTGCTTCAGCTACATGTTTTCTCAACTCCACAACTTCATGAGAAAAGGTTTGTTGACGGATGTCATATTTGTAGTGGGAAATTCCACGGTACGAGCTCACAAAGTGGTTTTAGCTTCGGCAAGCTCGTATTTCCGAACGATGTTTGAAGCATCGCAAGAAGCTCCTCCTTCGCCACTAACTGGATGTTTCCAGAAGAAGAACAGGCGCGCAGATGACAATTGTTATTCGAACGTCATTATGATCAAAGATACTGACGAAGATTGTTTCGTAGCTTTCTTAGACTACTTGTACTGCAGAGACATAAAGATCGTGGAAACGCGGGCTAAGGACATGATTCGTCTAGCTTACAAGTACAAAATTCAACATTTGCTACCTTTGTGTGACTCCTTCATTCAAGGGTCTTTGAGCAACGAGAACGCCGTCGAGTGTCTACTATTATCTGATCAGTGTGAGCGGAATGACTTGAAGAAAATCATCAAGTCCTACATCAAAAACCAACTGGAGTACATAATGGCTGGCGAAACGTGGAATTTATTAGAAAACAAATTTGAACTTACGACTGAAATTATTGAGTGGGACTCAAAAGAGTACTACGTGAAGAGGGAACACATGGACGAAGTTACCTGGACGTTGTGCAATGAAACGTGGAAGAACGAAATGAAAGAAGACATAATGGAAACAAGAGGTGTCATGATGATCAGTCCAATCATTTGTGGTGAACCGAAAATCGATATTTTCTTGTCATTTTATTGTCGAAACAACGCACTAGTTGTGGTAGGATTTTCAGATTACTGCTTCAGAAAGCCTTTCCCGCTGACGTTTACAGCGGCTATCAAGGATTTGAAAACTTCCCAAGTTGTCATGGAAAAGAAAGTCCATTTGGTGTGGACGCCCACGGAAATGGAGGGTACTGAAATCATGGCTTTGGCTGAAAGCAACGATCTCCGTTTCCAGTATCCTCTCACGCTGAAGGTTTCCGTACAGAAAACTCCGGTGATTTCCCAACATCCCTGTCTGAGAGGTTACAATTTTTATGAAATCCACAAGAGGTTCACTGACGTCACCATACAGGTTGTTAAATCGAAATTTAAACTGCACAAATTGGTACTGGCGTCCAAAAGTGAATATTTCGCTAAGCTGTTTGAAAATGACTTGGAGGAGTACAATTTTGCAGATACCGACGTCTGTTCGTTCACATGCCTCGTCAACTACATGTATTCCTGCATTTTCCCACCACCGGCCTCCGTGGACATGCGGCTTTTGGAGGGGGCTCAGAAGTACAAGCTGAGGGAGCTGTCCGAATACTGCATTACGATCCTCATCATCAATTTGGGCGTCACGAACGTCATCGAGATCTGCATACAAGCGGACAATATGGGTATTGAACAACTGAAAACGGCCGCGGTGGAGTTCATCGCGAACCACAGGGAGAAAGTTGTGAAATCAACAGATTGGAAGAGTATGAAGGGCTATCCTCATTTACTCAAGGAACTCATATCAAAAATATCACTGCACGAAAAAGACGAATTAGTTCCATGACGACGATAAGTTCTCCAGTATAATAAACGGTGTACTTACCGGATGTCTACGACGCTCGTGTGATTCGTGCTCAGTATTTACAAAGTACAATATGATGGCAAAAATGTGTATCAAATGTGTTTCTATGATGGCTCAACATTGAGTGAAACTATATGCGTAACTATATGCCATGCATGAATCAGAAAAATCTTGTAAACTGGCCAAAGGAGGAAGAATAGAAAGAATGTTGTACTCAAAAATGTATTTTTTCTTACAAATCTCCCATCACTATTAAATTTTACATCTCTAAATGGTATAAACTTTTGCCTTAAATACTGATTTTCATACAAGAGTAGAGCCGTGCAGTTTTGAATGTGTTGCAGCTGAAGAAGATGCCGAAATTCGATACGCGTGCTGGTGAATGCAGCTGAAGACGAAGAAATATCCGAGAGCAAAAGCTGATGCTCTAGGCTGACTTGAAATATCGAAATTATCCATTCAACGATAATGTTAGTATGTTTGTGAATGATATGGGGAGATATAATGAAAATAGTGAAGTAGTTATCGATGATGATGATGGCGGAAGTAGGAAGTATCAGATACTGCAGATTCTGCAGTATTATGTAGGGTTGGTTAACTATGCTGGGGATCTAGGACCGTTCAAATTGTCTTTCATCGCGCTCTGAATGTCTAGTACCTGCAAATGGTGTTTTTCTTGTTTCATCTGGGCGACCAAGTCCCTTAAATACTTCACGTCTCCTCTCAATTGCTCCAACTGGACTTTCTTCCTTTGCTGGCACCTTGCTGCAGCTTCCCTGTTTTTCCTTCTTTTTATTTCCAGCGGAGTTTCGCCGTTGCTTCCACCATTAGGTCGAGACCCGCTCCAGTACTGTTGGGCTCCTGCGGCAATCCTGTACGGTGGCCAATCGAAACGTCCTCCTAAGGTGCTGGGAGTCACGTTTGGGTTGGTCTGAGGAGGACACTGATTGTCAATGGGGATATTCGCAACTGTCCTAGGCCCTTCTTGTACATTCATCCTCCAATAATCGGTTCCCGATGACGTGGAATCACTTTTGACCTGCTCCACTGCGTCCATTGTACACTCCTTGAAATACCACGACTGATCACTGGCATCATCATGACAACTCGTTGCATCGCCACCGCACCCACTATAATCTAAATTAACTGCAAACATAACCAACTCCTGACTTCACTTCACGCCCCTCACGAACCAAGTCAACTGACGAACTCAAAGGCTGGTGGTCTATTAATTCCAGAAAAGAAACACCTCAGAATACCCCACTACTTCTCCCTTAATGTGAAGTAATTCAGTTCATTTGATACTTTGTACAGCGACCATCGACGTTTCTTCACGTCGATTGATCACAAACTTCACTGTTGTCGCTACCTCACTAAACCTTATCACCGTCTTGTGAAATCTAAGTGGATTCTTTACATTCAACCGTAAATTTCTACTATCAAAGTTACGCATTCCGTTTATCACGATACGGAAATGGGTTACTCATTCTACATGACGTTTATCTTCACTGATACCAGTTTATGTTTTCCTTGCGGGATCGAGACCTCTGCAGGAAGTTATGAGTAATAAATTAATAGTATGATTCTTGTTCACTAAAACTTCCCATTCAAGTGTAAATAACATGAATATCATCAGTCTCTTCACGATTACTCCAAATAACACATTCATACATACCGTCTAATTGAGACCGCGTAACCTAAATAATAGATCAGGTAACAGACATTCTAAATCTACGTACCAGCTCTACCTAGACCCTATTGGCCAACGCATTCACAGTCATTATAAATTATATAAACTATCGTAGCTAATTCCCATCCTCATTTTAGATAAGTTAAGAAAAACTGTGCCAATTCGTTTTGCCTCATTTGGAAAGTAAGCGGAGTTTTGAGGAAGATTTTTTTCCAGGTAGATTAGGAAGGTTTTAGGTTGAATGCTTACATGGCAGGAACATGCAGCTTCCACTAAAAGTTTCGTTCAAACAGGAATAAGAGGAAGAGGTCAGTACTTCCGAAACCCATCCTAGGCTCTCTATAGCGTATGGTGAAGAAGCAATAAGGATGAGGCCGCACTGATCAAGAGATCGGGAATGTTGTAGAAAAAATTCCTGCTTTTTTCATGACAACGCCCGTCCTCATTCCACTTGATTGACACATGACTTACCCACCAGACTTAGCCCTTAATGACCATCTGGGGGGAGAAACATTTCTAACAAGAGGATTATACTTGATTTGCCAATTTGGAAGACGATTCTTACCAAAAGAGGCTGAAGAAGCTCGAAATGTGAAATCGAAAAATGATAAAAACCCACTCGATCAAAATACGTTTATTTATTGTTTAATACGATCAAAATAATAATTATTAATTTTTTTAAAATTATGTTTGCAATCATTTTAAAGTCGAAACTTACTTCAAGAATGGCCCTCGTATTATACGGTAAGAAACCTGGTCAGCTGAAATCCGCCGTCGATGGATTTATAAGCAATGGTAGGAGAGAGAATGCGGAGAGGTAAATTATTAGACGATCCAGTCTTCCAGTCTTCTTCAGTATTCTCGCGGGCACTTTGTCGCATTCCTTGTAAAAATCAGGAGAATACGAGATGCCACCTGTAAGTACTGTAGAATGGCCCCTCACATTCTTCGTATCCCCCGATGGGACACCCCCGAAAAGACGTCCACAAAAATGTGGGAGTAATGTCACCTGAGACAATTGTCACAAAGATGCTTGAGATGAAGGAGAATTGGGAGGCAGTGACAAATTTTGTAGTGGCTTATTGTCAATACTGAAATATAGAATGGGAGGAGGCATAAAAAAAAGGAAAATAGGGAGAAGAAAGGCTGTGAAAGGGGCGTTTTCGGTCCACTGTCGCACTGCAAAGTCGTCATTGTATACTAATCTATATAACTAAATTTACATACGATTTTCGTGTTCCTTGGGTATTTTCGAAAAATTAAGTAATAACTATGGATCTCTCAGGTGAATCGACTTCAGTTCAAATTTGTTGCTTCAGCAGTTTCTGTATATAATTACAAATTCTTAGGCACAGAAGGGATTTTCCTTCTTTCTTAGATTCCAAACGATTCACACGCCTTGATAACTATTGAAGGACCACCTTGCATTTAATTCTTCGACGGGCCTTGGTTGTCGTATTACCGTCGGAATTTAATATATTAAGATATTCATCTTCATTTATCATTTTTTGAATCCACATCGTGAAATAAAGGTCATTTTGCGGGCACAGTTATCATCGAAAATCAAAGATGTGACACCATATGCACGGAAATAACTGCACGTTGAAGAAATGATCTCGAGATTCGGCGAAGCTGAGCTGGAACGCGGGTTCTGCGAGAGGAACGGAGGCTTCCGAACCGGTTTCACAGAAGGCGACCTCATACATCACGGGGCTTGTGATCTAATAAGCCGTAATTGCGACCATCCCTCCTCCTCGACCTTTAACTAACTATCCTTCGAGCCATGAATAAATCACAATCTCGAAGGAGAGGTTGAACGGACCGGTATTAATTTCTTTCTCATCCGTGGAAATGTATTATGTGGCTTCATTATTCCGAGACCTTGATAGAAATTACCACATATTTATCATGCGGTTAATCTGGCCAGCGATCAAATTTGGGGTCGGTCAATATATAAACAGTTTAACTAGCTATTCATTTTTTTTCCAATTTTTAAAACTTCACAGTGGTATAAAGCGGGATAACAAGACGTTGGCTTCGTAAAGTGTTGGAGGTCTGAACAGCTGTTTCCATTAAATCAAGATTTAATCACTTTTCTAACAAACGTAATTTCCACATGTTTCATCATTTGCAGGAAGGATTTTGTGGGAGTTATAAAGAGTTATGCAAAGTAGACAAGAAGACTTGTGTCCAGAAGAAATCGGCATCGGAGAATTTACTACAGGGATAAGTGGACGGGTACCAGCCAGTTCAATGGTCTTTATTCATTTTTTTCCCAACACTCATTTTGTGCTGTTGTTTCAGGTTTGAACTGTAACGCTGGCCAACTAACAAAAGTACTAACAACCCAAAAATAACAGCCTTCTGATTATATGCAGCTGATGTAACGAGTAGCGTGCTCACAAATTCGTATGAGAGCATCCTTAAGAATTGGTGTTCAAATTTCAAGGAAAGAATCCAAAATAAGCTGCATTTTTATGGTCGCACAGATTTTAGAATGATCTCCAGCCCTAAAGACATATCCATGTCAAAAATGTGTTTTTTGGTGCAGAGGAGATGATGTTTGATGTTGGGGGTTTTCGGTGTGTTGAATCCAAATCTAAAACCCGTTTTTGGCTACTAGGTCTAGTTTTTGAAATATAGCTCATATACCTATGTTGGAGGTAAAAACATAGAAAGAGGGTATGAAATTGAAAGATTAATTGAATTTTTTGAAATGCTAAGCACTCAAATAGAGCTAGAAATTAAGTGGAAATTGAGATATGAGCTGTATCTCAAACACTAGACCATATAAAGAAAAACGGGTTTCAGATTTGGATTTAGAACACTGAAAACCCGCAACACCAGCCCTCATATTCTCTTCACCAAACAACACATTTTTTGTTGGACAGTGTATTTCTTGTTACCTAAGTACCTACGTATTTAAAATTAACACTCTTAGGACATGGTTTACCCTCCCCGACCCTTTTATAATACAAAAGAGGTAAATAATATTATTATGTACCCACTGGAATTTACGTACGTAGGTACGTTATTTGACCAACCTGTTGGTAGGTGATGGATGATCTTTGAATTTTACACGTTGAAAAGTAATATTTACAGAGCGGGCTCTTTCCTGTAGAAAAATTCAAAGGTTAAATTAATTAGGTACCTGCCTACCTCGAGGCATTAAAAACCTCCATTAGTTATTCTGTCAGTTATTCCATTAATCTTTTGTTTCTGATCCTCTGAAGAGCTCCTTCCTCTTTAGTCAAGTCTTTTGTGACAGTCTTCTATTGTGTGGCAACAGGCATTATCCTCCTAGCACGTGCACCTCGCCTTTATATGGCATCTTCTCTCCAAGGTCCGCTCTCGGAGGGGAGCCACAAGACACTGCTCGAGCAACGTCACCTAAACCGAACGGAATCTTCTCTTTTTCGCTCAAGTCTAAAGTTGGGTTCTTAAACCGTCTGTTCTTCAAGACGTACGATGCGGTCGGTATTAATCGGCTGGGACGCGGGACATTTCAATGGGGCGTTGCCTCAACCATGTAGGGAGCAGTTCCTTGAGTAGAGATGGACGTATAAGACGGTAACTGCGTCCTTTTCTTCGTCCCCCAGCTACCATAAAGTCCTTATGAGGAAAGAAAACGACACGACTGCTAAGCGTGGGTCGTTGGAGCACTTGATTCTTCCATTGGGTTGAAAAAGTAAAGCGCAAATACAGAAACAATATTTCTTTAGACCGCCCATGGAGAATATGTTGACCATCTGCTCAACTATCACCATGACTCCCCTCCTAGAGCTCGGGTTTAGCAACTTCAAAATCCACTTGAAACAACTTTATATACACAGAGATGTTTATAAAATCCATATGACGTGCCATCGAATTACCGTCCTTATTCAAATCAGACAGTATAAAAAGAGAAAGAATGCTTCATGATACTTATGCTTATTTTAAAACATAGGTCGCATTTTATTCGGCGATTTGATTTACTCTTCTCTAAGAGCTAATATTTACACAGGATCTTTCTTCAGTTGGTACTTAAAATCTTCAAGTAACAAGGTTCATATACGTCTATGAGTATGATTTCACTTTCAAGAAAGTAAGATTACTCTAGCCCTAAGTAAATTCCTACACCTACAACCCTCCTCTCCTCCATGCAGTGGTCCATAAAACCTTAAGTTCCAGGTTTTGGGCCATAAAAATAGAGATCTAAACTGTGTTAAAACCATAATTCATTAATCTTGGGTCAAAACAACGCAAAACAAGGAAAAACGATTTCCCAGAAATAAATTCCGCAAAACTTCGTTCGAAGTTTTTGACCCTCACAACTTTTTTTAGGGGTCTAAACTGCTTTAAAACCATAATTCTTCAATCTTGGGTCAAATACCTACATCAGAAGAAAAATTCTACAAAACCTCAAGTTCCAGTTTTTTTACCCACACAAAGTTCATTTGGAGAGTTCACCCTAAGATTGAAAAATTATGGTTATAACGCAGTTTAGGCCATTAAAATTGAACTTTGTGTGGGTCAAAAACCTGGAACTTCAGGTTTTGTGGAATCTTGATTCTGGGGTATCGTATTTCATGTTTTGTGGTGTATAGACCCAGGATGGAAAAATTTTGGTTTTAATGCAGTTTAGACCCCTAAAAACGAACTTTGCACGGGTCAAAACCCTGTGATAACTATTCAAAATTGACAGTATTTCAACTCTTCAACAGGAAAACGATACTCCAGAAGCAAAATTCCACTGAACCTCAAGTTCCAGGTTGTTGACCCATACAAATATCATTTGAAGAACTCATCTAAGATTTAATCTTAAGAGTCCATATAAGATTAGAGAATTATGAATTTAACGCAGTTTTTGCCCTTAAAAAGGAACTTTGTAAGGGTCAAAAACCTGTTTTGTGGAATTTTGCTTCTAGGTTTGTCGTTTTACATGTCTTTCAGTGGTTCGACCCAAGATTTGAGAATCTAAACTGGGTTGAAACCATAATTCTTCATTCTTGGGTCAAATACCCTAGAAGCAAAATTCCACAAAACTGTAAGTTCCAGGCTTTTGAGCCACACAAAGTTCCTTTTTAGGGGTAGGTATAATCTGCGTTAAAACTACAATTTACCTATCTTGGGTTAAAACGCCGGAAAACATGGAAAACGATACTCCAGAAGCGAAATTCCACAAAACCTCAAGTTACAGGTTCTTGCCTCATACAAATTTCATTTGAACAATTCATCCGAAGATTGAAGAATTAAGGTTTTACCGCAGTTTAGGCCCCTAAAAAGGATGTAGGGATAGCTGTTCCAGATTATTGAGCCCTTAGCTCAGCTGAAGCTCTGACGCCTCCATTTCCCCAGTGCTGAAACAGTAGTAGGATTGATGCGTACAACAAAACATTTTACGTTTTCATTTCTTCAGATGTCGTACGTGGCTGATTCGGGTTCTGCGACATTTTCAAATAATTCCATACCTTTTCTTCGAATCGATTCGGTATTTTCGTATGCCCTCCGTAACTAAAAACGAAAAACATGAAGAAAAAAACCACCCGAACAGAAGGTTTTTCAAGCGTGCAATGATGAAGTGTACCTAATGATTTATAACTACGAGTATGATATCAGCTGGTGGGAACGGGACCTCGTGGCTTCGAGTTCCTAGTTCCAAATGTGGCCTACTGACTTGTCACTCCCGGCTTCACACGGGAAACTCAGTAGCTACATCTGGCTCCGAAAGCATCGCAAGAGTTACGAAATCAAGGTCTGAACCGACTTTTTAATGAATCCGTCCGCCAATATAACTCGCAGCTGAAAAGTTTCTCCAGGGAATAAGATTCTCACAGAACGCAGTTTCTTCTTCTGCGACGGAATTACTTACTAACTGCGTCCTTAACAATTATTATACTCTAGAAACCTTGATCAAAAGGGTTCTCGCGGCCAGTTTTAACCCCTTCGCAACTCCTCAGGAACACAGACAACACCTAATAGAGCGTACAATGCAGAACATGGTGCAATGATCGGAAATTATACTGAAAATAAATATTGGCATTTCCTGTCATTTTCAGGGTCCGAAAGGATTTTGAAATATTCATTACTTGATTTATTCAACTAGCTGAATAAAAATCCCTATGTAATGTTAACGCCCAACCTTCATATTTATTTTATTTTCATTTCTAGTGCACCTAATAAAAGGGGTTTTTTCCTCGAGTAATCAGGTGTGTTCTATTATTGAATATCTCTGTGCAACCCTGTGTAATCCAAATCATTTAGTAGAAGAGCGTGGTTCAGGCACAGAGAGGTACTAGAAGACTATACGACAAAGGTATTGTACAACAATATTAAGTGAAATAACGAACAGTTTTTGCTAATTTGTTTCTTCTATTCGCTCTCCCTTCGGGGCAAGTACATTTAGTTAGTAGTAGTTATTTTCCCTAATATGCCATACTCGAGGGTCCCAATAAGGCTCTATCATATTAGGGGACTGTTCGAAATAATTCAATTTTTACTCTTCTATCAGCTATAGATCTGTTTATATACTATTAGGTGGAAGAGGTTCCCAGGTTGAGGGATGAGACTGCGACTGATCGAGACAGAAGATGATCTCGATATGGACGATTTGACTATTGATTCCGTTGAACCTGATATCCAAGGAGAAAACTTACCATTTCAATTAGATTACCTCTGATTCTCAGTTAGGGACTTTACATTTGAAGAAAGAAGTTCCTTTCCATATTACGAGTATTAAGAGTTGAAGAAAATTAATGATAATAAAGTAAGCTTGGGCGTTAACAATTAATCCGCTAGAGATTCTCATAAAATATGATCCTAAGACCAAGACCGTAAGAGCAAATAAATAGCGAATATAACGCGGTAATTACTTAAGTTGGATAAGGAGGGTGAAATAGATTCCAGGTCCTGCTTCAATAGTACGAAAACTTCATAATACACTGAAAGTCAATGGACACCTCTCAGTTGTGGACTACTCCCAATACATAAATGAGGCCTTATGAATCCAAAGCGGATACCTCCAGATAGTCAAATAGACCGCAGCCGGGCAAGTGTTAATTTTCATTAAATTTTGAAATTTAAATTTAAAAATTTTGCGACAAATTCCTTCAAGCTATTCTTTGCGTAATCCATTCCCCTGTCCAGAATTCCTTAATTATAAGATCTATCGTTGGGCCAAGGAGGCAAAGTTTCGATCATGAATTCGTACACAACGTGCAGTTTGGAGCTCTCAGCAAGCTCACTGTCATTTTTAATTTTTCGTTGGATGGGCATTTATTTATACCCACATAACTGCCCCAATATGATTTTGCTATCAGAAATATTTTTAACAATTTAATTTTGTATCGGGTTTTAACATTGAAAATTGACCATACAACGGTATGGTCCTAAAAGTAAATTTAAAAAAAAATCCACATTATATCGTGGGTTTAGGAGGAAAACCCTCGAAATTCAATTCTGTTTGAATTAAGTGGGATTTACTACTTTAGTGGGGTACTGTATGCAGAACAGTGATCGGCTAATGTCGAATATGTTCAGAGAATGATAAACCTCTGTGGAAAAATGTCGAGCGTTCTATAAATTCTCCCCGTCCTGTAATGGAAGCGCGCAGGAGCATTCAGGTATTTCCTTCTCCGTTTGTTACTTACTTGATTTGAAATCGGAGCTTGAAGGCAACATGACGTATTAGCGGGGTAGGCATTCCAAAAATGCGTCTCCAATTTATTATCCTTAGTAGGGCGATTGTCAAAGAAGGGAACTCGAGCGCCTTAGGAAAAGCCGCTTGCAGCTTTACGGCCAAAAGAGCGGAAAGACAGCGCATAGAGAACGCGCGTGCTTCGGCGTTGGGGTCCATAAATAGAGTATTCAATCGGTGTGAATCTCGGTACAAGGCGAGTACCCTACAGGGAGTAGAACCCGGTATAGGGCAGGAATGGAAACTTGGGGACCCGAGAACTGTCCGTTACCGATATACGGTACCTTACTCTGCCTTGCCCAACGCAACGCAGTTTTTCAGCTGCAGAAGCTTGTCGGTCGGTTTGTTACACCGATATGGTCATATTGCGGTCAGATGCGACAGCAGTTACCTATTGGTGCAGTTACAAGGGAAAGTTTCAGTATAGAGCCAAACAAAGATAGTCCACGCATTTTATGGGTTTCCTGCCCTCAATCTAATTTTTTTATCCCCCTCTTTATAGATGGCAATAGGTACGATTGGCGCTCATGTTGCCAGGTACTGACATTTGACCTTAATTCTACATAAGCAAACACTAAATAAATTAATCCACCACTCATGTCAGTTGTCAGTACAGTCTAACCGCAGCAGTGGGTATAAATATTCAATTTCTCTCACTACATAACAGCGGTCCCATACTGGAGCCATATCCATACAAATTCAGCATTTTATTGATCGCACCATGCCCCTTCCTTTCTAACAAGATTTTTCCTGGTCCGACTTATTTTCATAGCTCTTTGCCATGTTTGGATCATTTGAGGTGGCTGGTAACTTTTCATTCGCAGGGATTTCCATTTCTGTTAGATTCAGGAGTTGAGTGGCTCTTTTGGCGATCTTGCCGGTCCGTACCAGGGTTCATTCCCTGATATCCCTGGCACCCACCATGATGTCAACTCCTGAGGCTTATGCCTAGAAATCCTGAGGGTTAGGTGATGTTGTCTTAAGAAATGTTGGGATCAGTGGAGTTTCTTAATGAGTTTTTTATTCATCTAATTATTGTGAAATGACGGTGATTTTGAGAGTTTCCTACCTGTGCAGGTACATAAAACATTAATCTAGAAAATACTGCAAAATGGTTACAATAATCGAACACCATCTCATGAATGAATGAGAGAAGAAAATTTTATTAAGAACAATCAGTTTCAAATTTTTACTTCACCTGATGGTTGGAAACAATTACCTAAGGGTTGTGCTGAGCTAAAATCCAAGTAAAAGTTGAACTCAACTTGGTAAACTACTATCGCAGTCAATAGTATCACCTTAACAAAACACGTTACAACACATCACCAACCATCCAGTTTTGTAAATCAATGCCTGTGGGTTAGGCTGTGTTGCTTCTTAAGCGACGATTTTCGATATTTTTCAATCATACCTTAATAATTTATCATAATTAATAATTAATAATTTTTCATTTAGACTCGAGTGACTTTGTTGAAATTTGTTTTCTTGTTACACTCATCTAAAAAATAACAGCAAACAAGTGTCTTTGAACACCTAAAACACTGGTGAGGGTGAAAAACGTTGCCAATCTTTCCTTGGTCCAAACGTGAACGAATTCGATCGTGACAGTTCACATCGTTGATATCGTTCACTGAGATTAGTTGAACTTTTGATTTCAGGTCTAGGACAAATCAATGATACCACTTAGGTCCGCATTGAAGTCGCGATTGCTACGTTTCCCCAGTATATTAGTGGACTTCTGAGCCACGTATGATTGGGTCAACGTTATTTCTCTGTTAGTATTTAGCTACTACTGAATCTAGCTACTACCATAACTAACCTTGAAACACAGTGTTAAGGAGAGTTTCGGGAGGACTTGATAGAGGAAAATTCGTCAATTATTGATAATGCCACCTCCTTGCTTTACTCTAAAATGTCCGTTCTCAACGCCAAAAATGGGCAAATGGAGGAACTAAAAATACTAGTTCCAATTTTGGAGCGAAAAAACACTCACAACCCATATAATCATTAAAAAATATCACGGATAAGATACCCTCGCGCTCCATCAGTTGAGAAATAATAGATTCCAACTAGTGAGACCCTCACTGTTAAATTTACGTTTTGAGGTCTCGCATGTCAGTGTTGCGGTCTTCTCCTCGAAGAACGCCTAATTAATTACTTATCCCACTATTGCAGCATTTTATAACAAGTTTCAGTTGGCTGTAATAGTGTCTGGCAGCCTTAGGTGTTCAGTGGGATATTTCAGAGTCAGTTGAAGTCCACCGAACAAATCTAATATAAGAGTCCTTGTTCGAGGTTGAGGAGGTTTTTCATGTATCGTATAGTATATTTCGTTATCGCGATTCCACACTTACCATAGCGACGTTCCATTCTAAGCCCTCCCAAATACATTCTTCCACATAATCATCCGTTATCTGTTCATAATATATTATATTCTCATTTTCCCAGAGCGGGGTGATATGATTCCTTCTTCCCTCACTATTCAGGGAGGTTTTGATTTCTTCAAGATTCGAGCTTGTTGGCCGTTTTTGAACACTTCTGAGTGGATGTTGATGTGAGGTCATTGAATGATTTCGTTCTGAACATTTCAATTGTTTACTCCTCAATTAGGCAGAACTGTCCGTAGGGGACTGCCAAGTTTTGATTTACATCCTTTTGGATGGTGTGGCTATTGCTGTAGACAGTCAGGTGATGTTTTTCGGCATAACCATGACGAAGTCAGTTTCCAGGCACTGTGGCCTGTGTTTTGGACTGAGGACAAATAATGGTGTCATCTGACCACATGTTCTGAGATCCGCTTTCACCCCTCCCACCGTTCTTGGGGTTTGAGCTCCTCCTTAAGCCCTTCGTGCTGCAGAAACGAACTCCACCAGGGAACCGGGTTTCTATCAGCGTAAATTAGGTTTGTGTCGAAATTCGGCCATCACCAATAATTATTATAAATAAATGAGAATGAATTGAATTTATAGAGGTCTAACTGGAAAATTGGCTTCTTTGCATGGTAGTCGATTAAAATCTCACATAAAGTTACGGCCAGGCCCACTGCAGTTCTTAACCGATTTTGTTCAGCTCCCCTCGTGGTTAGGTATTGCTCCTACGAGTTCGTTGGTATCAACTGTGATAATCACTGTGATACCTATGATACGTAAACCTGAAATCCTGCAAGTCGGAAACGGCCGGAAACCAACCCCCGAAACGCTTCTTAGTCTTTCATTAAAATACAAAAATATTATGTAACTAGCTGGCCTATACGTAGATGGCCCACATCAACTAGGGATTTGTGCATCAAACCACAGTAAATTTCTAGCGATTGGTGGTTTGGATAATCGACACAGCGTTTTCCTCCAATAGCGTAGTGTTTTGAAAATGTAGAAATCACGGTAATTCGTAAAACGAACGATCACATACGGTGGTTTTATGCACAAATGACTAGTGATCTTCAACCTATCCTACTGACTGCGCCAGATTTTACCGGTTCGGAAAGTGAGCTTTTTAAACTAACATTACCAACTAGACAAGGTCGTGAGAAAGACTGCCTTTAGCGGAGCTCGCGAGTTCACGGGGAATTTTGCTTGCTCCACCATTTAGTATCTGTAAATCTTGCAAATTACGGTTTTATAACTTGTATACGGCGTGAGTGAGGTGTACTGCTTACCGCGCTTGACAATTCGTTACAAGACCATTCATTGACGAACTGATGAAGGGGTGGATTGAAAATTTTCGTGTTTGATTCTCCCATAGAATTGGGTCTGCTTTCGGAAGAGATATTTCAAGATGATGAACGCAGAACGAAGAATGAGTGAAATCACTGCGGATTACTTCCGTGAGAAATTCGGCATTTTGACGGTCGCCGGAGGAACTTACGGTTTCTTCACTTCTCGGAGATGGACTATCGCGTCGTATATGACCTACGTCATCATGTACTTTAGTGTGAGCTTGGTCGTTGTGGACCTTCTGTACACCAGTTGGCTCGTCTTCGACAACATGGCCCTGTTTTCGTTTGCTTTCCATGCTTTCCTCATAGGATGCGTCGTGTTCACTGCTTCCTTCTCTACAACGATACAAAGGAAGAAAATCACAGCTTTGATGTTCGGCATCCATTTTAATGAAATGACCGAATACCAAAGTGGGCCGTACTACCAACACCTGATGCAGCTAACTGACCAACGAATTTCAAAGACCATGAAATTCTTTATGATCAGCTACGGAACGTGCGGGATTGTAAGTACTAAATCTCGTACTATATTCGCCACAGACTCATAAAAAAGGCAGGCAAGGATTTTTAACTTTAAGCTTGGATTCACCACAGATACCTAGATCTGAAGACACGTAGAAAAGGCACGATAGGATTTTTAACTCTTAGCATTTCCAAAAGACGCAATGGTTTATTCATCAGATGCTAATGCTGGTTGATGTTGGGTAAATATTAAATGATATTATTCTATTAGCAACATCAACAGATCTCCGTGAGAGCTTTCCAAATTAATTTAGCAGAATCTTAATATTGATGGTAATGACGTCACAGACCCACCTAGAGTAGTTTCGCCCTGATCTTCCCCTAAACATGAAATTAATGTCAGATTCGTCCTTTTGCAGTATTTTCAAATGCTAGCAGGTTATTACGAATTTTCGTCTTACTTTCAAGTTTTCTAAGTCTTAATATGATTTGAGTGATTTTTCCAAAAAACCTAACAAACCTGATTAAACAAAAGTGGTAAAATTGGCAGTTTCGTCCTTTTGGCGCAGAAGGGAAGTAGCAGACTTGTTTTTCTGGAGCTGAGTGATCGATGTTATATTGACCTCTGCTTGGATAAGTCAGTTAGTTTAATTAGGCAAACCCTAAACATGTCACATGAATATTACTCTCAGTGAAAGAGCATCACAGTCAGTTGAAAGTTTTATTTTACATCTTCCTAATAATTGAGAAATCTGAATAGTTCCAGCATACGTCCAATCTCTAGTAGATATAAGTGGGTGGACAATTTCAAACATTGAAAACCAAGTTTGGGAACAAGTCGTAAAACCAAAATTTGGGAACACGATTTTTAATAAAATCAAAATATAAGCCATTGTCCAATGTTCACGATAATAAATCGTTAGGTAGATTAGGTAGAAGTCCTTGAAAATCCTAGGTAGGTATTGCAAATATCCGTGGATCTGGTCACATTGTCTATAAGACGGCGATGTTAGGATAACCGAAGGCTTGTCAACGGCTAGAACTACTCCGATGCACACAAAAGTAGAATATACTGAAATTCTATACGTAAAAACTGCCTGTGTTAAGGTAACTATTATATTCACATTTGCAGGTCGCTGTAACAGTGCCGTTTGTGGACTCGTACTTGGGATATGATGAAGATGTGACTGACGTCCCTGGGGTTTACTGGAAAAACTTGCCCTTAGCCATGTGGTTCCCATTTGATGCTCACAATTCTACATTAGCCTGGTTTTCGTTCTTCTTCTGCCAAGGTTTTGTTTTCCTTCAATTGACATTAGCCAGTAGCTTGAGCCAAGAAGTGCTCTGTGATGTACATCCACTTATAACACCTTTAAAATTGAGTAATGTAGGTGAACAAAAATTCAAATTTCGATATTAACCTCTGGAACACTGAAATAATTGTCTTATTCTTCATTGGAGACTGAAGATGTTTACTGGTGGCATTGAAAGTCAAATGGTTCTGTTAACGATAGTTTCTCATTATATTAATGCAACCAACCATTGAGTGTACCGTGACTTGGACTTTTCTGTAATACGATTCCTAGGTGTTTTTGCGCTCTTCGCTCCAAATATGTGCACAGCCGCCATCATGATGTGTTTCTTCGTGTGCGAAATGCTCCTCAACCATATAAAACTTTTGATTCACGCGGTGGATCATCTGGATCAGAGGGCCAAGACTATGTTCAGGAAGCGGTATTCGAGAAAACCGAGTAAGAAATACGAGGAGGAATATGAACGCTGTTATTATGACTGTATCGTGCAAAACGTTAAGCATCACTGCAGGATAAAGGAGTGAGTCAAGGTTTTATTCATTTGTCTTTAATAGCCATTTAAATACCCGTAACCGTGTTGGCATTAGAATCTGCTGTCGATCACAAGTACCACACGAGGAGTGATAACTTGCATTCCATATAATGATATATATATCATTATATGGAATGCAAATTGCGATATATCGCAAATGCAATTAGTGCTTGGAATGTGTTGCGAAACAAGTCAAGACCCATACGAAGCAACTATTGTTAACACCGTAGAAAACCCCTTAACGTGGCAAGACATACTTAGTATCCTTCATAAAATGGTGAGGTACTGAAATATCTTCACCAACCACCCGCCACATTCTGGTTTATGAGTTCTGGTCAGCGCATGTATTCAATATTTAAAATCACATTTTTGGTCCATTGAATTAGAGAATCTCTAATTCCATCTGATGGAGTAGGTAGTTCATGTTATTATTTCGTCACATGGTGTTGCTGAGTATCTCAAACAGAAGAACTCCAATGGAATAGATCCTGATGTTTTCGCCAAGTCAAAGGGGTAACAAACTATTAACTATTCCGAATTTATGTTTTCAGGCAACTATCGAACTTCCTCGATATAGCAAATTACGCTATAGCTGTTCCATTTTTCGGAGGAGCGATGCTCTTGGGCCTAGCAGGCTTCAATCTGATATCGGTTAGTGTTTCCCAACCGCATTTCGGATATAACGTGAATCCTTTAGACCTAAATGTCCTTTTTCTCTCATCCAAAATATTAAAAAATTACCTCCCCCCCTCACATATACCCCCCTCTGTTCTAACAATAATTTAGCCCATTCCTCCAATTATTTCGTATAGATAGGACTTACAAGGTTGTTGTACACAGACCAGTGATCTATAAAGAAGTGTAATCTGTACAGATGAAAATAAACCGCTGTGAAAACATTTGCTGCCTTCCTGATCGCATATAATATTTTGTCTCACCTAATTACCATTAATTACGTGACACTCCAGAATAATACATGATACTGCTGACATTTTTGCAAATATCCATGTTTCTAGTTGTAACCCATGAGTAAGGAAAGTGGTGTGAGTTCTGGCACCAAATATACCGATACCTCTGCGCAAAAAGGGCGAATCTGCAATCGAGCACTGTTTTTCTAAAACCCCAAACGGCGTCGCTAGTTATTATAACCTCCTGTTCAGTTTTCTCTACTTTCAGTGGGTACCTATAGTGTAGGTACACTATCTTACTACGAATTCCTCAAAAGTTAATTCCTTTGGGATAGTCCAGTAAAATTATTAATAAGCTTTAGTTCAGTGTGATGCAGATTCGCCCTAACGACCCAAAATTTGTTGGAAAAGTTTGAGCGTAAAAAGGGCGAAACTGTCAGATTCGCCTTTTTGCGAGGTTGTCAATCGCTAAAACAGATTCGCCCTTGAGCAAAATTCAGATTCGCCCTTTTTCGCAGAGGTATCGATACTTACCTATAGTTGGTACAGAATTTGATCAATTTCTCAGCTTGAATTTGAGCTTAGTATGCACAAAAAACTAATAATAATGAAAATAAATGTAAAATTCCTTCTTGGGGAAACGGATTGGAAGTCTTAAATTCTGCTCTCTTCTATTTTCAGCACGAAGATCCTCGCATTGGACCAAAATGTCTGATTTTCAGTTTAGCCATGACTGAAGCAGCCAATATGCTTATACTGTGCATTTACGGGGAGAGGCTGCAAGAAGAGGTACGGAAGTAGAGGGAAAACGGGGTATTTGGCACAGGTTAATGTACTAAGCCCGCAAGACACGAACTTATCAGTTTTCATCCCAAATGAACAACTCAGTTCGAATGGAGATCGACGTAAATTGCCTCGCTGATCAAGAACCGTCTGGAACAGCATTTACCATCAAATTGTTGACTTGTCAAAGGTCTATTTCATCCAAAATAACTTCGCCAATACAATTAGAAATCACCTTTTCTGAAAGTGTCTGGAACAGCATTTACCCTCAATTTGTTTACTTGTCAAAGGTCTATTTCATCCAAAATAACTTTGCCAATACAATTAGAAATCCCCTTTTTTGAAAGTGTCTGGAACAGCATTTACCCTCAATTTATTTACTCTATTCAAGTCAAAAATCAACTTTGTTTGGATTTTTCGACGTTTTAGAGTCAAACATTGGTCCTGTCAAAGGTCTATTTCATCCCAAATAACAACGCCAATACAATTAAAAATCAACTTTTCTCGCTTTTTTTCAACGTTTTTGAGTCGAACTTTGGTGTTTCCGATGAGTCTTTTCATCTCGACATCCATTTCGTCGAGTATTTTCAACTCAACTGTGTTAATCTATTCAAATCGAAAATCAACATTTTCCCACATTAGCCCCACATTAGCCTACCAGGCAGTATTGTGAATAAACTGACTGATTGATTGATAAAAATAGGAATCCCAAAATTCGACTCAAAAACGTAAAAAACGCGAAAATGTTTATATCTAACCAAATTGAGGTAGGTAATCCTATTCCTTTAGGATTAAATGAGTATGTTACATACTATTCCATCTACCAAGAATATCAAAGAGGGAATCGTTCTTTGTACGTTACTCTTCTTCTAACATGAGGTTGGAGGGTCTGTCCACTATTTCTTGTTTCGTACCTTTAATATCCTCATCACTATGGTCGAGAAAGAATGTACGATTGTATTGTTTGTCTCAAGTTAAACTCTATTTTCGTTACATTGCAGAGTGAAAAGTTGTTCAATTCGGTACTTTACACGAAATGGTACAAGAGGTCGAAGAGATGCACGGTTGCAATGAGGATCCTGCAAACCGGCACTTTTCGAACGATGAAAGTGAGCGCTGCCAAATTGATCCTCCTCAACATGGACACTTTTGCAAACGTTAGTTTATTACTTCATAACGTTCTCTTATAAGTATAAATAACCTCTGAAACTTACGATTTTCATTAGATTTAATAAATACTTTCTAACCGTCCTAAACTAAATCGCTAGCTAAATAATTGTAAAAGTGTGACGGTTCCCGCATTTTTTATCGAACCACTCCGTGAAATATTTTTTATTACTTCAACAAATTTTTTCTTGTTGCTCCAAGAGAACAAGATGGACGGATATTTTGGTCCCCCCCCCCTTCCCGTGCTCCAAAACACTAAATTTCCATACTTATTTTCCCTATTTCAAAAACTCTGCAAATTCTTGACACAACGGTTTATTATTTATCTTTGTACGGATCACCCTTCTGTATAGATGGTACATTATGAATTATCACGAATTATTATTAATTATTATGCAGTAGTGTAAATGAATATCTAATAATTACTAGTAACTATTATTAATAATTCGACATCTGATTCACCCTCATGTTGACGACTTGTAACCTGCTCCAACATTGAGCCCTCTTTGTGAATTTTTCAAAATTTCAAAATTGATTTTGAACCCATTGCTATTGAAGCTAGATACTTAAATGAAAAGTTTTCAACTTGAAAACAACTTGAAAAATTACTCCTTGTAGATGTTGAACTTATCCAACTTACTAAGCTATCGATAGTACCGATAGCTGATGGGCGATAGTATCGAAACTAGTTCTAACTATCGAACTATCGACATCCCTAATACGTACACCCTTCCGACTATTCATTGGCCGCCAGGAGTCCCAATATTTCACCAATATTCACTGCTATCCCTCCTTCCCCCATTCGCCACCCCACGATCCCCCTTTTAGCCCCCCTTCTCCCCTTCTCGTCCACCCTCCTTCCGCCCTTCCCTCCCCGATCACCCTTCTCCCGCCTCCCACCCTCTTGCTACCTGCTTAAGATCACGTTATCCTCCGATAAGAACATCGAAATCCTCCTTCAACTGCTTCAGATCACGTTATCCGCTATATGCCACGTTATCCGTTTGAGATCTCGTTATCCGCTATATGCTACGTTATCCGCTTTAGATCTCGATGTTCTCCCTCCTTCCATCCTCCCGCCACCCTCCTGTACAGAAGATGATAAACCGGTGTGGAAGAATTTGCAGAGTTTTGTCCGTTGTATGTGAGAAACGCGCTGTGGGTTGGGTTGTACAACCCAACCGTTTAAACATTAAACAATTAAAATTTAAACAATTAAAATTACAAAATAATGTCACTGATAGATCTACAATAATAAAAACGTGACCAGTGACATTATTTTGGCATTTTAATTGTTTAATGTTTAAACGTACTACCTACTTGATACAATACCATGATTGTGAATGTACGGGATTAGAGTATTTGTGAGTGTAATGACGCTTAATGATAATGATGTAGAAATAACACCCCCCCCCCCCCCTCAACAAAAAACAATAATGAACCATTGAAATCGCCCAAGAAAAAAATTAATAATAGAATTAATTGAATTGAAAATATGTCTAATTCAAGATTTAGGCGAGTTTTGAATTCACCGTTAAATTCTCCGCAACTTTGTATCCAAGAATGTATTCATAATACCAGTACTTTGGATGCTACAAACGACCGAGATTCGTCAAATGGTACGTTTTAGCCAAAATGGGAAAAATTGTCGTCTTTACGCCGTCGATAATTACCTTATAAATTGGTCCAATTTTAAAGTTGGACCAATCAATCGAAGCAGAATTTAATGTTCTTCAAGGTGTTCATCAGTAAGGTTTTCGCTAGGATGCGATGTTTACGAGTTATTAGAGAAAAGCTGAAGGAAGTCCAAAAATGTTGACCAAAATTTATGCTGGAGGAGTACACTCTTTACTCGTTTTCAAGACTCGACATTTGAAAACCAAGTGCTGTTCGAATCAGCTGGGCCAGTATGAAAATTGACCCGACAATTTGCCTCACGATTCGCTCTCATGTTGACGGCTTTCGATTTGCCCCAACTTTGAGCCCTCATTGTGAACGAACGGCTGGTCGTACAAAGCTGCGGGAGGTCTCAAAAATTCAAAAAAATAAAATCTTTCTAAATCTGAACTAAAAACTATACCGTTCTATTTGAATTTTTCGAGATTTGAAATTTTGAAAATTTGAAAATTCGTTTTGAACACCTTCCCTTTGACTTAGAGTTATGAAAAGCTTCGAGAATCATTGGGAGGCTGGTTCGAACCCGTAAAAAAATTTCGTAATTTTAGCACAATGCTAACTTGACAAAGTACGGCGGACGGACGGATTTTTTTTAAATTCGATTTTCTGAATTTACGTATCTTGAAACGTAAACCAACAAATTTTGAGGGGGGGTTAAAAAATATTTTTCTGGTCGATTCCAATGGTTCAATATCGAAGATAATAAACCAAAAATCAAAATTATTGCGTGCGATTTGGTTTGTGTACCAGAGCGATTTAGATTTAGGTAATTACTCGATTATTTCGAATTTATAACGTTTTATTTTCAACAGTTGGTGAATTCGGCGTATTCAATCTTCAATTTGTCGACTGCATCGATGAACGTTGAGAAATCAGAAACGGAATAGACCAGTGCATCGATACTTCTCTTCGTAGTACATACTCCCTAATGACATATTTCGAGTGGTTGCAGTACAATACATACATAGCATGACAGATTTGTAGTTACACATTCATGCACTCTTACTTGTAGTTTTACTCTCTTACACTCTCATTTTGTTCTATTTTTACCCACTATTAGGTTCCAACTTAGTGGTAGGTGTATTGTTTCCATTTTATGAACGTTCAAATTTTTAGAATAAAAGTTGTTTTTCCGTTGCATTCCCAAATCAATTTCTCCAAATGTTTTGCTCAATAATATTACGACGACAGCTCCTCTGCCAAAACCACGAAACTTTAAAACTATCCTCTGCCAAAACCGCGAAACTGCAAAAATTCGAAAATTGGGCTAAGCGTCGCTTTAAATAGTGACATTGATCAAGTATCTCCTCCAGAAATTTCATCTCTCTAACCCCACTATAAGGTCCATAATATGGACCTTATATTATATTGGGGTTAGAGAGATGAAATTTCTGGAGGAGATTCTTGATCAATGTCACTATTTAAAAACGCTTAGCCCAATTTTCGAATTTTTGCAGTTTCGCGGTTTTGGCAGAGGATAGTTTTAAAGTTTCGTGGTTTTGGCAGAGGAGCGAAACGAAATTATAGCATATAGGTAGGTATAGTGTATACCTACCTGAATAGTGTATACTGAAGCCAAATAAACGTTATATAATATATATTATATATTTAAAAAAAACTCCTAAATTAAACCTGTCTATAATTTTATGGACAGGTTTAATTTGGGATAATTAGATTTTAGGTACTTTTTGGCTAACTACGATTATTAGAGTACTTCAAGGTAGATGTAACAAAAAAAAAAAAAAAAAGGTACAAGCAAAACCCTAAAAACCCTAAAAATGATATAAATGCGAAAGTGTTGAAAGACATTGATATTGGGTACTATTTCATTTATAATTCATATATTGTTGGTGTGGTAGGTGCGTCCAGGCTGATTGCGGTTATCCATTATTGTGGGTTGTGTTTTTAATAAAACCACCTTGTAGCAGCCAATAATTTTAATGGAGGGGTGACGTTTCGGTCTCCAGTGTAGACCCTAATCATACCTAGTGAACAGTAACATGTAGAACAAATCTTCTCCATCCAGTAATTCTGTTTCGTTGGTTCCCATTCCTTCACATCCGTAAACCACTGTCTTCATCTCATCGTTCTGTCTTACATATTGTTCATCTTGTATATAAAACTCATTATTCATTGTGTAAATAGTTACCTACAATTATCTTAGTGTAAATACATCATCGTAGTATAATTTATCTTGTAAGGTAAGCCTAGATCTTGTCACTTGATAGTTACGGCAAATTCTACATGTAGTTTAGTCGATCTGAGTTGATTGTTTATATATATTTTACTGTTCACTAGGTATGATTAGGGTCTACACTGGAGACCGAAACGTCACCCCTCCATTAAAATTATTGGCTGCTACAAGGTGGTTTTATTAAAAACACAACCCACAATAATGTATAATTCATATAAATAAGTTACTATCAGATAAGCTTGGATTCAGTTTTACAATTGATCAAATCATCTCTGAGCTAGTGAGCGGCCCCTATGACACTTCTCGAACACGCTCTTAGCTGTTTCGTACAGTTACAGGACTCAACAATAATATTGTCCACTGAACAGGGACCTCTACCGAAAATAATAAACCGTCGTGGAAAAATTCGCAAGCGTTTTATTACTCACCTTTATGACAGCTCCGGTGGGTCGATAATAAAATTTTACAGCCTTCGCCCCCACGAAGGAGGCCATTGTTAAGATTGAAGGCTGGAGTCGGACCGTTGGGTTATGAGTTTATTGGCCGACATCTCCTCGGAGTGTTTCCCAGCCCGAAGTTACTCGTCGTGATTTTGTTGTTGTGGAGTTTCAAGAATGACACCGGGGGTTTTTGACATGGAACGTTAGAGTCGTTCAAATCTGCCCTGCTTAGAAAAAATGTCCTATTTGACACAACCTGAAAGCAACTTATGGCATCCAATTGGCTCTCCAGAGACCCTGGGGCAACGAGGTTGGTCAGTGATTTTCAACGTGGAAAACGTCGTATATGATAGATTCTGAAGACCTAAGCCTGTTTATATATGAAGACCCCACTACAAGAAAGATGAAGGTCGTTTTTTCCGAATTTCCAGAAAATCAACTTTGAAAGTTTCAAGACTTACACTGACTACCCAACCAATTATATTGGCAAAACTGTTTAGCGGTAAATTTTCTCCACCCCCAAAGATTCTATCCGACTTGGTTTTTTTGGATGAAGAAACTTTTCTGGAGCGGAACCTGTGGATAAACTATCAAAAACCACTACAGAAATGTGAAAAAAAAGATTAATGTCACCCAAATACCATCCAAGAAGGATTCCCCACTTTTCTGCATTTCGCCTACAAAATTAATTAAAGGGGATTTTTGGAGAACTCCTGTGGCCCAAGCCCTGAACAAGTGTATGTCAGCCTCAATCACGATAAACGGCGATGGTTTCTTTCGCGCGTTTTCGAAAGCAGCAATCCAGTCAGCAGGGACTTCAGCAGCAGTGCGTTGATTGATGAGGGCCATGTTTCGGTCACATTCCATGGAAGAATGTCCCCTCATTGGGTACGTTACTTTAATGGAGTCCAAGCGTCTGGTTAATTTTGTGAGGATTAATGATGATGTAACTGATCTGACCTACCATCATCTTTTTTGTACTGTTTCGATGAGGATCTCATCTTTCTTGTAATGTCCGCCGAAACTTCCGAGCCCGATTGTGGCGAGACTATCTTTTTTGCAAATACGAAGTTTCCTACAGAAATTACTTGGTCTAAGGGAGGTGTTGCCACCCTTAACTTATTTTCGACGAAAAATGGACCTTCTTCTTTCTTGTAGTGGGGTCTTCATATTTGTTATAGGTACACAAGCTACTCGTAACTTCATAATTGGATCTATTTATACTGGCCAGAAAATAAAGGGTACTGGTTCCACAGTCAAATAAAGGGTACTGGTTCCACAGAAAATAAAGGGTACTGGTTCCACAGTCAAACAGTTACAGGTTTGACTTTAAATATCATTAAGGTGCTGAACAACAAGTACGTCGATATTTCGTGATGTTATCCGAAGACATTTGGACAATAGTGAAAACGAAAGCTGAGTCATGTCTGTCGTGCATTTTGAGCACCCTTAAAGAGTTAAGAATGAAATTAAGTTTTGAAAAAACGGATTTCATCACATTTTCGTTACCAAATAACGCGATACTAAGCTTGAGTGTGATAAAGGGACATTGTATAAACTGCACAAATAGGAAATCGTGTTCATGTCCAAATATCAAGCAGGTTGCTAACATATGACACCTAAGAATGTGAAAATAATAGTAACTCGATTGAGGAAATTGGTCTATGTTTGCAGGGAAGTAATAAATTTCCTCTCATTAGAGGCAAAAAACATAGTTTATTTTGCAACTCTAACTGGGCAGCGAACGGACTACAAGTAGGATTACAATAGCACGTGAGTTCAGGAACTCTGAATTTAAAAACAACTGATAGAACAGTTAAACTCTTCACATATTCGTGTAGAAGTCATAATAGACGAAGATTTGTCAAGGCGCTCATATTGTAGACTATTGCCGTAATAAAATTACGAAGTTGGTTCTGAAAGATCTCGGCGGCATGTGTAAATCAGTTGGTTAGTCATATTGACTTGGGTTGGTTCTACACAGCTGAAAGATTTTTAAGAGAAAAACAGAGTGCAAACTTGTATAAAGCATGACTTATCACAGAGAGGTAGGTTACAAGAGTTCGGTCAGTTCTTTGAAAGGTGACGCGATATTTTACTGTTGAGCGGTGGAAGGCAGTTTCCCAATAAGCACTGGGAATACGTGGAGCGGTATAAAATATTTTATTTTACGGTAACAACGGTAATCAATGTACCTAGGGCAGAAATGATGAATTGTACAATGCTGACTTGTAGGATCTTTAACTGATCAGTTAAACGGAGAATGGTACACACCCACGATACCATCCATTAGATGAAGAGAAGGGGATTTCCAATGGGAAGAAACAGGTAAGTTCGAGAAGAGTGGTAGATCGTAAATAACGATTGGGAAAAATGCCAGCCAATGAAAGGGCAAATTTTCCATGTTGTGGAACAAACGAAATTTGAAAAGGGCTGGACAAGGAGGTAACGATATAAAGGGAGTTGAACGACACCGCCTCTGAGATGAACGAAATTACATTTCAGCAGGGTGCAATTTTCTGCTGCACAGTCACCAATCAAGATACGGGACTCATATTTTTGGCGCCCGACACAGAATTCGTCAACAAGATACTCCTCATAGTCCAGTAAAATTAGACCTCAAAGTGCCCTGGGGAAAGCTGGAAAACGTTCTAAAACCTTAAGATAGCCATGAAAACGATTAATCTGAGTTTGTAGGTACCTCTCCAGGGGGTTGATCGTAACTTTTGATGCCCGAACAACGTCGAAATGTCCGGACTTTCTTCAGTCTTTCGCTTGTAACTCCTAAAGAACGCACCCTAGCGAAAATATGTTTTCAAGACAATCTTAAGGTTTAAGAACGACTTACATACTCCCCCAGGTCACTTTGTGATCCTGTCCATATTTTACTGGACTACTCTTCTTAGACTGCACCTACATGACAGTTACCATACGAACTGTTCACATGATTCAATTTCTTATCTCGAAACAAAGCTTCTATTCTTCTTGGAAGCCTAGCGACTAAGGGGCATCGTAAACTTCCAAGGTTGTAGAAAATGTGGGCAGCGCCGACTTGGTGGGTCGCTGGGTTGGTCGCCCCAGGCCTTCAACTCGAGATGGCCCCATCCACCCATAATAAAATATATTGTGTAAATAAAAGATTATATTGAAAAACGCTTTATTATTATCACCCTTCTATCAAGATCACTGTGAACATTGACTCGGCTTGTCGCCGTATGATTCACGCTCAAGTTGACGACTTTTTATCAGCTCTACCTTTATGATCAAAAAGCTGCTCGTAGAAAGCCCCGAACGGCCTTAAAAAATTCTCTGAATTGAGACCTATTTGAACTAAAAACTATACCATTTCATCAGAAATTTTCGAGATATGACGTTTTCAAAATTCATTTTACCTTCTTCCTATTGACTTAGAGTTATGAAAAGTTGCAAGCATTTTCACCCTTGGACTGGTCCAAGCACGTAACCCAAATTTCGGAAGGATTTTGTTAATTCGATTTTTTGAATCTAAGTACACACCTTGAAATGTAAACCAACAAATTTTGAGAGGAGTTTATTATTGAAGATGATAAACCAAAAACGAACATATTCCGTTCTGTATTGGATGCTCCAGCGCGTGAGTCTAGTACGCGAAATAATTGACGTAATGAGCAACAATATTGTTCAAATAGGTGAGCAGATGGTAAATTCCCAACAATGGGGGACAGAGGAGTTGGTTACTACCTCAGCGATGTTCTGTAATTTATGTATTTAAGTGACGAATCTGTAATTGTGGGGTTCTTACTTGTACCTAAGTTGGCAATAATTTATAGGAAGTCGTATCCACAACCGAATAATCCAAATTACCTCCTTTCAGCAGGAACACTTCTTAATGTTATCCTACATGGCCAGGATGGAGGATGGTAGTTGTCATAGTGACCTATGAACGATGTTGCAACCATTACCGTTGGTAACCAACTTGGGTGGTAACCAGTCGTATTAATTCTGCGACAAATCGACAAGTTCTAATAGAAAGTTGTGGTTTTCCTTAATTGGATGTAATATAATTTTTTAGTGGAAATAGTGTGACAATTGCAGTGTCAAACTTCCACAACAAAGTGGTAACATCGAATTGCTGTCCACATCGACATGTCTAAGCCGAAGGGATTGGGGCCTTACAGAAATGAAGACAGCATTCATGTGGAAACGGAAGAAGTGAGCCAACTATTTCTATATGAAAGATTTCAGATTTGGACTCGGATTTGGACGGTGATTGAGGAAAATGCCCGTTTAAATTCGAAATTATTTCTGTTGTGTCAATTTTCAAAATTAGTTTATAAAAACAACTCAAAAAAGCTGATTTATAAAAAATCGAGGTTGATGTTTTTCACTTTAGATAGGTACCTATAATAACTATATCCTGTGAACTTTATTCCTCCGGAAATTCAAATTTTTTTGAAAACTTGGGAAGTATTCCAAGGTATGTGGCAGACTGGTGGAAAGACAGTTTTGAACGGCCCGATGCACCCTTTGCCAGCTACTGCCATAACGTAACTGGCGCAGCCCGCGGTTGGTACCCAGGAAAGTCAAGCTTCCCGAGATTTTTAGAGCTCTAAATTCTCTTCCCAACAGTCGTTCTAACTCTAAACTCTAACCAAAGATTTTTTGAGTTGTCAACCAGCGATATGATCATGATTTAGGTAAATAATTGTTTACTAATAGGTTTTAAATAATTTAATTATATAGTCAATACCATCATACCTTCTAGTTAGGTTATAAATGGAAAAATATATGGACATTTCGAGTTTACATTTAGGCCTATAAACAAATTGATACTGAGATGAATCCAGTGGATGCAATTGAATTATTGGCAATTTCACACCGATACTATGATCTAAGGGCAATGGAACCTCCCAGTTGCGTCACTAACTTTCTTATTAGACCAGAGTAATACTTTTAATTAAATCAGCTATCACTAATAAATGAACTTTCAATGGAATGTTCGGATTGCGTCTCCCCATTTTCTCAGGTTGGATTGCATAGGGGCCCACCAGAGACTGTTGCTACCAAGTTGAGACTGCAAAAGGAAAATGGAGTCGCCAAAAGGAAAACTCAGACCGATCCAATTGCTGTGGTAGGTAATTGAAAATGAATGAGAATAGTTGAGCAACACGTATAGTCAGCTGTAGGTAATGTTGCAAACCTTTAGGGGACGAGGTACAATCATAATATGGTGCTATTTTCTAACTTCTTAGAATACGACCTTCAGTGTCGAGATGCCCTTCTCAGACGAAGACCAGGACGGGCCCAACAGCTTCACTTACTACACGGTCCCTGCTGTCGTCAGCGAGATGGCCGACGGAAAAGCCCAATCGATCGGTATTGACCACTTGATGGTGAGTATTTGAACTGTTTCTTCACCTACTACTAGTGAGATTCTCCTTTGAATATGATACCGATTCACTCACGTGGCAACTCTTTAGCCTGAGACGAAAAAGCTAGCGGTGAAAGGGGAGCTGTCAGACAGGGAGAAACAAGTGTTCCGGTATTTCAGAAGACGAATGATCATGGACTTGTTGCAGTTCATGATGAATCACCTTCTAGCAGTTGAGCCGGGTAAGCTAATATATAAACAATTAAATCTAACAGCAACATTAAAATCTACAATCATAAAATGGTAAACCTGTCTCGCTGTATGATTATAATTTTATTTTCCGGAATGAATTATAACTACTGTACAAACAACATACTCTTCAACAGGTGCACAAGTTACTCTTCAAGGATCTTCACAGGTGACCCCTCAGCTTTGATAAAAATTCCCATAAGAGAAGTCGTTTCCCCTGAGATGATAATATCAGTGCTATATCATAATAGCACATTCTTCAGTGCAGTTGCTTTTTCAATGCCTGGAGGGTTTTCAGGTCTTCGGGATGAAGTTCATGATTGTGACCTTCTTGACAATTATTAGCTCTTATTGGAATATCTTGTTGTACAAGGATCTGATGTCCTACTTCCAACTTCGAGATAGGTACTCTTAGCTTGACGTGAATCGAAAGCCTTCTTGGGACCTCGTCTATAGGCCTCGACTTATGGGTCCATGGGTCCTCCACCATGGCGTTGGGTATTCCGCAATGTTCATCTGTTGGGAAACAGGCAGCCGTCGTAGCAAAGATTTTCGGTCCGGAGAGATTGTATTGTCTGAACAGGTGCGTTCGAAAACGGTCATCCAGATATTCGGATCGTGGGTTTTCCAATCAAAAATAGGAAGTTCCATATCAAGCTCATGAGATTCATTCAACCACGTTTCCAAGAACTGACTCATAGACGTTACCATTGACTCCACACTCGCAAATTCTTGCAATAGGAAGCAGAACGATTCAGCTGAAATTAGATCGCAATTTTTGAAAGTTGGGTTTATTTGTGATCACTGGCAGTCCTACTGACTGCGCCATAAAAATTACAAATTACAACTATAATCCTGCTACAATTATAAATAAATATTAATATTAGGTAAAGAACACGAGAATGCACCAAGTCCGAATTCATTCTATTCAAATCAAATTCCCGTCTCAGGTCCCATGTAAACATATGAATATGTTATGTTATGTTATGTCTAACAATGAATTCGTTGTTAGACATAACAATATATTATGATACAGATGATACTTTAGTGTCATCACATCTATCAAAGAAGAGAAACAATAAAAACTCTGCAAATTCTTGACACAACGGTTCATTATCTTCTTTTTACAGATCACCCTTCTGTCTAGATCACTAGGTCTAAATGTCTTGATCCTAAATGTTAGATTAATTATTACTATCAATTATCACTAATTATTAACAATTTTATCAAGTACCTAGTGAAAATTATTATAATTTATTGTTAGGTATTAATAATTTGTATTTATTATTAATAATAATAATTATTAATTATGATTAATTAATACGATATAATTCTGGGGTTTTTAATACTACGTCGGTAATAATTTTTCTATAAAAGAAGTAAGTACCTACCAACAAACATTCGAAATTACCTTCATTTCCGTAGCACGAAACGCACCTCAGAACAACAAACTCGACATCACTTAAGCCATATGATGTTCCAAAGATTTTGTTAGTATGAAAATGGACCTGTATTTCAACAGTTTGATTCACGATTGGGTTGTGAGGCACAATCTTTGAGCCGTCATTGTGAACGAACGGCTGGTCGTACAAAGCTGCGGATGGTCTTAAAAAATTCTACGGAACAAACTCTATCGAAATATGAGATAAAAAACATACCGTTCTATATGAATTTTTCGAGATATGAAATTTTCAAAATTTCAAAATTCGTTTTGAACCCCTTCCTCTTGACCTAGGGTTATGAAAAGTTTCGAGGACCATTGTGGGGTTGGTCGAAACCCATAAAAAAAATTTCGTAATTTTAACTCAACGCTAACTGGGCAAAGTGGCGCGGACGGCGTACGGCGGACGGCGGACGGCGGACGGCGTACGGCGGACGGACGGATTTTTTTTTTTTTATTCGATTTTCTGAATCTACGTACCTTGAAACGTAAACCAACAAATTTTGAGGGGGGGTTAAAATTTTTTTTTCTTTGGGCGATTCCAATGGTTCATTATCGAAGATAATAAACCAAAAGAGAGTAAAATAATTAAAAACAACGAGGTAATGACAAGCATGGAGGTCAATATCAAACACGATTTTGAAAATCATAAAATCCTCCTTCAACTTTCAACTCAATATTTTTCGTAAATCGAGCGTAAAGGGGCGAAACAAAATAAATTCAATTTTTGAGAAAAAATATCGTACAAAATATTGAAGGGTCCCTCAAAAAGGTACAAATCGGATCATTACCATTGCATAACCTAACCTTCCTCCTCCCAACGTTCCAAAAAAATCCAAAAAAGTTAAGATGGACACGTCAACATAATCATAAGGATTTTTCATTGGTAAACAAACATCAAGTGAGATGATGTAGGGGAGGTTGATTTTCTCGTGTGACATTTCTATTTTTCCCACCGTTGATCAGATTAACACAACACTTGACGACAATTTGTGTACATCACTTTAGTTCAAACAGAGATAACTTGAGTGCTCGTCGTATCGGGTCGTTCCTATGATAATAAACAGCGCCAAGCGGATCACTTGGGTTCGAGAGGAAAGGGAGGAAGTTGGTAACCACTAATATCACGTGTCATGTTCGAGTATTTGAATAATAAATAGTCTCCGCCCCATCGAAAATAGGTAGATTCTTATATTGACACGGATATGTCTTTAGGGATAACAATTGCAGCGATTATGATTTACTGAGATATACTTAATATTAAAAATTAACAACATCCAGTAGGATTTCTATGAGACCATCCTAAGGAAGCTGTGGTTCGCTTTTCAAGTCA
This sequence comes from Stenodema calcarata, assembly GCA_963920205.1. Lineage (NCBI taxonomy): Eukaryota > Metazoa > Arthropoda > Insecta > Hemiptera > Miridae > Stenodema > Stenodema calcarata. The sequence goes on along the minus strand of OY986061.1, from coordinate 13,221,166 downwards.
ATAGGAACAGGAAAACAGTTATCTGCACTGGGCACTCAGCTGATGTGAAGACCACTGTAACAACTCAAAAATACGCATGAGACCATCGTAAGGAAGCTGTGGTTCAAATTTCAAGTCGACAGGTCGACCGGCGACAAAATTATAAATTTGTTCGTATTTCACCCTCCCTCTATACTACCCTTAATAGTGGTCCGATCTTAAAGTCAACTCGATTCCAAACAGAGCTTTCATACAAAATTTCAAGACTTTGGCACCCCAAGAAGTGTTCCAAAATACGTTGCATTTTTTCGTTACACAGATTTGGGAAGCCCTAAAGACATATCCATGTAAAAAATAGGATCAACCGCTGACACATTTTAGGATAGGTACTTGTCGGTTGCAGGCTTAGGAATACCAAGATCCGTAAGACTGACCATGGTGTCCTTATGTATTTTTTGACGTCTCTATGTCTACGCTGAACCCCAATCTTACTCGTAGATTGAATACAACCTCAGTTCCTTGGGCCCGACATTAATTCCCGAGCGAGGATGAGGAAAGAACTATTTCAGAAAAGAAGACCTTCATAGCTCACGTCTTCATCGATTTGCCATCTTTTCCCAGGGATTTGAGGGATAAATTGCTTCATCGATTGCCTTTCCTCTTTTTTTGTGATACCTCATTACCTTTTCTTCGAATGACCTTCTCACTGGCTGGCGTTTAGTGTGTTCGTTTGTATCCTTCTTCAATGACCTCCTCACATGCAGTCACCTAAATGTTTTGGAAAAAATCCAGCAATAGACATAGAGACAAATAGCATCATCCAGTACTTCTCACCCGGAAATCAATTCCCAGCTCTTATGTAGGGGATTTTGACCGCTGTAAATTTTGGGGGTGTACGACTTTTTTGGACACCAGATTCGGATTCAGCGTTGAAAAATACGTAGGGATACCACCGTTAGCCTTTCGAATCTTAAACTTTTTGGGACTGTTACCAGTCTTAGATGCAAATACACAAAACAGAATTATTGTTGTGATATCAAAAATCTCTTGAAACAAACTGAGTGGAAAGTTGAAGGAACCTAACATGGGGTGGAGGGACGAGTTGTTTGACATGAATTATGAGTTGATTTGATCATAAATATTTTCATCTTTACACCTTTATATCTATCTCCAGAAATAAAGATGAAAAAGTATATTTCCTTACATATTATAACAGTAGGGTAAACCATACAGTAATGGGACACTTAAGGACATTCCGGATTGCTATACACATGTATCATTTTGATTTACATTTTTTTCGAGTTTGCAATATAGTAATATTTTCGTTAGGATCTGCCTTTTACAGGCAACACCGTTTTTCTCATTTTCTTCCATTCTTTCTCCTGTTAAGGACAATAAACTGTGGACCCCCCAAAAATACAGTAATGGGACACGTTACTCTATTATGGGACACTTTGATTCAGTGATGGGACACCTCAACCATCAACGGAAAAACGCAAAAATTATATTCCAAAAATAAAATAGAGGGCACATTGTTAGGAATAAAGGAATGTATTATTAGAACCTACCTCAATATTGAGCGAAAAAATTATTCAAATTAGAAAAATAAGTAGAGAACAGTTGAGTGTAGTTTAAGGGAGGATGAGGCTTCTCATAATCTCGTCTGTTGAAGCCATGTCACTATCCGAGGAAACGTCTTCTGAAAACTCTTCGTCACTTTCTTCTAGACGATAACATTCGTTACAGACGTAAAGGGGGTAATCCTGAATATCAGGAATGTGGTCCTGGTGAGTTTTTGGGACACACCGTAAGTGAAAATGTTTCTTACAGGTGCTGCATTGAAGTCCATTTTGGCGTATATTTTTCTTGCATTTGTTGCAGTGACTTGTGGCTAGTTTCAATTTTTTTCCAGCTAACTTTTCTTCTCGGATTTCTAGTCTTCTTTTCTTCCTCTCTTGTTTCTCTTTTTCTTGATTTTCCTTCTCTTGCGCCTTTCTTTTCAACCTCTGCTTGTACTCATTTGACGTTACAGCATAATATGCTTTACGGTTAACATATTATGTTAACCGTTCAATATTGCGTTTCCCTTTCCTCCTAGGTGGAGGCATGTCTTGCAAGAAGAAGCGTATATCCGTACTCGTACTAGGAATGGTATCGTCTTCTTGAATTTTTAGGAGATCATCCTCCGTACATTTTGGTTCAACCTCAGAAGTACTTACGGCTTCTTCTCGCACTCGTTGGAAGTTATTCCCTAAGACACATTCTTCTACGTAACTCGTAGATTCATGTTCAGGCACAAATAGGTGACTCAATACATGTTCCTGAACTTGTGGAATGACATTTTCCGCAACTTTGTCTTCTTCTGAAGATTCTTTATCGACCAAAGCCCTTTGATTCAAAAATTTGTTGTTCCCAGCTACAGTTGGATGCGAGCAACTGACTACATTTGCACAACCCCAAAAATTCTTGATTCTAGTGAGAGCTTTATAGGGGCTACTCCCTATTTCGTCCGACTCCAACTTCTTCCAAGTGTTTTGGCCAACTAATTCAACAAAATCCACAAATTTCATAGCTGGGAGAGCTGTCAGTTCTTCCTTTAGCGTGGTAGTCATAGGCGCATCTAAATCACTTGACGAGGATGAATTACCTGAGGCGTTTAGCCCATCCATCTCCCGGCAAATTATCTCTAAAAGGATTAACCCGAGGGTTTTGATCAAGAAATTTTTTCACGCTCAAGCGCACATCCTCCATTCTTCGTGGAAAGCCTCTTTTCCCCATTTCAAAAATCCACCTTACCAATTCAGCTTCTTCTTCTTCTGTCAAAATTGGAGCAGGGCCGAAACTCCTTTTGGTGGGAGGGTTTTTCAAATGACGCGACAATGTAGATTTTGAAACGCCGTACGTTTTGGCAGCTGCCCTCAACGAAAGTTTGCCTTCTCGCACATCGTCCATGGCTTTTGCCAAAGCCTCGTTCGAAAATTGAGGTGGGTTCGGCATTTCTGTTGAGAAAATCGAAAGGAAACAGGTTGAAAAAGGAAGAATGTTAGTAATGGGACAAGACAAAAATATAGTAATGGGACACCTAGGTCCATTACTGTGTAGACTTATTTTAGCTTCAAATTTCTTATACACGCATACTCCAAATGAAAATTACTCTCTAGTGAATTATTAAAACGAGCTGGTTTTGAATGGTGAAAAAATCTAGTAATGGGACGGGTGTCCCTTTACTGTAATACCGTATAATTTAGCATACAGTTAAGGGACAAGCTCATAAGTAAGTCTATAATGAGCATAAGCACACAAAACCTAGTGCAAATTGTAAAGAAACCTCTAAAGAACACATATTTACCAGGAAAGTCGAAAACGGATGGAAATTGTAGTGCACAGATTCTTAGCCGTAGACAGTGTTCCCTTAGAGAAAAGTGATATTTTTCTACTGATTCCCCGAGCCACAGTGATGATGTCAATGGAAGAGCCGTTCAGCTGGCAACTCGGCGTCCAAACAGCTGCTGATGTAAAGGTAAATAGTGGAGGCACCATCCGTACAAATCTCGTGGAAAACTGATGCATTGAAGCCTTAATTAAGCAATTCAAACGTGGAGCGTCCCATTACTATATGGTGTCCCATTACTGTATGGGTTACCCTATTTAGATATTGATGTTAATAATTAACATCAATATCTATAATTATTATAGTTTCAACCATCCAGCGTCACATAATACGCGGCCTGGTATAGTATCAATAGAGTAAAATTACAAAAAGAGAAAAGTCTATACTATTTACATTTATACTATAGCAGAGAACAATGGCTACCCTAAGTCTACAGCAGATGAGACATGGGGAAAAGTAAGTTTTAAGAAATTTCATTTGGCAGTTTCAAATCATGCAAGGGAGGAGAGGGAACCAGATTCTAGGAAGTGTGTTAGTTCGCCTTATGATGGTGATATAACTCAAAAAGTTTGTGAGATTTATAGTGGGGATTTATTCTCAAAATTCGCTGAACAATTCTTTCTTAACCAATCAGGAGGTACCTTTTACTTTTGTACCATGGACCTATAAGTAGATGTCCACTCACGCCATTCTCATTCTGTGTTGGACTAACGATGCCGTAAGAGTCGAAACCTGTCTACCATTGTTACAGTATTTGCGAAAATAGACTTTTTCATCTTGAGACTTCTCGTTTTATTTCTCATAATTTACTTATACGAATCATAAATAAAATAGATTGTTTGATTAGAATTTATACGATCGTATCATACGATTCGTATGCACTTTCATAGTATAATTCACTTACATGTATAATTTTAAAATATAAATAAGAGGAATGTTATTCGATATCGGAGTGATTTCTGATTTCGAAGAAAGCTCATGTTGCGAATTGCTACGAGAAATCCAGAAATGGGGTTAGCATCAATAAATAATCAAACCAGACGAAATTGATAGCACTCGCGCGGTTTCGTGTTTGGTCTCGTGGGAACCAGTTATAGAGGGAAACGGACAATCTTAGCGTGGTTTCCTCTGACATCGATAACTTGCGGCCACACCGTTCCCAAGGAGTGAAGTTAACTAATTCTAAATCGAGCCACTTGTGGTATCACAAGGAGTTCGGTTGGGAGGGATTCTGTTAAGGAACATTTCAGAAAGGCTTTAGGGCTTTGTACGGGATCCCTTTAATTTTACTGCCTTTGTTGATAATGGCCCAGTGAGTCAAGATAGTTGCACCGACTGATAACGCGTTCCTCATATTCCCTCAATGAAACGTCCAAGATCCAAGTTTCATTCATTCAAATCGGGTCAACCAGCATGGTACCTACCTAATTTTCTACTAAAAGCAGTTTCTTCATTTCATTCTTCCTTTATTTCCAAGTACAAACATATAAAAAAAATTAGAAATGAATTTCTATCTAGGAATAATCCTCCATATGGGGTTGATGGTTGAGTCCTCTAACACCATCTGTAATCAACATCTCTCTGAAGGAAAATGTTGTGCAAACACCAAACTTTTTGTAAAAATTGTTGTAAAAACATCAAACGTACAAAGTAGTGTCAAAGATACATTATAACTACACCAAAAGCCAAAATATAAAGATAATTATAAGTTACCTCAACTAGGTATCTCCATCTCCACCTACTCATACTACCTTTGTTATTACCGTTTTGTATTTACCAGAAGAGTTAAGTTGCTCTTATATGGTAGTTCTTTCTTCCATTGATGAATTATTTAAAATTTAAAGTCCTTGATGTAAAAAGGTTTGAGCAGCTGTGCTCTTTAATCTAGAAAGAGCTATGTAATTCCCGTGACCAAATCTGGTTGGAAAATGATGGTTTGGTGGGGGAAAATTGGTCACTTTTAATACCTGTGAGAGGAGTGTATAGATGGGACGAGTGTGAGTTATTAAAAAAACGTAGTATTTCTGGGATAGTTCAATTTTCGCGGGGGTACTATGGTATGAACTGCCCCACAAAGGCACGAAGACAGAATTAGTGCAAAACAAGTTTGACGTAGTAATTGGGTTAAGGAAATGTCCCATATGCTAGGGAACACATAAACAGCCCTACAAAGCTTATTAGCAAAGAAGAGACGTGGTTGTCCCATTTCAAAAGGCAATTTTAGCCATATTTCGAGAAGAATTGAATGTGATATCATTTCAAATGAAAAAAATTCCAATGGGTTTCATCCCAGTTTCTAAATCGTTAACAATATGGCTTGTCATGGCAGCGATCGCATCTTGGGTTTCTCCCGATATTATTATTATATACCTATAAATGGACGGATATACCCTATTTACGCATTTTTTCTTTCTTAGGCACCAGGTTAACTCTCATACCTAGGCTCAGAGTCTGAGCCTCAGACCATTCTCCTCTACCATTTCTAACCTCATCAGCTCCTTGCAATAATTTATTTTGGAAAAAAGGCTAACAATACAAAAATACCGAATTTCAAAGACCCTAGAATTGTCATTGTCCGATTTAGTTTGGGTTCAATTTTGAAATATTCGGTTCGGAACAGGTAGAATAGAGAGCATGCATTTCGGTTTAGTAGAAGACTGTAGATATTAATATGTCGTAGGCGAGGCAGGTGGAGTGGTCAGTAAGGTTCATCCTCCTAGTTAGCCTTCATAGTGAAATAGGGAAAGGTCCTTGAAGTGATCTCTAATAATCGGAGTTTGTACCCCTCCAGGGGTTGAGCGTAAGTTTTGATGCCTCAGAAACATCGAAATGTTCGTACTCTCGGTAAGATTTTCTCATGGTGTGTTGTTTTGGAGTTAAGACCCCTTTCAGGATCTAATTTTAGTGCACAATTAGTCAATATTAAAACCAAGGAATGTCTTGTACGGTTATCGAGGTTTGGGAAATCTACTTTGGTCCATGTTAGTTATGAGATTGATTTAACACAATGTCATTCTTCAGTCTTTCATCTATCTTTCGATCGTCTTCTTACGTTCAGATTCAGTCAGCTATTCTCCACTTGGAGACCTCCAACTGTTTACGTCTGAGTACGGGACTGAGACACTCGAGCTGGTCTTCCTCTTAAGGTTACACCCAAAGCCTACGTGAATCCCATTGTTCGAATACCGCTCTCCATATAATTAGAACAGCCATCTTCAATGCAGAAACAATGCGGGGCTCGGTCGAGAAATACGAGTCTGGCTTGGATTCAGCTGAACAATATCATCCAACGCACGAAAAAGGTTTTGTCGACCTGTTGCTATTGTCCCAAAGTTGGTTCGGGCGGATGGTGTGACATTATTTGGAAGAGAGCCAAGGAATAGGTGGTGTCTCTTTCAAGTTAACATTAAAATATTTTGTCGAACAATCAACTCGACGGGTTGAGGTGCCTTAATGAGATCTTCATCGTACATCCAGAACTTGATGTTATACTGACTATAAAACGGAAAGTTCTTCAGATTTTCCAGTTCTGCACAGGCAGATGGCCCAACCAATTTTCATACCAAGGAAGCGGTTGACACTAAATTTTGAAGTTTACCTTGGGATCCGTGGTGAGTGAAATTGGAGGGATCCAGAATTTAATCGGTTATCATGATACCACATACCTACTGACTCTACATTTTGCTCTGTAGACGCCTGAATAAATTTTCATGCCAAGGAAGCGGTTGATACTAAATTTTGGGGTTTACCTTGGGATCCGTGGTTATCATGAAACCACATACCTACTGACTCTACATTTCGCTCTGCAGATGGCTGAATCAATTTTCATGCCTAGGAAGAGTTTACACTAAATTTTGGGGCTTGCCTTGGGATCCATGTTGGGCGACAATGTAGGGATACCCACGCGGTTATAGATCAAAAGTGTAGACGTTGACTATTAAAAATCGCCTTTTTGAATCTTCTTAGGTATAGGATGCCTATTGAATATCGTTAAATTTGATGATTTCATCAAAATCATTTACCATTAATGGAGAAAACTGGTAATTGATGACTTGATTTATTTTCAGCTATTATGATACTTTTAACCCGTACAATACTAAGAGCTGATCGTCACACCTTTTTTAGAAACCTTAAGATTTAGTCCAAAACTCTTACCAAACACTCTGACCAAATGAGTGTCTATGTAAAATCTGGTCCCAACTGAATCGTATTGCCATGTCCATATTTGATTCACCAGTGGGTATCATTCTAATTTGCTGTCTGAGTAACTCGAGACGGTACCAGAAGTCGAAGAGCCAGATCACCCACGTCGCCTCAGCGACGTCGGAAACAAAAAACCGAAGATGATTACACGCATTACCACAACTTCTCATCGACGTCGAGGAGACTGTGTTTTTGAAAGATTACATCAAGGGACGGACTAATGAGAAATTAACAGTCTTGAAGTTCTTCTGTCTTTACGATTTACAAAGTGATAAATAACGGGAGTGAGAAAAGTAGATATTTATCAATCGATCGATCAACCAATCAATTTTGTTTTTTGCTAAAATCACACGTAGTACATAAGCAATGTCAGCAAATGTCAATTTTACAAAATACAATACAAACAAAACAATACAATGCTAGGCATGACGTACGCGATGACGGAGGCAGAGAAAGAGGAGCCCTGCTGTTCAAAAAAGCAAGCCAAAGATTGTCATGGGCCAATGGTGTAGATCTAGAATTCATCCAGATGAATTTGGCCTAGATGTGAATTCATCTGGTTGTGAATTCATCTAGATGTGAATTCATCTGGTTGTGAATTCATCTAGATGTGAATTCATCTGGTTCGATTTTATCCATACAATCGAACCAGATGAATTCAAATTATGTTAGGGATGGTTATGGATGGTTAGGGGTGATTAGGTTTGGTTGGGGATGGTAGGGACTAGTTACGTGTTTTGCATGACTCGCCTTGTTTATATGGTTGGTGCATACAGGATTCCAACGAACAATAATAATTGAATAATGATCATGTCAAAAACAGTTGAGTGGGATCTCGATCAGTTTATTTCGACCAGTGATTCGTTCTTTCAAACTACTCGTTGTTGAGAGTGATCGATTATAGAGGTTATCGATCATCCTTGTGCATACATAAGGTGTCTGGATTGACACCAGTTCAAGAGTGTAATATTATTGTATTCTAGATCACCATGTTATCTGCAACGGTTACAAAGTCTAACGTCTAATCTCTGTTAATATTCAACAAGTTTGATGAAAATATCGGTGAGGATGTGGGGAGTTGTTGCTTGTCTCTCGTGCTCACGAGGACATGCCCTAAGAAACGTTAAATTGCTTGTTATTGTTATACCTCTAACCGGTGATTTCTATTTTCAGAATATATAATATAAATTATATTGTACGCTCCTAAGTAGACTCTTTTGATTAATTCTCCCCTTGACTGATCGCAGATGACCCGATTGATTTTCTGAGGGGTCTCCTCGACCAGTGCCTTTTGTTCAGATCCGGTCACCTGAAAGAGCCGCCGATTCTCTACGCTCCAGAACACCTCGAATCCGTTTTCAAAGCCTTCGACGCCCTTAATACCGGCGGCATGTCTGTAATGCAATATCATACAGGTACCTACTCATTAATATTATAGTCCATATATTTTTAAAATAATTGGAAATCAAAACTGTGAAGATTGTAAAGGTTTGCGTACGTAAAGTGTGATTTTAATCAACCTCGTACTGAATCAATCATCAAACACTGTGTAGTTTATTTACATTAGAGATACAAAGTAAGTAAAATTCAAAACCAATCATAAAACAATTGAAAAATATAAGTTTTTTTTCCAGCAATGAGAACTCTGATGTTGAGATATTACAACAAACACCCAGAAAAAGATTCAAACGGGAACGTACCAAAGCGAGCCTTCTTGAGCAATGCGTTAGTAAACATTCCATTTGTCTGTTTGTCCATGTCTGTTTGACATGGAGGGAAGATAGTCCGTAAAGTGACGAAAAAGACCGAAGCTGTATAATAGTTCGTCCAAGCTCCGCCAGTGCGTTTTTAACCGAGTACCATAGGTAGTTTTTCAAAGCAGCCTGGACTATGAATAGTATAATGATAGCACAATAATTATACAATTATTGTAATACTTACCTACTTCAATTTATACTTTTTAGAAACTATGTCACTAACGCCCTAGAGGCACTTTTCAATGAACCCCAGTATGAACATAGGCCCAGCTCGCCGCTGGATTCACGCTCATGTTGACGACGTTTTATCGGGTCTAGCTTTTGGCGTTCGTAGTACGAACGGCTGGCTGTAAAAAGCTCCGGATGGTCTTAAAACATTTTCCGAACTGAATTCAAGTTAGAAAAAATACACCGTTTGATTCAAAATTTTCGAAATTCATTTTAAACCCCTTCCAATTGACCTGTCAAGGATAATTTTTGAGCTGGTCCAAGCCCTTAACCCCAATTTCACCGTTTTAGGAAAACGCTGACGGATTTTTTGTATTCGATTTTCTGAATCAACGTACCTACCTACCTACTTCGAAACGGAAACCCATTTTGAAGGGGTTAACAATTTTTTTCTTGATCGATTAAAATGGTTTATTGAAGAAAATATAAAACTAAAAATCATTCATCTATAATCTCAAGAATAGTTACAGTGGTACCTACTCAGTGATAACTGGGACGAGGTAAATACGCTCTAAGGCAGTGATTATAATTATCAACCTTCCATTTTCATGTGGTCCGAGAAGCGAACATCTAATGAATTTTAATATTGGATCTGGACGAAATTTAATGCAATTACCGAAATTGGTTTACTCAACTTGCAACTGCTCCATTTTAGAATTTTTTTAGCGGTGAGTTAGACTCATCTTGAAGTGTGTGTTTGCAGTTTGGCTGCCAAAAAACAATATTCTTATGAATCATTTAAAGACGACCATTGCAATGCCCTACATAATATGTAGGACATAGGTCGCTTTATGTAACTGTTATGGTCCGGCTCGGATTCTGAAGGGTACGAAGTGGTACTCAGTAGTGAAAAGGTTGAGAACCACTCTGCTGTCATAAGGAAGAAAGTCCTATCTGCATTTTGATAGTTTTTAGAAACAAGAGGTTTTGTGAATTGCTGAGTATTTTCTATACCGTTGAAGTTAGAATTGCCGGTAGAACGTTGATTTTCAAGCACTCTTGATAAAATAGGGCTTTCTAACCTAGTCCAATCGATGGATCTCGTCAAAATCTATAGGGATATGTCCTAACCTCGAAAAGCTCAAAAATGGAGTTAGGACATTCATACTTAGGACGGCAGCACTGCTCTAAGGTACCGCTCTGGTGAGCCTTCCGTGCAAAATGCATCGAAGTAATAATTTTCCTGTAGAAATACTAGAAGTTCATAATTTGATGTTGTGATCAGTCTGTAGGCGGTTGATGATTGTCACCAGAACACTCGGCCAATATCTACACAGGATGTTCATAGATCGAATAAGTCCTCAAACAACGTGGAATAGTTTCAACCTAATTATTTTTGTTTTATATTATTACCTTATTATTATTACTTGTCTTTCCATCCCGTTATAGGAAAGTGGCGCTAGTGGAAAATCTGTTGGACCTCATTCTTCTGGCACCCTCAGTAACAGAACCGCCGCCGAAAGCTGTAAGTGTAACACTTCATTCTTTTAAGAACAAATGACAATGGTTTTTGATTCCGATCATTCCAATAGCGGGTATTAGCCAATCGGATTTTTATGTTTCACCAATCAGTAAGTACCTAACTTTCGTACAAATGCCTGTGTTAGCAACTCGTGGACAAGATGACAACTGCCTGAACAGAACCCTCAAGAAACCCGATGAGTGGCTCAATTCATTCACATACAATTCTTTAGCTTTCCATGTTCAGTTTTAAGGCCAATGTGGACTACGGTTGTTGAATTGAGAGGAAAGTTGGAGAACTAAAACTGAGTATGCAAACATTTTCCGACGGTCATCTACTTCGCCGTTTTTCGATGCTTTCGAGTCGATTTTAGGACTTGTCGAATGTCCTTTTCATCCTAAAAGAATAGCTTTGATCGAATCAAGATGGAATTTTTTTCCGCCAATTTCGAAGCGAATCTTGATCTTGTCGAAGGTCCATTTCATCCCAAATGAATAGCTCAGATCGAATAGAGATTGACTTTTGAATTTTTTATAACCTTTTTGAGTGGGTTCTTAGTCTTGCTGAAGGCCCATTCCATCCCAAATGAATCGCTTTCGGACTCCGAGATCGGCCTTTTTGGCATTTTTTCGAGTCGAAACTCGGTCTCGTCTAAGGTTTATTTCGGATTTAATTACCAATCGTTCATGTTAATTCTAATCTAATCAAATAATATTTTGGAAAAAATATTAGGTATTTACCTATGTTTTCCAAACCATGATTAGTTTTGGAGACATCCACTATCAATTATTGTGGTATGCGAGTTCCCAAAGTTCGTTGAATTGGTGATGATCGAAAACAGGCTGCTTGAAACGACCAAGTGAATAAACCCGAAAGCGAATAACCGGAAAAGGCGATTAGGTATAGTTTAACATAATCCAAAATATATTTATTGAACAAACGTGTATTTTGAAATGACATAAATTGCTACACATTATTTGACACTGTCATTAACTTCGAGATGGTCTCTTTTCTGCAAAGTTTCTTGTGTATTCTTCGGCGTTCTTTAAGAATTTTTTTCGGTTAGTAACAAACTCTTCTGCCACGTCAGCTCTGAGAGGATGATCAGGCTCCGGTTCGTGGATAAGGCTGACCAAAGCTTCAATCACTTGGTTGACGCGGGTTGCCGGCTTCCAATTCTCGGGGTTGATGGTCGAAAGGCATATTTCCCCTTCCTCGTTGACGTTCGGGTGGTAGATTTTCGTTTTGAGGATAAGGCGAGGCGGTTTGAAAGGGTACTCGGTAGGGAACGTGAGTTCGATCCTGAAAAAGTCACATCAAGATTGAATTTAGAAATTGAAATGGGATGCAGTAACTATTCAAAATCAATGTCTAAGTTCAGCTTGTCACCATCATAAAATGATCCATCCTCAACCTGTTGGTTTGCATTACACTTGTTTACACATTTCGAGCGTCTCACGGCAACACCCCACATCGTCACTTTTGGCCAAAACGAGTTATGCATACCATTCGAAGCGTCTTCCCCGGCGGATCGATCTAAGTATAAGTTAGGTAACACTAAATCTCACGATTTATTTTACTGAATTACTCAGTAAACATAATCATTGGCAGATGGTTTTTTGGCACTGCTAAAATGCCCAAATGACGATGTGGGATGTTGCCGTGAGACCCTCGATATGCCTTTCTCTTTATTCCGCGAGCTTCTTCATTCCTACAATAATTTTCAAAATAGCAAAACCTAAGCCAGCCATTTTCCCGTATTTATAGGCATACAACGATCTATTCCAACTAAGGTCAATTCTAAACACATCTTTACGTACAAAAAATTTTGAAGGCTCCCCACTCTTCCCCTCATTACATATCCTACTCAATTTTAAACCTAACCACTCAATCTTAAAGAGCGATCTATCCCTTAACGGGCTCTACCATATCCCGCACTCAAATATTCTTAACTACTCTTCCTTCCATAGGCTCCCCACTCCCAAACATTAAAGTCCTTTCTAGAGCATCCTAATTACTAGGATGCTCTAGAAAGGACTTTAATGTTTGGGAAGTTGCCGTACTGTCTTTTAACACCTTCTGATGTCGTATCCACATCTAGAACGCATTGTATGTGTACATTTCTAGTCAATTATCCAATAGCCAGCCAACATACTGAAATCGTCACCTGAATGCACCGCTGCTGAAGGGAGGCTGTGAAGGGAAAATCAGAGCGTTCCACACCAGGATATTCCCTTCGTCGACTGTAATGTCTCGAATTGAGTTGAGGCCCGAATTCTTAAGATCCGACAGCTCTTTTTGAAGTCGCCTCGAGGCCGACGTGAAGCTCCGTTGCGGGGCGGAGGTCCCGCTCGGGCGTTTTGCACCATTTGATTCGGTAGACGACTGGGAGACAGACTGAAATTTAAACATGAATTCGGCTGGTCATGCCCCATAATAGTAAAACATCCACAGTCACGCAGCATGGATATAAGAGCGAATTTTTGAAGAAAACTCGTTTTATATAAAATTTTTCTATCTATAGATTTTACAACGCTGAACATGATGGTGAAGTCAGAATTGCGATATCTGAAGAACATCCCAAGTAAAAACCACGTTTCTTCATCTTCAAAGTGCTCCAGTTTCAGAACGGAATAAGATATCGCAATTCAGACTTCACCATCGTGTTCAGTGTTCAAAAAACTTTAAAATGAGGTGCCACTTGACACTGTCCCATTTTGGGAATTTATGAGTAGTCCCCCCCCCCTCCCTTAGAGTGGCCCGATTTTGCCCATCACCAAACTTAGCCTTTCGTCTGCCATGACGGATTTTTTGTGCGAATTTGAACTTTTCATCTCAATTCTATCGAGAGTTAGATAATATATTATGTATACATATGATTTTTGGTGTCTTTCAGCAGTGAATTCAGGATGGTCTGGAACAGATTTTGGTACGGCAATTTTTCGGGAATACGAGTTCTAGACATTTTGGACCGAGAATTATAGTAGGTAATTATTATTATTATAGTCATGACCTTGTGTGTCGACCGACCAAAAACGAATGCACAGCCAAAGTTCGAAAAAATTGGTTTCCAATGTCTCCCCAATCAATAACTACCTACTCTACATTCTCACAACATAATTAAATTATTGTTCAACAACAAGTTAGAACAAATTTTGTTCTCCGCTTGACAAGTTGGGAAAATTGGAGCCCTGGAAATCTCTTTCATTTTTGTACTCCTTCATGTTTAGGAGTGTGTTCCTAGAGCAAGGAAGTTACAAACACGATTTGGTATTAAATTTCAAGCAATAAATTGAAGTTGGAAGTTCAATAAAAAAAAATAAAAATTAATAGTGGTGTAATATTGTACCAGACTTGTGACGAATCGTCGCGGAACTGTCTTCGTCGTTGATTCAAACATTGTAGTTAACTTAAGTGTCAACGTAGAAGCCCTGGAAATCTCGACTCACGGAACACGGATAACTTGAAAGTTGGAAGTTCAATGGCGGAAATTCGAAAAACAATTTTCAGGATACCGGCGGTGTCAGAACAAAATGGAATCGTTCGAACAGGCGACATGTGACGGCTTGTTGAAAAATCAGTAGGAGGGTTCATGATGAATATTATTGAAGTGAAGGCACGCGGAAATTTTGGTTGAAATCACGATTTCAGAGTGACGGGACAACAAAATCGTACCTAGCAGAAATTCGATGGTCTTTGTATTGAAATGTGTGGTAGGTACCGTGTGCCAAGGAGTTCTTTCTACAATTAAAGACAATTTTTTTATAATATGCTGAAAATATTTAATAGGTACCTATAATATATTGACTATATTATGGTTAATATATTATATTGAATATGGGGGGGGGGTCGTATTTGGAAAATGATTTGGGTTTTTGAGGATTTATCCAGCGACTTATCCTGCTTTTACTACAAACTGACCAAATTGAAAAAAAAAATGAAGTTTGTAATTTCCAAGTCCGACAGTGCTTAGATGTGAGTCACCAAGATCTGTAGAGTTTCTAAAACCAAGATCAATGCGATACGGTCCTACCTGATCTTCCGCGCTACTTTGGTTCGGCTGCACCGTCGAGTCTTGAACATCCACGTTCTCCTGCGCTGTCCTGTACCTCTTTGATGAAGAAGGCAAGGAATCCGACGTCCGCGACATGGTAGCCCTGAGCCGTTTCATCGCATAAATCGTACGAGCGTGGAATGAGCCGTAATTTGTCAAAAACGCGAATTTCGACATTCCAAGTTTATTTCATTCTCCCGGGTTCTTTGGGCGTGAAGAGTTGTACAATTTTTCGCATATGACGTTATATTTGGAATCGGTTATGTGACTAAATATTCGCCTAGTTTTTCGGCTTAAACTATGACTGAAATTGTTGACATCACCAAAGGACCCACTTGTTTAATCAGACCAACGATTACCAACACCACAATATCACATGTTTCATTGATATCCGGAGAGAAATTCGTGCAATCCCTCGACAAAGTTTGGAGAGAGTGGTGGCAAACTTTACCAACGGACCAGAGCAGTGCATGGAAAATGGGGGCCGAAATTTGAATCACGTTATTTTTTCAACATAATGGTTTTTCCCTACTTGAGGTTTGCATTTAAATTTTCCACTTTTCCTCTATTAAATAAAAAAATATAATAATATTATATTTAATAAACTTACCTAATTGATTTATCCTATTTCAAAAACTGGACTCTGAATATATTTCATCAAACATACAAAAAATGTGATTGTACAAACTTCGAAAATTTTTCTTTTACAGAAATATTATTGTCTGGAAATAGGCAGAGCCCGTGTCGCCAGACAAGAGTAGACTAGACCTTCTAAGACAATATAAATAAATTCAGACAATTTCACACTCTCATGAGTTGAAAAATAGGTTTAGATTTAGATTTGTATTGATTTATTTATTGGCAACATAAATAGTAAAAATAAATTGAGTATGAAATGAAAAATCAAGATAATTTAAAAAAAAATCATTTATAAGACATTGCCCTCCGAGAAATAAGTTTAATGAACTTGTGCTTCTCGGTGGAGTTCTGCCAAATTGTTCAATAATGAAAAACAAATTAAGCCGTTCGCCAGCCAAAATACAATAAGAAATATAAAAAGATGAAAACGAAATCATTATTAAAAAAAAATTATGCGAGTATTCGTAATTACGATTTTAATTGTATTTTATTTTTTTCATTTAAAAAGAAAAAAACCTTATGATGCACCTGTGATATTTAGCATCATCACAGTTTCACAGGCTCCACCCCAAATAGAGATTGCATACTGCGTGGTAGACTGTACAAGTGATGGGCATATCAGCCTCAAACGCTCCCTAAAGACTGCTGATGTAGGATTTTTGTGCCTGTCCATGCCTCGGAAAGGACCATCCACAGGAAAATGTTTCCCAAATTGGACACGGTGGATGGGGAATAAAATTTGATCCCAACCTGCTCCCCTGAAGAACCCCATAACTAGGCTTCTTCTGTGTTTTTCACAGTTGTGACGACCTGCCGGCGGCCGTAACCCAAAAACTAGGCAAAACTAGGTCTGCAGATACCAACTGATTCCATTCAAGGAAGATGAGGACTTATGGGAGAGGAACCGATTCAACGGCTCGTTCTTGTAGTTGCCAAATATAACGAAGTTGACCAAAAGGCGTTCCAACTGAACCTTTTAACCAGTTTCCAGGTTCGAACCGTGTTTTCGACTGTAACGAAGTTCTTACGGGGCCCTTCCTCTGGTCTTGGGGTAGCTGGAAAGGTTGAAAACGTCGAAGATACCTACCTACCTACGTTATTATTTTATACGACGGCTTCCTAAGATGGGTGAGAAGAAAAAACCACACGGGTGGTGTGAGTGTGTGACTACAGAAATGTGCGTTATGTGTTGGCTATCCGTTATTAGTTTTAGCCCCGAGGCGTTTCACTAGTTTGGGGGGCTCCTTCCTCAGTACCTACAGGACTAGACTGCGGCTGGAACGACGTCTACCTCATCTTCCTCGTACCTCATCTCAACATCTACCCAAATATTGGTAACGGTCACGGTGGAACTCTATACCTTCATAATCAGGTTCTCACAGTATTTTATCGTATGGGGGAGGAGTTTTTCAGATGGGTGAATGAATATTCAGGACAAGAGTAATAAGCTTTCTCATCACGTGGCTTATACAATCCCCGTAAAGGTTGGATCTTGCTCGTTCTGTTCGGCAGTATTTTGACACATTAATCAAAAGCGTTTATAAATAGTAGTTTGGGTTTGTTCCTACTAGTTCTTTCCTGTGATATTTGTCATTATTCTTTAATGTTATTCTAGTACCTTAGGTGGGAGTCATCATACCAACAACCAAACTACCACAAGTCACCTTACTGCTCAAAAATTAGGTGAAAGCTAGTAATCTTTTTCAACTTATTATTTTTCGTAGTCATATCACAAGTCTAGTGTTGTCTGTACCGCACAGGTGATTGTTGACACGACACCTGGAGAAAAACAACAGAAGCTAACTGCGAAGGAAGATATGAAACAGTATATGAAGACTTTACTCAAAGAGAAACGTGCGGCTGAAGAAGCCCAGGTAAAGAAGTTTTAAATATTGGCAAATGGATTGAGAGTGACAAAATGGACGAAAAAATACAAAATTCTCTAGTTTTTCTGAGAATGTGTTGGAGGAAGACAAGCATTTTGAGGGTTGTTTCGCTGCAATCGTCAGTACTGCCAACGTGGCTTAGAGGAAATGTTGAGCCCACATGACATGACGTCACAGTTTACACAACAGAAGTGAGCAAGGTTCTTCACTTTTAACCAAAAACAGTTTCCTCATTCGCGGCATTTAAACCGGGGCTTATTGTGCGGGACGTTGCCCTGTAGGCCGACCTTATAGGCTTTGGGTCGAGTCGACTCCCTACACCAGACTGATGGTCCACCCTTATTTTCCGACACTATCTCTTCTGTTGCTAAGGACCTGAAGATGATGTATCGTCGAGCTTCAAATGCGATGAAACCCTCTCCTCAAAGTCTGCATGATTATCCCGTGTGTTCTGTGTCTCCTCACCAAGAGTCTCATTTTTCTCTTTGGCAGTTACAGTGCATCTGAGCTCTCGGGATGTCTTCCCAGTGCCTCCTATGCTATTCCCTCACTCACTCATCCAAGGAGGATCCTAACGAGCATTTGGCTATGCCCAAGTCTGGCTCCGGCCCCGCAAACCCTGTGGAGGGCAATGAGTGAGCAGATAACATGGCCTCGTTTCGTCTCCCTCTCCTCAAAGTTTGCATGAATAATATCCCGTATGTTCTGTCTCCTCAGCAGTAGTTTCATTTTTCCTTCGGCAGTTCCAGTGTTCTTTCTCCAACAAGTTACTTACTGCCATTGTCAACTGCCCTAAACTTTGTGCCTGGATGTCTTCCCAGTGCCTCCTATGCTATTCCCTCACTGATTCACCCAAGGAGGATCCTTTGGCTATACCCAAGGCTGGCTCCGGCCCCACAAACACTGTGGAGGCCATGCTACCTTCTCACTCGTTGCCCTCCATTCCTCAGGTCTCTGCACCCACATCAGGGTAATTTGGTTCTCTGCTCTTGTTGGAGCTCAAGCGACCATATTGGTCTTTTCTTATGCTCCGATAGAGGGAGTAATACGTAGCAATACGTAGGGAGGTAATCGAATTCATTGGAGAACGACTGTCAGAGGTGATGAGTGAAGATGTTGGACCTCAAAAGTCACTGAACGCAGCATTGTTTGCTGGAACTTCTATATTCCCTCACAACACTAGGGATGTTTCTATTTCCAGATATTCAATTTTTTGTACTCCTTAGGATTCGCCAGACGACATTGTTGAGCTGGAAGGGATCAAAAAGCCTCCGCTCTTCACACCATCAGCACAGAAACCAGAAAAATTTGGGGAGTACGCGCGACCTCTAAAACACCTACAGGACGCGTTCAAGCCTTCGCCAGAGCTCCATTTCTAAGGCTCAATTACAACGATTACGATAAGTGAAATGTAACTTAAAAATTGCAACGTGTGTTGAATCTTCAGAAAGTAAAGTCGAATAAACAATTTATCATTCATTTTGTATTGTGAACAAAAAATAAACAATAAATCAGACAATAGTGCGAAAAACGTGTGGCACAAAATGGGAAAGAGAACGTAAATACGACTGTAATTACAGTATTACTCGTAGGTTACAGCTCTGAATCAAGCCCTGACGATACGGTACCGTCTCTGGTGCCAGTCGTACCGTACTGGAAAATTTTCAGAGATGATTTCGGGCCTTAAAAAGACTTGGATGTCATTATCAAACCCTCTGAACCCACAGAAGTAGTGCAAATCGTAATTTATCTGTATTAATCCCTCTCCGATCTACTTCCTTTGCGAATTTAGACGTTTCGGCAATGTAACGTACGACTGGACAGATTTTTGAGATAAACAACAAGAAATAATATTTCATGTTACCTACGTCAGTAGGTTGAGAAATGAGGCCTGGGCCTAGGCTTGATGATTTCATGGAATTTATTTTTTCAATTATCAAGTGCAGAAACTCCATTCTTTTGGGAAATTAGGTTTACGGGTTCGGACCAACCCCACAATAATCCGTGAAACTTTTCATAATCCTAAGTTAATGGGAAGGGGATCAAAACGAATTTTTAAATTTGGAAGAATCCAAATAGAACGGTATAGTTTTTAGTTCGCATTAAAAAGTGTTTAATTTTTAGAATATTTCAAGACCAACCGGAGATTTGTGCGACCAGCCGTTCGTTCACAATCAGGGCTCAAAGTTAGAGCAGATCAAAAGTCGTCAACATGAGGGTGAATCATGCGTTTATACTGGCCCAGCTCATTTGAACAGCACATGGATTCAGATATCGAGTAAATTATTAATAATTAAAATCTTTATTTTTTATTTTATTTTCAGAATCTACGATTAACTACGCGTCTTGAAACGTAAAACCTCAAATTTTGAGGGGGTTAAATTTTTTTACTTGGTCGATTCGAATGGTTCATTTTCAAAGATAAGACACCAAAATCTAGAGAGAATATGTAACATTCTTTAGCCGGATAGTGGTGCGATCTGTTGGACAAATAGGTATCTTATTGAAATCCAGTCTGATTGGCGTTAATCCACGGGCTGAGCCAACTAAACATGAATTGAGTCGAACTAACAACAACACGGTAAACAATGTTGGGGACGTAGAGGGCTCGACTTCCAAGTGCCTGATTTCCAATGGTTTCACAATGATCGTGATTCTCGAAAGTTCAAAGTTCGACCAGCGCTTAATCTCTCGCGAGGATTTACGTAACGGCTCGAGCACGTTTCTAGGGTCAGCGAAAGTGTAAACACAACTGAACATCAAGATCCAGCTTCAAGACGGAATTATACGGGTCTATTTGAATTGTGACGAAGGAAGTTGAGGGAATGGAATGGAGAGGGATTAGTATAGAAATTTTACGATTTGCACTCTGGTTTGCCTCTGGGGACCTAAGGCCTTGCTAATGAAATCCAGGTCTTCTCAAGGCCTGAAATCATCTCTGAAGTAGTTCTGCTGATAAAACATTATTATTATTTTGTTTAAGTAAATTATTTTAAACTGAGGCGGTTTTTTTCACAAGGCGGTACAGATGACCGTAGAGATTTGAGAGTCGAACGCTAACCCTAGCCATATTGGAGAATGACCTGTTGATTTTGGACATCCAAATGCCCCAATGCTGACCCAGGCTACCAGGGAACTAGTTACGGTTAACAGACAGGGATTGTTCTGGTCGAATTGGTTGTCTGAGAGGAACTGACTAGTAATATTTCCAGGGGTACATCTGAAGGGTAGTTCATTTTACCTTATATCCTGGCCATTTATAGTTGGTGTTCCGAGCCGGATATAAGGCTAGTAATATTTCTAGGGTTATACATCTCATAAATGATAAATAGCCGGGATATAAGGTAAAATGAACTACTCTTCAGATGTATACCCTTAGAAATATTACTAGCCTTATATCCGGCTCGAAGGACCAACGTTAAATAGCTGGGATATAAGGTAAAATGAAATACTCTTCATATGTATACCCTTAGAAATATCACTTGCCTTATATCCAGCTCAAATTGCCAAAGATAAATAGCAGGGACATAAGGTGAAATGAGTAGGTACCCTGAAATATTACCAGCCTGTTCCTCACAGATAACCAATTTGACCTTATCAAACCTTTTCTGTTAACTGTTAGTAGTAACGCTACCATCTGCCACATATCTCTGTTTTAACCGTGGGCTGTCTCTTCTTATACCCGCCTGGATTCGGATTATATTGTATTATATCATATTTATAAACGTAGTTCATTTTACCTTATATTCCGGCTGTTTAAGATCCCCCTCAGTTGATTCTACTGACATGAGCTCCAAAATATCCCCCTTTGCTGAATCAAGGACACTCGACAACGCTCTCTAAAATAAAACCTTCGACTCACTGCTCTGGTAGAAGGTTTTCGAAGTGAGAGAGTCACTTGTTGAATAATCCCCTGCTCAGAGCACAGAGAATTTCGAATGGTGTCGACGTCCATTCGGTGTCGTTGAGAACAGTTAAGAAGAATTTGCAAAAGTAATAAGATTAACAATTCTGGAACTCAAATATTGTTTGAGTTCCAGAATTGGTTTTCCCACAGATTTATTTATTTTTATTTTTCAATTGCTTGTAGCAGAGCTCGTCGCAGGATCTCCATTAACAATTTTCTGTCATTGGGCGTCATGCCCGTTGATGCTAACGAACAAATAAATAAGAGTCTTCATCCCAGGACAATGGATAAAGATAACATAATTGTAACACTCAATGACCTGGACCATCTTTCAGATGAGCTTCAAATTCAAAACGAACTGGCGTCTTTGAGAAGAGACTCCATTAGGGTGCAGGCTGGTGGCCTTCTGCAGAAATTCAAAGAATCGAAACGTAAAGAGTTCTGGCAGAGAGCCCTAGATTCTGAAAGATTCTCGCTCTACAGAGAACTGGGTCCCCTAGTGAAGCCGTCTGGCCTGATCGATGATCCAAAGACAGATCTTGTGGCTAGTAAATGGCTTTTCAAGTTCAGAGGAGAGCTGCTGCTAAATAGAAAACCGTATGCCACCGACCGATGCGAGGAGTGTTCCTTATGTAACACACACCAGAGGGAGGACGTGTTCCACTTCCTTTGCATCTGCCCAGTGCTGGCTGAATTTAGAAGAACAGCTTTTGGAAGGCCGCTACTTGGGAAGGAGGCATTGGCTCTGCTGGATGGCGAGGGGTGGGGTGAGCTGGTGATTTTTTGCAAACTAGCAATAGTATGATGGTGACTGTATAGGTCAATGATGGTGACTGAATTTAATTTTTGATTTTGTGAACTTTGGGTTTTTGTTCCAGTTTCTGTTCCCTTTCAAGTCAATTTATTTCCATTTATTATTCGGGGCCGACACTACCGACAGACGGTTTATTTTATAAGAATAAGAACAATTTGATTTATTTAATAAACGTTTTCTTCTTCTTTCTTCTTCTTCTTCACTCAATGTTAGTGAGGGTCGTTCGATAAGAAGTCATCACAGTCAGAGTTACCGCTTCAGAAATTGTAGTAATTGTAATGTTATTAGTATCTCCAGCCTGTTCCGCTTAATTGTGTAGTGGCGCTACAGGTGGTCTATTGGTTGAGACGCCGCCTAAACCACAGTCCCGACCGTCTTCCGGCTCCTCTCGTCTTGGATTCTTGAAAGGTTGAACGACAGAAAATAGGATACAGAAGAGGTCTTTCTATTTGGTTTGTTGAGGTTCCGTCGTCACTCCCACTGCCAACATCTTGCGATCGTCCCCTTCCCACCACGGGCTGGCTCGTGCGAGTCCCTCGGGATTGGGAGCCCGTCACTGCACCCCGCTCCTTTCCAATGCGACGTCACACATTTCAATGGACTTATCCTCCTGGAAATGGACCCACCCGCTTACTTACCTGTCAAATAGGTTTTAATTCTTTGGAATCCCCATTCTTGTTTTAGCGAATTCTCGGAGATAAGGAAGCTACTGTTCTCGATCCAACATTTTTGAAACTCGAATTTGCCTACCGAAATCCGTTTTAGACCATCCTGAATGCACTGCCAAAAGACACCAAAAAGCATATCGTCGCTTAAGAGGCAGCACCACGTATCTAACTTTTGCCAACTTTTCAGGAGGATGGAAAAACATGTTCTTGTCTAACATATTGGCACTTCTGTCACTTTTCTCACCATTTTTGATTGTCTAGGACAGGGGTCTCCAAACTACGGCCCGAGGGCCACATCCGGCCCGCGGAGAGCTAGCATACTTGAAAACTCCTATTAGAGAACATATTTTTTATAGCAAATTAAATTTAGTTTACTGAAGTATTCTAATTTATGTTGAATAATTATCAATATGACATCTACATTGATATGGTCATGGGCTAACTACTCATAACATTGGCCCACCGGCAACAATGATAGTATGGTTTTGGCCCTCGGAACTTACTAGACTAATCAGTATGGCCCTAAGGCTGGAACGTTTGGAGACCCCTCTAGGAGGTACCACACATTTTGTAAGAGGTTTCACTAGTCTGACATCGAAATCACACAAAAAAAAAACCGTTAGATATGTGGTATTGTCCAAAAATTTTGGTAGATCTACCGTCTATTTATACGAGGTGTTGACGAAGACCATTTTTTCACCTAATCATCGATCAATTTATTTGTCTTGCTCTTAAAAATTAAATGTTAGATGTTTAGATAACTAGAGGACATTTTGATTCCACCAACTCGACTTTTAACAATGATTCTCCGGAAATCAAAGTATATAATATACTAATATATACTAATTATACTAGTACCTATATAATAATGCACAATCTGTGCTGTTAACAGTGGAGAATCTTGAATTTGGTGTGGAAAAATTTGAATTTGGTTTGGAAAATCTTGAATTTGACTTGGGAGTGCTATATATAGGTATATATACCTATAATATCTATAATATAGAGGACGGTATATAGCACTCCCAAGTTAAATTCAAGATTTTCCAAACCAAATTCAAATTTTTCCAAACCAAATTCAAGATTCTCCACTGTTAACAGCACAGATTGTGCCAATTACGTCAAGGACCTGATGATGAAGCTTCCTGACGCTATAGCTGGCAATGATTCCGTTAACATTTTTGTGTAAGCAGTTTTGTTCTGATAAGTAAGAGGATGTTGTATTTTTGAATGAGATGCAGCATGCTTTGAGAGGTGCTTGTTCCGGAAAATAGATACATAAATCCAAACTAACCACCGATTCATGTCGTTTGTTTGGTAATTGCATAACTTTTCTCATGGTGATGCGCTTATTAGGTACCTACCTAATCAAAATGCCTTTTTTGGTGAATGTCGCTTAGTATATTAGGAAATAGTTTATTTTATAACAAAAATAGGGCGCTAATACCCAAAAAAATCGATTCTACTCGGTGAGACGAATCCAACGATACCAAAAACTCGATTTTGGACATTTTGTCGCTTGAGAGGTATTTGCATAACGCGGTCCAGTTGTTCCCATGAAATATTTTTGCTGTTTCAACGTCAATATGATGTAATGAAATAATTTGAACAATCAAATGTGGAAAATATTAAAAAGGTGGGGAAATAAGAAAAAACTTACCCTGACTCGGTTCATGGCAGCTTTGTTGAGGAAACTGACAACTACTTGCAGTGCTTTTGTTTGTTCGTCCCTTTAGCGTTACTCCAGCACAACGGAAAAAATTGCAAGGCTGTTTAGACACCAACTGGACACGAGGAATGTGGGAAAATCGGCAAAATTGTATATCCTTACCCTGAAAAATCTTGAAAATCTGAAAAAAGGGTTCTAACAAGATACTTCCAGGCTTTAAGGGCAAAATACTGGGAAAAGTATGGCGGGCGGACGGATTTTTTTTTTTTTTTTTTTTTTTTAAATTCGATTTTCTGAATCTACTTATCATAAACTATCAAATTATGGCGGGGGGGGGGGGGGGTAAAAATTTTTTTTCTTTGGTCAATTCGAATGGTTCATTATTGTTATTATTATTAATTGTTATAAAACCAGTAAAATGGAGGCATTTTACACAGAATCAGTTATTTCTTCAAAAATTCGTTCTTATAGCTATGCTGCATGACTTGATTTTTATTAGTAAATATAGGTGTGTACCTACATTCAGAAATTTTAAAGCGTTTTTGTGGACATGATGATTTCTGAACTTTCAGACACGGTTGCCAAGTTAGGGATTTCCCCCCTAGATTTAGGGTTTTGTTACGCTGGCGGGGTTTTTTGGGGGGAAGGAATGTATCTGTACGTTCCTTCCCCCCTAAAAATCCAATAGGGTTTTTCTTTAGGGTTATTCTTTCCTACTCAGGGTTTTTTCTGTTTTTTTTTTTTTTTTTTTTTTTTAGGGGAAGAATTTCACTGATGAATCGAAGGTAGCGACACTGGAACCCCAGTTTTGGACATTGGAAGAGGGTCGTTTGGCCATGGGTGCTAGTTCCAACTTGCCCTCGAATCGGGACAATTTATGTCCAAAGAAGTGGGTTAATCTTTCAGATGTGACGAAGTTCTGGATTGAGGTGTACGGCGACGTCGACAGCGCAAAAAACCTTCGTTTCAGGAACGTTGACGCTGTTAGCACTGTTGCTGATATCGCTCCCCATTTCGAACTCGTCCGTTGAGAGATGCTTCTTTGTGTACAAACACATCAAATCGAGGATGAGGAACAGGCTTTCCATTGGTGTGGTCCAGAGCATCCTCACCGTACGTTACTTCCTGCGTGAAAAGGGGATCACATGTGGTCAGTTTCAGCCTACAGAGGAGACGCTCTCGCTGTTCAATGAGCATAATATGCTACGATATATGAGCATAATATGCTATATATATTATGCTATAATAAGCATATTATTATTATGAACGATAATAATTCCGTAGACACTGAGACATAATAATAATGAGGGCTTCTAATAATAATTTCTAATAATAGAAATAATGAGGGCTTCTTGATGAAGGCGTGGTTGTGTTAAATAAACTAGAGCATCTTTCTTATAATATAAATAAAATTTGAACAAAAAAGGTCTTTTTAAACTAAAATAACACTTTATGGCAAGAGTATAGCAGTTTTCCGCATTTTCGGGTCGAAATCCGTCTTTATACCATCAGCCATCCGCAAGTCCACTCACCAGGTCTGGCTTGATTCACATGGATGCGGAACTGCGGATTGCGGCATTCGTATAACGAAGGGAGGGGGTAAGAAAAGTCAGCCTTTCAGGAGGGTACAGTTTCAGCAGATCAGCTTTCCCGCTCTTTTTCAACAGTGATCTTCCCTATGATGATATTATCGATTTCTGAAATTGAAATTGAAAAAAATTTTATTATTTAAAGGACTAGTCCCTCATAGTGTACATCAAGTGACTTAAGATTATTAACGTTATAAAAATACAATAAAATATAGAAAAAACTCTGCAAATTCTTGATACAACGGTTTATTATCTTCCTTGTGCAGATCACTCTTCTGTCTATACCAGACTGTGTTGCAAATCGGCACCATACCATATTCTCACCGTACTCATACCATACCATACGAATTTCTTTCCTATCATACCATACTGTACTATACTAAATCATACATACAATAATATACCATACCATACTCATACGTAAAATACTCATGGAAGCGTTCTCCCCCACCCCACTGGTTTTCTCCACCAATCACCAGGCCGTACGCATTCCGCGGTTCCGCATCCATGTGAATACCAGCTTGAGGCTGCGGTCCAGTGACGTCAGCCTTGTGGCCGTCTACCCGCGGGGGCCTCGCTCCTGCTCTCCCACCGCCATCAACCAACTTCTCCCGCTCTTCTGCTCCACAACTCGCTTCCGAGCTTTCGGTTTCAGTGGCGCCTCCGATTTCATCTGTTACGGACCGCGTGGCCGATTCTCCAGAGGTAGAACGTTCTACTTCAAGTGTTGTTTTATTTTCGTTTAATAAAATTCGTAAAATCTAAGCGCAGGCGTTAAGTGACATGTGACATGACAACAGACGGAAATGCAGGGACATGACGGTGATGAAGACTCCACATCTTCTTTTATTTCTCGTCAACCTCTTTCTGGTCCAAGGACACATCATAGGACAGCAATGCGATTGGACAGGAAGGTAAATCAATTCAACACTTCACTAAATCTGTGTTTTGTCACCGTAGTCATTTAAAAAAGTGGTTCTTACGTACCTATACAAGATGTTGTGTAAAGTAATTACAAT
This sequence comes from Stenodema calcarata, assembly GCA_963920205.1. Taxonomy (NCBI): domain Eukaryota; kingdom Metazoa; phylum Arthropoda; class Insecta; order Hemiptera; family Miridae; genus Stenodema; species Stenodema calcarata. The sequence goes on along the minus strand of OY986061.1, from coordinate 13,193,904 downwards.
GTACCTAGAATATAATTTTTCATGTAAATATAATTATTTTTTTCACCAACATTTGGAAATCAGTGAAATAAGTAGGTACGGATGGCTGGTGCAGTGTCAATCATTTACATATATTCAAATAGTACTACCTATCTTGTAAGGATCAACTCGTTTTGCCTGTGTCAGGTTTACCTACCCACTAGGGTGACTGTTTCATTAGATTATCTACTACCTATACTTTTTTGGTGTTTTTTTTTAAATTTTTTGCTCAGAATAACTACCTAAACTTTTCTTTCACTCATTCATTCAAAATCTACTGAATATGAACTGCGTCATCACAACGTACTCAAGCCTACATGTTTTGTACGAGCGCTGTAATAATCTAGGGACGCGGGAGCGTCCCGCCCGCCAAGAAACCCGAAGCCCTGAAAACCGAAGCGACTGAGACACTGATTACGCGACGGAACTAGTTGGGGTTTTCACCCTACCATAGCTCGGTCCCCTGAGTGTCTCGAGAGTTGATTTTTTGTACACCAACTCTCCAGGGGCACGTGAGGACGTAAAACAAATTTCAGCTCTTGGGAACATCAGGTGTCGGGGGTATAACAATTTTAAAACCACTATTTTTCACGTTTTTCGTGTTCTTCTTCTTCTTCTTCTTCTTCTTCTTCTTCTTCTTCTTCTTCTCGTTGTTCATTGACGGGGCTACAGCCCAGCAGACAAATCGGATCGAGCTGAAATTTTGCACACACGTTTGTTATGCTCCAAGGGAGTGCCTTTTGACCATTTTTTCTCCCTCCCCCCATTTCCCCCCCAATTAGGGGGGAAATAGTGTTTTTTAGGAATTTCAAATGGTCATAACTCCTTCAAAATTGAAGCTTTTTCAGATTTTCTTTTTTAGTTGTGTTCAGCTTTTCAAACTGTTTAATTTGAGATCAAAAAATGCTTCCTAAGGGGGAAAATAAAGGAGTTATGGTGATTTTTCTATTTTCAACAACAACTGCCGCAAATATTGATGAAAATTGGTGCGGTTGGTCTTAAAATGTCCGCTAGGTTGTCTAGAATATGCTCAATAAGTTTGAACTAAATCTCAATCGATTTGACTAATCCTCAGCCAAAAATACGTGAATAAATTCCACATCTACTGATTTGGCTAATTTCCGAAAACATCAAAGTTGAACGGTGGTCAGAAAAGTTGTCGTAGAGTGGCGCCTGTTTAAGGATCGATAGGAAATTTTATGGGCTTTCGAATGAGGGTAGCGCACTTTGGCACTTTTCCCAACGGTTCTCGAGTTATTCGCGATTTTTGGTATAAAAACGTGCGTTTTACCAGTTGCAAACTTTCTCTTTCCTCTTTCTCTTCGACACCAATAATTACAATTATTGTAATGATTCTCAACAACAAAAATTTGCACAATCCCCAAGAAAAAGTGCAACCAATTTTCAAAAAATTTCTAATTCAAATTTATTCAAATTTCTAATTCTTTCTATTTTTTTAAATTTAATAAGAATAATTGTATTAAATTTTAATAATTGTTTTTAAATTGTTGATTGTTTTAATTAATCGAAAATTTTAAAACTAATATTTAACCAATTCGCAAAAATTTTAAAACTACTTATTTTTCAAACACATTTCAGATAACAAACAATAATTTCCAAAAAATAATTATTCTTGTCACAAAAACAAGAAACAAAAAGGCAAATTAGTATGCGTACTAATTTTAACATGAATAATGTTTTTGCGGTGGCCTACCAGAGTTGAAAAGCGTAACGAAGTTTAAGTCACGAAATTATGTCACGAAGATTTTTAATGATTTTCACGTACAACCGAGCCGTTTCTAGGGAAATGAAACTTCTTTAGTTTTCAACGGACAAAAATCGTTCTCCATTCGTTGGAAAGCCTTTAATTTATGCATAAATTATATACTGCCAAAATCACTGTAAATATCGAAGAAGCTGAGATACAGCCCTGAGTAAATAAAAAAACTAATAAATTTTCCGCACATTTCTTAATATTTTCCATACAGACAAAGAAAAGAGATAAGGAAAAGGGGAAACGGGACGCAAAAACATTATTCATGTTTTGCATAGCAAATACCTCGTTCTATACAAAGTATAGAAGAGAAAAGATCCGGGGGGTCCAGGGGGGCTTGCCCCCCTGGCGAGGCGCGAAGCGCCGAGTTTTACTAAATTTTGACTAGGATAAAACTTCATTTAGAAAAACATTTACTAGTTACCTCGTAGGTACTTTTGTATTGTATAAGTTGTTGAACCGTATTGTATAAGTACCACTCGAAAACTAGCCATGCAAAAAGATGTGATATCCCCCCAAAAACAACTCCGTTGTAAAAACTGGCCCGCCAAAAAACCTCAGCCGCAAAAAGGAATGATATCCATTTTGCCCGCCAGCCACATATATAGGATGCTCAGTGCTTCGCACCTCGCTGTTGAGTGTGCATATAGAAACCTGATCCTCCTACCCCTAACCTCCACCGTCAATGTTTTCCTGTTCCCTGTCACCTTCCCACAACCCCCTCTCACCCTTAGTCACCCTCGGTTTCACCTAATATGTTTCCTCTGTTACACCAGCAGGGAGCTTTACGCTTCTTTCAATGCTGTTGGCGGGAGCTTTTTGCCAGATGAACAAGCTAACATAAGTATTACTGGTGGTCACGAGTAATCAGCGGTGGTACAACTGTAATGAAGTAATGCTTCAATTCAGGCTTGTTCATCTGGCAAAAAGCTCCCGCCAACAGCATTGAAAGAAGCGTAAAGCTCCCTGCTGGTGTAACAGAGGAAACATATTAGGTGAAACCGAGGGTGACTAAGGGTGAGAGGGGGTTGTGGGAAGGTGACAGGGAACAGGAAAACATTGACGGTGGAGGTTAGGGGTAGGAGGATCAGGTTTCTATATGCACACTCAACAGCGAGGTGCGAAGCACTGAGCATCCTATATATGTGGCTGGCGGGCAAAATGGATATCATTCCTTTTTGCGGCTGAGGTTTTTTGGCGGGCCAGTTTTTACAACGGAGTTGTTTTTGGGGGGATATTATATTACATACAACGATTCCGTGAATATGCGATTCCATTCCAGATCGTTTGTAGATTCTATTGTAGATAAGTACGAGTGGGGTCTAAAGTGCTGATTCAGCTTCATTCGCTGAAGAACAAACTCGATTCCACAACCACAACAGGTGTTTACACAAGACATAACCTCACCAAACAATCCGAAAGGGGAGACTCAAACTCTTGTCCATTACAGCCTGTCAAGATTTCACATTGTCTATTTTCGACGTGTTTTCTCTGCTCAAGTCAGTTTCATTACACGTTACACCCACTATCAACTTCGGTCTCAATTAAGACGTATCAGAAGCGAACAGACGCAGCGTTAATTCTCTTCTTGTATGTGACATTGTACGTTTATTTTCTTTAATTAACCTCATTTACCGTTGACTAAAACCTCCCGGAAAAGAGTGAATTTTATTTACCGATTTGAAAGGGTTGAAACGAGCTCGGAAATCGTCAGATGTCACCCTGAAGTTGGGAGGCGCGCTTTCACTTGCACTCTCTGAAGCCTGTAGACACAAAATCCAGTCATGCAGTATGGCTATAAGAGCGAATTTTCGAAGAAATAACTGGTTTTATGTCAAATGTGATGTTTGGAACACCTTCAAATGTGGACAATCTTGAACTTATTGGGTAATCACCTCTTAGCATGACTTGACGTCTTGGGGAAAAAAAGGTTCTTCCAGTTCCCTCTATGTCGTGTGTGTTAATTATAAAATTTAATTACCGCTATAATCATGAAAAATATGCCAACTTCATCTTACTGCATGACGGAGGGAGTGGATTGATGGGAGGAAGTGGGATGCTAGTGCAGATTTTTGCATATCTAGGGTTTTGATCAGGTGAAGCATGCAAGGAGTGATTAGCGTGGTGACATTGCCTCTGAATAAAAGAAGAGTAGTTAACCCTGAAGGTACACTACTTTCCATTCCATGGTGTGGCAGAGGATGAGAACATACATGTTTTTTGCTCGATTTTGACGAGTAACACCTCAGTTTATAGATGTTTCAACGCTGAAATCGACGGTGGAGTCAGAATTGCGATATCTCATGCCGTTATCAGGCTAGAGCAGATGAACCGCGAGAGAACATCTCAAGTAACAACCACGTTTTCCCCCTAAACCCCCATAGAGTGGCCCGATTCTGCCCATCTACGAACTTAGCCTTTCGATTACCAAGACAGATATTTTGTGCAAATTTGAACTCCTTGTGTCATTTCCATCAAGAGTTATCGTCTGGAATGACATATACATGTATAAATATATACATATGATTTTTGGTGTCTTTTGCAGTGAATTCAGGATGGTCTGGAACGGTTTTTGGTATGAAAATCTTTCGGAAATTCGAGTTCACAAACATTTTCTCCGAAATTTCGCTAAAAACGGAAAACTTTCCATAAACTGGTCCTATAAAAAGGATTTGAAGACAATTTGATACACTTTAATATTTATATCTTATAAGATCAGAATGGTGCTTCTAGACCGAATGGTTTTCTCAAAAAACAACAAAAAGCGTGAGACCGGTATTCTGGACCCAACTGACTTGAAATGTGTACGGCGTCACGGAGAGGTTTTATATCATAGTATTGTGCTTTACTTAAAGAGCGTTAAATTCTGCCTCGATGGCCCCAAGAAACATTCAATTCGGGCCACCACACGCGTTCAAAGATTGGCTAATCTGCGGTTAGTCGCACTGATCTGCGAAAAATCGTTTGTCGGTCTCTTTTGGCTATAGCTCTAAAACTACTTGTCCGATCCAAAAGATCGAAAAAATTACGAAATTTGGTTTACCAACCACACAATGATCTTCGAAACTCTTCATAACCCTAGGAAGGGGTTCAAAACGAATTTTGAAATTTTGAAAAATTCATATCTCGAAAAATTCCGACTGAACGGTATACTTTTTAGTTCACAATGTGAACTAAAAAATATACCTTTCATAATAATCTTCAATCAATATTTTCCGGATGGCCTTGAAATACCTCTATGTAATAGAGTTTAATTCAGAGAATATTTCAAGACCATCCGGAAAATATTGATTGAAGATTATTGCTAATTCATGAAGATCATTAATCTATCATTTAGTGATCTAGACAAAAGACTGACCTGACACAAAGAAGATAATAAACCGTCGTGTCAAGAATTCGCAGAGTTTTTTCAAATCTCAATCCGTTCTCGTGATATGATTTTTTAAAAAGAAAAACCATGTTTTTTCTCTTTTAAACTCAGATTGCTCCTCTTTTTGCTCCAATTTTAACTTTTGACCACATTTTTGGAATCGGCGTTAAATTTGCTATAAGATTAGTGAAGGAAAATAAAGTTTCCGGGATTTTTGCGGAAGAGTAGTAACATACTAGAGATTTTCAGAGTTTTTATTTTTCCCAAATATTTGAGCTGCTGTTAAAGTCAGCATTTAAGTACCATTAGATGGTACTTCTCAAGAGTAAAAGTACACTAATGCAGCGAATTTAACGGTGATTCCGAAAATGTTGTCGAAAGTTGAAATTGAGTGGAGTAAAGTGGAGCAATCTCAGTTTAAAAGAGAAAAAACATGGGTTTTCTGAAAACAAAAACTTTAAAAAATCATATCTCAAGAACGGAGTGAGATATGAATATGCTGTTGGCGGCAATTCACTCAATTTTTCATGTAGTTTTGTGCAAAAAAATTGTTTGCTTCTACGAGCGGATTTGTTTAGTTACTACATAGGTACCTATCGGAAATAATTGTTTTTGCCATATCTCGAAAACGGGAGCAGTTTCGATTTTCAATTCCAACGGATATAATATAATATATTCTGTGAACCATCCCAAATAAATCCTCTATTACCAGTTTCTGTCGCCATTTCTGGCAAACATAAATCTCCTTTATGCTGACTGTGCAATACATCTCAGTGCCCTCCTTTAAACTGAATAACGTCCTCTATGCATTCTCCGGCAATGTACTCTTGCCGTTAGTTTCACTCGTTCGGAAAAAAATCATTACGAACACGAGCTGACTTGATCTCCTCAAAACCGAAGTTGAGGTTAATGTTGAAGAGATATGAATAATGGAGAAGGGCGGGGTCTGAGTAGTCGTTCACCTTCGCATACCTCTGTGTTAAGTGACGCTGGTCCTACGAGATACATCAAGTTGACCGTCAGATAACCTGTATATTCTATTGCTTCCTACTTATGTCCAATTACTCGCAACAAACATTCCACCTGCCACCGTATGATTCACACTCATGTTGATCCCTCATTGTGAACGAAGAAAGCTCCTGGTGGTCTTGAAACAATCTCTGAACTGAACTCAATCCAAATTCGTACACCGTTCAATTAGAAATTCTCGAAATACCTAAGTAGTTATTTCGTTTTGAAAATTACAAAATTTATTTTGAACCCCTTCCTATTCAGGGTTTTGAAATATTTCAAGGACCATTGTGGCGTTAGTCCAAACACGCATCCCAAATTTCATAATTTCAGGACAACTCTAACTGGAAGAATTTTTTTAAATTCGATTTTTTCTGCATTTGAAACGTTTTTTTTTTTAAAGCGAACTTTCGAAGAAAAGGAAGCTATTGCTCTCGTATTTTCGAAAAAATTGCATACCGAAATCCGTTCTGGACTGTCCTGAATTCACATTCTTATTTATATAATATATAAATAACACAGGGTTCGTCTTTTCAATGAAGATTAACGACATTTTAAAACATGGCATGTGTGGCTCATGACTTCCTTGTATTCTTAATAACACAATAAAAATATCGTTTGGGTGGATCAGGGCTTAGGGCTCAAGAAGACTATTATGTCGTTTAGTCACTTCAAGCTAAGAAAAAATCCAGTAATGCAGCATGACTATAAGAGCAAATGTTCCAAGAAATAACTGGTTTAACACATACATAATATGTAAAACTATATGTCATATGTATGTGTTGAACCAGTTATTTCTTGGAACATTTGCTCTTATAGACATGCTGTATTACTGGACTTTTTTTCTTAGCTTGAAGTAACTAAACGAAATCATAGTCTTCAGCCCTGAACCAAACGATATTCATATTGTGTTATTAAGAATACAAGGAAGTCATGAGCCACACATGCCGTATTTTAAAATGTCGTTCATCTTCATTGGAAAGACGAACCCAGTGTTTTTAGTTGAGTTTTTAAGTCAAGTTTACGAGTAGTTCAATGGTTATCACCCTGTGATGTGTCCAATGTGGGGAAACATCGACGTTGTAACTAGCGATACCCCGTTCCCAAAAAAATGGAAGAGAAACCTTAATGTTGTTTTTGCTCAATACAAAAACCCTTTTTCGCCCTCACCCAGCGGTGGTACCGGCGGTAGACTCTTGTTTACCCTGTTACAGACTTAACTGTCTCGTTTTGAGGAAGTCTAGAGGGGAAAAGGACTCGAGGAGTCACGACTGGGCGCGCTCTGGCTAGTGAAAGTTTTTCATGGGGTCCTTCCTAATTGCCTTCAAACCTGATTTATGTCCAGTTTACCTGGAGGAACGTTTCTGAGGTTTCGGGCCTGTTTAAAATGGTTATTTATCTGGTAGTTTTCAGGGTGGGAACCTCCCCGGAATTGTTCGCAGGTAGGTCGAGCGTGGGCGAACCTTGTATTTCAGGAACCTGCGTTCATTCCTCGTACATATTCTTCGTCGTTCGGAAAAAAAATATGTCTATACAGTCAATAACGTTATTCCACGGCTACACAAATCTTTCATAAATGACATAACTTGCCACCAGTTGTGGTTCCATCGTGTTGAATCCGAACGGTCACTACTAGTGATTAATTTTGGTTTATTATCTTCGATAATGAACCACTGGAATCGACCAAGAAATAAAATTATTGAACCTCTCCTCATTTTCTAGTTTTCGTTTCTAGATATGTAGCTACGAAAAATTGGAATGGAAAAAAAAAAAAAAAAAAAATCAGTCCATCAGTGCCACTTTAAAGTTAGCGTTGACCTAGAATTAGCGGTGTCGTTGAAAAGCGCACAGCCCTCGTTAATGACTATTGATAAGCGCATAACTGCCAGAACCTCTACTACTGAAAAGCGCACACAGAACGACCGTAGTGACCACTGAAATGCGCACACCCAACTGAAATGTGACACGAGCTGAAAATGGTGGATTCAAACTCACACCTATTCACGCCTACCAAAATTACCTTTTAAATTGGGAGTCAGTTATGGCAAGAACCATTTGAAGGCTACAAGGGGAAGAAGGGTATAATTCCACTATTTGTCGAATTCGAGCTTTCAATGCCTTCCAGAGGCTTTCTGGGAGTAGTTTCACGTGGTAGGTCGGTACTGGTGGAAAACGATTTCATTCCATGATGGTTTGGAATAGTTGATAATTTTTTTTCATACCTTGGGAACGTATCATGAGATGGTTAAGTTAGTTTTTGCTCTCCTGAACATTTTCCAATTTTGGAATCGTACCCTTCTTCCCCTGTACCCTTCATTTGTTTACTTACATTATACAATTTATTTTACATTTGCATTTTAATATTATTTCTAAAAGTGGACGTCGTGTTTATTGACAGTTTTTTGATTTATCTACGGTAGCTTGGGTTCTCATCCCCACTTAGCTTACATAAAGATCCACCTTGATATTGATAGATTAGTTTCAACAGCTCAGCGTCTTTCTCCTGCTGTTTGCGTTTAGGCTTTGTAGGTAGGTTGTAATGGTTTGCTGTGTGATATCGGTTCCCGAGTTTTTGTTTCAACCACGCAGTGGATAGCCAGGTCTGTGAATACAGACCAGGATATCTCTCTGGCTGGGCATATTGCCTAACCCCCCCCCCCCCCCCCCCTCACCGGTTACAGGAGAAACTCAGCAAACCATTCATTTCAAGGTCCGCTATGTTCATTTCGATGTACGTCTCACTTTGAAATTTGGCGAGGCAGTCGATAACTTCGTGGATCGAGCAGTGTGGGGAATGACAACTGTCCTTGATGTGTCTGTGAACCGGACCATTAGTTGTCCGAAGATGTTCCGTGTCTGAGATGCCATGCTAGAGCGTTTACAAAACCAATAGGAACAATGAATCATTGAATATAAACAATGACTGTTTACGTAGATATTTACTGAAACTGCGATTGGCGAGGAGCTAGGAACAATTGGCGCGAACAAGGTGTAATTCTTAACCTGTGCGCTTTTTAACAAAATCATCGTGTGCGCTTATTTGTGTGCCTTTAGTAAAAATTCCAAATCAGGTTAGTACCAATGTGCGCAAATCAATAGTAGCCAAGTTAGTGCAGGAGCCATGCACTTGTAGCTGGACTCAATTCCAAAGTTATCTAGGGACTATTTGGGGATGGTAGATTCCGGCAGATATGAGAGATCATGGCATCAGTGTTTGGGAACACAAAGGCATATTGAGTGAATATTTACCTCAGGGGGAGACCATCAACTATTCGAAATAAAAGGAGCGGTCTGCCTGCTGCAGAGTCTGCCTGCTGCTTGTCAACGGCCAATGTCACGAAACAATCGAACTAAAGAAGATCATGGGTGGACAAAATCTCATGGGTCATCAAAAAATTAATCTGCCTTCTCACAACCTGCATTTAAATAGATGGTGACTAAGTAGGAAAATAGCACACAAATATATTAAAGCAACCACGTGGTAATTTGTTTTTTAATAAATTTTTTTGAAGCCTACAAAAATTGAGTACACTTACTTTCTGGACACGCCTCATATTATATCCAAATGTGTTATGAGGCCAGAAGACAAGCCCGAAACATCTACTCGAGGTTCTTCAAAAAATAGGGCTTCAAAATTAATATTTCGCCGATTTAAAACGGCTGAAACCGAAGCGAGGACACAGCTGCAATCGCTATGCGGCGAAGAAAGACGAACAGGAATTACTGTAGTGGCACCAGATGCTGTGCAGCTCACCAAGTTCATCGTAAAATGGTGATTTCGAGGGGATCCCAGGGCTAAAAGAGGCCTGAAATCGCGCTGATTCCACTAACTTGTATGGAAGGGATCCTGAGAGGTTGAACCGTCAATAAGGAGACCTGCATGTAAAAAAGATGGAAAATATATGGCAATGCTGAGTATATTGTAGTAAAAAATAAAAGAAAACAAGAGAGAAAAAACAGGCAATACATAAAATAAAAATGAGAATCAGACGGAAGTTTCCCCGATCACGAAACATAACAAATCGCCCCTTAAGATCCCACAAGGTCTGACACAGTTTTCCCAACTTTTCAGGTGAGACAAAAAACGGATTTTCCAACGGACTGTAGTAATTTCCACGGTTATCGCGGCTTTTCTACGTTGAAGAATCCTTTTCCTGCATTGCAATAAAGGCCAAACCAATGAGCTAGAAAGACGGTCCGAGAGATTTCGAATAAGTATCCATTCCTAACTCATTTTGCCGAAAAACTGAGTAAGACCTTGTGGGATCGAAATCTTGTTCGACTGCGCCAAATTTATTTACCTACTACTTTTTGCTACTATAAAAAAAGCAACTCATATTGATGGTACACTGAGAGAGAGAGCATGCTTTATTATATATATAACAAAAGTTGTACCTAATACAATATGAAGTCGAGGAGTCATGCATAATCATGGTCCGAAGACCGTCTGATAGAGTTCGCTTCATAATCCATCCTTCCAACAAGTAAACAAAAAATCACATATGCTAGTTATAAAATATTTCCCCAAAGTCCATAATATGGAAAGAATATTATTCTTTCATAGCGTCTACTCTAAGCTGCCAAGCTACCCTACAAAAATTAACTATTCTAATATCACAGTTTCTTAACATATTCAAATACTCTGGTTGCGCAATTTCTCTTTGGCCTAAAAATCTTTGCCTGACTGTCATGTAGGCTGAACATGCGCCCACAAAATGGTATGCGTTTTCCGTCTCATCAGAAGTACACAATGGGCACGTCTGAATCCTGTCACCAAATGGACCAAAATGGACCTGTCACCAGTGCCAAAAGATCACCCCGCAATTTAAACAGCCATCTCGCCTCGGTAAACCCCTTGCCCTGTAGAACTGAAACGATTTCTCTCGAGTTCCTCCACAGTTCCAGATACTGTAGATGATGCTCTGAAAGGGAAGCACTTCTTTCAACATCCGCCCACGTAAATGCCGATATTGTTTTTAGGGTCTCTTCAATCTGGGCCTTCAGATCACGCACATCACCACTTCTATCCAACGTAATTCCACACTTGGCCGAGATCTCATTCCATTCTTTGGCAAAAAACACATTTTGTTCCAAACACCTTTTAGCCAAAAAATTTGGGAGTCGTTGCTCTGGTAGCTTCATGACTTTCAAAATATATTCTAGGTGTAATCTCAACGTGTACAAGAATATAGGACTAATTTTTGTTTCTATATACAACATATAATTAGGCGTGGACATTGGTAACCCAAAGACAGATTTAACAATTGAATGGGTGGCTGGAAAAACGTCGCATGTCGTTTTTTTCACAAAGTCGGTTTTTGATGGATCTTTGTCACTTGCTTGATGGAATCCAACCTTGAAGTAGTTAGTTTTCAAACCGCTAGATAGCCTATAATGTGCTAGAAGGGGGGCTAATCATGCTTGGGATTGATGGGAAAACGTTTCATGTTGGCAGCGCTGATACCCACTGACATTGTTTAGTATAATTCACTCTCCTGTAAAATTGAACTTCAGCTACATGCAACGTTTTTCCAGCCAGGTATTCAATTAATTATTGATGGTACACTGCTCAGGCGGCAATATTGAGTAAAACATCATCTTTGTCTGACCATTTGGTAGAAATGAGTCGAATGAGGTGTAGGTAGGTACTATTACTGTAAGTATATCTTGCACTTACCTATTACAGTACCTATTATTAGAAGTAGGTTTAGTGTAGGGTACCTTCGGAAACTTCAACGGCTTTCAACCCCTACAAGCTCGTATGGCGTGATGTAACATATTTATGAAGAGCCATTCTGTAGAGCTCAACATCATCAGTTCAGGTCTTGGTGAGGGCAGGTAGTAAAAAACCTGGAGGCTGCCCGATGTTTTCAGTAAAGAGACCCCTCGACAGCCACCCACCGACAAGTGTTTGTGCGGAGCCGCGCATCATGGCTTCACCTTCTTATACATCGTAATATTATCGTAATAATTATTATTATCCTGCATTCCCCGAGCACTCGTTTTGCGAGGTTGATTCGCCCAAACGAACGAAATATTTACGCAATTCCAGCTCAGCGTTTCGGCTATAACCTGGAAATTAGATTTAAGATGATTATTTATGATTGGTCGGTTAAGTAATGAAATGTGAGGAGTTCCAGTCAAGCTGGCCTAATGAGCGACCTTTCGAAGTAACCTGCAAACCATAGAGTCAGAACTGATACCGAGCGTCTGTCACTTTGAAATGTACACTTGAGCCGAGATATACATGACACAATCTGCCGATAACGATTCTAAACTTACATTTTTATTACTGCTGGTGGACATTGTGGAACCAGTGTCGCCGTGACCAATTTCCTACAAATCCGATTCCCTATCTGTATTTATGAGCCCATAAAGAAGCTAAGGAAAACAAGAGGTGTTTGAAAAAATTGTCAATTTTCACTGAAATATGAGTACACTCGTAGAGTATTGTTTGGTTACTGACGATGGTTTAATCACCGAAATCAGTCTAACAGTGTAGTTAGACACTATGTTTCTGTGGAAGTAGACGATTTTTCAAATAATCTTGTTTTTCCTTATGCAGGTGTAATTCAACATGGGTTTCCACGATTTCGTCGTGAGTGATTTAGGTCTGAGCCAAAATATTCCAAAAATCACAATCGTACTATCCGAAATAGAATATGGACAAAAAGGGTCCGAAACTATGCAGAATCAATGAAGAACGAGGGACGTCTAAACTACATAAAAACTTATATTTGGCACACCAATTAAGTACCTACACGGGATACCAAACGCCTCAACCTGTAGTAGAAAAGTCAATCCAACAGCATCACAGGGATTTTACAGCTCGCCCACTCCTGGTCGTAGTGATCTTGGTCTCAGTCTTCATATTCTTCTTGCAGATAACTCTAGTATTTATCTTCTTTTTTGGGACAGCTATCAGTGTTCATGCTGTGGAGTGCTATGAAGCTACATATCTCTCAACCTCCACCAACTAAATCTATTTTTACTACAATTTCTTATTTTCACTCCATGTCCACGTGTTTCTTTCATAAACTTGATGAAATTACGAAGCTGTAACGATCGTGTGTATTCATACTGGGTATTTATAACGTCCTCTCTCCCTAATCTCAAATCAATATGTTTTCAATATGTGTCTCAGATCAATATGTTTTCACTTATGCCAAGTACAGCGATATTGTACAACACGCTGTTCTTCACCTGACGTTCAGACTCATCTGTCGATGAAGAGCATCGCATGTGTAGATGATGTGTGGCTTTTACTCCAACGGTTACAAATTAGACTAATAACCACCTCAGTCGGAGAAATGGGAATGAATCGATACAAAAAACGTTCCGAGGAGCAGGGTTTGGGATATGAAGAAACGTACTCTCTTATGAGAATTGAAGACCGACTGGATTCACAGAGGGATGAGACATATGTGAAGCTGAGCTCCGACCTTCACTAGTTTCTTCCTCATTCCCCTCCCATCGCGTTTTAAAAATATGTATCAGTTCGACGTTTTTACTTTACCGCCGTTTTTACGTGTACCAGGAGCTACGAGTGACAATGACGAGGAGGCACAGGATGACGTTTCGATCATTCTACATGAGGGCACTGAATCGAGGACGACGATACCAAATGATGTCGTATTGCCGCCATTTTAATGGTGAATCGTCATCTTTTTGTACATAATATATCAAAATCGGTTCAGCGGTTAGGCCGTCTATAGAGGACAGACAGACATGGATTCGTTTATATATTATATAAACGAATATATGTCTGTCCGTTTGTACTCTATAGCCTGCCAAACCGCTGAACCGATTTTGATAGGGATCGCTCCATTGTGTTGAGCAAGTTCCAGGGATGGTTAGAATCTCCGAAACGCCTTATGTCGAGGTGAACGGGCCTTTCCTTCGCGCGAACAGTTTCGTAACTAGGAAACGGCGTATTATTTGATTCATCAGTTGTCAACGTTATTTACCAATACAATCGAGTTTTTATGCACCCCGACCGGGGCAACGCCTGGTTAATCAGCTATTATTACGAGTATATAATCGTTGAACTACAAAGCTCATATACTCGTACTTCAAATTCTCTTAAATCTACGAAAATCGTATTCAACTTCCAAATCCCTGAGTGATGATCGTGAAGTTGTTCGGCCTAGCGGTAGGTATTTGCTAAGCCTAGCGGTTTCCCTTGTTCCTCGACTGGCTCCTAAAAGCTACAACTGGCTCCTAAAACCTTTGTTGTTGTCGGAAAAGAGGGTCACTTCTGAAGGCCAGTCTTCAGTTAGTGAATAGCGTTACGAAAGACTCGTTGAAAGGTATTGACAAGACTGATAATTTGACTGATCTAGATATCGTCGATATTTTGATTCTTCTGCAAAACCTTTCGCGTGTTTAAGACCCAATTCGTTCACCGACAGCCACTGCCTTCCATAAGACGGTTTTGAAACTTGTACATCTACTCGTGCTGGCGTTGCACTTCTCTGTTGACTCCTATGAACTGAATCGTTAATTCGCTCATGTTGATGGATATCTGTTGAGATTTATTTACCAATTAAACTAAAAAACAGTTTTAAAATTTTCACTTTTAAAGGGGAGCAGAGAGAGTGAGGTTGGAGACATGAGAGAGGTCGTGATCATTGGAACCATGACACTAGAATACAGGTGTCTTTCTTATTAAAAACTCAGGAACTAAGAAACTCAGTAAGATACAGGACTATAATAGTAATATTATAATAATATAGTCCTGTACTTTTCTGGGCATCTGAAGGCCATAAGACATTAAGATCATAATAATTCCTGTTATTTTTTATTCTTCCTCTAAAGAGAACCTCAAAACTAGATTTGTTTATTTAACACACGAGAAAACACAAGTTTACGAAATCGAAGCTTCTTTTGAATTTTCTGAATGGTGGGTTATGATCGTAACGAATTTTGGATTCAAACGGCCGGAAATCTGGTGTTCTAGTGCCATCAGAATAGTGGTTCCACGTTAAACGTTTTCTCATGCAGCCCGATACTGCAATGCTATTGGCCTGCGCAAAGCAGTCGTGGATATATATCACAATCTCCAGATATTTTCTGCTGACGAATCTGCAGTATCTGCGCACACCTCTCTTGTTTGGTTGTTCAGTTGGGAAACAATGTTTTTGAAAATGATTGTGAAATTGTAACGGGATGTTTCACTTATCGAAATGTACGAAAATTGCGCATTTTCGTTAGGAGGGAGAGGAAAGTGCTGAACAACAATTTATCTCATATTCTGATTATGAACGAATGACTGATTACTAAAAGGGTTCATTTTGGAATGGGTTACAATAACTAAAATGATAGTCGAATGGAAAAATTGATAACTAAAACGTCTCTTCAAACTAAAAGGGCCTCTTCAAACTAAAACGTCGTCTTCCAGACCCCTACTCCTACTGCAATCTTACCTTAACAAAACGAACCTTTTCGGTCAAGTGCGGCGACTTTAGCGCAACTTCAAAGCCAATTCTGTTTGTCCTCCAGGGAAAAGTGCTAAGCCCTTTTCTATACCTCGCCTTCACGACTGACTTCCCCTTCTCTGAGGACGTTGACTTAGCGTAGTTCGCTGACGATGTAGCTGTACTTTCGTTCGCTAGAGGAACCGAAGGGGCGCAAGATTTGTCATCCCCCTGCAAGATTTTTCATGGAGGCGGTAGAAAGTTGGACAAAATACTGGAGATTGAATTTTAGCACAAACAAATCTGCATTGATCAAGTTTACATTACAAACATCATCAAACACACCAAGTCTACACCACGACGGGCTCATCCTACTATCCTGCAACACTGTTTGCAAAATGTTTGATGACCTTCAGTGCTTTGTCCAAAAAAGTAATGCACAAGGGTTCTATGTCCAAACAAGTAAACCTCAAAACCAAACTCCACTGTGCACACTGGTGCTTTGTCCGGACATATGAGATGCTGTCATACCTTTGTATCAGTGGTAACCCCCACAACTATTTCAGAATTGCGTACTTTACAACTCATTGTGAGTACCTCTTGAGCACAAGCATTTTTATAGTAATCTATCATCTGCTCCTGGAGTCCAAGATGTTGCAGTATGGGAGATAGAGGGAGATGGCGAATAACTGTATTTATATGCCGAAATTCCATTATTTGGTTGCAACTCGGAGAACTTTATTACTTCTGGGTTGTGTTTATTTGACCTTATTTGGCAGAAAAGCTATGTCCATCCATCCTCCACGTGTTTTATTTATTTAATTTAATAAAAACGTATGTTCAATAAAACTATTATTGGAAGACCTTCTTGAGGACTATTGCTTATAGGAAATTGAAGATTTAAAAGGAATTAGCCGTTGTTTTAGGATTGCGCAAGGTATCGAAATCATTTGTTATCTATATATATAATAAAACAGTGTCTGTCTGTCTGTCTGTCAATCCAAAAACTACTTGACGAATTGGAGTGAAACTTTGAAATTGTGTGGTGTGAACATTGGGGAAGATTTCTGACCAGTTGAGGAGGGGGGATACAGGCATATCAAAATACACGACCGTTGGCTCGATTTAGGTGTATAAATCGCGGCGGGTCAAATAGTGTCTGTCTGTTTGTTTGTCTCTGCATAGATAATTGAGAACGGCTGAACGTAGAAAGTAGAGGCTGGTACTGTTGGACGCAGAATTTATCTGGGAAGGTTTAGGAAATATCCGCGGAAATATCCGATTTGTAAATCGTGGCTTAAATAAAATTAAATAAAACGCACCCTTGAACCGTGGCTTACAGTAGCAAACAAACACTCTTTGTCAATCATGAGGTAGTATCTGTTATGAGTGGGGCTTGTCCTAAAGGGGGTGTCTGTTCTACCGTTGCTTAGCGCGGGTACACAGCTAGTTCCTAATAAATTTGTTCATAGTTCAACTTCTACCTATATTCTTCATTTCATGTGGGGAAGCGCCGCTTATCTTGAGATGTGAATTTCGTCCACTATGCAGTTGGTCGAGTTTCAGCTTTGGGGTTGGTCAATAGACGACATATAAGTGGCGCACAAATTTTCATTAGTATGCGGCTAATGAAAACGTAATTGATACCATCGCTTGACGGAGAGTAACGTGAGGTTTTTGGGACCCCATCGTCAACTCCATCTCGACACCGTTTAATAGAAAGCTAACGAAGCGGGTTTCTCTGGAAGATGTCAACCGTCCAGACTCGGAGGGCACTGATCAGCAGAGAATCGCTAGTGAAAGGAAGTGATCTCAGCATTTTACATCAGAAACGCTACATGATAGCGAGAGCTTACCGCATCAGCGGTAAAGGGGAAGGACGGGGCCGTCGAGGCCAATTTGTTCGGGGCGCGTGGTGTCCGAGATTAGTCCTAATTGTCCAACCTGAGTGGAAAGGATGTTTTTATTGGTCTCTCCCCAACCCTCACCTCGCCGTTCCAGACTCAACCGAAGGCTCATGATGGAGCTCGTCCTCTCACTCTAATTCGTCTGCGCGATCTCCCGTTTCCTCCTACGAACGCCACTTCGACCACAAATCGGACTATTTTTCTACACTTTTGCCTTGTTTTTTGTTAACATTGACTTTTTGAGGGAAAAAATCGTTATTATTTAAGCGAGTTCAAATTGTTGGTTGGTAGGTAGAGTAGAGCCTCGATTGTCTGTAGCTGAAATCACGGATAATCCGAAAAAGACCAAAAAAAATCCCCTCATGCGGCATGGCTATAAGAGCAAATTTTCGAAGGAACAACTGGTTTTATGTAAAATGTCTCCATTTTACAGTTGTTTTTTTTTTAAATAATAAACTTTGTCTCGATTTTTTGCCGAGTAACACCTCACTTTATAGGTTTTTCAACACTGAACTCAATGGTGAAGTCAGATTGCGATATCTCATTCCGTTATCTGATGCTCATCTCAAGTCACAACCACGTTTCTTCGTATTCAAAGTGCTCCAGGTTGAGAACGGAATAAGATATCGCAATTCTGATTTCACCATCGTGTTCAGCGTAAAACAACTTTAAAATGATGTGTCACTTGTCAGACTGTTTCATTTCTTCCCATCTACGATCTTAGCGTTTCGATTGCCGAGACAGATTTTTTGTGCAAATTTGAACTTTTCATCTCAATTCTATTGAGAGTTATCATCTGGAATGATACACATCTGATTTTTGCTGTCTTTTGGCGGTTAAGTCAGGATGGTCTGGAACGGATTTTGGTATGAACATTTTTAGGAAATTCGAGTTTTAAAAATTTTGGACCGAGAACGGTACATTTTCTTTCGAAAATTCGGTAAAATGATTTTCAGACAACACAAACTCTCCAAAATCACGTTGAAAATCATCACCTGCTTGTTGATCACCACTCAGCTTCTCTTCGTGTACACCAATCCCTCTTCCATTACGTTTCTAAAAACGAATTATAACCAACCAGACGACGCATCGAAATTTGATTCCAGGCCTGAACACATGACGTGTAACACAACATCATGAAATGATCTGATGCCAATAAATAATTTTGTTGGCGTTTCTATCGACCCAATTTTTGTGTTCTTTAGGGGTTGCATCACACTATTGAACCTGTCATTAAAGATATAATCACCACGTCGTATCATTACAATCTGAGAGTTTTTGATGTTTTCTACCGCTGGAGAGCCACCAAAACTGACCATATGGCCAATTTGTAATAGGGAACGGGAACCCGTTGCGCTCGGCAGAACATTTTTGAAGATCCTTCCGAAGAAGGGCTATGGGTTGTTTTTTTTTTCTTTTTTCGTCAGTTGATATCAGGTTTATACCAGCTCCCACGTCACACTGTGCCGCTAGTGGGGACGTTCTGTTTTTTTTCTGAAAAGTTTTTTCCCTTCGGAGCCGGATCAGAACTTCTTTTCCCTCCCATTCAATTATGATTCGAGAGATCCCCACATCATCAGGGGCGGGTCACGATTTGGTTTATATTAGAATCAATTTATTCTACTGCATCGGATGAGAGATGCCATTGCTCTCATGCGAAGAACTTGACGAGTCTTCAAATTCCAGAGAATCCAAAGGCCGAGAAATGTACCAAGTCATTGCTAAGTCAACTTAATCATAGTCGATTCTGTTTTTGATCTCATCTCACTGAATATTCACCACCACATTTACTATTGTAACTAATAACGATGGCACCCAATAACCTCGTATCCCACTCTTCGGTCATTTTTTTTTACACTTATAAAATTCTTTCTAAATAATATTTCGTTTAGGTATATATTTGTATAAATAATTTTTAGACCAACACTGAGCTAATTACCGACAACCCCACCTCATTCGGAAATGAACATCTGGTTTGACCTATCCGAACAATATTATAGCGCATTAGGTACTCCAGTTGTTTCGTATAGTTAGGACTCACGAAGTTATTGTATACAGAACAGTGATCTACACAGATTTTCTCTCATTTTATCAACCGACGGTTCAAATTTAAGCGGGAAATGATTCGTCTGTCCTCTAGGGCCTAAATGATAACCTCGTTTTCGTTCAAGTAGGCCGAAGCACCTTTGATTTTCTCGTATATCTTATTTTGACAAGGTACATTGAGCTAAAGATGGAATATCGAAAGAAAATATCGATATTGATATTGGTGTCCTAATATCGATAACGATATTACATCGGTATAAATGATCGATATGCGATAATATCGAATTAACGATATTGAACATTGTAAGGGAGTGGGACGATTATCGCTGGGAAGGTTATAAATATAACCTTCCCAGCTATTGAGGGAACCAAGAGCAGGACAAAGGGTTTAAGACAAACACTCCTAATATTTTATCAGTAATTATTTTATTATTAAATGATTAAATTTTATTATTATATCTTCGGAGTGTTTGTCTTAAACCCTTCGTCCTCCTCGTGGTTCTCTCAATTATTATTTAGTTTGTTCTGGTTTTACCTAGTTTTTTTTTTTTAACAATAAAATTTCAACTCTGATTAAAAAATCTCATTTTTGTTAAAATCCCCCAAAAAAACATCAAAACCAAAAAATCTGAAAAAAAAAACTGACATCCACTTTTGACAGACCAGCTTAAATATCGTATCGTCAAAGAGTTGACTCGTTCAGATATCTCCCGACCGTGAATACCTCATAGAGCTCAACTCTACAGGTACATTACTGATTCTTGGTTAATGAGTGTTGGTTCGGTATCTCGGAGAGTATTCTTGACTCTCCTACTTTGCATGGTACCTAATTCAGTGACATTATGAAATCACATTAAATAGAGATAATGTCTCTTCAGTGGGAGTTTTCAAGTTGTTGATCGGGTTAGTTTTTTTTTTTTTTTTTTCCTCGAACGCCTGTTTTGAACTGGGGAGGAGAAGGAAAGGAGTAGAATGTTGTAAATCCAATGCAGATCTACAAGCGACCATATTCCTCGCCTAGTCCTGCAGCTTGAGGCCGAGCTCCGGGTTAGCGACGTCATCAAACCGGTTCGATTCCTATGATCCAGTTCTGGTTGAGCACGTGCCCCACTCCTTCGGAACAGGCTCTGGCTGTCTTTTATTTCCCGCCCCGCCCACCTTCTTCTGATTTGAGATCACCTCCAAGTTCACTGCCTCCTCCGTATGCTCGCCAACAGGAATGTTTGCGTTGATCTTCACACGGATGAAGTTGGCGGTTGAAAATATACGAGTCGTCATGTGATGATCGAAAGAAATTTTTCGTCGTCACGATCAGCTTCGTGGTTTCTTTCTGTCTCGCTACTTTGAAATATCTTCATTGTCGTAGAAAAAGTCAACCTCTGTATCCGGGAGCGTTGAGACATCAACCACAACCGGTAGTATAACTTGCACACGTTTAAAATTTGCCTCCACAGAACGATCCAGCGCTACCCCGTTTTCTTGAAGCATTACTACAACATCCGAGTATAATTGTTAATCACAGGCTCGCTGTATCTCCAAACAGCAAACGGAAACGATCAGCAAGCAGTTTAGAAGAATGTAGAATGAGGGCACCAGTCTCATACACATTAGTGGAAAATTTCCCATTTTCTTCACCTCATCTCTGACCCCAAATATTACAGTAAAGCTGTGTCAAATCTGGGCAGGTATTCTTTGGAATTTCTGCATACGCTCAAATTGTATTGTATCACCTCCCTCCTATGATTCTGCTGAGTTAGTTTAGCGTTGGGAAAGAAGCATCACGAACGGTATACTGGCCCTTGGTGAATATAACTAAGTTTGAGAGGAATCTGCATAGCTGCAACTCATACCCGACCCCAAATACCACAGCTCTGTGTCAAATCTAAGCTGGTATTTTGGGAATCTAGTGCATAAGTGGGACTGGATGAACGCTCTTATTGTATCGCTGCGCAGTCGAGATGTAACAGGAAGGTGTAGGATACACCCTTGTAACACTTCGGGCCGACTCAAACCTCTCAAGCACTCGACACAATTTGTCTTCTCTTCAATCCTTCAAGTGGACCGTTCACACTCGAGATTCTCATTCTTCGGCGCAGCGGCTTGACGCGACCTTCTGAAAGAGGATCATCCCAGAGGTCGTTCCCTCCCTCATAATAAATTCTCCTTTCGAAAGCCTTTTTGTTCGAGGTTCCAAAAACAACGCCCGATCACGTTTCATTGTCTCGTCTTCATAACTCATTTCATTATGTTCGAGTTGATTGGGACAGGCCGAGTCACTTCTCTGACTCGAGACAGTTCGGTGGTCTTCCTGACAAAGATTGGTATCAGATTCTCCATCAAGCCCAACACTTCATCGAACAGACACAAAGGTTTCTTTGAACTGTAGAGAGCGATTGGCGTTATTGAAGCGACATGCGTCTAAGCTATTCTTTAAAATAACTTTAAGTTTAACAATAATCTGTCACGACTCTGAGTGGCTGCAAATAATCATTTTGGGTTGGTTGGTTTTGGTGCACTTTTGGGTATTACTGAGTGGAGCACACAATGCCAGAGGCTACATAAGTGATTACTAGTGGATTTTTAAACGAAAATCACCAAAACAGCAGATTGGTGCTCATGGCGTGGTGGTAAAGTAAAGATATAGAATTTCCAAATCAAATTTAGTTCAAGTTTTTTCCCTCACAAATTCAGTTTACCCTCATTCAATACTGTATCTTAGTTCTTAAGTTATTCGCTATGTCCATCATAAATCATAGAGAGCAAGTCCACCACAGTCCGCCCAACATTCACCTACCTAATTGGGAGTATACAATATTATTTTAAAATTGAAAACACCTGTGACAACGTTACTAGTATTATTTCATTATTTACAAATTTTCGATAGTAAGAATGAAATTGACTGAGTTTCCAGAATCCTATTTACAGAATCTGATTTTATTCCATTGCCTCAGTTTGACGTTCTTGAGTTGATGGGCGAAAACTGAATTTAAATGAGCAAAAAACTAAATTTGACTGGGCATTTTAAATATATACCTGCAGGCGCAGATATATATTTACGTGCGTCCAGTGTAGCCTGGACGTGGCGTGGCTCATACCAGTTGCATTTAGGTGCTTGGTTCAACTCTTCCGATTGTTCTCAAAATATCGTTTGCTTTGTCGATAACGACGAATTGTGAGAGATAATTTCTGACAACGCAGCGTTCTCTCGCTCGTTATCGTTCAACCTGTTTTTCTCGTGGGACAAACCTCGTGTTTTATCTTTCTCTTCCCGTGGCCTTCTAGTTTGACTTTGTACACGACAGATAAATTCAAGTTATGAACCCTGGAACTAGTCTCGAAAAACAGGGGCTCCTTCGAAAACTCGATTAAAACGTTCTGCAACGGACTGGATACCTGAAACAATCAAATGATCACGCAATATCAACACTTTTGAGACACTTTGTTCTTTGAGTCAGCGTTATCGTCTATCATGCGTTGATAATTACCCATAATCAGAAATTGTTGAATGAGTGGTCAAAACTGGGTTTGAAGGGGTTTGGAGTGGCATATCTATAATCTGGGCAATTACCTATTACCGCACCTATTACCTCTATAACACTCACCAATTCTAAGAATAGTTCAAATTTTCCGTAATAGCCCAAGTGCAGAGATTGCCGAGGGTTACTTTCATCGTCTAGACGGTTCATTGCGCCTGTCCATCGTCCTTGGGAGGCCCCCACCCGGGAACAAGAAATTAGCTCTCAAGACATTTCGCCGAACGGGTGACGATGACGGTTTAAATGATTCATGAAGATGATGGAATCAATCGAGAACACTGGAAGTGCCGCGCGCTTGAATGTATTACATTGTGTCGTTATCATATCGTTAGGACCACGCCAAACGCGCCAATCTGCTCTTACGTATGTCCGTCATGGTGTGCCTAACTCAGGGCAGCCAAATGTGCACTAAAACGAATATGACCAATAAAGCAGAGATATATATATCGCCACCCCCACGCCAAAAGCGCCAATCCTTGTGATGGTGAGGTTTTTTTTTGCTCCCTCTTGCACACGAACCAGATCTACAGGTCAGAAAGGCAAAAATAGGTAAATTAATAATAATTTCGTAATTATCTAGCAAAAAGGTTTCTGATGAATAAGTGCCAGTTATCCACATTGACCCCAAAGATTCAAGGGAAAATCAATTCGTCAAAATCAATAGTAACCACTGAACGTTTTTACCTCACACACATCAAAATACACACGAGTCCCAATGCAATTTATTTACAAGCTTTCTAATTTGGTAATGAATAAATAAAATTGGTAAGTTCGTTTAGGTAAAACATCGGGGTGAGAATAATTTCCCAATTGCTAAGGAGTTGAATAATTAAATTTCTGGTTGGAGGTAAAATAACTTAAATAACTTCAGATAACTCGGATATCGCTGCCATGTTCATAAAATTGCTCTACGACTATCGAGCTTCAATAATTGAAACCAATAGCTTCAATGGAGTATGCGCATGGGAAATGAAAATTGATTGATTTAGTTGCGCCCCGACCAATCAGATGCTTCAGCGGTTCTGACGTCATCGCGCGCTTTTTATGAACATGATTATATTTCTCTATCCATAAAAAATAAGGGTAAACTAGTTTTGACGAATGGTTCCCATTTTCACGGTTTTGACGCGATTCTCTATCAATAAAAATTCTTAACAAAATTCATGCGCAAACCCCTTTACACATGATTAGACTTTAAAAGGGAAGTTAAACCCACTTTTTTGTCCAAAATAAGTTCAAAGCTAGTAGTTTTAATTATTGAACCTCGATAGTCGTAGAGCAATTTTATGAACAATTCATTCAAGATCATTAAGACATGGCAGCAATCTTAGAGTTTTCTAAAACATTGGTTCACTTTTTACCTCTAACCTTCTCTCAGATTGGATTGTCCCGGATAAAATGAGCAGGCCGTCATCTTAAAAAGACTGACTACAACTGTACATTAGGACAAGAGTCCTTCGTAGCTCTTACTACCCACCATCTAAGTGGGCGTCCGACAAAACCAGTACTTGACGCTACGGAGAGAGGGAGAATGTTGCTCCCAAGATCAGTAATGCATACGATATTGCTCGGTCGGGCGAGCCGCACCGGTTTATTGAGCTTCAGGATTTACTGGGACGGCCCCCCGAAGGTTAGGGATCTATACCCTCGGGCCAATAACCATTGCACCACAGCACAATGCCGCGATCTATATCAATGTTTTACTCGCCAACAAAGCCTTTCGCCTCGAGTCCCTGAACCCTTTTTCACCTTCCATTTGACTCCCCCCTCGCGGTGTGCGATTGTTCTCGCGGGGTTGTAATTATGCTGTTGCCGTGCTCTTAATCTAGAGCTCTCAGCCCTAGCGAAAAACAAGACAAGACTCGTAAGACTAGGTATATCAAGGCAGAGTTTTCGTTAGCGACATATTGAGGGGAAAAGGGGTACCTATCTGGCGCAGAAATCACCTTGCAAGACCTGTGATACTAGCCCCTACAACATACTCATCATTTGATGGGACAAAATCCGCATGACTGTAAATTTTCCGTATATCGAAGAATTTATTGTAAACCATTTTCATATACGACTCTGGGATTCGATCTAATAACCAAATTGGTGGTAGGTTAATCCCTCCGCCAGATACCCCTTGTTCCCACTACGGCTGCGCCAGATAACTGAAGAGTAGGCACACTAAAGGTTGCATTGCCCTTCAGGCTTGCGCAGTGCTGCAGTCCCCAAACTCCGTGTTGCGGTCTCCGACAGCTCAGACCTAAGAATTCAAACGAAGTAACAACCGTAAAGAAAACTGGAGTTAGCTGATTACCTACGATTTGCTGGAAATCTGTTGTAGATCCTTGAAATCTGGCTTGGCTTGAAATCTAGCTCCGACAGCTCAGACCTAAGAATTCCAACGAAGACAAAACCGCAAAGAAAACTGGAGTTAGC
This sequence comes from Stenodema calcarata, assembly GCA_963920205.1. Classification (NCBI taxonomy): domain Eukaryota; kingdom Metazoa; phylum Arthropoda; class Insecta; order Hemiptera; family Miridae; genus Stenodema; species Stenodema calcarata. Next base: position 13,168,402 of record OY986061.1, on the reverse strand, counting down.
TGATCACCTACGATTTGCTGGAAATCTGTTGTAGATCCTTGAAATCTGGCTTCCCCATCCGATTCACCACGGAAAAATCCAAGAAACCGTTAAAGCCCGGTTATTAAGTGAGGCGGTGTGGCAAGAAGTACGTTACTGTATTGCTTCGAATACGTAAGACGCCATTATTTTGGTGTTTTTGAACTGGAGTATGTGCGGTGATTTCTTTATCTTAACAAAAGTTTCGTTGAATTCGTTTGTCATTCTGTCCACATCTACTGGTTTGGGTGAATGTGAAAATTCTTCAGGGACACAACCTTCCATCATAACTGTATCAAGCCCGATAGCTTCTGGCTCTTCGAGAACAAGGGTTTCGTTTTTTGTCCACTGGAAGATGAGACGGTCGATGAACAGACTTGCAATCTGATACTTGGTTTATACAGTCCATTTACTTTCTCGGGTGAGTGATTCTGTTTAGAAATTATGAGAAGCGACTCAAATCGCCCTAGCGAGGGGAAGAGAGCCGACTCGAAAATCTTGTTGGCTCTGTCTGACCCTCCCCTTTGTTGACCCAACAATCATAACCGCTCTCTAAGAAGCTTCCGATTACCTTCCTCTTCTATACCAAGTGACGGGTTCGAACTGTGGTCGGACTGTTGAGCACATTCTTCCTGACCGCCAATTGGGCAACGCGGCAACACGCCTGGGTAATTTCTTATACGAAGAAGTAGCACCGGGAAGTAAACAACCGGAGGTTTCCAGGCGTACCAACTACGACGTGGGTATTTGTACCGACTCCACCTGTAACAGTGTTTCGTATTATCACAAGCAATTGTTTAAATGTAGCTTAGTAACTGCACTGGTTAACTATTTTGAGTATTGATAGATACGCAGATATTCTCTCACGCATTGATTGTCTGTAATCTGCCATTGAGAGAGAAGCCATGGCTATCATCTTATCTTTGAGGAAGTGGCAACACTTCTTGCTCGGTAGACATGTTCACCTTAAAACTTATCAACAAGCTCTAACATTCATCTTCAACTCTAAACTAGCGAGCAAAATAAAAAATGATTAGATTCTTCATTGGCGACTTGAGTTGTCCCCATACTCTTTCGACAGTCAATACCGCCCTGGATCGGAAAATCAAAGCGGTGATGCTTTATCTCGGATTTGTGGAGCTATTCCCTATGACTGTAAACTCTATGATCTACATAAAATGTTATGTCACCCGGTTATTAGCCAGATGTATCACTGCATAAGAAGCAAACATTTACCCTATGGGATTTAAGATATCAAGAAAATTACGAGTTTTTGCCCTGCTTGTGCTGAAATCAAATCTAGATACTTCAAAAACTGTAATCAACATCTTATAAAAGCTACAACCCCTTTGAAAGACTCAACATTGATTTTAAGGAACCTCAACCCTTAACCAGTCGACGAATTTTCACTCTTTCCATTCTCATATCCATGCAAAGACATGACCTCAGAGACCGTCATCCATGGTCTAAGTAATCTATTTTCTCTGTTTGGGACGCCGAGCTACATCCATTCTGACCATGGAACTTCGTTCCTTTCCAAGGAGTTAACCACATTCCTTGGACTTGGAATTGCCACTAGCTCAACAACCCCATGCAATCCCGCCGGGAATGGGTTGCTTGAAAGATACAACTTTATAATATGGAAGTCTATGAAGTCTATTAGTCTGGCCTTAAAATCAAAAGAACTGAATATTTCTCAATGGGAAGCTGTTTTGCCAGAAGCTTTGCACTCGATCCGATCTCTGTTTTGCACCTCCACGACCTGTAAGCCCCATGAACGTATTTTCATCCACCCACGACGATCACCCAATGGGACTAAACTTTCAAACTGGCTGCTTCAACCTGGCTCAGTGCTAGTTAGAAGAAACGTTCGGTCAAGTAAGTACAGCAAGTTGACAAGGCTGAACCAGTGGAAGCGACCCCTCAATATGCACTTGTGCAATTATCCGATATCCACTGTCTCACAATTGGCGCCACGAGGAGACGTCAATGGACAGTGGAATCGAAAACCCCAGCCTACTAGAAAAAGTCCCCCATCCATCCTATTTTGGCTCCCCAAATCGTTTCGATCTGATCCATCTTCTGTACCACCCGTTCCATCTGCCCCACCTCCGTCACTGAAATCATGCGTACTTCCTTCCTCAAGGCCTGGCATACAAGTTTCAAAGCCGGTACTTCCCAAGCCAGAAGAATCACTGGGGGCGAGGCCGTAGAAGATAAGGAAGCAACCAGAATATTTGAAAGACTATGTGGTTGGATCACCTAGTGGTGGAGAATGTGATATTACGACTTCCTAAACTGATGATCGTTGCCGTAGTTTGTTGACTCTTGATTTTGAATTCATATAATTTCCCATTCGGTTTCCATTATTAAATAATTTTGTATATGCAGAGTTTTGTCTAATAAATCCTTACAGGCATAAGGCTGGTGTTTCATACTATCACATCGTCCATGAAATCGCCAGCCAGTTATGTAATGGACAAAGCGAGCACATACCTTCTAAAAGTTTAATGTGGAAACCCAGAAGGGAGTCTTGAAAAGCTAAGAGACTTGAACGCCGGCCAACCCCGTCATTTCCTCAGCATCATATTCAAATGAGATCATTTTCTACGCCCGTTCCTTCGGTCCGAGGTTCTTCGGGAACGGTTGAATTATTCATCGTCCAGTTTCCAAGGCTTAGACGTAACTCATTTTCTTATTCAGCTTTGGAGTGGGAGCGAGAGAGGGGGCTCTCTGTGTGTCTTAAAGGGCAGAACTAAGTGGCCACTCTAACGCGGCCGTAGTTTGATTCATGTCCATTGCATTTCGTTCACCAGAGAGAGAGACGGTTGAATACCTCGTAAATGGTGCGGAGAACTGTACCCTGGGCCCCTCACCTGGCTCAGTGTTTGAGTAGGTCTGGGCTGTAAAGTGCCTGTACCTACAACTACGCCTAGTAGCTCCTCTTACTTAGAATTAGAGCGTGGGATATATCTACTGCTTTTCCTCCCTCTGCCTTTCCCGGCATCTATACTCGCACAATTAAGAAAATCCACAGTCATGTAACATAGCTATAAGATCGAATTTTCGAAGAAACAACTGGTTTTATCTAAATGGTCTCCTTTTTCAGGGTTTATAACAAATTTTGCCGAGTAGCACCTCTCAGCTTACAGATTTATCAACGCTAAGCACGATGGTGAAGTCAGAATTGCGTAAAAACCCCATTTGCCACAATTTTGGAGTTAAGGTGTTTTTCATTAACAGGGCAGAATAGCTTCCTTTTCTTCGAAAAATTCACTTAAAAAAAATGTCTGTTCTGATTGAAAAATGTCATCGGACCAAAGTTGTAGGAACTTTAATTCTGAATCAGATTATTTTTGACATCGGAAATCGAGCAGTTCCCTACGAGTCGACGCACAGTGTTTCAGAACACCGATTTAGCGCGACTAAAATCGTAGAACTTTTGACGACTTGAAACGAACGAAGTTGTCGTCCAAGCTATTTAGTATGGTACAGTTTTCTAATATTTTCAACCCAAGGAGTCAAATGCGAATGATTCCACTTCTCTCTCGTACATATTTGGGAAGAAAGTTTCATATATTTTTCTATAATGCATAGAGATTTCTAGAATGGATACAGAAAAAATGAAAGCTCTAGGTCATGTATTTGTGTCGATTTTGTACGAGTAGGTTTTGATTAATGTACCTGATGACATTAAAGATGATGATTCAGGCGATGACATTCATTTTTTCAAAACGTCTCCTACCTTCATTTGACCGGAGAGTCAAAGAACTAGATTCCAAGACAAAGGCTATTCATCACGGGAATATAATTCTAACATAACTTTGGCCCTTCTCTCCTTCGTCCTCCTGCTTACGAGGGAAAAATCCTTCGGTTGAGGGCGTCCATGTCTTTGAGGACTACTTCTACTAGATGATGGTTTTGCCTGTTCTTTAGCACCTGAAACAATAATTGTAATTATTATTATTTCTTCTGGCCAACTTTTATACATACGAGTTTTATACATACATAACTTTTATACATACTCGTAAATAGGCACATGTGCCTCTAGAAATTTGCCTAAATCACTTCGCTTCTTCACCCATTTTTTTGTCCCGTTTTTCAGGAAATTCGCTCAAGTACTCGTGTCCTCCTCTAACCCAAGTTCCCCACAGTTTATTCTTTTCTTAATGTAGGTACTGAAGTAGCTCCGCAACTGCCGTCTGTTCTTAAGGAAATCGCTAAAAATTTCTCCCTTAGCGTCTTAAAAAGTTCGATTCGCCGAAGTTCGTCTTGAATCTTTGTACAAAAAAATCAAATAGGGAAAATCCAACTTCACTTCGGTATTCAGGGAGCTCTCACGAGTAAATCCTGTTAAAAAGTTGTACTCTAAATTAGCCGAAAAATAGGGGTATTTCGAACCTACCACAGCAATATTCTATTTCAATCTAAAAAAATGTTCGTTCCGAGGTAATCCTAATATATGGAACTACATACCTCCTGACATGAACAACATCCCGAGTAGTGGACGCCAACATTCGCAGTTAACGAGTAAACAACTACTGACCACATAATAGCTTGTAACGCTTGTTTTGATGAGTGACATGTTTATACAGGTGCCAGTCCTCTCAGTGAGTGAATCAAAAGATTTCAACCTTTGTTTCGTGTATTCAAAAATCGATTCCACTACGTTTTTTTTTTTAAATTCACCAAAATACCGACTTTTGTCGCGCTAAATCGGTGTTTTGAAACACTGTGCGACTTGTGAACTGAATTTGATCGTATTTCTCGTGTTTTTTTTTCAGCGGTCTGAGCGGAGAAGAGAAGCGCGGAGTTCGGCCGGTTTACTTGAGATGCAGCGAGGGCCGTGTGAAATGGAGTTATCCGGAAGGTGCTCTCCGCGTCCTCCTCCGATTGGGAAGTTCAGGACGGGAGTTTCGCGCCTGCCTCCGCCCCGCCCCCGAGTCGCCTCTCACCGCCACCGTCTACATCGAAGGCCCTCACTCTCTGAACAAGCTTTACGCCCCCGGCGAGGTCTCGTCCCGCCCTCCTGTCAGGTAAACACTCTCATCCCTTATACTTTTCTAACTTAAATCATCTCATGAGTGCCCACTTTCTCCAAACTGATCCTAACGCCTATAAAAGCTGACGAAATCACAACCTGACGGAATCTGTTAACGGGACCGTCAGAAATTTACCCTTAAAGAAATTAAAGAAGTTCATAACAGGAAGCGTTGTAGCGCGACGAGGCTTTATAGCTAGTTTGCGCCCGTCGCCTCTTCACGCTACATGACTCCGTCCACTGGAAGAGAATCAGTAGCGCGAAGCCAGTCTACACGCGAGGTGTTCCGTGACCATGATGTCAAGAATGTGGCAAATGTATGTGTCGGACTCATCAGTTCAAAGAAGAAGACGTTCGACCGAACGGGGTAATAGGGAAGAGTGGGTGAGGAATGTACCTATCCCTACAAAGACCACAGCTTGGAGAGTGGCGTCACTTGATGGAGGACATCTCCGGAGTCATTTTTCAGTTATGTACGGATGAGAAAGAGCACCCTTGACTATATTCTTTCAAAGGTAGAGCACCGTTTATCTCGGAACTCCAATTTCAGGGAAACCATTTCCCCCGCAGAACGTGGTAATTTCTGATTGCACAGGGGGAGGTCGTTCCTGCATCAAAACTATTAACTTTTCAGGCTCCATGTCGCCTCTACGCGCGACGAAAAACAAACTGGTTTGATTCTTGTAGCCGTCGCCACTTTACGCTCGATTGCAGCGCTTGTAGTGGACGCTGGCTTGTAATGGTCTCACTTGAAACAGTGTGTTTGAAAAGAGGCGCTCCTGCCGCCTCTTATCGCGCTACAAAGCCTCGTCGCGCTACAACGCTTCCAGTGGACGGACAGCAGCCACAGTAATACACAGTTATCTCTTTACAACAAGGGCATCTCCAGCTCACCATATTGTCCCCACTGTCAGCTCCAGGAAGAGACAATAGAGCACATTTTTCAGGAATGCCCAAAGTATGAGCAAGAAAGAGCAACTCTATTCGCAGAAGTATGGAAGCACGTCCAAAATCCCTGCAACATGTCGACTCTCGTGCAAAACTCCAACAATATTATTGTGTCCAGTGCTGTATTTACTTTTCTAACATCAATCAACATATCAATAACAGCAATAACGTACTGTAAACAATAGGCTATATTTCATAATATTATTATTAATTTAAATTCAATGTTAAAACAAGTGTGGCTCGGGAAGGTATTTTTTGTACGTTTTCGACGAAACGATGCCTCATCGGGACTGGTAAATGGGGGGAACAGCAGCCAAGTGAAAACACAAGACCCTAGCCATTTTTGTATTATTGGTTTTAATAATGAGCCATTGGAATCGACAAAAAAAAAGCAATTATTGAACTGTGTAGGTCTCAACCATAGTTTCAACTCTGATCGTGTCTCTTGAGCCAGGCTTCAAGTCCTCAGTGTTCATATCATTAACAACAACCTAAACAAGTCGCCAGAACTCCTTTTAATATCATTCGTTTTTACAGGTATTTGGCCGAAGTCAAGATCGAGTTTCTGAACTACAAGTAAAACTGTACCTTTGATGTTTGCAGATGCGTGCAGAGCCAGGGCGGCCAAGTGGCGATGTACGTGGAAGGCTCTGGTGAGCATCCAATTCACAGAAACCTAGTCGACATTTCCTACGACCTCGAGCCCATCGCCAAGGGTTCGATCTACGACCCCCTCGAAGGTAAGACTGCGCCATTTACAATGGTCAACACCTGAACATTCAAATTAGAACAAGTGAAAATCTCGAAGAAAAATGGTAACTTAACCAAAAAGTCCTCAAGTCGTCGACGTTTAAATGAAATCAACTCAAGTTTGATTAGAAACATCTCAAACATGCTTTGAATAGAACAAGTCAACTAGTTCAGTTTTTCAGATGACGTCGTTGTTATTCTTACTACCTCCATGGATGAAGGATTCGAAAAACGATTAATAAAAAAACAATAATCGGTAGCTATACGTCGATTGAAATTAAACGGTTAATTGGGGTCAAATAATCGATTACCCAATTAATCGATTTGCATCCCTAATACAAAGTAAGATTACTCGTTTTGAAGGTTTTAGAACAATTTCCAGCTTTACCGGCAAATAAGTAGACCTACAACATTAGCTCACCTTGAGTTGTTCTTTCTTGTTAGTACTAATAGCAAGTGCACTCTGCTGGAGGACATCGTGTTTGATCACTTTGGGCTGCACGCGCGTGTAGAACACCTCATCCCTATTTTCCTAACAGAAAACATCCTCCGGATAATTGCGCGTACTCATTTTATGATCAACCAACACGTTCCTCAACTTGAAAGGAGTTTTCCCAAAGGGGTTTCCACTGTCCTCAATTTCAATTTTGACCCGCTCCGGAGGCTTCTTTATCTTTTCGGCCTTTTGTGTTAAAGGATAAAAAGTTACCTTTTCTCGAGAAGATAAAAAGTCACCTTCTCAAAAGGCTCCTTTCCCCCTCGTATGGTCGTTCGGGCTGGTCAACTTCCACCTCCCGAAGCTGCCCTATTTGGAGTTTCTAGTCCCTCCTTGTCTTTTCATCTTCCGCTCGACGTGGAGCGCTTCACAACTAATTACCGATTTTCCCAGTCGAGTCTTTGAGAGGGTTCTATCCTCGACTGCTAATCAGTATTAGTTAATTGCTGTGGTGTTTTTCGTCCCGTTTACCCTAAATGGACATTGTTTCGTCTCCTTTTTACAAAAACCTTGTCTTCTCTTGTGTTACAGAATGCCGCCCCTGCACGAAGGAAGAGATGGTGCACACCTACTGCTCTAGCGAACTAGGTACATACAATTCCCTTCATCCAACATTTACTCGACATTAAATCGAGAATAATAACTCGTTTCATACCATTTTGAATGAAATTAAGCTATTCTGAAAAATGTGTGTTTCCAATTAGGTACAGTATTGCGGATTAAATAATGAAGGAAAAAAACACCTTAATAAATATTTACAAAATACAAAATAAGGTGCTGTTTGGTGCACAGGAAATGAGGGTTGGTGTTAGTGGCTTTCAGTGTGCTGAATCCAAATCTGAAACCTGTTTTTCGCTAACACGTCTAGTTTTTGAGATAGATCTCATACACTTACTTTTTAACTACGTTTGAACGTTAAAAAATCTCAATTTTTCATTTTCCAAACTACCATGTTGTTTTTCTTTCCATGTTGTTATAGGTATGTGAGCTATATCTCAAAAACTAGACTGGATAGCGAAAAACGGGGTTCAGATTTGGATTCTGCGCATTGAAAAACCCAAATATATGAAACCTCAACAAAACCCCCATCTTTTCTGTACCATACAACACCGTTACAAAATCTCCTGCCTATTGCCCAATTTTTTAAATTGCAGTACCAAATTTTGGACTATTTGTGTTGATGTGATGTGCTTACATTCAGTCAAGCAGTGAAAAGGGTGGATAATTGTGGTTATTCTCGTCATGTTATTGTGTGTATTCCTACGATATATTCCTAATTTGGTTGTCTTTGTTATTACAGTGACCAGAGGAATCATTCAAAGGGTTGAACCTATCGAAGACACAGACGTCTCCGAAATCGTCGTAAAAGTCACCAAAACCCTCCGACGCTGGACGTCCTGGAGCCTCAACGACGTCGAAGACGAAGACGAACTCGACAAAGAAATCATCCAAGTCGGCCGTCACTGCGGAGCTCAGCACGGAGCCGGAGAAATGATACTGATGGCGAGAAGAAAACTCGGCCAGTTGGTCCTCCGGTGCGCTCCTCGTCTTCAGGAGTGGCGTGACGTCATCAAGGAAGCCCAAGCCAAGGACTCGGCCCATTGTGTCCTGAAGAGCTAGCTTCCCCCCTCGCGTCCTTCTAATGATCTTCTGAAGGATCCCGTTTTTCAAAAGGGGGTCCGTCGTCCCCCTTCAAACTCAAAAAGATTATTAGACGAGGTGAGTGTCTAGACGGCATTCCGACCACCATCGAGGGTTATAATGTAACTTTCAGTTGTTCCTCAATAAGACGTTGAGAAGACGTTTCATGCCCAATCAACTACACGTCGTGGAAAATTACGGTTGATCACGAAAACGTGCGAATTAGACCTCGTTGAAACCCACTTTGCATAGTGCCTACCTAACCTAGACCAGCTAGTTGTATGGAATACCTTCACAATTACAACCTCAAATTACCAATACTCTATTACAACCCTGATTAGCACCGTCACACTCCTGAAATGCGGTTATTATAACCACAATGTCTACTGTATTCATTCTTACTCCTAATTTTGTTACGTCACATTATTCTACATGACGTCCTCAACTCATTCTGGTACCATTTTTGGCGTTACCTCACACTATGCAGAAAATCGAGGGTGAACTGGCTACATGACCTTACTTTTCCCTGATTTTACAGAGACACAAACAACTGGTTTCTCGCCTTATGAATGAAATCCAAGACCAAAATTCCTGCTAAAATTACATACCATTCAACTTTGAGCTGTGATGAGCCAAATTTGAAATTTCGGTTGAGATAGGGTGTCGCTTTTTTTGTACCCTCATACCCCTCCTGCATCAATCTGAAAATAAAATACATTTTGAAATACCACAGGTAAATAAAAAGAGTTCTATGTGATTTTGAACAACATAGTGAATTAAAATTGCAATATTAAGATCAACGCAACATGACCTCAATCCAACACTTGAGATGTGTCATGTTGATACCAGTTTAGAACCACCTCTATTTAACTGTATTTGGCCCAAAAAGTGAGTTATGTCATGTTGCCACTTCACCCTCAATATGGTTTGTCTGTGTATCGTCATTGGGGGGTCCAGACGTACCTAACAATTCACTTTAAATTGGTTTTCTCGAAACAATCGCGATTTCAACAAGGTTTGATTTTACTATTTTTGCCACACCTGTTACTTGTATCAGTGTTGAATTCTGTTACTGTTGTATCTGCTTCCACAACGTCGTTATTGTCTCCGAAGAGAGGATTTTTTGTACAGATCCCTTATTAAGACGTGTAATATTGTGTTTATTTATTACCCTCGAAACGAGGGCTCTGGAACCCTCAAGTACCACATATTTGGCTCCCAGCCATCCGAATTCTGTTTCCATCAAAGTGTACACTTTTGAGGGTCTAATTGTAATGTTTTGAAGAGTTGCTGTGCAATTTTACAACTAAAAAATGGAGCATTGATCAAAGCTTCAGGAATAAGTGAGTTCTTCTGCCCATTTTTCCACTCTCCCCTGATCAAGTGTTGACCGATTGTTATTCAAGTATAATTCCGTGACAAGCTGATTGACACTGAAAATTGATATGTGATTGTTGATGGTGCCAAATTGCTGTAGTGCCTACAAGCTGTCTGGTACATATTGTGAAGAAGTATTTGTGTTTATGCCACGGCAAAGATTGTAAATTATTATGAAATGTAAGATGTCTAACGTACGTAGGACGAGTGTCGTAAATTACTGTTCGCAGGGGGCTGAAATTGAAAGTGAAATGCTTGCGAAGGCTGATGATTTCTGTTTGTATTTTACTGTATTGGTAAAGGCTACCTTTGAGAACTTAAAAGCGTATTTATATCGAAGCGAACTACCCAAAAACTACCCTTCACAGTCATCACCACCCATTACTTTTGGTACATGTTGGGTTAGACCTGTTGTTCTGTAGATATCTACTTGTTACTGTCACGTTTGAATTTTCCTGTCATTGCACGAAACTTAATTTGCAGAACAGTCGATCTTGAGGGTCCTTGTGTGCCTGTTTACACCTACTGACCATCTTCAAGGCAGATCCTAAATCCCAGTTTGTAATTTGTGTAAGACCCTTCAGCTGGCCCAGGTCACTCCAGACTCGTTTGCCACTGCATCTTCAGTGAATGAGAAGTCCAAATGTCCATTAAAACGTTTTTCAGATCGTTCCAGGCGAGCTCATAAAGTGCCTCTGATAAGGCCTACAAAATGTCCTAATCCCAAAAAATTGCTAAACTGGCCTTGGGATGTTGTGGTTTAATTCTCCAATGTGATTGGTCCTTCTTTTTTTCGTAGGCCGATTAGGAAATCTTTAAGATCGATGGTTAGCTTACCTGGAGATGACTGTACATATGTGGTTATGTAGGCCTAAAACGTCATCTGCCTTTCTCGTGTTGGAACTCAGCCTGGGACTATTCAACACATTACTTCTGGCTGAGGCCTCTTCACTCTCCTTCCCTTTGTCGGTCCCGTTCAAGGAGCATCTTTCCCCTCAAGCCCCTCTCCACATGACTCTGCCTCTTGGCAACTACTAGCTCTGGTAACATATTGGGAGACGTTATGCCAAGTTTTCCTTGCAGTCAACAACCCACCACCTTGCATCTGAAGAATGTGTGGTGCACATTATCTTCCATGTCCTGGTAGCTGTGGCACGATGGGGTATCCACCTTTCCCATTCTGTACCAGTAGGCGTAGAAATGTCCATTTCCAACAAAGAACTGAGTCCTTTGCAGTCTCACCTGGATGTCAGAACCAACTGTGTATTCCATCTCCCTCTCAACTCAGCCAGCAGCTGTATGGGCAACACACTAGCCAGGAAGAGTATTGCTGGTTCCGATACTGCCCTGTAGGCGCATGCAATCCTCAGTGCTCCTCTATGCTGCACAGCTGATCATTTTCTATTTTCTTGCACAATACCAATATGAGTAGATGCCAGTACAACCTTTCCCACTCTCCATTTTCCCATTCGGCACAGGAGGAACGAGTTTTCCCCAACACCAATTTGCCACCTCGATCAGCTACGGTTTCTCTCTAGATAACCCTATGAATCAATTTCATCTGGAGTAGCCAACGTCCCAACAGAGTAGCGTCAAGAGTCCATCTCCCTCATACTCACCAGCCTTCGCAAGCTCTACGAATTGATGTGACAGATAACAACAAGGGAAGTCTTCTTAAAGGTGAAGCTTCTCAAATTTACAATGGAAGGTACTCGTAAATAAGTGTCAAATAATAACCTAATCAAAGAAAACAAATCACTCAGAAAATTGTCTGTATCGTGGTACAAGAATCCACTCCTTAGTGATATATAAGTGTACATAAACGCCAATTGACGTGCAATAAATATATTTATGTATATAAATGCATTAAGAAAACTAAAATAATACTTTATCAGAAGCAATTGTTAAGCAACAAGTGAATTTAAGATACGTAGAAATTGTATATATTGTATATTCTGTACATGGACTCTTCCTATAAATATTTCCATTTTCAAAATAGCGCTCAAATTTTGAAACTTTTTTTTTTTTCAATTTACTAATTACATATACTTACTTAAACTCTATTTTACCCTCTTAACTTACAGGGAGGGGTCTCTGTAAGGTCAATGTGCAGTCCAGTTGAGAACAATTACTGTGAAACGTTATTAGTAAGTGATGAAGGAAGAAAGTTGTAAAAGTTCCAATTGTTTGACATTTTAATTTCTATATGCTCGTTTTTAATTTTCCTTGTTTTGTTATATTTGTGAATTCCTAGTGCCAAATTTGTTGTTCATCAATGTTTCCCGTCGTGTAAGTGGTGCTAAATATCCCATGTTCAATGACTCCTGTGCATTTTGGTTAAATTTGAAATTTGGTGTCCGCTCACGTGAGTGAGGTTCGCGTAGGGCAGAAATACATGGCAATCCTGTAGCTGATACATAACTATCGCGATTTCTCAAGATATTTGGGACGTATCGCATTTGTATGAATCTCGGAATTTAGAATTAACACTGGTATTAGTTATTTGTATGATATTCCATGACATACGATCCGTGCAGTCGTGGCACCATCGTTTCCTTGAACCAGATGTCTGTTACTGCCCCAAGGTCCAAATTGGGGCAGTCCGTTGGGCTTCACTAGAAGGTCCATCATTGCCTTAACAGGGGCGTTTTTGGTTTATTCATCTGCTGTTAAGTGAAGGGTTTGTGTGGTCGGATTTCGCCGATTCTGGTCTCACATACTTCCCTTCTTACAGATTCTCCAGCGAAGTTCGAATCATAGGCTGTGGTGATGGCTCTGCATGATACTCCTGTTGGTCAACATTGTAATACATTCACAAATTCCTACAATACTCAAAATATATTTTTCGTTCTTTGCTTCCACTCCTCTGCTGGCAGAATCTCCCGTCATTTTCTCTGAGCTGTCAACACCTGTTCCAATTGCAATGCCAGGGATTGAGTATTGTTCAGAAACTTTAGAATCTCATGTTGCATTTTCAATTCCGACTACCACTTGATCCAGAATCCTCTGAACAGCCGAAGCTCCTGCTAGTGCTTCCAGTTCAATGACGAATGTTTTGACTTTTTCTCCTTCCTCCCTCTTTATATTCGCAAAGGCTATGCGTTCCCTGTTAATGCCCCGAATCTCAATAAAACCCACCAAGAACATTCACGAACACCCAAAACTACCATTCCCCAACTCGCTTCGGTCGGAAGTGGTCCACTAGCCGGTCGAACACCTTCTCATCTCATTCGTGCCATCTTCATCTCTGATTCCTAATACGGGAGGTAGCTTTCCCAGTCTTCCACATTTGGCCCAATCATTAGTCTTCTCAGGTTGGCTGTCACCCTTTCTCCTGCTCGCTTGATGCGCTTCCACGTCATCCTGCAGTCGAGAGTCACTCCCAGGTACCTCCGAATGAGACGAGTCGATGGTTTTGTCGTCCACCTGACCCTGGGCGACGCTGTCAATATGCCTCAGGGGCACTACCCCGGTTTTGTGGACGGCAAGCTGCAACCCATGCTCCATCCAAAGTAAGACTCGCCTCATTGATCGATTAAGCTTCCACTGCAGCCACTTTATAGTCTGGTCCTCCACCGCCGCACCATCGGCATAGCCCACCTGGAACGCATCCTCAGGCATGTCCAGAAGAAGTATCCCATCGTAGCTCGCATTCCATAGATCAGGCCCCAACATAGACCTGTTAGGTAGTCACATATGACGGTCAGTAGAAGCTCTGTAACTCTGTCAGTCTAGAACACGACAAAACACACCAGGGCCTTCGTCAATCAAAATACTAACACTGACAGGCCATCAGCTCTTCTGTCCTCCGTCATGTAACCTCTGCCGTTTTCTGCTCCATCTGAACTTTGCTTCAACTTCTTACTGTTACTCCATCCGTTGACTTGTACAGGTGTACATCCAACTTGCACCAGATCAGAAATCTAGTTTTCTTTCATTTTTTACTGTGTAAAATGTAGGTGTAGTAAATTCATCATTTTTTTCTTCTTTCAAATCTGCCACTTTGCATGTGTAAATACCGTTAAATATATGATAGTCGAAGTAATATAGCCCACGCAAATATTTGAAATTTCTCAAGCTACCAATATTTTTAAAAAAATATATATTTCGTTGATCTCGAAGATAAAAGGGGAATTTCTATTGTTGACATTTTATTATTTTTCTTGTTCAAAATGTAGTGAAAATTAGAGGGATATTATTGTTGACTCGTGCGTGTATAGTTTTGACTTATGATCAGACGATCGATATTTTAATAATTTCTTAAGAATTAGTGTTTTCAGCTCTCGATGACCGATTTTGTGGCCATAAGTAGAATTTTAGTTTATTTTACCTGATAAGGCATTAAAATGTGATATTCCTTGAATAGTACCTAATGATCTAAGTGTAGTTCGTATAAATATAACTGCTGAAGAAAACAAAATGCGTTTTAATGTTCCTGTAGTCATAGAATTGACGTGATGTGGTATAGTGACTATCATGAACGTACCAGGACACTACACTACCCCTAGGAGCGTAGCGTGGCTCTAGACATAAAAATGAAGATGCACACTCATGCAGCATGGCTCCAAGAGCGAGTTTTCAAAGAAATAACTGGTTTTATGTAAAATGTCTCCATTGAATAACATCACAAATAACAACCACGTTTCTTCATCTTCAAAGTGCTCCAGTTTTGGAATGGACTAAGATATCGCAATTCTGATTTCACCATCGTGTTCAGCGTAAAAAAAACTTTTAATATAAGGTGTCACAAGTCTTGTCAGAATGTTTCATTTTGGGAATTTATGGGTAATCCCCCCCCCACCACCCTAAAACTCTCTAAACCCCCCTACTGTTGATAGATTTTTCGCCGCTGAGAACGATGGTGAAGTCAGAATTGCGATATCTCATTCCGTTATCAGATTAAGGCATATGAACCATGAAAAACATCTCAAGTGTCAACCGCGTTTCTTCATCTTCAAAGTTCTCTAGTTTGAGAACGGAATAGGATATCGCAATTCTGATTTCACCATCGTGTTTAGCGTCAAAAACTCTTTAACATGAGTGTGACTTGTCAGACTGTTTCATGTTTGATAGAATCACAAAGGAAAAAGTTTGGAAGAACCAAGACGATTTTGGAAGAAGTAAAAGATTCAAAAACCCAAATTCACTTACAATTGATGAAAATTTTATGTCGCTGGCAAACTCGGACGTTACGTCCATCCATTTTCTTTCCAGGCCTAAATGTTCTGTTGATATTGGCCAACCACAAAGCTCTTCTCTTGGATGAAAGTTCCTTAGTTTTTTCACACTGAATGGTGATGACTTTAGGGAGGCCAAACATTCGCAACGTTTCACCAGCTCCACCCTGTCCCCTCGTATTGTTTCACCCCACATTTGCGCACTTAGGCATTTCAAAAGAGGAAAAATACTTCCGCAGCTATGGAAAGGTCGACGCAATAATGAACACAAACTGAAAATTTCAAAAAGAAACACAGGAAACCGAGTTGAAGGTTAACTATGAATAGGAGGTCTTTTAGTTATTTCATACCATTTCATACTATTTCATACCATTGTTGGCCCATCGATGGTACAGAGATACCTATCGAGGAATGATGATCACAAATTCGCAGTTGTTGTTGTTAAAAAATAAAAACACCGAAAATATTCGAAAATTATTAGTAAACACTGCCAGAGAATCGTAGTGGACCGAGCCAAAACGGCGGACACACGGAATATTCAAGATATCGGTAGTTCGTGACGTCACGAGAACACAACGTCTGGTATATCTTCCTTATGTTCTTATCTCCTTAGGTGATAAGGTTCTTCATTTCTCTGTCAGAAATTCTGACTCTGACTCAGAATCAAAGGAAATACACACACACACACTCTGTCAGTGATTTGTCCTTTCTTGGTTGGTTCATTCGGAGGTATAAATGAAGGCTTATTAGTCCTACTGTATTCAGGATCCATACGAAATGTTGAAATACGAGTGTATCGTCTGATCTGAGTTTACCACTCTGATCTCGTCTTTCATGGGAACGCAATGAAAGGGTTCCATGATGGAACTTCCATGTGACGTTAACGTCGGTTCACAGCCGGAAATGGTTTGTTTATAACCTGCCGCTGTGAAGGTTATATCGCTCAGGTTCGTACAATAAAAAGTACGTATTCTATAATATAGAAACGTATATGTACGATATTATCGTTTCTGTACATATTCTACGCGTTGTACAGTATTTTACGTTTTGCGCTTATTGTGAGAACAGGTAATTCACTCAGTTTCACTGTCCTACTGTACCTACTCTGAACGATATGTTCCTCGGTGCACCAATTCGAGTGTACATCAAGAGTACTATCAATCGATGGATCGGTGACTGAAAACTTACCTATCTACAGTCACCGATCCATCAATTGATAGTAATACTATCAATTAGTACATACTATGTACTCTCGAATTGGTGCACCGAGGAACGTATGTGGAAACTGTGGTATTAAGTCACTATTACCTACTTGATTTGATACGTGTTTTTCTCTATGCTATATCCTCATCCCTTCGTATCTTCTAATTTCTAATCGGTTTCAATAGATTTGTTTTTCTAGGTAGTTGTTCGTTTCATACGCACGTCAACCCTCGGGGCCTATTTTCCTCATCGTAGTTTAAACTCTTCGACACTATTCAGAAAACCTCGAAAATAGTCTTCCCATCAATTACCTACATTGCTCCTCGTCATTACGTTAACCTCATTTTTTATTTCAGAGATCTATTGATCAAGACGAAGAAGTATTAGAGTGTTTAATTATGATCACCGTTTCGTCCCGGCGACTCTCTGTATCTGCTGCCCTGACGAAGGAGAACGCAATAAATCTTAAAGGAAGAAGTAAAAGTTCGCAGGAATGGCTCATTCGACAACTTAAAGACCCTTACGTCGAAAGAGCCAAAAGGCAGCACTTAAGGTGAGTATCCATTGCCTTGAATTGCGTGAATTGGTTACATTAGAAGTTACATTGGTACAACTGCCCGTCGACTCAATGTACTGCGCAACAAAAAGCCCTGTCTGGACTACGCTTATGTGTTTGAATTTTGAGTGAAAACTGGGCCCTGCCAAAACTCTTTCCGCGCCATGGACCACCCTGACTCCCCCTGGACCACCTTCCCCCTTGTAACCCCCTTGACGACAAACATAACGTCGACGCGACTATCTCACATATTTTGTACTTCTTTCTAATGAAACTAAAAGGCTGAGCTTGCAGGTTTTATTGATATTCCAGGAGAACAATATTACGACATATTATGACATCGGCCTTAATATCGGCCTTATTAATATGACATCGGCCTTATTAGGGCCTACTAATTGAGCGAAGTGATGCAAGGCTTAATGCCATGACATGGAACAGTGCCACTTCAAGATTGATTTTTTCTTCATTATTATCACTGTTGTAAAATTTACAACCGTGATTTTCATTAAGAGTATTTAATACTCTTAATGAACCCTAATAGAACCAATCTCTTCTTAAAAATCCCACCTCAGCTTTAAAATCCCACCTCAGCTCGTATTTATAAAGTCGTATTTTTGTGTCCCTCGAATTACCTTGTCTCTCCAAATTACTGTTATTTGTAGATGCCGGAGTGCTTTCAAACTAATTGAAATCAACGAAAGGTTCAACATACTCCGACCTGGTCACTGCGTTGTTGACATTGGAGCAGCCCCAGGAAGTTGGACCCAAGTAGCTGTAGACAAGACGAATTCATTAGGAAAAGGTAACTCTTACAATTCTATACTCTGGTCACACTTGAGTATTGGTTTGATACTGACTGGCGTCGCATTTTTCATAGGGCTGGCGATATGTGGATGCTTTGAATGACCTTTAGTTTAGAAGTTGCATAAAGAAGCATAAGAAAAAGAGAAGAAACAGAAATTTGAGAGCCTAGCTAATCTTTCGACTTATATTATGAACACCCTAGCCCGCTGTAATTTCCTGATAACTACTTACATTGCTCATAGAAATTTTAGATTCCACAATTTAGATGTTGAGGGATGTCGAGGGTCGGTCAAATGAAAATTGATTTATGAAAATTTATTTATAGTTATAGTTTTTGTAGTTATTTAGTTATATTTAGTTACTTTAAATTATTAATTGTTACTTTGTAACTTTAAATTGTTACTTTGTATTATTTTCTATAGTAATAGCATGCCCAAAAACATTGTATAGTAATCTACCACGGATATTTTCCAATATCTGTCAACAATAACGTCATTTGTTTAACCAAACTATTTAAAGTAACTAAATATAACTAAATAACTACAACAACTATAACTAATGGTAATTAAATAACTACAACAATTTTCTCATGATAGAACTGTAATCAGAATTATGAAACTGTTTTTAGGCCCTGAAGATGAAGAAATATATTCTTCGAAACGTTGGCACATAAATCAATTTTCATTTGACCGACCCTCGACATCCCTCAACATCATTCTTACTGACGGTCAAACTAAATCACACACACTCCACAATTTAGGCAGGAGGTTCAGGATTAGGTTGGGTTTATGCTTGGAGAGGTATCAGGTTGTCTGATGCTCGCCTGAGGGTGCTAATGAGTTTTGAGCGTGACTACCATTACTACTCAGTCTGGCAAAGGATGGATAATATTATGCTGAACTATGGCAAGAGGCCACTGAAGAGGTGGAGTGTCTCCATCCTTAACGAGGACCAGGTCTCCTGTCTGAAGATGGGGGAATTTCTCAGTCCACTTCAGCTGTTCTTGAAGGCTCTGCAGGGAGTCTCTAGTCCACCTGGTTCAAAAACTCTGGATTCTTCGACTCAACAATTGTCATCGAGATAATCGATTTTTTGGAAAAGTCAGTCTCTGGGAGTTGATTTATCCGCTTCCCTTTAAGCAGATGAGCTGGAGTGATGGTTAGTGTGGGGATCGGAGGACATGGGAAGTATTGCACGACTGTTCAAGATTCCCTCTATTTTGGTCACAAGGTCAGTGAGTTCTCGTTCAATGAAGCGTTGGTTCCCCAATGTCTTAAAGAAGTGTGCTTTTGTGGACTCAACACCTTCCCAACGTCCTCCATAATGCAGGGCCCAAGGGGGATTGAGAGGCTGTTGAATAAGTTTTGGAGCATAGTGAGAAGTGATGCTGTCTAGTGTGGATGGATCCTTGAGTAAGCACTTAACTTCCTAGCGGTAATTGGCAGCAATCCACTGGGTCTAAGAAGGCTTTGGTGGACTGATTCGGGACTACTTCTAAATGAAGTGCCTCGGTAGAAAAACAGATAAAAACGATCACATATTAGGCCTTATGGGTCAGGGAGTTACGTAGTGACAAGTCTGAAGACACACTCGTGGACTTAACCCCAGCCTTCCTCATTTCTAACCTTCTGCATATCGTCCCTGTGATCTAGTTCTTAGAGCCCACAGGAGTTTTTTGGACTTCTGTCGTTAAATCTTTATCCTTGGATTGCAGATAAAGGGCGGCCCGCAGGATTCGTTGTTGGTCTCGACCGCCTGAACCTGTTCCCCGTCGATGGCGCTGTTCTCATTGGAGGATGCGATTTCACAGTTCCAGAAGCAGAGAGGCAGCTGCTCACAGCATTAGGCGATAGAAAAGTTGACATTGTGCTCAGTGACATGGCGCCCAACGCCACTGGGGTTAAATTTATGGACCACGATGCCATTATCGGACTAGTCAACAAAGTTTTAAGGTTAGTGTCCACACAATGTATTAATTGTAATCTCTTGAAATGCTGACCTGTACATCTAAGACTACAAAGCTCAAAAATCGAAAGCCTACGTTTGAAGATGGAGGGAATCTGGCCACTCTAAGAGGGGTTTTGGGTAGTTTTAGGGGGTGAAAAACTACTCGTACATTCCAAAACTTGAGCACTTTGAAGATGAAGAAACGTGATTGTTACTTGAAATGTTCTTCACGTTCCATCTCCTCCAATCTGATAACGGAATGAGACGTGGTTCAGAAAACGTGAAAAAGCCACTGTAATGTAGACAGATACAATTTTAAGGCAAATCTGTTTCTTTTCGGCAGGTTCAGCGTTGGAATCAGCTCAGTAGGTGCGTCTCTCCTGATGAAGGTCTGGGAAGGAAAGTTCTGTCGTCAGCTCGAGACCGACGTCAAGAGTTACTATGAGAACGTCAGGTGGGTCAAGCCCAAGAGCAGCCGATCAGACTCTGCCGAGACGTTCATATTGGGACGAGGCTTCAAAGGCGATCCTCGTTCGGACAGCTAAAGAATGCGGTAGTATAGGCGACTGTACAAATATTTTTGAGTAATACACGAAATTCCTATTTTTTTTAATAAAAACCGCCCAAAATCAAATCTTAACCATATTACGGATACCTGTGCCAAGCAGGTTTGTATAATATACATATTATGTAATCTCAAATAAACTTGATGCCTCCACGTTTATTAAATCAAAGCATGTTGGTTAAGGTGTTTCGAAAAATTTTGTTTAGGAAAAAAGCCTCATCTCGTTTCACCATTCCAACCTAAAATAGTTCCAAAAGCTGTCACTACTGTCTTCAAATTGAGAAAAACCTGTTTTAAAAACTAGAGCCTCAATTCTCGGTCGATTTTAAATTTGAAAACGGCAATGCACTCCTTGAGAACATACTCATACAAAATGGTACATTCGAGTTTTGAATTTAAAAAATTCATTTATAAATACTTTTAACAACAAGATGATAGGTTGAGGTGTTTCAAAAGTGTTGTCTGGGAAGCGTTTTACCTCCAATTGTTTTCGAAAGCGGTAATTTCGATCATCTAGTTTGTGATTCTCACACTATGTAAGCTTCAGCATGTAGGAACCGCATGATTTTTCCCCATGATTCAAGGGTGTTCCCACTAATTTAGGCCCACTGTCAGGATAACGGAAGTCTGGTAAAATTATTCACTACTCTAAATTAATGACATATTATTGTAAATTTTAATTTGATTAGTTTGATGTGTGGCATCGTAGAGCAGGGAATAGTGGGAGTCCTGGTGGCAAATGAGTAGTTGGAAGGTGGTAGTATAATGTATCATAATGTTAAACATTATGATACATTATACTACCATTTATATAGTGAGGGTTTATATAAATTTTATTGTCTGTAATTCACAGGCTCATCGTCACTATAAATGAGGAGGGAAGAGGGTGGTAATCGGACGTGGCGGGGAAGGATGAAGGGAGGGGGAGTGGGCAGTTTGTGGCAGTGAGTATAGAAATACTCACTGGTTTGTGGCGATACGTATACTCGCTGGTTTGTGGCGATGGGTTTAAGGGGGCGGGGGTTGTCTGTGACTGTAATGGTGGCGGTAGAAGGGTGGTGTGTGGGGGAGGAGGTGATGGGTGGCAGTAGGAGGGTGATGGGTGGCAGTAGGAGGGTGGTGGGTGGCAGTAGGTGGGTGGTGGGAGGAAGATGGACGGTTGACTATTCCTTGGTCACCAGGATTTCCTCTATTTCGCCAATATTGACTGCTCTGCTCTGCACCCACAACTAGTGGTGTTGAACTATCGATAGTTTCGGTTTCCGATAGTATCGATGGTTTTTCCAAAAACTATCGATAGTTTTAATATCCGTCTCTTTCAAATGTTAGCTTAGAATAGGCTAGAATCCATAGTCTTCCACGTTAAAAAGGCCAAATCTAGCTGTTTCAATCAAAACTCCTTTTGTCCATCCAACAGTGTCGGGAATTTTTTCATGTTCTTCAAACCAAAACTTGTCATGTCCACTTGCTGGATCACTGACTTTTTCAATACTCAACTGTCATGTGTAGTAAATTATGAATGGATTCTGTAATCCACAAATTAACAAGTTCTTAATACCAAAATTATCCACTAAAAGAAAATTCATGGAAAAAGGGTAAACCAATTAAACGTGTCAACACTTCTCTTGAACAATTATAATAAGGTATTTATAGTTTTGGCAACATATTGTCAACTATAATAGCGGGTCGTGCTTGTAAACAACAACATTACCAACTTGATAAACTATAACAGCTCAACAAAGAATACTGAAAGTAACAACAGAGAATGAGTGTTAATTTAGGGGGTTAAAAATCATGTATGAATTGGAATTTGTACGAATTATAACTTATAAGCGGTACAAGTTGGTTGTAATAGAGCACTTGTGTAACGCGTCTATTTCGAAGGCAACATGATTCATGGGCTTCTAGGCTGATAACATGGTCGAAGTTGTAGTTTGGCAGTGAGTACAAGAAGTGCTACGTTGAACATGAGAAGATTTCTAATTCGAAAAATCTCCAAGTTAACCATGCAGCTTGGAAATCACAATATTTTACTGATAAGACTATACAAACGGCAATACACTCGATTATAGTAACTTTTAACTATTGCATTGTAAGGCTGAGCCACTCTGAGTGTGCTCTCTCAACTGTTGTCGAGCTCAAATTTTGAGCCAATTGGAGGTTTCAACGTCGTCTCTAACAGTTCGGTGAGGATGTCGAGTTTAAATGGGTAAGGACAAAATTTGGTTATTCATTCATGGAAGTCGAAATCACGACAGAAAAAGCCTTTGATGCAGCATTTTTGATAGGATGACTGATAAACTCAAATTTTGACTGAACCGTCCAAAATCTGTCCTCTGATAACTTCTAGTGATTTAAAACTTGGAGTAACAATTTGAGGTTTATTCACAATTAGTGTAGAATTCATTTAAAGAATTGGCTAATCATGAGACCAAACCTAATTTCGGACCAGAATCTGTACTCGACAGTAAAAGTGCAATACTAAATGCGATTTAGGTTTTGGTATTTATTGTCAGATTGCCCACTTGAAAATTTTCTATGGCCATTTCGAATTTGAAACAATTAATTTATGGAAGCCAGTTACAAGTTGTAAATAACTCACTGTATGGAAATAATATAGTGGTGGGTTGAGTCCAACATAAAAATGATTATTCGACAACAAGTTGAAGACTAGAGAAGACTAAGCGAGAGGGCGAGGTGTTTCAATGGGTCGCCCTGAGACGACATCTCATGCGTTAGCTGTAATCGCGTCGTCGCCATTCGAGCCTTGGACTCGTCTTGTGAAATAGTCGACCAACTCGGGGAACCCGAGGCTGTGCGTGAAAGGAGCGGCGTTCGGCGCTTGTTCGATGATTTCGATCTCCGGAGGATCCTGAGGGAACAATTTAATTGGGAATTAGGCGATTAATAAAGACTGATAGTAAGTTGTGTTTGATATTATTGATAGAAGAGAAGAAAAATAAGGGGGCGGGATAGATAGGAACTTTATAAAACTTCGTTCTTGGCCAAGATCTTCACGTGAAGAAGTTTTTTGATTCTTAACAATTTTGAGTTCTAATGTAAGTTCGTTAAAGTATTTAGGTACCAACAAAAAAGTACCTACTGATTCTGTGTCGTTGATCATTTAAAATGAGGAATAGGCACTATCCCATGTTCTTTCGAACGAGTAGGTATGTCGTGCTTAATGACGTTTTGTCATTAATGACAATGGAAGGTGGTACATTGGAGTTTTGGGTTCATGAGCTGAAGTCTTGAAATTTTAAATAAGGGTTGAGAATAGAATCTACTGACGGAACAAATTGAATTTGGATGATGAGCTAGAGTCTTGACATTTTTAAACATGGGTTGAGGATGGATGACTATGCAATATTTAGTAGGTTTCTTGTCTGTAAACTGTTTAAACAATACCTACTTGTTTTATTAAATTTGGATGATGAGCTAGAGTTTCATCTATCATTTAGTGAGTTAGATAACGGTGATTTGCTCAATGAAGATACTCGTAATAAACCGTTGTGTCAAGAATTTGCAGTTTTTCTAAAACGTTTGTGATTCGAATTGTTTGACGGTCCATTTGGGTTCGAATTATCCAAGTTCGGTCATAACATACCTGAAGGCATTTCCTTCCAACGACAAGTATGTACGGGTAACCAGTCTTCTGCGAGTGGACA
Organism: Stenodema calcarata; assembly: GCA_963920205.1. Lineage (NCBI taxonomy): Eukaryota > Metazoa > Arthropoda > Insecta > Hemiptera > Miridae > Stenodema > Stenodema calcarata. The sequence goes on along the minus strand of OY986061.1, from coordinate 13,144,211 downwards.
ACTCTCTTGCCGATCGTCAGTTTGTTCCTGTCGTCGATGACGATGTCCTCTTTGAGATGAGGGATCTGGTTGAGGGTCTCGTAAAGTTCGGCCATGATTTTAGTGGCAGCCGAATATTCGTTGCTGCCTTCCTGGAGAAATGAAGCGGTCGGTGAATAGGGTTTAGAATATTTCACACAGACAGGGAAAATAATAATTGGACTGCAATATTCTGTACATCGTAAATCGGAGTAGCCATCATTTAAGAGAATGTTCGAAGAAAAGGAAGCTATTGCTCTCGGCCTAAAATGTTTAAAACTCGAATTTCCGAAAAATGTTTATACCCAAATCCATTCCAGACCATCCTAAATTCACTTCCAATATAGGTATACACTTCTATAATATTATACAGATATACAGATTTTTTCGTGCAAAATTGAACTTTTCATCTCAATTCTATCGAGTTATCGTCTGGAAAATACATATGGGCATATCCGTCTCATTCCATACGATAACTCTCGATAGAATTGAGACGAAAAGTCCAAATTTGCACCAAATATCTGTATAAGTCTTAAGTTCGTAGATGGGCAGAATCGGGACACTCTAAGGGTGGTTTTGGGGAGTGGGGGGGAGACGGAGTAACCCATAAATTCCCAAAATGAAACAGTGAGACGAGTGGCACCTCATTTTAAAGGGTTTTTTTTTTTACGCTGAACACGATGGTGAAGTCAGAAATGCGATATCTTATTCCGTTCTCGACCTGGAGCATCTTGAAGACGAAGAAACGTGGTTGGTGTTGAGGTGTTCTTTACGGTTCAACTGCTCTAATCTAATAATGGGATGGGATATCGAAATTCTGACTTCACCATCGTGTTCAGCGTTGAAAAATCTATAAACTGAGGTGTTACTCGGCAGAAAAAGGGTTCCAACATCACATTTGACATAAAACCAGCTTTTTCTTCGAAAATTTGCTCTTATAGCCATGCTGCATGACAGGGCTTCTTTTTAAAATATCTAGGCCCCATGGCACCCTTGTGCCCATAACAAGACTTTAATCAAACTTGATGTTTTCTCAGAGCTTACTTCCCTGATTAAAGAAAAATATGTTAAAAAACTAAAGGATCTTTAGAGGAAATCGTGGTATGATTAGGCGACAGTACAGTATTATTTAATTAATCATATTGAACCAAAATCAACAAATTTCTCAAATGTCCATACAAATTCACAAGTGGACTTAATTCTATCCAAACCTTAAAAAATGGATTGACCGTTTACCAAAGCAGGATTTAGCAAAAGTATGGGTTTAAAAATCGGTGAAACCTTGAATTAAGTTCTTGCCAAATTTACACGTGGGCGTATTAGAGAGGAGAATCGATTTTGGTGGGTTTGCATTACAGCTACCAGGGCGTTGCTAAGGTGATGGAACAAAACAAAACATGACAACCATTCAAAGCAACAAACGGGATCGCGTCGTTGGCGTCGCTTAGTTAATGGGAGTTTCGAGTTCTAACAGTGACAAGTGACGTTTATTGATACTTATTTTTAGCTATGGAATTGGAACGGCCAGTTACGAGGTGGAGGCGAGAGAACGCGCGATCCAGAGCAGGCGATTCGGACCCGAACAGGCCTAAATCCAGAAGAGGCACCTCGACGTTTATGGACAGCGCTGCAGAGAGAAGCGTAACGCCGTCTAGAGCTCTCTCTTCTTACTACGGAGGGTCATCTATGAGTAAGATGGACAACGACAAGTTCGGAGGTGGCATCAACGCTCAAAGGGAACGCCTTGTGTCGCAGCAAGGCCTCAATCTGGCAAGGACTGGTACGAGTATGAAGCAGGGATCCCGGCTAGTAAGAGACAAACGTTATTTCCTCGGATTATTACAGTTAAAAATGGGCGAACTAGCACAAGAATTGACCAACATTAAGAAAAAAATGGATCAAAACGCCAAAGAACAAGCTTCATTTGCGGTGTACGACAAAAGAGTGAAACAAATGGCATCTGAATTGACTGAGATGCAAGGACTGCTAGCTGATCACAATATGGCGATCGATAAAATCAACACAGGAACTGACGTTAATCGGATTATAATGGAAACTAAAGAACTAGTTAATGCAAACGACTCTGAAGTTATGGCATTGGAATCTTTGTTTTCTGACAGAGTGAGGCGGCAAGAAGCGAATAGAGAAATCGAGGAACACATAATTAAAGAGAAATACCGAGCGGAGCAATTAGCAGCTGAAATGAGTTCAAATTTGAGAGAGAGGTTTATGGAGTTGAAAAACAAGAATAATGAGGAGTCTCAGAAAGTGGCGACGAGACAAGCTGAGTTGGATTCCCTGATAAAAACCAAAGCTCACATTGGGGACCAAGTTTACATTTCGCCGAGTAAGACGGACGCTGTGCAGTTGGAGTTGAAGCTGTGGGAACTTGACAGGAAGAGGGAAGCGCTGAATTTGGAGCTCAGAGTAAATAGTTCACCTGAAGAACAAAGGAGTGCGTTGTTGAATAAATTGAAGAGCGACAACGCTCAGTTAGCGACTATTAAGAAATCGATAAACGAGATCCAAGAGCAGATCAAACACGCGGAACAGTCGATGAATCATAGTCACCAGACGACGGATGAGGAACATGGGATGAGGCAGGCGAGGTATATGGAGTTGAAGAAAAGGGAGGAAACTATAGAAGAGTTCTTATCGAACGTTGAAAACCAAAAAGAAGATGAGAACATCAAGTTGAGAGGGCTGGAAGCTGAAATCGTCAAACTTCTGAAAAAAATGGCGGTGAAAGTGGTCGTTGTTCCGACCGTGGCGGATTTTAAAAGTTTGCAAAGCGCTATTCCAGCATCTACAGAAGTACTGAACACGATGAAATCGATAAGCAACGAACACAAGAACTTGTCACGGTATCTGAACAAAGTCGAAGTGATGTCGAATAAAGTAGAAACCGAGTTGAAATCGTTGACTAATTCGATGGACAGCATGAGGCGGCAATTGGCTTCGTTTTCCAACACAGCGGAGCTCGAAGCCAAAATAGACTCGAAACGTTTGTCTTTAACGGCGTCCAAATCCGAGTTGGAGGCGTCTCGGGTGGAGACGAAAACTAACCTCAAACTCCGAACGAACGAGTTCAACGAAGCTCAGAGAGCGCTGGTGGAGAACGAGCAACACGCGCAGATCAGTTACATCGAAAAACGGTTGGCGACTCTGGAGCAGAGCAACTACGCGATAAAAGATTACCTTGAAGAAGCCAAATGCGGTGAAGATATTGAATCCCGTCGATCCAAAGCTCTGGATTATGTTGTCAAATTGAATATACTGATCAGAAATAATATCAAGTAAATTTACTACTACAGGTTGTAAGAACCAGGATGTTACAGAATTAAGTATTTTTGTAGAGTAGAATGACGTAGATTTGAAAAGTTCTTAAATGTCATGAAAAATATACAGCAGATTCTGATTACTATTCTGACTCTTTCAACAATCAACCCACTCAGTAAATTCTGTGCTAAATGGGATCTCAAAGTCAGTTTAGCTAAGTCCAAGATGATGATTTTCGAAAAGGGTGGCAGAAGACGAGCCACAGAAGCTTGGACCTTTGGGGATTGTTTCAAATATAGATACTTGGGAGTGATCCTTACTCCTTGTCCTATGGCCAACACGTACGTCAAAAAGCCGTATCAGCAAAGTTCACACTTTAAAATGTTTGGGGGAAGTTGGTGGGGGATCCAACACTACCATTAAGAGTAAATCGAAGATAATAAACCAAAATGCAGGAATTTAATGCGGGTGTGAGGACAATCCTGTCCAATGTGGGGTTTCCAGGAGTTTGCGGCTGCAGAAGGTGTCCAGAACATGTTTATACGCAAGCTTTTCCGTCTGTCAGGTTATGCTCCCAACTAAATCCTGCTCGTCACTAAATACTTGCCGAATCACGCCTCCCCAAAATAGTGGCACGGGAGCTGACAGCTGGGGATCTGGACTGGGCCAACAGCTGGAGCACCAACGCCACAAAACACGGGCTGCCAAATAATCTGCCATCCATGGACAGCCACGTTCTGGAACTGAACTCACAGCGTACGCCGGCCGCATTAAAGGAGGAAAAACGGAATGCTGCATGGAGGTGGGCTGAGGTATCGGACAATTTCACCTTATATAAGCAGTTGAATCCTGATGAGGGAGAATGACGTGGACGTATTTGGAACAAGGTGGATTTTTAAGCTTTGGTCAGAGCTACTGCCCTTCAACGCCAAGCCAAGTGTCACGGACCGTGATGAGGAGTGCTCCATGTGCAACCGACACAAAAGAGAGGACACGTATCACTTCTTGTGTGCTTGTCCTGGTGGAGTTTCGGGTAGTGGCCTTCCATAGGGCGAGTTTGGACTGCGAGGAAGCCATCACAGTGCTTAATGGCCAAGGGCGAAACCATGTCATCACGTTCTGTAAACTGTCATGGCGGTTCAGGAGAATGATGGTCGACGAGTTCAACTTTTAGGTAGCCACTGTAAAGACAAATTTTGTTTCCTGTCTATTGTCTGCCCTGTTCCCTCGTTCGTTCACTTGCACAAATTTTTCTTTTCTTTTTTGGAACAACAACCCCCGACAGACGGTTAGGAAAAAACCATCTCGTATAGTTTTGATCTATTTGATCTATAATTTGCTTTTATTTTGTAATAATTATCAATAAATCTTTTTCTTCTTCTTCCTCTCCTTCTATTGTATCAATGATCAAACCGTTCAAATTTAAATTTGAAAAAAAAGTTGACCAATCTGAAAGTATGATTTTTGAAATAGTTTCAAATAGCATTTCAAGTTAAGTAGAATTTGGTGATAAGCTCATTTACAACGTACCAAATCAAAAGTCAGCGAGTGTCTAGTCAACACAATGTGAGTCACAAACCTCTAAATTAATAGAGACCTGGCGAGTGGTGAATAACAGGCGGTTTTCATATGGAGAAGAGTAAACTTCATTTCAGTCTGCCCTAGATTTTCATATAGAATCTAAGTGTTACAAGATCGATAACGAATTTCACGCCTCTCCATCCTATAATATTATTTACACTCACTTTCGCTGGGATGATGACTATTTTGTACGGGGCGATAGCGTAAGGCCAGTTGATATTGCTATCTGTTGACAGAGATTCCACGCAGGCCGCGAGTATCCTAGAGAGTCCTAATCCGTAACTTGACATAACAAGCGGTTTCAATTCTTGGTTTTTATCCGTGTAAACAGCTTGGAGCGGAGACGTGTAGCGGTCGCCCAGGAGGAACGTGTGGCCGACCTGAGAAATTCAAGATAATTTAGATGTAATGAGTTTATGGACGCTTTAACAAACACAAGGAGGTCCGACTAACGCAGAGCTTACTTCGAGGGAGGTCATTTTTCTAAATTCAGTCGTTTGGCAAACTTCGCAGGAATCAGCAGGGGAACTGGTAGCGTGGGAGCAATTTGAACATATTCGCAGGGTGTCTTCTCCTATGTCGCAGGAAATGTGGTATTCGTGAGACTGAATCCCACCGATCTCTCCAGTATCAGCTTCCACTGAGAAAAATTTACCATTTGACACCATACATAATAAACAACAATTCAATAGGCCTTGGACGAAGGAATCACTAGAGGATTTGCCAAGCCAGAAGTGTGCTTGATTTTAGATTGTACTCGTAAAATGAAGTGATAGCCATTTGAGTGTCCTAATCAGAGTGCCGTGTACTTATTCACTCAGCCACTTCAGACTAAGATTTCTAACAACCTCAAAATAAGCATAGGAAGAAAAATCTAGATGATAACTTTTTTAACCTTCCCCTTTACTTTATTCGTTTAATATTGGACTATAACACAGCGTACAATTGTTTAGTACAATATATTAATAAATATTATTTAAGTGTACAGCGTACAATTGTTTAGTATAATAAATATTATTTAATCTGACATGGGGTATGGAGCACCATAGTGAGTGGCAGGAGATTATCATTGAACCACTGAATTTTGTTAGCACTTCAAACTTTGCATAAATTCAACATTACTCTTAAGGGGTCATGGGACGAGGACAGCTAGTAACATCCCAATTAAGAGATAGCGCTGAACGCTTAAGATCAAAGTGTTTTCAGTGAACACCAATAGAGTAAATTGTGAATTTATAATTTTTTTGACAAGGTCTAAGCTATTAGATAACGTATATATTAGTTAACGAGATAAAACTGAGTGAATTGTCTGCCCTCCTTTAATAATAATTATTATTAACACTTTAATAATAATTAATTGTTAACACGTTAAAAAGCAAAAACTTCAATGTTTTGCAATAAGCGCAAGGAGGGAGCAACCACACAGTGCTAATCGAGGGTCTCACGGCAACTTCCCACATCGTCATTTTTGGCCAAAATGAGTTATGCATACCATTCGAAGCGTCTTCTCCCAGCGAATCGACCTATCTAAGATAAGTTAGGTGCCTAAGTTAGGTAATACTAAATCTCACGATTTATTTTACTTGAATGGTTTTTTGGCTCTGCTGAAAAGTGGCCAAAATGACGATGTGGGAAGTTGCCGTGAGACCCTCGTAATAGAGCTTGTCAATATTTCAACAGATTTCTTCCTAATATACTGACTGACCTCTTATAGCTTCTAACTGCAGTTCGTTGAAAATGTTGTGGTAAGTGTCGCTGACTTCTTCGTAAGTTCGTCTCGCTCGTTCGAGGGATTCGTCAAAACTGTACAGATCCTTCATGATGAACTCTCGACCTCTTATGAGCCCGCAGCGGGGCCTCATTTCATCGCGGAATTTCGTCGAGGTTTGATAGAGAAGAAGCGGAAGCTGGTGGTGGGAGAGTTGAGGAATCGTCGCCAAAAGTTCAGCTGCCGATTCTTCATTCGTCTACAATTTGAGTGAGGGAACAATTGTAGTTGGGACCATTTAGTTAGTTTTGATGTGAGCAGTCGTACGGATGAGGTGTCAACTATAATTGAGAGTTCCAAGGGGATAAGTCCGCTTCGATAGGACCGCCTAAACGTTCGATAAGACCGTCTTATTTACCTCACCTGGACTCATTGGTCTTGAGCTGTGTTCACATGGATGCGTAAAGTGCGTAACCCAAAGGTATCGAGCGGGGGGACTCCTTCCTCAGGTCGACTTTTGGAGCAGACTGTCATCATCTGAAAAATCAGATATTTTACGCATCGCACGAGTGCGCAATACCTTCTGCGCACGCCCCCCGGGCCCGATATGTTTGTTATTGTTGGATCTCTCGTTTTATTCTCTATAAACTGTTGGATCCCGTTATTCTTCACTGTTTATTCTTTATAAACTCTTTCATCAGCTGAAACCTTACGATGAGCCAATTTAACAAGATGTATTGACCTGGTGAGGTCATAACCAGAAATTTGGGACTTGAACACTTGTCCACTTGAACAACAGCAAAAAAATGCAGTTAAAAAAAAACATTTTTGACGAATCAAAATAACTGGCTAAAGAAAATGAGAAGTGGGCCCAAAATCAAAGCTGGGTGGGAATGCAAGGCTGCGCAGTAAAGGACTGCGCACTTGTGCTTTTTACGTCTGCAGTCTCCACTACTACCCTACGAGCCCTTTTTACGCACTACACAAGTGACCCATCCATGAGAACGCAGCTTTAAAGATGGCATCCGTATTATGATCTGATTGGTCTTATCGCAAAGTAACTTCACATGTAGATAACAGTGATTGGTCCTCCCGCTCGTGTCAGTGTTTGTTTGCCAGTTGTCGAGTTTACTGACAACTGCGTTGATTTGTCGAGTATAAAGTCCAAGCGTTTGCGGTGAACGTGTAAAAACTGAAAATCACGGAACATACGGCGTTGCTTAACGTCACTCTTAGATAGATAACGCTATTAACCTCACTCTAGAACTGAGCATGTTTGGGTTTATCAGGTTAGAGTTCGGTATACCTCGCCCTAGGATAAGCCCTCAACAGCTGGTCCTATCGAAGCGGACTTATCTCCTGGAACTCTCTATTAACGGCTGGTCTAATCGTACACTGTAAGTTCTTATTCGTAAATATCACCTTTCAGTTTCCATCTTTTACTTATACTTACTGGGTTGAGAATCAGCTCTTTGTGATGACGATCCTTGAGTTTGAAAACCTCGTCTCCCGCCTTGTCCCAGCGACCTGGCAACCCCAAAACCAAGGGAAAGCACATTTGTATTAATTCAAAATTCAAATTGTTCATTTAATTACAGGTGAATGAGGTGCAACATTATACACACGTATAATTTGGTAGTGGTCCCGCATGGGTGACGCCATATACTTCCACCATGACTCACAGTCACTCTATAGAGCACGAATGGATGATACCAATAGTGACGTTTAGAGACAAGGGAATGATCAAGATTAAAAAACACTTCATATGTTTGCACATACTTTAATTTTTTTTGAATCTTGATCATTCCCTTGCCTCAAGACGTTTGGTTTTTCTCGAGATCAGCTTTTATGGACATGTATCATTCTTCCCCTTTACCCTTCATATGAGTAGATAATTCAGCTGGAAGTAGGTAGAAGCTATGGAACACCAAGCATTTTCGGTGTCATATCTTGTACTTCCATAATATACAGGTATTGAGTACCTACTTTCTGCAGACTCGGATAAAGTATTCAAATGGAAATTGAGCCAAAATTAAATCATAGGTATCTATTCGAATAATGTCGAACATTTCTTTCGATGTCTAGTGAATAGTAAGGTATTAGATATTAATAAAAATTTAATGTTCTGAAAAAAATCAATATTCTGATAGTATGCATATCGATGGGTCTCATGGCAACACCCCGCATCGTCACTTTTGGCCAAAATGAGCTATGGCCATTCGAAGCGTCTTCCCCAGGCGGATCGATCTAACTAAGTATAAGTTAGGTAACACTAAATCTCACGATTAATTTTACTGCATTACTCAGTAAACATAGTCATTGACAGATGGTTTTTTGGCACTGCTGAAAAGTCGCTCAAATGACGATGTGGGAAGTTGCCGTGACACCCTCGATATAAATTTTATACAGACCAGCCTATTCATTTTAGATGACACATCTAAAAATAGTATTAAATTTAACTGGAGTGATAACAAAGCGGAAAATTACCTGATTTTTTCCAAAGTGCACTATCTACGATAAGGGGAATGCTGATCTCCTGGGCTCCCAATTTTTGCATGTGAGAGTCAACTAAATTTTTCAACTTGTTCATAGCTCGGAGCCCGAGAGGGAGGACGTGAAATAGACCATTATGCGATTGTCGTATGATGCCCATGTCCAACATAAGCTGAAAATATGAAAGTTAACGTTAAAAGATAGTGCAAAGACAAACAAAACATTTGATCAAAGTAATCCACGTCTCGGCCTAGTTGAAGCACAAGAGTTGAAGCAAATTGTGTGAGACAACTCTTGTGAGTCACCTCTCAACTAGCACCTACCACAATGAGACCATCTTATCAGATAATAGAAACTGGTGTGTTATAGGAAACACACATTCAGCCTATGACCATCACCATTGCAGTTTCGAAGCAGTATACCTAGACAAATTGTGAGCCAAACGAAATAGGACGACACATAAGTTACGGTCACCAAGTTAACGTCTTTTGGAGGTTGTGCCATACTAAATGACAAGCCTGTGTAAGTAAGTAGATTACAGAATACCTTCTGACTCTTGGACATCTGCGGACTGTCGTCTGCCGGTGAGCCTTTCACATCCTTCGGAGCAACGGTCACCGGTTGAAATATTTTGCTAACCAAATTAGTTTTGAGAGACTGGAAGTTCAACCGACTCAGCCTCATTTTGAAAAGTAATATTCAACGGAAAACTACACGAGAACTTGGATTGATTGAAACAGCCACAAAACCTCACTTCCCGCAATATGAAGGAACGCTTGAGATCACATCTCCACAACTTACAGAAATCCGTTTTCAATTAAAATAAACAAAAACAATTCTTTTATGAAAGCAAGTTTACGTTTTGTATAAATAAATTTTTGTAGCACTATAAAATTTGTTATCAAACAACGATAACCTGACTTATGAGGTTACGAGCGATAAGAGGTTATAGTGTAGGGTTGCCAACAAAACTCACCAATTGTACCGTCATTCTAATATCCGGAGACAATGATCAAAGGAAAAACACACACACACAAAACTGACGTAGTCGCCTTATCAGTTCTTATCAACGTCAACACAACCCAGGTCGAAATCTGATTTTGCGGGGTTTTCGTTCAAGCTATTCATGGTTTTCTCACTATTTTTCGGCAATTCTTCCATAATTCATGGATAAAAATAGGTTTTACGAAGGCTGCGGAAAAGAAGGGCCGATCCGATGCATATTTTTCTGCGAATTTCACCCAACTGCGGGTCCAAAAATATCCTGTCAAGTGAGATTTTTTGACGTTTTTCTTTCCTAACGTAGTTGATGAACATGATTTAGGTATTACGAGTGTTGAATACCACACCATGAAATGAAGTGATTCATACAGTGTAGTACCACACTCGTCGGCCCCTACTAGAAAAATTAAGATGATAGCAGCAATAATAACAGTACACATGTATTCATTAGTTTTGAATGTATTCAGGAAAGGGTTTTCTGTTCTCTGTCACCTTAACTTTGTAAAGTCCGCAATTCACCGGGAGTTCTTTACTCTGCAGGTACCGAGCGATTTCATATCAAAAGACACTTTCGAAGCAGTCAGCGTTTATCTTATCACCAAAGCTCAACTCCTTCGCAGTACATTGACGATGTAAGTTAAAATTTATTGTTGTTATTCCTTCACTCCCGAGTGCTAGAACAACATAATATGTATTATCGATATTATCGACTGTGTTAATGCTGTTTGTTACTGCGATTTTCACAGAACTACTTGCGGAATCAAAATCCTGGGCTTTCCTGTGAGGATTGACAACAAGAAGTACCCTCGGAACGCTTTTTACTTCAACATGTGTTTCGTGTGCGACGCGTGGGCTAGAACGGTCCAATATGAGTCTGTCATCAAAAAACTCTCCGATTTTCTGGTAAATGACCGTTCCATTTGTTTAAAACTATTATTTCCAAAGTCATAGGTACATTGATACTGTGTATTAAGGAGTCATTTCCAAATAGAGGTAACATTCTCATTATTGTTCGCAGACAGCGCTGGAAGTTGAGAACAGTTTCCTGTCCCAGCGAGAAGAGAATCCAATGAATGCGATTCGTCTGACAGAAATGATGGCTCAGGCTTTACACGATTTAAACTCTACTGGCACCTGCACGTTGACTGGTAAATTTATGAAACTCTGCGCCATTTTGTTACATTAAGGATGATGCGTCACCTGTAAGGCGCAGCAAAGTTGAAATTTGGATTCAGCACCCTAAAAAACATAAAGAACCATTGAGTAACCTAACTCCGGGGTTTTTCCTCGAAACATTCCATTTGACTGGACTTTAGTGGGTTGGTTAACGTAGCTACTTACTTTACCCAAATTGGGAACTCATCATCCCTGCCCTTTCCTTAACCTGGAATCACTCATTTAGCATTACTAGGTGAATACCTTCAGCAACTGCAGCGTTCACGTAGTACTTACATTGTACTTCAATTTCAACAGAAGGCTGTTCATCGACGCATCTGAAAGTAACCAAAATCCGATCCGACCCTCCTCCTGTTCTGGATCACCAGGTTCCTGTCATTGTGGAAAATCTGGAATTGTACCAATCAGAGCAGTGGGATCTCACCACCCAGCAGGTATCGTAAATAATAGTATAGGGTAAACATTGGTTATGATCTTTCAAATACAAGGTGTTAATAACTAAATATACAGGGTGATCAGCTCGATTATGCAAAAAACGCTTACTGGAAATGCTTACTGTTTGTTTTCTTGGTGCAGCCCAGAGCTGGATACCATAAGTCCACACATGGTTTAGGATTTGCTCGTAGATGATAGTTCAGAATACCTCCCCAGCAGCCAAAACAATTTTTTGAATTTTATATTTAGTTGTTCTTTTTGTTATAATAACACGCTCCTTCCATCTTAACTTGGCATCATGAGTCATCCCTAAATACTTTGCAGTATTAGAGTACCTAGGGAATGTTCTGTTCATTCATGATGACTGGTATCGTTATTTTCTTGTTCGTGAAGTTGCTATGGGCAAATTTCCGTTCGTTAAGCTTGAGGCGCCATTTTTTGGTCCAGGCGCTTACATCGTCAACAGAATCCTGTAGTTTCCTTGTCACTTCCTCTACTGTGTCACCAACCGCTAGTATGGCCGTATCATCAGCAAAGGTTACTATAGTCGAGTTCTCGTTGTTTGGTACGTAACGTGTATACAGAAGGTATAGTTAAGGCCCGAGCACGCTTCCTTGGGGGACACCTGCCCTGACATTCTTGAGACTGGAGTACTCCCTTCGCATTTTACTCTAAAATATCTTTCAGTGAGTTAAGATTTCAAAATGTGAGTGAATGGCTTCGGTAGGTCTCCCTCAAGTTTGTACTCCAGTTCTTGATGCCAGACTTTGTCAAATGCTTGGGAAACGTCCAGGGACACACCACTAATCATGTAGCAAATTTACTGATTCCGAAAATGTGGTTAGAAGTTAAAAGAGACGAAACTAAGTGGTTGGTGTTCTATATGATGAACCCATTTCATTAGACCATCTCTTATCCAGTTCGTGGCCTCTTTGTGTGAGGGCAAACAGTTTTTATAACAACTCATTCAAGTTCTATTAATTACACCCAATCTTTCAGATTAGCCAAATGGATTTCCCACTTCTAACAAAATTCTCATGTTTGCAGTTCATGAACTTATTTTCAGCGGCGTTTTGTAAATAATTACAGGTCCTTCCTCACATCGACGGTCTAAATCACGTCGCGAAGATCGCAGCCCTGGCAGACGTCGAAAACAACCTCGTGAAAACGTGCCTTCAAAATTTAGTGTGAGGGTAATTTTCATTATAACGTATGCTAACCTGAGAGTTGTACGTCGAAATCCGTATGTATTGTTAAATTTCGATGGTAGACAACCAAAATCGTCGTTTTTATTTGGTGAGTAAGTGATCAATAATGTGAATGATCAATCCACATGGCACTTTGATTTACAGGTACTACGGTGTGATCTGCATGGTTCCTATTTTCCAATATTCCAACTGCTACTCTGCGACTTCCAAGCTTAGAAAACTCGCTGTGGACAAGAAAATGCAAGAGGATTGCTTAAGATCTGTCTCTCGCTCGAGTAAGTGTTCCTTATTGGTTACGTCATTCTTTGGAAACTGGAGATTTTCTGCTATTTCAGTGATATGATTTAATTAAATATTTTCTAAATCATTATACTAGCGACCTGATTGATTTACAAAAAAAAACATTGCAGTAAATAAGACCATTTTACAACGTTTTTAGAGAATTTTAGGTCCACCTAGTTCGACGTTTCGAAGTCGTTTTTAAAACTTGGTATATTAAAGAACATTTTTTGATTGAGTCAGTTTCTCATTGGAGGTTCCCTACGAGACGTTTTGCTGCATTCATTTAGGTCTTCAATGAGTAGGTCGAAAGAGGTTGTTCAATGAGAGGTGTAAGACTTCTGGCCAGACCTCCTCAATGAGAAATCCTGACTATTCACACATTTCTGCATTCTGTAATATCAGTCTGATCCTTTGGCACTAGGAATGACTCGCTGGAACTGTTCTAAATCCACTACGTCCCATCACCGTCGATCGACTTCCTATCAATGGCCACTTGGTAGGTGTTGAATGTCCAAGCGATACCTCCCAATTTATTAATGGGTTTCAATTGTTTTATTTAGCAACGAAATGGAACAGTTGGCGTTAGATGAGCGAAATTAAATGTGTCCATGTGGTCAAGACCAACACAATATTGTATAATATTCAATATTATGTGTCAACCCAACAGCCTCAAAAAAACTACGTTAAGGAGGAATAGTAGTTTTTGCCTCCTCTTTGTTTAGCTTAGGTTCTGAAACCAATTTACAGTACAATTATATAGGTAGCACGTAGTACAGTCCAAACTCTTGTTACTACAATAACAATAAATATCCGCTGTGACTGGCCTACCTCAGCAGTAAAGTAATTTATATCACCACTCTTTTTCATCCAGGCTGGCAACTCCCGAATTTCCGCGACGTGTTCAAGCTGTTCTGCTGCATGAACCACGGGACCACCGTCAAGGATTTGTGCCTCAGATTCAACTTCCAGTTGATGAAGATCGACGAGAGGAAACTGATACAGTTCGGGTTGGTTGAAGGACTCATTCGACGAATTCACAAAGTAAGTTGGGTGTTTTCTGTCAAGTTTCTGTCTGGTCCACCATGTCCATGTGGTGTTCATCAATATATTAGGGAATGACAGTGATTTTTTTTTTTCTGAGAAGAACTCACCACCAGAATAATTAAGACAGTGGTAAACATTTTTTTAAAGAAAGTTCTTAATTTTCTGGAGAGATTTGCTGTCGCATTGAGCGGGAAGAGGGAAGCAATGTACGTCATCCACCTCCCAGGCCAATCAGATAGCAGTACTACTATTGCTCTCTGATTGGATCCCGAAAGCGGTGCATGAAAGCCACCCCTGCAGGAAATAAAGTATGTAGATATCCGTAGAAATGCGTGCGTCTGTCCGTAAACCTGCTTGTTACCTACCTCTGTGGTTGCTTTTAGCGTATTCAGTAGTAAATCAGGTACTTACCTAATAATAATGAGTGGTAACATTTTTTCAGTTAAAAAACGCGTAAAACGAGTTCAATGGACAACTGAAAAGGCATATTTATAGAATCTTTGTCGCACAGCATAACTTTAATTTACTCTATTTCTTCTGAGGGCAAACTGTTATTAGGTACACAATACACCACAAATCAAAACAAATAACCAAATCGTAGCACGGACAACGTATAGGGGGGGCCACTCACGTTTACCAACCCCTCAATGACGAATTGGTCACCTACGCGCCTCTATCAGCCACTGTATCAACTACAACCCTTGTCTGACCTCGTTGAGCGGGAAAAGTTCAAATTCGCCATTCTTCAGTGCAATCTAGTAGTTGAACAAAAATTGTCTCGTTTGAAATTACTCGTTTTACATGTCTTGTGGGTCACCAATTTTCGATTTTTGACCATCAAATAATTATTCTCTGACATTTATGGCACAAATAATGATTTCTCGAGCTAAATGCCCACCTCTCTTAATGGTAAAATGAGCAGGAAGAATCCTTGAACGCAAGTGTGTACGACATCTTGGGATATTGTGGTCGCCTTTTCTTTCCCACTGTATTTTAGTAACCAATTTGTGTTGTCCAGTATCCAACCATTGTCATGGAAGGAGTGTCTGGGGAAGCTGCTTCGCTCTACACGCACTTCACCGGAAGCTTTTCCTTCGACGAAATCTGTTGCCAGCTCGGTATGTCTTCCCTACAACTGGACGCAATGGTCGAAAAAGACGCCAATGTCACTGTAGTGTACAGGTAGAGCTGGAATCTACGCGCATTTGAATGTATCGTGTATTCACCTACAGATAAGGCGTTGATTAATGGTATGTACTAAGAATTTCAGGAGATAAGTTGAACAACAATTTGTAACTCCTTCAAAATCTAAAATTTATGAATCAGGTGCATACTTGTGTTGTTTTCACGAGGGAAACAGTGGGGAAATCTTGAGCAAGACTATCGCTTTGACTCCGCAGTAGTGCGTTTCACCCACTAACCCTTATTTTTGAACTAGTACACCTCGGGATAACTTGTGTTGAATTGAGATAAAAAGTTCAAAAAATCTGTCTTGGCAATCGAAAGACTCTAAGCTCGTAGATGGTCAGAATCGGGTCATTCTAAGGAGGGGTTTGGGGAGTTTTAGGCGGGAAAATTACTCATAAATTCCAAAAATGATACAGTCTGACAAATAATAATATGAGGGTCGTCTAGCTTTTTCAACTTGAAGATAATGGACTATGTACGACACAATTTTTATTTTATTTCACTTTTCTTGAAATTGATATTAGGGTATAAAACAATCCCATTCACGTTTCCTGGCAACAGATCGACTTCTCACTTAGGTTGTCAAACGCAATTTCTCCCTTTTCTCCTTCCAACCCCTCAACCTTAACATGCGGAAATGAGCGGAATGAGCACCACCTTATTAGGTACCTAGAATACCTACTGTTCATCAACAATTTCTATAACTTCGTTTCCATACTTGGCTATAGGTAAGAAAAACTCAATACATCGATTTCATAAAAGAAAATTGTATTGCAGCAAATGCATATTTATTCATTTACTCGTCTCTTCAGAGGCGGACTCTGAAATCCTAGTGTAGTAAAGACCTCCTCTTGGTCGGGGTCGCTAGTTGCTAGGTAGGGAAATAAAATTACTAATTTCAGTTTTAAGACGATAAATGTTCAGTTTTCAGCCCGATGATGAAAATAATAATTTTAGCGTACTTTTCAAAATCAAGAAAGTACAAAGTACAAATCATCGAAAAGAAGTACAATTCTTCTAAAAAAAAAAAAAAGTACGGTTGGCAACCCTATGTAAAGCTCTGTTTTCAATGTACAAATCATCAAAAAGAAGTACAATTCTTCTAAAAAAAAAGTACGGTTGGCAACCCTATGTACAGCCCTGTTTTCAATGTCCTCTACATGAGGCTATTCACAGTGGTTTGTATACTACTTATACAGGTCTGTCTCTCAGTGTCCCGGTGCAAAAATACAAAGCCTGGTTTTCCAGTAGAGTTAATTTAAACTGTGGTTGTTTAAACTTTTATGTTAGGTGTTATTTGTCTTATACTCGTACACTATTGAATAGGTTCACTCAGGGTAAATGTGTTCCTACTATAGAATGCCTAAGTGTATATTTTAACTGTGTGAGAAGTGTTGTTGTTATTTACTGTATACAGGAATGCACTACTTTTCATAATAATATGTAAAATACGTTCATTGTAGATGTCATTCATGTTAATGTGAGTACCTACAAGCACAACGATTGCTCAAATTTGTAACATTATCTCTAGCAAATATACAATTTTATAATATTTTTGTGCAAAAATGGATCATAATCATTCATTAAGTTAAATTATCCAACAATCACATATTCCACCTGGGGCCACCAAAGTTGTGCGTATAGTAGGCGCGAATGTTCCAATCCAACTTGAGGTACGTAAAACCCGTTGCCCAAACTATTATTTACACTACTATTATCTTTATACGATTTAGTACAAAGATTAATTCGGTAGAGATTGGAACAATGAGGTCACTTACTGCTATTGTAATGGTGGTTCCACCGAGAGATATAATGTTTCTTTTAGTATCATATTAAAAGCTGCAATTTATTTCCTGCTCGACAATTTCTTCAATACTGTATCTGCTCCCTAAACAAGTTGTTCTTATGACAGTAATATAATAACGCCATAAACCCGAGCTATCTGACGTGATTCGCAAGGTGTTTTTACACATATCACATTCAAGGCTCGTCTTCCACAAGGTACGTACCAAAGTGATACCGAAGTCCTTGAACTACTCACAACACGTGGTATCTCTCTTGCGTTCACGTGTCTACCTTACTGCCTACTGAGTAACTGTTACCGTTTATTTAAAATTGTATGTATCATATATATCATGAAGAGAAACTAATTTTAAAAAATCAATTGATTGTTGCTAACTCCAATTGTAGGTAACGCTAGCGAGACACCGGAAGCAGTTTGAATACCTTTGAAAGGTCATCCTTTTATGGAAAATCATAAATCTTATTATTTAGCATCATAAAAATTATTTTTATGGTCTCTGTTTTTCACTAGGTGTCAACTGGAAACCTTTGAATGACGAGCCGTTTATCATTTCTAATAAAATTTCTCCCTTGCTGCGAAAAACATCTGATCCAGGAGAGTGAATAGCATAGACGTATAGAATAGTATAGAGTAAATAGTGTGGAAATTAAGCTTTAGAAGCCCCTCACCTGATCCTGGGCCTATTTTGTTCAAAGTTCCTAGTTCAAAGTCCTAAGGAGCCTAAGTGTAGCCTAAGGCCTAAGTGTAGCCTAAGTCCTAAGGCTACACACCACATTAAAGTTCACAGAGTGAATAGCCCGTTCCTAACCAATGCACGTATACTCATATACATCCAATCATAAATCAATCACTATATGAGTAAAATATAAATGAAGAGTTATCGACTCGAGTAGTCGAAATTCTCGACCTTTGAATACCTTCGTAATTGTTGAACCACAAGGAAAGGCGTCCGATTTCGTGAGTCATAAACTCTCCCACAGTTTTACTCTTGGTTAACTACCCGAATTAACTTCTAACGAATGTTGTAAATCTTCTTTTATTTGATTTTGGCGATAGTGGTGGTATTCGTTTTCTCACTGAAGTATATTTCGCGTGCCTTGGTTGATAATAACGTTGCTTGTCCCAATTTGTCGATAAAGAGTGATTCACATGAAAGAGGTTGGTAAGTACTTCAAGATGTTATCATTGGACCGCCTGCTACCACAAATTGGATGTGTCCAGGTGTACTAAATGTTATCAATCTATAAATATATTGTGGTAAACCCACACAAACACGTCTTTTGTTGGATACCAGTGTTGGCGTTTTGGAAAATAAAACGAACGATTGTTGATATTAATCTCATTAGGAAGAAAGATTTGCGCGGTTTGTTGCTCATCCAACAAAAGATTAATTTACTTTAATTTTAATAAACCAACCTATCGTCGTCTTATAATAAGAACCTCTCATTTCCGTTCGGGCCCCAGAATGGTGATCTCCGTACTACGTAACTTTCCAGGAGGAGGAAAAAACTGCGCAGCTGCTTCATTTCTAGGTTATGTGCACAGTGAAACGAAGCTCTGTGCCAAATTTCGAGTCAATTTGGTTCCACTAGACCCTAGCGACTTGAATCTTTCAAAAGGCACTTGCTAAAGTTAAAACGAAGCTCTGCGCCAAATTTAAAGTCAATCGGTGAAGGTGGAGAGGCTGTAGCATTGACCGTTAGAATTTTTAACAAAACCGTGGTACCAAAAGGGTTTTGGAAGTTATATAACTAGGCTCACTTTCAACCTAGCGACTTGAATCTTTCAAACGGTCTTCGTTTCAACTTCAGCATGGTGTAGTGGCTTTTCTAGTATTACAAACTTGTCCAAAGCTGCTCAAAAACACCGGTGAAGCAAGTCTCACATCGGTAGTTTCATAATATGAAACCACCTATGTGAGACTTGCTTCACTGGTGTTTTTGAGCAGCTTCGGACAAGTTTGTAATAGGTACTAGAAAAGCCCCTATGATGTTTTTTCAGAGGAAAATAAAATGAAAGGATTTTTGGACTACGTGTACATCCTGATAACCATTAGTATCTGTTGCAGTTTTCAATTACTGTCGTTTCTCAATTAAAAAACGAAGAACGTTGTCATATCTAGCATCCTGTTCACTTTCTCTCCATATCTCAATCAGCATTTCGTAGGTGACTACTTCGTCCATTCTAATCTACACTAAGTAACATTTTTTAAGATTTCGACAAAGAGTTTTAAACGTAAGCATAGGAAGCTAGAGGAAAGATCATAACAAGAAAAATTGGCCCATTTTTGCCTGAAATCTTAATACATCGAGCAAGATGTGATTCTACGTAATGAGGAAGTAAATTTCCCTCAAAATTCAATTAGAGTATTATTAGTATTTTTCAATTTCATTTGTTTAACTTGAACAAACAATTTTAAGCCCTCCAAATTACATGTATTCTAATGTATCCATGTCAATAGTTACCTCAAATGATATATAAAAAACTAATTTCTCCCTTACTGGGAAAAACCTCTGATCATGGATATGTCTCTTAGCTTTAAGGGCCCTTAAGCGTATCCTGGGCCTGTAATTCCTAAGGAGGCTACATACCAAATGACAGCTTCATAGAGTGGATAGCATAGAAATTAGCTATATGAGCCACTCAGCTGATTCGGGCCCTATGCTGCTTAAAGTGTAAATCCTAAGGCGGCTACATGCTAATTTTCAAGTCTGTGCCACTACAGGAATTGCGCCAAAACCACCCAAAACCGTAACGAAAAAATTCTTATGATTTTCACGTACAACCAAGCCGTTGGTAGGGAAATGGAACTTCCGTAGTGTTCATCGCACAGAAATCTTTCACCAATTTTTGGAATCGTCTGCTTTTTTAGAAAACTTTCATGATACTCGCTACCCTCTCCAACCACCGGAAGTGCCCCAAAAACCGTTACAATGTTTTTATAACTTTTTTTTAAATTTAAAATTAAATTAGTTTTGATGACGGAAATTTTTGACTGACCCCCAGACAATAGACATATCCATGTCAAAAGACAAAAATTAACAAGTTTAAATATCTGGAAAACAGAACCTTAATTCCTTGTAGGGTAAACATTGAACAGGCATGTTAGGGTGTAAAGTAAAGTCGCTTTAACTGGCTTTAAAATACCTGTTAACTGTTTATATTCCAACACCCTCGGACATTGTACCTGCCATGTGCAGTATTAAAAACCCTTAAAAGAATAGTTCACTTTTTCGAATTTTAGTCCTCTTCGATTGGCCAAATTTCACACTGTCGGGCGGAGGCGTGATCCTGAGTACGTGGTCTATTGTGGAGTTTTGTTGAATAAAGGGACGTGTATGATAATTAATGAAGGCCTTTATTATGTGTTTTTTTTAATAATTTTCTAGTTCGATAATACGAGCCACCTGGTCCAGATAGAGGAATCGGTGATATGGCGCAGAATCTCTTCTTTTTCTCTGTCGTCCTCTTCGTCTCCGTCGTCGATTCGAAATGGTCGACGAACTCAGCTTATTCTTCGATACGAAACCTGATCACTCTGCCTCCACTCAAACTTCCCTTCACTAACAAAACGCTGTCTCTGCTCAAATTGCCGAAACATACAGTGTATCCAGAGGTCATGGATGGAACTACATTCGTAAGCAATCATTTTTGAATTTTGATGCGTGATGAATTATTTTCTTAAATGATGTTCGGCCTTCACCGAATTGTATAGGTAACCACGGAGTTGCCGCTACACTCCGCTATTGGGTTCCAACCCCATGGATCAACTGTTTGTTTCTTTCGTCTTTTGTTTTGTCTAACTTCTTCTCATCTGAAAATTCTTTCTGTACTTTTTAAAAAATGTTCTCATACAAGAAGAGTATTAAAACCGTTCGTTCAATTACATTTACATTTTATTATTTTAATTAAAGTGCAGCGCACATAAGTGCCGGACATTTTTGGTGCCGTGACCCGGATTGCTTGTGGAAAATTCGTCGAGTAAAATTCCGAGAGTTTTTCCCGCTTATCCTGTTCTCAACATGGTATCTACGCGCAAGAAGAACCGACGCAAATCCCGTGAGTCCGTTCCTTTTTCTACTCCTAAAGAACATCACAAGGTAACTGATTATTCACATGATAATCAGGACGATGATTCCGATCAGGAAGGAGCTACAGAAATTCAATCAAAAAATACTGCCACAAAATCTCAACCCCCAATTACTCGAAAACACACTGTCCATTCGTCCAGTTCGGAACGTTTTAATGCCCTAAATGACCACCAACTTTCACAAAAGGTTGTTGAGCTCTTTTCCTATTACGAATCGGTCATATTGAAATTTGTGGGTTTTAACTCATCAGACCCCAAAGCTTCGGCACAGATTGCAAACCTTGAAGATGAATTTCAAACCATTATGAACGAAGGGACAAGTACATTATACAACTATATTTACCAGTTTGAGTCTGAAGATAGTTTCCAGAAATGGTCTGGACGTTCGAATAATATTGTAATAAAATTACAAGAAGCCCATAGAAAGTACATTTTCCCTCATCATAGTCTCCTTCCTGATGCTATTGATGGAAATAGTGCTCACGAACTGACGAGAGAGCTTAAGTTGCATGCCCTGTTGATCCCTACTGTACCAATATATTCGGGTGATATTACACAATTTCCCGAATTTATTCTAGCATACAATGAAGCCGTACATCATCGTAACATACCAGTTCAGAAAAAAATGGCGTCTCTTCGTTCTAAATTGATTGGAACTCCATATCAACTTATAGAAAACCTAGGCTCCTCAACTTTGGACTATGATGTATGTTACCAGGCTTTGGTGAAAAAATATACAAACGTATTCCTGACTGCTTGTACGCTACATGATAGAGCACTGATAATCGCTCATCTCAATGATACTGAGCTTGAATCATTAGAAAAGCTAGTCAATGAAACATCTACACTCTATAATGCCATAGATCATCTCAATTTGATTAATCCTTTGGATTTTTCTCGGTTTCACTACACGTACAACAAACTCCCACCGAAACTTAGAGATGAATTTCACGAAAAGATTATTTCAGAACAGGATAGTCTTCCTACTTTCACTCAACTGTTGAAGTTTTTAAATAACAAAATTGAAATTATTAGAGCTCGACCAACTGAACCAGGGGCAAAATCTCAAAGGTACCTTCAACACTTGGGAAATAACAAACCACTCCAAGTTAAACATCCTAGTAAGACAGCCGGAAGACAGTTCCGAACTAACCACGTATCAGGTATTTCTGAAACTGCTGGGAATGGGATGCTTCGGGAACCCAAATGTTTCCATTGTGGGCAATCCCATTTTTTGTACCATTGTGAAAGGTTCAAGAACTTATCAACGCCAGTTAGACTAGCATTTGTGAACGACAAAATGCTTTGTTCAAATTGTCTTTCTTCCAAGCATCAGACCAATCATTGTACGTCTGACCGCTTTTGTAAATTCTGTTCACAAAAGCATCATTCGCTGCTACACGAGTTTCCTGGAACTCATTCCTCTCTAAAATCCGGTAGTCCAAAATCCAGTCACCATGGATCGCTTCCCCGGTCTCGATCCCCCTCCCCATCTGGTCGGCTTCGCTCATCTTCCCCATCTCCCGATCGTCGTTGGACTCCTGTCATATCTACACCCTCTTCATTCAAGGCAACGTCAATTCAAGAACCAAGGCGTGCTCTATCTAAGACAAGATGGTCCGATCGCTTTGAAAACGATGAATATAGGAAATCTAGCAGGCCTACTTCTTCAACTTCGTCTTCGTTCCACATGTGTACTAGTCCCAATCCTGAAAACACGGTTATCAGTCATAATGTGGCGAAGGCCAAGAAAAATATCCAACAAACCCCCTATTGAAATTCTGGCTGTCACGGTGTCCGCTCTCTCAATCAGAGGCTGCAAGGGGCCTCTCTGAAACCTGCACTGTCGACACAATCTAACTCTTACGTGATACCGACCGCTGTAGTTCAAATTGGCTCCTCAGCCACCCATTGGCACCGTGCAAGAGCCATAATTGACACCGGGAGCGAAACAAACATAATTTCTAAATCATGTGCTGAAAGATGTGGCCTTTTACTAAGAAAGGCTTCTGGCTGTGTCTATGGGGTTGGAGGAACCCCTAGCATTAAAGTCATAGGGGTAACCACTGCGTATCTCAAACAAACCCATAAGCATAATATTAAACTTAAATTTCGCGTTTTATCTCATACTACACTAGAACTTCCTTCTCAGCCCTTACCACGACATCAATGGCCACACCTTGAAGAACTAGAGCTGGCCGATCCGTACTTTCATGTTCCTAGCCCTGTAGACCTCATCCTAGCATCTGGCGTACTTAATCAAATAAGCACTAATGAGATTGTTTATCCCCTACGCTCGTCACCTGTAGCACACAGCACTACTCTTGGGTGGATAATCTCTGGATCCTACTCTCTACGGAAACAGAAAAGCGTGAAAATTTTGTCCGACGGTGAAAATATCGCATCGAATCATGGACTCCATTGTCCAAATTCCAAAAATTGGTTATCAATCCCTAGTACAGAACAGAGCAAGCCCAATTTTTCTGAACCACACCCTTTGTCAACATCCTTCTCCTCAACACCAGCCAGACAGTGCCCTAGACCACAACGTACCTCAGGTCCAGGTTTCCGCTTTGCACAAATAGTTAAAAAATTCCCCATACCCTCCTCGTCATCCAGAATTAGCTCACCGGATTATATCAGAGCTAATTCTCGTACCTTAGTGTCTTCGGAGTTCTATACTCAGGTCCACTTTTCAGCTTCCTCCCCACAACCCAGCACATTACAACTATCATCCAATCCCATATTTCCCATCCAAAGCCTTTCCCGCACCTCCGTTAATAATCTTGTGAACCCAAAACCAGAATACGCATCATTACTTGAAAAAATGTTTCAATTGGAATCTGTAACTGATGTGCCTCCATATACGCCAGACGAGCTATTAGCAGAAGAATGTTTTAGAAAGAGTTGTTCTCGACTATCTGATGGTAGGTTCTCAGTGGGTCTTCCATTATCAAAAAACCCATCCCTGCTGCGACCAACCCGACAGATAGCCATGCGTCGCCTTTTCCAATTAGAACACCGTCACCGTAAGAATCCTGATCAAAGGGAAGTATATGTCGATTTTATGAAAGAATATATAGAATCTGGACACATGGAACGAGTTCCTCCTCCATCATCTGATCAAATAACTTACTATTTGCCTCACCATTCAGTTTGCAGGGCAGATGATCCTCCTAGTAAAATAAGAGTAGTCTTTAATGCCTCTCAACCTTCCCCTTCTGGCCTTTCTCTCAATGACATCTTGCTACCTGGCCCACGCTTACAGTTGGATATAGGAGATGTTGTAACTAGATTTCGACTAGATCGCTACGTTTTCATGGCTGACATCAAGCAGATGTTTCGGCAAATTGAACATCCAGTGGAAGATCGCGATCTATTAAGGATAGTTTGGAGGTTTCATCCCGACTCCCCTGTCCAAGACTTCAGATTAAAAACGGTAACTTATGGCACAGCCTCTGCTCCTTTTTTGGCCGGACGAGTTCTCAAGGAGCTAGCAGTTGAACACCAGAACTCGCACCCTTCCGCCTCACACATACTTCTCCATCGCACGTATGTTGATGATATAAACGGTGGGGGAAATACTATTGAATCAGGTCTTTCTATTCGAACTGAACTTCAATCTTTGCTTGCGCTTGGAAGACTCGAACTTAGAAAATGGGCAGCAAACGATCCCAAACTATTGGAAAACATCCCTGAAGAACACTTGTTGCCATCGTATTCCTCTATTTCTATGGATGAAGACCCGGACACAGCTCTAAAAGTTTTGGGTCTTTGCTGGAATCCGCTAAGTGATATGTTCCATTACAAACCATCCCCAGTTCTTAGCATCCTCACAAAAAGAGATTTAGCGAGGCAGATTGCTAAGATTTTTGATCCGCTAGGTTGGTTAATTCCCATCACGGTATTTGCTCGTGTCGTATTCAGGAATGTGGTGCAAAACACCTACGATTGGGATGACCCTCTCCCTAAACATATAATTGACGACTGGTCATATTTAGCTCACGAACTCCCACAACTTTCTGGCTTACAAATTCCTCGTCACATTCCGTTTTTCAATACCAATCAATACTTGGTAGGTTTCGCAGATGCATCTGAAAAGGCTTATGCGGCTGCGCTGTATATAGTATCTGTATCTGTAAAAACCTCTAATGTGGTCCGACTCGTTGCCGCCCGTGCCCGCATGGCACCTATCAAATCTGTAACGCTCCCACGCCTAGAACTATGTGCCGCCCAACTACTTACGTCCTTAGTCAAGAAAATGACCCCAAAGTTTCCTGGACTTGATCCACACCACATATTCATGTACTCCGACTCCACTATTGCTCTATCATGGATCACTGCAAATCCAGCTCCGGTATGGAAAGTTTTTGTGGGCAACAGAGTTGCGGAAATATTATCGACCGTACCTTCTTGCCAGTGGTTTCATGTTAGTTCCGTGGACAACCCAGCTGATTGTGCTTCTCGAGGATTACGACCAGTGGATTTAATTAACCACGAACTATGGTGGAAAGGGCCGAAGTGGTTAACTAGATCGCCCTCAGATTGGAATTTCAAGAGAATACGCCCTGCATTAAACGACGATGCCGTTCGGGTTGAAGCACGTAATCCAAGAGTCACATCTGTTTGTCACAGAGCGTTGCAATGTGATCTTCAAATTGAGGAGCGTTTCTCTACTTATCCCCGACTTCAGGCTGTTGTGGCGTGGTCATTGCGCTTCATTCACAATTCATTGAAGCGAGGCATTCGGTTCAGAGGGCCGTTGTCAGCACGTGAACGTCGTCGGGCCGATGAAATATTGGTAAAGCGAGCACAAGCACAAGGTCTAAGAGAAGAGCTGTCTGACGTACAATCCAAACGACCAAAACTAAGAATCACTAAGTCTCTCAACTTGTTTCTTGACACTGATGGAGTCTTGAGAGTTGGTGGGCGACTAAGAAACGCTTTGCTTCCATATTCGGTTAAGCACCCGGCCCTTCTTCCGTCTAGTCATCCAACAACAGACAAGATCATTCGATGGACACATGACTGGTCCCTACACATCGGTCCTCTAGGCACTCTTGCAAACATTCGTTGTCGATATTGGGTGGTGAACGGAAAGAACGTTGTCCGACGTGCTCTTCAAGGGTGTACCAGATGCACTAGAGTCAATCCCAAACCATATGAACCTCCAATGGGTGACTTACCAAAGGACCGGTTGACGGATATAGCACCTTTTTACATAACAGGAGTTGACTATGCAGGACCGTTCATTGTTCGTGCTTCAACACTGCGGGCATCAAAGAAACTTGAATGCTACTTATGTATTTTCCTGTGCTTTGCTACAAAGGCTGTGCATATAGAGGTAGCCACTGATCTTAGTACTCCATCGTTCTTACTAGCTTTTCAATCTTTTGTTGCTATTCGAGGGCTCCCATCAACAGTTTGGAGTGACAATGGTAGGAACTTTCTTGGCGCAGCAAACGAGTTAGCAAGGCTCAAGACTCTGATCAACTCTCCAGACCACCAAAATACTATAATTTCAGAAGCAGCTAGATCTTCGGTAGAATGGCAATTTATTCCACCACGAGCGCCCCATTTTGGTGGACTGTGGGAAGCTGCTGTACGTTCTACTAAGCAACTGCTAAGAAGAATGCTGAGGAATGAGATATTAGACATGGATGTTTTTCGATCATTTGTTGCACAAGTTTCTGCCGTCCTAAACTCAAGACCACTAAGTGCAATTTCAAGTTCGCCAAATGACTTATCGGTATTAACTCCAGGACACTTTTTAGCTTTCCGCCCACTAACTGCTCCCCCCATTGATTGTAAGATCAACGAGCGATCTTCAATTCGAGGAAGATGGCAAAAGGCGCAATACCTGCTCCACCATTTCTGGACTCAATGGAGAAAAGAATATTTATTAGATGTGCAAGCCCGAACTAAGTGGCAGAACCGCAACTTACCAAAAGCAAAAGTAGGAGACATAGTTCTCATCATGGATGAAAACCTGCCACCTATGAAATGGGCCTTGGGAAAGATCGATTCGCTTCAATCTGGGAGCGATGGATTTCCACGGGTTGCAAATGTTAAGACTCAACAAGGTCTCATACAAAGGCCAGTAAGAAAGCTATGTCCATTGGTATCAAATGAAGAAAAAGATGCAGCTCAAGATCCGCTGTCTAGTACCCACTCTGAAGACGATGGTCAGTGAGGGATATCTCACGGCGGGGGACGATGTTCGGCCTTCACCGAATTGTATAGGTAACCACGGAGTTGCCGCTACACTCCGCTATTGGGTTCCAACCCCATGGATCAACTGTTTGTTTCTTTCGTCTTTTGTTTTGTCTAACTTCTTCTCATCTGAAAATTCTTTCTGTACTTTTTAAAAAATGTTCTCATACAAGAAGAGTATTAAAACCGTTCGTTCAATTACATTTACATTTTATTATTTTAATTAAAGTGCAGCGCACATAAGTGCCGGACAAATATTCTACCAAGTTGTTTAGAGCTGAATTTTTAGAGCACCATTTTTTCCGTTTGACAAAATTTTTATAAATTAGGTGTAGGAGCCTTGGCCTTTTCTGCTTAAAGTGTAAGTCCTAAGGAAGCTACAGCTTCATAGTATGAATAGCATAGAAATTAGCTTTAGGAGTCACTCAGCTGATCCGGGTCCTAAGCAACGCCAAGTTGAAGTCCTAAGGAGGCTGCATACCAAATTACAGCTTCATAGAGTGAAAAGCATGAAAATTAGCTTTAGGAGCTACTCAGCTGATCCTGGGCCTATTCTGCTTAAAGTGTAAGTCCTAAGGAGGCTGCATACCAAATTACAGCTTCATAGAGTGAAAAGCATGAAAATTAGCTTTAGGAGCTACTCAGCTGATCCTGGGCCTATTCTGCTTAAAGTGTAAGTCCTAAGGAGGCTGCATACCAAATTACAGCTTCATAGAGTGAATATCATAGAAATTAGCTTTAGGAGTCACTCGGCTGATCCAGGTCCTGAGCAACGCCAAGTTGAAGTCCTAAGGAGGCTGCATACCAAATTACAGCTTCATAGAGTGAAAAGCATGAAAATTAGCTTTAGGAGCCACTCAGCTGATCCAGGGCCTATTCTGCTTAAAGTGTAAGTCCTTAGGAGGCTACTAGCAAATTACAGCTTCATAGAGTGAAAAGCATGAAAATTAGCTTTAGGAGCTACTCAGCTGATCCTGGGCCTATTCTGCTTAAAGTGTAAGTCCTAACGAGGACTTTTTTCTCTGTAGCAAAATTTTTCATGAACCCCAGCGGTAAGACATAACCGTGTCCAAAAAACGTCAAAATCAGTTAATAATTCCAGAGTTTTGTTTTGAAGGTATTAACCCTTTAAGGTTTACCCGTGAATTAAAACCATCAAACTACAGCCTTTTTTGACCATTTCCACCAACAAACATACGTGCACCTGTCACAGGAGTAAGCAAGTTTCACAACCGGGAGTTTTCACAAGTTTCACGAGGATTGACATTAACAACTGGAAATATCGTTTTCAGAAGAGGTTAGTCATTTCAATGGGGCTAATTTACGAGTCGCACGATGTAGTGACCAAAGACGGTTATGTGCTGAACCTCAACAGGATCCTTAACCCAAAAACGAGTAACAGATTCCGAAAAGGTCCTCCCATCCTCCTGGTCAACGGCCTCATGATGCAGTCGGACGCCTGGATAATTCAAAGCAACCCTCACCACAGTGTCGGTCAGTGTTTTTAAATATTTGAAACTATTCAATTCTGAGCAAAAATTTGGCACAGATACTCAATTTATTGCGGTCAGAGAATATCACCCTTGTATTGTCATTTGACAGCTATCGCTTGGCTAGAGGCGGGTTACGACGTCTGGTTGGGAGACCAGAGAGGGACTATGAGATCTCGACGACACCTCAAATACACCGATAAAGAGAAAGTATTTTGGGATTTTACGTGAGTGGAGTTAGCAACATCATTTACAACATTTCAACTAAACAACTGAAAGGAGTCAAAGATCTAAAGAAGGAGTAGGCCAGCTTCCTTTAAGTTGTTAACTACTGTTTAAGCTTAATGAAATTAATGTATTTTTCTCTGATACTTGCGATTGCAGGTTTCACGAGGTAGGTGTCTACGATCTGCCAGCTTTCATAGACTACGTCCTCGAAAAAACCGGATACCTTAAGCTAGTTTACTCTGGGCTGTCTTTAGGAGGTTCCTTTTTCTTCGTCATGTGCTCCGAACTGCCCGAGTACCAGGACAAGCTCTACGGCTCCGTTCAGTTTGTGCCCGTTGGAGTCACACCCTTCATTTACCAGATGCCGCCTCAAACGCAGATGACGATCACAACAGTCGATTTGATGATGGTGAGTTAGGAACCAAACTGTTTAAAGTGTAATGTGAACGTACAGATGATATATATATATATTCATTAGTCGGGCGCTGAAGGCGTGGAGCTTTTATAGAGTAGGAGCTGCTGGTGTCAGCAGAGTAATGATAGGGAGACATATTGGGAGGTTGTGTACATGACTTATATACCTATACTAATATCAACATGTTGCTATTCCTCCAAGATAACGTACAGGACGTTCGGTGTGATGTACATCAGGAGCCTGCCGCTTCTCAGAGCCAACATGGTGAACTGGTGCAACAAAACAGTCGATCTGTGGATGATGACTTTTAATTTTGGGATCGGCGAAGGCGGTCATTACAGCAGAGTAAGTTAATCAATTAAATAATCAAAATTACACATAACGACCATTATATTAAATTCTTAAAACTCCCCACGATACTTGAACCAGGTTTCGTTCAAGATGAGTAAAAGTTAAAGAATTATATCCGTTGGTAATAGGAAAAATACGAATCCCCAGAAACAATCTTGTTGTACATTTTAGCTGTCTCTGCAGTTATTGGCTTCTCCTTGTTGTTTTCAGGATGATCTTTGTTATCAGCTGGCTTTATCTTTCGGTGGCACCTCTGTCTTGACGGCTCTCCACACGATTCAGCTTTACAAAACTGGTATTAAGGTTGTTTTACGAAATGAGCAGCTAAACATGCTTGAAATTGAAAATCGTTGCTAAAACACAGCGGCAACCCTTGGAGAGTCATATGTATCAGAGTGATACAACTCTAAAGTCGCATTAAATGTTTCTGTGTCATCAGGACATATGGTTTAGCTTGATTTGAATGGTGCGAGGGGTGTCCAGAATGTAAGGTTACAAGGGTTGTGTAGAACGAAGGGAATTTTGTTTTTCAGAGTTGTCACCACTGGTAGGCAGAGCGGTTCCTAACGGTCAAACGAATCGTAAAACGCCTCAGTCCGTTACGAAATGTCACAGCAGTCAAACGCGTCAAATAGTTCGTCCTCCAATCGCTCCACCTACAGCAGGTTTTGCCTGCAAGCGAGGGTGAAACTGTTCTTGACTCAATTGTGACTGGTGACGAAACGTGGGTGTGTCACTAGACTCCAGAGTCAAAAAGGCAGTCTCTACAGTGGCGCCATACCCATTCACTATCAACCAAAAAATTCTAAGTCTAATTTTCAGGGATGAAGATTGTGGCATCTGTCTTTTAGGACCGGAAAGGGATATTAGTGATCTATGCTATGCCTGAAGGAACCGCCATAAATGCATCTGAATACTGTGAGACACTCAAGAAGTTAAAAAAAATAAATCAAGGACAAAAGGAGAGGAGTGTTGACTTGTGGTGTGTCACTCCTTCATGACAACAGTAGACCTCACGCCGCCCGTCTCACTCAGGACCAGCTTGTTTCATTTGGGTGTGATATTGTGACTCATCCACCCTACTTCAATACTGTGCAGCTCCTACCTTTTTTTCAGGTAAATTTCAGCGGTTCGACTATGGCATTTATGAGAATTTGAGGAGATACGGGAGACCAAACCCGCCGTCCTACCAGATCTCAAGGGTCAGGTCCCCCATTGCCGTTTACTACACTGACATCGACGTCTTCGCTCCCCAAAAAGTACAAAATATGATATCAAATAATTATGAAAATTAGGCGAATAAGCTAAAAACACTGTTAATTACTTCATCTTAGGGACTGAAAGCAGTAGGTACCTTGAATGGACGTTCTATAGTAGTACGAGTAAAAAAATTCAATTACCATCCACTGGTACCTTCAAGTTGTTTTGAGGTCTTCTGACTGGTATCTCCAAAGTATTACATGAAACATAAATTAAGATCACAGTTTAATCAATCGTGCGATTTTCAGGCCGTGGAGAAGATGTTTCCGATGTTCAGCGGCCCTAAGTATGGGTAAGGTACCTCCACTTGTTACTGTCAATCTTCTAGTGTTTTGGTTCATTGGTCAACATTCAATACGAAATGATATTTCTCGTCTAAAATTTATAATTTTAATGATTCATTTTAATATTTCAATTTTTTAATGTTTAATAGTGTCTACCTCTGCTTGATATACCCTGAAAAAATCGGGGTAAGTCAAACTGGGGCAGATCCTATTAAACATTAAAATTCTCATTTGGGGAAAAAAAACTCTCTAGCAACGCCCTGTACAAATTTTATCAATATGCCCAGGTGTATCATGAAGGGCTTATCGCACGTCGGCTCCGCCATCGACTCTCGATTCAGATACTTCATCAAAGACCTTGTCGAAGTCGTCGATTCGATGACAGGACGAAGCAATATCACGAAATTGAGAAAAGGCGAAACCTGGGGAACCTGCCCTCAACAAGTGTCAGCTCACGGATGACAGAAGAGGTGCGAACCGAACAGAAAACATATGGCAGAACCTGAAACCACGAAAGCTCGGACGAGGATGTTCCCAAAAGTAGTATTGAAGCAGATTATTGAGGAACAAACTACTACACTTCAAAAAACTAGCTAGTTTTAAAAACTAAACCCAGTTGGTAACTAAATATCTGAAGGTTTGGCAGAAAACATGTTCCTATTTTGGCGATTAAATGATTTCCGTAAACTTATACAAACATTTTTATCGTCTTATACGTATGTATATGTAGATGTAATAATATGATGGTAATACTACATAATAATATGATAGTCATAGTACATAATATTATGTCATTCAAAGACGTTTCAAGATCCCAGTCTCTCCCATGGGGCTTGTATACCCCGCCGGATCCTCCTCCCCTACACACGATCCCTCTTGTGGCTTGTATGTATAGTATAATGCGTATACGGTATGCATTGTGGTATGTGCAGCCATCCAACGTGGGTGTTGCTGCCCATTTCGGCGTACCATGGCCATACGCATGGTCATAATATGACAATCATGGGTTGTCTACTCCATCCTCACGGCGGTGTAGGTATAAGCCATCTCACGTGGCAGTCTGTGTATAGGCCACCTCTTGTGGCACTCTGTACGCATCTCTGTACGCAAAATGGTGTACTACAACAGCTTAGACACAAAACAAGACTGTAGACTATTGCGGGTCGCATATCGGGTGCTTCTTCATCATTCCAAGACAGAGCTGGAATTATAATATTATACATTATATGTATAATATAACATTATGTCCACCTTTGCACTGTCCGCTTTTGTCTGTTTCTGTTATCTCGCACCTGTTGATCTCATCAAAAGTTAATTGCAGTCAGTATCTCTATGTTATCTGTGGTTTGGGGGTATTTTTTTGTTCTGTTTGATGATCGGTTGTTTGTTATTACACAAAGTACTCATAAAATTCCCCCAAAAACGAACATTATATCCCAACTCCCTTTCTAAATCAAATATCGCATCAGATTCGCTTCATCCTCCTACAAAAGTGGTCGTCAATGGCGCAGTTCTGACATTTTTGACCTACTCATCTGTATTTTGACTCAACAAGTTCGAATACATTTTTTTTAATGACATTGAGTTGGGAACAGTTCAATTCAACCTGTGCACTGGCCGTATACAGTTTGTCCCATAACCTGATGCAGAGCAATTCATAAGGTCATGAAAGTCTCTTGGAATGTAAATGGACGACACAGATATGATACAAATTTATTTGAAATACAACATTTATTTAGCTCCTACACAAATAGTTACAAAAGTACATGAAAAAACCCTATTTCTAATCGTTAACATCAACCTAGTTCACTGCTGATCAAGGAATTCAACGTTTTGTATTATGTATCACAATGTGTAGCAAATAACTTGTAAGTGTCCTAAATGGTACATTTAAGGCTCTGAGCAGTACATGGATGTAAACATTTTATAGTATTGAGATTCAAGGGAATAATATGCAGGTTTTATCGAAATGTCAATTGCATCCAGGTCGCTTTTGATCAGAAAGGTAAAACGCGAGCAAAAATAATTATAACAATACCTTACACAAAATAATGCCCGAACTACGTAGAATGCAATAAATTAAAAAACGAACGAAATTAAAATTTAACGACAACATAACATACACAAATAAATAACAACTACGTGACACGTATATCATAGGAGTATTGCATTAACTTATATTCCTAATCTTGAGAAAATCTAGTATAACAATCGAGATAACAAATTACGTTTAACAAATTGTCTTATTTATAGTAGATGTGATGGTTTGATGATGATATTACGGCTTTTCTGTGAGTAGTACAAAATTTCGATAATGATGGGAGGGGGGATTTCGCCTGTTGGTATATATTTTTCGGAAATTCGAGTTTTAAACATTTTGTACCGAGAAAATCAGCTTCGTTTTTTAGGAAATTCGCTAAAAAAACCCCCAGAAGGGTGGGGTTAAGACCGCCTGGCCACGTCCCTGAGATGTGTAGATTTAATATTGAATCGTATTGTTATTTTCCCTGGACACCGGGTTGGACACAGAAGTGCATAAGTTTTTAACAAAATAAGAATTCCATAGTCTTGATTAAATGAAGTTCATGAAAACCAATATGACAGTAGTATTTACACCCGTTTTTATCGATTACCCTCCTATGAAACTGACACGATGTCCATAATACTCAATTTGATCATCCGTTACCTACGTACTAACGATTTCAAAATTTTGTTGAGTATCTTCTCAATAGGAAATACTTCTATTTTGTCGGTTTGTAAATATTACACCACCGTAAGGAGTTGAAATTATTTCTGTTTATACACACCTCAAAACAATTAAGGGATCACTGAATGAACTGACGGTTTTTAAATTGTTTTATTTTTGGCAGGTTTAATTTTTTTTCTCTTATTTATGTTCTAAGAAACACATTTCGTAGGTGAAAACAATTTTCCAAAGTTTAGGGTGAATGTGGAACTGAGAAAACCATGAAAAGGGCCAAAACAGGAATGGCAAACGAGGAAAAACTAGAAAACAAAATGTGCAAAACGTAATTTTTCGAACTTTACGGTTTTCAATACTTGGTGTTACCTCCGTGGCTCGTGATTACAGCTTGCATACGACGAGGCATGCTCCGAACAAGTCTACAAAGGTTTTCTTGTGGCAATCGTTGCCACTCCTCCCTTAGCGCTTCTTCAAGCTCCTATACAGTTATTGGCTGACTAGGATGGCCTCGACTGGGCTTCCCTAGCTGGTCCCATATGTGCTCGATGGGATTGAGATCGGGGCTTCCGGCTGGCCAGTCCAAAACGTGAATGTTGTGCTGATTTAGGTACACTCTTTATGTAGCGCTGAGTTGTCAAAGTGACACCACGAAGAACCACGAGTTCGGTTCGGCCATGGATTGTTATGCATCCCCATAACATGAGGGAACCACCACCAAATGGTGACGATGGGAGCAAGCAGCAAGGGACAAAACGCTCGTCAAACCCTCTTCGCCAAACCATCTCACGCCCATCATTACCAAACAAAGTGAATTTAGACTCATCTGAGAACATTACACGGCTCTAGTGTCTCAGCTGTTACCTCCTATGATCTCCAGCGAATTCGACTCTAGCAGTTTTATGCCGATTTTTAAGATGTGGCACTTTTACTGGACAACGAGCATGCAACCCACTTTCCTGCAGCCTATTCCGAACAGTCTGATCAGACACCCTTGTTCCAGTAGTTCTACTCAGATCATTTTGGAGTTCTACTCAAACATCTGTCTTCACTGAGGGAAGTAGCCCTTGGACGACCTTGCCCCGGTCTTCGGTTAAGTGAAGCTGTCTCCTGATGCCGGTTCCAAAGCCTAGAACTCACAGATTGGCTTACAGCAAGACGCTGAGAATAGCCTTCTTCCAGCAGTGTCACGGCTCTGGACACATCGATTTCCGAAAGAGATCGTCTGAGGGTGCCACCAACCTCCATCGGTCACAAAATGAATCCAAAAACTGGCCATAGTGCCGCGGACGGACAGATGTTTTTAATTGGATTTTCTGAATCTACGTATCTTGAAACGTAAACCAACAAATTTTGAGGGGGGGGGGGGGGGGGTTAAATTTTTTTTTCTTTGGGCGATTCCAATGGTTCATTATCGAAGATAATAAACCAAAAGGAGACTCACACACTGATGGAGTTTCTCTTGAATACTGAGTGGACTCTTGAGGAAAACGATCAGATTTCATTCTGTTTTGGCTCGTGTCGAAGCTTGATATCGCTGGTCGTTCTTGCTGTTTGAGGTACAACGGAAAAAACACAACGTCCATTCCATCTCCATCACTAAATATAATGTGAACTCTGTCCCATTGATCTGGAGTTTTTGACATCTACAAGGAAAAGTG
Organism: Stenodema calcarata; assembly: GCA_963920205.1. Classification (NCBI taxonomy): domain Eukaryota; kingdom Metazoa; phylum Arthropoda; class Insecta; order Hemiptera; family Miridae; genus Stenodema; species Stenodema calcarata. The sequence continues at coordinate 13,108,300 of OY986061.1, read as the reverse complement.
ATCCCTTAATTCTTTTGAGGTGTGTATTATAGTACATGACACATAATATTGTAACCATTGGTACATCTTATAAAAATACATGATGTTGCTGGATTCCAATTCAATTTATCAATCTTTGTCGCAATGGGTATACTGCTACATCTAGGGCTGTTAAAACCCTTAACACAAGTCCCCACAAGCCCCTTGACACTCTTCCTTCGCCTTCATTCTATCGCATCAAACAATAGTTTGGGCGAGTAGGAGTGGTGACATTTACTTGGAGATTCTTCGCATTTTAAACAGGGACACTTCCAAAATGACAATAAAATGTTTTTTTTTTTTTTTTTTGAATAATCGTTTACGTGGACCAAATTATAGAAAGTATCACTAATGGAGGATGGAATAGTCCTCAGCATCTTCACTCTACGCCTCTCAAGCATAAATTACGTTATAAGGCAACAAAAGTATTTTTGTTTACTATAAAAAATATCAATGACAGGTGAAACCCACTGAATAGGTATCGGAATACCTATGTAGGAGGTACGATGTTTGATTAATTTTAAAATTCCTTCTTAATCTACAATTTTCATTTTAAACCTTGTGTTCAGTGAAAATAACCAACCATGAAAAGGCTAAACAGCACACAACTTGAACTGTTTTTTCACAAAATCTGACCTTGCACTAGTAGGTAGGTATGCCCTCACTCGTAAACCCAATAATGATATGTATTAAAGCAAGTGAGTATTGATGTTATCATCAATCGTTACGTCAAAACAGTAAAATATGAATAGTTCCTCATAAATGATCACGAGTAAATCACACGGTCGACTGCCAAGTTGATCCGAAGCCGGCGGCAGTGTCGGAGTCTGAATCTTGATTGGGCTCCGGGTGTTTCTCGATCAAACTCTGTGCCCTGATGGGCGTCCCGAAGTCTTGATGACCTCTTTTGGATTTTCTCTTTTTGATCGGAGCGAACTTCGGAGGTGGCATCCTTTTGTTGTCGCCCTAAGAGAAAAAAAAAATTAGTCATGCAAGGATGGATATAAGAGCGAATTTTTGAGAAAAAAAATAATAACTAGGTTCATGTCAAATGTCTCCATTTTACTGGTTTTATAACAAATGTTGTCTGTATATTTTTCTGAGTAACACCCCAGTTTATAGATTTTTCAACGCTGAACACGATGTTGATGTCAGAATTGCAATATCATTCCGTTTAGAGCAGAAGGAAGGTGAAGAACATCTCACGTAGGTACCACGTTTCTTCTTCTTCAATTGCTCCACCATGAGAACGGATCAAGATATCGCAATTCTGACATCACCATCGTGTCCAGCGTGAAAAACCTTTGAAATGGGGCGTCACTTGTCAAACTGTTTCATTTTGGAAATTTATGAGCAATCCCCCCCATCCAATAAGAAAGAGGTAACGAGAACTTTATCAAAAAATGGTCCCTCGTCTCGTTTTGTTTGATAAATAAATTTAGCCACAATTAAAAACAAAAAAAAAATATTTTATGAATTTCAAAAATCGGACGACGAGTTGGCTTTTTCTTATTAATATTGTGAATTTAGGAATTTATTTAAAAGTCAGGTCAATCACAGCATGTGATATCAAACTTCAAAAACTTTCTAACATAGGTCCTGCAGGCCCTTAAAGTGTAAGTCCTAAGGAGGCTACATGCAACGACCGGGTAGTCTGGCTAGTTTTGATTATTTTCAAAAAAAGGATAGAGTTTGTTGCATGAAGTTTTAAATGGTCCCAATTGCATGCACTAGTCCCTTCGCACTATCTTACCCTGCTGTTTTCAACTCCTGATAGCATGAAACGAGAGAAAGAAACAGGTAATAAACACATTTTTCCATAAATAAACGTACATTCTGTTAGTATCTGCAAATCGTCCCTTAAGATCCTACAAGGTCTAACTCAGTTTTCCTCACTTTTCAGGAGAAACAAAAAACAGATTTTCCAACGTACTGTAGTAGATAATTTCTATGGTTATCGCGGCTATTCCACGTTGAAGAAGCCTTTTCCTGCATTGCAATAAAGGCCAAACCAATGAGGTAGAATGACGGATCGAGAGATTTCGCATTAGTATCCGTTCCTAACTCATTTTGCCATAAAACTGAGTTAGACCTTGTGGGATCTTAAGGGACGGAATGCTCTTCATGGCAGCAGAATATGTAGGTAATTCCCTCTAACTTAATATTTGTAATCTTCCTAACCTGGTGTAAGTTGTCTGCAGAGCCCCAGTGCTTATGGAGCTTGTCTGGGTTGCCAACTCCGAGGAAATTGCTGAAAGCTTCAGTCGTCCGCTTGACCCTCACGTTCAAAGATCCAATCCGCAAGAATCCAAGATCCTTCTCGGCTACAAATAGAAAATGTTGACTTACTAGACAATTCAATACTGCAGGTATGATGTGACCATTTATTATCCAGTCAATACTTTTTTTGAACAATAACAGTGGAAGAGGGTGAGATTTTCGAGTACTGAATCTACTGTAATCAACGTGTACAATTTAAGAAATTGGTTCGCCTTAGGAACCAAATAAAAAATACCAATTATGTACATTCTTCATTAGAATCGAAGTGAGTTGAAGATGACGATTTATTGGGTATTTCCATCATGAAACGGTGCCACTGGGATTTCTGTTAAGTTCAGGTTAATTGAAATGAAGAAGGCAAAAAAGTAGTACCTGCGGTCTTCTTCATCGCTTTGATCTCTGCAAAAACAAAAAACGCAATTAGAAACGCGAAATGGCATGAACGTTACAATTAAAGCGCATAAGCGAACAAGCGACAAAGCTCTACAAGTGAACATAAACGAAACTGTGGTGATGGTGTGAATTATGTGACACATTCTATGGGCTTAATATGCAGAAAACATAAATTTTGGTCAGGATATAAATAGTCTTGCTGGGAATAATCAGCACAATTCGAATCATGTTGATGCATGTTGGACTACAAGACAATAATTCAACCAAGTTTTGATAGGGCTATCTTTTTCAATAAGATAAAATGGGGTAAGCTATGCTTGCAAGAGATATCATAAGCTACCAGCTGAATGATAAATTAATGACGACTATAAAATGAGTGTGACTGGACATACATGTAAACAACATTCCTACAACGCCCAACAAAAAATTACTTAATTTCTCCTTTACTGGGAAAAACACTGATCATGGATATGTCTGTTAGCTTTAGGAGGCCCTCAGCTGATCCTGGGCCTATTCACCTCTGCCTAAAGCGTAAGTCCTAAGGAGGCTACATACCAAATTACAGCTTCATAGAGTGAATAGCATTGAAATTAGCTATAGGAGCCACTCAGACGATCCGGGGGCCTGGGCACTACCAAGTTAAAGTCCTAAGGAGGCTACTTACTAAATTTCGTGAATTGCGTAAAAAACGTCACATTTTTTGGCATCACTCAAATTTTGAATGACCCCCAGCCATAAGACATATCCATGTCAAAATATCTTCTCAGCAGAAGCCACCAGTAAACTACAATTTGCTGTCAGCAGCGTCATAATCTGGACAAAGCATTGGAGGATGAAGGCGACGTACGGTGGCATGACTGCAAGCTTTTGCATGACCCCCAGCGGTAAGCCATATTCATGTCAAAATTTGTTTAATATAGTTTTTGAATTTATTATAAAACAAGTAGATTCAAGGTTTGAAAACGAATTGGGAATGGTTTGAAAATCGTAGATGGTGAACTAATGGTTCAATAATAAATAAAAGCAAGTTGTGTACGAATACTGAGGACTAAGCAAGACCTGTGACATTTCAAAACAGCAGATAGCACAGGAATAACTACCATCACAAACATGCTGCAGGTAGAGGAGCACACTGGGGGCAGGATGGGACACAGACTGGACAGGAGGTGCCATTATGGCCGTTCCGTGTACCATATACCCTACCACTTGGGAGCACTGTTTAGGCACTGGAGATGATCATTCAGGGTGACCATAATTGATGATTTTCTCAGTCACTTGAGTAAAGCCTACACAAAAACGAGGCCGATCGAAAAGGTATTGGTGCCATTCTTCGTTATCTGGGTGGTGGGATGCTTTGAACTAGTCCCCATTTGATGGAACCACACGCTCCCACCAGTGCTTTCGGATCTTAAAGCAGGCCTCGAGCGCAGATTTTGGAATGGCCTTCAGCTCCAACGCCTAGCGCGACGAATGAGGCATGTCTCAGAAGGCATTGTGTCCTGCCCTTGCAGGTCGCTTTACAGGGACCTCAGTGGAAGATTAATCAACCAATGAGGCGAGTTATACTTTGGATGGTGGAGCATGGGTTGCAGCTTGCAGTTCAAAAGACCGAGATAGAGCTCCTGACTAAGAGGCATATTGACTGCATCACCCAATTTCAGGTGGACGACCAAACCATCGACTCGTCTCATTTGTTACGTTATCTAGCAGTGACTCTCGACTGTAAGCTGACCTTCTGGGAGAATGACCTTCATTGGTGGCCCTTGACCCATAAATGCTCATGAGAACAGCCCAACCTGACATGAACGCAGGTCTGGTATGCTCTACCACAGCTGAGGAATGAAGAGGCAAATTGCAGTTGGTGACAGTGTGTGACCTAAGATTCATACATTTTTCCTTCAACATACGAGTTGAGACTGTGTTGCTTCTATGAGGTTTTCCTGCATACAAGAAGCAAAATTAACAATCCAGTCAGTGTCCCGTCCCGCCCCAGCGTGCTAAGACCTAAACCTCCAAGACGACACAATGCATGCGATAAAATGTAATCTTTACCTTAATCAATCCATGCGTTTCTCTCCAAAACACTTTAACGCAGGGGGCTACTTTGATAAAATTTAAAATTGGGAAAACGTGAAACGAAAAAACCCAGCATTCTGAAGTCGAAAATACGTATAATTACATTTTCTTCATAGTAAACAGTAAATAACATGCAATCTTCACTCCTAATAAACCCACAGCAAAGTAATACAGGATACAGGTACACATGAAATGCAACCATTACGTTATGTTATGTACATTATTGAGAAATCCGAAACACTAGTACTTGCCCAGTAATATAGGACACGTGAAGTCCTAGAAATAAATGTAAATCAAATGAGTTGAGATCGATCCGCAACAAAACGATTGAAACAAAATTTATCTGGATAACAAGGTTAGTTCAATACGATTATGTCATTGTACAGGAGGTACCTAAACGTGTGTTACTGTTTGTTGTTTATTTTACTAAGCGAGTTCGAGTGTCAAATGTGCTCAATGTAACGAATTTCAAACAAGTTTGTTTAGTTAATAGAAGGCAAACCTCTGGCTTGGGCTGGATAGGCTTGGCACGGTTAATAGCACTAATTAAGGAAGTTATGACCATTTTAATGACTTGAGGTCGAAACCACGAAAAAAATCTTATAAGTGGAAATAGTGGAGTTTATAGTGGATTTTAAAAAAACGTCTGCGAGACACTTTTTGTTGCCAATTAGCTGTAGAATTGATCCTTGAAGTCCTTCGGATTTAAGTTTACAGGTATTAAACAGTTTTAAGAATATGTTGCACTTTGATTCAATAAACCTTAATGAGATCTCCTAAAGACACTCCAATTGATCCCAATTAAAAGTGAATTGTTTTGATCTCCATGAACTCAAAACTGGTCTAAACAATAAAAACTGCAATGAAGAGGAGTGAATTATAAATGAGTGACCAACAGTGGCTTCTCAAAAACTTTTTTGACGTCAGTCCTGGCGGGTGGTCTGTGGGCAGAAGTGGTAAAATATTTTCTTGGAAAGTTCTTCAATTCGCTCCGATCCCGTCGAAGGAGGAGGTATTTTGCATTCCAGGTTCGGGAGCGAATTGCACCTAATGGCAGAAAACCATAGAAAAACACAGAAAATACCCCACGAGTGATACTGAGAGAAAACAAGGGAGTCTACACTATCTTAATCCCACCACCGGTAAATAATATAAATAATATGTAAAGTGTGGCAAAGCTACAAACTACGGAAATATTTTCTACACATCAATTACAGGCAGTACAATAATCTGTAGAACTTCCACAGGAATATTGCCAGCTTGCAATGCGCAATCTTACCAACCCCAAAGCGTGCGAAAATTATTGGTCAGCTGAGGTGTTTGATGTTTCAAAAATACGACCACCGTCCCACAAGCTCACAAGGGGAGTGAAGGAGTCTTGAAGGTTCTTGACAGCGCTTTTACACTTTTGGCGTTACAATTTGGTTCCCGACTGTGGGGTAGTTTCCCACTGATGGGTTGCAATTGAAGTGCGAGTGCAGTGAAATTAGACCAGAAAGTGGGGGGCACCTCGAAGAGACTTGGAGAAAGCTGGAAATCATTCTAAAACCTTAAGATAGTCTTGGAAACAATTATAATCATGTTAAGATGGGAATTACAGGGCGACAAGCGACAGAATGCTGGCGCGACAGGTGTGTCACTCCTTCATGACAACGCTTTTTCAATAAATTGAAGGAGTTTTTGGGTGGACAACAATTTTCAATTGACGAGGCATCCAGGTTGCTGTCGAAAAATGGCTTCGGGAGGGTATACGACGAGAGTATACAAAAACTAGGCCCTAGGCTTCAAAAATGTGTTGACCTTCGATGAAACAGAAAAATAATGACTTGTTTGGCACTTATTTTGTAAATTTCATTTAAATATATTCATTTTTTAATTTTTATCACATGTTGTAACCTTACTTTCTGTACGCCCCTCGTACTTCGACTTTTTACTGAAAATATTCAACTAAATACAAGAAGTAGTCAGGAAGCGAGGTGTAGGATATTCCAAAATGACTGTTTTTGGAATTTGGCATATAAGTATGGGTAAAATTGGTCAAATTTTAAAATGTAAGTGTTCTTTGGACTTGCTATTAAATTCTGTACAACTTTGATTTCAAGGGTGTCTTGATAGGAGGTGCACATGTGATGCTACACACGACAGAAAGTCGTCAAATGGTACATTTCAGCTAATATGGAAAAAATTGTAAGTTTTTCTGCCGTCGATTGATACCCTATAAATTGATCTAATTTTAAAGGAAGGAGTATCAATCGATGCAGAATTTACCTAGTACTTTTTAACTTTTTAACTAGTCTTTTGGTGAGGTTTTCGCTAGGATGCGTTGTTTAGGAGTTTCAAGCGAAAACCCGAAGAAAGATCGAAAATTTCGACGTTTTTGGAGTTAAGTTAAGCTCAACCCCTGGAGGGGTACAGACTCGAAAAAACGAGTAATTTTACTCGTTTCCAAGACTTCTTTAAGAACGATTTCTTGACTATTAACAGACACCTCCGAACTGTCGTAAGTATGGCTCAGGCTTCTCCAAAAGAATGCGCACAACCGGCAATATTCCAATGGTAGGTTCCCACGAAATGATTGAATCAACAAATAATTAATATAAATACTGTTGGGGTAAAGCTGTACAGATATCGTAACTTTAAGGTGGGCAACCTAACAGAGTGACTAGGGTTGTGTCCTATATTTACTAACCGCACTACTCCAAATTTTAAATTGTCATAACAATCTGAGTGTGACCTTTTATAAAACTTACGCCAGGGAAGAAATGAACTTGATAGCAATTTTTTAAATAACCATTAAATGTATTTCGAACTATGATGATTAGTGACTCATTTATGATGGTTCACTAAGTGGCAAGCCATGTTGACCTTTAGCTCTTTGATTAAGAATCGGCTATTGATTAATAGTAGATTTGATGGGTTCATAAATTCCATTTGGAGAGTATTGATAGAACAACCACTACCAATAGCGTGCATATGATTATTAAAGGTTACAAGCTTTTAGTGGCCAAGTTAAAACATACGAGTAGTTGATGTAATTTCGAGACTGTAATAATAATATGTAACCGTGTTCTGACAAAAGGAATAGTGCGGAAAAACATGAGAGTACACCTACGTCCAATGTATGTGCCACAACCATGTAACTTTACATGCGGAGAAAATTTACGAAGAGTAAAGCACCAAAACCTAGATCTAATGCAATCAACAGAAAAAAATATTTTATGCGACTTTCTATTTCGCTACTTCATGATTGAGTGTAAAAAAGAGTGCGTTCGTTTTGATTTATTCTTGACTCTGACGGTCAAGCCTTTGACGGCGATTGAGTGACGACGTTTGACTGTGGGGAGATGAACTGTCTCTTTGTACTCACTTCGGAAAGTATCGACAGACACTGAGGTCCCCTTGTTGGTCAGGTACTGTCGAGGTTTTTTCCCGCTGTAGTCTCTGATGTTGTGATCAGCACCTGTTGAATGGTAGGAAATTCATTATTAATGTTGTACGCAATTATTAAATCTGATACAGGGTGTTCCAGAATGAATGGTCCAAACTTCAGGGATCGATTCAACAACTAATTTGCAACTACTTTTGTCCCACTAAATTTTTTTCAACTCCGCTAACTCACTAAAACTACCATAACTGCCCAAATTTACTGTGTAAAATAAAAATTGAGGATACCGTTGGAAAGAGCAATAAATTTGCTTTCTTCTCAATACATAATCAAAATTTTATAAACGAGCTTAGTATGTGAAAAATCACGCATGAGTGAAAATGTTGTCAGTACAACTTTTTGGTTGAACATGATGGCCTTTTTAAAAGCTATTTTTACCCATATCCAGTTAGGATCACTTACCTTTCAGCAAAAAATTATTTGGTATCAACTACTCTTGCCAACAGTATCCTCAATTTCAGCTTCATACTTAAAATACCTATAATTACCAATTATCCCATAAGTTTAAGATTGCCCAGATTTGAATGAAAGTTTCCAAACATCATATTTTACACAAAACCATGGTTTTGTAATGGTAAACTGCAGTTATTTCTTCGAAGATTCGCTCTTATAGCCATGCTGCATGACTGTGGATTTTCATTTTAGTTCCTACTACTACCTACCCTATTTTACTTCAACTACTACCCTGTAATTGTTAAAATGAAATGTACAATGGATGTAATGAGTGGAAATATTTGGGAAATAAAGGTTAATTGGTACCTACTGATCTGTGATTTACATAATTTTATTAATCTCAATTATGAATTGTGAATGGCTACAAAAAATTAGTGTTCTATCGTTTTCACTCACCGTAAACTTCAACGAGTAAATTGTAGCATTCATCGTGACCGTACTGCATGGCTATGTGAAGAGGAGTGTACCCCTGGAAGAAAGTCAAAAACATCAATCGTAGTTAAAGTTCAAATATTGTACTATTGAAGTATTGAAAATCTTTTTTGAAAAGTTGTTTTCGATGATGAAAAGTGTTAAAATTAGTTTAAAACTCTCTATTTAGTACCCTGTTTGTCAAAGCTTGTCAGTGATTCCCAAAACGCTCTATATGCAATAGAACAAGTTAAATCGCTAAAAAACTTAGGTAAGGTTAGGTTATGAACTTCCCCTCCTTCCCCCCACCACAATCAACGTCTGGATCCGCCCCTGAATGCCACTCGATTATCTGTAGTTACTACTCCACGTTGGGTACTCCTCACATTTAAAACGTTTCAAGTGGCATTTCAGGTGTAACGAACTTTGAATATCAAGATGTACGTTTCTTCCATAAATCGCGATGCAGCATGCAAGCAAACAGGCAGGTTGTTCAATATGGCTTTTAGGAGTTGTTTACTCACAATTTCAAAGTATAAAGACTTTGGCGGTATGTGAGTATACATAGATAAGTGAACGATTTATTCTCCAAAGAAATTATGACTTTATCCGTAATGAATGCCCCTTCTATTATGAGTAACGCCCCTAGAGGATCCCTCGTCATCGGAAATAGAAACAACCGAGATGAAAAATCGCCCTTCACCCAAAACCGAGAAGGGAGAGGGGCGTTTTCAGTTAATAATGACAAACCTTCCAACAGAATCTTAAACGTCCCACCCTCTCAGAAAGCATTTATAAAGGAAACACGGGGGACAGTTGACAGGGCGAAAGTGACACTCTCAAATTAATAGCTCAAAATACTAAAATTAGACTGAGCGTAGGAGTCGAGCCTGTCATCGAGAGCCTCGAAGTAATTAGCTAAACCCACGAAATACAGAAATTTCTAGAAAAGAGATTGAGTGGGCAGAGTCTTCAAAATCATTTATACTCTTAACACGGGTTTTACTAATATTTTGACGCTTGTTTAATGGTTCGCGAGAGACTGGTCGGAAAAGGTTTTTTGTGGGGTATTTATAGTTTTATGAACCCTCAGGATTTACATATCAAATGTTTACTATCAAGCAATATTATAAATAATAAAGGTTCTTCAATAATTCAAGAATTTCATTTTGCTTTTCTTAGCTTGTTGTGGCATCTTCACTAAACGTTTATGTACCAGAGAATAGTTGAACAATGGAGCATGATAGATGATCCAGGAATGCCAAACCGTGCCAAAATGATGACACCCTAAGGGTGATGTACTTATAAAAGAAACGTACAACCTCCACGAGTTGCGGGTTGCAGGTATGTGACGCGTTGAATCAATAAAGGAATCCATACCTACTACCTAAAGACCGGATTTCTGTGCAGCAGTAAACACTAATAAATATGCAACAAATATGCATAAAAAAGTATTGTGAAATTCAGAAATCAAGTTTCAGAACCACTCTACCAGTAACTTTCACCAAGGAATGATCGAATGAAATTCTCATTTCGTAAAAATATTTTGCAATTGCTGCTTTCACAGAACATTATTTGTTTTACTATTTACAACTTTTTACAACGTTCACACTATTCGTACGTAGCAAAATCTCACAATCGGTGACAATTACTACTCATGTTACTTTCACCATATCATCATTTGTAACTAACACGAGTAGGAATATCCACAGTTGAAAGAAATTTCATACTTCATGTCATACTTCTTTCAATTATAATCAAACTTATCAGGCCCAAATTCTAATATTTTCGTGGCATAGACCTAACAGTACAACTTACAAATGGAACACAACTTTAAAAAAATATTTTTCTATCTTCATTACAGATTTGCCAAAGTTTCGTAAAAAAAAGTGAATATTAATTATGAAAAATGGGCAAATCTGTAAATTTTACAAAAATACACATTTCAAGGTTGTCTTGAATGAAGTTGTGACGACGGTCCGAGAGAATGTGTTTGTAGATGAAGAAAAAAGTCCGTTCCACATCAACTGACGTGACTGGAGCAAATTTAAAATTGCTTAAAATAACCGGGCAAGAGTGCTCCGTCAGTTTACTGGGTATATCCTCCCCCATTAAAATCTTGTTAACGTTCTTCAATGTTCCTAGACCATTATTTTTCTGCAAAAGACCACTTTTCTTATAATTTTATCCCATTTTTACCAGGAATTGCCTGCCAAATGTGCAGCATTACGATTTTCCCCCGAATATGCATGAATATGCAAAAATATGCAGAATAAAATTCAAACCAGAGCATCTACAGAAGGCAACTCGAATAAAGGAAGAATTTGCGCTCGCCTTACATGAAGCGAAATGGATATGCAACAGCATAGAAATCCGGTCTTTAATCATGACACATCTCAACATTTCAGGATTTCAGGATCTTAATATGTCTGAGATATAGTATAGTAGGTACCTATATACATATATCTCAGAGTGGTTTAAGTGTAGTATATACGAGCCGATATAGTAATATATCGGCAAATGTATGTTATGAAGTATGGTACATTGTGCCACACAAGAAGGAATAACGCCTTCCTATCAGTATAATATACTATATTTTTTTGAAAATTCGAGTTTCAACAATTTTGTCTAGCCATTCACCAAAGCTCCCACTCGAGTTGCTGTAAACATGTGCAAATTTGCATTGTACAGGTGTCTCACTGGTCAAATTTGTTCAGTATATACTATTCAAATCATTTGGAGCAAATTTATATACAATTGCATATTAACAAAAGTGGTGGTTGATTGGTAAATTCTACTTCCTGGAGTTATCCAAAATTCTTAGTTTAATTTCAGGGGACACCGTATGGAAACAGAGGGTACGAATACGTTGAAGGTCTTAAACGGCAAAAAACGAGAACGATAAAATAGGGCGGAAAAGGGAACCGAATAAAAAAAAGAGGGTGAAGTAGAAATACGATATTGTGAGAGGATCCTCGAGCAGAAAAACGAATATCGCTGAGAGGCGTATCACAGATGCGTTTAAACTGTTGATGTGTAAATCAGTGTAACACGCGCGGTAACATGGGATGTGCTCTCTCATATCCGAAGTTCCTTTTTCTTCGTTTCGTCCTGACTGGTTTAGTGTGTCAGCAACTCGAGATACGATTCTGTCAAAAAACGCAATGAAAGGGTTATAAAAATGTAGGAGTTGGAGTGCGGAGGATTGGTGGTCTTTTCGTAATATCTCGACCGAATAGTCAGTTCAAATGATTATAAATTTATACTTGAGTAGTGCATTATAAAGGTAGTGACTGGATATCACTTAGTTTGACGGTTGTGACAAGAGTCACCGCTCCGCTACCACCACACCAATTCCACGGTATTTTTCTTAAAGAACTTGTGGTTGTGAAGAAGTGTTTAGTTCTAGCAAATGGAAGAAGTAAAAAGACTAGTTTCAATTTTTGCAGGAATATGTAAGAGAAGGTCCACTGAACAAGAAAAAATATATAATAAAGTCGCTCTAAATCCCGGCTTTAAAGGTTCCATTTTCAGTTTTTCGTTAGTAACTAGAAAACGGTGCCAAACCGGATGGGTCAGTATGAACATTCACCCTGATGTTGACGACTTTCGGTCTGCTCCAACTTTGAGCCCTCACTGTGAACGTACAAAGCTCCAGATGGTCTTAAAAATTCTAAACATTAAACTCTATTTAAATGTGAACTAAAAACTATACCTTTTCATTCAAATTTTTCGAGGTATGAATTTTTACAAAATTTCAAAATGCGTTTTGAGTCCCTTCCCATTGACCTGGGGTTATCTATAAAAGTTTGAAGGATTATTGTGGGATCGGTCTGGGTAATTCCTGTGTGATACACATGGTATGTTCAAATATAGACGTTTAAAAATCGAAATCTAATGACTGAAACGAAAGGAAAAAGCATTTTGTGAGTCGCAAATTTTTTCCATTTTCTCAATAATGACCGAAGCTGCCACCACGTTGCGTTTATGTGAGACCTCCCATCTGCTGTAGCGATATGAAGTGGATAACTCCAAACAGCGTCATCGCGATGAGGGGTCGGGGATATAATACGGAGGGATTGAGTTTAGAAAACACTTGCCGCTCCAGTCAATAGGTCGGCATCTATATCATAAACAATAGCACGGAACGGCGGTCCATTAGTAATTCATAGCAACGCACAAGGCTCCGAAGGATAGGCTTTGTTTATAAGGGGATGCGAGAGGGATGAGAGATGGCAAGGAATAACAACGGAGGTTGCGGCGAAGCTGAGCGTGTGGATGATGATGATTGTCACGTGACCAATATTGCGTCGGCACGCGTCACGAGCACCTCCGTCGATCATCACCTCTGGGAAAGGGGATGTCGTCTGACTCCTTCCAATGTGCAAAATGTACAGAAAAGAACGAACACGAAAAAAAAGAAACTAACTGCAGGATGAAGGCCCTCTCAAATCGGCTGAGGGTAAATAATAGTCGTAAACAGAGCCGTACTCAGCAGCAGGTGTGTTCATCATGCTATTGAACCAAGGAACACTGGTTTCGTGTTTTGTTACTAACCCCACAGCCTACTGAATATACAATAACAGTTCAAGCCTCCTCCCAGTCAAAGCATTTGTTGTCCCCTTTCTTTAAAAGCTTGAAAACTATTCAAGTATACAAGGCATCAGAAAGTGAAGTACATACAGATTCCCAGACATTTGAACTAGATGGCATCTCGACCAGGAAAATGTGGGCCGGAGGAGGTGATAAAAGTGATGAATTTGACGACACGACTTAGGGCCGATTTCACCAAAAACTCACTAATCTTGATTAGGTAAATCAAGTTTTGAGCAAAGCCAACATCGTAATCGTGATTAACGTCGTTCGGATTTCACTATGATAATCGTGATTCCCGCTAACCAAGGTTACACTAATTACAAGCATGGGTGATAGTTGGAGTGTAATAAGGTTACAACGCGAGAAGATTATTCAAGTTATATTCGTTCTTCGGTGACTATTTAGTTATAAATAACGGGTGCTAGAAGAAATACAAGGCCAGCTAGAATACCCGAAAGAAATTAAGAAATAAAAATATTCTTCGAAAATGCACTAAAAGTAAGAACGCATTACAACAGTACTGACGTTGCAGGTAAACGCTCGATGTTAGAAACGTTGATGTAAACAAAGAAAGTGTAATCATATTCGGCGGGATTTAACTGGTTAGTTCTTAATCACGATTAATGCTTAACCGAATGTGGTAAAATCCAAACGTAAATCGCGATTCGGATCGTCTAGCCGCGATTTAAAATGTTAGTGAAATCGGACCTTATTAATCGTGTTCTTGTATTTCTCCGATTCAACAATTATTGTTCTTTACATAAAACCTCAATTGGCGATAAAAAAAAGAAAAATTGAAGAAAAAATAAAACTCTAAAATAAAAAAAACCTTGAACCTATAAAATTTTAAATAAATGATTAAAAATGATCACTCAACGTCTTCGCGCCTTAAGTCCATGAAGATGGAGCACGCTCGAAGAGTTAATGAAAGATGCATGATTAGTTCCCTATAGTTTCAAGATTTGCCCACATTTCGTTGCCTTGGTTAGTGAGGTCCGAAGGTTGGCACTCAAAGCTGAACCAATTTGATGAGGCGAGAGAGCGAGAATGAACAGGATGAAGGTGATGGGCGAGGTTTCCCGAACCATTCGTGGAGAATTCGAATGTTCATGTTCATGTTAAAAAACCCTACGTGGTAAAGCGAAAAACCCCATTAGAGATGATCAATCCCTCGGAAGCGCACGAGGACACGACCGTGCAGCTGAGCGGGTTAATCTCAATACCCAAACCGATCGAGATTAATAAGGTTTTTACTCCTTCGAAGCTCTCACTTCCTAAGTGCGTCTATATATAAGACGAAAGCATTTAACAAGTCCGGGAGCATTAGGTCTCGAAAATGAATAATTAGTTGTAGGAGAGCGTGTAGGTTCCCGCAACAGCTGTAGTTGAGGTGGCGTGTAGACGATGTCACCAGGGCCGTTTTATCTGAGTGAAAAGTTGAAAGGGATATCAGCTCGTCTTTCTGAAGAGACTAACAGCTCGAGCTGTACTCGTTCTGTCAAGAGGTTCTGCCGGCAGGATTGAACCCTCTTTCAGGAAATTGCATCCTCCACAAAAAAACAGTACAGGAACTAGTCACCTCCTGTCTTTTTCAAACCCAGAATAGTTCGTCGTTCGTTTACATTCTGAGGTAGGACGTTCATATTTCAACATAAAGTGACGTCTATACATTGGCAATCAATCTCAGGTATTACAAGTATTACAAAACCCCTATGCAACACCTAATAAGTAATGAGTATCAACAGTTTATCATAATATTATTAGGTATATCGTGGGATGATTGGTTAAAGATGACCTTTTTGAGATGAAAATGTCTTTGCTCTGGCCTCCCCCGATTTTGTGACATCCTCCTTTTACATGATTTCACGTACAACCAATCCGTAACTAAGTAATTGTAACTCCGTCTGTGTGCATCCCACGGTAATCGTTACCTGTTGTCAAACGAAAATGCGGTCCGAGGACCTGGGACGAGTGTACAATTCAACGTATAGCAGTTTATACTGTAGATTAACGTCCAGGTGCTTCCATGTCGAACAGTACCTGAACGCTGATACCATCATACTTGAGAAACGAATATTGGCGCAACTGAGAATGACGAATCAGCATCTACTGATAGGATGGGTGAGAGGTGTGGTTTAGATACTTTGGCTTCAAGCAATTGAGCTACGAGCATTTATTAGATGATTTGATGCCGGGGAAAAGCAAAAATGATGCCGGGGAGACAAAAATGGTATATTCGTTCTTTTTAGCATATCTGTCCAAAAGAAAATTTAAATTTCGGTGGCCAGAAAAATCCGAAAAAAATCCAGATATTCCAGTCAATACAGTCAAGAAGTTGATGGATACTGTCTGGTGTAAATAGCTCGTACACCCAATGAACATTTGCTTTTGCAAGCATCGTAAAACAGTTCTCATTGTTCAACTGCAATCGTCGCTCCCCCACCACAAAGGGACGCATCTCATTCAAAACTCGAACCCAATTCGGGGGATGAACGGAAGGCGCGTTGAAACCGTGAAATCTTGGCACCCTTTACGCCCTATCGCGCACCCTCTGCTGCTCCTGGCATTTTAATACTCCCCGACCCAGAGAGCTTCAGCTACAGATGTAGAAAGGGGTTGTGATTCCTCGATTTGCCCCTTTTCACAACCCATGTGCGCCATTGTCTTCGCTCCTCTGAAGGTTTCGCTTATAATACAAAAGATACGTTCGTGTGAGTGGTCTGAGAGACGCTTCGAGACCCCGGAACTTTAATAAACGGGGATTTTAAACCGTATCGGAGGTTGTCGTTGAGTTGTGCAGCACATGTTAAGAGAATATTACTGCTGTCATTTCTGTTCTGCCTTCTGGGCGACAACCGAAGGAATCACGATGAAATATCTAGTAACGGCCTTTGCGAGAAACAGTCAACTGGCCGCCGCACACAGATATTTTTGAGTCTAAATGAACGCTGACATCAACTTTTAGAAACATTCAGTAAACTTTAATTACAAAAGCTCAATAACACAAACACACAGGTGACCAAATTCACTCGGTAATAATGAGGTGCTATAGATGGAGCTTTATGCCCTTCAGGATCTCTTGATAGTTTTTATTTCAACATCTTTTAAGATGTTTCATTGTAGATTGGTATGCAAGGTGGGACCAAAACTGTTTATATGTACCAATAAAAATGATTATTATTATAGAGACTTAGAAAAGATAAAGGTAACAACCTCCATCTGAAGCATGGAGTTGTCCGTCCTCAACAGCCTTCTCGACAACTCGACATTAGACCAATCAACAAGGGCATGGAAGGTACAGGCTGAACTCTATTCCCATGAAAATGAAAATTTTTCCTGAGATCCCCTTAAGGTGGTTGGTATGTTAGACCTAATCACTGTAAGTGATCTAATTTTCTCAGAATTTTTAATCATTAAATGATTGACAAAATCTGAAAATTTTTTTCGAAGGCAACGGGTAACACTATAACCTCCGTCTGGCCAACTGTGCTCAAAACGACAATTTGCAGGAGGTTGCCAGAAAGTTAACGACAAGGACACAAACTATGGTAACGTGTAGGGGAACCGTTGGAAAACGATGAGTCGGCCGCCCCCAAGCTCCGCCCACGTCGGATAGAAGGAGGAAGATGGTTGGTAGAAAGGGGAAACTAAATTGATGTGGCTCAATGAGAATAGCTGCTGCCGAAGCTTGTTTTATTACCAGATGCCGAATTAGATTATAAATGTTTATTGTTCATGATCCGTTAACGTATCGCGTACTCGAACGTATCAAACGGGTATTATACCTAATACGCATTTGCTGATGAAATTGAACTAAACAGGAAAAACTCCGAGGAGTTGATATATAGTTGATAGAATAAAAAACGCTTACTATCAAATCGTTGCTTAAGAACGATAATGGGTTTTGTCGGATGGGGTTCTAAAAAAATCAAAAAGGAATGGGTTTGAGCTAAAAGGGTATTCCATACAGTTTTAGCGAATTTTCGAAGAAAATGTAGCTATTGTTCTCGGTCCAAAATTTTTAAAACTCGAATTTTCGAAAAACTTTTCATACCAAAATCCGTTTCAGACCCTCCTGAATCCACTGCCAAAAGACACCAAAAATTATATGTATATAATATATACATTATATTATGTATATATTTATTATTTTCGATTGGGGAAACAGATAAAAGAACTCACGTACTCGTCTGAACGTTTCGCGCCAAGCGTCGTCGGCAGATCCACTTATATATTTATGTATGTGTCATTCCAGACGATAACTCTCGTTAGAATTGAGATAAAAAGTCCAAATTTGCACAAAAAATCTGTCTTGGCAATCGAAACGCTAAGTTCGTAGATGGGCAGAATCGGGCCACTCTAAGGGGGGGGGGGATTTTAAGGGGGGGAAAATTACCCATAAATTCCAAAATTGACAACCTCAAAGTCTGACAACCTCATGTGAAAGATTTTTTAAAGCTGAACACGATGGTGAGGTCAGAATTGCGATATCTCATTCCGTTCTCAAATTTGAGCGCTTTGAAGATGAAGAAACCTGGATGTTACTAGAGATGCTCTTCTCAGTTCATCTGCTCTAATATGATAACGGAATGAGATATCACAATTGTGACTTTACCATCGCGTTGAAAAATCTATAAACCGAGAAATAATGTGTTATAAAACCAGTAAAATGGATACACTTTACGTAAAACCAGTTATTTCTTTAAAAATTCACTCTTTTAGTCATGCTGCATGAGTGTGGAGTTTTTATTAGAAGTTTCGATTAAGTAATTAAAGAATCTCGAACCACTTTTATAAAGTGACTAATAAATGCGTATTTTTATATTTTCTAGCGATCTTAATGAATGCATCCCATTAATTGAAAATGGATTTAAGACCCAAAAGTTCCTGCTTAGTGCGAAGAAAATTAATGTGCGGTACTAATGGGCTAATGTACTTACCTCTACACGTATGGAATTATTTACTAGACAACGTTATCGTGAATCAAAATCAACTTACTCCATTCTGTAGCAAATAAACGTCCACAGCACATGAAACAAAATAAAATTTTTTATTATTTAAACAATTAAGTGGTAAAAATCGTGGTATGAATTATATATGTACTTTGTCATACGTTTGTATTAAAAATACAGTGGATTTAATCAAACGAAAAACTTCGTTTACGAATGTAATGATCATTGGACGCTTGTTGCGTTCAAAATCCTTCTTCAATCCGAGAAAAAAGATGAATCGCATTAGAAACTATAAGCCCGTTGAATCTCGTTCTTATCACGAATCGACGGCTTCTTTTTAAAGATTTCTTTTCTCCAGAGCTGGTATTGGGTTTATACCATAATGGAACACTTGCCGTCCCTAACGATTTCACGCGAAAAATTAAATATTTCAGATTATACGTTTGGTTTTTTTAAATATATCGAGTTTATTATTCTGTCTTAGCTCGTGCAAGAAATGATCGTCTCGGACGCGACACCTGTCAAACCTTTAAGAGGGTGATAGATTGTCACAATTTCATATACCGTTGAAGGGGAGAAAAACTGAGCCGTTCCTTATTAGATGTTGTGATACTCGAATGGACAACGCGTTCGAGACTTTGTTTCAGACATTTGTTTTTCAAGACATTTCACGAATCCAATTTGATAAATGACAGGATTGAAACTAAATTCAGGGGGGGGGATTGAAGTATTTTGGTCAGACTATCCAAAACTCCAGCGTTTCAAATATGCAACTTGGGGAACCATGATTTTTGGAAATCCAATCGATCAGAGGGATTTTTGAAGTCGCTGATCACGAATCTGAAGTCAGATTTACCACATTTAAAATGGTCGACACAATTTTCGAAAGTCAATCGATTTGAGCCAAATTTAGTATAAAGGGTTTTTTTTGGACATTGAACGCGAATCCCAAGTCAGACTTTCAAAATTCCAGATGGCTCAAATTGGTTGACTTCAGGAAATTTTGTCCGCCATATTGGACTTGCAATAGACAATTTAAATAGAGTGTAATTTTTAGAATTTTTCGAAGCCTACCGGAGGTATGTACGACCAGCCGTTCGTTCACAATGAGGGTTCAAAGTTGGTGAAGATCAAAAGTCGTCAACACGAGTGTGAATCGTGAGGCAGCGGTTCAATGTTCATACTGACTCGAACAGCACTGGGTTTTCATTCAGGTATCGAATTAATTAATGTTAATTATTCATCTTTATTAATAACTAACCATAATTATTAATCATTGATAATAATTTCCACTATTTGATAATAATTATCAATAATTAATGAGAATACATAATAATTACCTATTATTCAATGATTGAGTAAATCCTTTGTGTTTTTTTGTGGGGTTTGTTATTTGATAATTAAATAATATTTAATTTTTTGATATTTAATGATACTTTAATATTAATTTAATGATATTTAATATTAGTTTAATAAATTATATCCTGCCACTGCTTCTTTTATGGTGCTACTATTGTGGTTTTTACACCGTTTTTAGATACCGTTCAATTAGAACTATGAATGATCCCAAGCCGTTCAAAATGTACTCGTGGGCGAAATTCAGCCACTGGACCTTTGTTGTAGCGAAGCGGTTACAAGTCACTTAGAAATACACATGTTCAACGTGTAGGTACTTGGAACGATGACAAATAAATTAAAAAAAAAAAACAGGTACTTATTTAACGATGATTCTTTCGAGATCTAATTGTTTCTAACGACTACAGCTTTTTCATCAAGTAGGGTCAAAATGTCATTTCACACAGGGCCGTATTATTAAGTAATTTTGACAAAGCGATGTGAGGATGCCCCGGAGGTAAAAACCCATTAGCACTCTCGGGCGTCGTAAAAATTGATTGGACCCAATCATAGGCTAACGATGTAATTGCTTTCAAAACGGTTTATTGGGGATGATGAGAGCGCTAGGGGTCGAAGGATTGGCAGGTACAGGATTTTGATGGGAAATAACGAACGTATAATCTGAGTATGTTCTCGGATATGAAGACACATGTATGAAAAATGGATCACCATGTCGGTTTGTCAAGATATGAAGGAACTTGAGTTTTGCTCAAGTTCTACAGTCGTTTTTAGCGAATTTTCAAAGAAAAGGAAGCTATTGTGCTCGTTCGAAAAGTTTTAAATCTCGAATTTCCGTCCGGTGGTAATTTGGACTGGGCAGCCACAAATTCTGAATCAAGTCATTGGATTTCCAGTCCTTTTACAGTATCACCCAATGAGCGAATTTTAGATTTAATGATGATAATTTGTTTTTCAGGCTTCCCAGCTATTTTTGTCAACCGAGTCTGAATCTGATTTAGGTACGCATGCGTAATTGCAAAAATGTTTGTCTTGCCTTTGCCCCAGGTAGGTAATACGATTACCTACCTAATACATTTTACTTTGATGAAAAACTCGTTTTTCTCTCAATTTAAGAAACATAGCCGGTATCACTAATTAGCACTAATAACTCATTTACACCTACCAATTAATTACAATATTAGTACACAAAGCTTCGCCCAATTCTGCCAAATCGCGACCTCGGCTTGTAAGACATCTTATTGGCGATGTTTCCCGTTGACGAAAACCTAAATCTACCATTTTCCGACTTTATACCGAACTTATGAATTATTCAAAAGGGCAATCTTCGTATTAAAACTTGTCAACGTTAAACGATGTCTAACGCATATAGAATTACCGCACATGTAGCCCCTCTTAAAGAGATGTCGAGAAACCTAAAACAGGTACCACGATGAATTATTTAATGATAGAATGTGACCCCGGCATCAGTCGAACACAATTATGAATTCCACAGCGTGAATTAGAACCTCTTTTATAAAAGCGGGGCATCTTCACTAGCGTCGGTGGTAGTTCATGTCTTAACAAGCCTGTAAACTGAAAATTTTGTTTTTTTCTTCCCCCTTCTTTTCATACCGGCTTTTCTTATCTTCTCCCCCTGATCTGGGAGAAACATTATACAGAATATAAATTATACATGCAAAACCGCGTTCCTCCTTACCACGAGACCCTCCCCACCACTGTACCAGCCATTATGATAATATGTGTTTTGACTCCCTTTTTACCATATTTTTCGAAAAGGGTGGGGATAAGGTGTTTTCTGGTTTGGTATTACTTTTTTTTTTTGGCGTCATACCTTCCCCCGAAAAGAGAGAGATTTTTCTCACGGATTTTACGATTCCAGGGTTATAAAAGCCGCCCATTGATTCAATTGTGTTTTCTACATCTCCGAACTAACTGGACTCAAAATAATATATTATATTGGTCACGATGAGAAATATGTAAAGAGCAAGTATTTTGCCTGCGATTTGAACACAATCAAGGCCCAGAGTACCAGGAATTCTAGGTACCTAGCACCTTTTTTTATTTAAATCACCCTTTGAAACTGCACTGATTTTTTGGCTCACCCTGTATATGTCCCTGGAGTAGCTAGAAAACACAGACGTCCCTTTAATCTACGTTTTCTGCTAGATGGGCAAACCTCGATGAGTACATACTGAACAATCTTCAGGGTATTTTGACATTCTGGGCAATCGTAATACAGAAGTGGTAGGGGATTATGAATTTGTTAATTTTCTCAAAAACCTTTGAATATTTTATCAAAACGTAAGTATTCTGACGTTATGGTCTGCACAATCGTGTTTTTTGATTGATTTCGATGATGGTGGATGAAGATGGAAATAGACGGGCTGATTAGGCGTCGGCGTACTTTGATAAGGCACTTACACTTCACTTTGTAAGTAGGCAACAACCGATCATTCACAGGATTTGGTCAAATTTCCATCTCCCGTAGGATTCTTGAAGGCCCCTCTTGATTTCACCCCATCCACTGACGGGTATGAACAGGGATATGAAATTTCCCCGTTTCGGAAGAGAAGACGAATATGTGATGATTGAGTGGAGGAATTTGTTTGCCTCTATTGCGTTCCATTCCCTGAATTCCACTTCCCTTATCAACACATCTCATTTCAATATTGTCGGACGACCGGCCCCCCCGAAGTATTGGGTTTCGCTAATGGTCATCAGGCCTTCAACCACCTGCTTCTCATCTCGACACCCCACTTCCTCGGGGTATGTCGGATATTTCAATTCCACGATGGCAAGGACCTCATCTCGAGAAGTTCGGATCTGGGCATGTCCACTGCAAGGCAGGTATCAAAGTATATCATGAATTTTGGAAATCCAATCGATTTGAGTCAAATTTGGTAAAGAGGGGTTTTTGAAGTCACAGATCACGAATCTGAAGTCAGATTTGCAACATTCAAAATGGCGGACACAATTTTCGAAAGTCAATCGATTCGAGCCAAATTTAGTATTAAGGGTTTCTTGGGAGATTGACGAATCTCAAGTCAGACTTTCAAAATTCAATATGGCTCAAATTGGTTGACAGGCCAATTAATTCGTACTTCATAGTTCCTCTTCAGTAATGTACAAACATCTACCTCTATGTGATACTTAATTCTCACCGTTTTCGCGTTGACGTTTGCAGCGTGTGTTCCGGCGATCAGCTTGATCAGGTCTTCATTCCCATGCTTAGCTGCCCAATGAAGAGCCGTCTGGAATAAGGTAAAATACATTTATTGATGAGGTGTTTTATTTATGGAATTTAAATTAGATTCAACATAATAATATGAAATGTATATTATTTCATATGAGGTATGTGCACATGATTTCACCAAAACATTCAAACGTCAATTTTACTGTACATGACATTTGAGCTTCTGCATTATAGGTAATATTTCCACAAGTTTTTTTTTTTTTTTTTTTTACTAAAAGAAGGAGTTTAACATTTGTGTTTCTAACCAATCACAAGAAAAATTCACAAGAAAATTCCCTGTTCTATTTTATCTCGATTCAGTCTCACTCCAGGGGTATCTTGTGAATGTTTAATTTTGGGACACGTATAAAGTTGATTCTTCTCCAGGGATCTGGGCAGGAAAAAATATACAATTCACGTCTGAAAGTTAATTTCCCCTCTATTTTTTCTCAAGGGAATGTATGGATTAATTTCGTTTGTATTAATTAAACTCTGAATGGCTGAGACGCTTTGCTTCCGATTTTCAACACATTGCTTGGGTTCTAAATTCTAGTTCTACTTAAACCGAATCAGTAAAAACGAATACGATCGGTGGCCGTTACAAGTTGTGCAACAAATCGCACGTTTTCTCGCAGTCACGTAAAACTGGCGTAAAACAGGATGACTATCATTGGTTAACCGAGGATCCCCGCCGACATCAAATCAGCGCTAACCATCGCACTAATAAAACGCTACGTTTTACCGCTCCGGCCGTTTGATGATTTTCGTTTTACGACCCATTAGCTCAAAACTCCAGTTGGTGGCGGGGTTCGAAGCGATACATTGTAAGCCTCTGCCCTCACTCCGCAGGCTGCGATACTATTAGTTTACAGTCAATAAATTTAATCTTCTTCCAGCTTCATAGTAAAAATTTAAACGTGAACGAGTAGTCGGTGTTCGGTATCGCGTAAATTCGTACATGGCGGGAGATTTAAAAACCGGAATTGAAGACCGCCTGCACGATATGGAAAGATGGTCACGAGTTTAGCAAGACTGAACGTCCAACTCGAACTCTCAATTAATATTTGCAAGTAGCAATACCAAGTAAAGAATACACCTAGAAATACTGGAAACTTGGTTTCTAGCAGACAGGATACTTATGCATTTACTGACAATACTTGTGCAATGGGCACGGTTTCACTCATATGGAGGAAACTCGCCAATTACAATTGTATTACAATCGGATTTGTATTTTTAAATTTGTAAAATGAATATTTAATACTCATCTCTAACAATTCACATCAAACTCTACTCAATTCTCTATCAACGGGTGGCTAATAGGGGTAGTCAATGTAGTCTTGCAAGAATAACAACGATATAGATACAGAATAGAGATACAGAATTAGTTGTTTCAATTGCTAATGGCAAATTTGCGAAAACCGAGGGGGCTAGACAAGGCAACTGTCAAGGGTAGAAGTCATTGCTTGGGCGTGCTATTGATAAAGTACTGTGTGCGTTCAACCAGGTAGGTCTCAGGATCATTTCGTTTTGTTACGGATGGTTCATTGTGGATTTAGTAGTGACTTTAGAACTTAGAACATGAAACCATTTCCACGCTTTCGTATTTTATTCTAATTGACACTGAACGGACGTCTCCCACATGGGGGATATAAGTTCTCACGAGTTCTGCATTGGAGCAGTAACAGCATCTGCTCTTGCGCAAAATTGAAATCTTTTACGAACAATAAAAAACTAAATGGCCAAAATATTCCAATGAAATGCCCGTTTTTGGCAAGACGCTCGAAGGCGATTCCGTCACTTCGAACCTGAGCCCACAACAGGCACAGGTGCTTTCAACCGCGATATCTCGTCCCCATCAGCCCCCGGGGCGCGTCGGTTTTGAACCTTCAATTATTTAATAATATCCCCCTCCCTTCCCCAGGGCCATCCACCTTTAAACGTGCTACCTTATCTATCGATAGTGCCATTATCATAATTAAGGCGACGACGGTCGAGACCCATTTTAAGGGTAAATATTGCGCCTAAGAATAATTTTTTACCCCAAGATCCCACTATCTATACCCTTTTCCCCCCAAACACCAATTTAATGTCTTCGAAAAAAACTTTACGAAATAACACCTTTAAAAAAAAAAAACAACTTATAAAAAAATCAAACTCGACCGGTATCAACTCAAGTTTCTCGGTTTCTTATCGACCCCGACCTCCTACCGTCACCCCATCCCATATAATTATTGGATATTAATGCGGCAAATCGTATACCCGCTTCGCTTCCTGAACTTGACGCTCGTTATGAATGTGTAATTACCTGATCTCGAAACAAGTCTGTGAACGGTTATCTGCATAATAATAACAGTTTTTTCGGTTATAAGTTACTTTGAAGTTCGAGGATTTTTAACTTTCTGGGAAATGGATGATTTGATCGATATCCTTCCAAAGTAGTTGCACTATTGAAAATTCGATGTGTATTCCAAGGTATTTATCTCAGAATTACAATAAACGTCTGTGCATAGGATAGGAATTTAATCGAAATCAAAACAAGCCTTGGATAGTTTTTATAATATAACAACATATTAAGGCCTTCTTTCTAAAAAAAACGTTAAATTTTCGCTTCGGTCCATTTCTGCGTGTTGTAATAAACTTGAGGAAAATAACCAATGCCGTTCAGCAGCGTGGAATTCATACGATTTTACAATTAAAAACTTGCGGCCGGAGCTAATTTTGAGTAGTTACTTGAAAGACCTTTCCAGCCTCAAGACTAATTCATGTCAAATGCGTACTCGAAAACGAACTTGTGGGAACCTATGCTGAAAAGCTGTAAGACAAGAGTAGTTAAAAAAATTGTTCATTTCCATCAACAAAACAATACATTAACAAACAATAATAGTATTGTTTGTTACTGACGATGGTTTAGTAACCGAAACCGATCTAACAGTGTAGGTACTCATTTTTTAGAGGAAATATACAATTTTTTCAACTACTTTTTTTATTTGAATTTCTGTTCGGCATCTGCCATAAGGCAATAATATTAATAAGTAGATGAAAAATAAAATGAAGTTCCAACCGGTTTTCAATGTATTTTTGATTGGTTTTGTTAGGTACTAAGATAGCAATTTTAGTTGTCTCTTAACTGGACGGACAAACAGTGGCCCAATCAGAAATAATTTCCGGAATGCTGGAAAACGTTTCAATCTCTTCTATTGGGCCTAGCATGAATGTGTACGAGTTTGCGCCTTCATCTCATGCTCATATGCTGATTTTATACAGACTTTGACGCTCTACAACTTGTTTTTCTTGGTTTTCAGTTATCACTAACTGTTTCTGATTTACGGACTTTTTAACATGGGTCCTTATCGATATTTACCTAATATGCTTAAAATTGTCAATTTTCACTCGCCGATTTCGGCAACAACAATTAACCGAATGGGACGTTTGGGTCGTGCAATCGACGCAGAATTTGACGCTTTATTAATATGTATAGGAATGGTCATGTACCAAAAATCACCCGTTTTCGAGTTACAAGCGAAAAACGTCTGAAAATGTGGTGGTTTTTCGCCTCTTCCTTCTGAGGCACGAGGGTCTCGAAGGCGCAAACTAATATAAATTAATTCCAGGCCCAATTGAAGGGATTGAAATTTTTTTCAGTTTTCTGGAAATTATTTCTTATTGGATCCGTTCATTCTGTGGGCTATCAAGAGATGTGTCTAATTTGCGGCGGAATGTATAGGAAAGCGACCTTTGAAAAGGTTGACCGTAATTCCTCTGAGGTGACACACGTGTCGTGCGTATCACGACACAAGAAACTGTAACAGGATGAGTCGGCCGAATTTAGTGCGTAGAAGGGGGAAACGTATTTATGTTGGAACCGTTGAGAAATTGAATGGGTCCGGAGCGGTAAATTTGACAGAGGAGTCGTAGAGGGGCTGCGGAGTTGGTTTCAAATGGGGGAAGGAAAGTTATAAATCTTGACGGGGTAGAGAAGATAGAAGTGAGACTTAAGTTAAGGAGCTATTTAGTGACACGAGTTGACACAATGGATCAACACATGTCGCCCACAGGGTACACGTACATGATTAACAACGCCCTACCGCGTGTAAAGAAGGAATTTCATAATTTTCTATTTCTGACATGGGAGCGACTTCACGCTAAAAGTTAGTCTACAATTCACAGAAAATTTAGTTCTATAATCAAACCCGAGTCGTCAACTCAATTTCACACCAGAAATGTGGGCATAATGGATTTTCATACTTATATGGACCTATCAGTGGGTCGGTTCTCAAAAAACTCGAATTTCCGAAACAGTTTCATACCTACCAAAATCCAGACCATCCTGAATCCACTGCCAAAAGACACCAAAAATCAATAGGTAGATTTTACCCCAGTTTGGCGTATTTAAGATTATAATCGTTCATTGGGTTCAAGTGTGCTTTCATTAAAATATTTAAATATGAACTCGGATTTGTGAGGCATAAACATAAAAAATGG
The DNA here is from genome assembly GCA_963920205.1 of Stenodema calcarata. NCBI lineage: Eukaryota > Metazoa > Arthropoda > Insecta > Hemiptera > Miridae > Stenodema > Stenodema calcarata. The sequence goes on along the minus strand of OY986061.1, from coordinate 13,080,606 downwards.
TAGCTGGTTTCTTCCTCCTGTAGGTTGCACATGGAGCACATAGTACTTTGCGATTGTCTGTTCCATGGTCTGCTATTGAGCCCCATTTGATCGCAGCAAACTTTCGCCAAAAGCTTGTACTTTTGCTGCTCCTTTAGTTTTAGGTACCCATTTCACTCCCATCACCCTAGTATATCTGTTACTGTTCTGCCTCAAGAGCAGAACACTTCCTCTTTCTCTGAGCACCTCTAATTGCTCGATGCCTAGAGATTCCCAGTCCGTAATAGAGGTCTTCACCAAGTCTGCACTAATCAGATCGTGTTTTTCCGTCAGGTCCTTCCAAGTCTGATACCAAATTTCAGCCTGATTGTCTCCCTTGCTATTTATCGCGGCAGGCGGAGCGGCGGCATTTTCACCACCTTCAGTATAATGTATTATATTCATCATGGAGCTTGAACTAGGTGACATACAGAGTGTTTATGGTCTCCAAATGGAGCATGTACGTCGGCGTGGACATAGGGAGATCTAATACCATTTTAACGAAAAATCGTAGCAACTTCTCGGCCTCTTGCACCTCTCTGAAACACTTGCGCAGTATATTCCAAAACTGTTCTTGTTGTGGCATTAAAAACCTGTGGCTTGGCTTCGATTGGAATATTTTGGGACAATATATTCCACCAAGTGCTGATCAGGCTCAACTGGGCTGAACGAGTTTTTTGAGCGAAGTGTTCGTTGACTACTTTCTTAATACATCATTTACAGCATTGGATCGGGAGCGGTTCTGCATCAGTATTCAAATTCACAAAAAAGTCGCTAAATTTTATGCAACATACAACATACATATTGTCGTCGACGGTTTTTGTACAAATTGAGTTTTACTCCATAAGCTAGACAAAACGAAAACAAAACTCGGGACGTCCCTCTGTCGCATCCACAACGAACCCAATTTGTCTCGACTCCTTATCTCCAGACAACGTTACTAATGACGTGCGAAAGTAACAACCCACAGCTTGAAGGTTCTCAACACCGCATTTACTTAAGTTCCCGATGAATAATCGAGGATTTACGACTCCACAGAGCGTTTTATACACGATCCTACCCCTCCCTTACTCACCCACTCTTCGTTCACAAGATTCCAAATCACCTCGGATATATCACATTGCGGCGGATTAAAAACTCTCACCGCTCCAACAATGAGACGGTAATATTTCCCCGTGCCAAAATCGTTATTTTACCGGGGAATCCGCTACATCAATTTCCACGGTCAGGTTCTCGACGTCATAATTATTACGTTTTGTTAGATGAATGTTGTTTCCTGTTTCGAAGTTTCATCATGCAAATCCTTCGCGAGTGTCATTACCTCGAGTGTTCCGTTTTGAAAAACGAACCGCAACTCCGTTCGCAATTTATCAAAACAAATTAACTACTTCGTCGTTTTAGATGAGTTTTTTAACCGTCATAGGTTCATTTCCTTAATTACAACTTGAGACCTTAAAAGTCCGTTTCCTTATGTATTTTAGGTTGGAAGTTTTACCTTCTCAACCCCTTCCTGCCTTCCCCTACTGCAAAGAACGTCCTGTTTGGCATTTCACACGCTTCGCGGGGGCGAATACCGTATTTCCGGAATGAAATAAAATTAATGCGACCACAAAGGTTTGCAATTATACACCAGTACATCACCAGCGATTTGGAGACCGGAAAACATGATGATCACGTACAAAGCGTTTTATGAGCATTATCTTCTTTTATATTTTATTTTTTTTTTGCAAATGAAAGCTACTAAATTCAGAAACTCCTACCACGGAAATCGTCAGTCGAAGCGTATTCTTCTTCTGAATTCCTCGAGCGAAGGGTATAACTTCAAACACTCAAACCCCCGGTTTTGAGCCCTTACCTTGTTCTTCTCCTTGTTCAGACGGAGAAATTGTTGACTTGAAAAGTTGACTTAAGATTTTAGACAGAGCTGCATTTCAGCTTGAGACATGCGCTTAGATGCAAAAAGGACATTATAATTACATAATAAAATCTGATTGTTTGTATCCATATCCTTTTTTTTAGAAGAATGGAGGAAAACAGTGAAATGATTAAAACAATAAAGTCAAGAAAGATGCAATATTTGTGACATATTCAGAGTAAAGATGTACAAGATCTTGCAGCTTATTTTAGAAAGGACATATCACGGAAGAGGAAGGATAAGTTGGATGGACAATCTTAAAGAACGGTGGTTGCTGTTCAGAGCTGCAAGGGACAAAGACATTGACAAACTGGCCATTGATTAGATCTTGATCGTCCAATTATCGGCAGTTTCACATCACTAGTTTATCCCTTGAATGGGAAACATGATATTCTCAGAAGATGAAAGGCGTTGAAAACTATTAACGGAAGCTGAGTAGAGTTGAATGTTTACAGCGCCTGCGTGCTTACGTTCATGAACTCGGGATCGGCTGTTAATCAACGGGGGAGTGAAAATTTATGTGGAGGGGAATAAGAGTCAGAGTTGATAAGTGTTGATGGGATCTTCTCCGAGGAACACATGAACTTGGAGGGCTACACGTTGACAGTCTGGGATCAACCCTCGGTGGTGTTTAGAAACCGATAAATCAACGAGCTGTACCATTAAGGCGCTCGGGGTAACTCGAGAGAGTTTATTTATTGAAACGGAAGGTTCGAGTTCGAATTACTGGCAGTTAGTCATTTCATGTTTCTTCTTCCAGCTCACCTTTAGTGGATTTTTCAGTCATGGGGCCTGTAAAGAAAAGCCAGATTTAACGTACGGGTGGATTGCCCACAGTCGCGACTCCTTCTCGAGGGATGAAAGTAACGTTTCATTTTTCGGGGCCTCACAGAATTCAGGATCTCCGGTTCCCGAAAATTAAAATTTGAAATTTAAAAGAAGCTGAAATCATCATAGAAGAGCAAAATCTGATCCCAGATCAGCAGTTTGGGGTTACTAATGGAATTGAAACCAGTCATGCAGCATGATCGTATGAGCACATTTTCGAAGTAGCAGGTATTCGTACGAATAAGTAAAACAGGGGTAGAGAATGATTTAGAGAGACTCCAAATCCGTCTCCTTCATACCTTAATTCTGATCCTTCCGACTGGGAAGAGAATGATGACTTTCTTAAAGGTAGGGAAATTGAACAAGGTTTGAGGGCTGTGAATGACAATGCTGGTAGGGCTATCAAGTTAATTACGTAGTTAATTAATTATGTAGTTGCATAAGAAAGAATTGAAAAGAATTACAGGGTCTGTTACTCGTTGCTGCAGCATACAGTGCTTATGTACAATTTATCCTTTAGGTAGTACGCCTGGAAGGTAGGTAGGCAAATTTTATGTTTTTAAATAAACGAATTTCTCATGCCGCTGAACACAAAAGGTCCTCATTGGTTGAAGTCTAATTCCTGCTCTAACCGTCCAAACAGCTCCTTTTGCTGTCACTGCGTATGAGAAACTTTGAGCTAAATATTGTCCGATTTCGTTCATATTTTGACACAGCGGTTGTTTTGAACATTCGAACAGATTGGTGAACACTCCCACTCGCCACCTTACAAAGGGGACGTTTTCGATCACCCTACCTAAACACCACCTTGTACAAGACCTGCATTTAATTTTATTAGTTGAGAAGGTATGACTTCAGAATATGGGAGAACTGGGCCGGAAGATCCCTTTGCAGTTTTGTGAGTAGGGCACTGATTGATACAGGTTATACTAAGTCTTACAAAGTAGGTAATAAAAACGTTTCAAATTTAAATTATTTTCCGTTAATAAAATAACAACGGAAACAATTTGTTTAGTTTGATCGTAAGCCCACCGTGTTATTTTACAGTAGTAGACTCGTGAGGCAAAACATACAGACAAGAACAACCGTCATTACTACCCTTTCGGGATTAGTCCCTCCAAGTAATAGAGACAGATGTTCGAAACGTAAAAAAGCACTTTCATTAGACTCAACTTCAACAGTAATTACACTTGCCTTCCCCATTAGAATATGCTCCAGCCAGATTAGATGACATAGAAAACTGCGTTTGTACCCGGACTCGCGGCTTCACTAAAAGCAGTCACGGGCAGGTGGACCATCTCCACTCAATTGGGCATCACCTGCTCGGGAACGAAACTGATCAATTTGCCCTTCTCTCCGACCGCTGTAATGATGAAATAATAAGCGAACTGCTCCCGGGCCTCGCGGGACTCCGTTCGTTTGAACTTTCTCCGAAAGTTTTTCTTTTCGGACTGACGCTATTATAAATTTTCTTCTCATTTATTATTCTCAACACAAGGTTCAACCGACCCAATGTATCACACTGCGAGAAAGCAAGGGACGCAAGTCGAAAAATACGGTTTTGAGATAGGTCAAGTGTGCGATACTCCATCACCAGCTCTTCGCGTAGCCCCAACGGCCGTATATCTATGTGCTCTGGTTGTCGCTAAAGAGCAGGTTAGGACGTTGTCATTGTGGAAAAAATGTTGGGGAGTTGGCCCAACAAGGAGCGCAATATCCATACGGCATTTCGTCTCATTTTCAACACAGAACTTAACATTTCATTCTGTCTTCCAGAGAAAGATCAGTGTGAAGAATGTGCAGCGTTTTCAGAATAAGACCCCCGAAGAACGAGAAAGAGAAAGATTTGGTTCGTAGGGGAAAAGAAAATGTTATGAAGGCTTCCTCAGACGATCTTGCTATAGCTGCTTATGACCTCCAAGCTGTTTGCCAACAAGGATTATCAATGTTAAGCTCCTTTTTATTCTGGTCAAAATTCAATAATTTATGAATAATTCACTATCCCAGAACTTTACGGGTTCAGTAGACCCCACAATGATATTCCTAACTTTTTTTTTAACCCTAGGTCAAAAGAAAGGGATTCTAAACGAATTTTGAAATTTGAACAATGCACTTTTTACTTCTTGCTTAGATAAGGGCCGTAACTCACGAAAATGCAATAAAAATGGATTTTTTAAAGTTCATTTTCGGGGAACAAAAATGCAAACAGCCAAGATTTTGAAAGCAGCTTAAGTTTCTTACCAATGCAAAAACATCGAAGGATCTATCCAGCGTTTTAAAACGATGTTCTTCAATGGAAGAAGGCCAAAACCTTTAAATGCATATTAAAAAAATAAATCCATATACGAGCTCTAATTTATGAAACACTCAACAGCGAGTACATTCAGGCATTCATTCCACTGTATTAACTTTCCCGGTTCAAATGTCGAAATTACAATAATCGTGACGTGTACAGTTGACCGTACAGCTTCTCCAAGTCTGATTAGATATATCCCACACCGGGCTCCTGGTCTTATTACCGGAGAGTTGAAGAAAACTCCCAAGCTTCTCCGATTTCTCGCGGAACACGGCTGCACCGAACGCGAGGTGCATAACGAACAAAGCGTATCACGACCGGAAGGATAGTTTTTTTAAAGGAAAAAAGAGAAAAATTGAACGCAGTATCATTGTACGTCAGTTTTATACAATCAACGAACACAATACTTGGGATCCAAATAATTTTTTACGACTTCCTAGCTCGATTTTGGGCCTTTTGATGCAGAAATCTGATGCATCATATTCCTGCGGCTGTTACCTAGTTTTGTCAGTAATATGAACCGTTCAATTGTGTCCTGAGGGATACGCACTTTTCAAAACTGGTTTTACAAGGAGTAACAACTATCAGCAAATTAACACGGAGTTGTTGTAGAACTTGATAATTGGATTAATTAAGAATAAAATGTGATAAAGTGGTCCAATGAGCTTTTGGTGTGAATTATTGGATCAAGTTGTTATTCTTGACAATCGTACAAGTTGTCTAGTCGTTGATCGCACGCTACTTCATCCTGGTTGCGCCGGACCCAGTAAATCCCGGAGAGGGCGACTTGCTTTACGCTCTCGGTGAATGATGTCTGTTTCCAGAAATGTTGCCCGGGGTTTTCGGACTAGCTTGGGACGAAGCTTAAACAATACAAATCCTCTTCCTCAAAGCTCTTAAACATAACAGATGCCGGCCAAGGTGTAATTGTCGCTAATATATCGTCAGACCGGAGGGGCAAGCCCCCCTTGAGAACAAATGTGGCTCCTCCACCTTAAGCTAACGCCGTTTCCGTGTACTTCTAATAACGTCCTTTTGCCCTTCTATTACTCAACCCTTGGAAAACGCACCCCTTTCCCCCACTTCCCGGCTGAACTCCATTAATAGACATACTTTTAATTGAACCCATTTAAACCTGCGACATTTGTCAAGTGAGTGAATGAGAAATTTCGAGAGATTTTTTAGTTGCCTTGAGGCAGAGAGCTTAACAGTTACAAGCCCACCGTTTTAGAGTCATCCCTTCAAGTTCCAGGTCGGGGGCAATTAAGAGTTTCCACGGTAGTTCTTCTTACTCGTTTGCACCCAACTTTTCAACTGGTAACACGCCCCCACATAACTTGAATGAAACTACGTAGTGAGTTTGGCATTGGAAATTGGGGCTCGAAAATTTTGAAAGTCGACTCGAAAACGTCGAAAAAATCATATTAGATAGATAGAGGTGTTCATTTACGATGAGGCAAACCATCAAAAAGGCCAATAATGGACTCGAAAACGTCGAACAAATTTGATTTTCGATTTGAATGAAGAAATACTATTGAGTTCGATGGAAAATGAGGAGATTTCGAAATTCAACTCGAAAGCATCGAAAAAAGTCCATTTCCAATCAAGGTGTCCGTTTGAAATGACGCTTCGAAAAGACCAACAGACGACTCGAAAAAATTGTATTTTTGATTTGGATAGAGGAAGACAATTGAGTTGGATTGAGTCGTACGGCCAACTACCAACAAGTCGGTATTAGAGAGGAATCTACGAACAAAAACCTTTGAAAACGCCATTAATTGCAATAAGAGTAACACTCCAAACGCCTAGCTACGGTGGATTTATGCGCTACGGGGAATTTCCATACTTCACGTAAAATAAAAAACTGATGAATATTATTAAAGAATATTACCCTTTAATGACTAATTTATTGAACAAATAATCAATAGGTGTTTCTAGTTAAAACTAGACAACTGGCACTCGATTCCACTGGAATTTTCCATGGTTTATCGCTATACTGAAAGATCGTTCAAAGAGTCGGAAATTCGAAAACGAACATTAATATTCCCCAGGAGGAAAATTTTGGATACATAACCGCTGCACTTGGTGGACTACACTAGTGTAGGAATTATTGTTTTCCCAAAAACTGGACGAACAATGATTCTATAGCATCTCCAAGTAACACATCCTGTGTCCTTGTCAGAATGCAAAACAGAATACGTTAGGAGTCGTCTTGAAGTCGTCTAATTGCCTTGAGGACCTAATGCCTGATATCCTGCAGGTGTCGAGGAGCTGGACTCAGGTGGCTCCTTCGGTGGGAACTCCCGGGGGGACATCGTCAGTTTCCGATATCCCACGTCAGTTCTCACGGCCACGTGTGACCGTCGTCCCAGTTAATAATAATTAATAATAAAATTTTTACAGGTGATTAGTTTGTGGAAATTTCCATACCGCGAACCCTTTAGGCGATTTTGAGAAATCAGGGACAACAAGTAAATGTTAAAACCCTCCGGTAGTCGAAGATAAAATGTTCTCTTCTTGATTTATCGCACAGAATTATCCACTGATGAAATCTATATCCATGTATCTGAAATTACGCGGTTGAAACAACTCCAAAAGATGGATTAAAGCGTTGGAGGATTAAAAAGGTGTTTCGTAGCTGATATTGCCAATGACCAACAAATTCGTCAGTTGACTGACGTCACCTTTGAGTGGAGGTTTAATGTGATGAGTTGAACCGTACGTTACCAACATTATCCAAACAGATATCCGAAGCAACGAACGGGTAATTCAGGTAATATTTAACGTAGGTTTAATCCGAAAATTTTCATTAAAAATTCATAGTCATTAAGCATGGCTATAAGAGCGAATTTTCCAAGAAATGACTGGTTTTATTTAAAATGTCTCCATTCTACTGTCTCCATGGTCTGATTTTTTGCTTAGTAACAACACAATTTAAAGATTATTCAACGCCGAATCATAAGTTATCAGATTAGAGCAGATGAACCGTGAAGAACACCTCAAGTAACAATCACGTTTGTTTACCTTCAAAGATCTCCAGTTTTGGAACGGAATAAGATATCGCAATTCTGGCTTCACCGTCTTATTCAGCGTTGAAAAATCCATGAAAATCCATAAAATGAGGTGTTCTCGGTCCAAAAAATTTAAAACTCGAATTTCCGTGTATTAAGCATGGTCGGAAACAGATTTTGGTATACAATTTGTTTGCATATTCGAGTTGTAAACATTTTGAACAAGCTATTGTCTTCAAAAATTCGTTGAAAATTCTATAAAAATTAAAATCCAGGAGAAGAACTTAGCAATAACTGATATGAACATGTAGTAAATACCTAATTTTGTAATGAATAAAACGAAGAAGACTACACCTCCTAATATACATCAATATAGTTGGAATAATTTTCATATCTTGGTCGCATTTATCAACTGAATATCACTTCAGAACACTCAATAATATAAATAATTATTGATTATTCGTATTATTCATGTCAGCTCATTATCGATGATAATTCATATACGCTTGATTATATCAAGTTATGAATCGACGTCGAAACAAAATAATGGAACACGATTTCAAGTAAGCGATACGAATCACCCTTTCGTGTATCTCTGTCATCGCTATGCTAATGCGAATTACTTAAAAACCCCTTCAGAAGCCGTCATGTTCATCAACAACCGTTAACAATTGATAATTGAATGATTCGAAATCTCGATTTGAGTATCAATCGCAGAAAATCAAGATGTCGTAATAAAAAACCTCGAAGCGGCTACTTAAATCCCAAAAAGAGGGGACGAGGTAACAAAAAACGTGTACTATATGAATGAAATATAAATAAATAAAATTCCCACGTAGGACTCGACGAAAAAACAAGGCTTCCGACTTTTCGAAACATTTTTGACCGGATGAATTATTAATTTGTTGATTAATTTCAAGCTCAGTCCGAGTCCAGACGTGTGTAATTTTTATTTTTCGCTCAGAAAATCGCCTTGTCGAAAAACAAACCGTCGAAATTTGAATGAACATTTGCTGTTTTTACGATGAATAATATATAAAAACAGGAGAACACCGAAAGGCCGCCGGCAGTGCAGGAGACATTGTCGACAGGTGTAGGGCGATTTTAATGTTCAGTCGAACGCTAATCACGTCTTCCGACTTTGTTTGGTGATCCAAAGTAATGGACAGTAATGGTGAATTTTTAATTGAGAGAATATTTAATTATTCAAGTTATTTGCTGGGGAAGGTGTTGCAAGGGATTGTGTTCATTTAAACAGACTATGGGAAATCATTAAAGCACTGTAGTGGTAGCTATCGTAATTTGAAATGGACGATAGTGGGATTTAGATTAAAGAATAAATTGATATGAGACTCGTAGTAAGAAAACGATCAATATCACAAAAGCTTCACTGGTCATGGAGTCGGAAGACCAATAGTTAGGAAGATGGTATTTTGTGGAAATTTCTGTAGGTCTAATGGAGAAACTGCGAAGAAAATAATAAACCATTTATAATAATTTAAAGTCGTTAGTTAACGAAGTAAGTTGATGTGTAAAAACTCTGCAAATTCTTGACACAACGGTTTATTATCTTCCTTGTGCAGATCACCCTTCTGTCTATACCAGACTGTATTGCAAATCGGCACCATACCATATTCTCACCGTACTCATACCATACCATACGAATTTCTTTCCTATCATACCATACTGTGTTATACCTAATCATACATACAATAATATACCATACCATACTCATACCATGTCATACAAACCGAGTGAATATTGAAATGTCATCCATTTCGGACCTATATTTAAAATTTCAAGTATCTAGCTCATCATCAAAATTTAATTTGTTTAAACAAATAGGTATTATTTAAACAATTTTACAGACAAGAAACCGAGTGAATCCAGTTCTGTGATCCAGTTCTGACCTATTTTTAAAATTTCAAGTCAATAGCTCATCATCAAAATTTAATTTGTATTATTACAAAAAGGTATTATTTAAACAATTTTACAGATGAGAAACCGAGTAAATATTGCAATGTGGTCTATCCCCGACTCACGGATAAAATTTCTAGACTATAGTTTACCGGGAAGATGACAAAAGGTAGTTTTATTCTGGGCGTCTGAGGGTTGGGTGACATAACGGCCGTTTTCGACGCGAAAGATTAGTGTTTTTCCTAAACCTTTGCGCGCTCACTGTGAACGAACGGCTGGTCGCACAAAAATCCAATTGGTCTTAAAAGATTCGTAATTTTTCGGGTCATTCAAAAGTGATCTGAAAATTACACGTTTCAGTTAAATATTCTGAGATATGACATTGTCGAAATTTTAAATTTCGTTTTGAACCCCTTCCCCTTGACCTAGGGTTATGAAAAGTTTCGAGGACCATTGTGGGGCTGGTCCAAACCCAGAAACCGAATTTCGTAATTTTAACTCAACGCTAACTGGGCAAAGTGGCGCGGACGGCGTACGGCGGACGGACGGATTTTTTTTTATTCGATTTTCTGAATCTACGTGTCTTGAAACGTAAACCAACAAATTTTGAGGGGGGGTTAAAATTTTTTTTTCTTTGGGCGATTCCAATGGTTCATTATCGAAGATAATAAACCAAAACGTGATTTTCATTGGAACATTGATTCTATTAAATTGAGCCAATAGAATCAGGGAGTAAGTTTGGTGTCAAAATGCATAAAATGTTCATGAATTTTGGCACCTAACTTACTCCCCTCTATACCCCTACGCCTTCAACGTTGTTAATACAACTAACTAACGTATCCTGTGAGACATGAGTCATTCCTCTACCAATTTATGTACAAACAATGGTATGAGATCGTATGGCGGTACAAGGGCATCTCCTCCTACCAAAACCAAACAATTCGTAGCTCCTGGCGCCTCTAAACATCAGTAGCCAGTTCAGGAAACACCTTCATGTTTTCCTTACATTTGTAATCCAACTGGTATTATCACTATTTGCATTCAATAACAATAACTCGTTCCCATTCCTACGCCTCCCGACTCACGAATGTACCATCCAACTAGTTGGGCTATTACCATATCGAATAACATAAATAACCAGTGTAACCTTTCAACCGAGCCTACAGGTAGCCGTATTCCAAAGTAACAAAGAACGAGGAATTGAAATTTATCGTTATGATATTCCGGAGTTCGTTTGACCGGTGAGATTGCTTCTACTCATTGGAGAATCATTGACTATTAAAAGCGTGTTCCTAATCACCATAAATTTTTTTTCCTTATTTGTATATCGTTAAATTGCTTGGGCGAAGAAGGAGCTACCGGGGTTGTTGAGGGCTGAAGGATGTTCTTTTCTAATTGGAAACCCCTCAGGAGAAAAATATCTGGCCGTTCAGCAGATGTTGAGTTAGTGGTTACTTTGTCTATAATTTTTTCACGATTTCTTTGAGTTGTTACAGTAGACTAGCTGTTCCCATTGAATGGAACTCAGGCAAATAATGTAAATTCAACGGTTTTGTTTGAATCTGGTCTTAATTCTGTCAACAACAGTCATCATATAAGAAGACAAATGCTCGATCAATTACTATGCAGGACTAAGAGTTTATTCACATCAAATTTCGTCATAGAGGAACTTACCACTCCTTAATGTGTAATTCATTAATTTTCACGGTATAATTTTCAACTAAGTCGGAAACTTGGAAAAAAAGTCAACTACTTCTCTTACAAAATTGGAAAAGGGCTAATGACGTCCAGTGAAAGATGAGGAGAGATAACGAGCTGAAAAGATGAGAGAACAAGTAAGTAGCAACCTAACTTCACCCCCAGATGGTGGGGCTAATATGGATGCTAACTGCTTGTATTGACGTGAACGAACGAATGAATTCCGGTAGCAGCGAATAATAATAAGATGAAATGTTTATCGCTTGACAGATCGGTTATAAAATGTTGCGAGATCGGAGAGATTCGGCTGGATATTAACAAGTTGTCTCAACTCCTTGGCTTGTGTGAATTTGGAGCTTATTCCGGATGCGTGTCAGGCGCCAACTGCTAATTTCGCTATCGCGGGCGGAATTACAGATGACGTTAACTTATTTCAGGGGGCGGTCCAGGTTCTAAATATGGTTACATGTACGGCAGTTCGGTTTGATGCACAAGGATATAGATAGTATCCTCCGTCCTTTTCTTTAGAGGAAACTGAATGATTAGTGAACGGATACAATATATCCTATATACTCGTATTGCTATACTAAGGTAAGAATAGAATTGGACAACGCCATCTATTTCTTTCTGAATTGGGTCTCTAAAACCGCCACATTGCGATTTTCTTTCTCATCCAGGAACGCGGCTCATTTTTGACCCATAAACTTGAAATTTGGTGTGGATCTTTTTGTGGTAGATAATAGAAAACCCTGAAAGTTTCAAGTTATATAACTTTTAAGAACCCGATTTTTCGCCCTTATGATGTTCTTCTCCTTCTCCTGTCAGGAAAGGCTGCAGCCTCTCCACCTCCACCAATTGACTTGAAATTTTGCACAGACCTTCTTTATAACACGACCCAGCGCCATTTGAAAGATTTAAATCATTGCCTCAACCCAAGAAAATGTTTAGGAACAATAAACTGAAATTTGAGCTAATTTTGGTCACTTTGATGGGGTCCACATCTAGGGTAACTATACTAATGTATCTAAAAGTTTGCATGAATCTTTCAAATGACAGTGGATCATGGTAATAATGTTATAAGTGTTATCCTTGTGAGACCGTTCTGTTGGGGAAACGCCGGGAGTGGTGGGGGCTGGTCCGGACGGCCCTCATCTAGTGTAGTTCTATGAGCCGGCCAGGAAGGTGCATGTGTGAAAGTGTACAAGCTGGAAATGCCCGTGGATACATACCTTGCTGGCCACTGTACGCTGGCTTAATTATTTTGCTACAGGCGCTATTTGATGATAGTAGCATCACATAGGGAACTGAACACTTGTGGATTATTCTGCCTAATTATTCTTGCATATTGCCTTATACGTTTTGTTAGTTGCTTGTGCAAGTTAGTTACCATCTAGTTAGTAAAGTGGATATTATAACTTTTTCCGGTCGCTCTAGAATGATATGAACGAGGCGGGGGGATTTTTACACGGTGTGTTTTTTGTGTAGGATCCTACTTATTCCGTTAAAACTCAAGGGAAAAAATCGCGAACTCCATATCACGGGCATTTCTTCGCCGTTTCGGGCTAGTGGTCTGTCAGCAGTTAGTCTACCGTAGGAGAGATAATCTCCACAATGAAACTGAACCGTCTCGGACCGCCACCAGTTCTCATTTCAAAACTTTTTTTTCCTAGTTTTTTATCCCGAAACTCCTTCGTTTCCTCCACGAAATAATGGAATCCCGGTTGGGGAAAGAAAACTTCAAAAGGAAGGAAAAAAGGAGCTTGATAACCGTGTGGGTGTTCCTAATGAATGGTCGATAAGAACAACATTTCCTCCGCTCGTCGCTTTCATTTAGTGACCGCTGAAATCTTCCTGGATTTTCCTTTCAACAACTTCATTGTCCCGTAACCACACAAGTCATCAAGGATTTTTACCTCATCGTCTACGTAATGGCCATCCATTCTACCATTCAATCTCAATTATCTGCACATAAAGAGAAGAGATTGTGTGATATTATGTAATAGTAAACTGTATTGCCACAAAAAACTCATTACAAAATCAGAGTAGAGGATTTCATAAAATTGCACACTCAAACATTGGGCTACATAAGAAAAGTTACTAAATTCTGAGAGACTAAAGATTCTTTAGACTATTTAAGTTCTTCTTAAACCGATTTGAAGACCATACTTCTGTTCGAATCACAGTTCCACGGTTTTAAATCAGGATACTAAGAGCTAAAAGTGTCATGCTAGTCAATTGTCAGCTACCTTTCGTTTCAGAAAAGGGACAGAGAGTCCACGGATGGAATGTATCAGTAAATAAATTAGCATACTAATTTTCCACACAAAAAAATTATTTTCCAAAAATTATTATTATAATTTTTGGGTATGTTGGTTTATGAAGGGTTTTTGGGGAGAACTATTTTGTTTGAACGTGTACGAGGAGTGTAGAATACCATTAATCGTGGCCACTGCAATATACAATATAGTATAGAATGATTAAATAGTGTGGAGAGGTGGAGAGGCTATAATGAAGAGGAGTGGGGAACTTGAAGAAGCGCTTGTTTGTTTACGGTAACAGTCACGCTAAGCTCGAGGCCTCTTATTAATTATCCGAGGAAGTCATAAAGTCGGTCGGTTTCCAGAGAACCGTTTCCAACCAGTAAGCAACTGGAAAGTGCTCCGAGAGGAGGGAGGTAGCGAGTCAGAAACGCTATTAATCTTCACTCAAACGTGGAGCAGATATAGCGTCTTTCCTCGGTAGCATAAGTACCGTAGACGGGGTTTCCTCTAGCGCCGCAGGCGGACGGTTTCTGTCACCTTGTGCATCGATATTGACGTCAATTCAAACTTTATTATGACGTATAGAATGATACTTAATTATATACGAATTCCCTGAAGAAACTATCCTTTACTGTATTAGTCATTGGCATAACAGTTGTAGCAAATTAAGCCAAAAGCAGCTTTTAAGATTGTATCCACGATTTTTGGCAAATTTTAGAAGTTTTGGTATGGCTTTCTGACCCAATTTTCAGACATTCGAATTTGTCATAATTGTATTAGATACCTACTTGATATGTTCTTTGCTTGAACACAAGATTTCACTGTTTTAGAAGCTCAAGAAGAACCATAGGCAATTGGTTTGGTTTAGTCTCGAAAAACCCATTAAAGGGCCCTCGCACTGGCAAAAATTTCGTGTTTGTGCAAAAGTATTGTGCGAAAAATGGCGTTCAATATTTTTCTGGAAGATTTGAAATGTTTGCGGACCCGTCAATATTTTGTAGGTAGGGAGCGCGGTATGAGGGCTTTACATCGCGAGTAGAATCGGCACTGAAATTGTAGGGCATCATCCACTATACTCCCCATAAGTATGGATGGATTACTACAATATTCGCACGAGGTTACTACGAAATTCCTACGGGTATCAAACTCTTCAAGATCGGCCCGCGAAGGGGAAGGCGAAAGCGCGCATAATTTCCTCTCGAATTATTTCCCCTGTTGAGAAAATCTTCTGCGATTGCTCCTTCTGTGCAAGACCATTCAACTTCTGTGGCTCATCAAAACCGATTTTCCAAGCATTCTACTCCGATCGGAGGCACGCTCTATTCCTGCAGGAGCTCGAGGACTGGAAGGATCTGCCCAGGAGACTGATCAACTTCCGGGACTGGACACCACAAGCAATCACCAGCAGGTACCGGGTTTACTTACCGGTAGTTACCTGGTTAGTTCGGCATCGGCCTATCCAAGCGAACTACAAGCCGCCACATCTTTGAACCTCGTCAGACAGCCTGAAGGAACCAAGGAAAGAGACTCTCATCTCTTTCCCCACTGTCATCTCTACATCTCAACCCCACCATCAAGAAATCATCGAACCCCGCTTAGCAGCAATTTAGTCTCATCAATTTCAAATAATTCTAGTAAATAAACTGTTTATGAAAGTAGTGTTGATCTTAGAGCGTGTCCTTCCTTCACCTAGCTCCTAGTGTCCTTCCTTCAGCTGCCTCCTGGAAAGTCCTTAAGATTCTAGGTAGGTCCCCGCAGGAAGCCTCGAAGTTATCGAGGGCAAAGTAATTTACCCTGAGATGGTGTAATCCCACAGAAATATTGTGCAATATTTTTTTGTAGTGTCAATATTCTTGGCTCAAATTTTGAACGTATTTTTTTGGGAGTGTTTCGAATTCATCATTTTGTCTCATTACGTTTCTTTAGCACATTGATCTCAACAACGCGTTGGCAAATCCGATAATCTTATTTTTCGTTACATTTTCGCCAGTTCGATTTCAAAGGAAACCGAAAACCCTCCGAAAGGCGGAAGATCAAAGAAATTTTGTTGTCCGTTTAACACACTTGAGAAGTACTTGGGTGTGAAAGCGGTTTCAAATACCTGCTGATTTGGGTTGAATGGGCGATTTGGGTTGGAAACCTTATTGCGGGAAACTGCATAATACGGTCGGTCGACTCCAGTGTGAGTGTTTCCAAGCCCCTCAGGAAGCGTGCTCTTGTGAAACTCGAGTGCAACACAAACGACTGCCGCTCGATTTTGGCTCTGAACGCCGTGACCCGCAAAAACCTTCTTTCTGATTACCCATCTCAGCCACTACTTTGTGAGTAATCCCCAATTGATGTCTCTGTAGCGGGGCACGTTCTCTTTTTCTCTGTAAGATTCGTATCTTCTGGGCAAGAGAAAAGGCAGCGGCCTTATTTTACCTTTCCATGCACAATAGTCATTGTGCCTTTTAGAGGTTGAGGAGGGGGTTCAAACTGATTATTATCAAAATAAAATATTCGAGCTTCCCAACGTCTTTACGCGAGTCTTTTCATAAGCCCCCTCCGTGTTTTGCCCTTGTTTGTTGCTACCTTTGTAATTGAGATCCCGTCTGGGCACCCTTTCAATGGATATATGGTGGTTTCGTCACATCTTCCTCGCAGAATCGATCAATGAGGCAGCAAAGATTGACGAGATAATCAAGGTTTGGGGTTCAACAATATTCCAAAAAGGCTTTTGTACTTGACCGACAAATAAGGACGACGTAATGACGTCGTATCGACTGTGCAGGGGATATAAGCCCAATGTTTGCAAAACCATTGAAACATAACTAACAATCGCATGGGGTATGGTAAGATCGCTGAGGATGGCGTTGAAAATTCCACAAGTGATTCTGCACGAAATCCAACCCAATGTTAGGCGAATATTTTCCACTATGACGAGTCTAAAGCCTGTTTAACAGGACTAATCGACTTGAAATTTCGCACAGACCTTCTTTATAATGTGACCCAGAGCCATTTGAAGGATTTAACCCATTATCCCAACCCAAGAAAATTTTAAGAAAAAAAACTGTCATATAGGCTTATTTTGGCCACATTGACAGGTCAACTGCCGATCAACTTGAAATTTGCAGTGCATCTTCTTGGTGGGGATGATAGAAAAAATCCTGAAAGTTTCAAGTCGCTAGGTCTACATGGAGCTGACTTATATAACCAAAAATCCGGTTTCCCAAAAACTCTTCTTCTTATTCAGTAACTGTTAGGCAATGCTAAATCCTCTCCTTTATTCTTGCTTAATTTATTCATTTTATTAAAAAATAAATGAATAATTGATAAATGTATTAATATTTAATTTAATTACGGTTTTATGGATTTGTTTAATTTATTAATTTAATAAATTGATCTTATTCGTGCATATATGCAATATATTGGGTCTACAGGACTTTTCAACTTCAACAACAAAGAGATGTGATATCCCCCCAAAAAACACTCCGTGTAAAATTCACACCGCCTCGTAAATATCTTTCTACAGCAGCCAGAAAAGGTTGTGATATCCACTTTCCCCGCCCGCCTTAACGAGAGGTCCTAACATCTTCACAAGCACCGTACCCGTTTCGAAATCTCCTCTAGTCGCCATGGCGAGAAGATCATTTACCATATTATACAAGCTATAATTGTTTAAAAAGCCTCACTCAGTGTTATAGTTTTTCATATTGGAAAAGGGCGAGCGGGTAAAGTGGATATCATACTAGTGGATACTTTTTGCGGCTGCTGTAAATGATATTTACGAGGGGTGATTTTTACACGGAGTGTTTTTCGGGGGGAAGTGAGATATGCCCTTCACAACTCTAACACAGTATTTATATTACTCACAGCCTTGATATTATGAGGCAGTAGCCACTCTTAACTTCATTTACATTCAGACAAACAAGATCGCCGTCATCACCTGAGAATTTGTCCACACAGAAAACGCTTCGTTCCACTCTCTCCAACGGTAACGGCAATCATCAATTTTAAACCTCCGATCTCTCAAAGCGTGCAGGTTAAATCTGAAGTAAATAAGTAATAAAACTAATGGATTGAGCCTTGTAGAGAACGATCCCATTACATCCGAAGCCCTTAATGTTAGATTGAGGATGATTGTAGTAGGTTGTTAAAACGTGCTCAAGAGAGGAAGATTGGCGCTAGTATCCCAAGAGAATTTTAGATCTTGGGGTGCAACGGCCGATGTTTCGGGAAGGAACGAAAATTTACTCGTTTGGGAGTTTGAAAGACAATAAAATTAAAAAGGTGCTTAGCTCAGGGTTTTATCAAAGTCAAATGACGATGATACCTACCATTTGGAAATAAAAAATCATTTTTTTCCCCTATTTTTGTGGTTTTTAATAAAGGGATCAGTGAATGATGTTTGAAGTAATGAAATGCGACTTGTCATTCAGACTGCAGATCGACACAGGAAGGCGGTGTACATAGACATTAAAATGGCGTGCGAAAAATGTTGAAAAATCAAACTTTATATTGTCATTGACTCCTACAACAACTCGGGCGTATTAACTGAAAAACCAGTACAATTTGTAAGATAGTTCGCGGTTTAATGGCGGGCAGGAAGAGAGAAGCCGCCTCACTGAGTAGAGAGAGAGCACGAAAAGGAGACTTCATTACCATCGGGGCAACTCGTAAAAACGCTTATCTGTCCATTTGTTGAACAAGCAAAAGGAATTGAGACGTTGGCGTAATCGGAAGCCGACGTTTAGAAAAAAAAGGTTCAACACGAAGCAAATGGACGGGACGTTCTTAAAACAACCACAAAACCAGAACCGATTGTCGTCTTTGAATCTGAAATTGTTTGTGGGAAGAGCTTGTCCTGAGAGGGTCTTCATGTCATTCGTTGTCGTAATCAAAGCAATTAGCGATAATGGTCGCGTGTTATTAGCTGAGTGATTGCCCAGGTGAATAATGAGAGATAAATGGGTACACGGCGTTGGAATGGTGGAAAAAAGCAAGGACTTAAGTGTATGCCTACAGAGTCATCTGATATGCCAAGGTTGAGACATTCATACATTTTATGATAAACTTGATTTATAGTGAACCGGAATATGCCGAGGGTTGTCCAACTTGAAATCTGCGATCATCGGAATACCAAACCAAAACCCAAAAAAATATCAGTATGATATACGTAACCATCAAAGCTAAATTTATATATGTTTATGTATGAGTCATTCCAGACGATAGAATTGAGATAAAAGTTCAAATTTGCACAAAAATCTGTCTTGGCAATCGAAAGGCTAGGTTCGTTGATGGGCAGAATCGGGCCACTCTGAGGGGTTTAGGGGAGTTTTTAGGGGGGAGGGGGAGGGGGAGTTACTCATAAATTCTAAAAACGAAACAGTCTGCCAACTGCCACCTCATTTTAAAGGATTTTTTACGCTGAACCCGATGATGAAGTCTGCAATATCTTATTCCGATCTCAAACTCAAAGATGAAGATGAAGAGAGGGTGTTACTAGAAATGTTCTTCTCCATTCATCTCCTCTAATCTGATAACGGATTAAGATATCGCAATTCTGGCTTCACCATCGTGTTCAGCATTGAAAATTGGATTTCATAATTAACACGAACGACATTAGTTGTAACCTTCCTCAACTACATTCTTACTGACATTAAGGGATTGGGAAAAGCCTTCTGTTTCCAAAATAACAAGAAACTATTGTAAGACTATAGTGTGTAGAAAATGTTCCAAACTACACATTTTACTTAAAAAACCAGTTATTTCTTCGAAAATCTCTCTTACAGCCATGCTGCATGACGGGGGGTTTTTATTTTAATATAGGTATACACAATAGAGAGAAAGAGGTTCTGGCAAGATTCCCATGTTGATTAAAGAATACCGAACAATGTTTAAAGCAGGGGAAATAGCCAGCACATCATCGTCTTTGAGGACTGTTCCATGAAGGACACCCACGGAGTTGTAGAAGCTATTCAATTCTTTCTTTACGTGATTTACCTCCGATAAGACTTTTTTTCTACAATATCACTCTTCCTTCACTGAATTCTCCATACCCACTCAAAGATACTTCCCCAAAAGCTCATAAAAGAAGTCATAACATTTTGTCCTGGGATTTACGGCGATTTTATTACTTGCTTCTCGTTCACGGCTCCGAAAAGTGGAATCCGGGTAGGAATTTTTTCGTACATCCTGACACCAAGTGACGGGACGCCGATAAATTTCAAGAGGCCGCTAATAAATTTGAGGCGTCTAACAAATTAAATCCGTTGCCCGCGGTGACGGTCGGTGATTTTCGCTGAAGACAGCCGTAAAAGGTTGAAGAGGAACCGTCTAATCGGTATAAACCGGGTATAACCCCGATAATAAAACGGTCTGTCAGGTGGATTTATTGTTCTCAATGATTGCGTCCTCTGTAAGCAAAGCTACTTGACGACATTGCAAAATGATAGTTTAGACATGAGCAAAGCTTAGTGTTGACAAGCAGAGTTTGTGGATCTTGAACGAGAATACGAAAACGGGTTTCGATATGGCGAGAGCGTGTAGTTGAGGTTAGGATTATGGTCAAAATGCACTCAGGTTTTCAATGTCTAATTGTACTTACAGAAGGAAGGGCTACTTACTACTGATTAGGATGGGCTGAAAAACTCATTGTTTATTAACAGTAATTATCAATAATTAATAATAATAATAATCAATAACTAACGAAAATTATTAATCATCAACGATAACTATTTATAATTTACAATACTCCATAATAATTATTAGTAATTAATGATAATTCATAATAATAATTAATAAATCATTTAGTGATCTAGACAAAAGGGTGATCTGCACAAAGAAGATAATAAACCGATGTGTCAAATATTTGAAGAGTTTTTTTTTTAATTCTATTTTCTGTATCTACGTATCTTGAAACGTAAAACAGCAAATTTTGAGGAGGGGTATTTTTTTCTTGGGCGATTCCTAAGAAAAAATCTTCGATAATGAACCAAAAATCTAATGAAAAAAAAAAAAAAAAAAAAAAAAAACCGATTCTGCCCATCTTCGAACTGCCTTTCGATAGCCAAGACAGATTTTTGTGCAAATTTGAACTTTTTATGTCAATTCTACCGAGAGTTATCGTCTGGACTGACACATACATGTACGTATTACGTTTGGTGTCTTTTGGCAGTGAATTTACGGTGGTATGAAACGGATTTTGGTATACAATCGTTTCGCAAATTCGGGTTTTAAACATTTTGGACAGAGAACCATAGCTTCATTTGCTCAGAATTCCCTAAAAATGAGTTTTTTCACATGAAACGATTATGCATTTTGCAGTCAGGTTAACCTTCCGTTCCTACCATATCAATAATCGCTGCAATCCAATTAATAATTATTGTCAGCCAAATAATTAACGGTCCCAAACTGCTCTAAACGACTGAAAAATCACTGCTATGAATAAAATATTGGTCCATGTCAATTTGATGACTACCTACTCCAAACATCTAAAGTTTCGTGCTTTCATCCTGCATAGTATGCAGTATAAAAATTGACATGGACCAATATTTAATTCATAGGAACGATTTTTATGTACTTGTATGACTATCTTCGTCTTGTTAATGAACAAGACGATTATATAACTGACAGAAGGCACCGTTTCGATCGTTGGATTCACACCATCTTCCAGTATTCTGACACTGCCCATGTCCAACGGTCATCGCCTGTCCATGTAACCCGTTATGCGTTGATATTCTGATGTCCTGGAGCGTGGACGTCTCCATGAAACGTTAACACCATTAACTGCCCGTTGCACTTGTGACCGCTCGCGAGGTGACCCCTAGAAGTTGCACATTGCTCGTTGTCGCTTGTCAGGGATTACGTAGTCCAAGAGCGTGAAGCCGGCATGTATATAAATTTCCCTGCAAATAGGTTATGCCCTTGTCTCCTGACATATTGAACTGTGAACCCACCAAATAACTAGTGAGACTCATACGTGTTCAATATAGTGCTGACCCGAACCTGTCAGAATACTTGTAACATAGTTGTCGTAACGTCGAGAATCGGTGTAAGGGATGAAACGCAATAAAACCGCTCAAAAGTTCGTTAAAAATAACAAGAAAAATACGAGGCTTTTGTTACAAAAATAATGCAGAAATTCTTCCATCACTTACTGTCTTTAGGAGGGCGATCTTTATTTGGATTAATGTTCTGTATAGTGAACTGGCTGGTCCTACAATGCTCCGGTTGGTCTTGAAATAGTCTTACCGATTTTTCGGACTTCGCATTTTGAAAATGTCAATCCTTATTCATCAACTATTCCCATTCACGAGCGATTTAAGTGGTTCATCATTAAAACGATGAACCAAAAATGAAGCGAAATACACAGATACAGAACCTAATTAGTTGAGGCTGTTGTCAAGGTAGGCTGGGCTACAAATCAATGGAGCGATTCAGCAGGATTAAGTCGCCCAGTGACCAATATTTCTTTTGAAAGGCGCGTCTTCATCCGTAATTGTTTGTTTTCGGTGATATCTCGAAAGCTCATCTCTCGGAAACCGGGTGCAGCCCTCCAGCATTCCACAAAGTTGTTTACAAGTCTGGACATGTTCAGGTCGGCTGCTGAGGAGGAAAAAAACAGCTAGAATCTCGAGAAATATCTGGAATGGACATTAAAGTCGACACTTACAAGAGCGTCAGGTTACTGGAGGTGACCTTCCATTCATGGTTAGACCTCTCAAGCGGTTCACATATTCGTACTTGGAAGCCCTGATAATCGCTCTTCATCCTTCTACGCGACTCAGCGCTTATCTGGCCTGCAACAGCTTTGACACCCAATCTGTATGTTCCCCGCTAAAGCTGTTGTAAAGTGTCTCTCAACTCTTCGAGACATTTCGGTCGAAATGACGGACAAAATGACGTAGCGCCATGATGAATGGACTCTGGATGTCCAAGTTTCTAAATGTAAATATATATGAAAGCGACCGCCAGTTCTACAACTGATCCCCAGCTCAGTTTACATAATAGTGTGCGGCTTTTAGTGCCAATTGAGGCCATGGAATCTTGAACAAAACCAAGATTGATCAATTGTTTTTCATCGTCTGACAATGATTAAAGTAATCCAGCGTTCAAAAATGATTCAGCCAGATTAGATTGTGGGAGCACAACACATGCCTAGCTCTGCTACTCAAAATAGGGACGGACTAGAAAACTTGATTTTTAAATACAGGCTGTTACTATCCAATCAATTTACAAAAGGCCAGAAGAAGGAATTCTGAGTTTACAAAATATTTTCTACTCTGTAAACGCGTTGAGGTAGAATCATCAAAATAGTTTTTGGGTTTGAGGTTTTGAAAACATTTCAAATTTCAGCGTGGTATTTCGCTCTAGAAAAACGGTTCATCTGTTATGGAACGTCAAGTAAAACATTATGTAGATTTACATTTGGACGTATATCGAAAAATAATGCAAATTGGTCAATGTTGGTCAAAGAAAATACCCCAAAAACTATGATTTGGTCGATTCAGTGCAGAGATATTTAACAACCATTTGCAACCGAACGAACGCGTCCGGTATTCGTCTCTCAGGGGGACATTATAATATAATTATGATTTCTTTGTGTATGATTCCATTGTATGATTCCTTTTGAAATCTTCTCCTTTAGGACTTGTAGGTTCCAATATGGCGAGGCGTCGACACGTCACTAGTTGGTCTAATATTTCAGGGTGAATCAGGATAAACTGTAAATAAAAATCCAGTCATGCAGCATGGCTATAAGAGCAAATTTTCTAGGAAATAACTGGTTTTATGTAAAATGGATACATTTTACAGGTTTTTGTTTACAGATTTTGTCTCCTTTGCCGAGAGACATCTCAGTTCAAACATTTTTCAACGCTGAACAAGATGGTGAAGTCAGAATTGCGATATCTCATTCCGTCATCATATTAGAGCAGATGAGCCGTGAAGAGCATCTCCAGTAACAACCACGTTTCTTCATCTTCAAAGTGGTTCTGTTTGAGAACGGAATAGGATGTCGCAATACTTACTTTACCATCGTGTTCAGCGTGAAAAATCTTTGAAACCAGGTGTCACTTGTCAGACTATTTAATTTTTGGAATTATGGGTAATGTTTCCCCCCTTAAAATTCCCCAAAACTCCCCATAGAGCAGCCCGATTCTGCCCATCTATGACCATAGCCTTTAGATTGCTAAGACGGATTTTTGTGTGCAAATTTGAACTTTCTACCTCAATTTTATCGAGAGTTACGGTCTGGAATGACACATACATATGACTTTTGGTGTCTTTTGGCAGTGAATTTAGGATGTTCTGGAACGGGTTTTGGTATGAAAACGTTTTGGAAATTCAAGTTTCGAAAATTTTGGACCGAGAACAATAGCTTCCTTTTCTTCGAAAATTCGCTAAGAATCCATCCTATGCCTCATTATGATAAAGTTTGGTTTGTTCGCACATAAACACTCGTTCAGGTGGCACTAATTCTCCTAAATACACCAGTTTCAGACCTGTGGTTTGAGTGAAGAGTTCGATTCCCGACGAGTCCCAAATTGAATGTCCACCGCTCGCAGAAGGGAAACATTGACGAAGGAAGTTTGGCCCTAAAGAGAACCATTTGTTCCCACCGCCAGAGCTTTTTTTCAAGTCTCTACAGCGATAGCGGCTAACAAACCCCAAGAGCTGGTTATTGATCAGACTTGGAAGGCGAGCAATGCATCAAGGTGGCTAATCTTGCGGACCCCCGCCCCGCCACACGCCTTCCAATCTCTCTTTTCTTCTTTCCATCTCGTCCTCCCTCTCTATTCAACTAGACTTATTTGTTAAGCCGTCGTGGTTAGAGAACTAAGACATGAGTTACGGCTTTGGGTGAAAACCCGCGAGTGTAACCAACCTCCACGATACATTCCCGCTTCCCACCTATCTTCTTACACCTGCACAATCGCAATTACTAAAGTAAGATTTGTTTTAGGCCCGACGTTCGCTGCTCCCAGTTCCACGTATGGAATCCGATAACGTTCTAAGGGAATAACAAGGCAGATAAGTTCTAGAGTGAAACCGTCTACTTCGATTTGTACGATGGTTAAGATACACTTGAGTAATGTATTCGGTCACAATATTACGACCAGGGGACTGTTGCACAATAATTTACTAACTAATAATAATAGTAAAACTACACCGAAAAATATTAGTCATGATCAGAGATGGGCGTATTCATATTCATAAATACATAAGTCGTTTTGAAAATACGGATTTTTTGAGTGTCACTCAAATGTTCCAATGTTGCAATGAATTTTATCTGAAATTAAAGATTTTTTCACATAAATTCACATTTTTTTCGCGAATTTTCCCACAATTAAGGTCTTATTGTGAGTTTTTGGGAAAATTCACAATATTTTGTGAATTTACTGATTTTTTTGTGAGTGTCACTAAAATTTTCCTAAATTACAATAAAGTTTACTGAAATTCAAGATAGTTCCACATAAGTTCTCCTTTTTGTGTGAATTTCCCCACAATTAACATTTTTTTTTTTTATAAATAATTTTGACATTTATGAATGAAAACATCTTTTACTGTAAATTTGACTAAAATGTTTACTTAGTTATTTTATAGGTACTGAGGTACAGAAATCAACATTTTTTACAAATAAATTCCAGTGCAATTCACATTTTGGCAAAATTCATCCATAAATGGCAAAATTATTTATAAAATTCACACAAAAAAGATGTAAGTTGTCAGAAAATTCACTGAAAAAATGTGAACTGTGGGGAAATTTACATAAATAGTGAATTGTGGGAAAATGTACAAAAATAGTGAATTTTTGTATAATTTATGCGAAAAAAACTTGAATTTCAGGTTAATTTATAGTATTTAGTGAAATTTTCAAAATATTCAGTAAATGTTAGTAAATATCACAAAAAAGTAAATTTCTGGGAAAATGCACAACAAAAAGAGGTGAATTTGAATCCATATTCATTGATGTATACGTATTCATATCTGTATTCGTATTCATGTTCATATCTGTATTCGAATATTAATTCATAATATGAATATGAATTTTCCCAATTTTAGTCGTACTCATATTTATGAATATGAATACGCCCACTGGTCGTGATAGTATTAGAGAAGTTGCTAATATTATTGGTGATATTCTTATAGTCTACGTACCCTTGTAAAAAGAGTTATTAGTGCGAAATAATGATGGAAAATTTACTGAAGATAATAATACTTTTACTCGACTCTGAAACCGCCGCCATAAAGTTTATAAACCCAGAATGAACTTCGCTTTTCTTAACGATTTCGAGTTCAAGGAAAGCTTTCAGATGCCTCCATGTAAAATGCAGTTCTCAGTGGGTGAAATCGGCCCTCTAATTGCACATTCGTCTCGTCATTAAGCGTACAACAACAATTGGGTATTACGATGCACTGGAGTGCACAAAAGCACGGTTTGACGCGCTGCCAAAACAGTCGTCACAGCAATCAACGTACGACTATTTCCCAGAGTTGTTACGTGGCCACAAGACTTTCAGGAAGAAGTCATCAACTTTCATCGTACCGCTCGTTTTCCACGTGTAATAGGAGCAGTCAAGATTGATCACACCCCCTCGCCATGAAGCTGCTTTTGCCGATCGTAATGGTAATCATACTTCGAACTCCATGTTCATTTGCGGCTCTCGTCGCCAATTTTTTCATGTTAATTCTAGGTGGCCAAGCAGTGTTCAACAAACACATCCTTCTTTAACTTCACTTTATTAAGGATGCACAGCTTCAACTTCCGCTTATCATCGCGCTTCATTATAAACGAAAATAAATACAATATGAACGGATAACAATTTTATCACATTTAATGTAGGGTACGCGACGCCATAGAACCAGTCAAAACTGAGTTGGCAGTAGGCTGTCTCAGCTGCCTCGCATCATTATACCTAATCAGCTGGACGGCCAAATTCAGTCATTTTTCGCGTCATCCTAATCAGTTGACTAATGTTCTTTTTTGAACAAGAAATGAATTTTGTAAAATTTCTCCAATATTATCACTGACTTCTGAACCGTTGTGCAACAGAAATTATTGTTAGGAGTTATAATATTAGGACTGATAGAATATTGCTAATAATATTGGTGTACTCGACAATAGGCCTTTCATGTAAAACAAGAACCAAATTGTACCCATTTTGAAATACAGCTCTAATCCAAATGAGTGAGCTCTGCTGGTGTATTGTTTAATGAAGCAGAAGGATTTTGTTGACGCTTGTAAGTCAGAAACCAATTCTATGAACTGGCGAGATGACGAATTTAATAGAGCTTGAAAGGGACCTTTGATTAAGGTCCCTAAAAACGAATTGTTACGCAGAAACTTTCAAATAACAATCTTTTGTTTCAGGCACTTTCAGAACGGATTTTAAACCGAAAAATAAAGCAACTCGGAGTAAATTATTATACAAGCTCAGAAAACCCGGGATTTTTATCATGAACCCTGGAAGGGGAAACCTAATTGTCTTAAAAGGAGATCAAAAGGCCCCGTTCCGACGAATTATGCTCACAGATACGGACTCGGGACCACTCAAGGGGGCACAGCGCTCGACCACTGGTTAGGAATCCGTTCGCAACGACTGGGTTAAGATCTTTTCTCCGTTAAAAAATCCGCTGGTGAATACTAAACGGCGGGGCTTGTGCAAAAGATGACGGAAGATTAGGTTGCTGCGAGGGGGACGCTGGATGTTTGTTTCCCACAGGAGCTGTGCAGTTACAGTTTCTAACAAGCAAAATGGAAGCGGCATTGGAGATGCAGGATGTACACCGGCTCACATAGGGACTCGTTATTCATCTCAGGGATGAGTGGCAAATTGTGACGGTAGCCAAACTGTACGAACTTCTTCCAAAGACTCTACGGTAATGTAGTTTGCAATCTTTATTCAACCCTACGCACTTCCACCCGGGTTATGAGGAGCTAACGAGAGTTGGCAATTCAATCCGAATGATAGAGTCTGAGGTGGTCCTGAGTTTGGTGAATGGTACAGGATATCTAACAGGAAATCCGTGCGCAAGCCAACTCTAATTGTACAGAGCTACCGATCCGGCGGTAGAGATGCCCCTGCTAACCGGGAGCTGATCATCAATAAAGGCCACAATTAGGGGTGATGGCCAGACACGGACAATAACCAATATCAAGCAGGCTCCGTCAAGATCACTATCGGACGCTGAGGTTCTCCTCGAGAGACAATGGCGCGCCTGTGTGGCCCCGGGATTGAAACATCCTGGCGGGGGCCGATTCGCCCACCCCGGCGATCCACCGGCTTTATCGGGAGCTTCACACCGAAACAGTATGATGTTGAATAAAAAGTTAAATATCACTTTACATGTAGATTGAACGATTAAAATATGAAAAATGAAACGATGAAGATACTCACGTACTGCGGGGGAAGAACACGGCACATGGAACAAACAATATCACAGATTAGCGAAAAATTGTCATTAATACAAATCGATAACACAGATCTGCAAGGATTTGTTATTGAACAGCTGGAGGTCATTTCCGAAGTAGTTTTCTGCGTAGAATCTGAATCCAAGCTCAGAATTGTCCTATCACCTCTGAATTTTGAGAGAAGCAGAAGAGATTTTCGATATTTGAATTTAGGTGCTTTGAATGTACGTTGGCTAGTTTTGGTTCACCCTGAGTATTACATACCTTAGTACCTCCATAGTCAACCCTCAGCTAAAAATCGCCATAATTTTTCGAAAGAAGCATCTTACAGTATCATCCAAAGTCTGATTTTAAAGAGAAAGTCTAGTACTAGATGGTGTAAGTTGAAGAAAAAATTAGACAAATTTTGGCCAGTCTATATCTAACCTCAAAAATAGCCAAATTAGCCATTTTTCGTGCACATAACCTAAAATATCTCGAAATTCAAACGTGATAGGAAAATTCTGAGATCGGATTCAGATTCTACGTAGAAAATTACTACGGAAATGACTTCCAGCTGATCAACAACAACCAGAACCCAATTATTTGCAGATAATTATAAGTATTGTAGTATTTATTACTCTACATACTTCTTAAGAGAAACAATACCACATAATCAAACAAGTATCGATACTAAAGTTATGTTGAATCATATATGATATTGAATTCACAGGAAGATATAGTTTCCAATGTCTGTTTGCCTCCAAGGATTTTAAACGTACGATGTAATTATTCGATTTTCGAACTAGTGAAATTAACAACACAGAAAAAAGTGAGGAACAAGTCGCTTATGTAAGGACCCACAAGAACATCTCTCCTGCATCTAATTCGACAACCTTTTACAAGGAACTGCAACATCCACCTGAACTGAGAACTTCTTTTTTTTTTATCGAACAAGAATGTTCCTTATAAAGAAACAGCAGGTGGTCTTAATCAAATAGCAGATAGAATCGACGGCTGGTTTGGTTAAAATGTTGGGACATGAAAGAGGCAATAGTTCGAGTAATTGAAAAATGTGATTAGGAGAATCGCGCAGGTTTTTTTTCGCAACCAGGGTCGTCAGATATGACTTTATGACGTGGAACGAATGCTAAGGAGAGATATTATTCCAGCAGAGTAATTACAGAGGTAATTTACAACCTAGCAACAACTATGCACCTAATTATGTTTAGTCAAACCAATTAAAGTCGGCATAACTCATTGCTAAAACGAGGCTTAGCCGATCCCGAGTGACATCTGGCATCGGAGGCTAGTAATTATTGCGCATGCCCACTCAAAAATGAAATGCCTTTTGGGGGCAGGGGTGTGAGTAGTCCGGCGGTTAATTATTGGGTATCATGTTGGCCAACCTGTCGGGAACCCGTGGACATTATCATATGATTAGATTCGTCTATGGTGGGAGAAGGACCTGGAGCGAGCCACCGATCCTCGTATGCCTCAAAGGCATGGTAATGATGGGTATCGCTTGTACTTGGCTTATCGCATTTCGAGCATTTTATTAGCCGTTAGATCATTAGATAGATAGTGTTTTAGATATTTTTTCGAGTTTCATTACTATCAAGGGCAGAATCAAGATCTCCACTCTTCCTTCGACGGTCTCAATACTAACGATCTGATACTTTTAATATATGAATAAACCTCATTCTACGTACATGGTTTGGTAGAATCTAATTCATAGAGGGAAACAAAAAAACCGTAATCAATCACGTTAGTTCTGTACCAGTACAGGCAAGAGAACCAGAGGTGTGAGCTGTTCAACATGTGGTCGATGTCGGTACTATCAGTATTTTCCACTCTACATTCGGAGAGTAGATTGCTAACGTTCGCGTATCCAAATAAAATACCCTCCCAATACTCATTAATCTGTTAGAGGAATAACACAGTTGCCCATGTATATCAGGCAATGCGAGAATAATAAATGATAGAGCCACAAGTGCCAACACTGCAGCTATTTAATAGCCATAGTCATAGTTAAAGTCGTATAATATTGTGTCTGTTGAGTAGAGCAACTCATGCTTTGCTTCCATTCACATCTACATCACCGACTAGAGGCGGCCTTCCGCTCACATTAGCGGACGCTGGAAGCCGTCTGGGAGTAGGTAGGCCATTCGCGGGGATTTATGCGGTGGTAAATCTGACAACAAAAACCTTCCTCGGAGAAAAATAATTGGCGAGGCCCAGGGAGGGAGGGTAAAAATGAAATAAAACTTATATTCGCGCGTGGTTTTATCTGAAAGAATGATCCGAAACTTGTGTGGAATAGAGGGAGTTTTCATCCAAATGAGAAGTTGGGACGGGTCTAAGGAATATAAAACAGGGAGTAGACAACACGGGGGCTCCAGTTCCCGGGTTATGACGGAGCGAGATCCCTCGGCCGTGAGTTACCGTTCCGATGGTAGATATGATGTCTGCCTCTTTCGTCCAGAAGGACGGAGGGGGAGCGAAAGATGGATATTTGGGCACTGAGAAGGGGGCAGTAGCTGAGGCTACCTCAACTCGACCTTCTCATTGTCGTTTTCTTTATTATACGGTTCAGATCTGAGGACCCAGATAGCCTTCCTTCCTTGATCTATAACATCCTGGCTCCAGGAAGAAATACGGCAAGGAGAGGTCGGCGAAGGCCCTACCCTTCTCCGGGTTTTGGCAAACATTCCACCCCTTCCGATTGCAAATTTTCTGTACAAATATTATGCAGCAGCTTTATGTCGTAAATCTCTTCGATGTAATTCGATGTAGACCTAGTCGAAAAGCAGCGCATAATCTTGTCCTTCCAAATCAACATTCCTGAAAATTTCCTAGTCAAAAAACCGTTCTTTCCATGACGTGATAAATTTCTATTAATCTCACTACCTTCCATCCATTTTCGAGTCAATCAATTCGGAATTTCGAACAACTAGATTGGAAATGTTTCTTTTTTTCATGACTCAACAACCCGCTAGGGATCAAGGCCTCCCTAATAAGATCCACCAGTCATCTCGTTGCGTTACAGCTGCTCTGCAGTATCGAACTCCTAGTAATGTACGGCGTCGAACTTCATCCTGCCAGCGCAGTCTAGGTCGCCCCTGTCGTTTTGTGGAGTGGATTTTCTTGGGATCGAATCAGGAGTCATCCTGGCCTGCCCAGCTGAGACGACCCAGCTTGATAACATGAACATCACCATCTTTCTATAGTGCCATGAGCTCTGCGTTGGTTCTAATACGACAGGCCAGATCGTTTGGAACAAAAAATGCTCCAAAGGCTGGTCCTAAGAGCATCCATCCACGTGTATTTACTCAGGGGGTCTTCCACGTGGGTTGGTTACCATGTACATTGTATTAGATTCATACACTATCAGTCCCATTCCAGCTGCTGCTCTTCTCAAGCGGGAGAACGCTGAAGTCATGGCACTGAGGCTCCTCCCCACAATGTCTACGTCCATAACCAATCAGCAAGGTAGTTTCCAAGGTAGCTGGGAATATAGTCCTGTCGACTTGGATGTCGGACTCGCTTACTGCACCTTCCAGAGCAAAATTGAATAAAAGGCATGCAAGACTCTCTCCTTGTCGCAGTCCTTGGTGCGATTGGAATGGGTCAAAGAGCTCACCATGGATATTATAGTTACCTGGATCAATCTGTCAAGCTTGGAGGGTATTCCCACATTCAGCATGACTTCGTAAAGCTCTTCTCGTTTTACACTGGCATAGGCTGCCCAAAAATCGACGAAAAGGTGTGTTTGGATGTTGTATTGTCCTCGGGCACTTTCCAACTTCACCATCAATGAAAAGATTTGGTCTGTTGTGATTTTGCTTTTCATAAAGCTGGCTTGATATTTTCCAATTTCTCTTTCTGCGTGAGGGAGTAATCTTTGAAAGAGTATGTTGGACAGAACCTTATATGCGCAGGGCAGCAGCGAGATCCCTCGGTAGTTCCCACAATCAAGAGTATTCTTGTATAATAAAAATGTGTAAATAAAATGTAGTATTTTCAAACCCGATCCAATACCCAAATCTGATTTACAATTACGAATTACTTATAATACAGAATAAATCAAATGAATCCCACGGAGCTTTATGAGCAACCTGTCGGATTATGGGAGCCGTTTATCAGCATATGGCCTCACAGTTGGCGTGATAGGGTGGGCAAACTTAATTTCGAACAAATTGTGATCCTCGATGGTATCTCTTATTTGTTCTGTTATTGACTCCGGGTAGTGATTCAATAGATAATTATATTCAAGACAGAGGGCTTTTTTCGTAGTTCGGGACGTCAACACCTCAAGTCAGTTCAGTCAGATACAAGATTAAATATCATATTATTACAGGAATTAGAGGATAGATTGGTTTGCAGATTTCTGTCCTTCTAATAAGTAGAATCTACTCGTTAGAAGGACCTAATCTGCAAATCTGATGATTCATTTTTAGTGGTTTTTGGCGTGTGCGCAGAAACTGCTATTGATCCGATCGTGAGGATCTAACCTGTGCGATCACTAAAACTGTCATGAAATTGTATTAGGTATTTTTGGAGTTTGTCATCATGTCAACCTTCAGGAGGTAGGCATTTCAAGTTGGCGTTTACAATGGGATTTTGATGAAATTCATTTCGGGCGAACTGAGAACCAGTTGTGATATATTCCTCAAATCGCAGTCCGTTGGATGTAGTTCTTACTTGGATTTGTTGGTTACATAGACGTTGGGCGTGGAGTTTGCGCAGACTTGGATCAGGTTGACTACTGACAGACCGAATCAGAAACAAGTTTTATCTTATATGTTTGAAACGCAGATTCAACCTTTAGTTTCCACAAGTTTGGCATTGATGATGTCGAAGTCAAACGTTAAATAAACCCGGAATGAGCCACTGAATCGTTGATTGTACGAGTTTACAGTATTCAACTGTGAAAAAATGCCCACATCAAAAAAGAGGATCTGTGTTATTGTTACTAGCATAAATAACGCTCCTCTCATCGTATTCCATCGGATTAAAATTGCAAATGAGACAAAGTGGAAAAATACAAGGGGAGGGTTTGAACGATGGTGGTGGAAAAAAAACTAATACAGAAGAATCGTCGAAAACGAAGGGTATGCGGAAATGGATAGCAATGGCGCCGGAGTGTGGGGTACACGGCATAAAGAGTGCATTAGGGGTAAATACGAATTCGCACAACTGCTGCCGGCTCCGGACCCGGTAATGTTTTGTTTGCACGGTCGAAAATTTTCGCCTTTCCAAACGTCGAAATTTGAATTGAGCGTATGCAACGTAGCCCTTCTCCCACCCCGTAGAAATACCTTGCCGTCTGCGGAGTGGGCTTTCATTTACATGTAAGCTTACATTGTAGGGCCGACATTATTTATGCATTAACGAAAGTGCATTTTTACCGATCGGAGCGGAAAAACGACACGAAAAAACCCGAGGGATGCACTCAGCGAAGTGAAATGAGGAATCGGGCATTGAATTTTATGCATTTTTCCTGAACAACG
The DNA here is from genome assembly GCA_963920205.1 of Stenodema calcarata. Lineage (NCBI taxonomy): Eukaryota > Metazoa > Arthropoda > Insecta > Hemiptera > Miridae > Stenodema > Stenodema calcarata. The sequence continues at coordinate 13,046,772 of OY986061.1, read as the reverse complement.
ACAGGAAAAAACGTTTCGCAAAAATGCATTCGAGGTATTAGGACTGAATGGGAATAAGTTGATGAATTAGGCATGGAATTATGAATAATTCAATTAATTTAAAATGATGAGGGCATTTCAATAATAAATTTACGTCAATTTATTACGTCAAAAATAATCATACACTCGACGGTTCGGTGATGCTGTGTGGTGTGAAGAGTTTCTTGAATAATACTGTGTGCCTGACAGATGAAATTTGAATTTTATAAGTAAGGAGGCAGACCTTATCATCCAGTAACATAATGAGCGAATTTTTGGAACAATCCACCTAGTGTCTAGTCCATGTGACTAAACTCAAATTTGAACAAATTTCGAGTGAACATAAAGCTTGATGATCTACTAACTTAATGATTTGCTTTTTTTCAGCAATTTTAAGTTTTGCTCGCTTCTGAAGTTTAATTAGAGCTATTCATGCATACCCCCGTTTAGGCCCTTGGATACAACAGGTAGTTCAATGATCACCATGATTCGAGTGCAATTCAACAATAAAATTTCAAATGATCAGTATATTTTGATAGACATAGGCGTTAAATTGTCCGTTAGGAGTGTACTTCTGGGTCACATTTCATAACGCACTCCTTTGTTCGGTAATATTTACAAAAACAGAAAATTCCGCAACTCAGTTCAAAAATGGTAAATATTTAAGGGGAATTGGGTCAATTTCGATATCACAATGGTGAGCCATTAATGTTGGCATGGCCATAGCCCAACACCTTAAACCAACCATATCCATGAACTGTCCCTGCGTACACAGGCTTTGCGTGACAACACAGAGTATTTTTCAGTATGTTGTCCCCAATACGGGTCGGTACATTGTAATCAAAGATGACTCGCAGCGTACTTCACATCATATCCAGTAAGTACTTACCTAATATTATGTAACCATGTAGTACAAAGTGAGTGGGATGGCGCCAATCCCCAAATTTTCCCAAGAGCCGGCCATCTTGGCGGGATCAAATCACAGGGATAAGAACGTGTCTGCGCGTAGGTGTAAAAATGGCTACTGGTTTGAGCCTCGAACAGAAACCCCTTATCCGTTCCCATCTCACGACGGACATGCTTCTCCCGGTACGTTGGAACGGGCGGTTACCCAGATCCCTCCCACCCCCAGTATATATATATGTGTGTATATATATGACGGCAAAACAAGAGAAAAAAGATCCCTCAGGTTCTCAATTAAGTTTTGAATAAGAGACCGGTGGAGGAGGCGGGAGGGGTTCCGTGGGTGAGATACGACAATGAGATTATGGGCCTCTGAAACTAAGCTACCGACCTCCCATGCAGATGCTATCTTTGCCCCCAGCATCCTTTCCCTCCCTTGCCATTAGACTATCGTTACACACATGTAAAGATTATTACTTGGCCTACCGGGGTGGAGCTTACACAGTCTTCTTCCGTTTTTAGCCGTGGGCTGCAGAAGCAACTAACTTCAGGAGCTCCAGATTTTTGTACATTCATTTTTATAACCCCAGATTACGCAACAAAAGGTAGCTGAACAGCGCCCATCTCGAGAAAAGATGCCAACGAGTAATACAGTCGGAAATTACCCTCTGAGTAGGTCACGCCCGAATTTGAACATGTCCCGGCTGTGGATTGTACTGAGCTGCTGTCTTGAATCCCCGATCGTTATACATCAACGCGAACAATGTGAGATTACGTTCAAAGACACGAGCCGGCCGCTGAAACACTTGTACAAGTAAAAACCAACCTTCGAGCTGGCCCAAAAACAACTGTAAGACCTGGTACGAACTATAACAAAAGCAGTAGTCTAAAGGTACGTTTTGCTTGAGACGACTGCAACGATGATTGTTCAGCGATAATCGTACAACGATTAATCGTTGTTGACCATTTTGCTGGGATTTTCCACCCTTTTCTCATTGTTCTCGAAGGCTTCAAAAAGTGTCATGATCCCAGTCTCTCTCATGGGATTTCTATACCCCGCGGGCTCCTCCACCCCTACACACGCTCCATTGGCCTACCTTGGCGTGTATGTATAGTATAATGCGTATACAGTATGCATTCTGGTATGGTGCAGCCATAGCCTGTAGACTGTTTGAAACTGAAGGGATCTAGAGGTGCCAACTAACTTGTGAATATTAATTCTGCTACAAGCAGAATTAACCCTTTAGATTCTCCATAAGGGTTTGTTCAAGTGTTCTCCTCAACTGAGATCAGCTTGCAATTGTCATCCGAAAACCGCTAAGTAAAACAGGACATGAACCCAAGGACCTGCCTAAAATAAGAAAATAAAACCTCCGACTCCCAGGACCCGTCTTCTGCAGTCATCCTTCGACACAACCGGAAACTGTCTGACGGGTCCCCAAGATGAACGAGGCGCCACCGAGTATCGTTAGTGACCTCTCCAGTTCAGGTAACCGATCCTCAGGAGTATCAAGATGCCCAATGAATCTTCCTCTTGGCGATCCTATCTGCGACCCTCCGCCTCCTACTTCACCGTTTTCCGTTCGAACGCCTAATTTTATGACACCTAACGGGGGGCTCTTAATGGAAGACCTTTTTCCTCCACGGTAGATTTCTATCAATATTAATTATATCAAATTCCAAATGATCTTTGACGAACACCAGTGAGTCACCCGAAAACACTCGAGCGTTTCTGATTGTATTTTACTGATAGGTATATACCATGACAGTTCGGGCCGTAGCCTAAACATCAAATTTAGGCAGTATTCATTGGACCCTTGCATCCTGTTTCGTCATAATGTCCCCTTGAACACGTCAAAAATCTTTCCATGAATGAATCGTCAAACCTTTCAATGAACCAATGACAACACAAGTACACCACTATAGTTTCAATTGGACACACCTTACTAAAGAACTGGTGTAATTCTGGCTCTATCATAATACAACAATGGGCATTGTCAACTTGACTCAAGAGGATAATAATTATAATAATATTATATAATATACCTATTATATTATATAGGTAATATGAAAAACACTTACGCCCTGGAGATGCAGAAGATTTCCAGTGAAAGGTCATCATTAAATGGTCCCACACAGATCATCAGAGACGTCAACCATAGATCATGTAAAAGCAAAAACGCATCAGTTTTCAATGCATAACAATTGCATGTAACATATAAATACAAATAAAGGATAATTAATCAACGAAAATATAGAAGTTGCGTAGGATTTGAAAAATGTTAAATTCCATCGAAACCACAAAAATCAGTTACAGAATATTACCAAATTAGTCGGACGTTTTTGAAGATGAGGCCCACCGTACTATTCAAAAATTTTGAATAGTAAGTTACATACTGTAACTTTACATTAAAACATTTAATGTAAGTTACATACTGTATTTTTGTTTGATAGGTGGTGTATATTTGATTTTTTGAGGTAAGGCACGTTATCAGCTCGGGAATAGAACCCGGGAATCTCCAGAGTACCGAGCGGCTTCGCACCAACGCTCGCAGAGAGCGCTTTTATTATAAAATCTCACTTGAAATGAACACAAAAATTACAGTAAAAACCAACCAAATGATCGTAGTACGTCAGAATCACTATAATTGAACTGTATAATGATATTCACACGATGAGAAATTCGAATTATTTTACATTATTATTTCTTTTTAAAGGTCTCATACGTCGAAAAACAGCAGTTTTATAAAAAGTTGGGCAACTAAAATGGCCGCGAAGAGTATTCATAATCAGTCTATTCACAAAAATAAGGATGCGACGACAATTTCATCCATATGCATGTAGGGCCACCAATTTCTTAATTAGAACCCAATTATACTCACGTTAGGGTCCTGAACCGGGAACAGCACATGCAACAAAAACAAAAACTGTTAGTTGATAATTAGATTACGGGAAAAAAGTAAAAACTAGTAAACGTGTGACTGACCAAGACCTAAATAATACGCTGTTTTATGTGGGAATGAAACAACCAAAGTTATTAAATAACCAAATTAATATTAAATTATCACATTTTGATTCAAGAGGACAAGTAAAATGGAACACTTGAATGATACTGGATCCAAATAAATTTGAATATACATCGTTCAATTGCACAAACCACCTATAATTTCACACATAATATGTACATATTATAGGTACAGCTTTACATACGTTCTACATTTTAAGAAATTTGGCTACTATATTATCGAAACATTCGCTACAGCATTGGTTTCAAACATTTTGGCACATAATTGACCAGTGCAATAGTGAGGCATCCTGTGAATAATTCTAGACATTAACAGCTTTTCCATTATACACACAGAAAATATTAAAGCATCAGCTGTTTGTTGTAGTTGGGTAATGGTACAAAAAGAGTACAAAACTTCGAAAATTCGCTCATTAGGCCATGGTAGATGAATGATTAATGAATGTCTACCGTTATTAATATTTGCTCTTCTTTTTACGTGATGTAGTAATTTCATCAGCGTAGGTACCTATTTCATTCACCTCGCAGTTCAATTTTGAGCAGAATAACAATGAACGTAAATAGGTTGAAATTCTGTGTACACGATTTCCCCGCTGCAAATTCATCGACTTTTCGGTTCGGGTTGTAAAATACTAAAACAAGTTTCAACATTGAATAGCTAATGAACCCCAACCATTGTTTCCTGTTTCGGCTCCTCTAAACTTTGAGCGACAAAGGGAAAGCTCGAGCGGTGAAATTTATATTATATTCAGTTCACGAAAAGTTTGTTCCGTTTTCGAGAGGGAAGGTTCCCACTGAGGTTATCCCAACCTCTAACAAGGGAGGGGGACGGCCGAAGGTAAAGGGGCGGCGATGTAACCCTGAGGTGCTCATAAAGAATGTAGGGCGGAGGGCTGGGCCTGGGGGCAGAATCTCCATGTACCCCCAGTCAGGGTACATGTACTGTAATTAGGGCCGGATTATCCCTCAGCTCTACGGTTCACCTCTGCTCAAACCCTTATAACCCCGACCCTAGTTTTCTTCTTCCCAACTTATTCTTTAATTAGGGAGAGGAAACTCGGAAAACGTGTATTTTTTTTTCTGGGGATCGGTTCAAGTTTCGGGTTTTTGTTTTTATTTTACCATCTCCACGCCCTTCACCCGAAAAATCATCTACAATTTAAAAAAACCGGTTCTGAAGAGATGGCAAATATTTTTCGATGGAAGTTGTAACATTGAAACACTGAACAACAGTAACAGCAGTGAACATCAACAGTGAAACAAGCAGCCAATGTAAGCTTGCTTTAGATATTTTAACAACATGACTGACCCCATGACTAACGAGTGGGCAAATTCATTTATTCCAAAATAGTTTTCTTTGAGTCTAGTATGGACAGAATACCAAATATTCAATTGGAAATTTGTGTCTTTTTTTCGACTGTACAAAATAGGAGAATAACGAAAATGATGATTAGCTGCCTAAAAGTCTTCCCAAAAATGTAGGGAATTTAGGGAAGCTGGACAAATTTGAAAAAGACCGCGGGAGCGAGAGTCTTGTGCAACGTCACGCGGCCACGCCCAGTTGAAAGGCTTGCCAACCTCACCGCTAGTGGCTCGGACATTATGCGAAAAGTGATGCAATATTTTGTGTTTTCTGTTTGTTTTCACGATATTATATTACATTATATGATCAATCATCAGAGTTAAATGCCCAATCGCTCGCTTCTTTGCAGTTGCCAAGCACTCTGGATGCTCGCTGGCGCTTGCCAGTCAAAAATGAGAAACATCCCCCAAACTACAGTCATGTTTTGTTGGATCTCAGATCTCATAATAATTTCATAGAGTAATCTGCTCTAGCGAAAACGTGAAATCCTTGTGGACGAGGAACCTCAGCTCTTGGCAGAAGGTGTTTTGTAGCGTTTCCAGCTTTATGCAGTTTCAAGGGTTTTCAAAGAAGGGGAACTTCTGATGTAGAAAAAGAACAACTTTCGACGTTTGAAGTCAAAAGCCGCCTCACATTCTCAAGCTCGCTGTTCTTTATATCATATTTTTCTTTACTCATAATTTCATTGTTTCCCTCAACGTTCATAAATTACATCAAATCGCAGTGTGTCATCGCTGCAATCATTCTCACCGCTTAATGACCGCGCAGTTGCATTAAGAGATCATTTCAAGGTTCACCACAACCAAACTTGCCGTTGTTTTTCTTCAAGTCGAATCGGTTGGATGATTTTTATGGGCATTATCTGCTCGAATAACAATTGCACTCCATCAAATACCCGGCCAACTCTAAGTGATTTTCCCGGATAGTTCAATTTACCCTTAACCTCGGAAATGAAAGATGCGTTTGTGTAATGCATTCTTTTGAAACCCCGATGCAATCGTTGCAGTTCCTTTGTTCGTCCAATTAAACGTCTCAATTTTATCTCCGTTTTTTTCTTAGAGTTTGAAAAAATGCATTTAAACGACACTTAAGTAGAGTCCTTGCCCGCATTGGTTTTGTATCATTTCGTGATTACCAGCCGTTTCGCTCGAAATGTAAAATCATTTTTTTCCATAATGAAATCATTAGGTTTCAAAGAGAAAAACGGAAATATTCTCAAGTCACGATTAATACTCGGTGCGTATCTCCTACGGCATATTTGTTCTTCGCCAACCTGTCAGGTGTTATTTTTGTTTATTGTTTCGTATTTCCATAAGTAGTTTACGCGTCTAGTACGTAAGGTGGATGGTGAATATCTTCCGCTTTTTCCAAGGAATTCGCTGCCTGTTTTCCAGTAAATTATTTATTAAAAAGCAGACGACAAGAGTAGGTATTTATAGGTGGCCTACCATCTACACTGCTGATACTTTGAATATATAATACTGTAAAAATATAACTAGTTGGTATCTCCATGAAGTTTTCTGGTTTTTTGGATGATCTATGAGCGGAAAGAGACAGCTCGGTACACTTTATCCACCACCACCACGTCGGTTCTCTACAGTGATATAAATTATTATACATTTTCAATGAACTGGAGGTAAATCTCTTCACATCTCTTCAAGGCGGGCGGGGAAAGATGAAGAAATATCATAACTTCATCCAGCTGCGGGGATACAGCGGGGCCTTTGCGAGGATTTTTACCCGGAGTGTTTTTTGGGGGATACAGAACTCTGATGTACATATAAATAAATTTCAAGTGTTTTTGTTACGTATCTCCTTGGATATCCATGACACAACTACATTGTAACAATACACCGAATACTTGAGCCACAACTGAGTCACAACATCGACTTAGGCACCCCCTCCCTTCCCGTCTTCCCACACCCCAAACCAAAATAATTAAAGATCCGAGAAAAATTTCATCGCCCGAACACCGTTGGGGAGTTCATTTTTTCTAACACTTTATGTTGACAACTTGTCACGAAAAACGGTTCGTATTTTTCAGTTTTATTGTTTCCAGAGACCTCTTACGCCGTTGGGTCCCTCCTAAAATAACAGCTTCATTATCCAAACGTTCCTTTCACTCTGACGTTCTACATTGGTTACGTCTATCGAGGCTTTTTATTGAGATAAAGCAATAGGTGTTTTATTTATCGATTTTTTTCAACATTTCTCAATTAAACAAGCAGTAAAATTTATTTTTGGTCCAGTCGGTAATATTTATTCCGCGACAACTACGGAAGGTGCTTGATAATATGGCGTAGTTTAGTTTGATCAAATATCTTGAAGTCCATTAATATTAGGTTTGAGAAATTTGAGGATTAATTAATTCAACATAAGTACTGTTTCTATCTGGTACTTCAGAGGTGGAGAACTGTGGAATTATAAGCTGAAGGTATACGACGAGGTTATACAAAAACTGGTCCCTAGGCTGCAGAAAATTATTGACAGCAATGCCGATTATATAGAGAAAACAATGACACTTATCCTTTGAATTTCATTCAAATATATTCATTTTCCAATTTTTAACACATGGTGTAACCACCGTACTTTCTGGTCTTCCCTCGTAGATGGGATACAAAGTAATGACAACAAAGAATCTGGTCAAACTCTTACGTCCAATCGTAACTGGACAAAAAATAAATAGAAACAACAGTCGTTTGTATGATTAAAATAAACGTGTGGCTATCACCGGGTCCATTAGATTTCCAACCACCCGCGAGACGGCCGTAAGGCCCTCCCTCTCGCGTCTCACTTTTCACAATATATCAGCGCGAATGTATTTATAGAAAGATATCCGTCTTCATCGGGCTTCTTATTCCGACCTGAAGGCAATTAGAGGCGGGAGGAGTTGGCACTAGACCACACACCCACGGAGGCTTCAAGGGTCTCGTGACAAACAATTTTTATTTATTCCTCCGAAAAAATACGACCTTTATTATTTCTCCTTCTCGATCGTCGGATACTTTATGGGGTGGTTCTGTCGAAATGATACGGGAGAATCAGCCGGGAAATATACGAAAACGGACGGAATACTCAACCTCAACAAGGTAATATAAAAGACTAATTTACAACTGGCCGTTCTACTGAGAGGTTCCGGTTGTTTTTCAAGGCTGGAACCACACTGAGCTACCACCCGAACAAACATTTTTGGTGAACATATTTACTGGATTCTAGCAAACTATTCTAGGTTCGCCGAATAATGTTTGTTGTTTGGTGTGAGCAATTTATCGGGAACTACGTCAGAGCCTATGACGCACGAGCGTATGACGTCAGACGGCTGGCAGGTTGCTAACTAGTACGTCAAAGCCTATGCCGTAAAAACCTATGACGTCAGACGGCTGGCAGGAGGCCAACTAGTACGTCAGAGCCTATGACGCAAGAGCGTATGACGTCAGACGGCTGGCAGGAGGCCAAATAGTACGTCACAGCCTATGCCGTAAGAGCCTATGACGTCAGAGGGCTGGCTGGCTAGGTGATCGGGTTTTAATAAGCCTCTGGAATTCCGCGCCTTCATTTTATCTTTGATAATGTCGTATCAACTTATCAGAATTTTGATACTTTGTACACCTACCAAGACTTGACTCAAGGTGTACTTCCCAGGTGTAATTCTGACGTTAACTGGCGTTCACCCACCATGCAGTACATAGTACCATTAACAAACGTGAGAAACATGCTTCCTTCGTCATTTGCTACAACTTCGTAATTTTCCAACTATACGGCAGCTAGTTCGGCGTTCGCGTCGTTGAATTTGACAACATATTAGACAATATATTTACCCGCGAATTGATATATTAGCCACAAGTCATAATGTTTTGTCGGATGATAATGGACGCTGCTTACGCTGATCCACACTCCACAACGCACTTCAGTATCCTTTATGAAAGAGGGTGATGATTCGGATCAAGCGTAACCCACGTGATGAACTCGGGACTTCTCACGTAGGAAAAAAACAGGCCAACTTTGGTAGTCTAAACTACCTCTAATTTCCCCACTTAGACTTAATCTCAATACCAAAAAACGCCTTGTTTTTGTCGAGGCGAGATTGAATTCACGAGATCGCCCCCGATTCCGAAACTACGACAAATTGGTGCAATTTAACTCGCTCGAAGACGAGCTAACGTTATCGGTGATTATTATAACTTTGGGAAGGTTTCAAAATGGAGCGATTATCCGCCAGTTTCTCGAAAGGGGGAGCCACATTTTTTGATTTATCTCTTCATAAACATAATGGGCTGTTTCCGATCAATCCTTCCGCCGCGCTAATACGAGTGGTTTTTCGAAAGGATATTAATACCCTTATAATACGACAGTGTTTTTCGATGTAAATGAAAACAGATTAGCCCCACTCGGTGGTCAACAGGCAATTTGTACCTGTTCCTTGTTTGTTCATTTTCATTTCCTGATTTTCAATGGGCCATCGCTAGTCCTACATTATAAGTGTCTCCAATTATCGTTATCAATGATTCCTCTTCTTCCGTCAAGTTCACGTTTATCTTAAATTAACATCTAGGCGTCATGTACCTTCCGACGGCGTTCTTCATCTTGAGTAGATACCGCTGTAATATTAATCTAAATAGCTTTAGTGGCCGTTGTAACATGGTTTACGAAATATCTCTAGTTATAACTGTTATCCAATCGTATAGCCTCAGTAGAAGTTGTGGGTGCTGTTTGGAGTTACAATATGGGAACGTCATTGATGAAGATCATTTACCGAATTCCAGGGGATCCTCTAAACTACTCTCACATGTTGATTGCAATAGATCCAATATTTGTCCAACACCATTGGCACGTGAAGTATGCTCAAATGTTGAATACGCAATTTTTCGAAAATTTTCATGTGTACGTGAATATCTATGTCATTCTAGAGGATTTATGACTTCGAGTAGTCGATGAAAAATCCACAATTTCGCCAAAATGTCCATAATTACCAAAGTAAGGATGAATGCAACGATCCAAATATTTCATGTTATAAAAATATAGTATGTTCAGGGTTATTTCGTTCACAGTTATTGTTACATGGACAAGCTGCAAACGCCAATCTCAGTATTTTTGCAATCTCTGCAACTCCACTAACTTGATCTGAAGTATCTAAACTCTGCAAGAGGTCCTTTACAATTATCACCGGATTTATAGCCGTCTGCCACTTTCTTCTATAATCTTGACTTACCTACCGTCCCTGGTTCATTTAAACCGGATTTATTCGCTTTAACGGCGAGGGAATTAATTTCTTAACGGAATGAAGACGGTTCAACTACCATCTTCAATGATATATAGAGGCTACACGTCCAACACTCTTAGTCAGCCAGGTAATTCCACGCATGCCTTGGAGAAAGAATCTGTTTTCATCTCTTTGTGGCATTCATCCTTATTAACATCATCATTGCCTCTCGATAACATTATATTTTCATTCTACCATCGTGTTCTTATCTTGTTTTGAATACGTTTCAATGTGCTAGACAAGCCAACGTTCACGTTTATAATTGGTCTCATAACTTATGCTCAGTGACATTTAAACTATGCAATTCCCCACATCGCTCTTCGCCAGCAACATTTATAACTTTTAGAATATGTAATGCCGACCGTTACTCATTTTGAACGGCAACCAGTATTCGTTTCTGTAACACCATTCATCTTCTTCAAATCCGTTACCGTCGACACTTTTCGTAGCTACATGGCGTTAATCGTACACAGAGGTCGATATCCTACGGGGAAACGCGGTATTTCAAAAAAACGTTGTAAACCATACTATTAATAACCCTCCTGTCAATTAATAATCAATTAACTTTTTAATATTTATCGCGCGTCGGTACAAGGAGAGCGGGAAGCATTTTCTAAAGACCGCGGATACCGGGATCGATATATTTGACGCTGGATACCTGGTGATTACAGCAGAACCAATTAAAATGTTGTAAATATTAATAACGCGGCGCGTGATGGACTTGGAAAGATTAGGATGAAGACATAAATCAATTGGAAGTTTTAATAGTGCGTTGTGCCTTCTCAAAAAAACCGTTCCGAAAAATAGCATGAAATTTTGGTTGACACTACAGTATTATATCCTGTTGAATAATTAATTTACTGCTCTGCATTAGTCTTGATTTATTGGAAAAATTCTCAAGTGGTTTTTGTGAAGGAATTCCAAAGATTTTTTTTTTTTTTTTTTTTTTTGTGTCGCTTGATGAGAATACAAATTGCATAAATAATGTCTTACGGATATGATCAGGTTTTTGAGATTTTGGAATCCTTTAAGTCAAAACCTTGAACTCACTAGAAACCTTCATCTCTCGAATGCTTCGGTATTTTGCGATATGATTTTAAACTGATGAAGATAATATCTATATTATAGTGTGTTCAAATGTTGTTTTATTCACAAGTGTGTTGTACAGACTCAGATAGTGAAAACGGATTAAATGAGGAAACATCATTTAACATATCATCCTATCATTTCACTCCACATCCTTCACTTCAGATTTGCACGAGAGCGTGATCAAGTTTCATAACACGAGTCAAAAATTTCATATTTTATCTTTGTAATAAAACTTTGCAATCATTAGTGTAAATAAAACGATTTGATGAATCTTTTAATCTTATCGATAGAGTTTCAACACCTGCTGGCTGCATATGGTCACCGAAACGAACCACAGCCATTACTGCGTTGTGTGTTGTCAGTTTAGGAAGTGTCTTGCATCCCTCTTGAGTCCCTCTTAATTGATTTCATTATATTGAAGAATTTAAGTAGTTTGATTCAACTTGAGTGTATTATGGTGAATTTCACTCGTCTGTTGAATAGTTTTTGAGTGCTTCTGTACGTATTTGGTGATAATCAAGGATCTTGGCGTCACGCTTGTATTGCCTCAGCTGGTAACAAGGATAATCTACTCAAATACTCGAAGACCAAACGTACTGCTTCAGATCAATCGTCAACGTAATTTAAAACTCAGCGATGGAATCCATGAATCCCAGAAAGAAGAATTCTTTCAGTAATATTCCAGGAGCAGTGGAAGAACAGTTGCCGCGTGTAAACACACTGAAAGAACGAGATTCATCAAGCGTTTTGAAGTTTCTGAGCTGGCTGTATGAGTTAAATCTGACTGCTGAAGATTATTTCCCACAGATTTTCGAAAGAATTGCGAATTTGCAAGGAAACAAATTGCTACAGAGGATCGTCTGCGAGACGACAGACAATACTTCGCTGACTTTTCAAAACGTGTCTCGAAGGATTTTGGATACCACGCCCTGTAAGGTACGAAGGGAGTACCAGAAGTACCTTTGCAGGCCTCAGAGGCCCAGGGAGAGCTTCAGAGACTTCGTCAAAGACATAACCAAGTACAACACCATCCTCCAACTCCACGATCCCGTCGAGCTGGTCGAGATCATTTTGGGAGGCGTCAACATCCACACGAGGGCTCACTTTCAGTTTCAGACGGTTCCGACGAACATGCAGGAGCTTGAGTTATTGGTTTGTCACGTTGAGAAACTGGAGAAAAACCAAGTCGGTAAGATCCCTTGGTAATCAACTCCCCAATTAGAAGATAACATTAAATTGGATCCCAATCAACTATTTCAACAAATCATTGTGTTTCAAACCAATTCAATTAAAAAAAAATAATAAGAGTGTTCGTTCATTATATTCCATTATTGCAAAAAATAGTAATCAGATCTATCATTTTATCATGATTCAGTCATGTCATATCTCTCTATGAATCATGTACTTTTTCCATAATAGGAAATTAGAAACATCCAAGACACCATATTCCATGTGTTTCGTACTTGTGTTTCTATTCTCCGTCCGCGAGATAATGATGTAGAAGGTTAAAATTTAATATTTAATATTTATTGCAATGTATAGCCGCATTCTTTGTCACACAACCGTCCTCAAACTACTTGAATAAATCGTGTTTAAAGTATTGAAAATATTTTAATTTCGTTCCACATTTCAAGGTTCTACCGTACAATGAGAAAAGGGAAAAACTAGGTGAGTAAGGTTTTGGTGAAAATTATGGTCATGGTTATACTAGCTTCAAGATGAAAAATTGCATTTCTTTCCAAGAGTGAAAATGAGATAAATCAGTGGAGGTTATAGTTATTGTGAGGTTTTTAACAGTGGAGAGAGTAGACCCAGGTGTTCAATTATTGGATTTCCAGGTTATTGGGATGGTTAACACAGTATAATATACTTATGGTCCTGGTCTTAAATTCCATCAAATAACTCCTGAATTTTATTTTATTCTGTGAAATGAGGAATACAGCTGGATGTGTTGGTTGTTCAATATCTCGCGCTTTAGCCTCGCTGCCTTGGATAGCATCTTCCAACTTCAATAGGCAGTACCATAGCGTAGGCCTCATGATGTTTTCAAGTTTAAGTACTACTTTTGTATTTTAAAGGTTAAGCAGGCAGTTAATGTAAGTGGATACGGTACAAGAAATCTTTGGTTCTATACGAGCGAGTAGAAGACTAAGATAACCCTGGTAGAGTATTGACTCGTGGACAAAGAAAACCTAATCTGTCAATGATCAGCCACAGAATGCCAAAGAGAGAACCGTCTATCGAAGGGCAGCCTTGAATCTGAGGAAATGACACATTCAGCTGAAACAATCCCAAGACTTCCCCGCAAGAATAATAGTTGCCAATGAGATTACGGCTAATGGCGGGCCCGTGTCTCCCGCTCTCTAAAAGCAGACTGACTCAGAGCTTCTCTGTTTTGTTACTTGACGTTGACGTTAATTATGCTAGTGGCAAAATAACGGCCGGAGCAATTAACCCTGCAAACCTTTTGATTTGTGGTCCAGTCGCTACTCTCTCGGTTACCCGCTCCAGATAGGCTTGAAATGTTAATGGTTCCATATGGAGGGATCCGGAATTTGATTGTCTTGCCTTTTTAAGGGGTTTCCGGGTTAAGACCGCCAGAGGTATCTGAGATGAGGAATCCGATAAGGGGCTTCGACGGTTCGTGCATTTTGCATTATACTGCCTTCGTGTGTCGGTTCAATAAATGCGGTAACCTAGTTCACCAACAGGCCTTTTTCACCACAAATAATAAACCAAAAAGCGATTCAAAAATGTAAAAAAAATTACAGTTGATGAACGTATCGATCTGGCAATAATTTCATTCAATGCAGTAATAATTCAATAATTTCATTCGGGCTTTTTTGAGAGTCCGATTCTGGGTATATTTGGGTTGATAATTCACGAGTAATTGCTGTGTTTACAACAAAAATACGAAACAAATATTGAATACTGAAGTGCCGAACAATCTACGAGTACCTACAACGAGGTAACACTAATGTTTGGTTTTTATGTTATTTGTGTAGGAGGCTTTTCGACATTCCCTCATCCAAGCCGCCCATAAATTAGGTACCGTACTTACGTGATGTGATAATGTGCCTTCCATAACGATATTCTTCCCCTCTTCAATAAGTACACCTCAATTTATGCGGTATTAAACCGTATCTAGAGCGGAGATCGTGAAATTGCTCGTTTTACATATCTCTGCTCGAAGGCAAAGAGTCCCCAAGTGATGTACAGGGTTGAACAACGTCGGAGCGTGAGAAGGAACATCTGTCTCGACCCGTGTTCGGAAGAAGTGCACCTGTGGGGGGACGGCATCATTTTTAGTGGATTATGAATTAGCGTCTTTGCCTCAGGGTCTGGTCCCAACGTTTTGTAAACATAAAATCGTTAATGAGAAAATGCAGGCTTGAGGGAGGTTGGGAGGAGGATTTCTCGTTTTGTCATTTCATTCTGAATGAGACGTGATGCCTTAGCACCGAGTAATGGTGGATTTGATGAGGCACATATTTCAATCAACTGAAGAATGCAGTTTCTAGGCTGATTTTATCTTGTATCCGTCTTTACTCTCTTTTGTGCGGGAACGGAAGGTAATCTGATGGTACGTTTAAGGATCTGCAGGTGTAATAACAACACACTCTCACGTCACCGCATCATTCGATTTTCTTTTAGCGAATGTTTGAAGAAAATGAAGCTATTGTCCAAAATCCGTTTTAGACCATCCTAAATCCACTGCCAAAAGACACCAAAAATTATAGGTACCTACATATATTTGCAGCTTTATATATTTATGTGTCACTCCGGACGACAACTCTCGACAGAATTCAGATAAAAAGTTCAAATTCGCACAAAAAATCAGTCCTAGCTATCGAAAGGCTAAGTTCGTAGATGGGCAGAATCGCGCCACTCTAAGAGAGTTTTGGGGAATTTTAGGGGAGGAAAATTACCCATAAATTCCCATAAAGGTTTATTTTACGCTGAACACGATGGTGAAATCTGAATTGCGATACCTTATTCCGGTCTCAAGCTATACCACTTTGAAGATGAACAAAGGTGGTTGATACTTGAGATGTTCTTCTTGGACATCATGTTCTTCAATGGAAACATTTTACATAAAACCAGTTATTTCTTCAAAAATTCGCTCTCATAGCCACGCTGCATGACTGAGGATTTCTATTTATCGAGTTCATTTTTTTTCGAGCTACCAAGTAAAAATTCGTCCCCAAATGTTAATGTTTCTGTCAAAGAGATAAGACTCAACGATAAGTTATGGAGAGTTGAGTGAAACGGGTATATTGGTGGGAATGAGGCAGGAGAGTTGAAGGCAAAATGTCCCCCTCTTCACTTAGTGTTGTATACGATCACATACCAGGAATATAATATATTCCTGGTATGTGATCGTATCATGTAATTCAAGCCCTTAACTAGCAAAAATGTTTTCAGACCGCCCCAAAAAAATGTATTCCGTATACTCTGACTTCTTGAGCTTCAGACATCTTTTAAGGTAAATTATAATATAATATAATATAAATATAAATATATTTATAATATAATATAAATATAAATTATAATTATAAATAGCAGTATTCCCACAAGTTAGCGAAACGTTCACTACAGGCCGGTTAGTTCAACTCGCACCTTAGAAATGACATATTCAAACGACTTGGCGGCTTTCAACAATCCACACCAACCAGACGCAAATATTAATAACGACGTAAAAGGAGCAAATTAGCGTCCGATTTGTGGGCTAATGACGCTAATTGGAGAGGCAGAAAAGGGAAGGCAGGGATAGCACGATGGGACGAGTCTTAATGAGTCGAGATGGTAGATCACTATCGGGGTCTATTATTTATCGGAGGGTCTTCCGCGTTGGAGCAGATCACGTTGATTAGCGCTTATCGGAGGAGGTCGGTCTCCCTTCGCGATAGGAGGGTCTGAGTGGAGGTGAGGTGAGCCAAATAAACTAAAAACGTACCTGCTTGATATTTGAAAGAAAAATTAACAACAGCCAATCAGAGGAACATAATATGTTCCTAATATATTATTATATTGTTATATACCTATTATATACCTAGTAATATATTATTATATACCTAGTATCCGCTTATTATTTACCTGAACAATTATAGATTTTAAATGTAAAAAAAATTTGTATTTAGCATCGTCCTTTGCGCAAAGAACCGGATGTACATGCAACAAGAGTAATGAACACAGTTTCTTCGTTATCACGAAATGCGCGCAAATCGTCGTTGGAGTAGCAATGGTATACAGAACTTTTCTTCACCAGTTCGCTTGAAAACAAATATTTTTTGGCACTGATTTCAAGCATTTTGGCTCCCACGGCGTAGAGTAGTCATGCAGTGGGCAAAAATAATTCAAATTATATTGATTTTTTATAACTTCGAGTCACTCTCAACGACCCCACTCTTTCATTGCTGGGAGAAATGAATGGGACTATTCAAAACGATAAACGTCACTGTTGTTTCAATAAACTTTACGACCCTCGACCCACAAAATGAGACATGATCGAAATGAAATTGTCTGATAAGTTGTGACATCCGATGGAGTTCACTCACAATATCTGTCTCAATAAACGCCCTAAGAATAGGCTTAAATAAGTTCAAATTTAAATCCGGAGAGACGGGATAGCGTCTTACAGGATCACATTTATGAGCCTTTGAGAGAAGAATAAAACCCGGTCGAAGGGCCTAACTCAAACAAAACAGCCGAACGAACGGGATATAAAAACTGTCAACGTGTCTCTCTCGACAATCAATAACCGTTCTTTACAAGTCCCTCTCTTCACCCCGGCATAAGTTTTACTTTATTATAATATCGCGAAAGAAAAAGATTGGATAAAAAGGCTTTCAATTCTATATTCAGCGTACTGAAATTCGATATAAATTTTCTCGAAAGGGCAGTATAAAAAAGAAAAAAACCGGGAAGACTTCCCCGTACTTGAGACGAATGGCGGTGTAGCAAAGAAACGCGGGGATCCTGTCGTAAGAAAGGTCGGAGGAATGCGGTGGCCACTAACAGCGACACATGTGTCAACGAATTTGAGTTTTACAACATTATCGTGGGATTTGTGAAAAACCAATAATTGGCACATGGAAGAATGCGGGGTACTATCGTACTTAACAAGACAAAGAAGCAACATAATTGAATGTACAAGGGGTACCAGCACGTAGATAAGCGGATTGTGTAAGATATTTCTTTCAAAGGGAACCAAATTAAATGGATTTGGATACTGTGGTTGTAAAACACAAAAAAAAAAAAAAAAAATCAAACACTCAAATCAGACATTACAGTTCATTTTAGGCGAGTTCTTGTCTTTAGAACGCCTTTAAATATCTATTAGTGGGACTTCTCAAATTCTAAAAAAATCAAAAAATGTGCTGAAACCGCCAAAGTGGTCAGAACGCGGCGGAAATTATTTATGGCATCTGAGTGGTAGGTGAAGGTTTGAATGGGTGTGTATAGCTTTGACGATGGATTATGATCACTTATTTCTTTTAAATTATTTATATGCGCACGTGTGCGTAGATCCCATAGAACACGTCCCAAGTAGAATCCGACCTTAATCACGCACTATTTTGACAGCTGTTTCCAATTTCACTGCTTAAGAGGTCTAGGTACAAGAGATCAAAAAACTCTGGTATCAAAAAATTGAAATGGACGAATTAATATTGCTTAAGAACATTTTCCAGTCTTAGTACATTAGTATTTGTGAGGTTCAGTCGTTGTTTTACGTTGATGCACTCCCTAACAAAAACACTGAAATTCAAATTTTTGCAAAAATGCCTAAACCCCAACCTTTATCGTCTCTCCAGACCTTATCCTTCATGTAAAAGTCTAAATCAATTATACACATACATCTGGACTATCCACATAAAATCAATCGACTAGATGCGATTTACAATTGGCGCCACGTTTTGACTACTTTGGTCCCACTGTGCCTCTTGTGATGTCCAACAGGTACAGAAATCATCACAACACGAATCTGAATTGTATTCGTTATGAAGTGAGTGTCGATTGATTTTGTCGAAAGTACCAGAAGTTTTTCATTAGTTGAATTCCAACTGGGGGTCGTGTTTCTTGCAGCTACAACAAATAGCTTGGGTAGAGCACTACCCCGTCAAGCTGGTTGTACCTTACGAACTAAACAATGGCAAAGGCACAGCTCGCCCAGTTTATCAAAGTGAAGAATAAAAAATAGAGACTTTGGAAATAAAGGTTGAGAAAACAGAAAAAAGCCAAGGGTGGCTCCGGCACTGTTGGGGTCGAAGAATGCGACTTGAATATCTCAAACATCGCTACCGTCCCTCAACTCGAACTTGAACGTTATAAAATAACCCAGAAATATGAAATAAGGCTTAGTTAGGGAAGAGGGTATAAATCTCTTGAGGTAGAAGAGGTAGATATATATAGAGAGAGTAAAAGACGAAGTGAGGGCCTCCCCGAGGAAAAACGGAGATCCTCCGCGCTGCAGGGGGTCGAAAACCAGTGAGCACCGTGACAAATATCCCGCGGTGGACACTCTTTCACACTGATTTAAATGTGTGATTTGCATGATGACCGTCTCCCAGAGCCCATTCCGGAAACACGCTATGGCTAAGGGGCCTATCGATCAATACGTAGTTAGGGCAACGAATTCGTGGCAGGAAAGGAAAAGGAGAAAAAGGAAGAAAAAGAAGAGTGGACAAGGCGTGAAATTCAGGTTTTCAGGCGACTAAATATTTATAACCCAGAATGAAATTGTGATACATGAGTCGCTATATTCAATCAAACCAACCTTTCCACCGGCAACAACCAAAAACTACCATAATTGGCCACGATATCGAGTATATAAGTGTAACAAACTACTTTTTGAAACAGAAAATCTACTCAAAACTATTTCACTGTGCTTGTAGGTAATAGGTAATATTTCTCAAGTCATACTTTAATGATTGTTAAAGAGGCAATATGATTTCTCAACATAGAAAAGGAAATAAGACAATATGGCAGCTAATGAAGGTTTTATCATTAATTTTGAGTCAAATTTTGGTTTTTAGCTCTATCCAAATTAAAAACAATTTCTTATCGCTTTTTTTCGACGTTTTCGAGTGACATCCCGTGATCAATAGCCCGTACTAAGTCAATTTTTAGAGGGATTTTAGTGGGTACGTTTTTCGAATAATGGGGTGCGCGTGAACGCGGCGATTCAGGGCTGTAATATCTTTTAATAGCTTTAATAAACTTTTAGATAGGACCAGTCACCCTAGATGTGGACCTGTCGATGGCCAAAATTTGCCTAAATTTCAGTTTGTTGTTCCTAAAATTCCCATTGGTTGAGATAGTGGGTTGTATCTTTCAAGTGGCACTGTAGAAACGAAGCACTATGCAGAATATCAAGTCAATCAGTGAAGGTGGAGAGGCTGTAGCCTTGCCTAACTGAATAAGGAAGAAAAGAAAAAGGCCAAGGTAAGGGTCAAAAACCGGGTTTTTGAAGTTATATAACTCGGCTCCCTTTAGACCTAGCGACTTGAATCTGTCAGGGGTTTCTATTATTCATACCAAGAAGATTCAAACCAAATTTCAAGTTGATCAGTCAAAATGGTGCCGAGATATGGATTCCTGAAAAACGCGTTCCATGACGTCCGGTAAACGTACACTTGGTACCGTCCGTTTCTCTCAAGTTGTTTGCTTGGCAGGGCGGAACGCTACCGCATTCCTAGATTCAGGGAGGTGATTCAGGGACTTCTGAACCCACGTTAAATTTAGGGCAAATATCGAGAATGTTTGGGGAAAATGGTACCAATAGACAGCAATACTGGCGGGATGAAATTAATCTGTTTCCTCCGTAACGCAACCGGTTTTCAATATGTGAAGTTCATTAATGAACTGAATCAACAATTGTTGATTCAGTTTTAAATTGTATATTGTAATTTCCTTAATTTGGCGATTTTGTTATTTCAACGTGGAACTATTTCGAAAGACGTAGGTATTTAATCTTGTTTGAAGGAGACGAATCGGGTAATTAGATAGGAATGCACCTTTGCCTGACTACTTCTCATGCCTTTGCCATAGGTGGAAGGAGGCTGGTGTTATTATGTACGTATTATTCTCACAACCCAGAGGTGACTCTGCTTTAGGTATATTTCTCCATATATAAAAAGTTCATGGCCTACACGTCTAATGAGAATTACTTTATGGAACTAATGGAGCGCTCTGAAATCACTTCAGAAAAATCAGTACTACAAAGAGGCTGGAACGAAAAGTGCTCAAAGTGCTCGGTATAGTGCTGTGGGGTAATTGACGCTTAATATTAAATTAGGTAAATTTTAATTCCAAAGTAACCTACAACATAGCTTTCAGAATTGTATGTTTACGTTTATATTGTTTCAAAAGTCAACAAATTCCTTCTTCTTCAATAGTAAGGCCATTATGCAGACATCAATATAGATATACTGATGCGGTTCAGTGAAATGTTGATGATGATGGTAGGGGTCAACAGAATGATGCAAAGTGTTTAGTATTTTTACGGTTCTGCGGACGTTGGTGATCTAACATGCGCTTACTGATGTCGAATGTGTCATGGATATAACAAGGACACAATGAATTTAACCATTCGATCATCAAATGCATGGACATCGAAGGGGAATCCTAACATTAATGCTATTGTCAGGAGCTAGCGACAGGTGTGCTAGTTACTAGGGGACTCCGCACATCGTCACTGGAAGGGACATCATTTCCATTAGAAGACCAATAGTGAATAATTTACCCCGAAAGCGTTTAAATCGCCCGGATTTTCCCTCGGCGAAAGTGAAAACGCCTCTTCTGATTGACGTTTATTTCGAATCGGTTCCCGATGTAAGTACGAGTAGTTGCGTCGCACTGCATTTTACAACTATTTCGGCCCGGACATTGTTTTAGTGGACATCGAAACTATCTCGCTTTCGGAATACTGCCAGACAAGAACACCGTTCCACACTGTGATTTCAAATGGGCGCCAACATCCTATGAAATTGAATAATACATTGCACAGTAAACCCCTCTTAAATATTGGATGTCACACGATTGGAATTGAACCAGCCGCCCAAATTGATTCCTTATTTTGTCCCATAGGCCACTACAGACTCACGAACTCGAGTGAACAGTTTTACGGAAGTTGGATCACAGCATTCAAGTAAAGTGGTTTTGATGCACAGACAGAATGAGTGTTTTACTTCCTTTTTCTACTATTGAATTTATCACCTTCACACTAAATGCAAAATAAATGTCTAAGTTGTACACGGGACATTTTTAGTTGGTCTTTTATAGTTGCATTTGTCGAGACAAAGTGTGCACAAATTTTACAACGAACGTGTCAATGTATCGGCCATAAATTGAGTACACGATGTGCATCAAGGTGAACTTAACCGACGCTTCTTGCATTCCTCCAAACGCCCAACAATGCGACGTTTTCTTTATTGCTATTTCAATGGCCACAATAGCTTTGGGAGGCGAAAAGCTCGTCCCTCGGACTATCTCGGGTGTTCGAATACCGCGAGTTTTTATCGCATTCCGCTCGCTAGAACTGGGCGCATTACTTGAAGCCTTTGCCTGGTTGGGTAGTTGTGATGAGGAATGTATACGATCGTATGTGGAAACGTTTTTTTCTTTTTTTACTCATTCGAGTTTAATGCGAAGAAAGTATCGTGTTCGTACCATTCTGTTGTAATTCACTGCGGACAAACTGCAAATTATGATGCGATGGTTTAATGTACTTAACATCATCATAAATATGAGTAGTAGGGTGATGTGCGAATAAATCGTGACACGCAATTTTTCAAACACAAAAGCTTCTACTTACTCAGTGGCTTGTGATGCTGGTTTTTGTGGGAGGGAAAGGTATTGCAAAAGGTGTGTGGTATCTTCAACTGAAGTACAGTACGTTGGTGTCAATGGTGGCAATGATGCGACCAACTTCCTGTACTCTTCAGAGCCAGTTGTACAGCTTCGTTGGAATTCGGACGAGATAACATTCTTACTGCGAGGGGATAAAAAAACAGGTCTTACTCCTTTAGGATATGGAAACCGCCACAGTGGAAACCATAAGTCACGACACCTCGCGGAGGTGTCCACAATTAGCCGTGGAAGCTGTTGTTAGATGGAGGTCCCGCTTCGACTATCCGAGACCTCCAATTACATACAAGCTCGGATGCGTAGTTCATATCGAGAGGTCGTGGATAGGGAAGGGTTGGGAGGTACTTGGGAGAGGCATTGATAGGATCTTTTGACTGTGGCGACCCGCAAAGGTGGAAGGCGTTTGTCAACTACGGTACATGAGAGTTGTCAGAGCTCCTTGGCCGGGGGCGGTGCCATATCGGCCATCTCTAACTCTTCCTTGAAGCGCTCGGTGGACCAGCCGAGTTATTGAACTCTTGAACTGATATAGAAACTGTAAACTACCGCTGTACCCAACTCCTGGTTACGCAAAGAAAAGTGGAGAGACGCTTTTTGCGGGAAATCTGCGAACTGTGACAACTCGGTGCAACCGCAACTCAACCCTGGTGAGACTCAAAATGAAGAACCCCACAGGGTGTTTACTCTTAGTTCTCATAGTAGGATCTGTTCAATCAAGTATGAATCCAACAGCCTATATTATCTATCAAATCATTCGTACTTTTAGTTATACCTATCAAAGGTCTGGACGTTATCACGTCAACCGGATAGGAAACAAGCTCGTAATCTTAAAGAACATCAAACATTGCCAACTTGAATGTTCTGGACTGGAACAGGAAGGCAGGCCTTACGGACTTCAATCAGTATGAGCGCACGAAGCAGATTCCTGCAGTGCAGGTTTTTATTAATTGGTGAACTGAGTATTGGTTTATTGGGACTGTCACATCTTACATAAAGCCTCGTCACAACCTGTGAAAATGTACCTACCTTGGAGATAGTGCTGGAATTTGATGGAAAGTCTTCTATAACTTGCCCAGATAAATCATTTAATCAACCATACCCGAGCAACGCATCGGTAATCGATTAATTTAGAATAACAATGACCGCCATTTTACATTACGTTTAGGGCTACCGTCACCATGTTACCATACCGAATTGATCATCTCCCTTCCACTCAAAGCGTAAGGTGTCTTTCGCTCTCATTTCATTCCTCCGCGCCGCCCTAATTGGCGGACCGATCTGAAATTCCGCATATACCTTCCTCAGTCTGAGCCCTGTACACCTTCAAAATGTTAGTCTGAAGTTAGTCATATCCAATCCATGTAGAACAGAAATAAGTGTACAGAGTTCTACACCCAACACCTGCTCAACTGATAGCTACATCCTAGACGTCCGAATAATTAAAACATACCTAATTCGTTTAATTCACACTCGTGCTTCAAACCTTACATAATTATCTGCCCCTATAAGAAATCTTTGAAATCTCTCCCGAAAATCTTTTCCACACCTTGAGCAAACGCTTCAATGAACTCGAACAGATAACTGATCTCTCTCTAAGCAAACAATTAAAAAACCATTTCAGAGCTCGAACCGCTGAACGGAAAGCGGACGGGAAACAGAAGGCGTGTAATTAATTTTCATCAGGTTGGTAACAGGCGATGCGCTTGTGATAGCAACAATAGTGATACTAATCCACTGAGTACCAAAACATATGCATTCACTAGCATTTAAATGATATGTCATGAACTGCTAATATATTACGTTAGCAGCTGTTGTTTTCGGTTACCAAACTTAATAAAACTTGATAAATAATATGTGTTTCATAATACTATAATGAAATCAATGACAACTACTTCACATGGATGCTTCGCAGTGAATTTACAGTCAAACCGACAGGAACAGAACCAAACGTTCTATATTTTCGGTCAATTTGACTTGGGTAGGTACTTTTGATTGTACTGCAAGCCATTTTCCGCTCGAACACCTCATGATTGAATATCGCAACAATATTATTCTTCAATCTCCCGCCTCTCCTAAGCTTTTTCCAATGGAAGTTCCTCTGCGATTCCCTCAACCTCCCACGCCGGTGATAAACCGCCTGGAAGCACCTTTTAGCGGTAATTTAACAGCCCGTTGACTTGCCGCCTAACCTCACCGAGCCTCTGCATACGGTATCTCCCTGTGCACTTTTAAGCATTAAACCCACTTTGCACTGGGGAGTGATTTATGCGTATTTCTTAAAAAGACGCATCTGCAGCGGAGGACGGGGGTGTTTCATAGCGAAGCTCATATTCATAGTAACAACTCTGTGCTCTTGAAGGGAGAGGCTGTCAAGTTTGATGAATGTAACTTTTTAGCGCTCGAGCTTACGCGTCTCGCATTCATTTATGATGGTATCTCTTCAAGGTCAAGGATCACGCAGAAATCCTCAAATAACTCGAAATTGCTAAACGAGTCCCGTAGAAATCAGCGAGATTTATCGAAGAAGTACCAAACACTCATTTGAGTTTTTGACGAGGGATACCACCAACGCCAAGTAAATGGGATTTATACGAGGGACTCCGGAAAGTAAATACAAGGGCTGTGTAGGACGAAGAAAATTTTGTTCTTTAGAGTTGCCACCAGTTGAAACTGGTACGCAGGCTTCAAAAATGTATAGAAATAGCGTTTAGGTGAAGAAAATTTATCATTATTTAATAATGATAATATTTATGGAACAAACTTGAACCTACGACTGCTAAACGAGTCCCGTAGAAATCAGCGAGATTTATCGAAGAAGTACCAAACACTCATTTGAGTTTTTGACGAGGGATACCACCAACGCCAAGTAAATGGGATTTATACGAGGGACTCCGGAAAGTAAATACAAGGGCTGTGTAGGACGAAGAAAATTTTGTTCTTTAGAGTTGCCACCAGTTGAAACTGGTACGCAGGCTTAAAAAATGTATAGAAATAGCGTTTAGGTGAAGAAAATTTATCATTATTTAATAATGATAATATTTATGGAACAAACTTGAACCTACGACTGCTAACCTTATAGTGCGAGGGACCTTCATTAAGTAGGACTAGACTTTCTGGAGGTCACTCGCACTATAAGGTTAGCAGTCGTAGGTTCAAGTTTGTTCCATACATTAATAATTGACATTAACATCCACCAATGACATTAGTATCAATTTGTCACAACCATTCTATAGCTCCCAAAAACGTTTGATGTATCAAGGTCTTTCGGACCACACAGGATCGTCTTCTAGTAATGAGAAAACAATAGCCACACAACATTATAGAACGACAACGATTTCGTACCCGCATTCATCACCGTGTCCCCTCAAAAACGACATTTTATGGCAGGTCCGGTGTGCCGTCACTGGTACATAGCACGTAAAATCAATGATTTATCAATTTATCAACGGAAAATTAATTGAAGGAAGAAAAATCAGACAAGTTCCAACACATCAAGACACTTTTAAATCGTGTGCTTTTGGATCAGAATTAACGATGCGTTCGAATAAGGAAATATCTTGTTGTGAGCTTTCTAAAAAGGTGCTACAATAAGGGTATACGATGAACAAAAATGACCGAAAAAGGGGTTTCGAAATTCGGTACTATTTGGCAATGAGTTGTTTTGAAGGGTGAAATTCTGGCCCATGATGGTCTTCCTTAGTTGTTATCCCAAAAACATACCCATTCAACCTTTCTTGGTCACATTCACGATTCTGATACTGAATTCATAATACAGTTACTAGCGACACATATATCACAAGAAGCTTGACACTTTCCGTGAGTTACTAGACACGTAGTTCTCTGAAGGAGTTGGAACTGATATGTCAAATAAATAATTTAATTTGGTTGTCGAGAGAGAAAACGTCCATTAAAAACGTCTTCGTAAGGGATTGGGGAGGGGGGGGACGCCTCCAGAATTTATAGATATCTCCCCAACGGAGGCTAATTGTGTATACCAACAAAAGAGGGTGACGAAAAGGGGGTTGCAAGGGGGTCCCACAGGAATCCAAATATACCGCCTACCTGCCCTCGAGCCGTGGTTTATTATACCGAAAGTGAATTAGTTCCTGAGCCGCCAAGTGTTAGGGTTAAATTAACTGGTCGCCTTCGGGTTTTCTCGAAATGGGGACGAGACGGTTGGAAATCTCGACAGTAAATCCCTAAACCTGCTAATTATTTCTTGATTCAAACGTCAAAAGGCCGTCGGTTCGAGAGAAAACGTCTAAACTGCTTTTTACTCCCACTGAATGTTTCAGTTCAATTCGGTAGTTGTACCAAAACCAATATTGACTAAGGAGAAGTTATGCGAGACTACAGAAGTTAACCGAAACCTTCCTATTCCCGCGAGACGAAAAGTTGAACTGCTCTGCGGATACAGGCGATGAAAATCCACGTCAGTAGTATCCAGAGAAAAAAAAATGATCTGGAAAAACAAATGGAAATCTGGGAGACACTCCTAGACTATTACAGTTTAGTTCAACGATCGCACGGTAACATGGAACATGTTTATTTATTCATTTATTCAAAATGACGGGCAAGCCTAATTACACATAGTAATAATTACGAGTCAGCGAACGTACATAGATAACTTAAATTTGGAGAGAGAGTCCGAAAAAAAAGTCAAAGTGCAGGCAGTTGCTAAGGAGGTGGTTGGCTGCGCGAGGAAGAGGATGGAGCGGCCGGTTGAAGTGAAAACAATACTATTGCTTTGTTACTGATGATGGTTTAATCACCGAAACCTACTCATATTTCAGTGGAAATAGACGATTTTTTCAAATACTCTTGTTTTTCTCAACACGGGTTTCCACGATTTCGTCTCGAGTGATTTAGTTCGTACCTATGTTTATTTGTTGTTGTGCGTCACTTTGTTCAATAAGCCAGTTCGTGCGAAGTGGACATATTGTTTATTAGTATATGATGCATCATCAAAGTGGCCAAACGTGAAATAGGATGAAGAGCCAGTGCGATACGGAGGCAAAAGGAAGTCAACCAGCTCCAGCAGAGCAGGACACAATCGATCCCAACAATACGATGTAGAAAGCACAGTTGGCAATACGGCGCTGTTGACTGGGGGGAGCCAAAGCACAGAGGACAGCTTCTCATGATTCTTAGCTGGTCAGATCCCAGCTGACATCAAAATACGATGCATAGCTGAAGCATGGCGCATGTCGCATGACAGACCTAGTAATATCGGAGGTATCACAGACGAAGCTGAACTGGAGCAATGGGCACACGACCAATGGCAGAGCAAGTGGGACTCAACCCCAAAAGTTCGACACACATATGCATGCTGGCCATGCATTCTAGCCAAGCTCCACAGCTTTAACTTGGTTTCTTCACCAATGTGTAGTTGTGGAGCAGACGAGGAAACAGCCACTCATGTTTTCTAGGCGTGCCCGAAATTTGGCAACGAACGTAGGCGCTGGCTCTCACAGCTGAAAATATCAATGACCGCCTCAACTATGCCCTGGCAGCAAGCAGTGGAGTCTCCAGAAGCATATGCAGCCACCAAGGACTATGTCAACCTTATCATGGCAAAGAAGCACTGGCCCATCCCAGCATTTGAGCAATCCCCCCCTGGCAATAAAGGCAACCCTCAGCAATCATCAACTAGGGCATAATATTTTAGCACGTTAGTATTAAGTGTGGGAGGAATATTATCTCAAAGTACCCCCCAAAGCACTGTGCTATTAGGTTTAGCACTATAATAATTAAGGTATTAGGGTGGAGGAATATAACCTCAAAGTACTCTGTAGCACTGTGATATTAGGTTGGCCAACTTATGTTTATAGGTGTGAATGTAACGAATGGTATGAATGTAACTTATGTATGAAAGGGTATTTTAATTATTAGGACATGCAGAATCCACAGAAGAAGCAGAAAACCTATCAGCAACAAAACGATGATGCAAGGCACTCAGCAGTCAAAGTTTAGCTCACAATCAACGAGCAAGCAGGCATGCACAGCAAAGCTGCGCAGACCAGCATCGTAGACTAAGCAAAGGGCCCTGGCACATACGCAGCCAGGAACGTAAAGTAACTTGGAATGCCCGCGTCTACCCCTACTCCTCCATCCTGGACGCCCCTAGCTAAAGGAGTGACTAACAGCGCAGGGAGTAGATTGGTGAAGACCATCAGCCCTCGAGAGAGGGCAGCAAACTCCTAGAAAAGCCGAAAGGCGTAGAAATAGGAGGAAGCCAAATAGATGAAGAAAGATGGGGGGAGCCAAATTACAAAGCGCTAAAGCAGCAGTGGCATCATAATCTGACCACCCCCTGACTGAGAGCGACCAAAACGAAGAAAAACAGGTTTGGAACAATTTGAACACATTTAGATTGAGAAAATTTTGAAAGACTGTTCAAAATGATAGCTCGAAGGTAAAGTCGAGGAAAAATCGCCAACATCGCGGGAATTTTTCATGTTTTACTCATTTGACGCGGTCGCAAATGGTCTCGTTCGTATTAATTTGCAGAATGTTTTCGCTCACCACTCGATCTGTCGAGGTTCGCTGGGCATTGGCGGTAGCGGTGGAGGGGTTTTCATTGAAACCAAATCGTGCGTAAAGTCACCCACCGAACGCGAAGCAGATACGCCGGGGGTAAACCTAAAGGTCAATGGAGACAGAAAAGATGTGCAACGGGGAAGGGACGGAGCCAGAATGTCGGACCCTCGCCCGGAACAATGCTCATCCCAGCTATGCTAATCACCTCTTTATTTATTACCTCTTGTTCGCCAATAATTAATTATCAATGCGCTTCACCCCTCTCTCTATGGAACCCCTTCCCCGCTGTGCCGTCGTTGGGAACGACCAATTACCATGATAATAAAAGGGCAGTTCGGGAGGTCGTGCCAATACCCATTATCTATTTTATGTATTGGGTCCCCCATTCTATGAGAGTCGTCTGTCAAAGAGCCAAAATGCGTCGTCACTGATTTAGTATGATTTGTATTCCTGCGTCAGGGTCGCAAGAATGAAGTACAGCCGCGTACCGTTGTTCGAACCGTTTCTGGGCGATAACCGACATTTATGCGTTGGTTAATGGGTGATCAAACAGCGATTGGACCAACTACACCAGGATACTTTCCAATCTCATTACAACGTCATTTCACTCAGAAAGTTTGTAAATATACAGTCGGTGCCCAAATGGCCAACTGTTTTTGTACTGCTCCAATTTCAACATTTTATTCTTCTTGGATCTTCAACTAGGGTATGAACAGCCCAAACTGCTGGCGGATCAGACAAGAAATATGTGTACCGACGCGAGAATATACTAAATCTTGCGAGAATCGATTCCCTCAAAAAGGCTTTTAGTAGCAACTGTTCTCGGGAGCCAAAAAACAAGCAGTGCCTAGTCATAGAAGTATGATGAAGTTGCATTCCAGCTGATTTTAGTTCCTGGATTACCAAACATCCCATGATAATCTTCCCGATCTTCCTAGCGGAGTAAAATATTCGTAAACATATTCTCTCAGAGTAAAAACAGCTGCACGATCAACTTCTCCGCCGCAACTCAGTATAAATACGATATTCAATTGAGGAAAAACCTGGTGCTCCCAGCGAACGGCGAGATATGCTAATCGATACCGTAACACCGTGAGGAAAAGAAGCAATTATAAATGAATTAAAACAAACGCTCGTAATGTATGATTATAAACAATATCTACGGTCATATCGCGGCCGTGATGGGATTGGCGAAGAGGAAAGGTGATTAGGCAAATCAGCCGTTTAGCGCATTTCCTGCATGCAATCTAGATTCTGCAATGGTGTTGGGCAAATGTAATTTTGATTCACCTGGCAGCCAATGACACGGAGAACGCGGATTTCAGTTAGTTGCTACATCGCATTCATCTCATTGCTACCGGTTTTGTCACCAAGTTAATGTTAAGTGAGTAGGGGCATAGAGCACTACAGAACACACATAGTACAATACATGAGGTACACAGGAGAAACTGATGTTATCATGACAATACGACATCCGATCTACTAAAACTGACACTACACTGAGGCAATTACTCAGATACATGATACTAGTATTACATAATATGTATTACTAGTAGGTATATAGATTATGTATAATGATATGTATCGTAAATTGGAAATTTTTTACCAACATAGAGTATCAAGATGAGGCATTCTACTGAAACTGTTTCTTATTAATGAGGAAGAAACACAACAGGCGAGAAACGTATTTACTAGAGCGAATAACATCATCTATGAGTAGAAATCTTGAAGGACATATATTTTTTGTTGACAGACTTATCGACCGAGTAACTAATTCTTTCTTAATCTTGTTCATGTTAGTTTCCTTGGAGAGCAGCCGGAGAATATCGCCATATTATTGGACTGTATACAATGGAATCGCTTCAATTCTAAATTCAATTTATGAACGAGAGTTACATCCTGAATGGGTCTATAAACTGTTCTCGGGTTTTTGACGAGGAGTTATTTTTTTTATAACTACTTACTGGTTTATGGAGAAAACTGATAGAACGGAGAACAACTCCGAGTTCGAATACCCACGATTTTTCTTTTAGTTTCAATGTCCTTCTGCCGTACAAACAGCGGCTCCATTATAGTCGTGTATGCACCACCCCAGGCGATAACCCCAACGGGACATCGCACTAAAGCTTCGTATATGAACCATGATTACCGCAGCCTGGGTTAGTACACTCTTCTCTATTTCTCTTCCCGGTAGTTTATATAACCGCACCACCTAAGATCATCGTCTATTATCATACTAAAGTATCGGCAAGAACCCGCCCTACTAAAAAACAGCACATCAAACTCTGACCATGTCAAGCCGTTTTGCAACATCTCCTTTCTCTCATATCTAGGATATCGTTAAGGTCTTTCATAACAAATAGGTACCAGCCTTGTCAAACCCTCGTATATTGACGAAATGCGAATTGAAGTCAATAGACAATCTTCCAGCAAACTTCAAGATCAGTGGTTGAACCATTAATTTTGTTATGATTTAGGAGACGGATGAAGAAACTTACGAGGATCTTCCAGAAAGTAAGGTTACACCATGTGTTAAAAATTGAAAAACGAATATATTTCTATCCGAATATGGCTTCAATGATTTAGAAACATGGAGTCATAGACTTACATGAATTATGAGGATCACTCACCGTTTGTCTTCGATACTCAATGTACAATACCTGATAGGGTGAAGTCAGAGAGTACACACGTTTTTGGAACAAGAACGGACTGTATTAACACTTGGTTTTATACAAGTTAGATATTGAATCAAGCGCGTACGCGGAGACAAGTACAAGTCACAAGTCAGGCACGGGGACCAGTAGTCAAGCAAGTGGTCGAGTGGGAGAGAGGACCACAGCGAAGACGAGGCCCCCTCCAGGGGTCGAGAAACAGTGTCACCAATACAACAAATATATATGATCCATGAGACGGTCCATGGAGTCTAATTTTGAATACCCATTTCCAACACTCCCTCCTATTCAAAGATAAGACTGAAGAGAGTATAACTACTATGCAAGAATTACAAGATTATGGCTGGAGGAGCCAGAATTCAAACAAGAACGGTTGACACAAGATAACCTACCATAGTAGCTTAAAATCCAGCATTGGTAACATGTCAAGAGAATTGAATTAAAACAAGATACATGATCTTATAGTTTGAAGCAAAAGAAAGTTGAGTGGAGAACAAGACACAATTCACAAGTAACGAGATCATACAATTCAATTTGATGCAACGTGTGAGAGAAAGCAAAATTAAATCAAGAAAACATAATACGTTAGATTATAACGTACAGCAAGAGATGTTACGTGAAGCAAGATAATTTGGATCAATTTCTATACTGGATAACAATGTCAAGATAAGTGATCTAGAACGCGGCAAGATGTTTCACGGAGTCAAGATGATGCAAGCCGATGATTCAAGAGGAGAGCGAGTGCGAAGTTCCGGTATTCAACTCCAAGACTCTTCATTTCCTGGGGAAAGTTACAAGAGAGTATTAAAGTTGGTCAACAAGATATTCCGAAAGTACACAAATTTATCAAAAGGCAGTGCCTTGGTGAAAGTATCCGCTATCTGTTCATTGGTAGACACCCAAAGTATAGAAACATTTCCATTTTTGAACACTTCATGAACGAAATGCATGGACAATTTGACTATGTGTTTCAAGGTGCGAAAGTCATTTGTCATTGCAACAGAAATTGCAGGAGCACAGTCGCATTTCAAGATGGGAAGCATATCTAATCCAATAAGGAACTTACACAAGCTTCGAATACTTGTAAGCTCCTTACATGCTTCAGACATGGCAATGTATTCCGCTTCACAGACCGATAATGCCACGTGAGTTTGCTTTTTTTTTTTTTTTGATTTCCAAGACACCAAGTCTCCAAAAGACTTGATTGAAAACCCTGTGGTTGATCGACCATTAAGAGAGCTAGTATCAAGGGAGGAATCTGAATAGGCAACCAAGTCTTCAGTTTCGCCTGAAAACAAAATTCCGAAATCCAAAGTTCCCTTGAGATACCGCAGTATTCGCAGAACACACTTCCAGTCAGAGAGTGTATAGCCAATTTGTTTCCTGCTCATGAAATCGACTGCAAAAGAAATATCAGGTCTCGTACAGTTTTGAATATACAAGAGAGAGCCAATTACTTCTCGATAAGGGACATCCGGAGATGATTCAAAATCCTCAGTCGATCTCAGCTGTGCAGTTAACGTACACTCTGTTGCAGGCATAGGAGTCAAGGAAACCTTTTCCTCTTGGGAGAGAAATTTGTCTAACAAGTTTTTAATGGCTGACTTTTGATGAAGGAACATCAGCCTTTTAGACTTATTTCTCTTGATTTCAAATCCCAAGAATTTTGTAGGTGTTCCAAGAGTTTTGATTTTAACCTCTAGCTTCAGTTGTTTGATGACTTTCAAGGCTTTCCTGTCATCGTTTGAAGCTAGGAGGCAGTCATCAACATATATTAATAATAATCAGCGCGTATTTTGTACCGTCTTGCCACTTGAAGATGCAAGTTTGGAACGGGTAAATTTCAAAACCCATGGCAAGAAGAATACTGCTGAACTTTTTATACCACAAGTTCGGAGAAACCTTTAATCCGTACAAGGACCTTTTAAGACAACACACATGAGAATCCTTCAAGGTTAATGGGTAGTCTTTCAGTTCAGTCAGGCCTTCAGGAATGTACATATGTACAGGTTTTTCCAAATCTCCATGCAGAAATGCAGTGGTTGCATCAAGTTGATATAGGTGTAAGTCCAGTTTATTCACAATAGACAAGAAAACGCGGACATCACCCAATCTAGCCACAGGCGCAAATATTTCTGAAACAAGATATTCGTTTGTATCAGCAAAACCTTTGATTACCAGACGACTTTTGTACTTGATGGAGCCCTCATATTCAAGTTTCCTTTTATGTGCCCATCGAGATTTTATAATTTTGGTTCAAGGGGGAAGAGCTGATCTGGGTACAAGTTCCCAAGTATTCATCTCCTCCAACGAGTCAAGTTCATCAAGTATAGCCTCTTCCCAAAATTATATAATATTATTAATTTAAAATTAATTTATTATATATACTACACACATATTATACTTTATATAATTATAATAATATAGGATATTATTATATACCAAGTTATAAATAAGTATAAGCTATATATATAATTAATACAAAACAAAATTAGAATATAAAATTATTTAGTATGAATATATTCCCTATCCGAGGATTCCATTGCTTCTTTGTAGGAGGAAGGCTCCAGCAAGTCTACCTGACTGTCTCGTTGCAAGGCCACAATTTCTGTGGAGTTTTCAGTCAGTGATTTATTTTGGCTCAAGTTGTCGTTCATGTCAAGAATTGTAACAAGAGGCTTTGGATAATCTTTGATTCGATTGCCATACACTATAGACTCAATAAATTTGGCATCGCAAGAATTAACAAATGGAATAATGTACAGATTAGACGAGTGAGGCATTCTGTTATGAACAAATACGACATGCTTCAAAGCGTGACCCCAGAAAGAGTAAGGCATTTTGGCCGACAGCAAGTTTACTCTGATTTTATGTTTTATATCTTGATTAACTCTTTCAGCACAACCATTTTGTTGGGGAACATGAGGCTGACAAGGATCCCAAAAAATGCCCTCTCGGTCCATCAGTCCTTTCACCTCCTGCGTTTGAAATTCGAGTCCACGATCAGACCGGAGCCTGAATACGCTTATGGGTTCAGACGTGATGGACGCTATTTCAAGCAGACATTGTTTGAGTGCCACGTGAACCTCCTTTTTGTTCTTGAGAGTGTAAGCGAAAACGTAACGAGAAAAGTCACATACAAAAATCACTACATACGTATCTCCAGTTCGAAAGTTTGAAGGGCTGATAGGACCCATGAGATCTGTGTGAAGCAAGGAAAAGGATCTCTCAGCCCTGTGCCTAACTTGAGTATGCGATTTTCGAATCGTATTTGCTTGATGACAGTCCTCACAATTCAAGATCTGATCCGAGAACGTGACAAGTTTGAGTTCTGGTAAGAACTTCTTGGCGGCCTTCAAGTATTGCCCAGAAGCGTGATTAAGGCGTAAGTGCCACAAGAAATCTGACCCAAGTGCAGCAGGCGCAGCTAAATTCTGCCTGTCAAAGTCAGAAAGTTGTTGTTGTATAGGATCAATAGAACCAACCTCAGGAACCCTCCCTCCCAGGATGGCAGAGACTTCAGACGACGAGTGACCAGACCTCCCTCCCAAAATTTGAGATTCAGCTCCATTACAAGAAGGAGTCGTCATTGAATGGCTACCAGACTGCACAAGTGAGGTGGTGAAGATTGTACCAAGTCTGCAACGCTTGGGACCAAAATGAGCCCCAGGTGTCCCAGAAACCGATTTAGCAGGAGCAAGCAGCAGTTCAATCCACCATACTTTGAAATAACCAGACTTAATGATTTTACCAGTGGAGGCCTGAATAAAGTCAACCTTATCCTGTGAAAAGAAGGTATTAATTCCAACCTGAGCAATTTTTCTGACAGAAAACAAATTGGTGGATAAACCTGGTGTGTACAAAACATCCTTCAAGGTGGAGACTTGACCATTGTTTACAAAATTCAAATCCCCGCAGAATCTCACAGTCAAGTCTGCAGACTCATCCCGATTGGCACATTTAAAAACACGCTCTTTAGACATACTTACGTCTAAAATTAACCAAGCATTCTCTTGAGGATGTAAGATGTTCAGTACAACCAGTGTCCACAATTGCTAGAAAACTATTTTTACCTTCAGAAATGGTGAACGCTTTCCCAGATCCTTGACGTTCTCACACATAATTCAAGAGAGCAATATGTTGCCCTTCCTCAGCACTCATAGAAACCCAAACCTCAGCAGAGTCTGAACCTGTTTGAGGCCCCACAATGGCAAACACGGAGTCAGGAAATTTGCCAAATTCTTCAACAAGTACTTTCGCCTGACCTAAGGGCATTTTGACAAGTGAAGACTTGTCATTGTTGCAAGAACCCGCTAGTTTAGACGACCTTTTTGGCTTTTGTTTCATGTTAAGTCGATTTTGAGCAGATTGTGTGTTGCGTCGAACAAATGAGGGGGAGGGATTTGGACAGTTGGCAGCAGAGTACCACACTTGAAACAAATTTTATTTGCCCATGGACAAATATCCCTAGTATGACCCCTACGACGGCAATAGATACAAAAATCAGACTTTTTAGTGACTTTAGAAGTGCCAGCGGATGAGGGTAGTTTAAAGTTGACAGGCCTGGAAGGAAGATGATGCTGGAATAGGCTCGGATGGATCAAGAAGGAAGAGACACTCTTGTGTCTCGACCTGTCCGATAACGCCCCTCTTCCATTACTTGAACTGATCCTCACTCTCCAAGCGACAATCAAGAGGTCGAAACCTGACATCGTCGATTTTTCTGACTCGATACAACTCAGATGAGCGGGCAAGTCGATCAGAATGGGAGAGAGGAGCAGATAAAGCATCCGAAGTCGAAGGCACAGCATGTACAGAAACCTCTACATCCATGGCAGATTCATCAGTCAAAGGAGTCAAGTTATGATTTGTGGGAGGTTCAGAGTTTACAGTGGGAACAAGATTTGTGGGTGATACAAGAATTCCAGAGGGAGCAAGATTTGAGGGTAGTACAAGAATAATTCTTCAATTATTGTTCAATTATTGAAGATGTAGCAAGAGGATTGGTGTAAGAGGCTTGGACAGGCGGGGCAAGGTATCGATGATCTAACTCAGAACATTTTTGGTCCAATTGAGTGAGACGTTCATTGATTTGTCCAAGGCTTACCTTCATCTGTTGTTTAATATTTTCTAAGAACCTCGAGAGGACATCCTCAGACGTCTTTGCAGCCTCCAGACGCAAGTGTTCAGTTTCCTGATTGGGACTGCAAGGCTTCTGCTCATTTCCAGTGGAGGATGCCATTGGAGGTTGTAGTGGCGAGTCAAGTATTCCACCTTCTTCAAAATCAATTAGAGAGCAGGTATCGCTCATGATATCTTTCTCAGTCTGTAAAGCGCAATTGGCATTACGAACTGAACAAACAAAGTAAACAACAGGTGGCAAATAAACAAAAACTATCAGGGTGCAAGTAAATATAATAGATTTTGTAATGAATCAAAGCAAATTTAGCTCTTTAAGCAAAATCAAAATCAAATTTTGATTCAAAAGTTCTTGAATCAAAGCAAATTTAGAACTTCAAATGTACTAGAGTTCGTTAAATGTACATACGTAAAATACGTAAAATGTACACACGTAAAATACGTAAAGTGTATATACGTAAAATGTACATACGTAAAATACGTAATTAGAAAAATTAGTAAAATGAGCAAAAGCAAGTTTGATTCAAAATTTCAAGATTTGATGCAAGCGTTTTTCATTTAGTCCCAAAAGCAAAATTGTTAATAAATCCGGGTGAGTAATGAAGCTAGGAGTCAAAAAGGGTTAGACAAAATTGTGCACATACATGAAACCCAATTCAAATACCTCTTCTCGTATTTCTGCTTGACTGCATGAAAGAATGATCTACGACACCCGTGGATGACCAGAACAAATTATGCTTAAGACAAGATCATGAAGCATACAATCCAATTCACCCCTTATTTTTTTTCTCATGATTGGGGGTGATCCACGGGGCCCGCTCCCACGTTGATTGCAATCAAATTCAACACAAGTATTTTCAAGACCCTGAGCTTGGAGTCGGGATTCACCTTCAGTGACTCTTTTCTATACAAGCAGCTTCCCGCGCCGGGTCTCGTTTAGTTAGAGACTGAGACACACCGTTCGTGAATTGAACTTCTATTAAATAGAAATTCAATTAACTTAGGACTTTAACCTCAGAGGTCTTGCCCGAATCAAACACCTCTTTGTTTTGAGTACGGCCCATTTATTGTTCGGATTGTGGACGAACTGGGAAATCCTATATATCGCCAGACGGGAATCAAGTTTGTGCACACTGATTAGTAACAAGATGTATCAAGGTCGTGCACTACATAATCAGTCTTCGTCTGACTCGGAAGGCAGAATGTTTGATATATTAAAATTATAAAACATAGCCTCGCGTACTCACTCGCCTGAACGAATTGTGGGATTATTCGAACAGACATACGCATTTGCGCTGAGGACGGGTAAGCGATGCTTTCACATCTTTTTGCTGGTATGAGCGCAAATTGCCTTGATGCGATCAATTGCATCACATCAAGAGGCACAAGTGAACGTGTCAGCTACACACGCTCGCACTCGAGTCACCAAGAGACCCTAACAAGAAGAATTGGTGGAGCGACACAACCCAATAGTTTGGAAAAGCTAATAAGACGATGATCTCCGATGAAAAGAAACCAACATCTAGCCCAGGGGTGTCCAAAACGGAATTCAGAAACTCCGAGACGAAAATCGGCGGCCATTTTCAGGTTACGAACGACAAACGGGACGAAATACGACACAACAATGTGAAGGTGACCTCGAAGGTCCAAGCTCAGAGAATCAACTGATCATTCGCTTCAATCATTATGGGCTTTTAGTCAAGTTCCGAGTCAAAAGGTAAACTTTGAATTACAAATCATTACAACCGTATCAATCAAGCTTGAACACCCGATATCGTATCCGAATATGGCTTCAATGATTTAGAAACATGGAGTCATAGACTTACATGAATTATGAGGATCACTCACCGTTTGTCTTCGATACTCAATGTACAATACCTGATAGGGTGAAGTCAGAGAGTACACACGTTTTTGGAACAAGAACGGACTGTATTAACACTTGGTTTTATACAAGTTAGATATTGAATCAAGCGCGTACGCGGAGACAAGTACAAGTCACAAGTCAGGCACGGGGACCAGTAGTCAAGCAAGTGGTCGAGTGGGAGAGAGGACCACAGCGAAGACGAGGCCCCCTCCAGGGGTCGAGAAACAGTGTCACCAATACAACAAATATATATGATCCATGAGACGGTCCAT
Organism: Stenodema calcarata; assembly: GCA_963920205.1. Lineage (NCBI taxonomy): Eukaryota > Metazoa > Arthropoda > Insecta > Hemiptera > Miridae > Stenodema > Stenodema calcarata. Next base: position 13,007,758 of record OY986061.1, on the reverse strand, counting down.
GGAGTCTAATTTTGAATACCCATTTCCAACAATTTCAATGAAATTTACAAGATACCCAATCGTCAAAACATGTCAGTATTTCTCTACATAATCGCCATTGCTTTTTTGAAGCCTAGGGACCAGTTTTAGTATACACCTTCCGTTCCACCTCCTGAAGCCAATTCTCGACAGCATAATGGACCTCCTCGTCATTTGAAAATCATTGTCCACCCGAAAACCCCTTCAATTTATTGGAAAGATGATAATCCGATGATGCCAGGTCCGGGGAGTAGGGTGGGGGAGTCACAATATCACACCCAAATGAAACAAGCTGGTCCTGAGTGAGACGGGCGGTATGCAGTCTAGCGTTGTCATGAAGGAGTGACACACCGCAAGTCAGCATTCCTCTCCTTTTGTCCTTGATTTTTTTTTTCAACTTCTTGAGTGTCTAACAGTATGCAGCTGCATTTGAAATCATACATAAAAACCATAAAATCGACCAATAATATTCCTCTCCATCTTCCTCTCTGAAAATTGAAATTTGAAATTTTGGTTTGATGGTGAATGTGTATGACGTCACAATTGAGCCAAGAAAAGTTTCACCCACGCTTTTAAGAAGCCAAAACCTGCCGTAGGTGGAGGACGAACTGTGACGCGTTGGGCTGCTGTGACGACATTTCGTAACGGACTGGAGCGTTTGATGATTTGTTTTGACCGTTTACTTACACTAGTTTAGTCTTAGTGCCTAGTTTACTTACACAATGTTTCAACTACACTCAGAACCAGAAGAGAGCTCCATTAACTACGCTATGGTTGGTTTTTCACGGATCAAAGGGGTTGGAGAATAAACTGATAAAAACTCGTTGAAATCCACTCATCAACTTCCTACCCCAACCATGCGGAGATTGTGAAAACACTGTGAACTAACTTGAGTTAGTGCTCATCATACTGTTCGACCATATTGTGTATTGATTTTACACGTAATGTAAGCAAATTTCAAATTTAAGCAATTCAAATTTATAGCAGGTATGCGGTACAGGAGGTTTCTCCCCTACCGCGCAGAAACTCCAGCGAATTCAAACAGCATTTAACAAGGCGATGATATATTTTCATAAGCCCAGCGGTAGAATCAAGATGTAATAGCCCGATAAATTCGTCGGGACTCGTCGAACGCACAATAAGACGTTTTTTTGTGTAGGATTTAACTTCATCCTCTCAAACCGCAGATCGCCGGACCGTCAACACGGATAATCCTCTGTTATTTATGATCTATTTAGTTCATTTCGGCGACCGCAAGGTCGTCCTCAAGTCTCTCGAGGATCGAAACAACGAGGGCCTCGAATACAACTGATCGAAAAACCGAAGGTTCAAACATTGCCGCAAAAAAATAGACGCGAATATATTTTCATTAGTTAGGCAAGTTACGAAAGGTTATAACCGCCGAATGGCCTGTTTTCTTTATCGAGTCAACGGATTTGACAAGGTTGCGCATTTAACGAGATTAATGTCGGATAAAGATAAGGAATATTCACATTACGCAATATACATCCATAAACGGTCTCCCTCTTCTAAAACCTCAAGAATTTGAAGTGTAATTGAAGGTATGTGACGATGTATAGAAACAATAGCCGCACTCCTCCGTGGATGTATTCTATTATTTCAATTTTTAATTGTGGTTTGGTACAGTGATTTTACAACAGGCTGAAAATATGACATATTGTGTTACCATACATAAGTCAATATTAATATCAAATGGCCTAGATACGAACTAAACCACGAGCGACGAAATCGTGAACACCCATGTTAAGGAAAACAAGAGTAGGTACTTGAAAAAATCGTCTATTTCCACTGTAATATGAGTACACTGTTAGACCGGTTTCGGTGGTTAAACAATCGTAAACAATTCTTACATTTGTTTAGCGGATTCTTTTACTACTGATGATGGTTTAATCACCGGAACCGGTCCAACAGTGTACTCATATTACAGTGGAAATAGACGAGGAAGTCCAGGATGCTGTCGAAAATGGCTTTGGGAGGTGGAGCGGAAGGTATACGGCGAGAGTATAGAAAAACTGGACTGTAGGCTTCAAAAATGAATTGACCTCAATGGCGACTATGTAGAGAAATAATGACATGTTTTGGCACATATTTTATTAATTTCATTCAAATATATTCATTTTTCAATTTTTAACACATGTTTTAACCTTACTTTCAGACCGTCCCTCGTACTTTTTGGAGGAGGAGGACATTATTGAATTAACGTTGTTGCATTAGGTACTGAATTATTAACGCATTATTAACGTATCTGCATTAATAACGCATTAGTGGATTAACTGCATTATCGAATTAACAGTATCTGCAACATTATTGAATTTCACGGTAGCTGCTTTCTGGTACATTAAGCACCTCTCTCTATAATTATTAATTATACACCCACAGAGACTAATTATACTTCATCTCAAGGATGTGTCCATTAAGTTAGTAACGTAGAATTGCAAATTACAGAATTACAAATTATTTACACTTAATTTCCTCTTGAATAAACACCGAATATTGCTGAGGCTATTCAAAGATGAGTGGTATAATTTGATTGTTTCATTCCGCAAAACAATCTCATCCTACACCAGCCGTCAACTCGTGAAATGTGTCGTCTCAGAACCCGGTCGGAGCTACCGGTTCTATTTCTCATCCTTGTCCAAACACTTTCGAACCGAATAAGGGCGAACGAGGTGCCGATAATAAAACACCGGATTTCAATAATCGTTTGCCGCTCGGTTCGGTAGAGACGCGGGCTGTCAAGAGTTTAAAATTCTTCGGATGCTCCTGCCAACCTTTTTGTCTGTCGTTGGGGCCTTATCGGCGTCCTGTATCGCCAACAGGATTCCCGGGCGTTTGATACGCTGGTTTCGAACTATCGGTCCGTTTTCGGAATATGGAATGGTATTGGAATGACAATATAGAGACAAGCAAAAGACTTAGGCGACTCCTGCTGATCGCCTCAATAACAGGCCCTGCATTCCCAATATCGCCAATCCAGCATTTTACGTATTTCAACGACACATTTTTTTTCCTAGAGATTTGGATTTTATGATGGATGATTTGCTGAGTTTTCCTTGTTCTCGGGGGGTTGAACAATATGCCCACCCAGAGGGATATGCGGTCTGCGTTTCGACAGCCGTCTATCCCAAGAGTGGTCGAACAAAAAACTCGAGAACAGGAGATCAGCAAACCATCACAATTTGTCAGTCGGGTGTTTCTTTGTTTGATCTGAAAAGATCGAGAACACTACACCACATAATATCTTATGGTATATAATATTTCCAGCCATCTTTTGAGGGAATTGCAAATATCACTTGCGTGAATTTGTACATATCCGATCAAAATACGATATGTACAATCTACATCACAATCCACATCCCAGACTCAACAGTGATTCAAATGGAGAACTTTGCTGTCCAAGAAATTTTCAGAAGCCGTGAACTATTAGTTTAATTTCTGCTAAAATCTAGCACAAACATTGGAGGTAGTGAATTTGTTTTGAGATTTATTGACGCAATAACAACATGATAGCCCCTCTCCTAGTTTTCATTATGTTAGTTTGTAATCTCGTGGATATGGTAATCATTTCAGAACCGTTTTTTCGGGAAGGGAAATGATAATTGCAAATTCCCTCCATCATCTCATTTTCGCCTCGTCGTAAATCAATACGAACCCGTGTTTTGACGTTGTTTTTTTGCTGCATAGCAAAAGACCGGGCAAAACACCCTGAAGTAGCTATTACGATATTATAATATCCTCATTTTTCACGCGGTGTCATCTTCTGAAGGGGAGACCGCTTCCCCCGGCTCTGTTACTATTATATCGTTAATATTTCGTTCGCTTATCCCGTTCCTGCATCTATTGTGCTCTACTTGCGCCTGTCACGCGTCTCGAACGAAAAAAACAAAAAACGCACAATTGGGCCATATGTGGGCAGAAAGGGGGAGGAGGGTCCGGTCCGGCGTATTTGCGTAAGGTGGACAGCTGGCGGACATGGTTTGATGAACTGGCCATCAAACCAAAACCTGGTCATCTGCGCTGATCCAAGGAGCAAGCTCACGTATCTGCATGATCGATATCCACGAAAACTATTCACTATTTTCGGTGATCAGACCTCATTCGAATCCAAAAACACGAAAACCTTCGAAAAATGATGATTTGAGAAGTTCGATTAGAGGCGGTGACACCTCAATCCTGATTTCCCATTGATTCCTGCCACAAATCCCAAACTTCCCGGACCCTTACAGGATTTATAGTCTTTTGTCCTCTGCAACCATTCATTCGCTTTGCCTCCAAAGACGAAATGACGAATGCATCTCGACCAAATGGAACATATGTCTTACACGCCTTTTTTCATCTCCCGAGGTTGAGGCTATCTCCAGCATCTTGTACCAAAAAGGGGGAGACCCCCTCCCGTACGCTACGCCTTGAAAAAATTGTTCTCCCAACGTATCACAACGGTAATGGATTCAAGAAAAACAAAAGGTTGCGTTTATTGATGACTTTTAAGTAGAAAAGCTAAGCTTTTTATCCACCCCGCTGAGCCATGTGCTCGGAGTCAAAGAAGATTTTGTTCGGCCTGGTTTTTGATCTCCAATCCATCTCTATCCCAAATAAAAGGTCTCGCCGTTTCTTTTTCCGATTCGAGTTGTTTGCTGATTTGTTGCTAGGAGATGAATCCTTCATAACTAATTCATCATACCTTGTCATATTAGGAATTCTCATGCAATATTAATGGTTATTCGAAAACCGGTGGATTTTCGAACGGATGTTTAATTTTGATGAAGAGTTTTATTGATAACTTCACATTCGTTTTTAGGCATCTGAGTTCACATTTCAGTCCAAATAAGAAAACTGGAGATATTGAAACATACAGTGAACAGCGCGTCGAATGAGTGGAGTTTAAGAGTGAAACTGGATTCTCTAAAAATTAGCGTTCTCGCGAAGAATTCACGGGGAAGTACGAAGAACAAATGATGGCCAAATCGCTTGCAAATGTCTCGCCTTTGCGGAATTCGAATGGAATTCGGGCAGACGATTTATTACAAGTTTCTCCATGAATAGGGTCGCCATGTGACCGTGAGTCCAGTACGTTCGAAATTGATCAAGATATCATTGTTGAAGGTTATTATAAACTGTTTTTACCTTTAAAGGAGCAGTTTATTTTCTTTTGGTCGAAATGTTTCTTTCGTGTTGATATATGTATGTATTAGGGAGTAAGGGACCGTGCCTTTTCTTCCTCTCTCTTGGGCGAATCCTCTCCTTTTTGCGTTCCCAAGAAAGCGGATTCCGAAGATGCTATCAGCTTAACCCACGGAGGGGTCCCCTACACCACTTTATTACGTAGGGAATAAATACTCTTCCCCCCACCACTCGTCTACCACTGGATCCACCGGCCCACTCCTATTGTTTCGAGGATCGAACCCAGACCCGGAGGTTTTCTCTTCTTGGAGGAGATACTACAAAAGCTACTTCACACATTCACAAATCCGTAAGAGCTAGATAAAACTAAATAAAGGCCTTTAGGATGAGCGGAGCGGCGGGAGAAGACGGAAAAACACTATCTGCAGCTGCAGTTATATTAGGTCTCTCGGCACTGGGGGCACCATAACTCCCAACGCTAAACTCTATCGAAGACGGCGTCCGCATGGTAGGATAGCGGAAATAATAAAGTCAAGCCGAGAAAGCACACATTTAAGCGGCGGAAATAATGCGGTTTTTAATAGTTTTGGAAGCTATACGAACCACATGTTTACCGGGATGAACACATTTAAGCACCACCACTTCCTCACACACGATAATGAGAAAAATACCTAGAGAAACTGGTAGAAAACCTAATGTTTGCATTAAAAAGAAAAACTTGATAATTAAATAATGCTTTCTACGTCACTTAAAGGCGGAGTAGGTGATAGTTGTTCTATGTTGTTGAACGATATTTGTGTCAATCTCATCTTCTCCCAATCCCCAGTTTCGTTAGATATTGGAACATCTCAATAGGGTCGAACTTTCAGTGAAACGCCCTCTCAAGTCACATCACGGTGCAGGATGGATAATTACATGTATAAAAGTACATGATTCGAAATAGTACAAGCAACCCTTACCGAGCGTGTTGCTCAAGAAAACGGGACGAAAAGGGATATCGCACGAATCTCCGACGTCCAAGAGTTTTCATAGTAATGTAGGTACATGCCTTCCTCCATTCCCTTTTAAAACAGTGAAAGTTTAACCCTACCGTTGAATAAATGCGATTTATCTTCTAAAAAATACAAGGGGATTTCTACATCCAACTCAATGCTCCACCGAGCGCTGCGTCGGTCGTGATTTCAGTTCGTGTTTCTAGTTAATTTGTATCTAAATAATGTGGAGGTTCTTGCGTTTTCGCAGTTTCACAACCGCTATCCCGAGGGCTGGTATAATAATGTCCTCGTAGATAGCCGAATGATATGGTTGATTGAGCCATGATTTCGATTTGGAGAAAATTACTCAACTTTATAACGTCACGAAGTACTCATATTTCGATCACGATTTGTAATCAACTGATTGAAGTGGGTACCATCTAAATGGGCATAAACTATTATAAAGAACATGTTTCGATTCACATCCACAATTTTTCACGTCTGCAAATGGAGAAACATGTACTTTGGAACCCAAGGGAAATACTAGATCCCAAGCTTGAGTCATGGATATGGTGAAGTGAGTACTTTGTAGGAGTCGAGGTGATTTATTCATCCACCTTGGTCTGTTCAAGACAGGGCCAATGATGTCTCTTTGGGGTTGCCATTTTGAAGATTGAGGATCCTGCAAGCTATAAACGAGGGGCCATGAATGTAAGACAGAACTGGTCAGATAGCAACGTCGCCACCAATCTATGGAATACTGAGAAAGTGTAAGTGGTGGCAGGGAGATGCGGCAAAAGAAGCCTAAAGAAGAGGGCGAGGGGCATCGTCTATGAGAGCAAACCATGAATGGGTCTAATCAGATGCCCAACAAACGATCGAGTCAATGGGGGTTGCAACCGAGATAATTACAGTACAAATACGGATGTGTGTAGGAAATAAAAGAACCTACTAAGGTGGGTAAGCTGTACCCTCCAATGGTGTTTGAAGGGCAATGGAACCATGCAAAAGTCAAATCAGCAGCTCATCACTGCCACCATAGCTAATCCACGAAGATAATTAAAATCCATACATTGGAGAGATTGGAGAAGTGAAAATGAAGGTGTGGATTGGGGGGATACTATACTGTCGGATGATATCTATCACAAGATCAGGATCGGATTTACAAGAACAATCGCGTCTACGACATCCAGACGGTTCTTCTGCAAAATTCAGTGGACTCATACAAAATCAATTCCACACAAATCAATGGCAAAAATCTCTATTGAAATAAGTGCTACAAAAAACTATACAATCACCAAGACCTATAGAATGTAGATAACCAACAACCTTGAAATTGTTGGGCAGTGACCCTCATACTTGTATGTTCACCGAGTTTCATCCGCCAACTTCCACCCAACACTCTAAAATTCAGATCCAACTCGGGTAAGAACTTGAAAGCTGGTTCCTACTAATTAGGTTCCTCTGCAGTTATCTCAATCGCACTCAAGTTTCGCCTTTTCCGTTTTCGCGTTGCTGAATATTTCGCGAGGAGGTCGAGAACTTGTTCAAACAGTAAAAGACGAGAAGGCTAACGGCCTTCGGAACAGAGGTTTAATTAGTAACGTGAACCTTTAACGGCATGAAACGATCTAATAAGTAGACGAGAAACTCAATACTTTTCGTTGCGAGCAACTGCGAAACGAACAGAAGTCGGATGAAACTTCTAGAAATCGACAATCCGAATAAAACTTGCAATAAGTTCTCAACATTCGAGCTCAAACCACAAAATGATCAAAACTGGAATTTTAAATTTTAGCGAATTTTTAGAAAAGGATTGTTCTCGGTACAAAATTTTTGAAACTCGAATTTTCGAAAAAAATATCATACCGAAATCCGTTCCAGACCATCCTGAATTCACCACCGACACACCTTTAAATAAATATTTATGTATGTGTCATTCCAGACGATAACTCCCGATAGAATTGAGATAAAAAGTTCAATTTGCCCAAAAAATCTGTCTTGGCAATCGAAAGGCAGAAGGCTTGGTTCGTAGATGGGCAGAATCGGACCACTCTAAGGGGGTTTTGGAGAGTTTTAGGGGGAGGAAGGGGATTATCCATAAATTCCCAAATTAAATAGTCTGACAAGTGACACCTCATTCTAAAGGTATGTTTACGCTAAACACGAAGGTCAAGTAGGCATTGCGATATTCTTCACTTTGAAGATGAAGAAACGCGGTTGTTACCTACTTGAGATGTTCTACACCGATCATCTGCTCCAATCTGAACGGAATGAGATATCGCAATTCTGACTTCAGCATCGTGTACAGCGTTGAAACATTTACAAACTGAGATGTTACTCGGCAAAGAAGGCGACAAAATTTGTTATAAAACCATTTCACATAAAACCTGTTATTTCTTCAAAAATTCGCTCTTGTAGCCATGCTGCATGACTGGATTTTTTTTTATTTTTTTTCGTTCTGTTGACTTAGAGCCGGTTGGAAAGTAATCAAAACCTGAAATCGTGACGTAGCGGTGATTAAAGTGCAAAAACGTCTCAAAACAGTCAGGCGAAAAGTGCGTACAGATGTCGCCAACTGGTGTTGTAATTTGGGGGGCCTGCACATCTGAGAATGAAGAAATATACTTGTATTCCCTCAAGTTTGCAAGATGATGGATCGACTGTTGGGCATCATCTCTCGCTCTGTAGTACATATCGATCATTCAATGTGATGTATTTGCAGGTGGAACATGGAGGACTGTGTTCATGATTGTTACTGCAAATGAAACTCAATCTCATTCGAGTCCAAAATGAATAGATGCGCCTTATCGTTGGATCCGCTTCATCACCGGTGTTGGGGAATAATTGATTAGATTCCCGATTTATTGAATCTAATATTGCACAGCGTTATCTGTCGCCGAGCCATACACTGTTGAACAGGTGTCTTACCTCTGCCCCTGGGTTCCCAGACGTTAACATAATTTAATCAAGCAATTACTCCATCAATATCGCATCAACGGAGGTTACGATCAATCAAGGGTAACTGATAATTGGCACGTGTTACCACGGCCGGACGCCCTGTTCCCCTTGTAATCTGCTCCTCCTTCCATCGATCAATAATGTTCATCATCTTCGATCTCAATTAATCAACCGGGAAACACCGTAATTAGAATAATACACTGAAATAATATAGAGGGGCTCATGTCCTAACCTATCCCGCACCTTTCGACCTCTTGATGGATATTAATGTTCTCGGATTTCCTCCATACGATGCATCGACGGATGTTACTTTAACACTGGCGATACCGTCGGTTGTCTGCTGTACGCAAGGAAGGGTGAGCCGATGTTCGCATGTTACGGTCAAGGGATGATTCGGACAGCCCTTCCACCGTTTTCCCAGTCAAATCCCCTAGCCTTTCCCCCCCTTGGTTGAACCTGACAAGTATAGCTGTATCATGGAACGACACACTTGCTACGTCAGCTATATTGATTTCACTATTGCTCAGCCGAGTATTAGTTTATTCCATTTTCCACGTCACCCACTACATATATCTCGAAATCCAAGCTGGAATGTACAACACATGATAACCAACTATGTAAAGACACACGAGTATGTTGTATTAAAGCAGAAACATTCAAAGTATCGCTTGGTGAGCTGTACCTACTCAGTTTATATTCAGCTAAACGCTCTAGACATTTGTCATACTCTGAATAAGGCTGAAACATGCTAACCTGTAAATTTATACAAGGTGGGACGAAAGATACAGACGAGTTTCGAGGGGCACACAGTGGGGCCAAATCCTAAAACCCTGGCCAAAATTCAAAACGTCAATAAATTGACATGAAAATCTTTACTGGGTTTTTGGGACCGCCGATTGCGAATCCTTCATCAGATTTAAGGGTTTGGAACATGGGTACCCACAACTACGCCTGTGATGCGTGAAAATCAATGTAAGACTCACTAACTGACCTATCTTCCTATGATGTAAAGTCGACAATGTTTCTCTCTCCTAATTTTATTACACGTAATTCCTTGATTCTATGAAGCACGCGGCGTGGCATGTTAATGCCAAAGGAGTAGTCCAATCTTAAAATTTCTATGGATATAACTATAACAGATTTCCAATGCCTGCTCACTCAATTCAGTACACAGATGGTTAAAAAATCTAAACAACAATCTAAAAAATCAAGATGGCGATTAGTCTGGGCCGACACGCCAGTGTTTCGGGCCGAGAATATTGCCATTGAACAATGTCCTATAGAGATCAGAAAGCTAAACTTGGGGGATACAATGCCACAAAAGGGTCAGAGACCGTCATCATTGGACCCAAACCCTACTGCTGGGTATCCAAAACCCTCAGGAAAAGCACCATAAAAGATTGGCGGCTATGAGAAACTCGAGCCCCATGGATTAGATCCACAGGCCAGAGGCATGCGAATAATTTCATAGAGAATCCTCGCATGCAGCCACCGCAGACCTACCAACCTCAGCCTCATCAGGTTGCCTGAGACGGCAGAGCACGTTCTATGTCACTGTGAGGGACTGGCTAGGACCCGGTTTCTGTGCTTGGGTAATGAAAAACCTGACAAAGAAAACTATATGAAAAGTCTTGATAGCCTCTGGAAAATGGTAAAACAACTGGAGCTCACAAAGGAGCTCTATGTAAAGGGAGGGCACAATAAATCTAATTAGATCGAGGGGTAGTATCCCAATATCTTATCTTATTCAATTAAAATCAGCAGGATGATGGTCTTCAGCAGCGCCTTCAGCAATCGATTGTTTTTCAATACATTCAGAGGGTGTGGCTGTAATTTCGTTTATTATTCTCTCTTTGAATACATCCAAGATTTGAGGGCGGTTTTAGGGGAATGGAGTTGTCTTACGTCCCGCAGGTTATTCTCAGTCCTGAAGGGAACATTCACAGCTCCCGAGAGGAGAAAGAGAGCCTTTTTCACTGTGAAAGCTGCTGATGAGATGTTATTATCTAAACGTGAAATGTAAATTGGTAGGTAATATCCACTGACTCACATAAAACAAACCGCATCTCTCCAGGTTTCACCGTTCGTTATTTACGGCTCCTCGAAACTCGTCAGGCTGTGTTCGCCCAACCTGTCCTATAATTGCCTGTATTCCATATCCCCATAAACAGCACTCCAAGGGGCGGAATACTTTGATTCTATCAAAATTCGATAAGGGTATGTAGAAATTACGAATCTTGGACAATCCAGCAAATTTCGCGATAGGTTCATAATGGCATTTTTCAAAAATTTAAACCACCGGAATTTCCAAGCACGATCAATGGATATAACATTGAAGATACAAAAGATACCGGAGGCCTCTCCACTTTCACTTTAGACACCGAATTATGCACAATTAGGGAGGAAGGTGAAGACGGGTGGAAAGAAAAAGAAGAGCGTGCTGGGTTCGTATAATACGTCTTGACAGAAGCGTGTAATCGCGGTGCGTGCTAATCGCTGCCGAAAATATGTATCTGGCAAGGGGAGCCCCCGAGGGCAGAAGCCCAACACACGGCCGGAGTCGACCCCCGAGGCACGGAACACCGGAGTCACGAAACTCGGTGAGGAAGGAACATCGAGAAAGCCTTTAAGAAAAGAGAGAGGAAAAAGGGTCCTCGATCCAGATATAGAATTATCGTAATTTTTCGTAATAAAATTAAGCAGATTTGTGGTTGATAGTGTTTTTAAATGTAGATATGCGCTTCAGATCGTGGGGCTCTAATACATTTTGAATGGTGTCATTGAGTTGTGTGGTATCTTCTCAATACAGCAGATCCGAACTAATTGGGAACGGTCCTTGTTCGGATTACCCGGAATTACAGCTACCAGTTTTTAGAATGAAGTCAAACTCCATGTGAATATAATTTAAATAAAATTTTTAATTTTTTTTAAATGTATCACATATTAATTCAATCTTATGTTTGTTTTACAATAAATAAGTACAAGCAGCTAATAAAGAACACCATGGTAACAAGTGTGAACCACACAGTGGGGGGACAGTGACACACTCTCATGCTCTCCGCTTGGTGTTGTGTTTTTGAGAAGTTTTTCGTAATTCTTCAACCGTTTTCAAATTTAGACTAATTTTTTGCCATGTTCGGATTAACTCCTAACTAACTAAAGAATGTTCCTCAAGAACATCTGAGTTCGGCCCCCAAAGCTTGTGCGTGACACCTGCCACAGAGCTGGAAACCGTAGGTCCACCCAGGTTTTAGGACTTACTTGAAGATGAGCAACTTATTATGTAGTATCAGTACTATTAGTTCAGAATACCTACCGACCAGTCAGTAAGTACACTTTTTCGAACTTTATGTTCATTGGCTCCTTCCATCCTGACTTGGCATCACGAGTCACCAATACCCCCCTTCCTGTATTAGCCTAAGGAATATTAAATATTCATGAAATTTTCATCATTCACCACGACTGATATCGTAATTTTTCTTGTTCGTAAAGTTAGCATGAGCAAATTTCCGCCTTGTTTTGGTGCACTTGGAAATACTGTCATTCTCTTGCAACCCTCCTGATGCCTCCTTTGTTATCTCGCGATCCCCAGTCTCATATAGTTTTTCAATTGTTTTATTGAAATAAACCGACTTACCGATTTTCCGATTTGTTTAATAATCTTTCCCCGTTCAACCAAACAATCTGCTTTGGGTATAATTCGGAAATGATAATGAAATAATGAACAGAGCAGAATATTGTCAGTGTCTCTTCCTCCCACCACTATGGGGTTAGTTATTGGGTCTTAAATTTCCACTTTTGACATTTTCAATTATTTTATTGAGTGTAGTCAATGCATATTGCCTGCACATATTATTATAATATGTGCTGGCAATATGAGTGCAATATACTACCCCATTGTATTATAATAAGTAGTAAATATTTACAAAATAAAATAATTCAAAATTGATTTCAAGTTTAGGATGATGTATAACGGTTTCTGTCAACCACCGTGCGTGAGATGATAAGTCCTTTGTTATGATTTTTCATGGGACTCATGACTTTCCGGGTAACGATAACCGGACTTGTAAATGATTGCGGATTCTCGTGCGAAACATCGCTTTAATCTCGAGCCCCAGAGTCCCGAGAAAGCCAGAAAAATGGCAAATATGACAAAGACTAAGGAAATCGAGGCTTGCTGGGAAGTGACTGATGAGTTTACGAGGGGTGATGGAGAAAGAAATCGAGGGGGAAAAAAATAAAAATAAAACTATCGGCCTCCTGTCACCGGACTACCAGCGATGGAGAGGGGAGAGAGTCAAAATTTGAATAATATTCAAAACAGCGGCGTCGAAAGTAATCCTCGGAATAATGGCCGGGTCGTGAAAGGTCGGCATTTTGGAGCCTATAGTGATAGGGAACTCTGAACGACGGGGCAGCTGCTGAGGAGTCGAGACAAGGGAATCCACCTAACATCGACGACACTGACAAAACGCCCTTAAAACCGGTGACAGCATCTCGAAGATGGAATGTTCTTTGAGGCAGGAGTCGAGGGCTGCTCACTTCCTCATATAACTTATGCCGGTCCAGAAGGTAGAAGACGGTTGTTGATTATCAAAACTACAGTAAACATTTACAAGATGCCCCACCCCACTCTCTTAGTTGGAAAAACATTCATACACCAACACCCTGGATTTTTAGGCTCGTAACCTCCAAAGTGGCCGAACTACCTATTGTTTTCCAGTCACATTTTGACATACTTCACACTTTATTCAGTGATGTGATTTTTCCCTTAACACAAATCCGCTCTCGCATTGTTCAAATATTCAAGTGTGGGTGCAAGTAGGATATTCCATAACGTGAGGTCAAATAAATTGTAAGCCTGTCACTTTTGTGGGAACCGTTCCGTGATACAGATGCCAAAGGAAGAAAATAACCTCGATTCATTCAGTGGTTCTTGAACCACCTTTGCAATACCTAACTTCCTATCCTTTTGTAGAAGACAAAAAACTATAATTTCTACCATTTCCATAAATAGGGAACCATTTATCATTACGGGACCCCCTTGGACCCCATTCTGACCTAAGGGTTAATTTCACATCATCGTATCACTTATTACATATCGGCTAACTGCCGACACGTGTTTTCAGACCCGCATTACCATTGAGAGCAGCTGCCTCGGGTAATTTTGGTTATTTTTATCACTTTCCGTTTTTCAGAAAACTGGGTTTTTGTTTGAAAAACTTTCATGCTCATTCCAGTGAAAGAAATAACTAAAGTTGGACAATTCAAAGGCTCATTTATACTATTAGAACATCCCCATTCTATTCAAATTCAGTATATTCGAGTTTTTTTGTCGAGGTTTTCGAGTCGAATTTTTCCGACGAGTCCTAAATCCTAAGCCCAGTCCTAAGCCTAAATCGACGGATCAGCAAAATAAACGGCTTGTCACTCCAATTTTTATTCTAACTCTTCCACTCAATATCCTTAGTATATGTCCAAATCGAATAATATTATACATTTATATACAGTATATTATACATTTTTTCGACGTTTGTGTCAAATTATCTACGGTCGAAAAATAGCTCCAAGCTAATGAATATAGCAAGGTGTATGTGTAGCTTCGATTAATGAATCTGTTTTCACTTTATACTGCTTGTATAATTTTGTTGGAGAAATTGAGACTATAAACGGGTAATAAAAGAACTGGGATATAAACATGGAATAATTTATTTGAAACTTTCAGCTTTATAGGTGTAGGTTAAGAAACGAGGGTGGATTGAAATTAGTAATTCTAATTAGAAAGGCAGAAAGTACTCGTGTGTTGAGTTCAAAACGGAAGCTAATGCAATTCAACGTGTGTTATCCCGTGGGGATACACATGATGTCTGGAACGAGTAAGCAGTTTTATTGCGCTTCTACACACTGCTCTCCGTTGGGAGCTCTTTAATACTAAGGGAGTAATTTGCCAACTTTCCCTCTTTATAGGCGAGAAACCCCTTTCCACTCCCGAAAAAGAATATACTCCAACGCTTCATATAAAGGTTCAAAAGGGTTTTCGCCAGGAGGAAATAGGAAAATCGAGGGGGAAACTTGGCGGGAACTGAAGGAATAGCAGGTTTGATGAGATTCCTTTTTGGAAAAGCCACGTCGGAGCAGGCTCTCTTGAGTGGCTGCCATGTCCTTACACCCGGAGCCTGGATTGGAGGGGGAAGCCGAAGTGTGCTTAGGGCTAAGATGGGTATGGGTAACATTGTCTGTGAGAAGGGCGTTTAAGCGTTTCATTTCCAAGCCTTGTGCTTCCTGGCGCTCAAAGGTTGTTTGTGATCCTGGCCCGACATGCTCCTCATCAGCATCTGATTGACTTGCCAACATCGCTCCCATTTCCTGACAACGGTCCGTTGGGTCTTCTGTGAACTCTGTTGCCAACTAGTTTGACAGTAGTTTTAATCTAAGAGAACATGCAGCCACTGCACTTGTTGGCCCCTTGGTAAAATGACCTTTTAGCCTTGAAGAAGATCTCAGATCCTGGATTGGTCGCACCTTCGCAGGGAGTGAACTTGGACAGCCCTCATAGAAATAGTACCAGAATGTACACTCATGAATGTGCCACTATTTATTTATTTTTAAGGGGACATAGAACATCATATCATAAAAGAAGTGGGCTAAAGTGGACGGGTGAAACCCCCGCCCGTTGGATGAAACTTGTTGTGACGGCCCATCCCCCTAAAAAATTCTCAATTTCTTTCTTCCCTTCAGAATGATAGCTTATCTTCGGTTAGCCATGGAAACCTTCCCTTCTACCACGGTAGCATAGATAGTAAGCAATATGAATAGTATTCGTGATTGCATGGATAGTAAGCAATGTGAATAGTATCCATGATTGCATGGATAGAAAGCAATATAAATAGTGGTCCGTCAACAACAAAATTCATCAGTGTCTTGTGTAGTTGTGACGCTAGTATCGATTACTATTCCAGTGATCTTAGGTTGGATATAAGTACTTTTAAAATCAAAAGACGTTTATATCAAGTAAGGAAGAAATCAAACTTGCAATGTGAAGGAGATTCAGCGCTTTTACTGGCTATCTTGAAGCTATATATCAAATCAATAAGTGAGCATTTAGGGTAGACGATAACTGCCGATAGCCCGTCCTATTCCCAGCAGTTTATCGATACTTCCACGTACAAAACCGCATATTCCGGTCGTTTTTTCTATTTAAAAGGGTACTAGGTAATCTACCAGTTGCCGGATTCACAGGACCACCCTGTATCCTGTCGCTGAGGACCCCCACAGGAATCATCGCGGACCGAGTTGAAAGATTATCTCCCAAGGGATATTTTCGTCAACCTGTTTCCTCTCTGTTTATATTTACTCCGGAGTAATTTCGAATCCCCTAGCGGCGTACACGGCTTCATTCAGGTCCCCCCTCCCCCTTCCTTTGACTCAATCAGAAAGAAATATGTCAACCGATAAAAACGAGGGACGAATAAATAAAACCCGACAGTTGTGTCTCTTCGAGTTTGAAAAAAAGGGTTTAGCTCCGAAAAGATATTTTTCACGCACAGAAATTGATTTATTAAGCTGTCTTTAACAACATAAACCAGGGGAAATATTTATACAACATTGTATACACTCACTGGGCACACCACATTCACTTCATTTGTCTTTCTTGCCTATTTAGGGCAATCAAGCAGAAACAAATTGAAATTCGGGTTTCTTTGAAAGACAAACTTTATTGACTACTATTCGTTTGAGCATTCATTTAGACCAATTTCAATACCTATTATTCTTGTTGTTTCAGGTAAGAACTAGTTCAATATCACTGAGATTGGTTGTAAGTAAATAATGTAGTTACCAATTTTCCCATACATCCTCAACTTCCAGAAATACACACTATGTTTGTTGTATTGATAACCGCCCCTCAGTGACCGGGAGTAAAATGATTACTAACACTGAACGTTTTTAGACTCGTTCGGAAACAGTAATTCGACACGCGTAGCACGAGGGAATCCAGTAAAGTGAATATCCAATTGTTATAGGATGCTCATCCTATATATTATTCAATCGACCTACTGTGGATATAGAATTCAATTTACCTTTCGCCGAATCGTTCCGGCGATCAGAGTGGGAGAATTAATTGATGAGATGCGCCCTGCATGGCTTGCTCAATTATTAGGGATTGGTGTGTGTTGAATTGCTTCATTAAATCACAATTATTCACTAATCGATTTTAATTTTGATGTGAAGAACGGGAGTAAAGCTGCCATTATTGATCGGGAGTTCATGATATTTTACATCAATACAAGAACTGATAACTGACAATGATGAAAATTTGAACCTATACAGAAATTTTGGCCCTTGAAGCCACCTATGAGTTGCATGGTTCGAATTATAGTGATTGATGTAGATTTGTTGCAAGCTTATCTCGGTTGAAGAATCCCAATTTATTTAATGACATTATATGACATATAATGACATTACCAAGATATTCCACCACCATCTCTTCTGTACAGGTCGTCACTGCTACAAATTTAACAAGATCCAGTTCTGCGTTTGAGTCGACCAATGAGGCCACTCGCACTCCCCAGGCTACAGGTGACACATGGTTAGATGAATAAGCTAAAACACTAATAGGCCTTCATGTAATATGAGTATATTATACTCGTAATATACTTTGAAAGAGTCTGTAGGAACAAATATCCTTTGTTTTCCACTAATTAATAGATGCAACACATATGACTATCCACATCTCTCCAAATAATTACACGAAGTTACAATGAAGATTTACGAGTATTCCCTCGTTTTCTACACATGAGTTTGATTAATGAAACAACTATTATCGCATGAAAGTTGCTAAGTGGATTTAAGAACACATATTTTTCACTTCTACATTCGAACATTATTGGATTTGTTGATTCAATCTTTATGGCCTACAATGTGTAGGCAATAAAACGGTTAAAATGAAGAAAATTGTTAGTCACTTTGTGTTAATTAACATGTCATGTTATGGCATGTTAATTAACACAAAATTACAAACAATTTTCTTCAGTCAAACCGTTTACCTGAATTTCTTTAAGGTACGTATTTGTAGGACTTGTGCCTTAAGTATGTAGTATCTGTAAATATCGCAATATTTTAAGCGGCTTGGAATAATAATAATAATATTCTACGACGGGTGCGATATGTACGAGTGGATATGGTCGGGATTGTAATTTTGGACCCTGGAGATTTTTTGAACTCTGGAGCTACCATTTTAAGCAGTTTGCATTAATATTGTTACATATAATAACTGAATGGTGCAGTGGCAGAAGTTTGATTAACTTAGTCTAATTTCCCTCGAGCAGAAGGAGAAAACCGCGGAGTTCACCGGTGAGAAAGGTAACATTAAATAAAAAAAATAACTTACGGCTTCACACGTTTAGAATTTAAATGAAGTGACAATGGTGGGGAAGAGGAGCAAGATGGACTGGAGGAAAAGGGATGCCAGGGAACATATTTTAGTAGCACTTGAAGGCGTGTGGTGTGCGTTGTCTAAATAACTCATAAATCACTCACTACTTCCCAAGGAGCTGCCTTCCCCGTGAAAATATGGGATGGCAGGAATGGAGGGGGTAATCCGGCGAAATTCCCTTTTCTTCTTTTTGAAGGAGCTGAGGTCGTAAATAACGACGGCTACAGATCTTTTCGCGCGTTTCGGACTGGTAGTGACTACTTTGCCATCGTACATTTATTACCACCGAATAGCAAAGCCCAGAACATGCCGTTGTAGTCCAATTTAACTCTGTTTCATTTGCTTTGATTATATCAGACATGCCGAGCTATTGGTTTTAGTTGAGATATCGAACCATACGTGACGCCATTGTCGCCCCTGTATACTGTATCTTCGTTCGCATTGACTAAAGGTCTTCTCGAAGTTACATTTCATCCTGAATGATTATCTCTCGAAACGTTTTTCGACGTTGTTGAGGTAAATCGAGGTCATGTTGAACGTCCATTTTAGCAAATATTCGAAGACATTTCCAAAAATGTATATACTCGAATTAGAGAAAAAGTTTCTTCGGTTTAAACTTCGGTAAATTTGGTTACGTCATGCTGCAGTTTGGAACGACGATATAACGAATTTCCGAATACGCAGCTCAGTCAGCAGACGTTTTCAGGTTTCATGTGAGTTCGGGTTTAGTTGCCATGTCACTAAACAAATTTGTTGCCAAGCCAACGATGCCGTACTAGGTATCCGCCCTATTTCTTTGGAAAACGGGACATTTTCATTTCCCCTTATAAACCGCTCGGGCAACGCTCGCTCTGCATCATTCGAAGTGAGTTTAATCGTTTTCGACGTCACCCATCAATCCATCCCGTGGGAGCTCCCCTTGGCAACCGGAAGCTGCGATCATCCTGCGGGACAGCGGATGCTACGCGCTTTGTTGCCATGTGGTCGGCTCTGTCCAACAAATTGGATTTACCCTCTTGACCCGTCTGATATAAATCCCTCATTTTCAGAGCCGTTCACGATTCATTGTTCTTTCATGTTCGCAAGTAATCAGTAAGGTAGCGATTCAGAATGATATCAATAAATCCAGCAATTGATTGGTGCATTATCACATTACGTGTGGTTTTAGCAAATTTTCGATGAAAAGGAAGCTATTGTTTTCGGGCCAAAATTGTTCTACTTTCCGAATTTTTTTTTTTTTACTCCAAAATTCGTTTCAGACCATCCTGAATTGACAGCCAAAAAACACAAAAAACCATACGAATATATTTATATATGAGGAATTCAAAGGAAAAACTCGGATTTTTCCGAAAATGAGTTAGCGATGGTTTTTGATAGAGTTTTGGATGGCGGATACGATGGCCAAGTCAAAACAGGGGAAAAACGAGTTTAAAAGGCCTCAAATCTCTGTCGTACAGGGGGAAAACGAGGTATCCGGTGAAGGGCTCAACCAAAAGGCTCAATCTGAAACTCCGAACGATTGGATCAGGCTTTTCAAAACTGTCCTGTGTAAATTTCAAATACGATCTATGGAAACAAAGCTCCATCAACGTTGAAGACCAGGTCAATGGGAGGTGAAAATACACAAAAACCATTCCCGGCTAATATACCACAGAACCACAACAGCTGCAAGCTAATGAATTTATTTTTCCTGATAAAGCCTATAAACGACGCCTCCCCCTGTCAAAACCAAAATTCGACGACGTCCAATCCTTGAAGCATTGCTGTAGTTCATCAGCTCAAGCTTATTTCGCCAATCTGAGGAAAATGCAGTGTTTTTTTTTCATTTATTTTACAAATTTTCAATATTTTGGTTCACTATTTCAATTTTAGAACCTACTGTGATAATCAATTGTCGTTTTGATTTTTACATCACGTTTTAATTCAGCAATAGGGTGTAAGATACCTTGGTTCAAACCCGCATAGCACATAG
Source organism: Stenodema calcarata (assembly GCA_963920205.1). Lineage (NCBI taxonomy): Eukaryota > Metazoa > Arthropoda > Insecta > Hemiptera > Miridae > Stenodema > Stenodema calcarata. Next base: position 12,987,258 of record OY986061.1, on the reverse strand, counting down.
ATACTTCGTTTTTCCTCTGCTCAGCTGCTGTTCAATGTTCAATACCATACGTATTGCCACCTCCTTTCAAAAAACCTTATCTCATTTTCCAGTGGAAAATGCATTTATTATTATTTTTAGTGTCTTTAAAATTAGCTTAAGTGAAGAATACAGGCAATTTCCGAGAGGAAATTGACTCTCCTGAACATTTGGAAAATGGTGAGTTACCCCGTTTTTCCACTGTAGTCTTCATATGTCTAACTCACAAAAAATCCTTCTTGGCAATCGAAATGCTGAGTATGTGGATAGGCAGAATCCGGCCACTCCAAGGGTGATTTTTGGGAAATTATAGGTGGAAAAATTATTTACAATTACTTTCAGTCCTGGTAGGCTGGTGCCCAAATCGTTTCGAATAACACATTTTCCATCGAAGACTGATTCAGCAGTGGGACCCAAAAAATAAAAACGTTTTGTACAAGAAAGAATCTTTTATCGCCCGCGTGCTCCACGGGGACCATCCATTCTGCCGTTATCAGCCGGTAAACCATTAGCGTGTCGAGTTATTTTAATTAATTTGAAAGTCCCTCTACTTGGGGTTTTACCCCCTTCCTTTCTCGCCGGAGTTGATAAATTTATACACCGTTAATGGTTAAAATAAGAAGATGCGATGACAAAAAGAAAGTTTATCGCAAAGAACTGTTGGGGGTGGACGGCAAAGGTACCACAAGAAAAAAACGCGTTTTTCGCCTACATTCGCTCCGCAAGGCTTTACTTCTCTCTTTCGAAATAGGAGAAAAAATAAATTTAAAAAACAAAAACCCGTGGGGAAAAAACGAAAGGTACAGCTCGGGAAGAACGCTGTTCGTGGGTGTCGCTCCTCATTAATTGTCCCTTTAACGAGTGTGTCATTACGAGGAGGTAGAGGAGACGGAAAAAAAGTTCGTAGTCCATTCTTCGGAGGTGGAGGAACGCGTTTCAGAGAGGCCGTTAGTCTTGGGTGTCCATCCTTAGCGCCACTCGGAGGATTTACTGATCGTGTTAGGGGAGGAACTGAAACCAATACTTGTAACTATCGACGGGATATATTTATATCTACCACATTGTTTGGAAGAATTAAGTGTTTTTACGGGAGTTTGTGAGGGTTTCCGTGCATTTTTGGCACCTTGGGACGGAAGTATTGTTTAGGAGTAGAACGTAAGGTCAGTAATAATGAGGGGCATAAGTGAATAGTATTCTTTGCAGTTCTTTCCAACAGTTCTTTGCATAATGAATAATATTATCCTGTATAGTGGGGACCTGTAAATTGCTGAGTTTTAGGTACGTTTTCCCGCTCAATTCGGTTACGATTTTTGCAGTAAACTCCACTTCCGTAATGAAATGCTAAATTACAATGCAGTAGGTACCCTCCATTACTACACTTGACAGCAGTATTTCCATGCCACATTTTTGGAGCTACCTACCGCAGTTGAGCGAAGCAAAGGGATTTACTGCGACTTAGCTTAGTATGCCACCATTCTTGTGGCACTTACTGCCCAATCCTGGGAAAGATATTTCTGCTCAACACATTGGGGAACTGAAATGTAGTTGTAGCGACCAGTTACAATAGAATTTACTGCAGTTTAGAGCAGAAAATAGAACTAATTTGCTGTCCCTATATGGAGTTACTGCAATAAAGAGTAGTAACATGAATCCATTTGTGAAGCTAAGGTACAGTATCCACTAGCCCCATTAAAAGGGTTCAAAAAATGCCATTTTTTATACTATGGTGATTCAGCCGTCTATTATGGAGCATGACCTTCTTTTCTCTATATGAAAAGGACCACATTGTGGTCCTTTTCATATAAGAAAAGAAGGTTTTTCAAAGTCGGCAAGGCACAGAATAGAAGAATCGATTTTGCTTTGGTTTGACGTTTGTGCAGTTACTGCAATTCACCTTAGCAGGGCAGTATGCAGCCACCAAGACCTCGTCTGAATGAATCTCCACTGCTGCAAATCTGGTGGTATCGGTCCTTATGGTTGAATCAAAAGTCTACGCAACGATGACGCCATCAATGGTTTTCGAAATTAACTTGAGCCTGGTGATGATTGTGACACGTAGAATTCCATGCACTCCCAAAACCAAAGATGAAACTTGACTCGTTCCTAACACAGTGGAAAACGTTTTGATACATAAGATGACACTAACTCATCTCTATCAACCGGTACAAGTCCTTCTCCGTCCAACCTGTGTGAGACACTCGTACTACTTCAACCTTGAAAAAGGATTTTCGTGCTCCCCTCACGCCCATCATAAGAGCGGTGAGGAGGTGGAAAGAGTGGACAAGGCAGATTTACAAGCGACCCAACCGCCCCGGACATCCCTCACATGCGCGCGACAACCGCCAGAAGAAAAATTCCCCTTCGTAACGAGTATTTACTGAATAATACAACGTCGAAAAAGACACAGAGAGAAAAAAAACCCCAGCCCTACCCTACATTTTCTCCCCTGGCCTACAGATATTTTCTGAAGCCTGGCGTGGATGGGAAGTGCTGTGAAGGGAGGGGGCAATGCTCAAAACACTTTGCCGGCGGTAATTCATCCGCCGTACACGCTACCCCCGACAAATCAAAAACACATCTCCGCCCCAGCAGACGTTCGATGAAGCTCTAAATCATTCCATCCAGCGCCCAAGCTCATCCATTTCGTTGACCGTCCTGATATTGAAAGCAATAAAAGCCAGTCGTTTTGATGAATCTCCACTTTGTAATACATTTATTCCTCATTATCACTGTTAATATCACAACCGAAATTATGCCCAAAGAGTTCAAGTCCAGCAGCATGTAGTTATAATCCAATTTTCGAAGTAACCTACGGACTAGTCAGCTAATAAATACCGATGTTTCTCCCTTTGAAATCCATACATAGCCGAAGCTCCTCAAAAAATCGAAACAGCAGTCCAAAAAGCATTAAAAAAAAACTATACCTAATCAAAGGCATAATGCACAGAGGTGTTAGCATCAACCTAGTGGCTGAGCTCACTTCCCTATTCTACGCCGATGATCTTGCTTTGCTGGCAGACTCATATGCAAATATGCGAAGACTTCTTCGAGTGCTGCACCTGTACTACGAGCAAAACAGAGGAGAGGCCGCCTCAAGAACTATGAGTTTCCCTGTGGAGAGGCGCTCTTGGAAATTGTCAACCCTTTTTGTTTCTTGAGCGTGGTATTTTCACGCTCTGGTTTATTTCCAACCCACGCAAACCTGGCGATACAAACGGGCGTCGCTGCATATAAGGCAATATGGTCAGTTATTTTCAAGTCAAGGGCGAGCTCTCCAGAAAGCTGGCATGCTCATTTCAACTCTGCTATTGCCTCAACCTGCCTGCGAAACCTGGGGATTTAACCATACAAACGCACTTAGCACATTCAGGTGAGAGCTTTTAAGGTACTACTGGGCCTAGGACGGAACACCCGATTGCTCGGTGCGTACAGAGCTCGGTCTCGTACCCATGGAATTCTATGTTGCCACGAGTATGTTTGGGTGGTGGTCCAAATTGATGTTTATGGACGGCAAGAGACTCCCCAGAATATGTTTGGACAGTTTTGTAGAGCATGCTCCTCAATAAAAATCATTTATTCACTCATTCATAATACACCAGAACAAATACTCTAAACTTGAAAACTATACAGTTGTGTTATAAGTTTTCACGGTATGGCGTTTTGGAAATACAAACCCCTATGTTTCAATGATTATCTTCGAATTTCATAGATCTTAGTTTGAACGGGCAAACTGATTTGTACTTCAATGTATTTCGAAACGTAAACGAACTAGTGTTGGAGCCGTTGCAATAGCGCATTAATCAAATTGAAGCTCAAAGATCTCCGTTCAATAATAAATCTACGCACAAAAAAAAGTAAAACCCCGTCTTGGACTCCAATAAAATTTGGAGTGACAAGCCGTTTATTTTGCTCGTCCAAGTCAGTCGATTCAGGCTTAACGAGTCTCACGGTGAGTACGATTGTCATCATTATGCCGCTCAATTCATACGCATATTCATTTGAAACCGCCCGACCCTATTTCAACTCCTCACAGACGATCAAACAAGAAGAATCGGTATGGAAGACGGGGAGTCCAGAAAGGCATAAATCAAAGTGAACTAGGCGGCTCCTCCCATGTGAGGCAGAGGGATTAAAATTTCTCGTTAGTTGTAATTGGTGATGAGTAGACTCCAGCTTCTGATTCTTGTTTTTGGAAGGTGGGGCCAAGTGCTTTATCATCTCAGCGCTTGGCTACTTCAAACCTTCGTCAGGCTCACTTGAATCAATTCAGTTTCTCATTCCTTCCCTTCCATCTTCCGGGGGCAGCCCCGAATGTTGGTTTTTCTCAGTCGAAACGAACGAGGTTGTAATGAGATTTCGAGAGGTGGGCTCCTCCGGTTAATTGGATGGCTCTTTTTCGATTTATGAATGGAGAAGCCATTGATAACCGAGGGACTAACGGTGTTGGGTTGTTTTTCATTTCATGTGATCAATGTTTAAGCGCTCGTTCTAATCAATGCCATCGCTACCACTACCCGATTACCCATACGACGCGCAGGAGTGTGTAGATATCGGGGCGTAGAGAAATAATATTACTATGTCACAACCGATAGCTTCAACTCATTAGGGAGGGAAGTTTCAGTAGGTAATTGTTGAACATCCTTTCGTTGCATAACTATTACATAAAGTGCATATGTTCGGGATCGGATGGTGTTAAAGTCATTATCTTGGATTTCCAACACGTTCGTGGTTTCTTTGGTGACTGACAAGTACAAAGGTGTAGACTTGCTGTAGATACTGATATGTGTAATGGGCAGTTTTGGCAAAGGGTCGATGGTTTCAAACATTTAAACATGTCAAATTTGGAGGGTAGTTGAGGCTCGGACCTTTGAACGATCTGCCACCTCTCGGTCAGGATTAATTTCAATACTCAGTTGAAATATAAATTTTTGGTCTGGAGGTATCACTTCGTACCACACCCAATATGACGCGATGTGAGACCGTCTTCTATGAGAAAACCACACTGACTGCCAGAGAGAAACGGGGATGTGGGAACTCGATGGCCAGTAAATCAGTTGGCGAGGCGTAGCAGCTAAAACCCCATCAAACGGTCTCATTAACGACTTTAATTGCGCAACACATTCGATCCTTCTGCCACAAGACAAATCGCGAAGGGGCGGGAGAGTGTGTAAAATACTTTACAAGGACGAAACTACAAGATACGCCCCTATCGGGGAAGTATCGAGCGAGTTATAAATTTTAACTCAGGAGTTAATTACCGTTAGGTATCTTTGTGATAAGGAAACGGTAACAGGACGGTAATGTTACGATCTTGTCTAGTTCTATTTTCAGTTTACATGGGATGCAGCTTGAAACTTTTGGAATCTCCCGCACACCTCATCAACTGATTGCCGCGTATCTTTCCTCAGTGCAAGAAGAAACCCTATTGAAATAAATAGTTTTTACTTAAAGAGGAACTCGTCGAATTCACGAATTTAATACCGAAGATCGATCGGGACCAATGTGACGAAACTAATAGATTAAATTCAGATCATTAGGTTCAAGATGTTCACATTTTATCAATGACTGGCCTCCACTACGATCACCCTCTCTATCTTTCTCTACGTTCTTCAATAAGTGGTTATTTTCTTCACTTCTGTATATACAGTTCTATATAAGTTCTACACACACAATTAAGGTTTCTCAGAGATTATAATGAATACAAACCCCACTAATACCACAAAATATTATTCAAGGTTTTCTCTGGTAAGCTCCGTTGTCATCGATTGATGTTATATGTCCTCGACCGTTCAAATTACGTATGAAGGTAGCTGCAAATTATGATAATTAACAACTTAATAAGTGGGCAGTACAAAGGTGTTAAGGTGTCTATTGGAAGGTAAACTAGTACTAACGATGACAATAATTGAACTGTAATATAGTAGGTACTTGAAAAAAGGCCTAAATCAAAAAATGACTAGAACGGGAGGAAGGGCGCGAGATTACGGTCGGAACCACCAAACAGGTTTACTATTTCAAAACTCAAACCAAGACAGCGGAAAGCCATTATTCACCCGACCCCTATTACTCAGAAATGAATGTCCCGGCGTCAAAATGAATTTATTGGCGGCTGTTTGTTACGCATTCATAATAAACGCGGTGTCGCCAGGAGGAGAAACCGATAGAATTGAGAAATATTTTGGTTGGTGTCGTGGCGAAGGGATATAACAAACTTTTTCAATGAAACCCCAATACAGTAATTGTTTGCTTGGCGGGGCAAAACGCTTCCGTGTTCCTAGATCAACAATATCTAACTCCCTCAGAGTAGCAGGAAATAATTATTATTAAGTAATAATAATAATACGAAATACTAGAACGTAATAATAACAGGTAACAATAATTATTACGTGCTACTCAGAGAGGGTTAGATATTGTTGATCTAGGAACACGGAAGCGTTTCGCCCCACCAAGCAAACAAGTTGAGAAAAACGAACGGTATCCGTATCGAAATTTTCAGGTATCTGTTTTCAACTTCAACAACAAAAAGATGTGATACACCCCCAAAAAACTCTCTGTATAAAAATCCTCGCAAATATGATCCTACTGCAGCCGGAAAAAGTTATGATATCCACTGTCCCTACCCACCTTAAAGAGATGTCCTAACTACTTCACAACCACCATACCCGTTTCGAAATCACTTCTTGGCGCCATGGCGAGAAGATCCTTTAACAAGCTAAAACTGTTTAAAAATCCTCCTTCAGTGATATATCACTGAAGGAGGATTTTTAAACAATTTTAGCTATGTATAGCTTATAATAGATTATTTGTAACTACATTACCTACAGGGAGATATGTGTTCAGAAAGCTTCAGAACGAATTTGCACGGATTTTATACCCTTTCCAATCGTGAATTTCTGGAGGCAACTACGATAAACCCAACTAAAATGAAACTTCAGTATACTAAAATGCCCATTCGTCTAAACCGTTCTTTCAAACAGCTAATTGTCAGTTGATGAAATTCTGCTTGATGGCGATCACCTACTTTTCTTTCTCTATTAGCTCATAACACAAGTTCGCTACACAATCTCAAACAGAAACTTCGGTTTAATGACTTGTTACGTCAACGGTACCACTCGAATTCCAAGGAAGTTTGTCCACTGATGATGACTTAATCCACCCATCCTATCAAAAAATCCTTTCCCGAGGGTTACACTCCTAATTCAGTAATTGCCTCTCCCCCTCTTTTCTTCGTCTCATTTCGAGAAACTGACGGCCTTGTTTTTTTCCTTCTCTTTATATTTTTTTCTTTTTCTTGTTTTGTTTTCCCTTCCTCTGCTTTATCCGAATTGTCGAGCATTAGTCTTCTCTCTTAACAAGCATCGCCTGGGAATCCTCTGCCTCCTCCTCTGCGTTTCTTATTCGCGCTTTTTGCTTCCCTCCCTGCATCCCATAATTCCATGTTCCAAGTCTAATAATGAAATGATTCTTTCTTTACGAAAACCATCCTCATTAAAGAGAGCACACGTTATATGGTTTTCTTCCAGCATATATTACCCATTCGGTTAATGTCATACGTCTTCACGTATCACAATAATCGCACGGTAATGTTATAGATCGATTACAGCATCGATTGGAGTTGCTCCCATCACTGTCCTTATCTGAGTGTGTCGAAATATAAAAAAAAATCGAACACATTGAGTTTCAAATGTATTTCAAGTGTGATATCTTCCACTCTGGTTTCAAGATGTTCAACTCTGACAGCTTCGACGAATTGAGATTAGTATGTGATCTTGCCCCACATCAGGTCCCTAAAATGAGTGCTTTACATACATGAGAAGTTTCGTTGTCAGTTATCTGTCCGGCAAACTACTGATGGAGTCGAGGCAAAAAAACCGAACTGAAAAACACCATCGAATACCCTCAGCTCCAAGATTAGAGGTCGGAGAGGTTGAAACCTAGTGATTACTCCGCTTGTTCATCCCAAAGGGGAGTCCATCATCCCGGTAAAGACCTTCCACAGTAGCATCACAGTATACGACCTCCCCAAAAAGAGAAAACCAATGTAAATATAATGAAGAGAGTTGGAAAAACGGTGAGAAAATGGAAGCTCGTCTAAGGCGGATCAACGAGATCTGATTAATACCCTTGTTTGATGTCTGGGCGGTTTAGAAGATGATTTGTCTGTTTCGTAGCCCGCCCTTCAGCCTGCTAATGCCCTCTGTCGTTACGGCAAGGCAATAGCTACGAACACTTTCACTGATGTCTTACTTTACTCTCGAAACGGGAGGAAAAACCAGCCGGGTATTTGGGTTCTTTTTAATCGGGCCATTTGGAAGAGATTGGAGCAATAGATCTCTCCGGTATTACGCCTTGTGAGAAACTGGCGGCTTTTCGGGTGATCGTCGAACTTTAAGGGATCCGAGTGTCATTTTCGTTTCTGTAATTGACTAGTTGATGACTGCGCTCTTCTGGGATGGGTGGATCCAAATCAAAGGATGCAGTTAGGAGCAGCAAAGATTGTGTAAATGTGAGGACAAACGAAGAAGTTCCAGCTGGTAAACCTTAAACAGTTTTCAACTGTATTAATCATTATCAATTATCGGTGTTTATATTAGAAAGGATATTACCCTCATTGATAGGAAAGCTCACCTTCAAGTACCAAAGTTTACATTGAGAAGCTTTATTACTATCATTCCAAGTATTACGTCATTTTATTCAGCTGATAAGGATGAATATATATTTTTATTAAATTCGGGATTTTGATTATTTTGATGGGAAACATTGATGGGTTTATTTCAATCTTTAGCAAGTCACACCAGAGTCGCATTCACGTCTGTGCAGTTCATATCTTCGTCAATTGGTCCTTCGAGCCGGATATGAACCAGTGACCAGAGGATTCGTCCAATATTAGTCAATCATCAAACACACTCACAATTTGCCACCAACCTTGTTCCCTCGGAAGATTAAAATAAAGAGCCATCACTTCTCGGGAAGGGGAAAAAACCGACGATCCTCCTGCGCATCCTCCTCTTCACCAAATCACGAAACTAGAAACATTAGTGCTCGCTATTTGGCCCTGTCCCAGAGGGTGGTGTGCTTCTGTCCGACTCGGATATAATGGTCTTCTCTCCTTCTTCTTCGTCTTTACCCGCCTTCCCTTTCTATCCCTGCATCTTCGTTTCTCTTTTCAAACCACCGTTTCGCTCTTTTTTTTCCTCCCCAACCGCAGCGGTTATTTCTATTCCCGTAAACCCCGACGGACGCAATCGTGTTCCTTCATCGCATAATTCTGTCATTCCCTCCCCTTCCCTTCCGCCATACATCTGACGCCCGGTCGTATACTGTCTTTCCCCAAACGAATCACCCGAGTCGCCTCCTAAAGTAGAACCTCGAGTACACCCAGAAGAGACCTTGTAACGTTTTAATTCTATAGAATCTCTTTTCTTTGCTCTCTTTCCAACATTTGTACTCGATGCTGATGACACGGATTTTCCCAAGTGCGAACCTCTGTTCGACATTGAAGAAGCCCTGTCCTACAATATCATCTTCCTAGGAACCCTGTAATTTAGTTATAATCTCCGTCCGTTATGTTCCTCCCACCTTAACAGTAAACTTCTTGTTATTCTGTGATTTATCTCGTTAAGAGTCAACATTTTGATAGAACTCTGTGTCATCAACTTCTTTGAACCTTCTCAACGGTGTTCCTTACGCTATTAAGGATAATTTACGGTATAGTTTTCATGCTGGTGGTCTAAGCTACGTATGAAGACTTTAGGAAGCAGTTGAGAAGTACAATTAATTATGTTGCTACTTGATCACGACTCATGTAGAATTACGAGTAAATATGGAGTTCGATTTCTGAGCTATTCATTTAGCGTGATATGAGCCTTTAAAACGACCAAAAATCGACCGAAAAACGACGAAAATGTTGTATTTCCTAATTTTTTGTACTTGGATTTTGAAGCTCAGTTTGAATTTTGTACTTTGGAACCGACTGAACCCACTGAAGTTCGAGGGGTGACAAGACACTGCGCACGTTCAACTGTACATTTTAGGAGACATTTGTGGATTCAATAAATTAAAGTTGGGTTTGATGGTTTGGAGAACAGTAGAGCTGTCAGCAACCATCAGATACAGAAGGCTACTAAGCCACCGACCACGTACTCTACAGATGTTCCTGGGGATATCAACACCGCAAGGGAACTGTGGGAAAGTCTCGGGCCGACCCCTGATGGCCGGATTGACGGACCTAATTTACGAGACACACTGCAGCCTGTAACAGGATAGCGAAGGTGCGGCGGAGGAGGGGTCACCTTAAACCTCTTATGGCGCCAGGGTCTTACCGTTTGATACTATCTAGAGAGAGCAACCCTGGAGGGCAAGGCCCCGGTAGATTACACCTTCACGGGATTACGGGAAAAGCCCTCAGGTAAAGGGGCTCCCGGTCTTGGGGTTGTCTATTTCGAAAATCCAGGACGGGGAAGGGTTTAAATAGATTAGTTCACAAATTGAACTCGCGGAGTCGACCGAAACATCGGAATCGGCCGATCTCTCACTGGATACAACTCCTTTACCCATGATCACAGGAAGATAAGACTTCTACGTTTATCAAACGCCACCACTGTAGACACGCAATTTCAATACATCAAGTAGCTTCTTATCGACTCAAAAGGATTGTTTTCAAGTGACCTAATGCTTTACCAAAAAACAAGGTTTGATAGGATACGTGACCCAAATCGAGGACTTCACAAAATATTTATATAAGCATCCGGGTGGGCAATACCAGCTGGAGTATTGCCAAAGTTTATACGTGTTTTTCTCTCCAAGACATACAACTGAATACGACACCAATTTATTTTATTTTGAACAGTGACGATTTTAGGACTACATCGAGGGTACATCAGACGACATCGGAATTTCGAACCTCCTAAAGGATCAGATGAATTGATTTATGGGAGTAGAGGAGATACAAGTATGGAATAGGGCTACAAGTGAGAACGTACAGCAGATCTCTTGCATGTGTTGATTGTAATTTTTGCGTTATTCTAAACAGAAATGGGTTGAAGACCACCATTCGCTCCCTGTCAGTAATTTAGTTTGAATGACTGTTGTGGAATGACGAAAGCCTAGATAGCTAAATATATTTGAAGGCCAAAAGTGATATGGTCCTCCCCTTGTACCTCCTGTCTAGGAGGCTCGATTGAATCAAACATAGGGAAATATATTGCAAAATCGTGGGAACAATATAAAATCATCGTATTCCGTGCAAAGATCGCATGGTCCTGCTATTAGATTTACGTAGCAACCGAACTCAAGCTCTCTTTTCCGCCCGTTTGGTAGATCGGGGAACTCTATAAAAATCATATTGCGTCCGGTTATGGCCTGAAGTTGTCGAGTGTGACAGCTGACGAAGCCCTTGAACGTACCAGTCGAAGAGGAAGACGCTCCCTTCCCCAGGAAGGGTCAGGAAACGCAGGAAGTTATGGGAAGGAAGAACAAATGCAGTCACCCGGCGCCAGGCACCACTTTAACGTTCGCTGGAACCCATTCCATCCGTCACTGCCCTAATTAGGGCTTTTCCCTACCACAACAACCGGCAGGATGTAAACAAACACCAATCACTTATAAGGGAACCTATAGAGAAAAATCTCGACATCGAGAATGGGCCAGACTTACAGGATCTACGATCTGACTGTATAGGCTGTGCTATCAATTAGAGTAGGAATATGAAACATCTGGTCTGGTCCACGAACTTGCACACAAACAAATGTAACAACAATTTTATTGTTAAATATGAGCCATAAGTCACCATAATCACCTACAACAATAAACAGGGGATCTACACGTAATGAGGTTACTCTTATACAGAAAACAGAAAGTTTTCGTTTTAACTGAATTACAATTGTGAGGGTCGCGACAAAAATCAGATCGTCAAATTTATGCGAAAATATACAATATTTCCGGAACATGGATGAAGTGTCAGAAAGCGCCTCAAAAAGCCTCCATCATTCCAGGGAAGATGGGAACAAATTATCGGCTCCATAAAACGAACGGCTGGTAATAAGGAGCCATTAGAGGCCAATCTTCTTCTCGAACGCTTCCCTACGTGAAAAAACGATTTACCGGATCAACGTACCGTCTCGAGAACCCCCAACCGGTCGATATAAAAGCGTAATATTCACCCTCCGATCGGAAAATTATTCTTTTAATAAAACCACACTCATAAAATGAGACATTAGCGGACGTTAGCACCGAACTAACCGCCGCTGCAGCTTCAAACAAAAAAGATAACTCCGTGCAGAAATAATTGAGCAAAAATTGCTCTAATTTGCATAGCTGACAATGAAACAAGGTAGAAAAGGAAGAGATTTTTCGAGCATTACTTTCCAACGATAAGTCTCTCGTTTGCCTTCATTGTACGGCGTTATCTCTTTATAACTTATTCTCGTTCACTTAACCACTTCTGCTAACCGTTATCAGCACAATCTGCAGGTTGAATAATATATATTTTGTACCAATTAAAGTACAAAGTTGATAGGGTCATCAATTATGTAAAGTGAGGGGGTAATTGTACATTTTTCCCTTATTGAAAATTTGCGGATTTTCACGGTTTTGCGCGGTTTGATTGAGACATAATAATTAATGCAGGGCGTAATCAAATTAAAATGCAGGCTGCATTTTGGGTTTAATCATTTGATAAGTCTTCAATTAGCTGGAGTGTAGCTAATGGATTTTATTTACATGATGCACGAGCAGTGGGATCTAGGCAGACCAAGACGTTGTATGAAAGAGTGTTTTCAACACGTATGAAATGAACCTAATCTTGATCTTTCATACTCAAACGACCCGTTGCAGTAGCCACTTGTTGCCAGTAGTTCGACTTGTTTTTGTGAAAAACGTTTCAGAAGTTAATAATTGTTTTATGAGAGTTTTATGACCCTTCTGAGTAGATCATTATTAACACATGAATGGTAGAAAAATGGAAGGTATCAACCCTACATCTCTAACCAGACAAAACCATTTTGTAAATCCTACCCTCAAAAACGAAGAAATATTCATTCTATAGCCCGCTAGAACTCCAAAACTCCATTCCACTATTCACGTAATGGAGAAAAACGCACCATTTGTCAGGGTCCCAAATTAAAAATTGTTATAATGGTTCTAATGATCTGAATTAGATCACAATTCCAGCGGTTCATCATCATCAAAACTCTGCCAATTCTTGACGACACGGTTTATTATCTTCTTCGTGCAGATCACCCTCCTGTCTAGGGTTTTCATTACCCTAAGGGAAAGGAGTTCAAAATAAACCATGGAACTTAGAAAAATTCATACCTCGAAAAATTTCAATAGTTTATAATCGAAGATAATAAACCAAGAATTGATTTGAATCGAGATGGCTACTTGAAGTAGACAGTACACTACTTGATTTCCCCGGAAATAACGAAAAAACTACACAAAATCAAAATCAAAACTGAATGTTGCTGGGTTTTAAATGGCAAATCCACGTTAGCTACACCACATAGTATGACACGTTATGATGTTGGGGATAGGTATTTGTTACGGTTCCGAGCTGTACATTTTCAATGGTTACCTTTCCAGTCACGTATTCCTCATTAATAGAAGATTCAATGAACTCCCATGTAACAACTCGATTTACGACCAATTAAAATGGAGAAAAAATTAATTAGAAATTATCCACTCCAAGAAAACACACGCAGCTGTCGCATAGCGCGTGAACAACTACTGTTAACGATATCAGGAAAAAAACAGGCGAAATATTTGTTTTAGAAAAAGAAAGAAAATTTTCAGTAGCCGTTTATTATTGGTTCATTACTAACTCCAAGTTTCTATATATTATTTTATATAATTGACATTCGGGGAGGGGGTCTGCTTCGAGAATGATTTATTGCCTTCGTTATTTCTCCTCTACCGTCCAACACGAGAACTAATAATTTTTTCATCTCCAGCCCGATAGGCGCCTTTCAAAATCCCACCTTCCACTTCGATTTGATCATCACCGGATAAAGATACACTAGGCGTATATCGTGTATATCCGCTATCGGAAAACACGGCTACCCATCCTGGTAATTACCTTTCTCGATTCATCATTTTTCATTGATCAAGCGTTAATTATTCGCCTTGGGTAAATATGATTAAACTCGGTTGATTTATCATTCAAGTGGTTTCTCCTGATGGACTGCAAGTGGAACGTCCTTTCACCAATTTAGTGCCAAAGGTGCGGTCCGATAGATTTTAAGGTGCCTTGATACGTCACTTTTGAAAGATACCCAATGAAGAGACAAAAACGGACTCACGAGTTGTTTAATACACAGTAGGTATCGATACAAATATCGGAAATCTAAACAAAGCGTCGATATCAGTAGGTATTTTATGTTGTATTGGTGGCTAACGATTTCAAATGCCAATATTAAATAATAAATAAAAAATTAATACAAAATAAAAATACAAAAATATCACTAGAAAAAAAGATAGAAAATAATATTTTAAAAAATACCTCAAAAAAATAATACCAAAAGAAAAGTTGAGTCAGAATTGCGATATCTCATTCCGTTATCAGATTAGAGTAGTTGAACCGTGAAGAACATCTCAAGTAACAACCACGTTTCTTCATCTTCAAAGTGCTCCAGTTTGAGAACGGAATAAGATATCGCAATTTTGACTTCACCACCGTGTTCAGTATTTAAAGAAACCTTAAGAATGAGGTGTCACGAGTCAGACAGTTTCATTTTTGGAATTTATGGGTAAGCTGGTTTCGGAAATTCGAGTTTTAAAAATTTTGGACCGAGAACAATAGCTAAAAAACGTCTTTCCTTCGAAAATTCGCTAAAAACGTCGTCTATATCCACTAAAAATACAAAGTGAAAGGATGTGGATTGTGACAGGCTAATGAAGTGAAAGGAGTTTTGAAGAGGGAGTAGCTTGAGTGAAGGGGGCATGCTGTTAGAAAGACGTTGTACATATCTGATTCAGATCATGTCAGAACATTTAGCTTTTCATTATCAGGCTGTGGTTGGTGATAAATCGCAAATAACCAAAATCAAAATAATATAATTATTTTATTTTTTTGTGAGGCTTGAAATTGTTTAATTTTTTCGACTCGAAGAAAGTTGTTGAGCTTTTTGTTCGGATGACCTGTCACCTCAGATTTCAGCAGATAATATGGATAACTGATACATGTCGGTATTTACTAACTGCCCATTAAAATATCGTTTCCCATTTCTCAATGGCACCAGTGAACCCAACTCCCGAATTTAAGTGGGAACGCTCCCAAAACAACATTAGTCACTCCGACTCCGCCCATTTCGCCAAACCGAGGTGTCCCCTACCCAAAGCGTCTGTTTCCCAAGTAATTTGTTTGTCTAGTTAAGTCAGAGTAACCAGAAGTTGTTAGGTGGGCGGTTGTAGGACATATGTCAAACTCCGAGAGTTTTTCCCTCAGTCTCTGGAAGGTTTTTCAAGGTAATTACGACCAATTAACGGCGGTCGAAGAATCTCGTTGAGGGAGGTTATGGGTCCATGTGAAACCCATAGAGTTGGTTCACAGCTTCTAACAAACTCGGTAATAAGTCAGTTTCGCCTTCTCTTGACACCGGGAAGGTTTCCGGGGTTGATGAACGGTTTCGGGTTCTAGTTATTCCGTTTCGAAAATGACAAGATCTTTATAAGTTAATTCGGAGTCAATCCTTGACAGATCGAAGATGAGAGAGTACGAAAAAGGTCAAAATATAAGCTCCCTGCGATTTTCAGCATGTTACTCACATGCGTACAAATTGGATAGCCGAGCGTAGCTCAGGGTAAATTTAGTTTGGGTCAAAGTGTAAGTTTTGGGACTTTGTCTCAGATTGGGAAGCATTACAAACCCGCAAAACGCGTTGCAACGCCGCAAAAATCCTACTATTCTTGCAGCATTTCGTCCAGAGTAATCCATAGATTGATCAACATAGTAATATCTGCGGTAATTTCGAGTGTTCCGAGAGAAAAATGTTGTATTTTGTATTATTTTGTACAAACCGAACAACAACAAGGCTTCGAATGCTGCTGGAATAATCGTCTTCAAATCCAAAAAAGCTGAATTCGGTGATTCTGATCGATGTAAAAATATACAGAATTCTATTACATATGTTCGTGCGAAGAAAAAATTAAAAATTTTATAGTAAACAGAATTATTGATCTACTGCAGCTGAAAATGCCCCAAAAGCCTTACGGAGCCCAATTATACACCAAGACATTTACGGTATTTTATCGTAAAACAACGACCGGGCTGAACTCAACGAGGTGACATCGGAAACATATTGAAACGGCCGAGTCCTTCTTCTTATTGCCGTTTTTGTTTGTTTTAAATTGACACCTTCAGATCGAGTTCCCACTCCTTTATTCTGAAGCGTTGGGGTCCGAGGCTGTTCCGAACCGATATTTTACGATCACCAATCGCATTTTAACTCCGACAATAAAGTTAACGCGGGGAGATAAAAAAGAAAGAGAAACTACTCGGTAACACACCAATGGCGACGGGGCATTTTGAGTTTGTCTATGAGCGGCTGCCAGACGTACATTGACTTCAAAGTGACTTCTCCGGACGGAATCTCGATTCGATCAGACACATCTCGTATAATGTTTGCAATATCGATAATGGCGTCAACCAACTCAGCACGAGGCCACGATTATCAAATGATACCAAAACCACTATTTCCAAATATTCATAGTATTCGTACTTGTTGATATAGAATTTTCATCATACCATTTTAAGGGGGTAAATTCGTTTGAATTCCGATAATGTATTGGGAATGCCCCCCTAAACGGCTTTGAGTCCAAAATGTTCTAAACATTTTTGAACCGCTGCAATATCGTATTTTGTTCAAAAAATTGCTGAGGAGCGACAAGAAAAATTGAGAGCAAAAGAGGCGAAGCGAAAAACGCTGAGACTATCATTGGAGCGTTGAAAGTCGTCGAGACAACTGCAAAACTAAGCGTTTTATTTATTCATAACCCAAGAGAGGGCTGAGAAGGCTCTAATTGTTGCTCGAGCGCCCCTCGACGCGTCAAATGGTAATTTCTACGTTTTTATCGCGTACGAATCTGTTTCTTCCGTTTGTTTTTTCACGCCGGAAAATCGACAGTTTCTTAGTGTTTCCGGCATTGTGAGGTCTCAACGTTTCGATCAGACAAACGAAAAAATCCATTTCAACTATTTCGTTTTATTCTCTTCGGTAATGAATCATTAGGTTCGAACAAGACGCAACAAATGTCAACCCCTCTTAAGAAAAACGAGAGTATTAAATACTTTTGAATTTTTCAAATTTTGAAAAATCGTCTATTTCCACTGAAATATGAGTACACTGTTAGACCGGTTTCGGCGATTAAACCATCGTCAGTAACAAAACAACACTGTAGTTCACCGTGAAGGTACAGTGTTTTCCTTTCCATGGTATGGCAGAGGATGGGAACATAAACGTTCAATTTTGTCACATTTCTTTTTGCTCGTTTTTTGCCAAGTAACACCTCAATTTATAGATTTTTCAACGCTGAACACGACGGTGAAGTCAGAATTGCTATATCAGATTAGAGCAGAACTTGTTACTTGAGATGTTTTCAAGGTTCTTCTGCGCATCTTCAATGTGCTCCAGTTTGAGAACACGATATTGCAATTCTAATTTCATAGTCGTGTTCTGCGTGAAAAACCTGTTAAATGAGGTGTCACTTGTCAGAATGTTCCATTTTTGGAATTTATGGGTGATTTTTCCCCCCTAAAACTCTCCAAAATCTCCCTTGGCCCTAATCTGGTCCGGTGTCTTGGACGGAGAACAATAGCTTCATTTTCTTCGAAATTGTGCTAACTATACCGTTCAGTTTGGTACTATCAAAATTATCAAAAAAATTATGAAAATTTCAAAATTATTTTTGAACTCCTTCCTGACATAGGGTTATGAAAAGCTCCGAGCCCATAACTTCATTTATTCGGAAAAGGAACGCAATTGGTTCCCTCGACGACGATTGAAGTGTTGTGAACTCGGGTAGCGGGTTTGAAGACTGATGGAGAGGGTCAACGTTATCCCCTGGTTAAATTTAACGGAGGTATAGTCGTAGTGAGGGGGATATTGGTATGAAGAGAAGTGGAGGGGGGGGGGGGGCAATAATAGGTGAGGTTAGCCCCCCCCCCCGTCTCCCTCACAGTGCCAGCCACAAGGTCCCATCGACTAAAGAGACCGCGGGGTGATGAGGTCTAGGAGAACGAGGGGGCGGTAGCGGGGGGGCAGTGAGGGGGGGGGGGGATTCCCAGTGATGAATATGCAGGTCTGATGCCAATTGGCAGGCCGCCCCCCACACCACCCCCACCCCCCGCTCCTTCTTCCTACCGCCCTTCAAAACCGCCTTCCTGAGGGCTAATGAAATCAACACAACTGCCCCCCCTCACCGCCCTGACCGCCTCCGACCCCTCGAAAACTGCCCCCTTCAGGTTAACCACCGTCTCCCAACGCCCCCCCCCCCCCTCCAGACCTTAAACCCCTCGAGAATAATCAACTTGCCCCCTCCGTCATGTGGGTTTTAATTAATACCGCCCCCTTCCGCCGCCGCCACCACCAAAACCCCTCGCAAAACTACGATTGTACGACCGAACCGAACCAAATTTCAATATCTCTTCTTCACAACAAAAAATTGCTCGGTAATTACGAACATGCCACCATATTTCAAGCGAATTTCCTTGTGAAGTCCTCTTCTTAAAAATCATGATTTCCGCTCACATGCCACCAAATCATTCCGGTAGCTCAATACAAACCACATTTCATATTCAACCGATGGTCCCAAAACATGAACCATTCAGCGGCAAAAATGCCTAAATTGCGCTACCGAACTCACTTCCATGAAGGAAGTTGACTTTTGGTGGAAAACATCGATTTTCACCTAAAAACCCACGTTTTTCAGGACTCACACGTCATTTTCTCCACCAAATTTCACTGTGTACAACATTTTTTGTTGTTATGCCATTGGAAAGCTGAGATTTTGGGAAATTTCTTCCCGAGGAGTGCACGCCGAACGAAATACGGCGAGTTTTAAAAAATCTTCAAATTTTGGACTTTGGCCATTTTTTCATCAATTAGGACTGTCTTAAAATCTTTTATATCAAGTAGATAGAAAATTTAACGCTCTTTCCAACTGTGTCCTCAACTTTTATATTACCTATTAATTTAAGAGAGTTAGAGCTGTTTTACTGAGACAAAGTCGAAAACCAAAAAAAAAAAAAAAATCTCAAAAGCGAAAAAAGTCGGTGTTTTAATTATGTAATGAAAAATGTTCGTAGTTTGGCAGAATCAGGAGTTTTAGGGGACGAAAAATTACCCATAAATTCCAAAGCAAAACTGTCTGACAAGTGACACCTTATTTTAAAGCTTTTTTACGCTGAACACGATGGTGAAATCAGAATTGCAATATCTTATTCCGTTCTCAAATTGGAGCACATTGAAGATGATGAAACGTGGTTGTTAATTGAGATGTTTTTCACGATTCATCTGCTCTAATCTGATAACGGAATGAGATATCGCAATTCTGACATCAACATCGTGTTCAGCGTTGAAAAATCTATAAACTGAAGTGTTACTCGGAAAAAAAAGGAGACAACATTTGGTATAAAACCAGTAAAATGGAGACATTTTACATAAAACCAGTTATTTCATCGAAAATTCGCATGACTGGATATTTTGTTGTTTACCCCCCACTGAAATAACCGTATTTCAAATAAATCAACAGTTACCTTCCAATCCTTGATATATTGCGAATTTTGAGCAATTGCTTCTGTTGAAACCAAAATGCTCCGGTCATGCAGCATGAACTGATGAGCAAATTTAGCTGCAACAGCTAATTTTCCTCGAAAATTTGTTAAAAATTAAAATGGAAGCAGAAGAACGAAAAACTAGGTATCATGAGTTTGATACTTTGGTATACTACACTCAACGTCACAGTTGAAAAGCAGTGGAAAACTAAAATTTTAAAACCTTGTCCTGTCTTTCCCCGTGGTCAATTGCAATTTTGAGTAGCTTTTTATGGGATGAAGCAAATTGCGCAAATGCGCAAAAAGTCGAACAATCACGCGTACACAAACTTTAGGGCCTTTAAAATTAGTTATTGTTCTTCAAAATGTTATTGGTCTTCAAAGTCGTTTTAAAATTTTAGAATTCATGTGGCGGTCATACCAAATTTTCGAAGTTACACAGCCGGTTATTGTAAGTGTACGAGTTATCCACCAGTGTACCAGTTATCACCACTACATACTTTTAATTCGAGAAATAAGAATTTGGAGCCAGTTAGAATCTCAGTTTCATTTTTACCACCAATAAATTTACTAAGTGTTACAATTAGAGCGTTTTTCAGCATGGCGAAATCCCGAAATATTGCGTAAATACAATTTTTGGCCTTTTTGAACAAGTTCACTTCGTTCAAATATAATTTTTTCAAGGAACCAAATAACATACGGAAGTAATTGATTCCAACTGCGAAGCATCAATTTCTGCTCGGTGACCCAGCGGTCATGGTGATGATCATGATTTACATTACGACAACCGACCAAACCGAATGAATTAAAACTCGATCGTATTTCAAACTGCCGTCTCCAACTAACGAAGTGGAGGCCTCCTCATTCAGTATCAAAAACCCCCTTCGAGACGTTTTTATAACCCAGCAGCAGCAGCATTTCGATTCATTAAAACCCACTCACCGAGCTTTTGTAATTATCCAAAGGCCCATTCTCCAATCTAGTAGATAACCATCTCGCGGTGGGAGGAGATGTTTCATTTTGGTTTATTATCTTCGATAATGAACCATTGGAATCGCCCAAAGAAAAAAAAATGTTAACCCCCCCTCAAAATTTGTTGGTTTACGTTTCAAGATACGTAGATTCAGAAAATCGAATAAAAAAAAATCCGTCCGTCCGCCGTACGCCGTCCGCCGTCCGCCGTCCGCCGTCCGCCGTCCGCCGTCCGCCGTCCGCGCCACTTTGCCCAGTTAGCGTTGAGTTAAAATTACGAAATTTTTTTTATGGGTTTCGACCAACCCCACAATGGTCCTCGAAACTTTTCATAACCCTAGGTCAAGGGGAAGGGGTTCAAAACGAATTTTGAAATTTTGAAAATTTCATATCTCGAAAAATTCATATAGAACGGTATGTTTTTTATTTCATATTTAGATAGAGTTTGTTCCGTAGAATTTTTTAAGACCATCCGCAGCTGTGTACGACCAGCCGTTCGTTCACAATGAGGGCTCAAAGATTGTGCCTCACAACACGATCGTGTATCAAACTGTTGAAATACAGGTCCATTTTCATACTAACAAGCTCTTTGGAACATCATATGGCTTAAGTGATGTCGAGTTTGTTGTTCTGAGGTGCGTTTCGTGCTACGGAAATGAAGGTAATTTCGAATGTTTGTTGGTAGGTACTTCTTTTATAGAAAAATTATTACCGACGTAGTATTAAAAACCCCAGAATTATATCGTATTAATTAATCATAATTAATAATAATTATTATTATTAATAAATACGAATTATTAATACCTAACAATAAATTATAATAATTTTCAGTAGGTACTTGATACAATTGTTAATAATTAGTGATAATTGATAATAATAATTAATCTAACATTTAGGATCTAGACATTTAGACCTAGTGATCTAGACAGAAGGGTGATCTGTACAAAGAAGATAATGAACCGTTGTGTCAAGAATTTGCAGAGTTTTCATTTTCGTTTCTATTTGGTTTTCGAATCGCTAACGATTTAATCCTTCGGGATAATTTGTGAGTTGTGAGAGCAAACAAACCAGCCACCGTTTGTATTTTAATTCAATACAAATTATTGTTGGTTTATTATCTTCGATAATGAACCATTGGAATCGCCCAAAGAAAAAAAAATTTTAACCCCCCCTCAAAATTTGTTGGTTTACGTTTCAAGATACGTAGATTCAGAAAATCGAATAAAAAAAAATCCGTCCGTCCGCCGTACGCCGTCCGCCGTCCGCCGTCCGCCGTCCGCGCCACTTTGCCCAGTTAGCGTTGAGCTAAAATTACGAAATTTGGTTTCTGGGTTTGGACCAGCCCCACAATGATCCTCGAAACTTTTCATAACCCTAGGTCAAGGGGAAGGGGTTCAAAACGAATTTTGAAATTTTGAAAATTCCATATCTCGAAAAATTCCCATCAAACGGTATGTTTTTTATTTCATATTTAGATAGAGTTTGTTCCGTAGAATTTTTTAAGACCATCCGCAGCTTTGTACGACCAGCCGTTCGTTCACAATGACGGCTCAAAGATTGTGCCTCACAACACGATCGTGACTCAAATTGTTGAAATACAGGTCCATTTTCATACTAACAAGCTCTTTGGAACATCATATGGCTTAAGTGATGTCGAGTTTGTTGTTCTGAGGTGCGTTTCGTGCTACTGAAATGAAGGTAATTTCGAATGTTTGTTGGTAGGTACTTCTTTTATAGAAAAATTATTACCGACGTAGTATTAAAAACCCCAGAATTATATCGTATTAATTAATCATAATTAATAATAATAATTATTAATAATGAATACAAATTATTGATACCTAACAATAAATTATAATAATTTTCTCTAGGTACTTGATAAAATTGTTAATAATTAGTGATAATTGATAATAATAATTAATCTAACATTTAGGATCTTGACATTTAGACCTAGTGATCTAGACAGAAGGGTGATCTGCACAAGGAAGATAATAAACCGTTGTGTCAAGAATTTGCAGAGTTTTTTTTAGTTGTTTTCGTTTTGAATCGGTGTAATTACGATGGAGCCATTCGTTTCGGGGGATGACTTCCAAGTTGATTAGTTTTCGAAATAATACGCCTTTGTCCGGCTAGATAATATCTATAATATTATTATCAAAGCCATAAATTCGATAATAATGCGGCGATAATAGAAATTTACAGGTGGCCCAAAATCGGCGGTGGAAGTTTGAAATTCGGCGACCCGACCAGTTCAGAACGAGTATGAAGAAGAAGAGTGTGATAAAATATTTCCATATATACGTGAAAAAAATTAATCAAAATATTTGATATTAATTAAGTAAAATAAATGTACTGATATTAATCGTATAGATTATTATTTTGTAGGTACCAAAAAGTATTGACTTTTTCGAAGTACCGATACCTACATTTCACATTCTGGGGTCTATTTTGAAAAATTTCTACTTTTTCATCATCCCCCACCAATTACTTTCTAGGTAAAACAATCAGAGTCCCCTAGCAAAAATTGCTGCAGAAAATATCATTTGGCCCACATCTAGATTGCATTTCAGTTTACAAATTTTTACCGGGGCCTGGCAAAACCAGACCACTGAAATCGTTACGAAAATGATTTAGTAATTTAAAATAATTTACTGAAAACATTTAATGTTTATAATGATTTCCGATTACAACCAAACCATTGCAACGAAGATTTATCTTCGCCATTTTTGATCATAGGAAAACCGTTCACCAGTCGTTGGGAAGCTCTTGATTTATCTGAAGAATGTAATCATCTCAAGCTAGTAATTTCCTACGCCATTCACTCGTGATATGCACTGGTATGTTGTCATGAAACGCTGGAGTTTGGTTCGGAGTTAGTTACCTATTAAAAGTAAATGAAACAAGCTGTTGGTCTATGGGTCTGTTAGGCATTCCAATACGTAGCAGTAAAAGCGTGTTCCATGTTTTTTTTTTTTAAATTTTTGAACGCCCTTAAATTGTTCAAAACAAACCTTCTTTATCAATACCGACTCAAATTGAAGGTAAAGTACACGTTTCATAACCATTCGCCTATTAATATTGATCGCCACGCTAGTTTACATAAAGCCACCAATAGTGACCAACCCCCAGCTTTCAGTAGGACCAGAGCCTCAACTATATAATTCATAGTGACTAAAAATCACACTCTTCCTCTGGACTCCCCGGATGAATCGATATTTGGAATGATTTCCATCTGATAAATCGATACTTGCAATGATTTCCATCTATTGAATCGTTGAAAATTTGAATTCCTCACCTTGAATTTGACGAGTTTCGGATTCTCCGCCGCCATTTTCACCATCCCCTGGTAGTCGGCCTGAGCGCACTTCACGAGCCATTCTCGCGTCTTGGCATCGATCTGAAACGAACAACGATTGATATTATTATCAAACTGTATGAACGTACAAACCGTGTTATTATCAGTTATTTGAGTACACGACGATAAATATCATTCAATTAATAATAACGGTTTATTTTTCATGAAAAAAATTAATTAATTAATTAATTCTCACTCACCAAAGTAACTGATCCTGTATCTTCTTCGTCACGGTCCAACTGAAACGAATGATGAGGAACAAAATGAGAATCTATTAAATATCCACATAAAAGATTGGAGATTTTTAATATTATACATGATACATACGAATACATATTAATTCCGACAGAAGGGTAGAGGTGAAGTATGAGTTGTACTTTTAGAAAGGAGACAAATCTTACCAAAGTTCCAGGGTATACTGAGGAAAATTGTATGCAAAAATTATGAAACACATGTAAAGAATTTTAAGTATTACTTCGGAAACAACATGTCCTCTGAACATGGTTGAGGCAGTTAGGACGGACATGCAAACAGAGAATACCCGGAAAAATAAAGACCCTAGACTTTCCATGTGGCAGAACACGAATTTTGACAATTCGTAAATTCGAGTTTATTTCAGAGATATTCAATAATCTCAAGAGTAATTGTGTGGTAGTGAGAACTGAAAAACCCATCGCTGTCAAAAATATTGGTATTAAAAAAAAATTCCTCAGTCATGCAGCATGGCAATAAGAGCGAATTTTCGTAGAGGAGTGATTGTATACAACTGAGTATGGAACATCTCATTCAAATATGGGCAATTAAATTTATTGGGTAATTGTAGGTATTAAGCTATTCGGTTAATTTGGTATGCATCAAGTGTGGTGATCTTTGTCTAAAGATATCACAATGCTGACTTCACCACAATGTTCAGAGTAAAAAAAAAAAAAAAAACTTTTAAAATGGGGTGTTGCTCGTCTGACTGTTTCAGTTTTTGAATTTATTGGTAATTTCCCCTACCCTAAAACTCCCCAAAACCCCCTTAGAGTAACCCTATTCTGCCCATCTAGGAATTTGCTTTTCGATTGCATAGCCTGATTTTTTGTCCACAAAAAGTTAAAATGTCTCGATTCTATTGAGAGTTATCGTCTGAAATGACACATACATAAACCAATAAATATATCGTGTGCCCAAATGTCAGTATCAAATTGTGAGGTTTTTCTCTTTCTTTTGTACGTTTCACTTCCTCAGCTGCTCTGTGCCCATGAATATTAAGTTCCTCTGGAACCACGATTCTGCCATTTAATTAAATCTATCCTCAGCCATTCCTCTCATGCGAATTAAGTGAACGGTGTGTGCAGATACAAGTATCTGGTAACGGCCGCCAACTTATTTCGCATCCCCTCTCTTTACCTCTCCTTTATATAACCAGGTGTGCAGATATCCATATCTGGTAACACTCGTTTTACAACACCTTCTCCTACGATCTGGAGTGCGGAGGTGACCACCTTCAGTAACACAGAGCATTCTTTTCACCATCTTCTCATTACCTGCTTCCTCTATGTAACAAGGCGTGCAGATATGAATAACTGGTAGCACTTGATACATATTACCTTTACTTAAGATCTGGAGTGCGAGGCCTAATACCCTCGGTAACGCAGATCTTCCTTCACAAAACCTTCTTCCAATTTACTGAACCAACAATTTAGCTAGTACCTTCTTCCTCGAAAGGAAAATGTTGTATACTGAGGTACCATACTGCATCACAGAAACTGATCCTCACAATATATATCAGAATATATCAGAATGGTCTGGAACGGATTTTGGTATGCAATTTTTTTTGGACCGAGTACATTAGCTTCGAAAATTTGATAAAACAATACGACAGTAGTCATAGTATAGTATAGTTTAGTTGTTTTATATTATTGTCCAGGCTCGGCGGGAACTTTGTTCCTATTTGGATAATAAAAGAGTTTATTATTATTATTATTATTATTTGTGGTCATCTTGCTTTGCTACGGCCCACGGTTTAATTTGATCCTAAATGTGCACAAATATACTGATAAAACCACTTTCCCAGTTCGGTATATTCGAGATCCGTACTATAGTACTTGACTACAGGGTAGTATTCGCGTCTGCTTCAGTCTATTCTACAGTAAGGGGAAAATTGGAGACCTACCAAAGACAGAAGGTAAATAAACCAAACCCTCCACCACCGACCCGTATAACGGATTTAACGAACAGGCTGCCCACTACCGCGAACAACCCGAATAGCGTTTCGGTCCCGCGCCAACTTGCACGCGGGCTACGGATAAAACGCTGATTGCGGGCGAGAGGCGGATATATTCGAGGGACTTCGATTCGGCTACCTATTTACATTATTCACCGGGTTTCAGAGCTAGGACGGCAGGACCGCCGGACCTAAAACAACTCGCGGGAGGAAAGGGGTTGTGTGACACTATCATGAATATATTGTTGCGGTACTGAAAAGCAGGCTTAATTGGTTCACCCTCGGATCCCGTAGTGAAACTGATGGTAAAACGAGGGTAGTTTTAAACGGGAGGATCCGCTCGAAATTAGCGACAATTTCAAGAGGGAGAGAGATTTCGGCGTATAATAAGGCCATGTTATCGACTATTCGACACTGTAAGCTGTATTCGAGATCTAGAAATGTTTACGTCATTTTTTTCTTTTCCGTGAACTATTTCTTGACGGGATCGGTGGAATAACAGTAAGACTATACTTATTACAAGTCGTCAAACTCAGTATATTCAATAAGTATCTGGGAATGGCATCCATACATCGTTTTTACGATGTATGTATTGTCCATACATCGGTTCAGGACCGATTGGGTACGACTCCGATCCCTTTTTGGCAAGACAGTCGGCTTCTTCATTGCCCTCCATTCCCTCATGCCCATGTACCCAGAGCAAAGTCAGCTTGTTGCCCTGGGCAGCGGCTTTGAGAGAATGCAGGCAACTCCAGGTCAGCTTTGAGGTAATCGAAAAGGCAGAAACTGCCTTCAAAGCAGCCTGGCTGTCAGACAGAATGTAAATTCTTGCACCTTTGAGTCGTTTTCTGGCAATCTCATGTGCACATATTTCTATGGCATGGGTTTCTGCCTGATAGATGGTGGCCGCCGGGCTTAGCCAGACAAACGTTTGTGCCCCTGATACCCAGGCCAGCCAAACCACCCATCACAGATCCATCCGTGTACCACACAAGTGAAACTGGCGCAAATAGTGGCGAATGAGCGTCCTCTCTTCCAACATTGCGTCGGGCACTGACATAGTCACAGGTTCTGTTTATATTTTGTCCAGCATTTCCAAGTGACTACCTTTACGAATGGGAAATTTGATCCTCCCCACATGCATCATCCTAATGGTCACCAGGTAAGATGTTCTTTGAATATAAGTATGCATAGGAGTGAGGTCTAAAAGAACCTCTAGTGCTGCTGTGGGAGTTGTATTCATAGCCCCTGCAATACCAAGGCATGCCTGCCACTGAAGTTTGGTAAACCCGAGTTGTCCGGTAGCCTGGCTCGTCTTTGGCCACCATACGACTGATGCATATGACACCATGGGCCACACAATAGCTTTATATGACCATATGGCATGGTCGAATACCATGGTCAAAAAACTCAAATTGTTTTCAAACTTCGTCGCCTGTAACGTCTCCACGGCTACTGTAATTGAAAGAGCTTAATAGCGTGGAAGTGTAGAGCATAAATCGTAGATTTCAAAGAGCATCACAAATCTTAAAGGGGCTTCGATGAGCAACGGTTTCAACCAAGCAATTAGCATCATTCGCTAAGTAAAAACATTGATGAACAATTCGAGAGGAACAGTGTAACTTCTCTCATATTCCAATTTTCATTTCAGGTCGAATGAGTTCAAAGTAAACCATTTTTTATTTCTCGGTATTGGGAGCAAAAAGTTATACAAGATCCGAAGCAGAAGCTCTTAAATTACCTTTTCTCAACAATCAAACCACACAAAAAAAGGAACAACAGGATTGTGGGAAACAACTATACTTCGAAAGGGGGATGAAAACCACTTGAAACTGCACTTTGAATGAGAAAGGGAGAGATCGTCATCGGGAGGCTGTTTACGGTTTCTCATGGACCCCGGAGCGAAATGATGAAAGAGCTGCCGAAGGGCAATGATAGGGCGCCACCACAAAGGGTCCAATTACTAGAAGGCGACGTCAGGTTTGGCGCGTGCGCATTCGCCCTTAATGGGCGCAAGGGGTTTTCGTTTATTACAAGTCGACAAACGATTTCAAGTGTTTATGGTTGGACGGGCTTTTGTTGCAGGATGAAAAGGTACTCGAAGAGCAAGCTGTGGGAACAATAACAAAATCGCTTTTGGAGAAAGTTTCGAAACTCGGATAATTATTTCAGTTGTTGAAAAGAGGTTTTTTCCCCGATTTTGGAGTTTTTTGGGTGTGTGAAATCTTTGGGGGAAAAAATAAAATCTAACGATAACAGAGCGTTTTTGAGGGTCAGGATGAATAGAACAGCCCGAGTACCATACACAAGAAATCAGACATCGTTTCGACTCATCGTACACATCTCGACCATGGCAAAAAACTGGCAACTCAACTACATCACGAAAGCTATTATTATACAGAGAGAAAGTACCGGGAACATAGTAAGCTTCGAGTCAGCGTCCAGTCACATGTCAAAGAATACTATAGTTAAGGCGGTTTGTTGACTTCAGTTGAATCTTGTTAGAGTGACTTGGTACTGTAATGTAGCCAGGAATTTCGTTCGGGGGTTCCAAAAGCAGGGGAGTCCAGGGTAACCCCCCGGGAAAATTTTTGACAAACAGGGTACTAAATGGAGAGTTCTAACACTTTTTTAATGATGTTTAACACTTTTCATAATGAAAAAAACTTAATTTTTCAGAGGAATCTTTTTAAATTCATTTCATTCGTTTTTTCTATATTTTTTAATTTCTCAATATTTCCGGTGGTGGGGTGGGGGGGGGGTGTACTAAGTCAGAACAATTTATACTATGTTGCTGTTTATCGTTTATTATGTCTCTGTTCACTCACTATGTAACAATGTTTATTGATGAAGTTTGAAAGATGGAAGCGTTGCAGTGAACGAGCTGCAATAATTTCAGATTGAAAATTACTTGTGGATCTACCGATAATAATAAGCTAAAATGGGCTAATGTTTACAAAAACTCATACAACTTTACAGATAATTATCAGGTTTCATAAAAGCGTGAGGGCACAATGGCGTAAAACGGGATAGACTTTCAAAATTGGCATTATATGAAGGAGAAAAAATTGAAAAATCTAAAAATCCAACTGTCTGCTATCCAGTTCCTAACTACCTCCTACGAGGTCGGACCAGGAATGGCAGTGGACCACCATGTTCTTACTTGGAAGTCAGTTTTCTTAATAACAGGTCGAAAGAAGCTATTTAAATAATCACAGATGGCTCTCATTGAATAACGCCCGGTAATTTTTTAGCACGTACGTGTTGATGGTAGGTGGGGGCTGTACACGAATGTTTTTCACAAAGTCTCTACTTCTGCACTGTCTGTATCTGTTTTCCTTGTAGTGCTGATATTTCTCACAGAATCTTAGTTGCAGCCAGACGGTTTCAAAAGAAATTTGAATTGGAATATGTTGAGAAGTACCCTACAATCTTTTTTTTTTTTTTTTTTTTTTTTTGAGTCATGTATCTTGTAAGTTAGTTCAAGGTTTTAATAAACTAGTATATAACTGCCCAGGGGTAGTTTGGGAGATCAGAAATGGATACGTATGGTTTGAAGGGGGGGGGGGGGAGGTCAGTAGCTAATTGAAGGGCCAGACAATTAGCGAAGCGGAGGTACAAGTAAAGCCAACGGCTCCCTGGGGACCTCTCTTTTCCACGTAGGGGAATTAACCCTCTCGGCCCCCGTACCGCCCTCCGGCGGTGGATTTTGCATTGCGCCAACATACATTCGCCTATTCGATGGTGAAACTCCGGTGCCTTTCCGCTCCCCAGTGTGGTCGAGGGTTACGAGAGTTGGCGAAGGGAGTTTTTCTGTATGGTAAATTAAATTTTCGACCCCTAAACCCGAAAAGGCGTTTCTTGGAGTATTCAGGGAACAGTAAAAGTAAATGTAGTGTAATATTAATGTATCATTCGTACGAAGTAACGGGAAAGGGAAAATATATTTCTATACACTATTGAATTCTTCCACTGAAAAATTCGCCTGATTTTTAACAAAACTTTACTCACAAGAACTCTCTTCAAATGACGTTTTTATCGTCCGGTTCGTGTTCAGAATGGTCACGAACTGATCGGATTATGGACCAAAAAGTAATGTTAGTCGAAAAATGTCCTAAATTGAAAACGTTGCTGTGGAGCCAAATAGAAAAATTTACAGTGAGAAACTTGAACTTCAAGTGATGATACGGTATTTCAATGAATGCAACGATTAGGTACGTGTTATTTATTCATTCAAGCTGAAAAGTGAACAGTTTTTAATTTGACCGACTGTGGTTCAATTAATGGGATATGTTTTATATGCAAGGAAGTATAGAGGCGTCAAGGAATGTCCAAAAACAGTGCAAAACACTTACGTTCATGAATAAATTTCTTACTTCAAGGGTCCGTGCCGAGAAATCCAAAACCCGGTAATTGTGAAGGACAGAAAGCGCAAAGAAAGAGGGAGAAAAAGGTCTCCGATCAACAGTTTAAAATATTTGACAGGGGGTAAAGGGAGGGAGTCTGAAATAACTCGATTATTGAAACCAAAACCTCTCTCCGCACCTCTGCGAGAGTAAAGGGGGCGAAGCACTCAGTACCCCACTGAATATTTCCGTAGTTTTCTAGAGAAGTGGATAGGGAGAGAGTTTCAATACAGGCCCCGAAAACGCTTATAAATTCCAGCCCCGTTTCGGCCAGTGATTTCGGACAACCAAACCCTTCTAGGGTCTTAACCCTCCATTTCAACGCTAGTTTCACCTATTAGTGTTGTTGGACTCACTAACTATTCAAACGCGTTGCCAAACACTATCCGTTCGACAAGTGTAAAATTCGGTTCGAGGGCTGAGGGTTCGTGAAAACGGACGTTGAGTTATACAGAAGGGGTATACGAGTCGAGATTTGACTATTGCGAGAACGGAAATGGCGCAAATGAACGTACTACAAGTCTCGTTGAATAATAATAAACTTCGATCTCAATGATTATATATTTTGTAAGCCCCTTTACAAAGCCCTTTAGTCGAAAACAGAAAGGAAAACATATTCCGCCACAATTAGCAACGATTTTCAGGCAACTCCGTATCCTCTACATTGATTTTCTGAAAAAATTTCAGATCAATTTATTGAAACTGAATTTTTGACAGGTTTTTAGCGAATTCCGAAGGAAAGGAAGCTATTGTTCTCGGTCCAAAAAATTTTAAACTCGAACTTCCGAAAGATTTTTATACCGAAATATGTTCTAGAACATCCTGAATGCAATGCCACAATACACCAAAAATCCACTGTCATGCAGCATGGCTATAAGATCGAACTTTCGAAGATATACTCCTATGTAAGTATCTACATCCTTAAAAATTGCTGCAAATTCTTGACACAACGGTTTATTCTCTTCTTTATACATATCACCCTTCTAGATCACTAAATGATAGATTAGTTATTATAGAGAATTTCCATTTATAACTAATAATTATAATCAAGTAGTGCAAATTATTATTAATTATTATTGATGACTAGGTAATAATTGTTGTTACTTATTATTACTTTGTTTATTATTACTTTTGTATTAATTTTTATGAATAATTATTAATTATTAATAATTTACTCAATATCTGAAAACCAGTATCAACATTGACTCGCCAGGGTGCCGCATGATTCACCCTCATGTTGACGACTTTCGATCTGCTCCATAAGTGCCCTCATTGTGAACGAACGGTTGGTCGCACAAAGCTCCGGATTGTCGTAAAAATCCTAAAAATTAAACACTATCTAAATTTGTACAAAAAACGACACCAATATATACAAATTTTTCGAGATATGAATTTTTCTGTTTTAAAATTTATTTTGAACTTTTTTCCTTTGACCTAGGGTAATGAAAAGCTATTAGGATCATTGTGGGGTAGGTCCGAACCCGTAAACCAAATTTCCTAATTTTAGCACATCGCTAACTGGGCAAAGACGAAAGATTTAAGGAACTACGCGAAACCTATATATACTATGCTTTTGGGCGTACCCTTTGCGACAATCATACTCTACTTTAGTTGAGCATCCAGCTGAGGTTTCTGTCCTTTTCGTGTTAATTGAGTTAGGAATTGTGCGATTCTGTAGGGATTTTGGCACAAATAGACGTCCAGGCCTAATTCGTTTGTTCGAAAGAGATTTACGGGGTCGTAGAAATCAAATTGAGCGTTCAGGGCGTCCCACCGAAACACCGCAGGGGCCCCCAAACGCAAGGGGAGTGAGTGGACAAGATTAGAAAACCATCATCAGTCATGTCGGGATCGGTTTTCAATCAGGGCCCTTCAACATGCCAATCAGAGGGTGTAGGCGATCAATCAAAACGCTGGGACCTTCTCGGCCCGCACCGGACTTTGGAATGACCGGCCGCGCACCGGAAAACGGTGTTGTACCCATTGGGGCTCGTTGGAAAGGGAGGTTTCGCTCGCCGCTTGTGGAACCGCTCTAACGACCGCATAATGGCCGTCCGCGGAGCTGTTGTTCCTAACGATTTCCTCATCAAGGAGGAACGTTTTACCGATATGGTGCAGCCTCATCAGCAGTACTGTTCATCAGTTAGTTGATGGAACCTATAAAAATGTACTGTTTACGGGTCAATGATATCACCTAAAGTCACGCAAACAGGACCCCAAAGTCGCTAATACAGAAAAAGAAACCATTCCCCCTACAACACTTCTAATGAAATTGTTTAATAAATTGCAGGCCGGGCCTAATTTACATAATATTATTATGTAATACACACTAAATTTTCTTAATGAATGTCTAACGAATTTGTTCTCTCCCATCTATTCATATTTATACAGGAAATGGTTAAAATATTATTTAGATGCAATGCTGTGTTCAACAATGGTTGTAATATAGTAAAAACGAAAATCATTCACTATCACTTCTAGTTGTCTTAAATTTACCCTCACTCCTACCCATTGCAAATTTGTATTTTTTTAATAGATGAATTTCAAAGAAAATTAAATTATCTACAACTTTCATCGAATAAACGTTTGGCTGAGATCAAGTCTTCCCCCTCTTTTGCGATGGAATGTGGAGAGAAAGTGAAAAATCTGCCGAATCGACTATTTTTGCATTTTTTTGCCTTATTGTAGCCCGAATATGCTTGGTCCTACAAAATGAACTTCAAATTTAGTAATCTACAGGTTTTTACATAGCATAGACATATCTTCGCAAAAATGAACTGAGAGTGGGCTAGAAGCCAACAACTGTAAAAAGAGCCGATTTCTGGCAGTGGATTATTAAGTTCCTAATGGTCCTAAACAACAGCAAAAAATAAAAAAACGTTCCCGCATCTAATGCAAGGTGAACCCCCTTTCTGAGCGTCTATTGACTGGACTAATTAATAATTAGAATCCAAGGAAAGCAGAGAATTCGTGCCACCAGGACCAAACGGTCTACAGTGAACAGGGCACATCCTGGAGGCACTTTTGACTCCCGGTTACTTGAGAGAAACACAATGACCTGAATGGAGTAGCAATTAAAATAGCAGTAAATGTAGTGGTATGGGAGGTGTGGAGTGATTCAACATACATACAGACATACAGCGTCAAGCCTTATTTGCTGGGCTTAACAACTGAAGTGGAAACTAACAACGAAGGTTTTACGATGGACTTGAACACGATAAAGAAATTTGAAAAAAAATATATATAGTGAGGACTTGTACCCGAGGTGTAATCCTGCGTGAGCCAATAGATCTTAATGATGGGCACAACTCTTTTCTTTCATGCTCGTAACTAGAAGTTGGGGGTATATAGAGATTAAGTGAATGCAAAATATAACACTCTTTTCGAACATCGCAGTGGCCTAGTCGGTACCGACAAAAACACCCTCCATCATCGTCGAGCGTTAAAACTGCATATATCCATTCCATTCCCGCACTTTAGGATCATATTCCGTGGAGAACAACGGACTTCCAGAAAAAATAACAAGGGATACTTGAAATTTGTACACGCCTCCCTCCAGTGGCCCAGAAGCTTCCATATGCACGAGGGCGAGTGCAATGAGTGGCGTGTTTTTTTTCCGCAGTTTATAATAGGGAGAGAAGTAGTTCGGAATCCTTGTTTTCCCCGCGTTTTCTCGCCTTCTCAATGGGGAGGAAATAGCAGTTTCAACGGCTAATCCAGTATATTCGCCTGTCCTCTTCAGCCCTCACGGAATAAAAACCCCTTGCCCCCCTATGTATTCCATACTCTTGTTTCGAAATAAATTGCAAGAAACAAGTCCCGAGTTTTGACTGACAACTGCACGTACTCCCTGTAGATCGCAGATTTCATTCGACAGAAAGTGGAACGTATTTACAAGGGATACATCTAGTGTAAAATCACACCTCTTTTCTCACTAGTTTTCTCTACACAGTCAATACGGAGCCCTAGCATGATTTTTTACATTTTTTCTCGTTTTGATGTGTTCAAATATGATTTTGATATCAAAAACGTACTCAGGTTTACTAGACATTTTGATTTTGGAACATATCCAAAAGTAATTAAACGCTGTCTAGAACCCTGTATGTGTTCTCTCAAAGACAACATTTTTCAACCCTTACTTCCTTCGTACATCGTATTTGTGTGTACCTATCGGTGGTATGAAGAAATGCTTACCACACCCGCCTCTGACCTAACATCACTTCTCAACAGTTGGATATTTCCTCGATGTACAAAGTAACCGGAATTTTTTTCTACACCCATGCATCTTCTTGAATTTTTTCTCCTTCTGTTTATTTTAATTTTTTCTCACTTCAAACCGTTAAGTAACAACCCTTCTCATTAGAATGCGTTACGGGGGAGCCCTAGGGAAAGAGCTGTATATATCTCTAAAAACACAAAACATACATCACAAACTATTACGTCCCTTGTGGGTTGAGTGGGGTTGAGTAAGGCGAAAGGGAAGGAGTTTTTAGGCCATAAATCTAGCGAGAGCCCTTAATTGAGTCGAATAGCTCATAGCGGTTGGTGAACTACTGCTTCCTCAGGATGTGACGTCATCACTTAGCAGTTTCCAAATATCATACAGATATACCGAGCAATAAGGCATAGGGATTGGATTAGTTTTTTCCCCACCGTATGTCGTACTTCAAAACCTTTCAGATGCGACCAACCGCACCTTTTATATCGCGAAATGTAAGCAAGAGCTGATTTTTTTAAAGATGGATCTCTACACTTGAAAAAGAGTTGTGTAACAGCTTACAATGTCATTTTAGAGAATTTTCGAAGAAAAGGAAGCTCTCATCTGCCATTTCAACCGTAAATAATCCACAGTCATGCAGCATGGCTATGAGAGCGAATATTCGATAAAATTACCGGTTTTATGTAAAATGTCTCCATTTTACTAGTTTTATAACACATTTTGTTATAAGACTGGAGCACTTTGATGGTGGAGAGACGGGGTTGTTACTTGAGATGTTCTTCACGTTTCATCTGCTCTAATCTGATAACGAATTGAGATATCGCATTTCTGACTTCACCCTTGTGTTCAGTGTTGAAAAATCTATAAACTGGAGTGTTACCTACTCGGCAAAAAATGGAGGCAAAATTTGTTATAAAACCAGTAAAATGGAGACATTTTACATAAACCCAGTTATTTCTTCGAAAATTCGCTCTTATAGCCATGCTGCATGACTTTGGATTATATACGGTTGAAATGGCAGAAGAGCGCTTCCAACAGCACTTACAAAAGCAATATAATTCTGCGTTGATAAGAGCATAGAATTTCGTATGAGCTGAACCCACTAAATATGAAGTTCTTGTAGCACTTACTTTTAATTTTCAACGTTTTTATTAAGAGTAAAAATAGTGTTTAAATGAGAACACGTATAACAGTGATCTTGCGAGAAAAAGGAGTTTAGCTGTGAGAAATATCAACGTAAACGCAATTTACTCGCAATTTACGTCATTTTCAAAGTCAAGTCGCTTTAATAAAAACTGATTTTCACATCTTTCGTGCCTATTTCACCGCCCTACACAATAGCACAACAGTAGCAGAATTTACAATAATCATCTTCTTCGTCTTCATCTTCAATAATCATCTGAGCTCATTGAATTGAGTTTAAAGAAATGTGGAAGTAGAGAGCCACTCACCTCGACCAGAAACATAACTACAACACGACTATAAACACAATCAACGACAATACAAACAAACTCACTTCGTTAAATATAAGAAGAACTCGATTAAAACGCGAAAAAACCGCTATTAAAAATGATTTTACACTTTTCTGCGATTCCAGGTGAGGAAACCAACTGAGGAAATAACTAACTAAACAGGAAAATGAGAGTTGAGAAGTGGGGAAAGTGAAAACAGGCCATCGAACCGGAGATATGATTCGTAAGCGAATCGAGCTTAAGAGACACTGAGGGAATTAATGCTCATCAGAATCTCGGTTGGTGCTAATGGTATTTTTACCGACGAGTGACTAATTATTTTGTGAAGAGGATTGAAAACAACTTTAGTTCAGAGATGGAAGTGTACAGGTTTCCTAATAAATTAGTTTCATCATATCTTTTCGAACCTATACCGTTATGGAGCCCCACATACTTGTGCGCATTTTGAGCTGTAAACCAAGTATTTCCCCCATTCAAAACAACCTTTAATAGGACTCTGACGAGGCAGGATAATATGAGCAATTTTTATTTACAGTAGCCTCACAATCGATAATTATCAATCATTAATGCCTTAGTTCGTTCAGTAATCATTAATAATCTTATCAAGCATTAATTTTTAATAATTAATTTTATGAATAATTAATCTCTGAATATGCCCATTAGGGAGGTTTACAAACACTACAAAGACTATAATAATATCGATACGTGTAGGTATATAAATTTTTTCAATTGCGGTTGGTACATGGCTTTCTATAGCCATACATGATCGAAATGACATTTAATGGATAAATGCATAAATTCTGAACATTCAATTGAAATCCGTTGATGAGTATCAGAGCTTTTGTGTGGCATTTTTGAGGATATCACGTAAAAATTTAAAGGTCGAACAGACCTAGCCCACAATATTCTGCTCCTGAAGCTAATTTTAATCCAACATCGAGGTCGCAAACTTCCTTATCGATATGTACTCTCCAAGAAAATAATACTGAACAACGAGGTAAGTTAATAATCACGCGTACCCCCAGTCCGTTGAATTAATTAGTTATTAATTATTAACTAGCAATAAGGATCATAATGTACTGTTGATTACAGACTCGTCAAACTCAAATTAAAATCTTAATACTCTTAATACCTAAAAACTCAAGCTTTTGCTTAGCATTACACTAAGTGTAATGCTAAGCAAAAGTTTGTTATTATATTTAACTGCATTAAATATAATAGGCCTATATTATGAAAGGCTAAGAAACGTTTTCCCACATTTTCCCAAAATCCACAGTCATGCAGCATGGCTGTAAAAGCGAATTTTCGTACAAATAACGGGTTTTGTGTAAAATTTTTCCACTTTACTGGTTTCTTAACACATTTTGTCTTCTTTTTTTGCCGAGTAACACATCTCACGTTTCTTCATCTTCAAAGTGACCAAGTTTTTCGACTGGAGTTAAAGTGCCCTAATGGTGAATACGGACACTTGGGTCCACCTAATCCTACCTAGAAAGTCGCGAACTAGAATCTTTTTTTTTTTTTTTTTTTTTTTGCATTTTGGCAAGGTTTTTGGGATTTGGGCCCACTGTGCTCCCAAAGCAAGCCAGTCACGGTTTGAAGCGCTGCAAGGACCTGAATCAAAGGTACAAACCACAATATGGTTTGTGTTATGATGATCCAGAATTCAATGAAATCAGGTTTTTACTCAGTAACCAATCAGGGTTAACAGAAGTCGCATCCACACGGTTTTCGGTAGGTATTGAATTTAGTTTCTCGGGGAAGCTGCCACGCGCGGAGTGAAACGTAATTGAGTTTTGAACGCCCAGTAGCTTTTGAAAGATTTGCAGGAGACGAAAAAAAGAAAAGAAAAGAAAAAAAAAATATTGGAAATGTATCAGATGGCAGATTGAGGATTGAGAGATATAGGACTGGAGTTTTGAAGGGCGTCAGTGTATGTAAATAAAGGGAATGATGGATGTAGGTAGCTATAGGCTGTGAGGGTGAAGGGAAAGAGGATCGGTTCCACTTTGGAAGACAGCGTGTGACAACCTGGCTTGGATTGTCTATTGTAGGCTGGTAGGGCTGGGGCCAAGTTGGCTAAGAGTTTTCTGAACTCCGAAGGGAGCCTCACGACCCTGCTCAGTGGGAGGTCGTGGTCCGCGAGGAGCTACTTCGCTGGATGGAACCGAACCATCGAAGGAACCCAAAGGAGTTCGAGACAAAATAAAACCGTTGAGTGGGGACGCTACGCGTTTGATTAATGACAGGACGTAACGTGAGTCGGCCGGCGCCCCGCTAGCTCGCTTGGCTCGCCTCGGGGATGCCTGACACGTCGGATCACTTTTTATTAATGAGATATCTGAGTTTCGGTTGGCCATCAACTGGTCAGATCGTGATTAGTATGAGCGATAAGTAGTGTATGTAGTTATCACTTGAGGTACTTGACTTGAAGACAAAAGCTCGAGATGATAGTGGATATTCAAGTTGAGTATTACATACATCTTAAGGGACAGCATTTTACACTGCGTATTTGGCGTCTGGGAACAGCCCTAAAGCAAGGGCCTGTTCTTTTCTTGAGAGGCCCAATGACTGGGAAGGAAAAAGAAATTATTACAAAAAATTAAAATTTAAAAATCCACAGTCGTGCAGCATGACTATAAGAGCATGACTATAAATTTTCGAAGAAAAACTGGTTTTAGGTAAAATGCCCCCATTTCACTGGTTTTATAACAAATTAGGTCTCCATTATGCCGAGTAACACCTCAGGTTATAGATTTTTCATCGCTGAACACGAAGGTGAAGTCAGAATTGCGAAACCTCACTCCGTTATCAGATTAGAGCTGATGAACCGTGAACAACATCTCAATTTACAACCACGTTTCTTCATCTTCGAAGTGCTACAGCTTAGGGAAATATAATCTTCCAACATTCAACATTTGTCCATCCTCCTGCCTCAACTCCCAATATCCCAAACGACAAGCCCTAGCTTACGACGAGGGCCCTGAACAATCACAACGTTATTACACGATGTAAGAGCGATTTCTGTAGTCTCACCTTGTCTTGGCGCTTCTTGTGCAGATTTGTGTTCAAGGAAGAAGTGACCGTTTTATTAAGCAACGCGCTTTCGGACGCCATCCGATCGAATTTCTGCATGCGCTCTTTCACGCTGATTTTGCTGTCTTCGATAACATTTTCCTGAAATTACACACACAAAAAATTAAATCGATATAATTATGGCAATTCAAGCATCATAAATAGAATTTACTAAGGAAAAACGTTGGTACCTCACAAGAAGATATCAAGCAGGATGATGTGATGTACCTAACAGCGATTTAAGCATCTAGCAATCATAAAGACACAATCACAAGGTTTGAGCTCAGCAATACCAAAAGTTGGAATACAATGCTATCAAGTTACCCAAATGGTGATTACTCAATTATATTTCATCAACTACACTGAATTGAACCGACAAATGAATATGTTCAATGAATCATTTTCCAATCATTTAAATTATTTGTGGGCCAATGGAAGATGCAAAATAGGACGAAGTGGGTATCTAATAACTACTCGTAATCGATCATTAATCAATTAATTAAAATTAGCGTAAAACATACACAACGCAAATTATACAAACATTCAAAACCCAATTCTGAGTGATCGATAGAGCAACCCTCAATAATTCAAATATGAATTCATAACAACAGAGAACAGAGTGGGAAGAAATTTGCTTCAAAAATATGAATTTACGGACAATGTGCGAATAAATACGTATATTCAGTAGCGAATAGCCAAGTCGAATGTAGCCCCAATACAACGAGTTTCCACTGTGAACCATCGATTGTCACTGGTGATGATTTCAATTTCTATTTTTGTTATCCGGGATTGGGACGGTGGTAAACAATCAGCGCAGTTTGATACACAAACACTTGCATAATGT
Organism: Stenodema calcarata; assembly: GCA_963920205.1. Classification (NCBI taxonomy): domain Eukaryota; kingdom Metazoa; phylum Arthropoda; class Insecta; order Hemiptera; family Miridae; genus Stenodema; species Stenodema calcarata. The sequence continues at coordinate 12,946,920 of OY986061.1, read as the reverse complement.
TTAAAGGCCGAAACCCGAAGTGGGGAACATGAATCACTGTATAAAAATATAAGATCGTTGGTTTGGTACACGAGAAACATCAAGTGGTTCATAGCAACGTCACAAGGGCGGATCCAGACTGATTTTTTTTTTTTTTTTACTGGGGCAAATAATTTATTATATATATTGCACCTACCTATGGGACGTTTCACGTGAACCGGATCACCTATGTACCCAGGATTCGGGTGGGTGGAATGTCGTGTATGAGGTACCAAACTGATGGTCTTGACAAGAGCTTTCGAAGCAATGGTGGGTTTTTTTAAAATCCAATATGGCGGATCTAATATGGGGGCTGGAATCCTCCAAAACAAGGCTCATCTACATTAAAAAGCTTTGTAAAATTGAAAAATTGTAACCAATTTGGTCGGAATTCAGTTTAAATTGTTGTTTAAGGTCGGCCCTCGAAGCTCTGAAGCATAATTAGTCAAAATTCAAAATGGCGACGACTTTTAACGACATTCAACGACACGACACACAAGAGAATGTGAACCAATAAGTGACGAAAATATAAATCACATGAAACCACTGCTTGCTTAAAGAGGCAGAGAAAGAGTAATGGCAACAAGTTTGTCCTGTCAGCCTGCAATAGAATCGTGGATTAGCAGGATTCAGATCGTCGATTTCCATCAACTACGAGTAGTATAGTATATGCCTGTCAGCTGTCTATTGAAGGTAGAAGTTGGAATTTTCAGATCATCAAGAACAACGAGAGAAGTAATATTTTCCAACGACGTGCAGATTTATGAAGTGGAGGTCAGGAATTCCAATCACACTTGGATAACCCAGCAAAAGACAAGGGGTCGCGGATCGAAATAGGTTGATCAAGTGGAGCACGAGACCTTTGTAGGGAACTACAGGTTTTTCATTTTCGCTGAATAATTCCCAGCCTTTTCAAGTGTTTTTCCAAAGTGCTCCGCCGCTGGGTGACGAAAATACATCAAAGATGACGGGGAAAAAAAGGTAGCTCCTGAATCAAAAATTGGCACCTCCGCAATTTAATTAATCCAGAGAACACCGGGCTTGTTTTTGGGGCATTTCCACCAATCGAGGTTATTCGCCTCGCGTACCGGGGAAAAAAATCCTTCGTTAGCGACGGCTAGAAGTTGATCTAACACCCTCGCGCCGGGATAGTGGGTTGCGGTTCTAAATTAAAAGGCTTCAATCCAATACAAAGTTTAAAAGTAAACGATGAAAGTTAAACACACAAAAGCTTTTATGTGGGAGAAAAAAGTAGGCGCGTTTAATACCGCGGATGTTTCGTTTCAAACCCTTCAACCTCGGATTGCGCCCTTAAAAAAACCGTCACCTTTCGGGGTTTTTTTCCCAACTCCACTCAGCCCATGTTATAAAGTTTGATCGCTAGAGGTTTTGCGCTTCGGCTAAGCTAAAATGGGAGTTTATTGGAATTATTTCGTCCCTGAACCAATCCGTTGTAGGATCTACGGACAGGTACGGTGTAGTTCAGGAAGCTGTTCAGGCATAAAGATAACCTCCTGGCATGCAAAGCAGGAAGAGCCTTTAAAGGAACTAGAGCCGCGATTGCTTCCTCTTACATCATTTATATAAAACATTTGTTACATTTTACGTGTATAAACAGTTAATGGAAGCCCGTCGAAAATTATTGTCGACAACAGTGGCAATTCTAGTTCATATTTCTAACAAATAGGATTCATGTTCGCGACTCAAAAAATGTTTCTCATAGGGATTTTTCTCGGGATGAAACTAAACCACCAATTGTCTACAGTGGAACTTCAACGAATCAATTTATAACATCAAGCAGTATGAATCAATTCAAATAAATACGCCCACAAGAGCGTTTTTGAAAGCGGAATAACATGCATTTCCTGAATTGAATTTCCACAATTACACCGAACACTTCATGCGTTTCAAACCAATGAAGCCATCCCATTTGAGGCAAACGTATTGTAGACAAACTCAAAATAAACCAAATGGATACACGGGGTATTGACTTACCGGAAATTAATTCGTTGATGTTTCCTCGGGACGCGAGATTGAAAAAAACGGAGGGGATTATTTGTTTAATCTGACAAATGTATTTTAATTTATTTGAATGAATAGAGCAGGAAACAAACGGTTAACGTTGTATAGCACAGACTTGAGATTGAGGTATATTGGCACAGCCTGGTTCGATATCTACTGCGCCAAAAACTGACGGGAGGGAAGTTATTTTTGAGCTTTGTTGAAAATTGGGATTGGCCACCGAAAAATTGACAGTCTGTACATTGAGGTACCAAATTAGTCAGATACTGTAAAAAGTAGGAGACGCGTGTTAGAGTAAGCAGCAGAGCTTTGAAAGATCTAAGCTCTCAAAACCCACTCACCTGCAGTATCAAGCAAAAAGTTCAAGGAGGAATTATGAGTAGGTTCATTTATTTCATCCAACGCAGTGAAAAGACAGGCTGCAACGAACGCTACAATCGGCGAGTTCGGACGGGACTGATGAAAAGCTACGATGACTTGTTTGTGGGAGAAACGCAAATACGAATGGTGTGTGATTTAACAAACAGGGAACCTGTGTGGGAGTTGAAATGAACTCGGGATGACTAAAACAAACGTTGCAGGAACCCTATTAGTCACTCAGAGTCGGTGACCTCGGAATATGAGTAAATCGGAATCGAAAAAAACTTAGAAATTCGTGTTAAACAGTAGGTTAAAGAAGTAGCAAGCTCATGAGTTGAGTCAATGATCATTTTTTTGGTTTATTATCTTCGATAATGAACCATTGGAATCGCCCAAAGAAAAAATTTTTTTAACCCCCCCTCAAAATTTGTTGGTTTACGTTTCAAGATACGTAGATTCAGAAAATCGAATAAAAAAAAATCCGTCCGTCCGCCGTACGCCGTACGCCGTACGCCGTACGCCGTACGCCGTACGCCGTCCGCCGTACGCCGTCCGCGCCACTTTGCCCAGTTAGCGTTGAGTTAAAATTACGAAATTTTTTTTATGGGTTTCGACCAACCCCACAATGGTCCTCGAAACTTTTCAGAACCCTAGGTCAAGGGGAAGGGGTTCAAAACAAATTTTGAAAATTTGAAAATCTCATATCTCGAAAAATTCATATAGAACGGTATGTTTTTTATTTCATATTTAGATAGAGTTTGTTCCGTAGAATTTTTTAAGACCATCCGCAGCTTTGTACGACCAGCCGTTCGTTCACAATGAGGGCTCAAAGATTGTGCCTCACAACACAATCGTGACTCAAACTGTTGAAATACAAGTCCATTTTCATACTAACAAGCTATTTGGAACATCATATGGCTTAAGTGATGTCGAGTTTGTTGTTCTGAGGTGCGTTTCGTGCTACTGAAATGAAGGTAATTTCGAATGTTTGTTGGTAGGTACTTCTTTTATGGAAAAATTATTACCGACGTAGTATTAAAAACCCCAGAATTATATCGTATTAATTAATCATAATTAATAACAATTATTATTAATAATAAATACGAATTATTAATACCTAACAATAAATTATAATAATTTTCACTAGGTACTTGATAAAATTGATAATAATAATTAATCTAACATTTAGGATCTAGACATTTAGACCTAGTGATCTAGACAGAAGGGTGATCTGTACAAAGAAGATAATGAACCGTTGTGTCAAGAATTTGCAGAGTTTTTTTGAAATGTGACAGTTATTACCTTGTTATCGTCCGCTTTCTGATCTCCTGGAGTCGCAGATGAGGTGGGAGTGGATGATCCAGATTGAATGCTCATGGGTGTGTTAGGTGATTCTTTGGGTTTGCTATCTTCCGAATCCTTGAGGTCCATCTTGGTGATGCTTTTGTCGCTACTTCTTCTTCTGGGAGGAACCGGAGGTGGGTCGTGTTCTTTCACAGGAGGGGCTGAGTCAGTGAATACGGAATCGTTGGATGATCGACGTCTGGGTGAGTTGCGACGGACGCCCTGTGATGCGCTCATAGGAGAGGATGTGCTGGATTTGAAGAGTTGGTTGTGATGAATGGAGGATGATATGTTGGAAACAGAAGAAGAAAGTGGGACGCCGGACGAAGAGAACCCGACAGCGTTAGGGATAGATGGGAGGCTGGGGCTTGGATTTTGGAGTTCCAAGGGCGTCGGGTTGACAGGAACCATCCGCTGAGTCAGTCCTCCCAGGGGCTGAACAGGAACAGTAGGGATCCCTATAGGTGGCTCAGATGCAACCAAATGCTGCGGACTTGACGGTATCGAAGGATTGTGATATGAGGGAGCAGCATAACCTAAAGGCGTCACAATCTGCTGATACCCTGATGAACCACTGGGAGGGAACACAGGGGATGACAACTGATAAGATGAAGTAGGCGTCCCAGGGGATCTCAACGAGTATGACGAAGATAAAGATTCTGACGATAATCTTCTGTACGGAGATCTATGCGGAGATCCTAAATCCAACTCAAACGATGACTGATATACGGGCTGATACCGTAAATTCAATGTAGGAGTTTCAATCGGCGACAAGGGTGTTGGAGGTAGACCGGATGTGTTGAAACTCTGATCGATCGAAGGCGTCCGATACCGTTTTTTGAGAACCAACTGCTTCCCTCCCTGAAAAATACAAAAGCAACATAAGATCCAAATTCCAGAAAATACCAATTATGAGAGTGGTTATGGCTACCCTGTTTAAAAGGCTGATAATTATTGGAAGATTCGTTCTTCGTTGGATTTTTTAATCAAACAACAGGCTTTGGAATCAGAATTTTTGAGTATACGAGTACCTATTGAATTGTAGGTTCAAAATTTTCTACGTCATCTGCAAAATAGATAGAAGGTTTTTTTTGGCACAACTGAGTACTATGATGAGGGCTTAGGGCTTCTGCGAACCTGAACATGAAACTTCTCTCTAATGATCCAATTTGAAGAAGATGAGCTTTGAAGAGAAGTTTGGGAGCGAATCCCACAGCTTCATAAGCTTGATTATTCCACGTCGGTTGTAGAACATGAAATTAACCTGTGTACGTCATCCTCACAACCATCAATACTGAAGAACAATACTCAATAAAACAGTCTGGTTTTGGATGCTAAGGTTCTGCTAAGATGCGATTCTGTTCTTCTTCAGGAATCCCGTTACTGATTCGGTACCCCGAACATTTAAATTAAGGAAACGTACTCCGCTCCACACAATGGTGCTAAAACCGAAGAGATAAACCTTGTTTAATGATCGAAAAACCAGACAACGACTGAATATACTCGTAATTCCGAACGACCCAACAATAAAGGATCTGGTGGTCGGAAGGTGCACTTACTTGGATGCAGTTAGCATATGCACCTCCCCCCCACGGAGGGTCACATAAAACAACACAAACAAACAATGTAATTAATGCAATTTACATACAATGCCATAATCCATTTCATGAGGGGTTCGTTTCTTTTTAAATTTACTTTTTTTTCATCGAGTCTCCTATTGGGGGTTGGACAGAGGACTAGAGGACCTTACATTAGCATACTGCGGTTACCAACCAATTACCTGTCTTGTCGTATAGAAGGCCCAAGTTGACGTGAGGGGAAGCTTGCTGGGCTTAGAATTGAAGCTTCCCGCCAATCGCCCGTGATAAATGGATGGTGACTATGATGAATTAACCCTATCCTATTAAGACGTTTTATCGGTTGTGTTACCTAATTAGTAGTAGTTTCGAAAATTCCCGTCTGAGCAGGGCCCTTGGCACAGAATTTTCGGGATAGCCTTCCGTTTGGTTATTAATGATCCGCTTCTGATGCGATCGTTTTTGATTTATGAGCAAAGTAGAAGATGCGAGCTTCACCGACAGGAAGGTATTGTAATGCAGGTTTTGGACGTGGCTGGCTTGTCCTACAAGGTGGTTAGGGAGGAATCGATTGGATGAAATTTTCGTACGACGTAACCGCAGTTGCTTATAGCAGTTATGGCCAGCTTACGACACAACCAACAGAAAGGGAGCTAGAAGTGACACAACTGTTATTGACTTTGATAGGTTCGAGTACTGAATTTGCTTCTAGTTGTGGCCTACGCTTACAAAATTAAAATCTCGAATTGGGTATAAGCGAAGGGAGTTGTTACGCACTTTTACCCTATTTTGAACGTATACAACGTTCAAAAGCAAATGTTACCTAGTCTTATCTTATACAACGTGTCTCAACTTAAATGCGAAGGACAACAGAGATCAATTCCACAACTAATTTGCAACAAAAAGTCTCTTAGACTTTTTTTTCTAACGCACTTTTAACATTTTAGTCGTGGTTTCGACCGTAAGTCATTAAAATGACTATAACTTCCTTAATCAGTCAAATAAATTCAAATTTAATAATATTGTTGAAAATTGTGTTAAATTTCCCATTTCCCTGATGCACAATCATAGTTTTTTGAGCGGGTTTTATGCGTACAAAACTCGACCAAAGTGCAAATTTTAAGGTTTTCCGAAAATTTGACGTTTTTCTAATTGTTGTATCTTGTTTAGTAATTTTTCGTTCGGTGGGTCGTCTGTGGAAAAAAACTTGAAAGGCTTGAGGGCACACCTTTCCAACGGTGTACTCAAAATAGATTAGGGACTGAGCTTAAAGGAGAAAATTAGTTTGTGATGCAAAAAACGGGAGGTCTTTCAGGGTAAAAAGTGGCCTTTTGAGGACTTTGCGGGTGATCACTTTGAGCAATTGGTGTGCCGTTAAATCACTGGGAAATTGTTAAATCAATCGCTTTGCAGAATTTTTATTCATCTTTTTACGAGAGCGTCTACTTGTCTAATTTTGTGAATTTCAAGAATATCACCAAAATTATTCTTAGTACTTACTAGCTATTATTGAAAAAATAATTTTCATATTTGACTAATCTAATGTCATTGGAAAGGAAAATTTAATGCTTTTTTGCTGTAAAATCTCCTGCAATACAATGTAATTTTTTCCCTTAACCTCAGTCGCTAAGTTATTTTGAGTACACCGTTGGAATTGTGAGATTTCAAGCAAGTTTTTCCCATAGACGACCTACCAAGAGAAAAATTACTAAAAGAGAGACAACCGATGGAAAAATATCAAATTTTCAAAACTCTCAAAATGTGCACTTTGGTCTCGTTTTGTAAGCATTGGGCCCGCTCAAAACGTTTCGGCAGCGTGGGTGTGGAAAATTTCGCTCTTTCCAACGGTATTATTACATTTGAAGGCACTAGAGACCTTTGCAATACTGCGGTACGTAAAACATTGCAAAATCCAGTTTATTATTTTTTATGACCATTCATTCATTTACACCGGCACAATCATGTGTTTGATAAACTATAAATAAGGTGTATTGAACTTTTTTAATTACCTGCCCAGGCAAGTTTTAGCGTCATTTGAATGGAGTAACGTAAAAAATTAGAAGTATGATTTCGATTTTTGTACAAGCCGTCAGTCAATATATTGTATAGTAAAATAAGAAAGTATTAATACGCATATTGATTCAAGAAACACTAAATCACGTTACCACGAAGCGTTAGGTGCACTTCCAAACAACTTAATACACAGACAGTTTGATAAATACACTTAATAAAGACAGTTTGCAACAAAATAAAGTCAAGTACCTTATTCACGGGTGTTTGTCAGTATACTGACGAAAGAAAATAAAAACGATCAGTTCTCAATAGCACTTGTAAGTCATCGTCCAGATTAGATTACTTTAAGAGACTCGCCGCTCGGTGGAGTGAAAACCTTCAGTTCGAATCAAAATGTGAACGGAGCGGATTGTGTAACAGAAGAAAATTCATTTGAATGGACTTAATTTGAACGTGAAGTGCGAGCTACGCGGTGAAATTAAGCTCAATTGATGAAGGAAATGTGATCCAACACGGAGAACTAGTAACGACTGGGGAAGGCAGAGTAACATCTCACAACAAACTGAACGGTCGTACGGTCTATTTCTATACAATGACTCACGATTTACTCTTAGAAGCACATCAACGGGACGAGAGTAACTCGATTGGTATAATTTATATCGATGAATAAATAAATAAAAATAATAAAACAGGGCTTTTCGCGACCATGGAAAGAAGGACATACTGATTGCAGCTAGATAGGTACTTTTAGAAAATACTCCAGTGTTACTAGTAGAGCCCAGTAACAATGAAAACGTATAATGCATGAATTACAGGGCATGAAAATTTAAAGGTACATTTATTTTTAGATCGAAAAGACCATCAATGAACCAGTTCTTAACAAATTAACTCCATTCATGGACCAACGCTTGTCCTACCCTCAATATATCACTTGATTTCGAACACTATAGTATAGAGTTACGAACGTTAAGAAAATAATGACCGTTGTCAAAGAAATCGTCGAAATTTTAAAAATTCTAACTTGTAATTTTTTTTTTTAAATTGTAAGCCTTGTGTCATTTTGATGGCATAAGTATGCAAGAGTAATTAGGTAGAAAAATCCACAAGCGTGTTTGCTCAGTTCCCTATGAGAAGATAGTAGCTCCAAATAGTGTGTGTAGCAAAATAATTAAGCCAGCCAACAGTGACATTTAGCAAAGTATGTATCCACCTTCACTCATGCACCTACCCAGCCGGCTTACAGGACTACACTTTTCCACAACAGAACTGTTTCACAAGGGTAACTCTTATAAAATAATTAACATGACCCAGTGCCATTTGAAATATTTAAGCAAACTTTTAGGCAGACTGGTCAAGTTAGCCTGGGTATGGACTCGTCAATATGAACAATATTAGCCTAAAATTTGTGTTTTGTTGGTTTCTAAAATTTTTTGGGTTGAAATAATGGGTTAACTCTTTTAAAAGGCGCTGGCTGAAGCTGAAACGAAGCTCTGTGCAAAATTTCAAGTTAATTGGTGAAGGTGGAGAGTCTGTAGCCTTGCCTAACTGAATAAGGAGGAGAATAACAAACTTCAAAAAACCCAAGTTTTCAAAACAGGGTTTTTGAAGACTTCAAAAACCCTGTTTAGAAAACTGGGTTTTCAAAAGTTATTCAAAAGTTATATAACTTAGTTATATAACTCGGCCCCCTTCAGTATATATAACTTACGCAATATCCTCGTTATACTTACCAACCTCTTACTTGAAGATCAATATTGTCAGTAATAGTCGACGAAATTCAGTCTGTATCACTAACTTCATTATCTTCACAATCAATATTTCTAACATCAACTCAACTACGTAATTTCTATAGGATCAACCTTCTGTAAAAAACACAAAGCACACGACACGATTGAGCGATATGGACTCGAGTGAGTTTATTGACGAGTGAGTTTATCAAAAATCCAAAATTTTGAAACGTCTAGTTCCGAAAACTATAATATAGTTGTCTATACCTATTATAATATAATATATTATAATATTATTTGATATAAGTGTGGAGTGGTTTGTCAAATGTAGGTAAAGATCGAAAATATAATTCTGGTACCAAAACTTTTTTACTCGTAAATGGTAAAATGTGGTTGAACAACTTACATCAGGATCTCGGGTGATTGTCGCCAAGTTGTTGACATACTCCTTGAACAGGACTCGTGCCTCCTCTGAAAAAAATATACAAATCATAAAAATTATGTACAATTATTAATAATTTATGTGATAACTCGTGTGTTAGGGCAGGTATAGAACAACAAAATGATCAAATTGGATGACAAACCAAAGTTTCATCAAAACACAGCTCGACGTAGGTAGCTGTGCCTAAAGAGGAAATTACTTTTAACCATTGAAAGGAACGAACTAGGGGTCTAATCCAAATTGAAAAAACTATGAACTGAGAAACAGTTGGTAGACTAACTAGGAAACAGTGCTATTTCAGGGTCAAAACTAAAATAAGGGAATAAGGTTCTAAACAAGCATCAAACAATATCTAAACAAGCATTTGCCTCGAAGATATTCTTAGGTGTTGTGATTGTTGTCTCACGTAAATCATTCAACCAAATCAAAATAGTAGACTTAACGAACTGGCTGTTGGATACGTATGTATTACAGTGAGTTTGATTAAGGACGTGGAGATATTCGTATGGAGCTAACATGTAAAATGCTAACGGTGAATCATCGAAAGGAGCGGTCGAAGCCGCGTACCGTGCGAAACAAACGGTAAAATGTCATCCACTCATTTCAATACCGACTAAAACTGTCAATGTTATGTGTTACCAGATGAGTAGGTAGTATCATGTTTGTAGCAACAACACCACTCGTTGGTTGAATTTTGAGTGTCTTGGTGGAAATAGATGAAGAAATGCGAATCGTGAAATGGTTTCAACAGAGAGGCTCATTGCAAACAGTGTCAGGTTATGTTACTCAATTGACAACGATACGCCAGTGAATTGGTCCCAATATGTTCAAGCGTGGATTTAAATCTGAAATTGAGCTTCCAGATGCTTCAATATACATTAAAAACTGTATTAGTGGGAATAAACGATTGCAATCAACTTAGGAGTGAGTGGTAAACAAAGTAGGTTACGGGAAGGTTACAGCCAAAACATTCGTTTCAACGGGACTATCGCTCACCTTGGGTGCCTGGATTCGTGAGGAACTTCTTGAAGTGTTTCACCAATTCGTGATTGGTCACTTTACCGCCTCGAAGTATCATAAAATCCCGGATCGCTTCCTGAGTGAAGCTAGTTGGCTCGGACATGGCGATCCGAAACTCGGAAGTTGAGAACGGGCAAGCGGTAACCTCCCGACTTCTACCCCTCAACAGTCGGCGGCAACGATTCGATGTATCGATGCATCGATGTCGAAACAATCGATCGGCAGTCCCGCCCAGCACAGCTCGTCCCGGCTTCCCGCTTCTTTGCAAGTTCAAATGACCGGTTTTACATACGCGCTTCCTCCTCATGAAAATCTACCCTTACAATTACAATATCACACAACGGATATTGTTTCACTTTTAAGATTTTTTTCTCGTGTTTTTGACATTGTCTCAGTAAAACGGCTCTAACTCCCTTAAATTAATATGTAAAATAAAAGTTGAGGATAATGTTGAAAAGAGCGTTAAATTTTCTATCTCCCTAATATAAAATCCAATTACCTATTTAAGACAGACCTAACATTATGTTTTTAAAAAGTGCAGGAATGTGCCATGGGGTAGCGAAATGCACGCCTACTACGGGACGTCACGAGGAGCGTTATTAAACATAATGGCATTATGACATAAACATTGTTTAATAACGCTGTTAACCGTGTAATGGTAGGCATGAGTAATTTTTACACAATGCCTGGAGGATCCAAAGATTATGCGTAGACAGACCTTGCGAGGTGAGCTAACCCCCCCCCCCGCCCTACCAAAGGCTCCAGCGTCAACCATGGAAGAAGGAAGTCCTTGTCAACTTGTTCACATCAGATCTTTTGACCCCATTTGATCTTTACTCATCCATACTATTTGTAGTAAATGTCATGTGTCATTCTTACTCATATGTACCATTAGTAATGTAATGGTACATTAGGTACATGTCTGTATGATATGAGTAATATTGACTTGGTATTACTTGGTATTTACTTGGTACTTGATCAGTATGGTTGTTTTGTAAGACAATATCACTCAAACCTACCATCTAGTACCTTTGTTCGTGTGTAAATCTTACTCATCTCTATCACAATGGGCAATATTTTTTTCTGAATAGTTGATTTCATTATAGCAAGATGAACCGAAAGAGGGTTTATGAAGAAGACGATATTGATGAATTGGTCCTCCAGAGCTCAGATGACGATGATGCTGAAGGTGCAGATGATCCTAAGGTAAAAGTCGAAACCAATGATGACAATTCTGAAGTGGATCCTGATTTTGATCCAAATGCGTGTGACGAAGATGTAGCTACAGCTGTTGAAATCATTGAACCCTCTGCTCGTAATGTCATAGCGACATCATGAGATTGAACATTGTTTTAATAACGTTCCTTATCAAAAGATGCTGCTTCTGTGTTCAGCAGGTACTTGAACGCCCTGCCATGGAGAGAGGTCGAAGCTCAGCGGTGTGCATTATGTAATTTAGGGGAAGAAGAAAACATTTTTCATTTTTTATGCCGTTGCCTTATATTGAATCCCTATCGAGCATGTTCTTTAGGGGGTAAGACACTTGCTGAAGAAGAAATGTTAAGCTGTCTGAATGGAAAAAACTGGAGTAAGATATATTGGTTTGTGCGACAAGTATACAGGTACCGCAAGCACCTCATTGATAATTTTAATTATTGAAGATGCAAAATGGAAAATAAAATAAACTATTCATTTTTTATTTTATTTCTTTGGAAAGACCAACTCTAGGCAGAGCGTTAAATCATGCCTTATAAGTGTATTAATGTCATGTTGTAAAATTTACTATATTTAATAGGTATTCAAAATTCTGAATTTATTCTGTTTATAAACACTATTTTCATTCATTCATTCATTCCGTAGTGGTTTTTGATTTCGAAAATAAAATCGATACGCAAATTTTGTATAGGGCACGAGACAGAATTGAATTTGAAGAGGTTGAAAATGGGAGACAACCACGAGCTACAACCGCTTAATCGTTTTAATACCAAAATGAAACAGAGAAAAGAGCTCTGTTTATTCAATTTGTTGATTCGTAACGGAGCTCGTTTTTCCAAATAGAAGCTTATGTTCCTCCTCGTCCCTCCGCAGGCCATTTTAAACTAACTGAACACTGGTCGAATCTTGATGAGACACGAGCGAGAGTTTCGTTTTTATATTTAACAAAAAAGCTGAGTTACAACCGCCGGGAAAACATCCCCGAAAAAAAAGCATTAGGGATTTGTATCCCAGCGTTTTCCCTGTTTTTTTCCAATTAAGTCCGCGGGAAAGCGCTAGCCTTCTCATTCAAGTCGGATTTGAAGGACTCATCGTCACATGGTGTTGACTATTGACTTTGAAAGGGCTTCCTGAAAAATTGATGGTTCAATCCCCCTTGGCGTCAACGTTGTATTTTTTTCGTCCGTTTTGTTTCCTCGCACCGTCCCGCCGCTGTATCCGCGATACATTTTTAATTCCGAAGGGCAGCAAAGTGCTTTTCTGCTTCCCCGCACCCTCGTTTTATTCGCAGTTTTCAGAAAACGCCCCGAAACATTACATTTACATTAATTCCGATGGGGCGGGGAAGCGGTGAAATTCCAGGTTGACTTTTTGAGAGGGCTCCCGAAAATCGGGGGTAACATTTCGCATTTGTTTTCGAACGAGACAACCCTTCCTTTGCGTCAACGTTCGTTTTTGAGAGCATCGTGTTTCCCCTCGTAGCGAGCGTAGGTTTTTAATTCATCTACAATCCGACATCCGACTCAGTTCATCCTGTGACGATGTTCGGATTGTGTTGTCCACAAGTGGACAAAAACGGTGTTTTTCATTCCGTTACTTTCCTCCCCGAGTTTCGGTCTCCATAAACCCGCTTGTAGTTTTTGGCTCTTTCAATTTCTCCCATGTTTTCATTTACGCCGCCGCTCGAACACCTTGCAGAATCGGTCAAACGATTTTCATTGACAGGTTTGGTACGAGTGTATCGTCCGTACGCTTTACACAAGGTCAACTGTGAAACCACTATCTGGTCGATACACCAACTTACGCGTATCGAGATGTTCCAACTCGTATATCTCTATTTTTCAGGCAGAATGCCAATATGTAGATCTAACGCGGCTAAAATCCGTTTTGTTCCCTTCAAGCCAACTTATCCTCCAAGACCCATTAGGCGACATGTTTTGCCTAGATGCCCTTCGTGACGACAAATTTCACGTTACTGTTATACTGGTGACTAGAAGTAATGATACGAAGGTTTTGAAGCAGGTGGGCAAACAGAGCTGGTAGGTACGAGTCGTACAACTCGTGCCAATTCAGCGGTACTAGAAGTAAACGGTAAAGCAGGCATTTGAGGGGGGAGCAGACAACATGGCGACGAGAGCCATGGGAAAAGAATTTGGGAGTAGTTCACAAACTTCCCGTGAGGAGCGGAAGATCAAACATTGATACGAGCATTAATGACTGAGCATGACCCCCCGAGAGCCAAAAATCGGCAATAGTACACATAACAGTTTACCTACCAGTATTATTTCCAAACGGCCGCTAACTTTTCGGCTGGATACCTCAATTTTCAAGAGAGAGATACCTCCCGATTTTCCAAGGTTTACTAAGGCTGATTTCTAAGATTAATATACATTACAAAATATTGAAAAATCATGAATTTAAAAAAGATTTCTTTGAAAAATGAAGTGTTTTAAATCATGAAAAGTGTTAAAGTTAGTTTAAAATCCTCTATTTAGTACCCTGTTTGTAAAAGAAGGTTTTGCTACCCCCGTACAAATTCCTGCCTACGTTACTGATGTACAAGCAGGAGTTAGGTATAAATTTAGTTATTGTCAAAACGCTCTATGCAATAGAAAACATTACCTAAACGCAAAAAACTTGTATCGAAATGTACGATTTTAGTGAGCCAAATGGTAAATACCCATAATTATAGATGTTTCACAGAGGATATTAATATGGCAGTTTGTCGTCAGATTCTTAAAGTATGAGTCTGCCAACGCCTACTAATTCACGATATCGAGGCTCCGAAAATCATCTGCTGTTGAAGCGACCCGAGGTCAGCAGCTCTCCTCATCCTCTTATCGTCAGCCCGTTTAATTAAAAGCCGACGGCGAAGACTGAGACCACGGGCGCTGAGGTTTTCGAGGTCTCTCCGTAGCTTGTGGAACAATAGAACGAGGCACGTTGATGGATGGTAGCAGCTCTCTCCCTAATGCTAATCGACTAATCGTGTACTTACCACCCTATTACCGGCCAAGGGAACTTCCTCGGAGTTTTTAACCGAAACTATAGGTAACCCTTCCCTCTCCCAACCCCTTTTGTCACCAGTTTTGTACCTTTTGTACCACAAAGAATTTTCGTTTTCCTTTTACCACATTTTTTTTCTCTTTCCATTCGTATTTCTTCAAGCTCTGGTAGAAGTTTTACTTATTTATTTTTTTTTTCTTCAAACGGGGCGATAAATAATTTTCTTATCTCGAGAGCGTTTAGTACGGGCTGCCCGTTGAATGCCAGAGGGGATCGTGCTTTGAATACCGATCCGAGCGCAATATATTAGTCAATTACCACTGTCTTTCGCTGGTTTGTGGGCTAATCCTTTTGCTATTGGTGTTCACTTTTTACTTTTCACTCCTGCCCGACCCCTAATGAAAATTCCACTTGAACGAATCACAGGAGTTTAATCTATTTAGGATGCGAATTCCAGGGATCGGTTTCTAGCGCAGCACCTGCGTTCAAAATATGCATTCTGCGTTCAATAATGTATATTATAACCCTATAATTGTGTAATAATAAATATGAATTATTCATAACGTTATTTGGTAGCTCCCTTAAGTATTGTACTGCCGCCCAAAGTAAGTAGGTACACATGTTTCAGTAGTAGACATTCACTGTGAAACTTTGGAGATTTTGATATGGTTACAGCTTCATAGTGTGAATAATATAGAAATTAGCTTTAGGAGCCACTCAGTTGATCCTGGCCCTATGCTGCTTAAAGTGTATGTACATTAGCCCACAGGGATTAGTGTAAAGGAGGGGACATGCCAAATTACAGCTTCATAGAGTGAATAACATAGAAATTATGTTGAGGAGCCACTCAGCTGATCCTGCCTATGCTGCTTAACATGTAATTCCTAAGAAGGGTACAAGCCAAATTACAGCTTCATAGCGTGAATAACATAGTAATTAGCTTTAGTGGCCACTCAGCTGATCCCGGCGATTTCAGCCTTCGTACATCGCCGCTGTTGTCAAGGAGATCCAGTACCTACTTCAACATTCCTGTGCTTGTGGAGACTGTTTTCGTGGTCAGTTGCTTGACTTTCAACAACTCCGTTCCGAACATACCAGGAGTCATTTGCTATGCTCCTGAGAATTGGTTTTGCGTCGTTTAGATTATTTTCAGGTTGCTCCTCTTAGTGCAGCCCCATAACGGGCAGCCGTAAGCCCAAATTGGTTTGGTAACTTGCTCGTGAAGTAGCATTTTGTTATGTAAAGGCAGAACTGCCCAACTTTGGGATTTTCCCACAATGGATATTAGGTTGATCTTGGATATTAGGTTGATTTCTTCCTTCTTCTTCTCCACATGCTCATTCCAGCGGAGCTTGGCGTCTAGAGTCATTCAAAGGTACTTAGCAGTATCTGCATATGCGATCCGGGAGTTTATTTCTACAGATATTGGGCTCACTTTCCTGTATGTAAAGTTAATGTGAGTTGACTGTTGACTTCTTCAACTGTTGTACCAACTTCCAGCATAGTAGATAGAGTACTGGCCCAAGGATGCTACCCTGATGTAGGCTCCTGCTTTTATATCCCGTAATTGGGAGTATTCATCTTCGTGTTTTACCCTGAAATGCCTTTCTGTTTGATAAGACACTAAAGTCCTATAATGCTGTGCTGGGAGATCCCTTTGTAGCTTTGCGTGAAGCCCCTCATGCCAGACTTTCTCAAACGCTATCGGTGTCAGTAAACGAAAACGTCAACGTTAACATTAACCTAAACGTTGCACGTTTACATTAGACGTAGTGGTGATTTTGGTTTCATTCCTACTAGGTTTCATTCCCATCATATTTTTGGACATCCATAACTGAGATGTAAAATATGCAACCTAAACATTGCAGTTACTAGAACATTAAAATGCAAAAGAGCCACGTAAAATGTGACACAATGGAATAAGGCAATGCAATCACATACAGAAGCGTATGTAAATATTGGTATTTTGGGAGAAACAAAATCGATGTCTGAAAAAAAAAAAAAAAAAAAACGTCGGAAGAAAAGCCTCTGGAACGGAGAAAACAGTTGCTCACATAAAATGTGTCTATATCAAAACTTGGTGCACTTAGCTCACATTGACGGAGCTTGAAATTACCAATTTCACAGCATGGGAACTTTACTTCGTTTCCTCGTTCTACGGCTTCTAGTCATGAAGTTGAATGCTCTCGTTTATTTTATCGACCAAAACAATTTGTTGTCTTTAGATACAAATTAGACACCCAAAATATAACGATCCCAAGAAGAGCATTTCGCGGCTGCTGTGTTGACTTGTTCAGACAAACAATCATGTATAACCTCATGGAAAATCATGGGGAAAATCATAAGCAGTTGAAGGATTGGCATCGTGAACGTGTACTGAGTATCTTATGAATTCAACATCACCGAGTACACAATTTGTGGATGTTATTCAGATGTGCACAAACCTTGGTTCAGGGTGAATCGATTCGATTTATTCAACAGTCCTGTAAATAAGAATGTCTGAAAATTTTATGGAACTAATTGGAATATGTTGGAAAGCCGCGTGAACGTTGTTAGCGTCGAAGATGTTCCGAACATCCCCCTTGCGTCAACGCCTGCAGCTACCAACTTTTTTCAGCTGTTTCCGCGAGGGGGGTCGCTTTCAATATAAAACTGAATGGCTTCCGATCTCCGGAGAGAAGCCGAATCCCAGTTTTAATGCCCGTGAAGACAACACAATCCTCAAATAACAGGTTGTTCGGTGGCCAGGGTGCGTTTCTGGGGGCACCGCCCTCATCAACGACTCGGGTCACGTAGTGGGAATCGAAAGGATATGCCTGGACCCTCAGACATGGGTAACTTGTGATTTAATGGTGAGGGAATCCCTTAATATTGAGTTTTGCCCTCCTAAAATCAGAAACTTCGACAGGTCAATGGAAAATCGCGATCAGCTGCAGCCACAATAAAACATGGATTTGTGGGGTCATTTGACACTTGTCCATTATTGCAGTCGATTTTTCCTCGCAGCTATTTGTTGAACGACCTGAATCTCTCAAGAGCCTGAATCTTCTCAAAGCGAAGAATAAATTTACATTTAGATACATTCAGCTAACTTGATGAGTATTAATGCTCAGTTGTTATGTATTGATATTACATTAAACACATTAATTTGTTTAAAAAAAAAGTTTATATTATGACAATCTCAACGCCATCAATCTCAAACCAACCAAAAGACGTCCAACAGCAAGAACCTCAGACTTCACCTTAGGAAACGGCAATTCATAACGAAGGCCTCAGACTGCATTCCTGTGAGACAGCCTACGAGAATCCGCTGAGAGGAATATCTCAAGTGATGGTCTACAATTTATTTACATAACAGATGAATGAACAGTATTATAATTTAATACACATGAGTACTTCTTTAATCTAGGAACGCGGAATTTCACCAATTCTAAAGCTAGGTCAATGGGAAGAGGTTCAAAATTAGTTTTGAAACTTTAAAAACGCAACTTTCGCGAAAAATTGCAGTTCAAGTTTGAACAAGTTCGTAGCACTTTGCCCAGTTAGCGTTGTGCCAAAACTACTAAATTTGGTTTACAGGTACAGGCCAACCCCACAAAGATCCTCGAAACTTCTCATAAGGAGAAGGGGTCCAAAACAAATTTTGAACTTCTAGTTGAACTTGAAGCTGAATTTTCTGTATTTCTTTAAACTACCTTCTACTCTCCGTATATTAATTGTGTGCACATTTATGAAATTTTTTCATGTGGTGGATATTGATTCAACTTCTTGAGTGATTCATTGTAAAAATAAGAGGGCGTTGAGCGAATTTGAAATCTACAGAAAAAAAACTGTCGACAAGGCTGAGAAAAGCTATAAAAAAGATAGCTGGGGGGAAAACCTCTAGTCAGGGCTCACATTGACAAGGGAAACAAACGAGCGCTCATTGACTCTACAAGCAGTGGCGTTTGCGGTCAAAATTGGGACGGCTGTGGCGACCCGTTAACAAAACCGAATAAAAGTTGAGTGTGGGGCGGTGGCGAGGGGGATTTGATAATTAAGTGCGGAACGGTGATTGTGTTTTGGGAAAAGGGGGTGGAGCCGGACAGTATATTCTCCTAGTACCAGAGCCAGGAGCCGTGCAAGTTCTATAAAGGCAATTGCGCTATCCGGATAGCTCTCCGCACCCCTTTCGCCGTCCTCTCGCCCTATGGAAAACCCCCGTTTATATTCACAGTTGCCTCGGGTTCGGGGGCAGGAAGGAAACCCCAGTGTTTTCGGTTGATTGGGACCTTGTCGTGGGTGTGGCTCTGCTGTCTTCGATGAATTGGTTGCCGCGGACCTCCGAAGCTCCTCTCACATCCAAAGGGGATGCCTTTCCCCTCTGCTTTCCGAAAGGGAAACTTGGCTCGGTTCCTGAAACTTCAAACGTACCCTCTCCCGCTGAACCCGTGGGACAATATACCGAGCGGAGTGGGTGGACTGCTTGCGGGTAAAATCCGGGGTTGGTGCCAAAATGTTTTCATTCGCTTGTTAAAAAAAAAGTAAAGAAAACAAATAAAAACTAGAAAAAAAACTAACTAAAAACGCCGAGCTCTTCGAGGACCAGTCGCTAACATAAAATACCATTGTGAAGCCATCAAATGAATTCCGCTGGCTGGAAGAGTCAAAATTAAGGGCATGATATCGAAGAAAATATCGATACTAATATCGATATTGATATGTCCGGCCTGATATCGATAACCATATTAGCCAGCGGAGAATGAGATATCGCAATTCTGACTTAACCATCGTGTTCAGCGTTGAAAAATCTATAAACTGCTGTCACTCGGAAAATAATGGAGACAAAATTTGCATCAATGTTGAATTTTTTTATATTTTTTTTTCAATATCGATAATGCAATAATATCGAATATTGATAATTTATATCTACTGACATAATATTAATATGTCAGTAGATATAAATTATCAATATTCGATATTATTGCATTATCGATATTGAAAAACAATATAAAAAAATTCAACATTGATGCAAATTTTGTCTCCATTATTTTCCGAGTGACAGCAGTTTATAGATTTTTCAACGCTGAACACGATGGTTAAGTCAGAATTGCGATATCTCATTCTCTTATTAGATTTGAGCAGATGAACCATGAAGTACATCTCAAGTAACAACCACGTTTCTTCATCTTCAAAGTGCTCCAGTTTGAGAACGGAATAACATAATATGCCTTTTCATGTCAAAACCACGAATGTGCCAAAAATATAAATTTGAGTTCGGCATCAATTGAGGGGGGTATTGACCTTCTCTATTTATTATAATCCCAACAAATGCTCAGTTGTTTTTTAAGGATTTCTAAGGATTTTTCTAAGCATTTCTAAAAATTTTTTATAAATAGAGGAGGTCAATACCGAACTCAAATGTATTGAACAGCATACAATGGGTTTTTCGACCAGATCTAAGGAGCATTATATTACAACGGGGGTTTCGAGCAAACAACAAATGGCTTTCGAGCATATCTGGAGATTTCATCGAACATATCGATCCGAGCCCTGTTGACAAGAGCATCTATGGGGAACATCTCAAAAATCGCATTTTTTTGTTATAACAAAAAAAATGCGATTTTGAGATGTTCCCCTTTCATTCTACTTGTGCTTTATGTATTTTGTACATGGATATTAAGAACCACACAGTACTTATATATACATACTAAGTACTTCATTTATAATGTATATACCTACCAACACAACTACCCTACCCAATAAATTCTGAATTCACAACTTATGCCTAGTATACAGGAGGAGGTTGTACTGTTATACCGTTACTACTCCGAGGCCGTGTATAAATTTAACGTGAAACTATGACGTTGCCATAAGTTGAAAAATTTGGACGTGCTGACGTGCAAGTGCCATGCGAAGTTTCGGAATAACTTTAAACTACTTTTCACTCTCTGCATATTGTTGAAATTATGCACTATATAAATCATGGAGCCTAAAGTGTCCGCCATTTTTTACGAGAATTGATTCTTGTAGCTGTAGGGGAAATAATTCAAGATGTAACCGAAATGTGGGTTCTTTGGCCCTTGAAACAACCACGGATTTTAAATTCGGAAGCTGACAACCTTCGAAACTTCTACGAGTATTATGGGAAACTACGAAGGCGCCGTTGGATGACACAATCGCGATCGCTCGTTCACGAAAACTCGATGCCAATCGGACTATTATATCGTAAAGGTCGACCTTAATCACCGCTGGGAGTCTGCGTTTTTCGACAAATGGTGCTTTTAAGACGTCAGGGACGAACTTGCCGAACTGACCTTTGTGAAATCGTTCGCTCCGCGGAATCGGCGATCATTTTTTTTGTGAATCGAATTTTTGACAAGTCGCCGAAATTTGGGAAAAATAACTCTTCATGTCCGTAGACATTTCATTGATACGAGTATTTTGCAAAAATGTTCCTTATCTAAAATAATAAACCGAAATACAAATCAATAGGAAGAATATTTACAAGTTCATGCTTTTGAAAGTCCATCTAATCCTGCATACCTACCAATAGTCAAATACTCAAAATCTAATCGACATCACTAATATGAGTGTGGGGAATATCAGATATCGAATATAGAATCATAACAATAACTATCTACCAAGAGCAGCACACCAACTCGAGAACTCCCCATCCAGGTTTTTCCCAAGACAGGTCAACTACCCCTTCACACAGTCATTCCCTTTGTAAGGGAGTCCCTATATATAATATCGACCAGCCATAAGATGGTTGTACATATATAATATCGACCAGCCATAAGCAACTATGACAGCCTGGTAGAAGCTCTAGGTATGACCCTACTCACAATCAAGCCTAATTACTCTAACCCGGAAACCTTTCCTCAAAAGTTGGCTCAGTTATCCAAAATTTAGCTCTCTTTAAAAATTGGTCCTCCCATTCGACGAATTAAGTGAACGGTGTGAGCAGATATACGTTTCTGGTAACGACCGCTAACTTATTTCGCATCATTTTTCTTCCTTTTGGTTTATTATCTGCGATAATGAACCATTGGAATCGCCCAAAGAAAAAATTTTTTTAACCCCCCTTAAAACTTGTTGGTTTACGTTTCAAAACACGTAGATTCAGAAAATCGAATTAAAAAACTCTGCAAATTCTTGACACAACGGTTCATTATCTTCTTTGTACAGATCACCCTTCTGTCTATTTCACTAGGTCTAAATGTCTAGATCCTAAATGTTAGATTAATTATTATTATCAATTATCACTAATTATTAACAATTTTATCAAGTACCTAGTGGAAATTATTATAATTTATTGTTAGGTATTAATAATTCGTATTTATTAATAATAATAATTATTATTAATTATGATTAATTAATGCGATAAAATTCTGGGGTTTTTAATACTACGTCGGTAATAAAAATTATTTTTCTTTATAATTATTATTTTTCATAACCCTAGGTCAAGGGGAAGGGGTTCAAAACGAATTTTGAAAATCTCGTATCTCGAAAAATTCATATAGAACGGTATGTTTTTTATTTCATATTTAGATAGAGTTTGTTCCGTAGAATTTTTTAAGACCATCCGCAGCTTTGTACGACCAGCCGTTCGTTCACAATGACGGCTCAAAGATTGTGCCTCACAACACGATCGTGGATCAAACTGTTGAAATACAGGTCCATTTTCATACTAACAAGCACTTTGGAACATCATATGGCATAAGTGATGTCGAGTTTGTTGTTCTGAGGTGCGTTTCGTGCTACGGAAATGAAGGTAATTTCGAATGTTTGTTGGTAGGTACTTCTTTTATAGAAAAATTATTACCGACGTAGTATTAAAACCCCCAGAATTATATCGTATTAATTAATCATAATTAATAATAATTATTATTAATAATAAATACGAATTATTAATACCTAACAATAAATTATAATAATTTCACTAGGTACTTGATAAAATTGTTAATAATTAGTGATAATTGATAATAATAATTAATCTAACATTTAGGATCTAGACATTTAGACCTAGTGATCTAGACAGAAGGGTGATCTGTACAAAGAAGATAATGAACCGTTGTGTCAAGAATTTGCAGAGTTTTTTCTCATTGCAAACCTGTTCATTGTGGACCCAAGATCCTTCCCTAAAAGTCCTGGCAGCGGGAAATATTATTCAACATGGTTTGAAAAGGGAAAAACAAGTTTTGTAAAAAATTCCAATGCTCTAGGTAGTAGTCGATACCAGAATTTTACGACATCTAAATAAAATACATTCAACTGTGAATCGGAACTTGAAAATAGATTAATAAGATGTAATAAAGTAGTTATCAGACTTTTTATTTGCAAACAGCTCATTATCAGTCTCAAATTGCAATAAGTACTTAAGTAAAAGGGTATGAAAACTATAGTCGAAAACTCATTGTCAGAAAATTGACATTACAGTTGGGCTTAGGTACCTATTTACATATTTTTTTGACATTTTCATGTCTTTGCTTTGGCACATAAACTGAAACGGGAAACATTTGTTCCCTTGATTCACCCTTTCCCTCAGATCACGTCAGAACACAAGCGACCGGCGGGCCATTACGTCAGAGCCTATGACGCACGAGCGTATGACGTAAGACGGCTGGCAGAAGGCTAACTAGTACGTCAGAGCCTATGACGTACGAGCGTATGACGTAAGACGGCTGGCAGGAGGCCAACAAATACATCAGAGCCTATGACGCACGAGCGTATGACGTAATACGGCTAGCAGGAGGCCAACAAGTACATCAGAGCCTATGACGCACGAGCGTATGACGTAAGACGAATGGCAGGAGGCCAACAAGTACGTCAGAGCCTATGACGCACGAGCGTATGACGTAAGACGGCTGGCAGGAGGCTAACTAGGGCGTCAGAGCCTATGACGCACGAGCGTATGACGTAAGACGGCTGGCAAGTGGCCAACAAGTACGTCAGAGCCTATGACGCACGAGCGTATGACGTAAGACGGCTGGCAGGAGACCAACTAGTTCGTCAGAGCCTATGACGCACGAGCGTATGACGTATTACGAATTATTAATACCTAACAATAAATTATAATAATTTTCACTAGGTACTTGATAAAATTGTCAATAATTAGTGATAATTGATAATAATAATTAATCTAACATTTAGGATCTAGACATTTAGACCTAGTGATCTAGACAGAAGGGTGATCTGTACAAAGAAGATAATGAACCGTTGTGTCAAGAATTTGCAGAGTTTTTACGAGTCGTTTCATTCTGTTAAAGATTCCTTGCTCCAAGTTCTTATCAGCCGTTGCCATTTCAAAACGATTTCGACGCGAAATGTCGTCGTTGTTACGGACGTACTACCGTTAGATGCTCACTGAAGAACAAACAGCCTTAATTCAGTTGTTACAGTAATAATTACTGTAATTCATTTAGAGAACTGGTGGTAGGTTTTATATGACGATTTTCAATAACTAAGTAAAACCACCTGTTCATTGGAAGGGGGTTAACCTGCGTCGGCTTTTACTAACTGGAGCGCCCCGCATAGGAAGTCGTAATATAACGTTTCAGGTCTCTGGTATGAGGACGTTTATGGTGTATGATTCCTTATGAAAACAAAAAACAAAAAAAAAAAACATACCACTCCGAATATGTGGATTAAACAAGTTATTTTCTGAAGAAAAAGAACCAGCAGGAGGAAAGAGGGATGTGGGTCGGCGGAAACTACTTGGAGCACCTGCTTTTGTAGTTTATGTCGGTATTCCGGTAACGGGTGACAAACGTAGGGAACGGGCTCACTTCTGTACTGACGGAGTGTACGAGGTATGCGTTGAGTTTCGTCGAGTGGAAGTTGGAGTTTTCGGGAGGAAGAAGTGAAGGCTGAAGTGGTTTTCAGTTACAGAACGTTATCTACTATAACTGAACCAATCATAATAGTAATATAATGTAATGTGAGAAACCACTGAATTTGAAAGTAAATTCGGGTAACTGTAAGCTGTGGACTCAAGGTCTGGGAGGTGGTTTGAAAATACTCCCCAAAATAGCCATAATATGGATAATATGGCTATATTATTCTGGATAAAGACGAGGTTGAAAAAAAAGAAGAAATCCCCAGTCATGCAAAATGGCTAAAAGAGCAAAATATCGAGGAAATGATTGTTTTTATGTAAAATCTGGCATTTTAATTAAGTAATCAAATTATCATGTAAATTAACTTTCTAGATACGTTGCAACAGAGTTGACGGATCTTATGTGGGATCAGATTATCAAATATTAACAATTGGATATCTGTGTCAAGAATTCGCGTGTTTATCAGGACGTGGAAATCCTCCCTGTGCTATGTTCCCTCTATTCATCACCGAAAATCTCCCACGAATGTCATGGAGGCGCCATATCATTGTGTAACGTTGAGTGTTACAAATTGTACCAGTTTTTTTCACTCTCTACCTACAAGTTTTGATACTTCGTAGGTTTTCTTATTATTCACATTAAATGTATCTTTCATGTATGATACATCAAATTTTAAGTAGCCGGAGATAAAGGTGGCTGTAACTGAGTGCGATTTATGACCAATTAATAAGAAATCGTATTAGTACAGTAAGTGTTCACAAAAAGTCAGTTCTACTACGGTCCATAATAATAATAATTATTATTATTGTAAGTAATCACTCGGTAGTTATGGATACCGTTAGTTGCACTGTTTTCAACGGTCCTCTGAACACTATTTTACCCGCGCTCCAAAATTATTCTTGTTATGAATTCTCCTCAACTTTGGTACGAACAAACCTCTGGTCACTTATTCTAACATTATTCTAGCCCATCACACCATATTACTAACAATGTTAATGTTAATATAATAATGCAAATAAATAAAGCATATTCATTCATTCATTCATAGAGATCATATTTTACCAAGATGAATTGTTGGGGTTACGTTTCTAGATTATACCGATAAATTGTAAAGTATGTACAATGTTGTAGAGTAGGTAATCGCATTTTGTCGGACGCATAGGTACTGATCCGAAAGAATACTGAAGACTTAATGAACCGAATAAATCCAGTAGGGGGACCTTATTACATACTCTAAAAGTTGTTAACGGCTTCCGACGGGTCCTTTAAATACTGACGTTACCGCAGGACATTTTCGCCTTACCCGTGTTCGGCCGTTGTTCGCGCGAGGGCGTTAATATAATAATCGATTCAGAAATATAGTAGGCAATATAAAGTGGTGGGTTGGGGCCTAAACATGTGCCCGGGTCCTTTGTGGTGTTAGGACCAGGCAAAACGCTTCTCATAAAATCTCTTAACGGAGGTTTCCCAGACTCGCCCCCGCAGTTTTCCCCTCTATTTCACGGGCTCAGCGGTGAAAACGTATATCGGAGAGCATCTGTTTAATAATTTCGACTTTGCGGACGGAGTCGGAGGGCGGAGTGAGTGAACGAGTTGGTGGTATCTTGAGCCCTGAACGTGTTAACAAAACTACATTATCACGATTACAATAACATACGAATCGTGTGTATTATTTCGAATACAGAACTGATTCTTACACATTGAAAGTCCTCTCCTCGGACTGAGTTGTTGATAAGTGCCATCACAACGACCAAACATCGGAATCAATTTTGATGAGGGTTTTCATGGAACTAACAGTCGGTGAACACGAAGACTTGAATTATAATTGACCTTTAACAAATAAGAGCGAGGGAAACGAGTTGGATTGCTGTGGTAATTTATTGAATCTAAGCAGTTGGATTGTAGATACAAGTGAGTTGAACGCCTCTCTCTACGGGGGCGTTGATGGGAGGAATAAACGACGTCTGTCTATTGGGGAAATCGAATTTACATGAAATCAGCACTCGATGAACATGGTCTGAAATTGCCTGTTTAACCCCCCACCAAAAGTCACTTTGTGCGAATATTCACAAACAAAACACAGAATTAGTTGGACGAAGTAGCAAATAATTTACTCGGTACCAATATTACGAGTGAAGCAACGGTGACGTCAGCGAAGTCCTTCCCCACACGCATCGATGAAGCGAAATTTCGTTTATTCCATGACGTCACCAGCAATAGAATTCGGATTCATGAGAATACAACGGCTCAGTGTTGCTTGGGTTTCTACAGTACCCAAGCAAAACCCAAGCAACACTGAGCCGTTGTATTCTCATGAATCTGAATTTTATTCACATTGAACGTCCATAGGAAGCAAATTTTTCAGCAGAACGAATAAAATAAGTCAGGGTCGAAAAATCGACATTTCGGGTTATTATCGATTCGTATAGGAAATCTAACGTAGTTTCTGAATCTGCAATCAACACAAATGTTTGTGATTGTCTCAGTCTCAAAACAAAAATCCATCTAATACATTCCTAACAATAGCACTAGTGCTAACAAAAAATAAAAAATCAGAATTAGGTTGAAACAGCTTTTTTGCAGTTCAGAGGTTCAAAAAATGATAACTTTTCAACGGATTAAGATATAGAAAATCTGAAAACGGCATCGTGTTCAAAATCTTCTCATCTTTCAGGAATGACAATAAACCCGTTTTCAAAATCCGGAAGCTGAGGTAGGTGTCATTCCAGACGATAACTCTCGATAGAATTTAGACAAAAAGTTCAAATTTGCACAAAACATCGGTCGTGGCAATCGAAAGGCTCAGTTCATAGATGGTCAGAATTGTGTTCAATAATAATCTAGAGCTATTCGATTCATCAAAATCTGTGAAAGAGTAACTTTAAGAGAGCTTAAAGAGTAACTATAAGAAAATCTTGTTAAAAACTTACGAAGTTTGACTGTATTTTTTGCTTATTGAAGTGATGAGAAGTTTGTACCTACTTTATTATTTGTATTAATTTATTACTTTTATTAGTTTATTACTTTATCTTCTTCGCATTATTATTCATGACTGCTTACTCGGTGTCTATACACGATAGCACCCGGATTATTGTTAATGTGTACAGGGATGGAGTTAATGAGGATCATCATGGTCTTACCCTTACCCTGTTTGTTTCAAATAAAAGCCGTCAATCGATTCTCACGTCGATATCTTGTTCAGCGATGAAAAATCTATAAACGCGTTACTCGGCGAAAAGTGGAGACAAAATTTGTTACGTATTTTTTACTGTGGCCTGATGCGGTATATTCTATGGAGCTCTGCATTGAAATGTCAAATACCGAGACCAAACACTTTTTTCGGTGGTTGAAGAGTCAATTTAGAAGGGACTTTACTTCACAAATTCGCTCATCGATACATGCAGCGTTACTGGAAGATTATACTTTTTATTATGAAATGAATATTATTCACATAAAACCAAATAAAAAGAACACAACGAGGGAGATGCTTTGGGATTTGCATGAGCAGCGATTAGAGGACTCATTAAAGTGAACTGGAAAGGACGCCAAAAGAGGTTTTTATACAAGCGAAGTTATTAATAATTAATTATTAAGGTTTCGTTTATAACGAAGGGTATTGTCAAGTGTAATTAGTTAACTTTTTTTCGTCGGGCCTTTTTATGTGTTTAAATTTAATTGGTTGAAAACTTGAGGTTGTGGTTGGTCAGGTGTTTCGGGGGGGGGGGGGGGGGTCATAGGGCGCAAATGCCGGTTGAAACTATGGAGGGGGGAAGGGGGGGTACAAGAGAAGGGTTGAAAAGACGGTAAAGCGTGGGAGGAGGTGGTGGAAAAAATAAAACAGAGAGGGGAGAACCGGACGAAGGAGCGTGCGTGAGAGAGACGACGATAGACAATGTATAGAGCGCAATACCAGGTTCGGGGCTTAATTATACATCGGTAGGACAGGGGGGTTGAAGGGGGGGACGAAGGGGGCGGGTCGGGGGCGGAGCGGGGGGACGTGGTGAAGGGGGGGACGAACGGGGGGGAGGGGCCCTAGAACACCAGAGCTTTCCCCCTTCAGTGCTGTACCGGCCACGAGACAAGGTGCTTCCCTCAAGCCCTAAAACAAATAAACACTTTCCCCACCCCCACCACAACCATAAACAATAAAAAAAATTCGAACGCGCCATTTTTTATTGCCCACTCGTTACCTTTTGACACGAATTTTTTTTTTTGTCGCTCCGATGTATCAGTGAGTCGCTCTCAAATTCGGCCGGGTGTCATAAGAGTTTTGAATTTTTTGAACGGGATGGAAGAAAATTGCTGGGAGCAGGACGTGCCTCCGATCATGGGCTCGTGCCAGCAGCAGCAATCAGTCCCCGCTCAGGATATGTACAACATGAACAAGGTGAGTCAAACTTCGAATTGAATCACACATTAATAAAAATTAATCGTTGCACCTCCAATTAATTCAATAGATAACATAAAATATTATCGCGTGGACAGTGGTCCATAATGGAGAGGGGGGTGGGTGATCTGGGGGGCTCATTTGCTCAGTTAGCGTTGTGCTAAAATTACGAAATTCGGTTTACGGGTTCGGACCAACCTCAACATCCTAACATTCGGTCAACGGGAAGGGGTTCAAAACGAATTTGGCAAATCGAAAAATTCATGTAAAATGGTATAGTTTTCACTCCACATTTACATAGACTTTATTTTTTAGAATTTTTTAAGACCATCCGCAGCATTGTACGATCAGCCGTTCGTTCACAATGAGGGCTCAAAGTTGGGGGCAGATCGAAAACCGTCAACATGAGAGTGAATCGTGAGGCAGCCTGTCGGGTGAATTTTCAAACTGGCTCAGTTGATTCAAACAGCTCATGGTTTTCAAATATCGAATTAATAAATAATATTTAATAATAATGATTAATAATGAAGCGTATTTTATAAATTATTGATAACCAACAACAAATATTAATAATATACACTACTTTATATTAATAATTAATGATAATTCATAATAATAATTAATCTGTCATTAAGTGATCTACACAGAAGGGTGGTCTGTACAAGGAAGATAATAAAACGTTGTGTCAAGAATTTGCAGAGTTTTTTTGGATACAGTGCTTTGGAATTGGTCAGTATTGCCCGGTTCCTGGTTCCAACACCTTAACACTGTCTAGACTAACAGTTATGCGTGCCAAAATTGTTATTCCATCATGGATGGGCAAAGTTATTAAGGAAATTCAAAGGGACGTTTTTGGGATCATTTCCGTTATTGTCAGCAATCTGTTGTTTGGGAGATGTTTTTATTCCG
The DNA here is from genome assembly GCA_963920205.1 of Stenodema calcarata. Classification (NCBI taxonomy): domain Eukaryota; kingdom Metazoa; phylum Arthropoda; class Insecta; order Hemiptera; family Miridae; genus Stenodema; species Stenodema calcarata. Next base: position 12,917,059 of record OY986061.1, on the reverse strand, counting down.
CAACCCCATCCACTTGATGCATATGTCCAACTAATCCAACAAATCTATGAGGTACTAATCAGTTGTTTGGGAGATGTTCCGCTCTGTTTTGCGAGATGGTAAACTAATAGAAAATATTTTAAAATTTCTGACACATAACGCTCGTGTACCTTGAGAGCGCTGTTGAGTGTGGTGAGCGCTTGGTATTTTTGTTGACAAATGAAGAATACAGTCAATGAAAACACTTTTACTCTTAGTAATAGCAGTAAAAAACACACAAATAATATAAACCATAAGTAATAAACAGAAATAGTAATTCAGTGTCAATAACCATGTCATACAATAAACCATGTCTTTTTATAACGTGTCGCATCCACTCTTCCCCAGCTTTTTGATTTCCTTCCCATGAAGTAGGTACTTTCTTGTCATTTGCCTTGGCATACTTGAACGCAATCGTTCTTACACCCATTTTGGTCAGACCATTTTAGCGACTTTAACAATATAGTCCACCAATTCTTTCTCTTCGTCTCTTGAAAACACTTTCTTTACGTCCAAATTACTTTCGTGCGCAAATTCAGCGGAAGTCGTCCTTACACCTATGTACGTGGCGACCGAGTGGGGATTGACACATTGTGCACGTTATCTGCCTCCCACAGCGACAATCTTTCTTCGTCATTCGTAACAGCTTCTATGGCAGCCTTCAAGTTGCCCGAATTTACTGGGGTGCACTTCACCCCTGATTTACTCCGTGGCATATGAAATAAATCCGGAAATATTAGATGAACAATCTGAAGAAACAACAGAAGACCACGCTGGGTTATAGCTCAAACAGGAAACTTAAGAGTTTGATGACAATTGAGTGTTCCAAGGTACACTAGGTACCTTTCCTGCCACATATCTGCTCCAAGGTACAACATGGACTTCCATTTTGGAAAAATGGAAACAACCCAAATCTCGAATTTTTCTCACTAAAATTGGTATAAAACCTGGTTTCTAGACAGTATAAAGAACCATAAATGATATTAATCAAACACTTACCTTAATGCGGGAGATATGAGTCAATCACGACAATCTCAAAATGTTACTGTTATCAAGGTACAACAATCTCCCCTAATGATTTTGTGACATCCTCCTTTCACATGATTTTCACGTACAACCAATCCGTAACTAAGTAATAATTACTGTAATTATTATTGTGACTCCATCTCTGTGCATCCCACGGTAATCGTTCACCTCTCGTTGGAATCGTCCGATTCTACATAATAATTTCATGTTAACCAGACGTACACGTACGTGTACCTTCAGTGGCAGATGAGTTGTACAGGATGAAAAAATGGGGGTAAACAATGTAGTGTACAAATCTCAAATGCATATAAAACAAGTGGTTGATGGTAATTTGATGGGTGAAAATAGATTCTTGTATCGAATATATAAATGAATGCTTATAAAACCAACGTATTCAGAGGAGTTGCTACATGTCAGGTACACAAGTAGTGTCAAACCGTTACAGCCTGTCATATCAATAACGAGTTTCGATAAACTTGTGTCAAAATTTGACGTGGAGCCCTGTCAAAACTTGAATTGGCCAAACAAATAGGAGACGCTCCTGTTGACAATACCGGCGGCGGGTTGACGGGTGAATTAGGCGGGAAAACGGTCGAGGATGTCCCCTTGAAGCCTCCAGTAAACAGATGGTGGGCTATTTTATTTACAAACATTTGTTGGTTTCTGCGTGGTGTGAAGTATCAAGTTATTATTATTAGTTTTTATGGTCAATATGGTTATGATTCAATAATCACACTTTTATATCGTTACTATGACGTATGGACGAGTAGTTCTAACCCAACATGAAGAAACAGGAGTAAACAACCTAAAGTAAACCTGTTTTATCAAATACTTAAGGGGGTCTTGCAAAGACTATTGAAATTACGTAGGCGTATAATAATATAACAAATAGGTACAATGCTATAATGAGTAAAAAAACGCAAAATCGGTGATGAATTCAAATTATAATTCAATATAATAATTGATTAGTAACAATGATTTGTTATATTTCTTGTATTCACGATATAAGCTTTGTGTATCTAGGAACGCGGTAGAGAAGAACGAAATGTACCAAGTGTTTACCGGACGTCACGTAACGCATTTCTTAAATATCTATCGATCGACCAACTTTAAATTTGGCGTGGATCGTTTCGGTGTGGATAATGGAAAGCCTTACAAATTTCAAGTCGATAGGTCATAAGGGAGCAGAGTTATATACCTAACTTCTAAAACCCTGTGTTTTCTTCTCCTTCTTCTTATTCTCCTTGTTCAGACAGGCAGGGCTTCAGCCTCTCCACCTTCACTGATTGACTTGAAGCTTTGCACAGAGCTTCAGCATGAGACCGAGCCTTTAAAAATGTAACCCATTATCTCAACCCAAAAAACTTTAGAAACAAAAAAACAGAAACTTTAGGCTAATATTTTCGACTTTGGCGACGAGCCTGGGTGACAGGAACAATCGAATCGAAATTTTTACAGACCTTTTGAAAGTGCCATTTGAAAGATTTAAACCCATTAGATATCTAATTTCTAGATTAGATATCTAATATCTAAATTTGCCGTGCTTGACAGATTTGAATTCTAATATTTTTAAAATAAAACGTTCTATCTTTGCTTTCTTTGCTTTTGAATGTCACATAGTTCCTTGTCTCCTTCAATTCGGAACTAAAACCATTATAATGTAAAATACATTGACAGAGAAAAGAATGACGGAAAACTGTAGTTCTACATGCAGACGAATGATAGTTAGTGTCTTTGTTTCTGGTTCATGAATGGTAGAAAATGTAATGAAATTATTAGCCCAATACAAAGGTTTTTGTGATGTCACTATTCGATGCATGCCAGTTAGGGACTAAACTGAATTAACTCTTCTATTTTTAAAATATTTAGTTGTTTAAATTGATCGTGAATCCGGTCGTCAAATTTCAGGTTCATGATGAATCTAATAGCAGAATTCAATAATCTTTGACTTTTTTGTTTGCTTTCATAGTCCACGAGCGTATAAAGAGAAAGGAGGTTCACTGTGATTGGATGTTGAAGTCTGAGGGGAGGGGAACAAGGTGAAAGGGTGTAGGTAACTTCTCAGTGTTTATAACGATGATCCTATTTGTGGGTGGAAGGCGTCATTCAAAAGTATGAATTGCAATATAAATTGTATAAAATTTAAATGGTTCGCACGACAAAATCGCGCTTTCACGTCGATATGATCGAGGATCAGTCAATGATTCGGTCTAAATGATCATCCACCTCGACATCGCCGGTGATTTATTCCGTATTAAGCGGACATCGTATCGGATACGTCTCCAACCGTTCTACGGGTTTCTTTCTAAAGGCTCTTTCACATTCAATCCCTAAACAGGTACTTTACCATTCGAACTTCGCCTTGTTAGAGCAAGTCCGGCGTGTCCTACATCGGCCTAACGATCACAACGGTGACATGAAATCCCTCGTTGTAAAAGGAGAGAACTGTTATTAGAAGTTATTAGAGGACAAACCGTTGGGACTTTGATTCTATGTATGATTGCGACAAACAGTCAGTTAACTTCAGAATCGGAAAATAAGAAAAGATATCGAAGTTGTGTTGAATATTAATTACATTATTGACATTTTATGTCTTTACTCTGGCACATACCTAACTCGAAAAACGTTACACAAAAGCGTTACACGAAATCGTCACGAAAATTTCTGATGATTTTCGCTTACAACCGATTCGGTGCTACGGAACTTTATCTTCGCCAGTTATCATCGTACAAAAATCGTTCACCACTCGTTGGATAGCTCTCGATTTACCTAACCATATTACGTTAACCACTGCGGAGTGCGTGGCCGACAAGCTGCGGTATGAGCGTGATTGTTTAAATAATTGTTTACACACAGGTGATCATTCTCAATAATTTATATTGTCTATACGAATGCATGCTTCATAATTTATGATGAACCCTACAATTAAGTATAACAACTACGCTACTGGGGTAGGTGATGTAGCATTCTACGAAGGTTCTTGAATCACTTCTTTAAAGACATAAAATGTCCCAATGTGTTGCAGACTCGTATGCAAGCATTTAATTCTCGACTGTATCAACAACAGGATGGAGTTGACATTCTTTTGACATTTTCATGTCTTTGCTTTGGCACATAAACTGAAACGGGAAAAATTTGTTTCCTTGATTCACCCTTTCCCTCAGATCACGTCAGAACACTAGCGACAGGCGGGCCACTACGTCAGAGCCTATGACGCACGAGCGTATGACGTCAGACGGCTGGCAGGAGGACAACTAGTACGTCAGAGCCTATGACGCACGAGCGTATGACGACGGCTGGCCGGATGCCAACTAGTACGGCAGAGCCTACGACGCACGAGCGTATGACGTCAGACGGCTGGCAGGATGCCAACTAGTACGTCACAACCTATGCCGTCAGAGCCTATGACGTCAGAGAGCTGGCTGGCTAGGTGATCGGGTTTTAATAAGCCTTTGGAATTATGTATAGGTACATAAATACGTAAATAAGAAAAATGAGGTAAATGCAAGGTTAACCAACCAAAAGCAACTGTTTTGAAGCATTCACAATTTGGTAGCGAATTTTAGCGAAATTTCGAACAAAAGGAAGCTATTTTCAAAACCCGAATTTTCGAAATAATTTTATACCAAAATTCATTCACTCTGAACATTCACTCTGAACACGATGGCGAAATCAGAATTGCGATGTCTTATTCCGCTCTCAAACTGGAGCACTTTGAAGATGAAGAAACGGGGTTGTTACTTGAGATGTTCTTCACGATTGAAGATGTTGAGATATCGCGATTCTGACTTCACCATCGTGTTCAGCGTTAAAAAAGCTATAAGCTGATGTGGTATGTTTTGCCATATTTCAGAAAAGGGGTGATTATATTTACGCACAATACTTCACTGTACAACTATTGCAAGTACATAATGAAACGTTTTGGTAATGTATCAACTAACAGCAATTAATACTCGGTATATCAATCTGGTTGTCAACATGATATTTACAAAAACCTACATACTAGGTCTTAATTTACCTCTACGTCTTTTGTATTGAGGTGGCTGTTTCGTCTTGGGCACTACTATGTCAAAAATTGTGCCAAAATGTTGAAATGTTGAACCAATTTTGCTGTTGTAGCTGAGGCCTGGGGTAGAGAGTGGCAGAGGTTCATTTTTGATCATTCATAATTTTGTGATAAGTTCAGCCATCAAGTCCTGAGTTGCTCAACAATTTGACGGAATTTGATCAACTCTGCTATTTCTTGGACGGAATAGTCTGGCAGGCTTATGTTCTTTACCCTTAAATAACTAGGCCTTCGATATGAATTGATTTCAAGTATACGAATGCTTCCGTTTTTAGTGGACCACTAAAGTAGTTGTAGATGACTTTATTGTTATAAACGATAAGTGTTTTTGGAGATTTTTAATTGCCCAACTCAATAACAATATTATTTTGAAATAAATGGGTATTTGTTGTATATGGCACTGATGACTCGCAATCGTTTCAAGCACAAAGAAGTTGTTCAAACCTCTACCGCCCCGAAAATTCCCATAAATCGGGCTACTCCATCTTGTAAGTTTTCTTACGAACTTACCGTTTTTAAAATACATCACTATGGACCTGCAGCGATAATTTCAATCGTGTCGTCATAGCCTTGGGCAACGCTTATCCAGGCAGCAATCACGTTGTCCCGGGCTATTATTGAACTTCGTATCGACGATATAATAAAAGGTGCTAGGTAGTAGTAATTTGTGAGAAATAACCAGCACCAGTTTGAAAGCTGGGATTAAATAAAATCGTCAAACACCCATAATTGACTTCATCGTTAAGTATCTTAGGTGAATAATCCACTTTATCAATTCGAATTACCGAAGGGCTCTTCCCTTAGCGGGGCTTTAGGATCGGTTTTTAAAGCCCTGAATATCTTAATGAATTGAAAACTGACCCGATCAGTTTACGAATGGAAAAGAGAAAACAAAGGAGAAAAACGAAAGAATCGAAAGCAAAAGAAATCCATTCATAAGGAAGGAGAGGCCGTATAAAAACATCCCGACTTATCTAGATGAGGTAATTTGAATACCCTCTGGGGGCCTGCAGAGTCAGATCGTACGATATGTCAGGAGGTTGAAGAGGAACAAAACGAAGGAGAAAAAGTAGGGAAAAAAAGGAAGTTTATAAAGGAAATAAAGGGAGATAATGGTGATACGTCGAGAATCAGGGCAGAACCGGGGTACAGCGGAGTGACTTTACCGTGGTCAAGATTTCTTCAAGAAACTAACTACCTAATTGTATTTACATTTATATTGCTCTCATCTAATTGGTTTTATTTTCTACCCATCAAAAATTTCTGGACGGATCGTCGTTTGATCATTGCAAATCACTGAAAATTTGAGCGCAATTGGTTCAACATAATGTATCTTACAACAATCCCTTACAATTTTCGGTCATTTTCGGGTTATTTGCGGTTTCTATGTACATGAATTTTTAGCGGCGAATCGAATAGAGACATTCCCGCAATGGATTTCGTGCCAATTCTCTAACCAAGCTAACCAAAGTTTTCTATATTTTATGGACTTAATGTCACACAAACTGATATCTACCTATCCATATGTGTATCATATCCACCTATTCATAGGGTGGAGCGAAACAAGCCACAAAAAAAACCCTCCAAGGAATACGAAATTGACGGTTTTATGGCGCTTTTACTAAGCTGTGAAGAATGAGTGGTGTTGCAACTACATAGAGACAATATTGCGGTTTACAGGACTACATTTGCGCATGCGAAGATAATGTTATTGATTAGACTGCGATTATTGTTGTAGAGATCTATTTAGAGCCCAACTCGGATGCCCTTGAAAATTACATATTTCATCCAAATCGGTCGAATAGTCCGACCACGAATTTATTGACATAGGGAATCTACAAAGTGCGAAACGAAAACCAGTGACAAAACTCCACTGGTTTTATGTAAAGTGTCTCCATTTTACTAGTTTCATAACTCGGTAGACTACAGTTTATAGGTTTTTCAACGCGTTGGTGAAGTCAGCACTGCAATATCTCACTCCCTTGTCAGATTAAGAGCAGATGACCCGTGAAGAACATCTCAAGTAACAACCACGTTTCTTCATCTTCAAAAGGCTTCAGTTTGATGACGAAATAAGATATCGAAATTTTGACTTCATCGTGTTCAGCGTTAAAAAATCTTTAAAATGCGTGTCAGACTGTTTCATTTTTGAAATTTATGGGTAATTCCCCCCCCCCCCTTAAAATGCCCCTAAACCCCCCTTAAAGTGACTCGATTTCGCCCACCGACGAACTTAGCCTTTTGATTGCCATGACAGATTTTTCGTTCAAATTTTCACTTTCCATCTCAATTCTCATCGAGAGTTATCGTCTGGAATGACACATACATAAATAATAAATAAATAAATAATAATATATACATATGATTTTTGACAGGTAATTCAGGATGGTCTGAAACGGATTTTGGTATGTATACATTTTTTTCGGAAATTCGAGTTTTAAATTTTTTGGAATGAAAACAATAGCTACATACCTTTTATTGGAAAATTTGCTAAAAAAGACTTAAAAAGGGTAGAAAAACTTAATTTTCAATTTTGTCTCTGAAGACTACATTGCAACCCTCCTCTGGCGATATGATTTGAGCAACAAGATCAATTATCCCAAAGTGTCAACTTGAACTGAATATAGTCCATAACAGCGGATAAACCGAGCCTCTAACGTTTTACATATATTTACCGATTTCATGGTCAAAACGAATGTAATACGACGATATTACATGTAACGAGAATTTTATATTATTTCGCGAAAAACACCGAATGGCACCGTTGACGTCTCAGAATCCCGAAAGGAGCCCCCCGACGGTTAATCGCCGCCCGTAAATTATTTAAATAAGATGCACATCCTCTTCGCCTTTACGAAGCCGTAAAACAGATGTAATGAAACTTTGCTTGGAAGGGAAACATTTTTCCGCCGCGCCAATAAAAACCGATAACTATGAATACATGCATCGCTAAGTTCGAGGTCGCCTTCGTCTAGTTTAATTGAAAATATTTCGCCGACTCGAAAGATATTTATTGCGAATAAATAACCGTCTAGTCACTCGGATAAATAAGGTAGTCGCTAAACTGAAGATAGAGACGCAGATTAACACCTATTTCGCCTAATAATTGCTATAATATGAGAATTTTCATGTTTTGCCTCTTGAATCACGATGGATTGTTGATGCACTCGTCCCTAGCCCGCATATGCCCTTTAGTCTCAACACTCTTACAATGTTGTTGGTTATCTTGTCAAAAATAACGACCACTGCTCAAGAATGACGAATTTTTACACGGAGTGTTTTTTGAGGGATATCACATCTTTTTGTCGTTTTAGTTGAAAATACCTGTAGGGGCAATATGCAAGAATAAATTAAGCAAATTGTAAATGAATTATTTATTAATAAATTGATAAATTATTTATTTTTATTATTTATATTTATTTATTTTATAAAAAATGAGAGGCTGTAACTGAATGAGAAGAACCGGTAAGGGTGAAATCCGGATTTTTGAAGTTGTATAACTCGTCTCCGTCAAAGTGGCCAAAATTAGCCTAAATTTCAGTTTTTTTTCCAAAGATTTTCTTGGGTTGGGATATCTAATGGGTTAAATCTTTCAAATGGCACTTTCAAAAGGTCTGAGCAAAATGTCGTGTAGATTGGTCCTGTTATCCAGGCTGTAGACTCGTCCAAGTGGACATTTTAAAATTTAGTGATACATGAGTGTCATCCCATCCAAAAAAAAGTTCTCTTTTAAGAATAATTATTAATATCAATTATTGATATATTTGGTATATCAGCAACAACAACTGAGCTTCGGCCCATCAAGTTATTTCTTATAATATTATTTCAACTGTTTGTAGAGCTTTTAGCCCTGTAGCTGTAACTCTGGACAACACTCAATCACTACATTTGTCACACAAGATCGAGAGGTTTTGTGTGAGGTATTGTCTAGAAGTCGAAAAACTTCTGGATTTATGTGTTCATGATGCTGTTCGTGTTTAGTGGCATGTTGCTTTACCACTGAAAAGATTCCATCTTGAAGTCTCGATGAAGGACATCATTTCGGATGTACCAAGGGCAGTTGACATTACTCACAAGTACCTTGTTCTGAAAGTTAAATAGTATTGCTGTTTTTTTTTTTTTAGCCCCAGAGCTGGATAGTTCAAGTCCACACGGGTTTTAGGTTTCTGATAGTTCAGAATACATGCTCCTTTAATTGCAAGTCATCCCTAAACACTCTGCATATTCCCAATGCTAGTAAGCTTTGGGAATATTTTGTTCATTCATGATGACTGGTATCGTTGTTATTTTCTTGTTTATAAAATAGCATGAATATATTCTCGCTCATTTTTTGGTCCAGGCGCTTACATCATCAACAGAATGCTGAAGTTTCCTTGTCGCTCCCTCAACTGAGTCACCAACCGCATTGCCGTATCATCAGCAAAAGTTGAATTTGACGTGTTTTAACGTTTGGTACATCACGTTTACACAGGATGTATTTAACCATATATAATACAAAAATGTGGGCAACCTGAGAATAATTCAATAATTCATTACTCTCCCGAATAGGCCGTTGACACTTGGGACGCCTTCACCCTCCACCGGCCACATCATTGATCGGTGATGTTCGACTAATACCACCAAAATCAGCGGAAGACAAATAACACGGGAGATTTAACAATTCTATAGATTGATTTGTTACGGAAATCGAGGATAAACACCGTTCAATTGGGTGCTTAGGAATAAATTAGCTAACTCATTACGTGCTTACGCCTGAAGAGGGAATGGAACTTGTGGGATTATTATCTGTATTATTTTCCGCGATGATCGATCAGGGTCTTGATGGAACCGATGGATGATAAAAGGGATGAGTGCAATTGTCCCGTGCTATCAACATCCTGGAAATCATTTCAATGCCGTTGAAGAAGTCGGCTAATTATGTTATAAATAAATATTGAACCTTCAAACGAACAACAACATCTAAAATGGAAACCATATATTATGTATCATATTACAAGATTGCTGATTTTTTTGGTTGCCATACTCTATTACTTTCCAATTCCCAATCTTGATTCATAAATTATTCATTACCCAGTAAAAAACTCTGCAAATTCTTGACACAACGGTTCATTATCTTCTTTGTACAGATCACCCTTCTGTCTAGATCACTAGGTCTAAATGTCTAGATCCTAAATGTTAGATTAATTATTATTATCAATTATCACTAATTATTAACAATTTTATCAAGTACCTAGTGAAAATTATTATAATTTATTGTTAGGTATTAATAATTCGTATTTACTATTAATAATAATTATTATTAATTATTATTAATTAATACGATATAATTCTGGGGTTTTTAATACTACGTCGGTAATAATTTTTCTATAAAAGAAGTACCTACCAACAAACATTCGAAATTACCTTCATTTCCGTAGCACGAAACGCACCTCAGAACAACAAACTCGACATCACTTAAGCCATATGATGTTCCAAAGAGCTTGTTAGTATGAAAATGGACCTGTATTTCAACAGTTTGATTCACGATCGGGTTGTGAGGCATAATCTTTGAGCCGTCATTGTGAACGAACGGCTGGTCGTACAAAGCTGCGGATGGTCTTAAAAAATTCTACGGAACAAACTCTATCTAAATATGAAATGAGAAACATACCGTTTGATGGGAATTTTTCGAGATATGGAATTTTCAAAATTTCAAAATTCGTTTTGAACCCCTTCCCCTTGACCTAGGGTTATGAAAAGTTTCGTGGATCATTGTGGGGCTGGTCCAAACCCAGAAACCAAATTTCGTAATTTTAACTCAACGCTAACTGGCCAAAGTGCCTCGGACGGCGGACGGCGGACGGCGTACGGCGGACGGCGTACGGCGGACGGCGTACGGCGTACGCCGTCCGCCGTCCGCCGTCCGCGCCACTTTGCCCAGTTAGCGTTGAGTTAAAATTACGAAATTTTTTTTATGGGTTTCGACCAACCCCACAATGGTCCTCGAAACTTTTCAGAACCCTAGGTCAAGGGGAAGGGGTTCAAAACGAATTTTGAAAATTTGAAAATTTCATATCTCGAAAAATTCATATAGAACGGTATGTTTTTTATTTCATATTTTGATAGAGTTTGTTCCGTAGAATTTTTTAAGACCATCCGCAGCTTTGTACGACCAGCCGTTCGTTCACAATGACGGCTCAAAGATTGTGCCTCACAACACGATCGTGACTCAAACTGTTGAAATACAGGTCCATTTTCATACTAACAAGCTCTTTGGAACATCATATGGCTTAAGTGATGTCGAGTTTGTTGTTCTGAGGTGCGTTTCGTGCTACGGAAATGAAGGTAATTTCGAATGTTTGTTGGTAGGTACTTCTTTTATAGAAAAATTATTACCGACGTAGTATTAAAAACCCCAGAATTATATCGTATTAATTGATCATAATTAATAATAATAATCATTAACAATAAATACGAATTATTAATACCTAACAATAAATTATAATAATTTTCACTAGGTACTTGATAAAATTGTTAATAATTAGTGATAATTGATAATAATTAATCTAACATTTAGGATCTAGACATTTAGACCTAGTGATCTAGACAGAAGGGTGATCTGTACAAAGAAGATAATGAACCGTTGTGTCAAGAATTTGCAGAGTTTTTTTTCTTTGGGCGATTACAATGGTTCATTATCGAAGATAATAAACCAAAAGACAGTTTTGAAACGCCAACATCTACTTCGTTTTCGTTGTTATAAATTAGCAATGAACAGCAATTTGAAGAACATGGAGCAATCATTAGGGTTAGAGTTGCCAATCGTCCGTATTTCCCTGGACATGTCCTGGTTTTCGAGGGTGTATTTTGAGGAGCTTAAAGGGAACGCTTGTTTGATAAGTCTAGATAAAAAATGCTCTAGTATTTTCGTATCTTCACTTGTCAAGAATTAATCAGGCGAATGTGAGTTCCACCAGACGAATTTGAGACTCCAAGAGAAGAGCTGATGAAATGCTGGTTACCTTCAGCTGGTGATTCAAAAATGAAAAGCTACCATTAGAAATATTTAATCATACATTTATGACAAGGGCGTTTGGAGAAATAGTCGTATAAAGTCAAACGGAATTAACTGTGCCAAAATGCACACTTTTGACACATCACTCTTGTCATCATCAAATCAATGAAGTCTCGTTTGATTTTCATAATCTCCCTAAAGTCAATTATGCAGTACTAATCTTTCTGATATTCAGTGAGTTTAGGAGATAGGTACGTCATTCCTGGCAATTTACGAGTAGTTAACTTCAACAGTGATTTAGATTCACTGAATGCGCCATTTTGCAATATTAGTTTAATTATTGGGTGAGGCATGTACATATTTCCTTATCTCCTTTTCTGAATGGCTTCAATGAGGGTTTTGAGTTTGAGTTTTAATATATTTTAATAACGTTTCTAGCATCAGATAAATATTCTGATGTCTGATGTAGTAAATGTCTTTCTATACTCACTTGAACATCCAGACTTGTTTCCGGGCTTTTGGGTTGAGGGATGGTCAATAAATAAAAACACCTCAGTAGTATCTCTGTGAGTAAGTAGACTCTGTGTGCTATATGTAAGGGGCGGGAGCAAAATGTTTGGCTTTATTTGCAATTTAGTGAATTGGATAAATTATGATTGAAATTTCACTTTGCTTCAAGTTTTTTTCATTTGAAGCAACCATACTGTGGGGTGGAGTAGCAGTAGCGTATTATGCGTATTATAAATATTGTTTTCCTCCATTTTCAATATGCTCCCTCTTATGAACGCAATAAAGAAAAGTTTAGCGTACAATGACCAAGTTGAAATACTGGTTCCCATAACTCTCGAGGATGCAGTATAAGGTCATCTGAGCTATAACTCAGTAGCCCAACTTACGACGATACTGAATACAAAATGAAGACAGGGCAGTGAAAGTACCCTGTTCCACGCTGCAGGGGTTCCCCTCCTCATGGAACATGAATTTTCAAAAGGTTTAGCGCAAGGCAATTATAGGTTCTACGCCGAATAGAAATGTTCCTATCGGGACGTGAACTATTGTTCTTGTCTGTTCCTGTGACGTGGAAAATTGTTTGAAGAACGGTACTCTGAAAACGAAAATAATTTCTATGATATTCACACTATGAAGCTGTAATTTGGCATGTAGCCTCCTTAGGACTTACATCTTAAGCAGTATAGGACCAGGATCAGGCGAGTGGCTCCAAAATCTGATATCTATGCTATTCACACTATGAAGCTGTAATTTCCTTCCATACATTTCAACTAGTTTTAAAACGGCCTATATGACGCTCGACAATTTTTTCGAGTTCCCAAATTAATTATTCAACGTACTCAACCCAAAAATCTACCATCGAGTTACGGAAGCCATCGTGAGCCGAAAGCGGCGAAACCTCTATATAATTATCCAAAAGAAAAGTTTTGTATCCGACCGACCTTATTAACCCTCTACGTTAACTGACTGGGGCTGGATTTTGTCATGCTAAGCGTATGCAAGCCTCTGGAAATAATTATGCAGTCCCTTCACCATTATTATATTTCTTTCCGTAGATAAGAAGCTCATTATATATAACATTTTTCAATATTTATTTTAAAAAAAGAAAAATAAATAAAAAAAAACTCGTTGAAATTATAGGCCCGATATGCGGAGCTCCCGTATTGGAGGATGGGAAAACGACGGACCGTGGAAATTTAAAATATTCCGATTTTATTTTTTGGAATAGATCGAGTTCTGTAGGCTCCGGGCACTTCTCGGTTCCCACCGTTTGAAACTGCCCCAAGGTGCAATATTAATGACACAATTTCGAGTTCCCTTGAAATTCCTTATATGAAAGCTTCGTTTTTTCGATACTTGAGCGATATTACGGTACTTTGTTCATACGAGCTTACTTATATTTGGTTCACTTTAAGGCGGTGCCAGACAAGGCAGAGTAAGGATAAGAGGTTGATGGCCTCGAGAGTAGTATATGTTTTTTCTACCCACAATATCTATGGATACAGCTTACAAGCTGTATGATAATCTTTGTCTGGTGTCCGTTTTGGAAATGATTGGTGGGTTCTGTAGAGTCATTAAGCAAAGAGTGAGTGAACTTTTGGTCTTTTCAAGTTTTTAGTTACTCTGTAGAGAGAATATCTGTAGAGATCCTCCGATTACGAGATTCATAATGAAAGTTGGATTTACACTTTTGGTTCTTGTTCATGCACGGTGTCCACAAATGTTGTATTTTGTGTTCCCCGCACAAAAATCCACGTTAATTTGCAATCACGATGCTTTCATCCGTTTCAGTACGTGCATGACTGTATAAGTGCCAACCTCATTCCAGCGTACATGTACACTTAACTACATACCACCCTTCCAATGTTGGATTTGTTCATAGAGTAGCATAACAGTTAGGTATCTTTAAAAGATCGTGAACTACTCTGTTTCCATCAAGAGAAAGTGGATAGTGATTCCATATCCAAATTCAGACTCATGCCCACGATTTTGAAAGGTTAAATATTAATTAGGACTGATCTGATCTTGGTGATTACACGACTAGTTAATTGGAAACGGGGGTAACTGCACAATCCATTGAACACGATACAAGCGCAGCTTGTATTTTCAGTAAAAGTTAACGGTCGCCCTGATTAAAATCTTTCAAAACTCAGCTTCCGAACGAACGGATTCCGTTGATTAATCTCTTCATACAGAAGATTATGGGGACGTCCTTAAAAAAACCGATTATCATCCTTTTAGATTCAATTGGCCGGCTTGGGGCATAAATCAGGCGTTTAATTGATATCCTTGAGGGTCCGGACCTCGGATGGTTTTACTGCCTGGTAAACATGCAGATACGCTCAAACGATAAAGGGGAAGAAACTCTTATGAGCCTGAATGAACCCCGAGCGGGTTCGAGTTGTACGTTATATTGCGGATAGCGGGTTAAGTATGAATCATCAGGTTGGCCGGATAACCGGGTGTAAGATTAGAGGTTACGTATTCGTAAACTTTAAAATAAATACTTGATGAGAAAGATGAAGTTTGGAGTTTACATCATCTGTTTATTCATCTGCTGATGTCTATAAGGACTGACACTTGGAGCTGCAAGAATCTAAATATGAGATCTTCATATTCAAGTTACAGATTGTCCTCGTAATTTCACTTGAAATTTAATAATAAATTCCTACAGAAAACAGGATAAATAATTATATTATACATAAATTTCCTGTTGACCTTCCATACTAGTTAAGGTTACTAGATTTGAGGAATGAAAACAAGTATTTAAGATCCCAGGAATGAGTACAAGTATTTGAGATGCCAGGAAGCTTTTATTCTCTTATAAAGGTTTGGCTGAAGAAAGTTCTATGGGAGTTAGTTGACGGGACAGGTGGTTGATTAAAAGTATATTTAATTAGCTCTCCGTTTAAGTCTTGAGAACCAGTTGACTTGGAGGTCCCAGGAGGTGTTCCCTGCTCCTTTCAGTTCCAAGGATTCCCTATTCCCGACGGTACAGCAGTGACATTTTTAACCAAGTCTTTGTAGTAGGAACACTCCTCGGCTTTCTTGTAATTCTACAGGTTTCTCAAGACTCAAGATTCATTGTATCTGCGATGACCAGACTTCATCCTTCAACTTTCAGGTTTGCAGGTGACGAACTGCAAATCCTGCCTGAATCCTTACGAGCAGCAGACCTACTCGTGATAGTACGATTGGAAATCGTATCGCTATAATTACTTGTATATTATACAAGTAATTATAGCGATACGATTTCCAAAGATCAAAAGAGCCCAAACTCAGCAATATAGAGCTCTTCATCAAATAACTAATGCTCCACACTACTTGAAAAATTCAGTTATCCATAGAGCTCTGGATGTCCAACTAGTGGACGGGGTCATAAAAGCAACGATAAATCGCATACACGCAACCATCATTTCCCACCAATCTACAGCTTTTGGAAACCTCCTCAACTCATGGGACAGGCGGTTCCACCCCTGACGTCTCAAAAGAAAGAGAACGGTCGACCTGCAGGACAGAAACGAATAGATCTGATTACCATCCAATCAACTCCTAACTGTGATAACTAATAAACTAATATATTTTACAAACTATTTGAATAACCAAACAATCTAACTTATTATATGTTACTATTATACAGTATTTGCATTGAGAGCGCCTGTTAAAGGACAGCCAATCTCACTCAAGTTCCATTGTACTACGATTATACTATAAAAGAACAATTAAATAAAATGTTTTGTATACAAAACAAAAAGTATTGTATACAAAAGTTGCCAAATAAAATTTAAAAAAATCGTTTCTTCGAAGGGGAAGCAAATTTGGTTTTTGGATCTATTTATTGTATATTTTCTGATGGTTCTGGTTCTCTAGTGCAGCGCTGCAGTCTTGAACCAAGTCTGTTATACTACCGCCCTCTTGTTATACTACAGGTTCCTCAAGATAAGATCCAACCAGAATCCATCACGGATGTAATGGAAATATGTTCTCAAATACAACGCAGACTTTGCTGAATATGGAAATGCAGTATACTCCCGAAACTGTTCATTGGAATCAAGCATTACTTAGTAGAAACGAAGTTCCATAAAACACATTCGAGGATTTTCATACCAAATGAAATTAGTTTGGTTTTGCCTTTGGGCTTGGCTTCCTCCTTGGCACTTCTTCACAGATAAACCACGGATTTCTAGTATTGTTTAGCTCTTGATACACAAACCGATGATCAGATGGATTCAACCGAGTTGTGGAGGAAGATCTTCTCAGTTCAGATAGAATCGAAGTTTTTTTCAACGATTTTACCTATGCAGATCCATCAGGGAGATTTTGGTGCATTTCATATGTGGCTCAGACAAGATTCTTCGTACCGCCTCCAGTACTCGCTGTAGTGGTGGAACCATACTCGTGTACAGAACCTCATCTCAATCACATTTCTCCCACTACGGCCCGACCTCAGTACTCAAATCCACGAGATAAAACAGTTCGAACCTTTCCAGTTCTACCTGGTTGAACGACGGTTTTCAACAACTTCCTGGTCCTGGGTACATCGATCTTGTCTGCAACCCGATAATGCGCAATCCTTTGGCAAGACCCATGTTAAGTGGTTGCGGCCCGTTTGTGGCCCAAGTGCTCTTGCCGGGCTCCATAGCCCGGAAAAGGCTTTTAAAGCCGCTCAGCCCTGAATGTCACCCACGGTTAAGTCTTCCTCCAGACCACCTATGTCTACTCTATGGGCAGAACAGAAAAAAAAAAAAAACGCTCTAGTTCTAATTGACCGTTGTAGCAGGTGAGTGCTTCCGCTCTCTACGACGCTAATTTCCCCTACTTCTTCTTCCCCTACATCCCCTCCCACGTTCACGAAGGGGTTTCGAGTTTCGCTTCGCACCGCTGAAATAAAAATTGTTACATGAGGGTGTTTTAATTGATTTGATAAAAGGTCCGCCCGAAGTGGCGCGCTTCTGAGTGAAGAGTTGTGTTCGAGACCGGAGCTTAATAGTTTTTTCAGAAGAGAAAATCTCTCCCTGACAACGCCGTTTTCACCTGGTGGGAAAACAATGGACGCATTTTCAGGATGCAGAAGTGCTGCAACCTGCCGTACACGATTAATTACACCGCCCGTGCATTCGAGATACGTAATATATTGTATCGGCGGTTTTTTTCCTTTTGTCCAGCTTGAAAATCGGGCAATAGGAGGGGGCTTTTAATCACTTCGTTGATACAATGCTCTTTAGGGCGATACAATATAATAGGGCGATGTCGAAGGGCGCGGGTTAATGAAAAGAGTTTCGTTTTGAACATTCCACCAAACCATATTGGAATCAATCGATTCTGGAAATAATTATGTGAAGTTTGATTGACAGCTACGATATAATGATCGAAATCGGCTGACATATCGACTTGTTATTCAATACCCGGAATTGACGTTTTGACTCTAAGCTGTTCCTACTGGTCTTGTACGAGTCCCTCGTACAAGTCCCAAAGAAAGTTGAAAGATGACCGTTACAAGTCATCAACAAATAATTGGCTTTCATCACTTACAAAAAGGGCACCCCGACAAGTGCGTGTAAAAGTCGAATAATGTTGAACAAAAAATTGCTCCTTGAATAAAAACGAAGAAATGGCGACTCGCCAAGCGTTGAGCGTTGATCGTTGTTCAGTATTGGCGAACCAACCAATCAGAAGACAGTATCAAAATTTTCACAGTTGTAGTGAATTTTCGAAGGAAATGTAGCTATTGTTCTCGGTCCAAAGTTTTTTAAATTCGAATTTCCGGCCAAAATCCGATTCAGACCATCCTAAATTCACTGCCAAAGACACAAAAAATCGCATGTATAATATACATGTAGCATTATGTATAATATATGACATATATTATACATAATGCTACATGTATATTATACATTGTATAATATACTGCTATATATTATATAGCAGTGAATTCAAGATGGTCTGAATTTCTCAACATTTTTCGGAAATTGAAGGTTTAAAAATTTTGGATTGAAAACAATAGCTTCCTTATTTTCGAAAAAAGTAAATATATAACTCTTGATAGAATTAAGATAAATAGTTCAAACTTGCACAAAAAATCTGTCTTGGGAATCGAAAGGCTAAGTTCGTAGATGGGCAGAATCGGGCCACTACAAGGGGGGGTTAGGGGAGTTTTAAGTGGGGGTTTTAGGGGAGTTTTAAGTCTGACAAGTTACACACCATTGGAAGATTTGTTAACGCTAAACAAGATGGTGAACTCAGAATTGCGTTATCTCATTCCGTCCTCAAATTGGAGCACTTTGAAGATGAAGCAACGTGGTGGTTACTTGAAATGTTCTTCACTGTTCATCTGCTCTAATCTGATAACGGAATGACATTTCGCAATTCTACATAGAAATTTTACATAGAAATTTTACATAAAACCAAAAATTTTCTCTTGTAGCCATGCTGCATGACTGTGGATTTTTCAAAATACCATTTTTGTTCTCATAACAGCCCATGTCAAAAGTCAAAAGCCCTCTCGTGGTGTTATTTCTGTTATACCTTGTGACGTATATACATCCTTACAAAGGCGATCCACCGATTCATTTGAACAAGGACGGTAATGCAGTCCTTCTTAGGACTGTGGCCCTGAGAGGGTACCGCCCAGCATGTTTCCTCCTTCGTTGCGTTCTTGGTCATCTCCTTCTTCGAACACGTTCAATTGAAATAGGCGTCCAAATAATTTAGATGCCGCTCTTTAGTTCGGTGATATCCGATCGTTTCGTCGTGTTTGGATGTGGAAGTGAAAAGTCGTAAAGCTGCTGCTGAAGGTGACTATCATCCATTCGAATCGTAGGAAGTGGTGGAGGGAAGGATCAATTGTAGGGGTAGCATAACGATTAAAATGGTATGAGTAGGTTTTTTTCACGCATGAGCGAAGAAATACTACGGACTCTGATGATTAATTAACGTTCGTCCTCAAATTTATAGATGAGCTGGGTTTAGATTAATAGGTGGCATATTAATTTGGTCGTTATTTAAAGAGGTAATGTCTGCCCTTGCGCAAAAAATTTCACTCTTTCATATCTCAATATACTAATAGGTTTCATTACTTCTCCAGCGATCAATCATCGTGAAACAAGAAGTAAGAATATCCTCGACCAACTTTATTAACACGATTTTACGTAAGGATTTCTAATGATTTGTAACATTTGCCTATCTGAGAGTGACTCACAGATATATAAACTCCGCAACATTAACCGGAGCGACAAGGTTTTCAAGTTATAAAATGAAATATTTCCCGCAAGCGGCACGAAATCCGTTGATTCGACGACTGTCGCGATATTTTCATCGGCCCCACCAATAAAATACTGAGGAAGGGCTCGACGGTGAATACAAAATGCGGGTGTACATGACTCCAATTTAATTAAACACCTTCGAAGGATAATACGGGCCGGGGTATGAGGGCTTCAGGTGTCACAGCTTCTGAAACTTGTAACAACCCCCACGTGGGGGAGCAGATGCAAAGAACCGCTAACTGAAGGAGCGGTGAGGGCAGCGGCGACAGTTTACTTTCAGGGGGATTAAAATAGAAAAGAAAATGGAATGATCAGTGAAGAGAAGTGAGATTCATTTGAATTTTCCAGGGGTGAATTGAGGACATACAGAAAATACGCTGAAATTTTATATTGATTTATTTGCTCTATTTAGCACTATGAACTCATGAAAACCCCCGTGAAGTGGTACCTAGTTAGTAACAACTTACTTCCTAAAAAAAAAACATGCAATAATGTTGTAAATACAGAAATAAGATGTGGAATAAATACGAAAGGTGGCACAATGATGGCCTAATCTTATGCAGTCATGTTGTAGATTGATATTTCATATCAGCCTTTGATATTATTCAATCTGTCAGATACATCATATCCTACCCAAAACCTCATTTTCGGCCAAAACTTAATATACGAGTTTTTATAATAATTATAACAATTATTGTTGATAATTGTTTTGGTAATTAATCTTTTGCGTCTTCATGAAATATAATAAGGTGAAAACACACAACGTTGTAGCGTTGATTCACGATTGAATCATCACACGCATCCGACCTGCTACAACGTTCACAATAATCGTGGGTTTCCTGAATTAATTTGGGAACACGGGTGAGAAAAGGAACTCGTAACTGTACTCTAGTTACAAATCAACCAATAGTTTAGTTCACAATAATCAATCCTGGATGATCAGTAATGAGACGGAAAAGTCGACGTTTTAGATCAATAACAGGCAGTTTTCAACATTTAGATGAAATTAAAACAAAGATCATTATTGGTATTGGTGGTCGACTTCGGAAAAGTATGACATAATCCGTAGGTATATTTAGAGTGTAAAGTATTGGTTCAAATTGGAAGAACATGGAAATTTTTACTTCAAGTAAGTAACAAGGGTCCTGAGCCACAGCTGGATAACTATTGTGGAAATATTCCCCTCCATCAACCTTTAAATTTGTCTAAGAGTTGGGACAACAATGTTTCCGTAAAGTAGACGGCAATTCGTATGCATGTTATTGACACATTGGTAAATAAATGAGAAATGAATAGAGAACTCTGAAATGTCGGTTTTACGAGGCCAAGCGTTGGGAATGCGGTGTAAAAAGGACCTTTTAAAACAGTTCAGATAGCCCAACATTAGAATAAGTGGTACAAAAAAATTTGATTACGATCAACCTGTTTAGCTTGTCTTGAAGATTTGAGAGAAAATGGTTGAAACGGCGGGGAATTCGTATATTAAGAGCGTTTCAGGCGCCACTTCCGGCTATGCCCTCAATTCATTTGTTCAAGAACGAGAAAAACAAAAGAGATTGTAGAGCGCTATCTGTCTCCTGAATCGGAGTTCCGAGAGCAAACGACCGAAAATTATATGGAGTAACGATAGTATGATCGAATACAGGTACAGGTACTTAATTTCATAAATCAGGAAAATAAAAAAAACCTCGTTTCGCCAGAGGATCGCACGAAATAATTGGTACCCGATCTTTTCCCATAAGAATTGTTTGCCAGAATCTCATTTCCATTTCCGAGGATATCGATGTCTTTACAAGACAAAAGGCTATCGGCGTACTAATCTTCGTATTTTTGGTTTTGGTTTTTTTCATTTAACCCGAAAACGGCCGGTGAAAATTGAAAGGGGATAATTAAGTGATAGGATAACGTCAGAGAACAATACTAACATGTGGTAGTGAGCGGGATGTGGAGGGAGGGGTATGGGACCGTGACTTCATTTCTTGATATTATCCTGTTGGAGATGCAATTAGAGAGAATTCTCGCTAAGAACAAGGTATTTCAAGGTTTTGATTGATTTCCGTCCACGGTAATTTCTTGTTTCAGAAAAATAAAATGTTGTATTCAAAATCCTTAAGAAGATTTAAAAAAAACATACCTACGTAAATAAACAATTAAATATCTTTCATACTAACAGGGTGCAGAATTGCTCACAACATGCTGACTATTTGTTTTGACATTGCTCTGCTATTTCAACTCCTAAGTGATCTAATTGAAGAATTATACCACAAACACCCAAACAGTTGAGTTTTCGAGTGATTCTACAGGTATTGGCCCAACGGTGTATTTACGTGTATTTCTACAGAAACAGAATTTTTCGTTTTATTTATTTAATTCATTATTTATTTTTATTTTTTCAAATGATAATAGATGGAGAGGGATTTTGTTCAAGGTTTAAGAAAACTTTATTGACACTTACATGTAATCAAATCAAATCAAAGCGTCAAATATAGAACACTAACCGCACTATATTTTGTCCCCTCGCACGAGCACCAATTTACTGTGTTTTGATGGAATTTGTTTTTTCGGCGACACGCCAAGCCCTCGGGAAAAGTTCGAAGTGGGTCGACAAACTGAGGAATGAGCGTAAATCATTCGAAATGAGTTAACTCAACTGAGTCCGCACGAAACGCCGGATTATTATTAATATTAGAATAAGTCCCCTTTCGTTCATCAGGGTTGTTTGGGGGGGGGGGGGGCCTTTAAATAACGGTTATTTTATTTTTATTTATTCGATCACGAATCGGTCCCGTTGATCGATCAATCATAACGAACGATGATTAAGCGTTGCATCAAACTAAGCTCTCTCTCATATTTATTATACGGGAGGGTGATCTGAGACTTCTGCTGGAATCCACTCATTTGGATGCATAACTTCGAAATCTCGTAGGTACTACTTGATAAATCATATTCATAAAAATCATATTGCAATACCTCTGTTGAATTACCTTCACGTCTTAAAGCCGAAAAAACGACATTAAATGAAGTATCCGCTCGATTTGGTGTAAATTTAAAACATATCTGAAATGGTTCTGTGATCACATCTTCCACTAAAGAAGAACCGCTAGCCATGAATCCTGACAACAGTGGTTAAACAATTTTCCCTATAATTCATAATTTGCCAGATAAAAATATCAAAATGGGATTCACTTTCAAAGGTACACAACCCCTCCCATAACCAAGATGCTGGATTTTCAAAATCATTGATGATTTGTGATTAATCAGCCCAATTGGCTGTTATCGGGGGTCGTTGACTGGAATCACAGCAAGTGTGGGACTTGCTCTGTGCTCATATTGACTCGGGCTTATGTCCAGCGCCGCCTACTGGAGTCATCGCAGTTATAGGATCTTACATGCAGTAATAGGATTCGGATTTGCCCTATCAGACGGCTGTTCGATTAATCGACTCCTCATCGTGGTAAACCCTAGAAATCATCATGCCAAAATGCAGCACAATAATACATTAACAAGACGGGCTAAGCCTGTCGTTTGTTAAAAATTACCGACCATTCACTAACATCCATACGAGATAACTCCAACACAACCCAAGTGGTGCATTTCACTGTGAGTGAGCGAAGTTTCTATCTTTATTTCTATAGACGACCCCCCTCGGAATCGCCGCCGGATCGGTGGGATCTCACAGATAAGAAAGGTGTTTTCCGTGGGCGTTTCTAAAATCGTGAGGCCTAACCGAAGGAAAAGTCTGTTGTCTAATCGTGACCACTGCCTCCTTTTTACAGGCTATAACGCAAGAGATGGGCAGCCTTGGAGCAGATTTGCTCTGTACTCGCCATGACCATCCCACGATCTTTTCCAACTGCCAGTAAAACTACTGAAGACCGAAGCAAGTGTCTCATTGTCCCCCATTCAGGTGCTTCGGTCAGGTTCCGAACAGCCTGATAAAACCAAGATTGTAAAGTTACTGGGAGGTTTGAATATCCCTAACAGGTATTCTTCGGCTGATTTTGGAATAATCACACTGAAGATGTGATCATCAGCATTTATTCTCAGCTGATCATAACTTTTACCGTAATTATGCTTAATGGATCATCCGCCGTATTGCAAATCTTTGACATCACAAAATCAATACACGACCTTCCATGAACTCGTATTAGTGAGATATAAGAGTCTGCACAGTTCTTCGATCTTCTCAAATATCCTTGATTCACTGGAGATTGACCAAAACCAAACGGCTGTGGAATTGTGTACAAAACAAATAAGAATTTGAGTATTACATTTATTTGGTTGTAAGCCCACAAGTGCGACGACAATACTTTCTACTATTTTGAGCCTATAATCAGTTTGTAGCATCAAGCGCGGATATTGCAGTGAATTTGGACAATTTCTGAGATCAGGGTCAACCGAGTTATTCAGCAGTGCGAGTGATTCAATATGAAACAAATAAATAATTTACCATTGAACCTTCGGGGAAGCACAGGCTTGTGTATTAATAGACAGAATAAATGTGGATTAAGCTACGTAAACAACTACAGGACTCCGAGTTTGTAAAACCCTTCGCTCTCAAATGAAAGTGGCTTTGAGAAGTTCTACAAGCCGACGACTTTAATCCAATTCCGCATTTCACGAGATCAAAAGGTCTTATTCGGAATTATTTCGTGTTCCCAAATATTGGCTCAGTTCAAGTACCGCACCACTCCCCTGGATGAGCCTAAAGCGGAACAAGACTTCCTCGTCTCGAGAGTTTGGATGATATTTAAAGCAAAGAGGATTCTAATTAGACCAACTCTGATTATCTTCAGGAGAGCTCTACAGGTTAATCCCACGGCTTGTCAAAGGAAGAACAGGGACTTGCCGCCCCCCGCCGTCCTGAAGGCCCTTTTGTAATTTGCTCCGTTGTTTTCCTAAGGAGATTGTCCTCAGCAGTGTTGACTTTGCCTTCAGCCTTCCTTGTTCGCCATCGAGGATTACAAGGATCACAAGAGCCTGTACCGCCCCTTTCTTCCTCCAACTAAGCAGTTTCATCTTCCTCCAATATCCTCTACTCCTCTACAGTAACAGTCTTCTAACGCTAACTAATTAATATGCAAATTTGGATTCGCAAGGTGTTCGATCCTCAAGGGATGAGAAGCACGAATAATTATTTTGGAATTTCTGTCAACAACGTGCAAAATGTATGAATAGCAAAAACACCACTTAAATCCAAGAAAAAATATGTCTGGCGCCTTCTGGGAGTGCTTTATCCTATCAAAAATGTTCAAAATTTGAAAATACAAAATTGTGTTCTAAACAGAAGGGTGAAGGGTGTTCTATACAGGAAATAATAGACCGCTGTAAAGAATGGCCTGTACTTGAATATTGCATTCAGAAATTGGAAGTTCGTTTGACATGATTGCACTCGTGCATGGTTGCACTTACAAAATGTGTGCACAGGTAGTCATAGGAATAAAAAAAAACGAATTGCACTGTGTACGTGAACAGCAATCAAAGTCGTGCATTGACATTGCACAATAATTTCGTCCTCGTTTTACCTCCTTCAGCCTTTGGAAACACGAAGAATTTCAAATCCTTCGAACAATTAACCCTCCGTGCGGCGCGTGCTTCCTGACTTATCCTCCACTCGCCCCAATGCCCTCCTCAACGGTAATTAATTAACCCGAAATTGCTCCAAAGTCCCGCCAAAAGCGATAGGACGCATCCCCTATCGAGGGCCTCTCCGGCCTGGCGTCATCCGAAGACTCAGGCACGAGATAAAGGATCAGATGCACGCGAAGGGACGCCGAGTTCTACCACCAATTAGGTAATTTAAGATGCGATTAGGTATCTATACTCCTTTTTTCCCGTTCCCGAGGTCTTTTCACGTGGATTATCCCAGAGTCTGGTTGCATAATGAATAATCTCGTGACACACGATCCGCCGATTCATGAACCATTTTTCAGATTTAACGGCACAGTTTTGAAGGCAAAGCGTTTTGTGGTGTCAAATGCTATGCAGATTGACCAAAATGCACTAAGAAAACTTACTAAGTAACCATCCGAACACCATCAAAACACCATACGTCATCCAGAAAGTAAGTTTACAAGGGGTGATCTCCTGTGACGAGGGGGATTTTGTGCACCTAGTAGGGTCATAACAGTCAGTTTGCATCGTTGTGCTTTTTTGTCAATTTTGTTCAGTCACAGTGAATTTTTCAAATAGAGAAGTCGTCTGTGTGAGATCCGAGCCGTCTTCCGTTTTTTGGCTTTACTGAATGCTACGATGAGTCGACAAGCAGTCACGACGTGGGTTAAGCAGTTTAGAGAAGACCGTACTGACACCCATGATGAGCTAAGGAGTGGGAGACCATCAGTAATATCTGACGAACTTCTCCAATTCGGTCCAGTCGAGCAAGAAGTGCGACTGGACCGTCGTGTGAAGCTTGATGACCTCATGGAAAAATTTCGTGGCATTTCTCGAAGTCTCCTGGGGAATATTGTATCGGAAAAACTACGAGAAGTACAGTTACAAGAAGATGCGAGATGGGTGCCCAGAATGTTCACAGAGGAACACCGGCAAAAGCGCGTCATTTCCGCGCGCAAATTATTGGATCTTTTCGCTCAGGAAGGAGAAGCATTTGTGGATTCTATTGAGACGAAAAATGAGACACAGGTGTGTCACTACACCCCAGATTCCAAAAAACAGGTGGCTGTTCAGAAGTGGTTAAAAGGGGTCTATGACACTGGCATAATAAACTGGTGCCAGGGCTACGTGAATCTCTCGAACTCAACGGGAAATAGGTAGAAAAATAGTTTAGTACATTTGTGAAGTATTCTGCAAATTTCATTGAAATACAAGCAGTTTTCGATTTTAAAAAATGTAGTAAACTCACTTTCTGGATGACCCTTGTATTTTCAAGTGAAACCCCAACAAAATCCCTACCGGTATTCATACGTCATCAAGGTAAAACCAAGATGAAGTTCACACAAGAATTGCTTAGACGCGACTTAATTTCAATTTTTTTAAATTTCAAAAAGGACCGACATCAGCAATGAAAAACTTGGCAGATGTACTTGAAAATATCGAAATAATTAATATCGAAATAATTATATTGTAATTATGTAATTTCTAGAAGAATTTCCATGTTATTGCGGTAATAACAAGGCTTTACTCGACCCCCCTTCGCTTAATAAGGCTCCTCCCCTTTTACCATCTTTTCACCTCAACACCCAATCAAAATTGACCTCCTTTCACCTCAACACCCAATCAAAATTGACCTCCTTTCAGTTTTATACTATATAAGGGCACTTTAAGTTAGTTTTCGTTACTTTCGACGTCTAACGTACATATTAAGTGCTTTAGTTGACCACGTTTCAATAAATTTCGAAATTTATAAATGAGTTTCCGCTACTTCTTTGCGATTGATTATGTCGTTCAACAGGACTAAATTTGACTAAAAAAGTGAAACTGCTTCGTATTTGTGTAGAGCTACATCAAATGTAGATGCCACTTCACAGGGAGCCTCGAATTTGACTTTCCTGTAGATTGTGGAAGAAATGTACTTGATAATTTTGAAATAAGTAACAATCACAGGTGAGGTACATCTTCTTACTTACAGGTGAGGTACTTTTACTAAGAATTGTTGTAATACCTAGTAGAATTTCCACGTTATTCCGTTAATTATAATAAGGCTTTACTCGACCCCCTTCGCTTAATAAGGCTCCTCCCCTTTTACCCTCCTTTCACCTCAACAGCCAATCTAAATTGACCTCCTTTCACTATTGCACTATATTAGGACACTTTCGGTAAGTTTCGTTAAGGCGACGTCTAACGTGCATATTAGGCACTTTAGGTGGCCACGTTTCAATAAATTTCGAAATTTATAAATGAGTTTCCGAAACTGCTTTGTATAGCTGCATCATATGTAGATGCGACTTCATTGGGGTCGAATTTGACTTTCGCGTGTATTCTGGAAGAATCCTATTGATTTCTAGATGCGGTTCTTTAGGAAAATCCTTGTTTAAGCGTTTGTGGAGAGTCGTAGCTAAATCGTGATTGCTCGTATGAATATGTGACGGTCGGATTGAATACTAAAGACTCGCAGTCGAAACAAAAACGAGACGCGGAATTTTCACACGATGGTGGTCTCAGCCGTAGCATATCACCGCCCTGTTCTTGAGGGACGTGAGGTGTGGAAGGAGCGAGCAATAAGAAAATCGGACAACGACGTCCGAGTCGAGAGGCCGAAAAAAAATTGGGTCCGTTCGAGATGGTTATATAGGACGGATGGTCCAGTTGATGCCGGGGGGTCGTAGTTTTTCCTGTCATTACAATCTCGTCAGCCATCTGTGCTCTCGGGACATCCCTCGCGCAAGCGGTCACTTCGTTTAACCGCTAGGACATGACTGAAGTTATCAATCAGGTTCGAAAGGTTTTGGGTTACGATGCCCTTCTGTTCGCCATAAGAACTGAATTAGTTACCAACATAAATTGCAACAACGGGGAAGAAAGAAAAAAAATCTTCATTTATTTTCCTGTCTTCATTCAAAGTCACATGACGTGGATTTTATAGAGGCATTTGTATTCAATGATGAAGCGCAAGATGCATTCACTCATGGATAGATATGCATGACCATGAAACCTATTTGGATGTATCAATGGCGTATCTTTACGGTTTTCATCTAAAACCCCATCACATCTAAACTACACTCAAAAATGGCCTAAACTCACTAATTTGGCCGATTTCGATGGATTTTCAACCATGTTACATACACCCAACAGATAATCTAGTATTTTTATAATTACCCGCTCAAATCGCCTCCTAAACTGACCAAAATTCACAGATTTTCGGATCTATTCAGTTATTGCAGAGTGCCATATAAGGGAACTTACCCCTACCGTACTTGACGAGCCCTGAAATATATATATTGGACCTGCCCAGGTCGTCAAAAATGAATTGAGTCATCCAAGTGTGCGGACCCGAAACTCTGTAACGACCTAATAGCAGGTTTCAAAAGACATCGTCAAAGAGGATGAACAAAAACCACAGGTTCACTTCCTTCCTTTTAGTTTCCAATAGATAACGTCAACCTTCTGGACCCGTTGTTTTTCCTGTTGATTGTTTTCACTAAGTGAAAAAGGTAATTTGTGGAGCGGGTCTGAGGGATTCGGGAGACGCCCTTTTTTCGCTACAGGTGACGCCTCTCAGACGCCTTCTCGTATGAATGAGACGAATCATAAGGGTACCTGGTGGTGGAAACTACTTCACCGCTTCGTCGTGTCCCCCCAAAAAAGACTTTTTCGGAGAAGTTATTTATGAATGAAATCGAAACCCAGGTCGCCAACATGAATGGGGCAGAGATGAGAAGGAGGAGAATAAGAGTAAAAAAATAAGTACAAATAAATAAATAACGAAGTAGTCCTCGATTTGAGAGGTACAAAGTACATAAACTAAAACGGTTAATGGTGATGTATAATGAAGCTTCATTTCTCTCCAGGAATCGTGAGACTCCCTAATTTATACTGGAGCCTCCCTGCTGCTGCCAGGGGAGAAATATTTTATTGTTTCGTTCATTTATTTAATATTTATACATCCCGTCCTCGGTTATCGTTACCGATTGAATCTTTCTCGTCTACTATTCACAACCTTGGCTGGTGGTTTTATGTGGATTCGGTAATTTTTCGCGTTTTTGTTGTTGTAGGGACCAAATGATTCAATAACTCCATGCAACTTATAACCTACGACGAACAAGGGTCCTCAATTCCAAAAGTTCAGTGTCAAATAAACATTTACCTCATGTCTCGATTTATCGTACTTTTCAACATTTGACTTTTCGAAACTTAACCCAGCATCACTATAACACATTTTCCTCAATATTTGACTCAGGCAACGTTAGAATTTGAATGGTTCTATAACTGTTCTGTAACAGTTTTGGAAATTTTATCACTTACTGAACTAAAGACAGCAGCATTCCTTATTATTGCAAGTACATTTTGTCCGTTTCATTTTGGATGGATACTCCATTAATATTATTATAATAATGACATTTAAATTCTCCTACAGTTCATTTCTTGTTACAAAATAGGAAAAGGAAATGGAATACTTGGTTCAAAAATAATAATGCAATGAAATTATTATATATTCCTCGGAGTACGAGCCATTAGCTATAGCTCTTCATCTATTAACATGTTTACCTACAAGGACCAATTCTCCCTCAACTTGCGGTTCCTGATCCTCATGATCAATCTGTGTATGCATCCTTTGCCAAATGAAATAGGGAAAACTCTCCTCAAGTAAGAGGAAAATGTGACGATAACATAACTTAAGAGCTTATGAAGTCCACTTGTGTCAAAATCAAATTAGTTCAGTTTTTCAACCAAACTGATTTGCGTGGGTTTTGAAATCAGCATTTTTCCCTATAGTTCTCGGTTCAAAATTGTTAAAAGTCGAATTTCCAAAAAAAATTGTATACCAAAATCCGTTTCAGACCATCCTGGAAATTCGAATTTTAAAATTTTGGACCGGGAACAATAGCTTCATTTTCTTCGAAAATTCGCTAAATGGAGAACTGAATATGTATGTAAATATATCATTTAAAATATAATTATGTATGTGTCATTTCAGTCGATAACTCCCGATAAAATTAAGATAAAAAGTTCAAATTTGCACAGAAAGTCTGTCTTGGCAATTGAAAGGTTAAGTTCGTAGATGTGTCCACTCTAAGGGGAGTTTTGGGGATTTTCCGGGGGGGGGGGGGGGGTTACCTATAAATTCCAAAAATGAAACAGTCTGACAAGTGACTCCTCATTATAAGGCCTGTTTACTCTGAACTCGATGGTGAAATCAGAGCACTTTGAAGATGAAGAAACGTGGGGGTTGAGATTTTCTTCACGGTTCATCTGATCTAATCTGATAACGGTATAAGATACCACTTCTGGCTTCACCTTCTTGATCAGCATTGAAAAACCTATAAACTGAGACATTTTACAGAAAACTTGTTTTTTCTTCGTAAATTTGCTCTTATAGCTATACTGCAGGACTGTGGATTGATCATAATATGTAAATATTCATAACAATAAATAATATTATTATTGTTGTCAACGTATGTATACATAATATGTATACATATTATATTATATGTGTATGTATTATATAATATGTATACATATATATTATACAACAATAATATAATAACACAATCAACACGATGTCGTTATAAATACATAGACTGAGTTGTAATTTCGGCTGTAGTGTCCTGCCTGTGTAGGTACTATGTTGTAGATAATATCTACATTAATCATAATTAATCATGATTAATCATAATTAATCATGATTAATCATAATTAATCATATTATGATTAATTTGTAAAATGTTGTAGGTTTGCTTTGTGTCCAAAAGATGTTCATGCAACGCTCGGGTTATCTGTTACAATCCTCTATCCGGAATCAAACTAATGACTGCCAAATACCACTAGGTTAGTTGTTAGGCACGGTTTATCTCGTTTTGCCTATACCGCCTAAATTACTACTTCAAATGGTACTTATACCGAATATGTGTCATTCCAAATGGTGTACCGAGAATTCGAAAACTTTCTGTCGTTTCCCGAGGAATCCGCACAACGTTGGGCTCTCGGGCGGCGGAGAAAATGAGTCTAGACTCGAGGCAATTACAGTCACCTCAGAGCTTATTGTCGAGTGGCCCCCTAATTGGGGGGCTTACGCCCCTCGCTGCTCCCACGGCTTTTTACACTTTATTAATCTAGTTAAGGGCTCTCATATCGCACCCTGTTTTCTCCCCCATTAGGCTCACAGATAAGATTAGAGTTGGAACGCAAATATACATTCGTAATGGATAGGCGCCTCCTCGGTTCCGCTCGAGCAATGCGGATTATCACCTGTGGTCAAACAAGCCCCGTTGACGCGCAATAATATCAGACATTATTACGCCTACCATTTCCCTTTTACAACCGCATTTGTTAGAAAATATATCTGACAACAGTCTAAATACAACGAGTCCACAATCCTGCCTTTGAAATAGTGAAGTAGACTTTGCCACATTTCCACTTCTTGAAGAACTTAAAGAACTATTTTCTAAACCCTCGGTGAATCCCTTGAATTAATGAAACCCTACACACTAACATTTTCTTCAGGTGCATTTTGGTGTCAAATTGAAGCCCAGTCAAAAGTTTTAGGGTACATCAGCAATTAGTAGTGTATCGGGGTGAGATATTGTTGTTTGCAGACGACTCAGTAATATATTTTTCCTCGGGTTATTGGACTAGTACCGCTCAACTTGCTGAAAGGGGGTTCCAAATACTTCAAACCCTTCTATTCAAGTTACGATGCAGAGTCCTTTCTTTCCTACTGATAACAGCTGCCTTTAAGGAGACCTCCTTTAATCTAAAGGGACCTCCCTTTTACGTTCCTTTCGCGCGTTTCTAATGCAGAGATCTCCCTCAACGCCTGCTGTACCGTAAATCGGTCAGGAATTATAAGGAAGCCTTTTAATTAAAAGTAGCGTTCCTAAACTTATAAGGCTGGTCGCGAGGTACCTTTATACCTTCCTTTTAGCTTCAAGGAGTTGATTTTCGGTCGTGAACATGATAAGATAGGTAGTTTAAAGAGATATTTTCGAATTAATTATTGTGATAGGTATTCGAAATGTCGGTGTCTTATTATTTCCTCGACGAAGAAATGTTAGATTTCTTCGATTTCATGGAAGAGTTTGAACCTTCATTTCCGATGTTTCGGCGCAACTTGCGTGACTTTGAAAATCCGTTGGAGAAGTTCTTTGATAGCGAGTTTCAAAGCAGGTACAGATTTTAAAAAAATACCGTGCATCAGAGGTTCATTGGGCTTCTCGCCACCAGGCTGCCAGGAACGTCGGACAATCGTGGGCTGCCAGTCCCACCGATCCTGCAACTGTGTTTAGCCTTGAGGTTTTTTGCCACTGGCAACTTCCAAGTAAGTACATTCACGTGTATGAAAATCTGTATACCCCTGGAATGATGACTGGATACAGAGCAGTTTTTATGTTTCGCGATATTTTACGTGAGTACCATCAAATATAGACAATACCTATTCGTGGGGATATGAATTTTGCTGAATTTCACCATTGGTTGCATATTTTTGCTGAATCCAAGTTCTGGCGTGTGTAAATAATTACTCAACAAGTTTAGTGTGGATTGAAAAGATGCCACGAGTGCATCATGGAATATCCACGTCAAATCTGCCTCCTGTCGAATAGGCATGGAAGACATTGAAGCTGCATGGAATGTAAATCTGGAATTCCTGTGGTATCTAACGCTCTCAGACCGCATTTCAATCGCGCACAAATACCGCAGAAGAAACGCTGTAACCCAAGGCCCGTTCTGGGAGACACACGTCAACTCCTTAACCGCTCAAAAGGCCACTAATTAAGCGTGAAACTGAAACCCAGGTAGCTGGCGACCAACTGGCGTCAAGCCCCTAAACGTCCACAACGCACCCAGCGGCCCTCGAGTGGAAGGTAATTTGTTCGGATTGTTTGACCATTCATGAAAACCATCTCTCAGGTTTCCAGAGCGGAAAAAAGCGGATTTGCGCAGGGGGATTTGCTGGAACAAATCTGCGAAACTAATTTCGACATTGTGTTGGTGCGCGTTTTCCGGTGTTGAACAGGAGTTGTGAGGCGTTTGTACGAGAGTATTGTACCATTAGACGCCTCAAATTTACCTCTGAATGGGTAGTTTGTCTATTTCAATGTACCATACATCGTTGAAGCTGATTTACTCCCTAGTAAATCCATTGACCGTAGTTACCAAATTACAGCTTCATAGAGTGAATAGCATCGAAATTGCTTTAGGAGCCACTCATCTGATCCTGGGCATATGCTGCTTAAAGGGTAAGTCCTAAGGAGGCTAAACAGCGTCATACCCATGTAAAAGAAAAAAATCACTCATTTTGGTTTGGATGATCAACCTAAATGACAGTGAGAATTTTCAAAAATCGACCCGAGAGTGGTTTCCTTGAGACGACCATCTTTTTTGTGGGGGCCCAGTTTGCAAGGAAGGAAATGCTATTATTATGTACGAAATGAATCTTTGAGGAGGTCATCGAACATCTAAAAAGCCACCCAAACTTCGTTGACATCCGACGTCTTTTGGATTCATAAATCGTCAACATCGGTTCAATTTAACGGGTGGAGGGCTGAAGGAGTTTTTGTCACGGGAGATATCGACGACAAAAAAATAAAAAAACGTCGCCGTAAACGGAAGAAGAAGGAGAAACTGTAGGACATAAATCTCGTATTCCTGAAGCCCTAGTCGAACGGAACATCAATATTCGGAGCGCGAGAAAGTCATAACAAGTAGTGATTTGCCCACAATAGAGGCACGAGTTTGTCTTCACGGTATATACGTTTTTGAGAGGCTGCCACCAAAAAACCTTGTCCTTACAAGTTCGTCTCGTACAAAAAGGAAGGTAAAGAGCCTTCGGTCGCATTAGGGATTCGAGAAGGATCTTTAGCGATATTCGTGGCACATTCGTAGCGTGAGTTGACGTTGACGGTGGCACGGCGGAGCGTGTCTCACGGTTTGGTTGACTCACACGAGGTACGCGTTTCGGTTTCGTCAGTTTTCTATACAAGACACGGATTGTGTTGGAACAGAACCAGGATTAATGTCAAACACCCAAATCAACGATTGATTCAATAAAGGACAGATGCGGCTTTCATACTTGATACTTTTATCGGTTCTATTTAAGTATACCTTCAATTTATAATGAAAAGTCTCCCTTACTAGGGGAAACATATGATCATGGATATGACTGTTAGCTGTTTAATCCCCTCAGTTGATTATTAAGGCGTAAGTCCTAAGGAGGCTACATTCCAAATTTAGTTTGGTCATATGTTTTCCCTAGTAAGGGAGACATTTTATTACAAATTTAAGGTATACCTAAATAGAACCGATAAAAGTATCAAGTATGAAAGTAGAGGACAAAAACACAAAGACATCGTTGAAGACAAATCGTTGTTATTGTTACATGGATTCCTTTTTTTTTTTTTTAATAGTATTTTATTGGCATCGTATATAGATACATTCAGCCCAAGCAAATTAAGATTCAGCTTTTAAGATGGAGAAAGTAAGTTATGCTTCAATTTGGTAAATTATATATAACATAGTGGTCTAAAATAAAATAATTGTCTTTAGTCACACTTTGTGGTTGATGTCCTGCAGGAAGTTGTGAAGTGCTTCGTAAACTGTCCAATTTTCATCCGACAATAATGTGTCTAGGTTGAAGGGAGCTGTGACTTGTGTTGGAATCATCGCCAGCAAACTTATCCTCTTATCCTCGTATGTAGGGCAATTGAGAAATATGTGTTCCATCGACTCCTCTTCATAGTTGCAAGCCTCACATAATATTATGTTGTCATCAATTAAATGAAATTTGTACATGTATGACTTGCATAGAGCGTGCCCAGTTCTTAGTCGTATCATAGATTTTATGAGTGGTTGCGGTTGAAGGGGAACCAACTCTTTTTTGCTGGGTGGGGAAACGTGGAGGTATATCGTTTTCCCGTTGGGTAAGTATTATGGAATTTTTCCCAGTGGCATCTAAGGGCTTGTGCAAAGTTTACGTTTAAATCTGTATGTGGGAAACATGGTGGTGCTATTATCCGTTGTGGTATAAAGGTTGCATCCCTAGCTTTCTCGTCTGCTATGACATTTCCTTGTGCATGTCTGTGTCCTCTAATCCAGATTAGATGCGCGTCTTCCCTTGGTTGTAGATTTCCTTATGCATACTTTTGCATTCCTTATCCTTATGCATACTACTTCCATGCTTATGCTATATCAAAATCCTGATGTATTCGAAAACCGATTTATCAGTAACAATAGGTAATCGATTAATACAAAATAATCGGTAACTATACATCGATTAATCGGGGTAAAATAATCGATTATCCGATTAATCGATAATTGATTTGCATCCCTACGGGACACTCACAAACTACTGGTCCTCGGGGAGCCCTGAAGCCCAACACGATTTCTTGTTGCGTTCCACAAAATTGTCCCTCTTAGCAAAATTATCACTAACGATTATCAATCGACGATTATTCGTTGTACGAAGGATGATCATCGTTACAGTCGTCCCAAGCAACAAGTTCCTTTAGGGTAAAAAATAATTCGATCTTATTGCACACAGTCCTGGAACCCATGCGCAACTCTGGCAACGGCCCGGAGCCCACCCGTTTTTTTAACTGACTTTATCTCACTCTTAAATCAACTCGACTGTCTTCTTGAAACCGTCTAAATCATGCAATAAATAAATGAGAACCACGAAGTACCCCCCTCCCAACGCCGTTCATGATGAACGTCCGTTTCCTACCATTTTAATCTGGGAGCATACATCATTCCCAGAAAGAACGGCCCTCCCCCGACCCGGGGCCCCGCTTTTACACGCGATATTTTGATATTTATGTCGTTTTGTTTATTGTGCTCCCATCCGCCCAGACACGGTAGTAATATCATAATTATGTTTGAACGAACAGAGGAAATCGTGAATACAAAACGAGCAGTGCGAACAGAGCGCATGCGTAATTAACAGAGGGCATTAGTTTGATATATCGGTCTCGCCGAGTTCAATACTTCGTTTTACACCGTGTCAACTTCGATGCGGAGGAATATCGATGAGAAGAAGACAAAAAGAAAGTTCGCAGGGTGCGTTTTACCACTGAAGTAGCCATTACAATAAAGCAGAGTGTTCGGGTTGTTTTGTATCTTAGTGAGATACGAGAAGTGGATTGCCAAAGTGTCGTCGTTCGATGAGAGAAATAGTGTTAGGCGAGAGGCTCAAGTTGGTACTAGAGGTTGCTAAAGGGTGACTATCCATCATCCGAAGGCCATTAGCGGGTTTGAGCGAGTACAAGATTGTCTTTCGAGTCGCTAACTGACCTTTAGCGCTGGAGGATGAATGAATATGAGACGCCCGGTGGCTCAACACTAATCAGTATCTTCCACTGATATTAGTAGTGTCTCCACATAGAACATCTCGAATTTCATTCATTTCAACCTAAAACTCCTTAACCAAACCAAATAACCCAAAACCAAATATCCCTATTTAATCCTTCCCAGAAAATGAAGTGGTTTTTCCGCAAACATGATTTTGAGTCCTTCAAAATCAAAAGTGGATATTTTCAAAATGACCTA
Organism: Stenodema calcarata; assembly: GCA_963920205.1. NCBI lineage: Eukaryota > Metazoa > Arthropoda > Insecta > Hemiptera > Miridae > Stenodema > Stenodema calcarata. The sequence continues at coordinate 12,880,026 of OY986061.1, read as the reverse complement.
AAGGCGTTTGGAGCTCTCAGCTAGCTAATAATCATTTCAGCGAATTTTCCAAGAAAAGGAAGCTATTGTTCTCGGTCTTTTGGCTGTGAAATCAGCGTGGTCTGAAACGGATTTTGGTATAACCATTTTTCGAAAATTCGAGTTTTTAAAATTTTGGATCGAGAAAAATATCTTCCGTTTCTTTAAAAATTCGCTTATTATATAATTATAAAAATATACATATCGACGGTGAAGACGAGGAACCTCGATTCTCCAAAATCCCAACTTTTCAGGAGTAAAAACTGTTTTTGATCCCTATGACGCCCTGGGGAATCAGGCAACTCTTCACTGATTTTCACGTTTATAAAATTGAGATAAAAAGTTCAAATTTACCCAAAAATCTGTTTAGGCAATTGAAAGCTAAGTTCGTATATGGCCAGAATCGGGCCACTGTAAGGGGGGATTTTGGGGAATTTTAAGGGAGGAGGAGTCTGACAAGTGACACCTCATTTTAAACGTTTTGTTCGCGCTGAAGACGGTGGTGAAATCAGAATTGCGATAAAATATTCTGTCAATTCTGTGTCCTGATAAAACATTTCGTCAAGGAATCAGCAACACCACCAAGCTCGTTTTTCACAACTTTTCAGGAAAGAGAAAAAACCGATTTTTTCGTCCATCAAGGCCTAATTGACTGAAGTTTTTCTCGATATCTATGATGAATGATATCTATTCATCACAGATATCGAGAAAAACTTCAGTCAATTAGGCCTTGATGGACGAAAAAATCGGTTTTTTCTCTCTCCTGAAAAGTTGTGAAAAACGAGCTTGGTGGTGTTGCTGATTCCTCGACGATTTGAAAGATGAAGATGAAGCACCTATCAGTTCAATCAATTTACTATGTCAACAATTGTGATGTCACTACCTATCAAACTCACCAAAAACGTGTCTCGGTATTGTACGGTTTGTGCATTTATTGTCTAACTAGTAAAGTGGGCTTTGAATTCTACAATTCAATCCGAAAATCTCACATGAAATTGAATAGTCACTTGGCTTTTTTTTGGGGGGGTTGTCAATTTTTAACTGTCGGATTTATGGGTGTTTCTCGAAATAAACTCGCTCCAAATTCCGTTACCGATGAATAAACTCTACGTTGAAACAAAATGAGAAGAAAAAAACGAAAAAAATCCTTGAGAGGGCGAGAAAATTTATATATTCTCGTTTTGTTAGTCGCCGGCGTCTGTAGCTGTGGAAGAGTGGGGGCTCTTAAATCAAGAACTGCCCACGCCTCGGGGGCTTCGGCCATCTTCTTACCCCCACCACGTCGACTCCTTCGGCTTCGTCGACATGAAAAATACAAAAGAAACATGTTTATGTAAATTGTTTTAACCTTCTCCCTCGTCAAGTTTCCCTTTTTGTGCTTGAAACGATTTCATGTTATACGCGAGCCAAAAAAAGAAAGAAAAACCGAAAGTTTCTCATTTTTAACGTGAATTTGGTTCAAGTTTTGTAGAAGTCACGTCGTAACGAGCTTGATGAATTAGTGACCTCATTGACTAATCAAGGGAGTCAAATTATGATGTTTCAATAGTAGAAATAATATAGATATACCTAAATAATATAGTAGAAATAATATAGATATACCTAAATAATATAGTAGAAATAATATAGATATACCTAAATAATATAGTAGAAATAATATAGATATACCTAAATAATATAGATATACCTAAATCTCAGACAGGCAGGGGTTTCGTTGGTTTCCCCCTGATCAAAGGCGGTAAATCAGAATTAAATTGTTAAAAACCAAATTTAACTTTCAACAAAAATTCAAATTCGCAATTTACAAGTTACAATTGCACTAGAATAAAAGAGGAATGAGAGAAGTTATTCGTTCAACGTTATGAGTAAACCGAGCAACAGGAGGATCACGAAAGGCACGAGAAATGCAAGCTACTCGTAATACGAGTAAAATACGCATAGGTATCGGAAAAAGGACCAGAGTATACAGGGTAGGAGGAAGTAAAAGGAGGAATGAATCATGTTATACATATGAATGTTGGTGTCTTTTGGGCGTGAATTTGGGATGGTCTGAAACGGATTTTGGTATGAAAATGTTTAGAAAATTCGAGGAAAAATGTTTAATTAAATTCATGTTCTTCGAAAATTCGCTAAAACGTATAAGGAGTGTAATTAGGAACTAGAAATCAAATCAATGTATCTGTCCAAGGAAAACGTACTGATCAAATCCGATGTTTTGATCACGTGAGGATGATCAGATGTCATAACCCGCATAATAATATTGATGATTACCGAAGTCCCATTTTGTGGGTTACGACAAAAACTAAATATGCGTAATTGTCGGAATCCTGGAGCGTTTTAACTGGGGTTTTTAAAACGAGTTTATGTCGTAATCCAGTTAGGATTTTCCTCTTATCTCGGAACCCTTGAGAGTGAGTTGGTAAAGACAAATTCACCTAAGAAACAAATTATTCAAGTAGTTACCAAAAGTTTGAGTAGTGTTACCAAATAGAAAAGGGACATAGAGGAGGCAAATGGATTTTAAGGTACTTGAAGATGTCAGATCAGGTTGAAATACAGCTGTTATGTGAGCCAAAACTGTTGTGCTCGTTATTGCATAAAAATCGACTACAGTACCTATTTGACAACCAGATCGTTTCAAAACGTTATAAATTCATGCCTCAAAACGTCCAAGTAAAACTTGAAACAGCGAGATTTGAATCAGATTAAGACATCGTTCGAAACGAATCAATTTCCGTTGAAAAGCAATAAAACAGTTGAAATGCGCAATAGGCGACGATTTATGAACGCCCGCGGTGACTCTCGTTTTATAGCGGGTTATGAATGTTAACGGGATTTTAAACGCCGCCGTCCGGATTTTAATTGTCACAGTTAATGAGTGAGTTATTCCAGGCGAGCTCCGGGAGAAGAGCGCGTCTCTCCTCCCCATCAACGACCTATTTGAATAATCTCAAAAGCTCGCATTTGCGGATCCCGTAAGCAAATTAGCATTTAGTTAGCGAAGTTCTTCAGCGCCCTCTCCTAGTTCGGTTTGATCTTTTACGATGTTGACGACGGATTACAAATACCGAATTAGTTGGAAACTTTCGATTTTATTGGGCTCACTAGAAAATGGGTACTGGCCATTTTACAATGAAATTAGACGAAAACCCTCCTAAATACCACCAAATCGTTGTTATTATTTTGGTTTATTTCAACCCGTTTTTAGGAAATTTTTGAAGAAAAGGATGCTATTGTTCTCGGTCCAAAATTGTTAAAACTCGAATTTTCGAGAACATTCCGTTCCAGACCGAAAATCGTACCTATGTATACAGGGTGTCAGCGTTAAGGTAGTACCACTGACGAGGGATCGAATACAACCAATTTCTGATAAAATGTGTCCCATAATTTTTTTTTGGACCGCTGAAAATCCGACTTGTATCACTTTTAAGATTTTTGTGGTGTTTTCGACCACAAGTCACTAAAATTGCCACAAGTTCCTCATTTTGCAGTCGAACTTCAAATGTGTTTATACTGTTGGAAAGAGCATTAAATAACTTATCTCGCTAGTGCTAAATACAACTTTGCAAAGAAGATTCAGATGTTGAAAAACGAATTGTAAAGTCTCGAAAATCTCGGGGATGTACAGTGTTTTCAAACGTTTGTAAGCCCAACTGAATCTGCAGGTTAATTTCCAACTGAACCTAACCCCAAAATTTGGCCCAAAAGCTCTGCATTCCTACGGCATGATTAAAGAATAATAATTATTCTTGTTAATAATAATTAAAGAACAATAATTATTATTGTTTACAGTGGACAATGGTGTAAAATCCTCGTTCCCGTGCCTAAAATCCAGGATCTTGTAGTGAAAATCGACATTTTTACGGCAAAATGAGTTAGGCAGTCTTGTTGTACATTGTCTTGCTGAGTCATATGATGACACAAGACTTCTCGAATAAGCAGTCACTGATATCTTGACTAATTTACTTTTCAAAAATTGTCTTAATTTCGGTTGAGAATCGGTCAAAGGTGGATGAAAATGCAATATTCACTCGGTTTCTCGTCTGTGAAATTGTTTAAACAATACCTATTTTGTTAAATTGTTAAACAATACAAAAATTTTTAATAGTTAAACAATACCTACAAATTGAATTTGGATGAAGAGGTAGGTCTCCATCTGCTGGTCTTTTTGATTTGATAAAAGTATTCACCCTGAAGCAATTAAGTACATACCAGCAAAGACTATCCTATTATTTTATCACAAAAACCAAACCATCCTGCAATCTAGCAGGGTAACTATCTATAGCACCAGATTCGTCCTACTTGGCAATGTCATAAATATGAAGCCCGGTCTAGCTTTAACAACTAGAAGCCCCATGTATCTTCTCCTCCTTTTACATAAGTATATAAACCGGGAACTTAACTCACAGGCATGTATAAGAGAAGTAGGTAAATAAAATAAATTAATTTTTCCATTGATTATCACCAGTGGAGGGGCTTCCTTTGATACGTACTTTAGAAGGTATATTGTTAACCGTTCTCTTTTTTTTTACGTCTTTCCGGTTCTTTTTCGATACTTTGCCGAGGCAAATTTACATTTTAAGCTATAGAAGCAATAGCAACTCTTACCCAATACACTTGGGTGAAATTATTCAAGAGTGCATTTTGTTTTCCTTGTCCTCGTGAAGTGTTTTGTGAGTAAACCTCTCTCTCTCTTGAAATTTTAAACAAGGATCGAGGATGGGTGGCAATGCAATATTCACTAGGTTTCTTGTCTGTAATATCGTTTAAACAATACCTATTTGTTTAAATAAATTTGAATGATGAGCTACCATTTCGTGAATTAGATTAGGGTGATCTGCTCAAAGAAGATAATAAACCGTTGTGTCTCAGTTAGGGGTGCCAACCGTACTTTTTTTAGAACGCTAAAATACTTTTTTTTCATTTATCGTCTTAAAACTTAAATTAGTAATTTTATTTCGCTACCTACCAACTAGCGACCCCAACCGAGAGGAGGTCGTTACTACACTAGGATTTCAGTGTCCGCCACTGAGGACGGATAGTTGAAATTTAACTATCCGTCCTCAATTTTTATTGCAGCAAAAGCCTACATAATTATTTAATAATTATGTAGGCTTTTGCTGCAATGAAAATTTCTGTTGTGTAATCGATGTAGGGTGAACTGCCCAGTAGATGAACCCTACCCAGTAGTTGAACACGCCGACTTTTAAACTGGAATATTAATCCTTGTAGTGCTTTCTGAAGGACGTCTTACGCATTATTTGTTAACTAAGTACTTCTACAGGGCAAAATATCAAGATGATAAAATAACATCTATTGAGTTTTTGTTACCAATAGCCAAGTAGCTGTGGAAACGAAGTTAAAGAAATTGTTGATGAACAGTAGGTATTCTAGGTACCTAATAAGGTGCCGCTAATTCTGCTCATTTCCGCATGTTGAGGTGGTGATGAAAAAAATTCAAAATGTTTTTAGACGGTTTTTTTTTAAAAAGAAAATACTTACTTTTTTTTAAATAATTTTCTGAAAAGTAGTTTTTTTCTCATAGTAAAAGTTGGCAACCCTACCCTCAATAGTCCTAATTTCGTAAAAATCAAATGACCTAAACAGTAGGCAATGATTCCATTCAGTGGAGACAACAACCCTCAAGTATCTTAATAGGACACGGTTTTGATAAAGAGAACATAATCATATTGTTGTTAGAATTAGGAGGGTCGTAACTCTCGATAGGCCCCGCGACGCCGCTCATCCACCACCTCCGATAACGTCCAAGCCAAGTAGGGTGGTCGGACTGAAGGCAAAGACAACGAGTGGTGGTGATGGTGTAGGGGGGGAGAGTGTAGAAGGCGGTACCGATACGCTCTTCTCATTGGCCCGTTCGACTCTGGTGGGGAGTAACGTTAACGTTCCGGAACGGGTTTCCCCGTCAAGTTCGCCGGTTCTTCCGACAGAGTGCAGCGTCCCCACCGCCCGCCAGTCGCTCCCTGACCGAGCTGGTGGTACCGTCATCTGTCGTACGACTTCGTTTCACTCCGTGCTACTTGAACCTCTTTCATAACAATTTTTTTTTGCCGTAGTTTTATTTTTTGTGGTCCTCCCGGGGCCGGACATCTGTCAAACATATTTCGGTTGTGCCTGTGATATTCGTAACTTTATTGTCGAACAATCACCAACGCCATCATTTACGCCGTCGGACAATGCTTATTGACGGACAGGTGTTAATTTGTTGATTTAATTTTAATCAAGTGCTCAAATGGCGATGTCTACGTATCCACAATTCGGCTACTCGTACCACACGTCGTCACCTCCTGCATCTCAAGTAAGTCCCACAACCCCGTACAAATTACATTTCTCACACCACAAACTCTCAGACTACAAAACCCCAATTTTTTCAACCAAAAACACATCAAACCACTATTTTGAGTGTTTATGCACTATTTAAATGCCCTCACCAGCTGATACCCCCACCCCTTGTCCTTCCCCTCCTCCCCCTCCCACCACCCACCCCTCCCTCACTGCCTTTCAGTGTAATTACCCTACCCAATTCCACACCACCAAATATTCGTCAAACTTATTATTGTTTTTATTATTCAAATTATACAAACCTCCGTACGAGTTATAACTCCCAACAACTACAGCACGCTTTTGAAATCGATTCGATCTCCTAAATGACGACCTGCTATTGACCTGCGATAAAAAAAAAAAACCTTAATATTTACACAGTTTTGTGTACCTCGAAGCTTAAGGGCCTGCAGTACCGTTGGAAATTTGTTGAAAGATATTCCAGGCTGTGGGTAACTTAGACTTTTGCAATAATTTCCAAATTCACTACTTATATAATCAGAAAAAGCTTCCACGTCGTCCGAATTTTGAAATTTGTAAGATGAATTTTTTACATTTTGTCTAAATTTTTGTATTAGAAATAAATTACAATAAAGTTGATTAAATTTAAAAAAAAAAGAAAAAAACGAGACGAGGGGCATTTTTTGAAGGGTAAGTACCTAATAGACCGCAAAATAAGAGACCAGGATCTCAAATAAATTTCTATTTATTTCGATTTTGCGATAAATGTCTCTTATTGGATGATTTAGTGCTTCTAGTGGTGAGTTTTCAAAACCTTCAAGTTAATCACAGCCTGAGATATTCTTCAGAAACCATCAAACATACGTCCTGCAGGCCCATACAATTCAATCTGGCCAAAATTCAAAATCTTCAATGAATTGATTATTTAGCAAATAAATTTTGTGGTCTTCAAAACCTGTAATTTTTTATTTTTTCATTTTCATTTTTTTTAAATTTGTTTAACGTAATGTCTGCTAAAGTGATAATAGGCGTCGAATGTATTCCTCCTTAATAACCCTCCTAATAGCGCTAATGTTTATCAATAAATTCAAAGTTATCTCACTGTTACGCTACTGTTAGCGCATAAATTTACTTCTTCCTTAAATTTCATAAAAGTACGAAAAAAAACGATACCCCACAGCAATAAAAACTTGAAAAAATTTGGCTTATAAACTAAATTTTCACTTCTGGTATGTATATTGAAGCTATTAGATACAACCAATGAAGCTCTTTTTGATATTATTTGTAATAAGTCCTAAATTGTACGTAGGCAGACCGCAATAAAAATTATATTATAATAGTGTAATTTATCGTACAAAAGGTGATATTTATCCGTTACTATTTTCTATGGATTTTATACTGGTTTATTACGCCTTCATACAACCAACTATTTGCATTTCAGACCTACAGATTATCCCGAATTCTTAATATTTTCACTAAAATATATGAACAGTACATTATAACTGGCTTATATAGTTAATGTGATTTCACGAACTTCTGTTGTGCCTGGGTGTTGAATTTTGGATTTCTTATTTGCATTTCAACATATGAGTGAAAAGGTTGTAAGAGCAAATAATATGCTGGGCTGAATTAATGAAACTATTCGAAAATGGAAGGAAACAATTGGAAATGGTGTAGTAAATGATGTCGTTTGGAGCAGTCGGTGTCTCCAGATCTGAACAGGGTGCCGTCGGCAACTGGGCAAGCGCTGGGCGTAGCGGATCTCTATATTGTGTATATCATGAAATGGAGTAATTTTATGGGTTAAAATCATGTTATCGATAATTGGAATTGAAACAACGATAGACACAATGACCATAATATTTATGATGTGATTTCTGTTGATGGGGATTCACAATTATTTACCTAGATGCCATTCACTTTTGTTGAAACAAACAACTTTGCCCGGTGTTATGTTTTCGTCACTCGTTTCGACCTACAAAAATACTTTTTAACAACAACTTGGAAAAAACCAAAAACCCTTGGGATGTCTATAGATACTTTATATTACACATTTTCATGGGAAGTCAGACTTGTGGGGTTTCATAATATGAAATATTATAAAAAATATATTATAAAAGTTACACAATTCTGTAACACAAGTTGATTACCTTCAGTTGAAAATTTGAAATTGAAAAAATAAATAAATAAAATAAATAAATAAATTATACGAGTAGGTACCAAACTTTCAGGTGTCATAGCCGTTGTTGTGCAACTTGTATTTTGCTGTGGGCAATGCTGTATCCAAATACATACCTACCAAATTGGTTTTTATCAATAAACTTGTAGTTGAATGAAACATAAAAAATCTGCAAAGTCTTGACACAACGGTTTAGTATCTTTTTTCTGCAGGTCACCCTTATTATTATGAATTATCGTGCATTATTAATCATTATTATCAGGTAGTGTGAATTATTGATTAACTCGACATCTGAAAACCATGTGCTCTTCGAATCTGCTAAGCCAATATGAACATAGGCCCGACAGGCTGCCGCATGATTCACCCTCATGTTGACGACTTTTGATCTGCTCCAACTTAGAGGCTACATTGTGAACGAAGGGTTGGTGATACAGAAATGCAGATGGTGTTAAAAAATTCTAAAAAAAAATAAACTCTATCTAATTCTGAACTAAAAACTATATCGTTCCATATGAATTTTTAGAGATATGAATTTTTCAGAATTTCTAAATTCGTTTTGAATCCCTTCCCATTGACACAGGGTTATGAAAAGTTTCGAGGATCACTGTGGGGTTGGTCCGAACCCCAAATCATTTTTCGTAATTTTAGCACAACGCTAACTGGGCAAAACGCCGTCGACGGCGGACGGACTGATTAAAAAAAAAAAAAAATTAGATTTGAACCTTGAATTTACCTTGATTTACCTTGAAATGTAAACCAAACCATTTGAGGAGGGGTTAAAAACTTGACGATTATCTGGTTAAATGTAGAGACTGAAACCCGAATTTTATAATTTTAGGACGAAGCTAACTAGAGGGCGGAGGGCGGACGGCGTATACCCTCAAATGTAGAGGGGGGCTTAAGCTAAATTTGTTCTTGGTTGATTCCAACAGTTAATAACAGAAGATGATAAACCCGAAAAAAATTGTACACGTGTAAAAACTTTGTTAAATCAGTACAATTGTGGTGTGCGATGAACCAGTTTGAATAGATGGGAGGTTTAAACGGACAAACATGTTCCTCATCGCCCCCGAAACACGCTCCCGGTTTAGGTTTAACAGCATATTCTATCGGAGTTTGACAGTCAATATGTGCGAATTTACATACCGATGGTCTCAAGGTTGATGTCGTCTGTCGATGCATAATTGATTAGGAGCCCCGAACGTCTCGAAGAAAAATATAGTAGCGGGTCACGATCCGTGGCCGACGCCGCCGTGTTAACTCCGAAACGTCGCTTGTATTGCAGTTGTCGGATTACAACTGTTGAGAAATAGAGCGTTAATGAGTATTGAATATTTGGTACGATACCGAATGAAAGTGACGGACGAGTTGTCAAAACTTCGAGGTACTAAGTAGCCGCTCCGGGGGCATTAGGGTCCGTGGCCTCCTCAGCGGGGGTGCCGTCTTTGGCCTTTTGTGATCGTTCTATACAGTAAATCCGTTCGTTTTAACGCTAAAATCTCGACTTTTGCTCCGTGTAACAGTCACGCCCAAACGCCCAGTTATGATTCGGTATTTTCGCAATAAGGATTCAGAACGAGTGACACCCGACGACACCGCACAGCTCGTGAGGACCTCCTTAACTTCTAGTTGTACTACAATCCTCAGTCGCCAGTTCAATTCACCAATTGAAAACCTCTGCTGAAAAACCGCCTGGTTCTGTAGGTAATCTTTTCGACAAATCCACATTCCTGAAGCATGGCTATAAGAGCAAATTTTTGAATAAATAACTGGTTTTATGTAAAATATCTCCATTTTACTGGATTTATGACAAATTTCGTCTCCATTATTTGCCGAGTAACAGCTCAGTTTATAGATTTTTGAACGCTGAAAACGATGGTGAAGTCAGAATTGCGATATCTCCTTCGTTATCAGCCTAGAGTAGGTGAACCGTGAATAACATCTCAAGTAACAACCCCGTTCCTTCATCTTCAACGGAATAAGGCATCGCAATTTCGACTCCGCCCTTGTTCAGCGTAGGTAAAAAAATCTATGAAATGAGTTATCACTTGTCAGACTGTTTCATTTTTGGAATTTATTGGGTAATTTCCCCAAAATCCCCCTTAGAGATTCTGCCCATCCACGAACTTAGCCGTTGGGTTGCCAAGACAGATTTTTTGTGCAAATTAGAACTTTTTATTACAATTCAATCGAGTGTTATCGATTGGAATGGCACATACGTGTATTTTAGCAGTGAAGTCAGGATGGTCAGAAACGGATTTTGGTTTGCAAAATTTTCGGAAATTCGAGTTTTAAACATTTTGGAGAGAGAACAACAGCTTCCTTTTCTTCGCATATGTCGCATGTATGCTATTTAAAAAATCTATCACAAAATGTATTCTCTGGCAGTTTCCATTTGTGCACTTCAAAGGTACAAAGCGAAGGTCCGAGATGCAATTCAACAGTATGAATCCATTATTACTCTGTATTCTTATTGATCTGGTAGCGGCTCGCCAATTTGACATACCTACTTACACCATTCTCTTTTGAGTGCTTTCGAACAATGCATTTATTTAAGTTGTCAAGCCCTGTTTTCGCCACCGCTTACTATCAAATCAGCGTTATGCAACGTTTTAAAGATCATCTTCGGCCCAATCGTATGTTCCGATGGTTTACTATTGAGAATGAGCCAAAAGTGAATTCCTCATGTACTGGACTACTAAAACGACTAGAATTTCTGCTCATTCACATCTGAACCATGTAAACAATGATTTGAGTAGGCAGCTCATCTTACAACCTTTTCCTACTCATACTCTCGCTCCATGGGCTGTTCCGCTCGACCGTTTCCGTAAGGAGCGTAAAATTTGGCACAGTTTCCCTCTGATAGGAGAAACTCCTTAAAAGAACTTATTAACACGAACCCCATTAACCTACCCGTTCGTGACATCTCGTTTCCTGAAAGCTTCATAGCACGTTAGTATGAAATTTGCATTTCCAATTCATCGGCTTGACTGAACGTTTCCCGACGGGTGACGGGAATCATAAATATTTATGTTGAATTCCCGAGGACGGTTTAAGTGACGCTTGACACGCTTTGAGTTTCTATGAAGTTCAAGTCAAATCGCGGGAGAAATGGGGGTTAGTTGACGATTTAACGACGTGACTTTTCCTGATGACAGTCAAAATTGCTAATTGTTATGATGTTGTTGAAATGGCACTTTTGAGGGGTTTTGTTTGGAGCAGATATTGACAGAAATTGGTGAACCAAAAGTTTGTGGAAACCAAATTTATTGAAGGTAATTTGGCTTGTAGGAGTCCTCACTTCATCAGATAGGAACCGCCATGACTAAGGACAGTTATATTTTATGAACTATAACGGTAGTTGTTATAACCGCTCGAATCGAGAAATCTGACCTTGCAACTGATGACGTCAAAATTTAGTTTATAATGTAAAAGAAGGGAAATGCGATGAGATCGAGTGGTTACATGTTGTTGATTGGTTGAAGAGTGCGGTTGAGTTTCGGTCCTTGTTTTGACTGCGTTAAAAATATATCATTTAAAGGTTTCTTGCAATTGTTTATTATCATTCAAATAACAAAACCCACGAATATCTTGACTGAAGGTGCCTTAACTGGCGACGAGACATCGTCGCGTTTTGTACTAAAAATCATATAAAATGCCCTACTGTAAGTACAAACGAAATAATTGTGAAGAACTTGATTGATTTACCACTAAAATAATGATTCCCATACATGTACCGATAAAATGCTATTTTGATAGCTGATTCAAACAATATGGTTTTGTGATGGTATCGAATTCCTTGTTCTGTGGTAGTTTTCGATTTATTCTGTAGAATTCTGTAGAATTTTGTACGACCAGCTGAACGCAGGCTCCTGTCCGTCTAACGGATTTTGGTTCATTTTCAAGGTGAGGTAAAAATATTGAGGCGTTCGTCCGAATACGTCGCCAGATGGCCCTCTTCAGCCTCAAGGTCTATTAATTTTTTCTCAGTTCTACTTTGAGCTCCTGAGAGCTTACAGCGGATGAAGGCTTTTCATGAAAGTAGTAGGAGAAAACTAAGAGTGACATCAACCGTTTAGTACACTTGAGTAATAACGCACAAAGCGCTCTAGCGAGACAAATATGAGAGAAAACGATTTTCAGCGAGAAAAGTAAAGAAATGAATAGTTTTACCGTCAGAATGCTGTCGGAGAGAGTTTCGGTTCGACTGCCACGTCGAATCTCAGGATATCGGGGAAGTTTCGACGAGCGTGGAGTCCTCAGGGGTTTTTTTTAATCAATAGTTTATTACCACTCTGTACGGTAAAATGCACAAGCCGTAGTTCGTCTTTGTGAGATGAATTTGGAATTTTCTAAAAGTCCAATCTCATACAAGATTCCTTTAGTACTGATATATGTATGACCCTGGTACAATTACACGTCCTAGTAGCCAGTAAATTAAAAAAATCGAAAAATCCTATTATTAAATAAATTGGAAAAAATAGTTCATCATGATAATTTCAACCAATGTTAATATCAAATATTTTATGAATCAATGATTTGTGGAAGGCCGTTTGTTGTTGTTAATAAAAACTAGGTGTTACTGGGCTAGAGGCGTCATCTCAAAAGTGTCATCTCAAATTCGGCTTTCATTATAAATAAATAAAAAATGAAAAATATCAGATTAAAAAAAAAAAAAAAAAAATCTCAGGGTCTTCCGTATAGAAGAACTCTTGTAGAAACGGGAGACGTGATTAGCCCTGGCGCCTTCCGAAAATATTTACGGGAGCCCCTCCCTTGTTCCAGATTAAGCTCTCACAAGAACGATGTGTTTTTTCCCTGTGACTGCTTTTCCTTCCCCTGTTTTCCCCCTTCAGGAAATGGACGAGGTCGAATATTCATCAAAATGGCAAGTGTGTGTGTTTTTGTCTCAAAGGCCTTTTTCAACAAAAACAATCCACAGCTCTAAGAGGGAATTTTCGAGAAAATAACTAGGTAGTTTTATGTAAAATGTGTCCATTTTACTGGTTTAAAGGGGTAACACCTCAGTTCATAGATTTTTCAACGCTGACCGCGATGGTGGAGCCGGAATTGCATTTTCAGATTAGAGTAGTTGAACCGTGAAGAACATCTCAAGTAACAACCACATTTCTTCATCTTCAAAGTGCTCAAGTATTTAGAACGGGATGAATATTGCAATTCATACTTGACCGTCTTGTTCAGCGTAAAAAAATCTTTAAACCTAAATTATTGTGTTCAAATGACGTCTTATTCTTTTTCAACCCTTACATGGACAGTGATTTCAGTTCATTTTTCCAATTATTTCGTCTGGTTTTGGGATATTGTGTACAGAACAGTGTTCTGTACAGAAGATAATAACACGAATTTGGTTGCCTGAAATCCACCTATGAAACACGAAATTTTTCGATTCAAAACAAAAGTACCTTATTAAATAGGTACTAAATTATGAACCTTAATAAATTTGAACCTTAATAAATTTTATCAAGGTTCATGTTGACCTAAAAAACCAATTCAGATTATTCGTATATTGGTTGGTAAGCAAAATAGTTTTGGAGGGTTCGTTACTACGGAGTTGGTGCCGGGTTGGTGCCCTACAATGTCACATTTCGCCAACCAATTCATCATCGTATTAAATATTTGAAGAATTTACGCACAAAGTAAACACACAGATACAAATTTATTAGGACGTGGACACGTGTCGATGAATATCAGGTCAATAGTCACGATTGAATCTGGTATTATGTAATGAATCCCACCCCGCGTGCGTTTCGCGATAAGGCGGCATTTAGCGTCGTGCATAACGCTCGTCTGGGGAATATAACATTACTATGACCGATGTTATTTATATTGATATAAAAGAAGGACAAAAAAAATACACCCTAAGGGATTCCCCAGTCGGGCGATTGGGAGACACAATGTATCGGGCGAGATGGAAAGGGCCTATCGGTGTTTCAACCCTCGGGGGTTAAAACCAGGACCCCTCCACCCATGCGCAGTGTAGGGGTGATCTCCTCCCACGCGCGGCATCTGACGAGAAAGGTTGGTTGTACACACAATGACAGATCGCCGTTTTCCAGATTATATCAATCCCCCGTTCGCTATATATACGTATACGTTCAAACAGGGAATCACCATTGACGTTATTAGGGCTTTCGGACTGATTAACAACAAAAATCTACGATTCCGTGAGTTACTTTGTTGGACAGATCGGGCGAATTCTGGTTCTATACTCGATATACTCTCAAAAACTAGTGCCAATTGCACTTAGGGATGGCCATGGATAGTCGATAGTTACAAAATATCGATATTTTCCATCGATATATCGATATTTTTAAAGTGAATAGTCCGATAGTATTGGGTATCGATACTTGAATAACCGATAGTTTCTGACGATATATCAAAATTCCCAAAATTCTTGAGTCGAATGAAAAAATCTGTGTTTTGCGTTGTGGGTGAACTAGTGGAGCTTTGTACTATTGACATTTTTGTTTGCGGAGTGCGTGGCCGACAAGCTGCGGTATGAGCGTGATTGTTTAAATAATTGTTTACACACAGGTGATCATTCTCAATAATTTATATTGTCTATACGAAATTGGTATTTATGAACCGTAAATTATTATTCGTATTACGAATAATAATTTACGGTTCATAATTTATGATGAACCCTACAATTAAGTATAACAACTACGCTACTGGGGTAGGTGATGTAGCATTGTTCGAAGGTTCTTGAATCACTTCTTTAAAGACATAAAATGTCCCAATGTGTTGCAGACTCGTATGCAAGCATTTAATTCTCGACTGTATCAACAACAGGATGGAGTTGACATTCTTTCGACATTTTCATGTCTTTGCTTTGGCACATAAACTGAAACGGGAAAAATTTGTTTCCTTGATTCACCCTTTCCCTCAGATCACGTCAGAACACAAGCGACAGGCGGGCCACTACGTCAGGCGCACCTATGACGCACGAGCGTATGACGTCATACGGCTGGCAGGAGGTCAACTAGTACGTCAAAGCTTATGCCGTAAGAGCCTATGACGTCAGACGGCTGGCCGGAGGCCAACTAGTACCTACGTCAGAGCCTATGACGCACGAGCGTATGACGTCAGAGGGCTGGCTGGCTAGGTGATCGGGTTTTAATAAGCCTCTGGAATTCCGCGCCTTCATTTTATTTTAATTGTAAGTTTTTCCAGCCGATATTTGAGTAAATATCGATATTTTTGATCGATACTATCGGATGCAAAAAGTATGGATATTGAGCTATACGATAAAGATCGTCATCGTTACCTTACCTCCTATACTATCGAATATCGAAATATCGATACGTTGGCTACCGATGGCTATCCCTAACGTGCCCTTATATTGGATTAACCAACTGGCTCACAGTTGACATGGCTCCGGAAATCCGAGTCTTAATAACTAACTGGAGCTTACAGAAAAAAAGATAATACAACATTTTGGAGTGACGACCCTCTGGTTCGAGTTGAAATACAATAATCGCTTTACAAAAAATGTCTAAAACCAACCTCCAAATTGAATCGTGTTGATCAGGATTTGAACCTGGACCGACCAGAATTTTTGGCTTCATCCTGAGCATTGTCTGAAGTTGAAAATTATTCAATTTCATTATAATGTTTCCACCAATTAGATTCAATACTCATATACGAGGTAACGCAGAGGTAATTGGTGGACGCATTAATGCGCATACGATTATAAGACACAATAATTTCCTAATTAGGAAAATTAGTTTTTTTTCTACTCCACCGAGCTCTCGGTGATAATAACCGACAAGGTTCTGCTTGACGTGTTCGCTGAGAGAATCTTGGAAATGAAACTGGCGACATCGTTGAAATCTGTTTTGTTAAGAAATCTTTATAATGGTGAATTATAAATAAATTACTATCAGTTTGGCCCGGAATTCGTTGGAAAACTGAAAAGACCATCACTGAGCCAGTTACCGACTCAATCCCGCCCTTTCTCCATTTCCTGCTCTTGGAGACATTTTCTCTGGTAATTGGGCTCATTTAGGAACGCGGTAGAAGAAGTTGAGAAGAACGACAGGTACCGAGTGTACGTTTACCGGATGTCACGAAACGCGTTTTCCATGTACCTATCCATATCTCGGCTCCAATTCAACCTATCAACTTGAAATTTGGTGTGGATCTTTTTGGTGTGGATAATGGAAAACCCTGACAATTTCAAGTCGCTAGGTCTAAAGGGAGGCGAGTTACGAGTACATACTATCAAACACCCTGTTTTTCGCCCTTACCTTGTTCTTCTCCTTATTCAGAAGTTCGAGGCTACAGCCTCTCCACCTTCAATTGAATTGAAATTTTGCACAGAGCTTTGTTTCAGCTTGCACAGAGTTTCGTATAGACAGTGTGTTTGCTGCGGGTATGAGTTGGGAGTTGATCATAATTGGCCACGGCCTATCTTTCACGAAAGCAAGTTTGGCTTCGTTGTGTTTGATTCTCCATTGTTGGGTCCATTTAATGACTTTATCAAGGGGATTTTGCAGTTTGTGAGCAGCTTCTTCTGCTGTGTCCCCCTCGACCGTGATTGCTGTATCATCTACGATAGTTGCTGTAACTCCACTTTCAGCCGATAGCAAATCCCTTGTGTACATTAGTTATAGCACAGGCCCAAGGACACTACCGCGCAGATATTCTTGAGCCCAGGATACTCTTCTTTTTTCCCAACTCTGAAGTGTCTGCTACTGATGAAGGATTTAAGTATTTCAAAGTATCACATTGCAGTTTGCACATCAAGCCATCATGCCAGACCTTATCAAACGCTTGTGAAACATCCAAGAACACACAGGCGCATACCTACTTTCTTGTTTTCTAATGATTTTTCTATTGCGTTGGTTTTTCTATCCGATGGATCAGATCAATGGTTGAATGTTGTTCACGAAATCCAAACTGGTGAGCAGGGATCAGATTTCGCTCTTCGGCAATAATTTCAGTAGCGAAATGGAACATTTAATTAGTTCGTAATTGGTATTGTAATGATTATATGAATTAATCATTTAAAACAGTTGTAAGACGTTGGAATGAAGGAGGCGTAGTAGGTTTTGTGGCTGGTGGTGTTTACAATTATCATGAGACGAGTTTATGGTTGTAGATGGAAGGGGAGGGGGCCAAATGTTGAGACATGATAAAAGACCGGTGTTTATGAAGGAGAATAGGCCTAAGGGGGGGGGGGGGGGGCTTCCCTCTCAAACACTGACAGATATTTGACGTTGGTTTCACAAAGGCTTTTGACACAGTGGCGCCCCCAGCGTACCACAGGCGTCCCCAGGGCTTTCCCCTCTTACCGCTCTCCTAATACACTCGAGGAAGGATGATGGATGAGGGACCCCGGCTTTCCATTTACCCAAAGGCCCTGGAGAAGGGTGGAAACTCATACGACTCCACACATACGGGAACGACGAGCTCATACAGGGCTCCGGCACAATACGACCCTCGCACGCCGCAAAACCTCCTGCCTTCCTCAGCCCCTCACGCTGCCGCTATAATTGATTCTTCCACCCCGCTATATCAAGCCGACAGACAGATTAGACGGCTAATCCAGATCTGGTGGCGAAACCTGACCCCTCATTGTCTCTCCATATTATTATCTGCATCACGTTATCAACAGAATTCGGACAATCCCAAAACTACTCATATTGAAAGCAAATCGTCCATTCTACTCGCATTTTACATAAAATTTTCCATAAACCTACATACATCATGCAGGTGGATGACCAACTACACCGATCCTATTGAGATTTCGTAGTGTAATGCCCCAGCAAAAATTCCCAATAAATGTTAGTAGTAACTCAATAAAACAAGGCTACAATGGACAGAGAGGATGCAGCTGGAATGGGAATATTCTACACTCCAACAGCGAAGCCAGATCCTCCTTCCCTTCTTACCATTTGGCCAAAGCCTAAGGAAGGAAGGCAAAAAAAAAAAAAAAAAACCTCAGTCATGAGCATGGCTATAAGAGCGAATTTTTAAAGACATAACTGGTGTTATGTAAAATGTCTCTTCATTCGGTTTAAAACGTATATTTTCAATGTTATTGAGTTATATTTTAAAAAAATCAATTTTTGAGTTGTGCCCCTTTCATTCTACATGTGCGATATTGTAATAGTTGTAAATCTAATAGTGGGTAATGGTTGTAAGTTCTGACTTCACCATCGTGTTCAACACGAACAGAAATACCTTTAAAATGATGTGCCACTTGTCAGGCGGTTTCAAATTTGGAATTCATGGGTAATTCCCCCTCCCGCCTTAAAACCCCCCAAAACCCCCCTTAGATTGACCCGATTCTGCTCATCTACGAACATAGCCTTTTGATTGCCAATACAAATTTTTTGTGCAAATTTGAACTTCTTACCTCAATTTTACCGAGAGTTATCGCTCTTATATACGAGCATTATATAAGAATTATCGCTCGTACATGCTGCATGACTGTGGATTTTCTGATTCAGCGTATCATGAAACGTGACCAATTTTCAAAACCAATTTTGAAGTGCACGACTTACCATTTGAACGCCAAATCACCATACTCCTGATTTTTGGATAATAACGAGATCGAGACCTCGACCTAAATCTTAAATATTCATCGATTTCTCCTACAAATCATTTAAAATGATGAATAGGCCAAGTTTCACCCGAGACTCAGAAAATCAGGGTAAACAAGGCAAAGCGTACAACTTTCCATTGGCGCCTTTTTAACAGATTTCTAGAATTTTCGAAAAAACTCCGACTACAAAAAAAGTGCCGCACTTATGATTCCCTATATCTACATATAACTCGTATATTAATGAGCGATTTTCCCTGTCGTCACCTACCGAGCTACCCCTGGAGCCCCTACACTATAATTTAAACGGAATAGTTGAGATTAGCATAGTAAATTGGAGCTGTTTTTTCGTCTAATTCCCTATTTAAGTTATTATAAACAAGTTAAGGTACGAGGATATCGGTTTACGTAGTTCCACATGGGTGGGTCAACCGGAGGGAAAAAATGTCCCTTTCGTCATAATTACCGGTATTTACACATTGTACACCAGTTACTCGAATATATACGGGGGGTAGGTACATATTTTTGATCGGTGGTTTTCATTTTGTAAACATCCGTAAACGACCGTAAAAGACTGTTAATTGAGTGTTTTAAAATTAAACTGGTGTGATAGTTTTAGGTGGAGTTGAACTTACAATAAATGAATTGGATGCTTGTTATGCACTTACACGATCTCGTAGAATTTCGTATTTTTATGGTAAGATTCGTTAAGGTTCGTGTTCTAATAGCCCAAGTCCAAGTTCAGGATAAACCAAAAAATTATTACTTATTTGTTAGCTTTTCCCACAGTTTCAGAACATTTCTTTCATTCATGCACCCCAGTGGTAATAAATGCCTCCGTAGTTTACAAAATTTGATTTCTCAAAATTAACCCATTTTCGTTATAAATTCTTTTCCGAAAATTCGACTTTAAGCCATGTTAGAACTTGAATTTTACTTTTTCTTACCAGCTCTGAGGGCATGTATTGTAAAGTATAGAAACCAGTCATTTGGTGGATAATTAAAAGGCAAAATAATGGATTTCCTAAACAATCACCTTGGATTCAAAATGCCTTGTTTTGGGGTGAAACACCTTAATACCAGGGATAGTTCTAGTTAAGACAAGATCTCAACTATTTTTTTCTAGTCCAGACTTCTGAATATCATGGTCTTGTAGGATAATGAACTATTCAACAAAATGATACCGACGGATATTTTCATCTCACGGATCCCCTTGGCTGCTTCGGAAAAACGGAACTAGGCGTTTTTAAAAACTATGGTTCCGGGGACCAGAAGGCTGGCGGAAGGTTCATGTCGTTAAGGAGTGCCCTCAGGGCGGGTATCAGTTTTCTCAGAGTTTTGCCTCCTGTTCCGGAGAACTAATTAAATAACGATGAAAAATCGTCTCTCATTAACATACAATGTAACATACAGTACCGTGTCTGGTCGTATTAGGAACACGCGCTAAACACGATTTCTGTTGTGTTAGACGGGTAAAATTAAAGTGTTACACGTATTGGGTCACGGGTTTGTCCGTAAACATTTAGGATTTGACGTGAAATTATCTACAGTTAGATTTCTCCTTCGTAAGACTATTCAGATTGATGGACGCATATCCTCATTCATATGAACCAGGCTTAATTCTGTATTAGGTGCTTTTTCGGTCTGACAGTTTCCAATGTGTTCTGGTGGAGTGATAACCGTTTAGTTAGTTGGACTGAGTACATGTGATCAAAAAAAGGTTTAGCCCATTTCAGGTGTTAGGTTTTTGGGCTCCAAATGACGAGCTTTCAGTAAAATCACCCACTTTTGTTTCGAGATTTGCTGCATTTCGGATCATCTTAGATTGAGAATTTCGACTTTAGAACTGGTTAACGTTTTGTCCATTCCTCCTTGGCTTATCCGGCCGGCTGGAATTTGTGGTGTTGTAGGAGGTTTAATGACATAAAAAATAAAAACGTCTTTCCGAGCTTTATTAAGCCATCTTCAGGCTGTAACAGAAACAAAACCTCCCGTGAGGCTTGACTATTGTTATTGACTCTGGTAATCCCAAATAATTGTAAGTACAAGGATTCGCTGACTAACATTATGAGTAGACTGATTCTCCTCGTCCCAGTCTCTGCTTACGTCCACTTGTTAGGTAGACTGATTGTTTGGTTTTTCGTACGAGTAACCGTGTGGTTATAAAAGGTGTTGTTTTGTACTGAGAATTTGACTTGAGAACTGTTACGAAGTTGTGACTTGTCGATTTATAAACCGTTCTGTAATAATTTGTCCCCTTGATCGCTGTGCCGTCTGCAAACAAGATATCTTACCTTTGATCAATCAAATTGCGATCCGCTATTATGGATAAACTACCGACAACCTCAAGTCACCTCATATTCCACACTGTATACGGACTTGTATGTTTAACCTTTATATACGAAATGACACGTGTATCTTATATTTAATTTATAAAACGAAGAAGGGAAAAACCAGGGTACTTGCTGCCCTTTTTGAGATGTTGTAGTATTGCGGAACTTGTCATTCTGGTAACGTTCAGTTGTTTCTTTTTCTTTCTTATCGACTGCCTGTATGACCATTGAGGGAGTGATCCTTGTTTGAGTTTTTTCATTCTCGTTGAAGTTCTGCGAATAGACGAACGCCAAGTGTCAGGCGAATTATTTTGGGTTTCACTTCACTTATTGATCATGTATATTGTAGGAATTCATTCAGAACACACGGAGAATTCACTTATTCCCTTGTTATTCGAGTATTTCTCTCTTTGATCAAAAACTGCTGTGGAAATCCTCTAGTGTCACATCCATTGAACTTGTGTAATGCTAAGTTCAATTCGGCTATTAATCGGTGGAATTCCAGATGTTTTCGAACAGGTTTTCGCTTAGGCCGAAGAGCAGCTCGTTATTTCGAAATTCCTCAGTCGATTATACGAAAACATTGTATCATGTCAAACCTCAATGAAAACCCATATCTCAATGTCCGTCCGCTGATGGCGATTTGATGAATTGGACCTTTACGCAAATTAATCCCCATAATATTTCTGTATCACTTTGCCGTCTAATAGGTTGAAATTTGTTTAGATCCGATCGCCACGGGTTGAACATCGTCAAAACAGGCCGTTAGCGGTCGGAACATTATGGTTTCGTCTCGTATCGCTCTTGTGAATCTACTGACGTCAACGTTTACTCCTAATAACTCCTCCGGAACCGGCAATGTCTCCTTGATTGGCCGAACATTGAAACTGAGGAATTTGTCAATATTAACAAACAAACCAGGATGCTCCCGGTCAATAACCGTCGTTACGAAAAGGTATTTACGAATATTAGCATAGACATAGGTACAGATAAACAAGTAAAGAGGATTTCAACTAGCGAAGATTTCCGCTAATTCACAAGCTCCGACTTCTTTGACTGTATTCAACGAGAAAACGGCCACCATCCCAAGGGATAGAACCAATTTCCCCGAAGAAACCGGAATTGTGAAGATATTTTCAACCAATATTTAATTTTTAGAAATACGAGTATGTGGAAATACTTTCCATTAGTAGGATCAGTCAATTTCCGGCGTGAAAATAGGACGTTTATTGGGACAACGGAACTGAACTAAACCCGAATATTTTTTCTGAGTGGAATCCTTCGATAAAAACCCTACCGATTCAAGATTTTTCAATAAAATTGAAAATCACGCTCTAAATAATCATTTGAAGGTACATCTAGTTGAATTATTGCAAAGAAATCCTGATTATACAAAATCAACACCTCGCCAATCTAATTTCTGAGAAAACCGCCGTTTACGTTGTCTTTTGAAGCGAAAATATCAACAATAACTCAAGACAAGAGAAGAAAAAAAGCTGTTACATCACTCGCCGGCCGCAGCTTTTGATTTACTAAGCACTTTGCGTATTGGGGTCGGGGCCGCGTCGCCTCAGCCGTTTGTTTTTGGAAACAGGTTACGGAAGTACATCGAGAAGGAATTGGTGCGAGCGGATTCCTTTTTCTTGCATCGCCGAGATTATTAACCCATTAAATACTTTAGTGCGCACTTCGAAACGAGTTGATTTGATTTTTTTGTCGTGGAAACACCCCATTAGCCGTCCCGAGTTGATAGTTGATCGAGTGTCAGCAATTTTGTTTGATCCAAATGGTGCCATCGTAAACCTGCTTTATGACTCATACAGATATTTGCCATTCAAGGTCAATAATTACTGACGCCTTGATATACTTTTTAAATCGACATATGTCATAAATGGATAAACCACGAAAGTTGAATAGAGCCGAATATGGTTTCGATCTGTTCATTTCAGTGATACCAGTGTGTTCTGCCCATGCAGCTGGATTTACTCTCAACCAACAATAACAGTAGGACCAATGAATTAAAATTTCAAAATACGTCATCAAAGCTTCCATAAAAACAAGTGTTTTAATTTATGGCAATCGAAGAAGTGATCAAATACTGTACCGGGTTTATATCATAACACCTGTACAGCGGTTATGGCAAAAATAATTGTCATCGGTCACAGAAAATAACGTTTTATACTATTTTCAAATTTCACAAATTTGTTCGGCTGTATAACATGTTGAAGTCGAACATTCTAAGCAAACATACCAAGAATCGGTATTTACTCTGAACTACCCATTTCTAGACGTTGAAGCCTTTCTACACGTTTTCAATAGACAGAATCTAAATTGAATGGAGGGTAGGATGGTCTTTGCAGAAAATAAATAAATAAAATTAAAATAAAGTCCAAGAAACAGGAAGTTGTTTTCGTGTGCATCTAATTTCAGGAAAGACATTCGGTAATACGTTCATAGTGAATTTACTTTACACGTCACTTTTCTTTGAAAATTAGGTAACGTCACCATTTTTGGTAAATTATTCAGACTTTGAGAAGAAAATATATAATGGGAAAATTTTTGAAATTTTCCGCTTCGGATTCAAAATAAAGTCGTGTATCACCATATTTAGTTATTATTTATACCTGCTTGTAATTGGCATAGCAGGGAAGGTGTACACTTTTGAACCATATTACGCCAATTTTGGAGTTATTGCTGCCTAGTTCGATGTAGGAGGGTTACCTACGTGATTGTATCACGTATACTTTACTTTACTTACACCTTGTTGTAAGTATAGTAAGCCATCAATACCGTGGTAGACGATTCAATGGGGTAGAACCCCCTTTCGAAATGAGCTCCTCTAATTGTCGATAATGAGCCATTGTGTGCAAAAAAAGTTTGCGGAATGCACTTTATAAGACGCCGTTCGACGGGTGCCAACTCGTTTTTTGTTTGAATTCAAGCGACGGCAATAAACATCAACATAATTGCAATAATTTGTTGTCGACTCCCTCCCGAGATCTGTTCAGTTAATACTGGCTCTTGTCAGAACTTCATATCCGTGATTGATAACCCGTTGAAAATAATTACAATGATTACAGCTCGCGTGTTATTATTTTTTTTCCTCCCCACTGTCCTCTTGCTACTTGCTATTTGGTGATGTATTCAGTGTTATAAGTGTTTTCAATAGTCACGCGCGGCGACACGTGAATCAAAATCCGTAGTTGTCGGACGAATTAATAACTTTTGTTGCGGGTTAGTATAAATAATTATAATGATTTCAGTACGAGATCTAATATTAGCGTCTCGTTATAGCAAATTTCTGACTATATATTGATCAATATGATTAATATGCCTACTTATAAAATAGATTACCGATCGACATGATGTATTTGTCGATTCATCAAACTCATCGGGAAAAAAACGAAATTTGACTTGAAAACGTCGAAAAAAGAACTCGGAAAAAGTGAATTTCTAATCGGATTAAGGTCCTCACTTGGGATGAAACGTTAGTCTCAAAAACGTCGAAAAAATCGAAAAAAGTTGATTTTGGTTTCATTACCTTTATTTATCATGCTGCAGCCTGTCGGGTTAATGTTCTTACTGGCCCAGCTGATTTGAACAGCTCACGGTTTTCAGATATCGAGTTAATTAATACTAAAGAATAATAATGATTAATAATCACTAATAATTACTTTGATAATTAAACTACTTGATACAAATCATTGATGATTATTGATAATCATCATAACAATTGGTATAATTAATCTTTCATTTAGTGATCTGCACAAAGAAGATAATAAGCCGTTGTGTCAACAATTTAAAAAGTTTGTGATTTGGATCAAATGTACAAAAAAGTTGAAAAAACAGACGAAAAAACCTGAAATTCGACTCAAAAACCACAAAACAACCGTTGAATAAAGCCGTTGTATAAAGCCGTAGGGGTATTTTATCTGGATTTTTTTTAAATTTTTTTTTTTTACAATTTAATGAGCGGTTTGTGTACATTAATAGTAAATAATGTGAGACGAGTATTTCTAAAGGTGGCATAGAGAGTGAAATTTAGGGAAGGCGATGGATCGGAAGGAGACTAATGTTCTGGTTGCGGAATTTGACCAGCGTTTGAAGCATAGAAAGTTAAATACGATGTTAAATATGCAAAGGATCGGGTTTAGATGGCAGAAGTGGTCGCAATCGTCCACTAGTGGAGTCCGGAGCAAAAAAGCTGATCTGGGCGTACTTTTTAAAGAGCGAGTAAAATGTTTATTAGGAGTAGATTCGGATTATTCGAACCGAACCAAAATATTCCTTCTCGAATTCAAACCCTCATTTTTTTTGTAGGTCATGAATGAGTCACTGGTGCGAAAAACGGTAACTGTTGCTCCGAAAATCCGAACCGGGAGAAAATCGGGGAGAAGCCGTCTACCCCTAATCTACTCCTCTCAATGTTTAAATAGCTTTAAAGGGCTTTTTGAAGGGCGGAGGGAAAGACGTTGACTTTGAGATATAGATTTCTCATCCAATTTACCAACAAGGGAATTCCTGGGGGCGAAAAGCGAGATTGCGGAGGCGGCTTGGGGGGCGGTATTTTGGCCTCTTCTTTCAAGAGCGTTCCCTACCCTGCAAAACAATTACTTTATTAGGGCGCTCTTCTAAGCCCTCTCGACTCTGAAGGGCTCTCGAGCCAACCATTCTTGAAAACCCGAAGGGAAAAGGGTTTTTTTTTGTTCTTTCATGGTACAACGGTAATATTCCGTGATGACAACTCACTTCAGTGGTTCTACTTCCATAAATTCGTCTTATGTCTATTTTTTCAAAGTGAAAAATGATACCTCCGAACCTCTAAGACATTGAGTTTTAAATCCCTTCGTTGTGTCATTCTGCCTGACCAAGCAAAAATGGTGAGAAAAACGAACGGTACCAAGCGTACGTCACGAAACGCGTTTTTCAGGTATCCATATCTCTACTCCTTTTTGAACGATATACTTGAAAGTTGGTGTGGACCTTTTTAATGTGGATAATAGAATGCCCTGAAAGTTTCAAGTTGCTAGGTCTTAAGCGAGCCGAGTTATATAACATCAAGAACCCGGGTTTTCACCCTTACCTTGTTCTTCTCCTCCTCCTTATTCAGTTAAGCAAGGCTACAGCCTCTCCACCTTCACCGATTGACTTAAAATTTTGCACAAATCTTCTTTTTAGCTTCAGACAGTGCCTTTCAAAAAATTTAACCCATTATCTCAACCCAAACAAAAAAACAGCAATTTTAGGCTACTATTGTCCACTGTTCTACAGCAGCCGGAAAAAGTTATGATATCCAGTTTCCCCGCCGTCCTTAAAGAGATGTCCTAAACTCTTCACAAGCACCTTACCCGGTTCGAAATCTCCCCTTCGCGCTATGGTGAAAAGATCGTTTACCATATTATATAAGCTAAAATTGTTTTAAATGCCTCCTTCTATAGCTTCTCAAGATTCAACAAAATCGCATATTCTTATAATATAATATAGGAATATATTATATTCCTACATCTATATTTTTGAGGGGTATCAGTAATTTGCCCATATTAGTAACTCGTATGAGTCTAGTCGTGTATGACATGCGCTCTGGTATCTAGCACAGTTCACCATTCAGGATCAATATTTGTTTACACTCCCAATAAACTGCAACAGTACATTTAGGTTACTCCCACTGAAGTGGCGTTCCAATACAACGACCTGTTCAAAGTCTATTCCCAGACCAAAATATTTAGGTACTTCAATTGTTTTTTTAAATAAATCAGTGATTGTAGTTTTGAATGCATTCGACTGCGTCCAAGGTTAAAACTAACGAGTGTTGTCGGCAAATCATCAAAGAGAATGACACGACGATCTATAGTTGGTATAGTAGGTAAATAAATTAAAGATAAACGGCATTCAGATAAGAATAATGTGCTGTCGACGATTCGTGTGAAATCAAAACTCCTAAAGGATTTGTTGCGAATCGAAGGGTGGCAGTAGTAGCAGTCATGGACAGCTCGGATGTGTTCGAATTCTGGGATGAGTTCACCGATCTGGTAAATAATGAATCGCCTTCATTGTTGAGTAGCGTGTTCGTATTGTGTTCGTTTGCCTCAAAGATACGCCCATTCATAAGTACTTCTACTGAAATATCGTGCATTTTACAGTCCACATGCATTGAAATGTAGAGATGTTGTATATTTATTCTAACAACCAACACGATGGTTTGATCCCCGAAACAGGTATATCAGTGTATTTCGGTTTACTGGAACTATACAACGTTTCTTAATTGCGCTTGATTTTTTACATACAGATGGTGCAATATCAATCAATGTAATAAGGAAATCACGCAACTACTTTGTAACGTACGCTCACATGAAGCAAAGTGAGGAAGGTTGAATGAGCTCATTTTTATTGCAGGTTCGTCTATTTAAGGGGAAAGATTACTCAACGGATTTAAATAGTAGTGATGAAGTAGTGGGGATGTGTTCAAATCCTTGATCCGTTACGATGTTTCATTCTTGGATGGCACATTCTGTACAGAGGGTGCAAGTTGAATATTTTCCAACGTATCCCTCATCCCTCATTCCGTAGCCACGAAAAATATTTCAGAACATGCTACTCGGTGGGACAAAACAATGTTGTTTTAATCAGATGTTCCTCAGGAAGACCGTTGACCCCACACTGACCCATATTTTGACTGCATTTCATTGGCTCAACCTGTGAGGGCTCACTGTAAACGAACGGATGGTCTTGAATTAAACTCTCTGAATTTAAACTATTTTCTCTGAATTAAATTCAATTTTTTAAAACTCAATGTTTTTTCTATGTTTACCACGGTTACCCAAAAAATATCAAATGTGTCTAAATACCAAATCGTCGAGGAATCAGCAACAGCACCAAGCTCGTTTTTCACAACTTTTCAGGAGAGAGAAAAAACCGATTTTTTCGTCCATCAAGGCCTAATTGACTAAAGTTTTTCTCGATATCTATGATGAATAGATATCATTCATCATAGATATCAAGAAACACTTGTCAATTAGGCCTTGATGGACGAAAAAATCGGTTTTTTCTCCCTCCTGAAAAGTTGTGAAAAACGAGCTTGGTGGTGTTGCTGATTCCTCGACGAAATATCAAATATCAATTCTTGGGATGTTGTTTCCAACCTTACCCTACAAGTGTGATGAATATTATAATTTGTTATATTGAAGAATAATGAGAACATTCAACATCGGGAAAACGGAGATAGATAGAGCGTTATCTTTTCAGAAGAAAAGAAAATCCATGATCATATCCATGATCGTTTACGTTTCTCTTAGCGATTTCCAACGAATTTTGGCTAGAGAGCTCTTCATTTCTACGTTCCTAGATTTCTTCATATATTTATAGCTATAAGAATATTAAATATTCTTTCGCAGGTTAGATGCTTCTATTCGATTAGGGTTATATCTCATGCCACGTGGTTATTTGTGGCTGCTTCTTAATATTCTACTGCATCTGAAAAACCGCTTGTTCTAGATTTCAATGTAACGCGTCGATGTTCCGTGGCTGTATTATGGTTTTATGATCATTTATTTTATGAACATCATCCTGGTTCGTTGGTTTTTCAAAAAAAAAAAAAAAACCAATATCTTATTTGCAATAGTTTGGCCATTAGGGGACACGACCAATGCTTGTATTCAGCCTGTAATCTGATCCATTAGCTACTCCAGGAACATGGGTGTCGCGTCGGGATACCGCTGAATGCCGTTCCTCTCGAAAGGAACACGTGTACAAGAGAAATACCATCGAATCAGACGCCTTCCACTTGATCTGCATCCGCACTTAACACGTTCGGTAATACAATTCCTTTGTCCGTTGTTCCAGGTGGCCGTTTCGCCCGGGGGCAGTACCGGAGGTGGAGTTTCGCCCTCGCCGACCAGCCCCTGCTGTGAGGGCGGCCGCCCCGTTCTGGCGGATCCCGTCAGCGGACAGACCGTCTGCTCATGTCAGTACGACACGACGGCACGGCTCGCGCTTTCTTCCTATCCCCGGCCTCCTGTATATTCCGCCCATTATCCTTCCACAGACCAGAACCCTTATCCCAGTATAGACAGTTCCGCCTTCTATTCGCCACTGGTAAGTGATTTAAACATTTTTATTATTAAACTTTAAACTCTCACATAAATTTCATAATTTTTCCAGGTGTTATCAAGAGAATGGGTCCCGATTGGGAAAAAGTCCTAAACGTAAAAACCATGTATTGCGTCACCAACGAAATTTTTGTTCTACTAGGAGATATTAATTGCATTAACACTAATAGTTGTGATGGTGCGAGCATCGATGTATATACATCGATGGGTGCGAGAGAATAAATAATAATAATCACATGGCACGAGGAGGGAGGGGAAACCTAATGATTTTATCCCAAAACATAGAATGACTACTGTAACAGGGGAAGAATGTGTTAACTAGGTTTTTTTCAAATTTTTCAGGAGAGCAATTTTTGTGATTAAAGACTCACGGCTTCATTATTACACAGGTCTACAAAAAAATCCGAGTTGTGATGGGTGCTGTACCCCTGTTCTTGATCTTTTTGTTCGACCGCTCTGGGGATATACGGTTCTGTGGAAGCACATACCCCATATTCTGCGGATAACCCTCTGGGTGTGCATATTGCCTAACCCCCTTGAACAGGGGACACATCAGCCATACATTACAGAGTCCAAGAACGAGACCACTTAGATTCCACGTGTTTTGGGTCTCTGATTTAAAATTTGTGGTCGGTTTGTTTCCATCAGATCATTTGAAGACCTAATAGGTAGATATAGATCGATTTGAGGTATTCTCAGGATTAGTAATCACTTTAAAAATTTAATTAATAAAATTGGGAATCGTTGGAATCGAGTGTACGTAGCCTGAAGAACCTCCTGCTCCGTGGGAAACTTTGTATAGACGTACTTGGAATGAGGCCTTTTGGGTCCAAACCCGACGGACTATTTTTACAGATCTGCAAAGCACATTGGAACGCTTCAACAACAGTCATGGACACTTGAATTAATTTGAACTAATCGACGAATCTTCATACATACCAGTTCCAAATAGCTGTAAAGAGCTGTGAATCAGCATACTGATCACAATAATGATACATATCACAATCCGTGAGAAATTCGCAGTATAACTCTAAAAAAAATGCTTTACCTTCCATTCATGAGACATACAACGATTTAGATCTGTTACACCCTGACAAGTTTACCCCATAACGATTTGGTCGCTAGACCGTTAAGAGCGACGCGACGTTGTCTCCAGAGAAAAAACTGTTTTGATCACGAAAACATTGTTCTTCCTGCCATCGCAAATTTGAATAAAAATGAGAAAATTCCTTTCAGCGGATAAAATATGAAATATTATCATCTTCAGGAGATTATACGACGAGGCGTAAAAAGCCAAAATATTTTAGAGGACCTCCGTCGATTCACAAGAGTGATAACGGCGGTATTTTAATCCGGTTTTTTATACGGCTTGTAGAAACTTTGTGACCTAAGCCGCATCTTGGTTGGATTCACAATCACTCTGTAGCAGATATTACATTTCAATCACAACCAGCTATCATTTCATTCTACCTAATATCTCCAGCGTAATGTACTCCAAGGTTTTGTGGCAGAGAAAAATATTTACAAACTTTTAGGGGAGTTGTATTGTAAGTGTCGGTTCATTTGATGTTTCGTGTCGTAAATGAATTTGCACGTTAAAACAAACTGAATAAATATAATTTTTTTCAAATTGAGTAGGTCAAGAAGTTCATTTTGCAGAAAAATAGCTCTTTAGCGGCGTCTTTCATTCGCGACTCAATCTGGGTCAATAGTTTGACAAACAAACCGATTCCGCGTTTGGGGTTTCGCAATCTAGTAACAATAAACAGCGCAGGTCTGTCGCTCATTGTTTAGAAAAGGATTGTTGTAATTTACCTCACTCCTGGTTTTCGCCCGTGTCGAGTTGCAAAAGCTTCCTGTTGAACACGGACTATGGTGTCACTAGTTCGCGTCCGTTTATGGAGCAATAACAAAACCATTAACTGTTTAGTTCACCGCGTTAACCGACGTGCTTCTACCTAATGCGGCGGGTTCTTCTCGTACGGGATCAATTCGTAACCCAATCCGGGAAGGATAACGTCTTGTCCAAGGCGAGCTACGGCATTTGTACTGATTGAAATGTGCAGTTCGCTTGAAATGGCCAGTGCAATGGCGCATTACAAAGATTCACTAACAACCCACGTGATGGATTTTTCCAGAAGCCTCCAAACCCCTGATCTTGAAGAATTAATTTAAACAACTTTTGAACAAGCGTTTGATCCAAACTGACATGGCTTAAAACACACATAATTTTGGTTCTAAGATGTCCACCACAGTCCCACTCATAGCCACTCAATTTGCGATCTCGTAGACGTTGAATCCTTACTACTAATAATTGTGGTTGTATACAGCAGTTTTGATGATTTGAAGGCTCTGGCATCAGCTAAAAGATTTTTGCAGTAAATTCAACGTTCTTACATATAATTCGGTATCCCCTGAACAAGCCGTTGATTTGATTACTGTCATGTCTGGGCTTTACGTTTCATCCTGAAGTCGAAGAATCTCGCGAATTATAATCGAGAGCCCTTGAACCCACACGTGCCACCACAAGACCGTAAAATGTTTAGCATCAGCCCGCGATTAATATCGCATGCGTTATTCCTAATGACGGCCTTTCATACGAGTGGATACTTCCAAAAATGGCGCTTGTAATTTCGCTTTGGTTCTGTATAAAAAAATCAAAGGAACGATTAATACGTGTATGAAAGAGTGAGAACTGGACTGGTATTATAGATATAATACGGTCGGATAATATTAATAATTGACAGAGTACGACACTTATCTAACAACTAGAAACTTCGTTCAAATTGATACTCGGGATGTCTATGTATAATAGCCGAGGCAGTTGCCTACTCAATCCGTCATACAAAAAACCCTCCCTCGGGTAGCCGATCAATCAGTTGTGACCGTTTCTGTCAAAACCGTTGTCGGTCTCTACAAGATCGATCGATGTCCGGCAATCTTTCCATCTCCGAGTCCCTGCATAGTTGAGGTTTATGAGAGCGATTTCTTGCTTGTTAGTCCACTTGAATTTCTCTATACTGTATCGTAGTATGTTGGAGATCGTACACATTTAATTAAATCACTTATAAAGCGTTGATTCCAACAATGAACTTGAATGTATCGAAATTTCAAGATTTTCGCTCTGTGGTCCAATTTCTCTTCTGCTAGACAGGTTGTGACGTTACTAAAGGTCCGATTTTCACTCGATTTCTTAGTTGTTTTCGTTTTCTCTAATATACGTCTTTGAAACTCAGTCGCACAAGACGACTGTTACGATCCCATAATTTCATTAAGATTGATTTTCTCACTGATAAAATCAAGGCTCTAGATACGTTCTTGCGGACATGAAAGACTCTAAGAACTGAATTACATCAATAAAAATATGAGGAGACTTCAGAAACGCGGGATGTGGCTAGAAGAACAGGGTCGACTTGTACAGGTTTAAACTATGCCTTCCAGACGATCTTACCGGTTTTAACGAAAAAACCCTCTCACGGAACAAGTTTTTGATGCTTTCCAATTTATTTTCTACGTCAGTTTAAACCGTAGCATCCTCCGTTGAATGTAATTTTATGTGTGATGTTCACGCGAAGGTAGATTGAAGAAAAGTCATTCTTTCCACCCGGAGGATATTGGATGTAGAGGGACGCATCGTGTATATAAATGCAAATATGCGAGGCAGGCATACCGCGTTTTGTTTGGTATTGTAGTCCATTCATATTTTCACCGCTATTCGCATTACCGTTCGCCTTTTACAGTATAAAACTAGAAATATGAAAAAGTGGGAAAAAATGAATTTACGAGTACTGGTGGTTGGCATGTACACAGGTCCCCTTAAGATGGCGGCCCAATTCTATTATAAAGCCGCTTCTATTATTGTTCGCTAATCCCGAATTTACCCACATCATGTATCTGAGGCACCTTATTAGCTGGGATTTCCTCCAAAACCCTGTATTTGATTTGCCTAAAATTCTTCTCCCAACTGTGATTCCAATTGGCACAAGCGTTTTCAAGATTTTGTTTCAAATATGTCTGGTCGAATCGGGGAGAAAATTCACTAGTATAGCAAAGAGAGGGCCACATGTTTTTGTTCAGAAAATTGGGCTGGTCGTTGGTGGAAATCTAAATCTGTTATTGATTGGGGTCAAGATTCAAAACAGTATGTCTCATCGAATGATCGCCTACTGTACTGTTGTATGAGGAAGTAATTATTATGTTACAGTTGATTATTTCAATTGAATCACTCTCATCAGAAGATTTCGTATAATTTCAATTATATTCAAATGAGATTCTACATACAATTAAAATTTGAAGGTAGTCTTTTAGGGTATTGAGCGGCACTTCTGTTCTAAATTTACTCTAGAGTCGCGTATATGTACGTTACTTTACACAATATCATTTACGAGTGGTCGATACAGAGGATGTTTTACGGTTTATCTGACCGCCCACAAAAAGGAACGTCGAATTCAAAAAATCACTACTTTCAACGAATTAAAAACCCTCTACTTCAAGATAATTAAATTTCAAGATACAAGACATCAGGGAACCTCCTCAAAACATTAGTCCGGAGGGTGGTGAACTCCGGAGATTTATCGTGGGCAACGGCGGGGTGACAATTACCGAGACCGGACAGGAAATATAACTCATTGACGGCTCCGGAGACGGTCCATCCTTTCTCGAACTGGAGGACCGTTTCTTTTGGGGGGTGCCTTTTTGCTTCTTTTTGCCCGCCTTCCATTGAGTAGAAGGGCGATGGTATCTCGAACCCCACTTGACACCTATCGGGTCCTACACCCTGAATATCAATTGACTTTTTTCTACGCAGCTCCGACTCCTTTCCCCTACATACGAAACACTTTGAGGTTTTCGGAGTCTTTTGCGGAGGTCCTTCCTTCCTTTTTTTACTCCCCGTTCGGTTTCGGGTTCCGAAGGAGGTCTCTGGAGTGCCTTTGGAAATCTATTCAGTCCGAAAAAGCAGCCGTTCTTATTGCCATAAGGAGCCGAAAGCTGTGCGAATTCAAATTGTTTTCTATTCACCTCATGCAGAGCCTGCAAGAACACATTCCGCCCCTCAATTATAACAGTTCTGCCCTGTTAATGAAAATCGCCTCAACTCCAAAATGGTCGAAAATGGGGTTTTTACGTATCCCTCCTTAAGGTCGAGTCGAAATTTCAAAATTCAATTGAAATCAACAGGGGTCATATTGGGCGAACACGCCTCAACTCCATTTTTGTTGAGAAGAAACACCTTAACTAGCAAGCTTTTATGTTATTTGTTTAGGAAAAAAGTCTCAACTCGCTGAAAAGTGAGTTGAGGCGTTTTACCTTAACATCGTTGGTTTCAGATGTTGAGGTGTTTCAAATGGCGACTGGGAGGCGTTTTACGTTAAGTAATAATAACAGCGTATAAGTGATTTCAGTATGTTGGTGACCGGTTGAGGTGTTTTTCATCAAAATCCGCATTTATTCGTGAAGGACACCTAGCTCACAAGGAATTGTATGTCCTGAAAGCTTCAGGAGCAAAACCCAACTCTAACTGTGTCAGATGGTAGGATATTTTTGTTTTTTGTCGGATTGAATTTACGGCTGGACATGCTCGCATTTATTTCAATCACGTAGTGCATGTTCAAAGCGAGGAATGTGGAACGATAGTGAATGGCATCATACATGGACGTGTGGACGTAACAGCCTGTATCGTTCCAGGCTCAAGGTGTCAAATAGGGACCGAGTATCCTCCTCGGGGAACGCCCTTCTTCACTGTGGATTCGCCAGCGTCTGCGGATGTCTTGGCGCCAACCCTTCTACGCATCACCTTCTAACCATCTAATTGACACCTATAACAACTGGAGGGACCACCTTCCTCCAGTTCGCTCCCAGATGCACTTTTTGCTCTGTCCATCCTGCCTGCCCTTTCTCTTTGATTCAGCGCTCCCTCGACTCTTTTTCATTCTCCAGATCTCGTTCGTTTCTTGTGTTTGCAGTTTTTACGGGATGGCGCTCTGGCGGTTCTCTTGACGCAATGAAACGACGGTGGTTTGACAATGTGTGAAAATAAAACCGGGAGGTCTTCCGTTTATTCTTCTTATTCAATGCAGGATGGATGGTAAACGCGGCATCTTCAAGTCTCAAAGCTGTTCTTTATTTCATATTTTGCGACTGCAGTCTCTGCCTTGGGATCTCCATCATAATCCTACTCACCCTCTCTATGTCCACTCACCGCTCTTCAATAACGAAGTGGATTTCTCTAACAATCACCAAACTCATACGTTCCATCTAAATTGTTGTATTGTGGTGACTCTTGTTGATTTGAAAAGCCCAACTATTTCCGACGTGTCCATCTGAGTCGTTCTTGCGTACGGAAACCGAAGCGAGACCCGTGAGACCAGCTTTTTCGACCGGACCGGTCTCGGAGGCGTCCACCCGTGAAAACTGACGTCCCCTCGGATCAAGTCACAAAACTTCCCGAAACGTCTTGAGAGCCCCAACAGTCACCTACACCTTCAAGTCATGCAGACAGACCAATAATGATCACCCAACGATAAGTTGGACCGATCTCTAAGTGTTCAACACCATTACGTCCACTGATCGCCACAATGTTTTCCCCTTTGTAACGCCTAAAGTCAATCCCTGGCTTCCAAACTTGTCTTCCCCCGAAACAACCAACAACTCTCACATGTTACTCCGTAATCCTGAAGGTCGAGTTTTCCAGGATGCTGATGCTATTTCGAGACTTTGTATTGAAGTGGATCCTCCTTCAGTAAACACCTTGATACGAGTAAAGGATAAGCTGCACGCAACACCGAAAGTTCCCAGATGACATGTTCATTTTTCTTGTCCCTTGAGTCTTTATATGGTCAGATTTTGGATCCAATGATGAATTAATTGGCTTCATCCTTTCTATTAGTCATCTAATTTCATTCCTACTATTAAAATCGACGTTCAACAGGTGATTTTGCATGAACGTTGGCAAACCTTGAAAAATTAACAAGTTGAAAACACGGTCTGAGAGTGCTCCCAGGGAGTTTCTGCCTTTCTGCATTCCTCTCTTTCGAAGAAACTCACACGAGCCTCTTGTATGTAGGAGGACGTTTTCTACGTGTGCCACGTTGGTGGGCAGTGAAAAATCTCCAATTCATACCAGTCAATCGTACAATAAATTTTATTACATACCACGAAATCCCAGTGACATTAATAAATTCCAGGAGTTAAAACCGACAAGTTCAAAATTCTCCAACATCATTCGGACATCCAGAAGCTGCTTGCCACGCGTTTTTGTGTCTGTCGGCTCAGACCAAAAAAATTAACTCTCAGTTTCTCTTCTTTTTTTTCGCCATCCCGGTAACTGCAAATAGAGCTCGTTTTTCTTGAAACTTGTCAGCCCAAATGATAGGAGATAGGAAAAAAAAATCCCAACTGAGACGACCCCCCCGATAGTTATCTCGTCTATAACGCTTCCACGGTTATAGCCTCCGGATTTACATAAAAACGTCCCATATAAAACCGCGTCTCCCAAAACTACGCTCCTTTCACACTTGACGAACTTGTTTCCCGTCAAACTGCATTTTTAACTGTTTAAAAAAAAAAAAAGGAGAAAAGCGGGAGTAATTGCGCCCTCACGATGCTCCCCAATTTAAAAGCAAATTTTTCTCCTTATCCGTAACGGTTGTGTTATTGTTATTGACGGACATTTCAATTTTCATAAAAATAACCACATTATCCGTCTCGTATCAAAACAGCGGTCGTTCTACTGAGCGGTTATTCAAAATATAGTGGGAAAAAGGTTACGTACCATCTTGTCTCATTGGTTTTGTTTATCGCATATTAATTGGACATTAATGAGACCGGTATATTAATTTTACGAGCGAGCGGGTACAAAGAGGAACAATGGCGTAAAAAATGGTTTGAAACCGTGGATGTGTGAATGTACTCGTGTTTCTTACCCGAAAAAACCTTGCATAGTTATTAAGATCTAATAAGACGTAGAGACGTTTTTTAAACATCATGTCTGAGATCATATTTTCTGAGTGAAATTTGACACAATCTTCTTCCTCCTTCGGTTTGCGCTGGGCCTGTAATTAGAAACTCCGGTAGCGAACACATGTCGAGGGCTCACGAAACCCATTGGAAGGCAAATTTACATTTAGATGAATACCACCAACACCGAGCTCCTGCCTGCTCGTATTTTCGACTACTACGGACACCTCGGGGAGTCGTTCTTTCAGCCCGTACGACCGCCCCCACTCCCTCGCTAATCATTGATCCGGTAGATCACACATTTCGCCTCTGTCACACATTTCGAACGAGGCAAAATTTGTTGACAAGCTGCATCGCTTTGTTTCACGTGTCATGTTGAAAATCAGATTTGGACCCTTCAAAATGTCCAAAAGTAGGCGTTATTAAACGGAAGGCAAGATATCTATGCTGGCAGAAAACAAGTCGTGACTAGACCAGTTTTCGAACTTTAAAATTTAATCACCTCTTACGTGATTTTGTGGTAGGTATCCGCATAGTGAATTTGAGTTTTGAATATCCAATTATGGTTTCATGACCAGGTCCTTTGATATTAATACAGCAAAGAGTGATCCTGGACATGAAACTGCACAATCATATAATCATGTATCTTGCTGTACACATACCAGCCCATAAATTCACGTAAGACAAAGATTGCACTTGGTACGATCACTGGCACCTCTTGCACGCAAGAAACGCACTGTACCGCAAATTTACCATGGAAAGGTTTAAAAGTTGGTACAGAACCCTGGCATCAATAATAGCCTGCAGAGGTTTGCAGATCTGATTGTGGGTTATGTACTCCTCGATACCATCTTCATAAATAAGATAATATTATGACGGTAAGCCGATTCTACATGTAAAAAATTCCGGATTCGCAAGTTCTATTGCTTGCATAACAGCGGGTTTACCACCCATTCTCGGGTATCTCGAGCTCCATTGTGCTCCTCTGGTGGTTGTTGATCTTCCAACTCTTCAAGACTGTGTACCAGTTAAGGTGATATCGTCAAATCAGGTAAAGGGCGAGGGAAGGGAGGAGACTGGCCACGGCTCGTTACGGAATCCAGCAGATGGCCGACACCCCTTAAGCCAAAGGCGCCGCTCGAAACGCCACTGCGTCTTATAAATATTTCAGCAGGGCCCTCCCTTGGGGTGACACGAGGGAGGGTCTTGAAGCTGGAAGCATCTGATTCCTTGTATTTAATTAATAAAGTCGTTGAATAGGGGACGCTATCTGTCAACGACCTCCTGGCTCCCGGAAGCCCCAAGGGACGATATGGCCGTCGAAATTTTCAAAGCAGGAATGATCCTGGGGATATCCTTACACACATATCACACCAGCTGGTGATGTTAATATTGCCGTCACTCCAGAAGGCTGACTGTCAATTCTGCAGCGAACCTTCCAGACTTTGCCTGACGATTTCTCCTATAAATTCAACCTGGAAACGCCCTCCCAACCGATTCTCCTCGCTCAAATCATATTCTGCCCTGATAAAAAACCCCGTCATCCCACAAACACTTGTTGACCTTCGCAGTCTCCCAGTCTCCAACCGCCCTCTAGAAAGCATCCACTCACCTCATAATCTGTCACCTTTACCCCCACTCCACGGACATCTGGCGAGTTAATATTCATCATCCACTTTTCCTCCCCTCCTTCCCGAAAGTAACGGCGAAGGGTGACGCCGATCTTCCCTTTCTTTTCCACTTTATTTTTTTCCGTACTATGTAAAACCTTAATAAGAACCCCATTTCGCACCCTTCTCCCCCTTTTAAGGGGAATATTTCTCGTTAATAAATTAGGCTTTCAACTTTTTTCTCCTCCTCAAGCCAAAGTTAATTGAGATAAACTGCTTCCAGAAACTGGATCAAAAAACACATAACCACCAATATGTGTTTTCCATTCGCGTTCACGGTGGTCTTAAAGTTTTCTAATCAAACAAACTTGAAGACAACTCCCACTTGATATATCGTTTATTTGGTAGAACGCAACGGTTCTTGATTTTGCGCGCTCTCTGTGGGCGAGCGGTCTTGTGCAACCGTACAAAATTGAGCATATTATATCATGACGTTGTCACTTTTGGCGGATTTTAACAATTTAAGTGCATAGCTCATTTTCGATAATTCTGTACGATGCAACTCATATTACGATACTAGTGATCTAGTGATCTAGCAAACCATTATTTTGTGATGGTTTGCTGAGCACCTGTTCTCGAGTTTTTCGTTCGACCGCTTTGGGGATAGATGGCTGTGGAAACACTGACTGAATACCCCTTTGGGTGGGCATATTGCCTAACCCCCCGAGAACAGGGGCCTCAGCAGCCATAGATTACTATTTTTACAAGTTATACCATTTGAGGCTCGAAAAGCTCAGAGCTTCATTAGTCACTTCGTTCTCATACGACCTCTATGTCTTCATAGTTCCGGCTAGCGGTTATTTTTCATGGTTCATAATACATACTCCAATTATAAGTATTGACGATTTTGTAGCAAAAAAAAAAAAAAAATCAAGATACGAATCTCGAAATTTACATCTTTTCTCATCATTATTATTTTTCGATGTCATAATAATGAAAATTAGATACCAACAGGTCTCGTGATCTGAAAACACCACAGTCACGCGGATGCATGAACCCATTCAACAAACGAGAATGTTTAGTCTCTCGGAATAAATTGGGATGTCGGTTAATTACCAACTTTGGTTAATGGGCCTTACAAACGTCTATCGAACCGCGGATGAACCGCTCAACCGATCCGAGAGAAAAAAAAAACTCTCTGGAAATCCGCCCTCCGCAGCCTTTTGTCGGCCTACAAGTCACATAAATCCTACTACCGCCCTCATTTGCTAGTACCAAGTACGAAATAACTACTGACTTGATAACGATTGTTGGCCTGATGAAAATTGTATAAGTGGCTTTGACGTTCTTCATGTTTCCCCCTCTTTTTTTCAAAACTTTGTTTTTTTTATCGCAGTTTTCTTCCTCGTCAACTTCTTCCTCTTTTCCCCAAAGAGCAACTTTTAAGTGGATTTTCCTTGGTGACTCTCTTTCCCTTTGTTACTCTTTCAAAACACGGGATTTACCTCGTGTAACAAAGAGTGCTATTCTTGTAAACCCTTTGAAATTTTTGTCGCAATCAAAACTACACTACAACAAATTTTTTGTTTTAATTCAGAATGGAAATTTCGTTACATGTACTTGAATTTATGCAACCTTGAAACAATCGGTAAATATTTTAGTGTTCATTAATATTTAATTATTTATTTTATTTTAAAACCCTTAAATAGAAATCTAAAAGTGTGTTACACCGTAAATAGAAATCACCTTACTTCATTCTTGTAGGGAATTATATTCATATAAGTACATACAAACATTGATATCCGAAGTATTGACTATAAGTATAACGAGTTACTTTATTCGTCCTGTTTTGAACTAAT
Source organism: Stenodema calcarata (assembly GCA_963920205.1). Lineage (NCBI taxonomy): Eukaryota > Metazoa > Arthropoda > Insecta > Hemiptera > Miridae > Stenodema > Stenodema calcarata. Next base: position 12,839,096 of record OY986061.1, on the reverse strand, counting down.
TTGTTTGGGGGTGAGCTCAGTGTGTTAGAACTGATCGTAATACCACCTAGATTTCAAATAAAATTTTGGCTCAAAGCATTGATTGCATGTTTCGGCCAGAAGCCCTAAATCTGGCGAGAAAAATATTTGCGCAAAATTTCAGTCGGACTTGATGAACCTAGTAGCTGTAGTTGTGTAACTGTATTTTGATACTGACCTGCCAGTTCAATACGACCACTCTCTCATATGTTATACGGGCGTTTCAAGGGCTTTATATGTACATGCGTTCTCACATTTCTAGTAACAGACATAATTTCAGGTTTTTGTCGCCTTATTTTCGCGTTAGGGTCAAAACCTGATTTTTTAAAATTTTGGGTCAGGGTGTTAAAACCCAAATTTCCTGTTCCGCAGCAGTGGGTACAACCGTCAGCACGCGTACAATATATTAAGCATTCAGAAAATAAATGTTCTACATCAGCATAGTTGACATAAGGCATACCCAAATAGTGTGTGCGCTTCGGTCGAAAATTCGAAGCGAGCGTTTGAAATATTTCGTTCGTCAACATTTCTTGGGACAGCTGCAAAGCAGTCTGAAAACGGCCGCTTGGAGGCTGACTTCGCACGTGTTGAAATAATCTGTACAACAACCTCTATAATGTCCATCTCTTCTAGTATCCATGTTCTTGTATGCAATCTTAATCAATCTTTCTTCGTTTTGGTTTAGAATAAATTCACTACGTTTCATACTTCAACTTCTGTTCACGTTATTCCACTATTTCCTCTGCGCTTCAACAGCGCGGTTGTGGGATATCGGTCTCAAGAAGTTTCTGTTCATTGGTACTACTGAAAGCGTCACCCAATCACCTTGCCGAATAATTTCATCGTCATCAGTCCTCATTTACCCGCAAATTTATAAACTGCTTTTTTGGTTTATTTTCTATAAATTCAAAAGGAGGTAATTTTCGTGAATGACGTTAATTTGTGCCCTTTTTGAAGTGAGTATCTTCTTTCGAAAAAAAACATGCCCTTCCTATTTTTAGTGGGAGGGGGTAATTTTCTTCTTGGGCGATTCCAGTGGTTCATTACCGACGATAATAAACCAAAATGGGGTCTTATGGATGGATATTGTGAAGTTGGAACAGAAAGTTCTTAGTAGGTTTGTACAGCTCAGGGACCTCCACGTTCCACTTACTCTGTCTACACAGAGTTAGCCACAGTTAGTTCCACTAGCCGTTCCACAGGCTGTGGTACATATTTGGAATTTAGCTGCAGGTTAAATGAGTTAAGTTCCAGATATTTCAAGGTTTTCACCGTTATTAATGAAAACCGACTAATATCCAGCGGTATCGCGAACCGGAAGATGATTTCTCCTCAGTCGTCCTCGTCCGGACGCCCCCACGGGCTTTTCAACCCCCATCCCGATGTAAACAGCTGCTCTGCGCCTGTGCTTTATCCCCACCCCCGGGGGCAGCGTCATGGCAACGCCGCCCCCTTCCATGACAACAGGTATTATAACCCACCTTTGACTACATTTCCAGCTTACAACCTCCTTTTTATTGTTTCGCTTCCACTAATAAAAAAAATAAGCCGAGAGAAAGAGAGACGGGGAATAAAAGTATGAACATTTGTGAACATACTTCCTTCTAATCTAAATAAATCCGTAGCGTACACAGAATGGCGGAGTGGAAGAGACGAGAGTTTATTCTTTCATTTGTTAGGGATCCCGAGGAGTCGCATTCATCAGGACCATTATTTTCATGTCCTTACAAATTCTGTGGAACTTCTACAGATCCTGACAACTCACTTACATGACAACGAGTGTTAATAATTTAATGTGCAATACAACACACATAATACTATAAAAGTGTGTTGAATACTTCTCTTCGTGGTAGAAGCTCAAAAGCCTCAATGTGTTTTCAATCCTGGTGAAATTCTGAAATTTGGAATTTTTAAGATCGTCGAAATGTCACATTATAAAATCAAATAGTCGGTTTACTGGTGCATCAATAGAATTTTTCATAATAAATTTTGCTATCAGGTGGGTCTAAATTCAGCATAAGAGTGATCGTATTGATTACGTACGAGTACAGTTAGTTGTGAGAAAACCCGCCTGGGTAACGATATCACTGGCTTCCAAGAATCCCCAACGATTGTAATTAACGGTTGAAGGGCCACCGGACAAATAGTAAGGAACAATGATAAGATGTATTCCTAAGGTTCGGCGATCTCTGATTTGCAGGCGGTTGCAGGAGGCGATTGTAAGCTGAGCCCAAATCCGGGGTAGCGGATGTAAACTGAGCCCAATCCTTCCTACTTGCCCAACCCCTTGATGTGTCAACTCAGCCCTGGATGCACTCATACTCGTAATCTCCTCAACTCGTTCACTGTAAATGGAGCCCAAGGGATCATCTAAAAGTAGCCGTTAATTCCACCAAATTTTATGAAGAGTTTTTATATCGCAACCCCGTCCACTTGATCTATACGTCCAACTATGTATATGGTACTAACCAGTTGATTGGGATGAAAATCTTACCCCCAACTGGTTTCACCTCAAATCCCGGCGTTTTCTAAATGTGAACATATCCACTTTGATTAAAACGAAACCACGCTGGCTCATAATAACATTCGCACTGACATACTCGTAGTTTGGGTACCGTAGAAACTGAGCGACTCCTGGGGCTGTGCTGAAATTACAACTCGCATCGATAAGCGATTTGAGGGCTGGGCTCAGTTTACATTTAGATAAGACCCTTGGTCCACCGCTTTTGGGCTCAGATTACACCCGCCCGGTTGCAGCATACTGTAAGAAAGAGTGGGTTTCGGGGCTGGGAAAGATCTCAATGATGGGAGCTTTCTACCTACAAATACGCGCAGAACAGCTATACTCGTAAACTGACGAAAACCACAACACCAAAACACCAAAACTTATCAGATGACGGACGGACTATGAGGTTTTCACGGTGCAATGATGCTAGAGTAGACTAGTTCGACGGTCAAACTATAAGTGGCTCCATATTGCATCTTGCCACCTCTCTCTCCCTGGGCCGATAAGCCCTTTCTAACAGATTATTAACGCGTTGAAGCCATCTAATGGCAGTTGGAGAGTATTGGCCGTAACAGTAGTGATTGCCTCTCCGTCGAATTTTTAATCCTGGATTTCGGGATTCAAAAAAAGGGGAAGAAGTTAAATCGTACCTCTTAGGTCAGAAGAAATAATAATAAAGAATAAAATTAATTATACAGGATAAATAAAACCACAATTTTTCATAACGACACACAATTTCGTTCCATCCCTTCAAAACCATTAATTCCAAACAAATTCCACTGGGATAATCCGTGATCTCATAAAAGGCACCGAGTTTAATCGACGGAAGGGTCCCCCCTTAGGAGAGTTGGGCCCGTGACGTAGGACAGAGACCGAATTTTAAGGCACGTTTTCGTATACCGGATACCCTTCTCACAGAACCTTTTTGGAAAGCTCTCACCACGATCATTCTCTTGAAAATAATCACATTCAATTAAAATGAGAACCGTGAAAAAAATACCTAAAAACTGTGTTTGACATGATTTTTAAAACTTGTAGATTTGGGAAACGACATAGAATTTCATTTTGAACAAACTTCACATTTTAATCTATGGTCGTTAATTACGCGCAATAATTATAATTGGCGATTACTCACTAAATAGCGCCTCTTAATACTGCATTGTGTGATCACTTGACTTGGTTAGGTTCAGAATAAGTTGTAAACGCTACTCATTGTTGATTGCCATTGAACTTGTTTCATGGCCATCGACCCACCCCTTTCCATCATAAACGGGTACAAATGACACTTATTATTAATCCGCGTATTAGATTAGACCCGCTTATGCCACTCTGGCCTCCCGCTAAACATTGAAAACTATCGCGGTTTTTTCTGCAGATGCCTCTTGCGGATATAAATTTTCTTCGATCCATCATAAAGGCTGTCAAGTGTGGTTTTTTTTGCGAAACCGACGCCCCGATCTGCCCGCGTGCGAATTATAAGCTAAGTTTGTGATACGGCCGCGATAAGGGGGACATTCATCATTTTCGCTCGCGTACCTACTACCTCCGCCGACCTTGGAGCTTTCAGGGGGGACAATCGGCTAAGCTACCGCGTGTACTTGGCACGGTTGGCCAATCGCGGTTCGTCATCTGGCTCATGAGCAATTTCACTTTATACTCCTGCACCATTTCGTCCGTATGGTGTTTTTTCAACGACGCCTTGCCGATTCGGAGTGTGTCATTTCGGTCCATTTGACCGTGTAATCTCTGCTTCCGGCAAGAGATTTATAACACGGCTGCCCTTTCGTTATTTATTCGTACACCGTTTGAAACTTGTGGTTCTTTAATAACGCCGTTCAAAAATACGAGTACTTTCATCGAATGTCTCCCTATAGTCGTGCATAATTACGAGTTACAGCTCGTATATTACGTTCAATCCAATAATTAAAAAAATCCGCTATGGTTTCTAATTAAATTTGTTAATCACCTTTCGGTGACCTAACAACGCCACCCAAACCGGTCATGCAGTAAGGATTTCATGCGCACTCGATAGCAACAGTTAAATGTCAAAATTCACAAGGGACCACCAATAACCCTCGCAACCTCCAATAAATCTCAATAAAATCGAATAAATTTGGCCTAACCTCCAATGAAAGCTGTTGCCAGTGTCATTATGAGCGATAACTACTGGTACCCACAAATTAATTCCAGCTAAACTAAATTATAGGTTATTGCAGAACGTTAGGGAGACTTATAGCTAAAATTGGGAGGCATTTGTCGGGTTTTGTACCAACTCCTGATGGCTTTCAAAGGATTATTCATTTTATCGTTAGAATTTGAAAAAAATAGAAAAGACTTTGAGTCGGTATTTTGGAGGTGCCGATATTTTTGTTCCGATGTTTCCGATATTAATCGATATCAGAAATACGATATTATAGTGACATCGAAAGATTATAGTAAATATCGGCTGTCACAATATAATCATGATATTCTAGGCCCCATAGACATCATAATATAGAACAATTATAATAAAAAGAAACAATATTTTTAATAGGAAATATCATTTCCTTTCAAACATACAATTCAAACATTGTTTGTTCGTATTGTAATTTTTTAGTAAAATGGTTAATCTATCTGTATTCCAATATATTTTATCTTTGAATGAAAATGTTTGTGTTTTAATCAAATTTAGGAATCGCAGTTTAAAAAAAAAGTAACAAGAACCATACTGCACAGATGAGTATTTCTGTTTTGGTAGTAAATCCATTGTGTGACTGTTTTTGGTAGCTTAAAATAGCGATCTTGAAAATTAGCTGACACACAAGTCATTTTCAGTGAGAGAGAGAGAGAGAGAGATTTATTGACATAAATATAACAGGTGTGCTACAAAATAAAATAAAAATGTATGTATATATACATATACCAGTTGGTGTTAGTTGGTGTTAGTATACATAATATGTATACTAATATGTATGGTTGAAAAATACACTATTGTGGTTAGCTCGTGGAATATAGTATATTATACTATATTCCACGAGCTAACCACAATAGTGTATTTTTCAACCAAATTTTACTCCACGTGATGAAAATTATTATAAATTATCTGCAATATAAAGATGAATAAATTCACTTGATTAAAAAACGCATTGTCATAAAATTATGAGTAATCATACGAATTTCGCAGTATATCGTATATTGCCAATATCGATATTTGGTGGCGATAATATCGCTGTATCGATATCAAATATCGGAAGATCCTCGATATAGAAACAACCCTACGTATAGAACATTATGATCATAGGCCGACGTGAGGCTCTTTAGTTTTAACTTTACTTCTTTAATACAGCGTCTGCAGCATTACTGGTTATAAGTGTGTAGGCATATCAAAAGAATTGCGATGTTAATATTAATTTTATTTTAATTATTATTTTATTGTTTTCAACAACATAGTGACAATGATCCGTCAAACGAGTTGACACGTAATTAATGCGTTCGATTCTTCTTCGACGTAATTTCAGTCTTGATTTCCTCACCCAACTAACCACAAAATTCGACCAGACAAATTTCAACCGCCTAAAAAAAAAAAAAGAGAAAGGGCGAACGTTATAGTCAAAACATTTGTGTTAACCCAACGAACCGTCAAACTGCCAAGGGGCCGTAACGAAGTTTGCCGAATGAACTCGATTCCGCCTGTTGCATTTGGGAAAACGACGGAAACAAAAACACAATTTGATAAGGAAAAGTGTATAAGGGAGGAACAGTATTAATTTAGTCGGAAAGGGAAATAAATGAGGCAGATAATCAAATGTGGGCGGCATTCACCCCCTCGCAAACACACAAAGTGTGGGGGGCGATACCAACCCCTATTTCGCGAGGGGCGAAAATTGCGTGAGTATTTTTTCGCCCTCCGTCTCTGGGGATCTCATAGTCAAAATCCCTCTGCAACCCTCTACCGCTCTTTTTTTTTCAAAATGAATATATACTGCATTTTTCAATTTCCCTCTTTGCTATTTTTTTTTCTTTTTTCCTCTCTCTGTGAGAGGGATAGTCGCAACGTGAAGCCCTGAGGGAGTTGGTCGGGGGCCCCTCCGGTTTTTATACAGGGAGTTTTCTATAGTGGGTGCTCGAAGGGGTGTGGATTTTATTGTATAAAAGCATCTCCGAAACCATTCTACCCTGACGCCCTCGGACGGCCTTTCCATATGACCGATACTTTATTTTATCCCCCTTCCTCGCACCGCCCGCAATCCAAAGTATTCCCAACGCCTTTTTCTTCCATAGAAGGCTCTTAGCGTAAATGGGACCCCACTCTGCTTCTGAATGTTTACAATGATCGTTTTTGCTCTTTCCGCTGATATTCGCTTCTTATCGCGTGTTCCAATATCACCTTCCTGCAGTCACCAAATGCTCACTGATCACAAATGATCTTTAATGCGATTCATTATTCAACCAGCCTGCTAACATCGTGAAGGAAATAACCCGTTTAGCTCAAAAGGGCTTCGTTCGGTAGTAAAATCCTTATAACTTTTTATGAGCTCGTGAGCGGTTTTAATGATGATTTTGTGGTTTGATGAATGGAATCTTACTCTATTCCACTCCAGTTTATTCCATTTTATTCCACTCCAGTCCTAGATTGATCGTGTGTTATTCGAAACAGTTGCATTTTTAGTTTAAATGGAAGAGTTGTTGGAGACCCCAGTAAAATACCTCATCCTTGAGACTGAGTTTAATTAGGAAGTAAACATTCCGTGGCATCTTAATGGCATTCAACATTCTCAAGCATGAGCTATAAAGTCTACAATTATTTGAATCTGTTAAATTCTGGTACGCAACCAACAGCAAGCTGCGATTAGGATTATCAGGTTCCTGCAAAGAGCTGAAATCATTTCAGTACGCCCTAAGCGACTATAACATTCCAAATAATTTTTTTCTCAAATCCACAGTCATACAGCATGGTTACAAGAGCAAAGTTTCTAAGAAATTACTGGTTTTATGTAAAATGTCCTAAAATGTACATAATATTATGATTTTTCGTGTCTTTTAGCAGTGAATTCAGGATGGTATGGAACGGATTTTTGTATGGAAAAGTTTTCGGAAATTCGTGTTTTAGAAATTTTGGACCGAGAACAATAGCTTCCTTTTCTTCGAAAATTCACTAGAAGTTCGCGAGTAGCATCAGCTGATTTGGTGATAACAGGAGGGAGGTAGAAGGATGGAACCTGAGAGACGTACAACAACGACCTCTTCTAACTTGGAATAAATACTAATTAAAAGAAAGTAATTATTAGAAATGAAAATAATAGTACACTTCGTATATATAAATAAATATATATATAAATAACAACACGAAATGGGCATGATAGGCTGTCCTCCATTTTGTATTGATATGAGACTTTGAATGGTCTCGATTCGACGTTAATAGTATGCTGTCATTAACAAATCGTACCGTTGAAAATACTAGATTTTTTTTACGGTCTTTTTCGAAGTTTAGCACGTTTAACACATTACGACGATTAACGGCCTTAATACGTACTATCCAGTTGAAGAACAGGTTGATGGACAGGCTCACGATTTTGTAGTTCGATTGAACAGAAATAGCTATCACAGTTTCTTGATTATCTCGAATTGGAAATAGACTCGATAAGGTGTATTACAAACGGTTTAATAGAAAGCTGGAAGGTACCCGCGATGGAGGTGTAGTACATACCTATCCAGACGCTTAGGCTTTATCTTACTGGTTAGGTCGGGTACTCGAGCGCGTACAGGGCTGTTATCTTCGGCCCCTAGACGCTGCAATTAATTAACGCCGGACCGGTCAAGCGATGTAAAATGTTAAAACAGTTGAAAACCATTAATCATTTCGCAATGTTTCCTTGAAGTCAGTGAACGCGGGAGGGACGGGAAGAGGTTTTGTAGTTGCGAAGAACCCGAGGAGCTGTTGGAATTGGCGGTTTGAAGTCGCCTTATCTGAGTCATATAGCGGCTCAATTTACTCTCGAATGATTGAAACGAGACTACGAGTAGCGGAGATAGTAGAGATTTATAGTAGATAGAGATTATCCCCGTCGCTCAACTCATTACTAATGAACTTCATCAGTAGGTTTCCGTTCCTGGTGGTAAGTGGAATCCTCGATATAAGCTTGAACGAGCTTAAAACCTGTCCAGAAACTCGAACCGCATCACACACGCATCTCTTGCCGTGAAAAGCAAACCTTTCAATAAATCAATTCCTAAATTGAATAATGACATAATATGTCATTCCACATAGAATAACTGTATAGTAATGGGCCGTTTAAGGATTTCGTCGCCTTTGGTAGTTTGGTGTATGATTCCTATTTACCGTACTTACGTCCTGAAAATTGCCATTTATACATTCTGCAGATTCAATTCATACCCTTTCTCGAATGATTATGAGAGGTGGTGCCTTAGATACTCGTATTTAATTTCATCTAACATAGAGTCATAGACGAGATGAAGCACCAGTGCTAATCAAACACAAGTGTCCCATTACTATAGGAGGGGGCCCATTGCAGTACATTTCACCGTATTATATGGATGTGTAGGGAGTTGGGAAAATGGAAGTGCTCACAAACATCCAATATGGTTTTTTAAAATTTTAAAATTACGTCTGACGCTATGTAAAATGTTGTGTATACCGGTTATGGTACCTATCGAACTAGACGATTGTACAACTTGACAAATCCTGACCTTCCGCAGTTTGGGGAGTGAGCTTGTAGAAACGAGCTCTACCTATAATAATTATTGGTCCTGCTCTGGCAAACAGGAAGACTTTTTCGAAATCTTCAACGAAGAGAAAACGAAAAACGAAGAAAAAAATACCAGAGAAAACCCTTTCCTGGTCGTTGATTTACAATCCGCTAACACTGCTCGACCCCCCCCCCCCCCACAGGAGACGAAATCCTTATAAATGATTTCTAATTTATGAAAATTACAAGGGTATTATGGTAATTATCGAGCCTCTTACTTATAAATTATTCACCGGCGAGGGGTGGTGGGGAAGGGACCTGGTCCAGCTTAATTCGCTAATGCGGCCGGTCAAGATATTATTCGGGCGGTATTTACTGGTTGGATGTTTTCAGTACATACAACAGAGGAAATTCAAGGCCCAGGAATGGCGGCGGTATTCCACATTATTGATGCTTACCACACAAGTACACCGCACATCGGCGTTTTCAACAAAAATAAACTATTAGCCTTAAATTTCCTATAAGGTTTATAAAGGAAAATAAATATTGATCCGACCACGACGGAGCCAATCTGAGCGGCATTGATTGGTCATTTCAATTACCGTACTATTTGAACATCGAATATTAAAGACCAATCTCCTCCTTCCGCCGCCTGAATAAATAGGGGAAGGCAAGGGAGTGAAAAAGAAGGCCCTACTGTTTGCTTAGATCTGACGTCCAAGTGGCTCTCTTTTCTTCTCAGTTGAGTAGATAATGGTTATTAAATGGGCTATTTTCCCTCTACCCACTTTTCTCCCTTTTCCTTTTAAGATGGTCTCGGAGTGGGAGTAAATAAGTGCAAGGGGGATCCGACAATTATACGGTTCAACCCCTACGGTCTTTCTTTTTCCCCCTCAGCTATTTGAGTTAATCTGATTACTTCGCACACGGATTTTGCTAGAGCTTTAGAATAAGTACAGAGTGGCTATAGATGTTTATTGACATCACTTCTCTCGACATGCAAATGTTCCTAATCTTCAGAATTTTATAGAGCCATTCCCACAAAAACTACCAGAAGGATTTGCTAAGACCTCTCTTTACGTTCGAATACTGGAGGTATTCTCCTTACGTAATGATTAACCTTTAAAAATACCGAATATCGGCTGAAAATCTCGATATTTTGATATTGCAAGATCTTGTGGTGCATTTTGGCGACATAACCAATCAGAGTTGAGACGGTTTTCATAGCCGTAGAAGCATTTGCTACACATCTACTCGTACAATATGAACCAACATGTAGCATCAACCTGCACAGGGATCTCCACGACACTATTACTTACTCTTAAAATTATTATATTCAAAACCGACATTTAAGATAAAGCAAAATGATCATTGCTGTGTGTACAAAAGGTAAAGACCGGGACCTGGACCACTTCCTTGTGGGACCCCAGCTTTTATAGGCTTCAAGCTGGGGTCCCACAAGAAAGTGTTCTAGGTCCCGTTCTTTACCTTTTGTACACACGGCACCTACCCATACTAGAAGACACAATTTGTGTTGCTACTTTTGCAGATGATATGGCAATCCTAACTGTATGTAGAAATATCTGTATGTAATATATGTGGAAACCGCCGCCCATAAATAAGGTACAAAATTCTACTAATGGGATTGTCGAGTGGACTAAGATGTAGAGAATGATGCTGTACGAATCAGAATCAGTTCACTATAGACAAAAGGTGTGGTGGCCAAACTGCTGAAAATCCTTTTGCTGAAAATCCTTCCCTATACATAGATTAATAATTAATTAATAATTAATTATTAAATTAATTATTAAATTAATTATTAATTATATAAAGATTGCTATGTATTTTCATGTAGGTATAAATTAATAAATGAGAAAAAAAAATGTAGCATTAACCGAATTTACAACCAATTGTTGAATAATATGATAAATTATTGAGATAATAATGAGAGGAGATTATTGAGCTGCTTTGAACGTGCTGCACTCCATTGGCGTTACTCTACTGATGTGGCCTTGACTAGTGGCTCGTTCTGTCGTTCTGAGTAAACTTTGATGTTCGCCTTCCTTTGTGCTAAACCTTGCCTACAGAACTCTCAAGCTTGTAGAACTAAGTTGCCTTGAAGACTCTATTTTATGTATTACAATAGTTACGTCCTTGTATAATCAACTAGAACGAGACAATTCTAATTCAACAATCGATTATATACTTTTTTTTCCTCTCCTCTCAATAGAGATCAATCGAGTGCAAAGAGTGCACCGCACCTAACGACAAGAGTAAACACCAAGGTCGACCTAATTTGCTCGACTACTCGAAGAACCTTTCCACTGTACAACCGTTCCGCGTGAACCACCGTGTACGAACCTATTGCATTTAAATGTTTATTCACCCATTGTATTTTAATAGCTGCTATCCTCCTATTTAATTCCAACACCTCGATATTGTCCGACGGGTCTCAGGACGGCTTTTGCCCTCGTGGCCGTATATTGCTGACATTTCCCACTCGGTTCGTAGTTGCGCAATTCGAAATACTTACGACGGTTGCGTCATAAATAATTCGATTGTAAAACGCTATTCGATTACTGCAGTGTGACTCTCAGCATCGAAGTGACAGTCTTCTTGAAATGGTAGCGTGTATTTTGTATTTTGTTCCAGAAAAGTGAACGATACAAAACGATGAAATCTTGTAACCAGGGGTTGCAATGTTTCCGCAATCAGAGGCGTGAAACGTGAAATATCTTCTTTGGGGTTGAACACAAACGGTCGGTAGGTGATCGGGATAACCGTAAAATATGAGGGGTGCACCGAACTGATATTGAATACTGATCGAGTAGGTCCAATTCCCCTCTATTGTGAGAACGGTGTAAAATCCGTGGCGTTGGCAACCCCTCCGGCCCGAGTTTTCCCCTCTCGCGATCCATCGAGGAGGGATGCGAAAATGTATCATCACATCACTATCACTTCTCTGTTGGGCTGTACGACCGCAGCTGGACGAGCTTCCCCAGCCACTAAGTTGAGATCGATAAGGGGTTTACTCATCCAACTTTAAATCGACCTCAACCGCTCACTTTGGTTTACCTATCTCCATCCTATTGTCTGAAAAACGATGCAAATTGTTCAACAACTGTTTATTATTTTCTGCCTACAACCAATGGCGGATCCATAGGGGGGCGAAGGGGGTGACTGGTACAGAATGTAAGAGTAAATACACAAATAAATTTATATTAGTCACCACTTTCGCACAATCCTCATGAAAAATACTGTCTTATTACAGTTCATGAAAGTTGGGGTTGGGGGTGCTTCACCTTTAATTTCCAAAATATAACAGAATCTATGTCTCTTTGAATTCACATTTTAACTGCTAAAACTGCCTAAAACTACCCATTTTGCTTCAAAAATTTCCACATTTTCCCGGGGGCTCCCCTCCTGGTTGGGGGGTATTCCATACCCCCCCAATCCCCCCGGTTAGTGTCTTTCGCCCCCCCCCCCCTCACTCTAAAGCTGGATCCGCCACTGCCTACACCACTGATCAATATGCAACATCCTTGTCAATCCAATACCTAGCTCTATGATTGTATATCCAATAACCCAAGAGAATGTAGGCCCCATATGTACAACTCGTATGTTATTACAAGTCTGGTCCCTAACAAAATCAGCAGTAATTTTTACTGGTATAAATTTATACTGGTATTATTGGTCAATAAGTACCAACCAATCTTCAAAATTAGTGGTTTCAAATCGACGGTTACAGCATTTTTCAAATTCTCTCCTGAAATGTGAATCATGCTGTCGCTTATCGTCTGAACGCCCCCTATTGTTTATACATTGGGGTTTCATCACCTCTTCTTTCATCCACTTTTTTCCCCTTTCTTCTTTTCCTACTTCCTTCCCCTTCATTTTTTTGGGAAAAAAGGGGAAGTTGAAGAGGGATTTATAAAAGTTCTGCGATGTCGAGGGGTGCGAGCAGACATATCTTTGTCACCCTCGCCTTTTTTGTCCCCTCTTTCGTCAGGAGTGAAGGACTTTTCGGTAAACTTCATCATCAAACAATTCACATCCATCTTGCATCCTTACAAACAACAACAGTGCATAATAATTGTTGGATGTGTTGTAAAAAGAGGAGGTTTGAGTCTGAGCTTGAGCTGTTTGAAATACCTAATATGCTCACAAGTATCACATTGTATTACAACTAAATAATTCAACCAATTTGGTATTCGATGTTGAACAGTGATTTTATTCAAAATACATTAAATGGTTGAATTATTTAGTTGTAATACAATGTGATACTTGTGAGCATATTAGAATATATAGAAATTTTTCTCTTCTTCTATTCAAAATAAGGCGAATTCGGTTTACTAGTTTTAGGCCACGTAAATATATGTAACATATTATGTTGTGTTCAGTGAACAGCTGGTTATGCATTGAGTACATCCAAAGAATGAAGTTACCTGTTATTACGATGCCATCTGATCGAGTAATAAACAGCAGTGATGTAGGGTTATCATAAAGACATTATACCTATACAGTTATACCTAGGTATTTCATAACACACCCCCACAAAAAAAAGTGAAGTACGCCTTTTCTGCAATATTTGTTATCCGTATTAATTTTGCCTCCTGAACACGAATATGCTATCAGAATTTGGCTACCACGTCACAGTTTTTTCTAACCTCCAAAAATCGGTCAAATGAGTGAAAATCGAGGAAAATTCACTCCTGAAAATCCCAATAAAATTTATTTTTTATCCGAATCCATATTCAGGTGACTTCGGACCCGTTCAATTTGAATCCAGCGCTGGAATTCAGTCGAGCCATTTTTTTTCTAACCTCAAAAGAGATTGAAGATTCAATCGATCTGAGCCAAATTTGGTATAGAGGGCTTGAGTCCGATTCTGAAGTCAGATTTGCAAAATTCAAAATGGTAAATAGAATATGGCGGACCAAAACCCCAAAAAACCCTCTATACCAATTTTGGCTCAAATCGATTTATTTACATGAAATCATTATATTTGTGGTTAGAAAAAAGCAAAAACGGTCTGATGCAATCCCAGCGGTGGATTCAAGTTGAATGGGTCCGTAGACACCTGAATATGGATTCGGAGATGAGAGTAAATGTTTTTAAGCTATTCAGGAGTGAATTTTAGTTGAAAAAAACTGTGATGTGATAGCCACTGTGAAAGCCAAATTCTGATAGGAAATTTGTGTTCAGGAGGCGACATTACTCGGGATAACATGTAGCCTATTGCAGAAAAGGCGTACCTACTTCACTTTTTTGAGGGGATGTGTAATTATTGGAAATGTCTACCAAATTAACTATTGATTCATCTGTACCTACGTATAGGTTATTCATTACAAAAGTCAATCAGTTCAGTCCAATACCTTAAGACTTCAATTACCCTGTTCCCCAATTTTAATTACGCCTATTACTGCCTACCCAACGTTAAATTCAGCCACCAGTGTATCTTTAAATGCAATGATGGATACCGATGGATCACTCGGTGCTGAGTTATTTAGTCGCATACCTAACAACACCCTGAATGGTGATGATATGTTAGTACTTCTACATTTCAATTATTTAATTGTTAGGTACGATGCGATGATAACACACGTCTATATCTGTCAAGAAATGCTTCAACCTCGATAGTCCTCCAATTAGTCATAGCAGGAATGTCAATCCGTTCAATCACAATCAAATAGAAATGGGGGCTCGTCAAAAGATTCAAATGAATCAGACAACGTCGTCGGATGTCGGATATCGAGCTAAAAGGGGAAGGGCAGCGATTTGATGGAAGACCTCGCGCGGTTCTCCTGCCAACCGCAATTACGAAAGCCGAGGTGAAACCGCCAGTGTTAGATTTATGATCGGAAAGCCACGATGGAGCCCACAGAAAATTTCCCAACCCCTCTTTTGCACCCCCGGGCCGAAAGGCATTATTTACTCATAAATTACTGGTAGCGCTCAAAATCACATTTCCAAACGCTCAGCTCGTCTCACCCCGCAAATCGGGGTTCTTGGGGGTTCGCTCCCTCTGATCATCCACTTTACTTCGTCCGATAGGGCGGTGATAATGGGCGAGTTGGGCTCTTCAAGGGATTTGGGGGATGAAATTCATTCAAGAAAGATTGACCCGGTAAATACAGATTTGGGAAGTGGAAATCTGAGTCAAGTTGCGTGGTTCAGACGAAGAGAAATCAATAGGCATCACACGGTGTCCTACAGCCAAACAGCGTCTTCAGTCTCGTACTCTTTAGAGATTTGTACTGTACCAGCTGGTGGATACAGCTATGTATCTTTATCGTTCTCGTTATGAAGCCCCAACGAAGTGTAAAGCTGAAATCCCATCAGCACTCCCATAACTGTACAAAACGTTAGTTTGTACTAGAGTAACTGAGATGTGAATTTTAGCTAAGTTTGAAACTGTTCGTAACACTATATTTAATAATTTATTTATATTCAATAGGTTTCCCTCTTTAATTATGATTTCATTATCTATACCATACATCCATACCATAAATGGAACAAAGAACTAAGAGGTGAGTTCAAGATATTCCTTAATACTTTTTATATCAGGGTCTGTTTACAAGACCCAGAGGATGTTGACCGTTTTTTGTATTCAATATATAAACCTTGTATTTGTACCTACTATTTTCATTTATTTTGTTATTATGTGGCGTGCGAAGAGTTTCAAAAATAAATCGCATGCTTCTAGTCAACTAGGGAGAACCAAAATTACAACGTCGGATATTCTTTATAATAATTATTATTATACCCTAATAGCGGGAGAAGTATGAAGGTAAACAAGATTAATGAAAGAGATATGATGTGATACGAATGGATGAAAACCAAACTCAATCACAGTTATTGACTAGTAATAGGGGTGCAAAGTAGCATCAACTTATTGAATATCCCGGACGTTGCAGTCAAGTGGTGTAGCAAAAACACAGTTCAGCACAGTAAAAGTACAAAACCACTTCAAATCTGGGCCTTCCGTCAAATAAAAATCGATCAACGCACCTCCTAACGTCACTTTTTATTGACGAAACCCCTTTTTAACAGGACCACAGACGCTCAGTTTTTCGGGTATTTTATTACCATATTTATTGGCCCATAAACATTTACACCTTCGGAACAGGTGCGAACGGTGGCAGCTGTCCACCCTAAACTGTTGGGAGTCCGGTGGACGCCTCTAAAATGAAACTTATTTATAAAAGGAAGACGACGTTCGAACAAAAGGGATAACTCATAATTTAGCGTTATTGGGATGTTTGTTTTGGTCGGGATGTCGGCACCTGCCGCCATGTATCATAAGGTGTGGAAGTTCATATTTTTCCCAGCGTCGGACCGGTAACGTTCTGGTAATAATAAACGAGTACTTTAGTAGCGGTGATGCGGTGATCATTGCGGTCTCGTATGATGAGTGGTGTCATTAAATCATATTAACTTCCTCGAAATTCTCAGCACCCTCGCGTAATCTTCGCGGCGAAAAATGGAGCTGTTCGAGTCTGAATAATAGTGGACATTTTGGACACCCTTTCACTTACAAATCATTCGAATTCAACAGATATTATTGGACACGAGGTGTCCAAAATATGATGAATAACTGTTTTTCCGTTGGCTCCACCTTTTGGATAATATTGTTCAATACAGGTCACAAGAAATGACTCCAAATCGCCCTCTTTCCGTACAACTCCAACCAAATCGTAATTAAAAATTTTTGTGATAATTCCTCGCCGTATGGTTTGAGCATCTGGTCGCATAGTTGGAATTTGGCGTTAACGCTACCGTTTAATCATTAATCTAAAGATTGGGGGAAGGATGGGTGAATACAAATGTCCAAATATTTAGTGGTTGGGTGGAGTTAGCCAAATTCAAATTTTGGAAAAAATCATGGAAAACCTCTTTAGCAATATTGAATTGTTGTGATCTTGGTGAATTTTCGAATTGTTGAACATCCACGTTTAGCGAGCTATTGTTCTCGGTCCAAAATGTTTAAAACTCGAATTTCCGAAATTTTTTTATACCAAAATCCATTTCAGACCATCCTGAATTCACTGCCAAAAGCCATATGTAATCAAATACACGAAAAAACTAATGTATACATATATATTTATGAGTGGGGAAGGTTATCGACCGTATTCCGATATATATGTGGGATGTGGAGGATTTCGAGGTTCGGTCACAATTAAAGACGTGTTTCCCAACGTTTCGACTATTTATTTAGTCATCTTCAAGGGAGAGTGCAGGCTTCATCCAAGTCGGCAAAATGCACCATTTACATAGCTCACTTAGGTTTAAGGGAATAACTAGTAGACGGGTAGAGCGCATGTGCCACTGGATTCCACTATACAACTGGTATAGTGAAGAAACGTGGTTGTTTCATGTGCTCTAATACGATAACGGGATGAGATATCGCAATTCTGACTTCACCATTGTGTTCAGCGCTGAAAAATCTATGAACTGATTTGTTATAAAACCAAAAAAATGAAGAAATTCCATAAAACCAGTTATTTCTTTGAAAATTCGCTCTGAAAGCCATGCTGCATGTCTGTTGATTTTTTTTGTGATAGCTTTGGAAAAGTGCCATATCCGACGAAGGAAAACGGCCTTACATATTCATGACGTCAGTATCCTTGGGCTAATCTTCAGCTAAAAGAGTTCTCAGACTTACCGCGTTCTTCTTCGTTCTAACTTGTTTGAGTTAAAATTGAATAAACCGGAAAATTATGGAACATGGACGTTTACTTAGATACTGATTTATGTTTGAATGAAAGTGAAATTTGAAGGGAAAAAACTTAATTCAAATTGTCACCGTGTGAAAACGATGCTCTGTGATTCTCCTGAATTATTTTGTCCTGTTCAGAAACGACAATGTCGAGGGCGGTGAAAATGCCTTGGAAATTTTTCATCGGACACCGCAGGCTCTGGTTTTCAGCGCCCGTCAATTTATTATTCCCATTCGCCGTCCTGGAGAGGGGGGAGTTCGTTTGTTTTGTTTCCCTCCCTTTCATTTTATTATTCGGAATGCTTTGCCGGCTCCGGAAATCCATTAGGATTCGTTATGTCGTCGAGTTGCCATCACGATGTTGAACGGTATCAGGCCACTGACGGCTTTTCCCCGTCAGTCGGCAACAAGAGGTTTTTTTTCAGGGGGAGGGTTTTCATTTTTTTCAAGTCCTCGAATAAATCGCGAGTTCAATCGAGGGGAAAACAACGTTCGAATAAATTGGCCAAACACAGTTACCCGTTTCGTTTGTATCGATAGTCCTCTTGATTAAAAACCATTTAAATATAACATTATCGCCCAGTTCACGATATCGAGTTTATGTATATTCGGGTGTCTCGTGGTTTTTGAACGAATTTGAGAGAGGGCCGAAAGCTTCCAGCTGTTGCCAACCGTGAAAGAATGACACTTTATCTGTTGCCAACTGACAACAACTTGAAATATTCAACGCGCCACCATACAGATGCATCTGATTTTGTTTAAGTATAATTGTATCTGTAATTATTACTCGTATCTGTAATTTGTATTATTCCGAAACATACCTAAACAAACTTGTTGCATAATGTTGCCAAACGCCTCCCAACCTAGGATTTGCTAACTATGATCAGTATACTCGTATTTCGGTGTATTTTGATTTATAAGATATTCAATTTTCATTCAAACCTTCCAAATCTACCAAAAGAACCAACATTTTAACCCTCACCCTCTCACAGTGCGTTCAATTTCAAGTACTTATCAAGATATGTAGAATAGCTCTTAGCTCTTCTGGCCCTTTCAAAATTGACTGAGAACTAAAATTCGTCTTATGTGCTCTGGTGAGCACAAAGATGATCTCGAAGCTTATCATTATTATAAAGGTCAACGGGAAAAGGTGGAAAACTAGGGTTGACATTTTCAATTTCCCACTACCTCAATATAAAAATAAATGTATTATATTTACTTTTTTTTTCATCATTTTTAAGTGTACAATTTTGAATAGATTTTGGTTAAGAGTACAACCATTTAAAGCGGACTAGAAGTTAGAACTCATAAAATATCACCAGCATGATCGCAAATCAAACGCTAAATTGCATCACTCTGGCAAATAGACACCGATGTTGCAATTTGTTTACCAAGTCTTCGTGCGGTATAAGTTATGATATTCGCGAATTGTTCAATATTTCAATTGTTCGTTTCTGATCATTTTTTAACGTCCAAGCAACTCAATCATTTATTCCGTCGTCATTTACGGTATTAACCTTTTGCAGTGTGAGTTTTCGTATAAAAAATGTGTTTTTTCATAGTGAATTTGGATTTTTTTCAGAGTAATCCCTATGGGCTGAAGGACACGTCGGCGGCAGGCGATATGTCACCCTGGGCCAGTGGTTTGCAACCCTCGTCCGGCTACTACCCTTACGACCCAACGCTCGCCGCCTATGGGTATGTTTACTGTCAATATACATTGGAAATGATATAAATTAAACAACTGTACATGATTATACTTATAGAATGAAGGCCAGATATTGTCGATTGAGCTAGAACACATGGTTTAATAAATAGAAGGCTTTTGCCTCCAGAAAATAGTTATTAGGATCTCTTGTCAATTAGGTAAAATCGACTTATGCCATGGTGTCGCGTAAGTGCGGTATATCAGTCTTCTACTATTAGCTCTGACTGCAGAAAATTCTGACGGCAAAAACAGGAGACAAAATTCGTTACAAAACCAGTAAAATGGAGACGTTTGACATAAAACCAGTTATTTCTTCGAAAATTCGCTCTTAAAGACATGCTGCATCACTCAGGATTTTACCATTTTCAGTGGTGGTTATCGAGGTCACATGATGAAATTGTACTGTGAAGAGCTGAAAGCCATATTTGTTGTTAAGTACGACCTGTTATAAATAATCGCCGACGTGATTGCGGACAAGTGAAAACCCCGGAATTATATTAGTACAAATTAATTCTAAATAAATCATCATCCATATAAATTATTGACCATCACAGAGCTAATTACCTCCAAAATAACATTGTTTTTCCCACTTGAACAATAGTTTAGCCTATTCTTCCATTAGTACAAATCGTGTATTGCGAGGGTAGTCATGAAAATATTGATGTCCAATTATCTCACGAAATACGCGTACAGTTATGGAAGTCGCAAGTTGTATACAGAACAGTGATCTAGATAGATGAGGGTGGTAGTTCAATTCTGGATTTTGGGTGGTTTTTACCGTTTTTACCGGAGTTCTACCGTTTTTAATGGTGAAATTTTATACAATGACAACGTAACAAGGTGAGCCAAAAGCGAACGACCAAACTGGGAAAATTTAGTTTGGGTGAAGTGAAAGGGCTGAAATGTTATCTCCGATTAGCGCTAAAAAGCTGAACATTTTCATGTTTTGAAACCGCCTATGGACATGTTTCTTTATTTCTCAACGTTGTATGTCCAAAAAACTAACTTTTCAGCATGCAATAAATAATTTATTATTATGTCTCTGTTGGTCATTTTTGGTTTTTTATGTATTTCTAGTTTCTTAGGTAGCATTAAACTTGCAGTACAAACTACTTACCTCTCAAATTCCAAGGAAATCATATGATTCTAAGATACAACTATTCCACCGAAATTCCACCGAAACTCATTTCTTCACATTTTGGATAATATATTTTGTATATTATACAACGTTGTTCCGGCCACCCCTTCATTTGTTTAATTATTAAATTTTATTAACATAGGCAGTGTTGGAACAGTGATCTAGCCAGAAGAGTATGATAGAACGTTGTAAATTATTTGGTGCAGCTTTTTGGTTCATTGATTGAGTTTTACGTTCAATTTTGGGTTTGTGGGTCGTTTTTGGCGTTTTGTCGAATTTTCGAAGAAAAATAAGCTATTATTTTCGAACCAAAAATTTTAAATTCGATTTTATCTGATTTTTGTATGTATATTATTTCAGACGACAACTCTCGATTTAATGGCGATAAAAAGTTCAAACTTGCGCAAAAAATCTAGTTTGGCTATTGGAAGGCTAAGTTCGTGAATTTTAGGGGGGAAAATCAACCATAAATTCCATAAATGAAACAGTGAAATTGTATTGTTTTGTATACTATGACAACGATAACATGATGAGCCAAAAGCGAACGACCAAACGGGGGAAATGAAGTTTGGATGACGTGACAGCGTTGTCTTTTCGGATTATCGTTGAAAAGCGGAAATGAAACCGGGATTTACTATAAAAAAAAGAAGGGGATTAGCGGTGAAAACACTTAGATGACAAGGTGATTCGTGTAGCGGCCTGTGACGTCACGAGTGACAGAGAAGACGCGCGCAGGGCCACAAGACAAAATGGTCCTCGCCCCCGTATTGATTGCAAGGGCTGAGAGACAACAGTACAAGAGGGAGGTCGGTAAGGGTGGGGGATTGAACCAACCCTTATCCCTTAATAAACATCCCCTACCATTTTCGAGGAAGGGGGGGATGAGGTCTCCTTTAATAAGCCATTCTCTCCGGCTTCTGGGCGAACGCCTCCTACGCTCGGGTCGGGATACTCGTGGAAATCTCAGATCATTTTTTGGCCCTTTCGAAAGTGGCCCAGAGGGCCGTATGGAGTCAAAATCGTCTCATTTCCAAAAAATTAATAATAAAATCACGGCACGTTTTATCATCTTCTGTACAGATCACCCTTCCCTTACAGAAATGAATCACTTGGAATCATTTAAAAAAAAATTAGTGGTTCAATCACTGCTGGGTTACTACTAATTATTTGGCGGATCACTGCCGTGATTGAATCATTAGTGGGGAATCACTCGCAATAATCACTTGGAATCATAAAAAAAAGTAGTAATTGGATCATTAGTGCATCACTAGTGCATCACTTGCTCAATCACTGCCTCTGCAGTGATTCAATCGTTAATGAATAGTTTAACTATGTTATTGACAATCAGCCAAGTAATACATGTGAATAATTAGTCACTGATTACTCAGTGATAGTCAGTGATTCAGCAGTGATTCTTACTAATGATGCACCACTGATCGTCCAGTGATAGTCAGTGATTAGCAGTGATTAACAGTAGTGATTTACCACTGGAAACTCCAGTGATCGTATGATAAAATACTGCATAACAGGTGGTAATCACTAATTTTTAGTGATTAAATCATTAAATCGCTAATGATGCATTTCTGTAAAGTTTCGGTCCAGATCTCTGTTCTCCATAACTGTACGAAATAATAATTATTTTGAAATAACAATTATTGGAGTAAATTACATTAAATGTGCTTCAATATTTTCGTGATAACTCTCGCTAATTTGGTGCAGTTCATTATTATACTCGTCATTTTTGCTCAAACCACTAATGAAATAAAAGGAGAGGGTTCAAGACGAAAAAGTCTATTTCCACACAGACGGATTATTTTAAAATAGATTTTCGGAATCTACACATTATTTTGGTTGTGGTGGGGGGGGGAGGATTTTTTAATTTTTTTTTAATTTTGGGCGATTTTAAAGTTCATTATCGAAGATAGCAAACCAGAAAACAACCACAAAACTTTGAAGCACAATGAATTTTCAATTTTATCGAGATTCCCCGTGCGTTGTATAAGTTGGTATCCGTTTCTGTACTACGTGTTCGACTCACAATGCTAAGCACCTGCACTCTTCGTTAGGTCGTAATTGCAATACGCAATGAAAGGGGGTCACACGGAATACGTTGAAAACACGTATAAACTCTACGTTATTAAATAACAAAAATATTCCAGTCTTGAGTTTTTGAACGGTTTGAAGAACACCATCATCCGATCACTTCACCGGCGACAGGTTGCGAGGAGGGCGTTTTCTCATCCCCTCCGCCGAATATCGCAAACCCATTCGTAGCGATTATACGGTAAAAGGGTGGAAAATCTCCGAATGAAAAGAAGAAAACGGAGGGGGAATGGAAATGAGGTAAAACGGATCCGAACGGATCACTTGAAGGTGAAAGCGCAGGGCGATGTGCTCCGGTGAGGATATTTAGATCTACAAAACGGTCTATTGGTTATTAATATTGAATCTTCGCTATTCGTCCAGAATAAAATGTAAATTCATTCAATACCTACAAGGTATCCGCCGAATAACTGCACAATTCGATATCTTGAACTGAAGCACTTAGATATTTTTGTTCGTTCATTATCAATAATAAAACTTTTTCATCAATCATAAAAAGGAAAGAATCCTAGATACGTATCTCAAAAAATGAGTTTTAATAAACCATTTCAACATACAAAGAGTATAGAAATTCACTGTGTGGTCTCGATTTTGGTTTAGACTGATCTTAGACACATATCATTGCTCACCCTCAATAGGAAAATAATATGAACAGTTCGTAGTTTTTAAACTTCGAGTGAAAAGATAATGTTTCCAGATTCTCCACAGCTTCAAATATCAGGAGTGAAATTATTGCATGGTGGTGAACGTATGCAACGGTAGTTTTAAGGTAGTTTTCTCAATTGGACAGGTAAAACGCCAATCTTGAACTTGGGGGAACGTCTTTTCATGTAGGTACAGATGTTTTCAATGAATAGAGAGGAAAAAAATCGGTTTTACGGTATATCTTCTGATAGTACGATATGAATGACGGAATAACAAATTTGAAAAAAAATTAATAGCTCAATTTTTGTTTTTCTCTCAATCTTCCACTCAATCAGAATTATTTAAAGAGCCATTTCCATCCGCGAGTCGAATTGAATGAAATCACAGTCAGTATTGTTCAACTACGTCAAGTCATGAATGGAAGCGTTGGGAGGTCGAGAGCGTGAAGAAAAGCGGAAGAACTGCCCTGCGTGTGAGCAGTCAAACTCCTTGAAAGTTCACTGCCTGGAAATTCAATCATTTTGATTTACCGGTCTTAAGACATATTTTCTAGTGGAATTTCTTTCGAACGGTGCTTCAAAAAACGGGTAACAACGAACTACGATATCATTCCACCCGTTTCCAACTCCTCCATAATGTCGTAAATTCTAGGATAAATTTGACCCTCACATCAAGAAGCCCTCATTATTTAATTTAATTTAATTTATTTAGTTTATAACTCCTTGCCAACTCAATTGAAGATTCCGGGCAATACGACTCGCTCTGCCTATAAGAAACATTTATTTTCATGGTTGATAACCGCTGGACCACAGAATCAGCTATTTTTCTAATAGAACTTTTTGAGGCGTTATTCTATCTAAATCCAAATGGAAAATTCGTTTGCGCAAATCTTTGTATGTAGGTACTTATCACCACTTTATTTCTATCCTTCACATTTTGATGAATATGGATTCTTTTGCATTGCATGTGTGATATTACGGTTACGGTCCTAATCAACGGTTTTCGATGTCGTTTCAACAAGTCATGGGGTACCAGTGACATTTCAGCGTACAATTAATGCGTGTGTTTGAATTAATCACCTTCTTGATGAGGGGAACTATTAGTTATTTTATGGCTTCCCTTCGCGGTATAAACTTGGGAGAGCGGTATGTCCGTATCCGAACAAAGCCACGCAACAACAGCGTTCCCGTTCGAGCGAAACAATTGGTCCTTCGATTCAGGAGCGCTTTCCGCACTCGCTATTCCCCGTCTGTGTGTACCCTATTCCCAATCAATTCCTCGGGAACCCTTCCATTACTGGCCGCTCGGATCCACCCTCCCATACCACTATTGTGATAAAATATAGCAATTAGGGTTTTAACCCTGCAATACCCCTGTATTATAGGTCGCCCCATGTTTTAACCCTGATACTACATCAACCCTTCCTCGTCCTCCCGTACTTTCGATTTATAACTAGATAAATTTTACACTACTGCGTAAACCCTTTACCAAGGTGCGACCGGGGGTCTATGTGCCCTAATTGACTTAATTAATGTCAACCGGTTCCAATTTCCACGAACAAAGACGGATGGGGGCGATAAATCCGACGGAACATCACCCCCTTTCTAACCGATTTATAGCGGGTAAATTGACCATGAGAGCGGTGCATCAATACTTACTTGTGGCAAATCTAGGAACCCTAACGAAGAATTGCATCATGATTGAACCGCATGTTACGGTTTCGTATGGTTTGAGATGATTTGTAATTAAACGATGAAATAGCATCTTTATGGGGATATCCAAGTACGTAAATTGTCGAAGTTCTACCTCAATGTATACTTGAGTCTCAAGTGTAGGTCAGTAACAAGTACAGTAACACAAAGTGGTTGTCCCGAGAAATGTTGAGTCTGAAATATATCTATATACCTATTGCTCGCATTGCTCATTACTCCTATTCAACGCATTTCTTCTATCGCTCAAAGTAGGAAAGGGTAAAATGTAGAATTCGCGTCAAGTTTTTATTTATTTATTTTTTTTATAGTCAAAACTACAAGTTAGAAGAATATCGAAAATAATGGTCAGCTGACAAAAATTTATGGAATTTAGAGAAAAGAAATTTGAAGATGTGACGCCCACTTGGACATGTCCCCCTCCGCCACTGAAGTAGGCAATGGCAGCGCCCCAACTGGGGGTTTCTTCCTGTTTGTGACGTTTCGCGCCTTCATTCAATCTGAGCTCGGCGTTTATAAAGTTTTCTCCTCAAGTAAATTTTTCAAATTGCATTCGCTAGCAATACGCGTTACTCTATGGTAGTACTATACAACAGAAAATGATATTAGGAATTAACAATTGGCGCAAATTCCCCTATGGTTTGTAAAAGGGTGAATTTGACTTATTTGACAGCTACACTCTGAAATATGTGATATTGGAATGCCAATAGTCGAATATGTGCGTCATTATATCGACAGCCACAGTGCAAAAGCCTGTAAGTACTATTTTCCCCAAAAATAAGGTTTTGAGCTTCACTGATAAATTTGGGCCTTGCGCACATGCTAATAGGAACAGAATTGAGCTTTAGCACTTTATTTCTCCTCAATGGATGTTTGACGTAACCTGTTAGGTACGTGGGTACTGTTACATGGTAACCTGTTACATCAATTTTTATCGTTTCCTTAACATTTTTTATTTTTAAACATACGTGGAATTTATCAATATCTCGCTGCATCACAAATTTCGCCACAGCATTATTGAAAAGCTGAATTAATTCTTATTCGCGTTTCGTCGTTCAACGAGTCAATAAAGATATTGTTGAGTCACATCTACAACTATCAGTCCGTAATCACGTATCAGACCTGTAGGTTAATCGATCGGACTTTTCGAACTGCTCACGAGACTCGGGAGTGCCGTCGTCGTAATTTACACTCGGACACGGGCGTTGAGGTTGCTCCTTGTTAGTGATAGATGAGCACAATTAGCTCGAAAAAAAGTTTTTCTCGCCGGTCAACCGGGTGAATTTCGAAAAGACAAGTTAATATGCTAATAAAAGGTCAAAACCCCGGAGAGGCGGAGAGATGACATAAATATGGAAATGAGATCGGGTCATTGATAGGCGTTTTGAGGGACGTTCGACGTACAACTATTACGTCATGGTTCGAGTCAACGTAAGCAGGCACGCCTTTTTTCTTTCCTTGAAAAAAAAAAAAAAATCAAACAACGATCTCTTCGTTTGAATAAAAAATCGATCCTTGGCCGTGTGAATGTCATTTTCACTTTTTACAACGAAAGAAAAGTGATATTTCGTTGTGATTAACGACTCAGCATCAGACGAATACGTGAAAATAGTTAATAAACAGTCGTCGTTAATGAAAAATGGTGCAACTTATCGTGCAGCAACACAAGTTTCGTTCGCAGTGGGCGTTCGGAACGTTCCGAACGGTTCTGCGCAAGCGCAGTCAAGTTTGGTCGTTCGCAGTGCGCGATCTGACAGGTCTGGAACTACGGGAAGTCCGAGTTCGGCGTTCGCAGTGGCACGCAAACGCAGTTTCGAACGGTTCTGTCAATCCCCGATTTTTTTCAGAACTAGAACGCAAGCGCATGCGCATTTCACAACTTTTTCGGAGCTTGTGGAGTAAACAACAACAGACTTACATTGGTTGCCGTGCGTTCAACTTATTTGCTTACTGTTGCATTTATTCAATTTGCCTATTATTCATATTTATTCCAGTAGAATTGTAAACTAAATTGTGTGGTTTGTAGGCGATGAGGACGAGATCGAAGAGGTAGGATTACTATTGTACAACTCTTCAGAATTTTCTGATTTTTGTGAGAGGTGAACAGATAGCTCGAGTATGATCGTTCTTCAGAATTAGGCTTAGGAACCCCCAAAATTGAATAAAATGCATTTTAATCAGAGATGTTTCGACGGATTTTCCATCCCTTTCCTAGTCCACCTTTTTAGACATTTGAATAAGGATTTTTTACGGTGAAAACTGCAATTATTCAATCAAAACGGAATTTAAAAATCGTCCTTCTCATGCAGACAAAAAAATTTCACGCTGTCTGAACTTATAAGAAATATAATTTTTAACTCAGTTAAATAAAAATTGGCATTTTTCTCCTTGTTCGAACTATAACGTGGCAATTTTTTCACTGGCTGTAAAGTTCCATTGCCGGTCTCTACCAATTCTTGTTAGAGACCTGAGGATCCTCAACTTGGAGTTATGTACGATTTGCTTCTAGGGCAAACCAGCAGTACAGGTAACACGAGTTGAGTGAGGTTACGAACAACAAGACAGTTCCACTTCCAGTTCTGAAATCGTTCGCAAGTCAGAACGCGATTCTACAAGTCCCGGAACTCCCCAGGACTTTTTGTCCCAGTTCTGATGAATTCCGGAACTGTCAGAACTCCCACTGCGAGCGAAGCTACGGTGTCACGCGTGTAGCATGGCACAATGAGCGAATTTTTGAGCTAAGACGTGAGGTATCCTATTAGTACATCATAGTTCTTGATGCGGGATACACGACGTTTTCTACACTCCTGATTGTCCTGCAGTTAAGGAGCACAGTGCAGTGACAGATCATAACGATCAATTATTGCATTATGTTCCTGATTAATACATAAAACCCACGAGTGGCTTCATCATCGCTTAACCCCTTCGTATCCCTTCGCGTTTCACTCCTTCATATTAAAATTTAACTGTCGAAACTGACTGGGGTAACTCCGGAGGGAGACCTAATCCGCGCAACATATGCGTCCATCGGCACCCGGGGCGTGATAAATCGTAAATATTGGATAACCTCGCGGAGGTTTCCCTTTGCTCAAATGAAGTGGCACATTTTGCACTGAAAGGGTGCCAGAAGGGGAGTCAGTAGGGTCAGCTTTTTCCTTCCGGATAAGTGAGTCGAGTAATCACGTTTTCGGATTGGAGGGAGTCATGAAGACAGGGGCCGATCGGACCCCTTCAATAAACAGTTTCACGAAATGCTTTTGCTGCCATGAATTTTATATGGGACGATCATCCGGATTAAGGTCACAATAGGTTGGAAAGCTCAGTAGGGGAGT
Source organism: Stenodema calcarata (assembly GCA_963920205.1). Classification (NCBI taxonomy): domain Eukaryota; kingdom Metazoa; phylum Arthropoda; class Insecta; order Hemiptera; family Miridae; genus Stenodema; species Stenodema calcarata. Next base: position 12,810,532 of record OY986061.1, on the reverse strand, counting down.
GTTTATTCTTCTTGGGAGTTATTAGACGTTTATTAGACACAAGTGATCATTGATTCCATCAGTTTCTTCATATCTCGGCCTTCGAAATTGCTGTAGAAACGAGTAGTAAATGAACTGGAGGAATCTGTAGGAATCCATCGTCTCGAAGAGTGACACAACCACCACCTGCCTCTTCTTATATCCGTCCAAATTTGCAGCCGTGAGCTTCCATATTCACATTGTATGGGGCACTGCTTTTCTTTGCATTGCAAGACGATCATAACAGGCTTAAGGCTTAAGGCATGATTTAAGGTTTCCTTAAAAAGCAATACACGCAGCTTTAACGACGAGCAGACCTTGGTACTTTTATATAAAGCACTGGTTCTCTGATTCCTCCAGTGTGATCGCTTTGCTATGCTGTACACAACTATTTGCTGGAAACAGAGTAGAATGGATGGTTGCGGTGCCTTTAAACTCGGATTACGTTTCCTTGTTGAGTTTTGCCACATTCTGGCACTCGGTAGACTGCGGTACATTGCCGCCGCATTGTTCCTCAGGTACCTGAATAACCAGGTTTCCTGCCTTGCTCTACTTTGCTGTGAGAAGTAAAAACAGCTTTTTATCTTAAAAGATAAAATTTTGAAAAAATTCAAACCTTTCGGCAAAACTGCCGAAAAGAATGTTTTGTCACTTGATGTTGAGGAAAAACCGTTCACCTAGGAGCGTTTGGAGGGAAGAGAGCTTGCAGTTCAAAACATTGACAATTAAAAAAAAAAATTGAAATTACTTGTACGTTAACTGCATTCCCAAACATGCAGCATGACTATAAGAGCGAATTTTCTAAGAAATAATTGGTTTTATGTAAAACGTCTTCATTAAAGAACACGATGTCCGTGAAGAACATTCCAAGTATCAACCACGTTTCTTCATCTTCAAAGTGCTCCAGTTTGAGAGCGGAATAAGATATAGCAATTCTGACTTCCTCATCTTATTCAGCGTGTAAAAACCTTAAAAATGAGGTGTCACTTGTCAGACTTTCATTTTTCGGAAGCTGGCAAATTTATTGAAAACTTGCAAATTTAATCAGCTTTCTAATCGTATGGTCTACTTTGCGATTCCTTATCGATTTCGAGGAGAAATTCAAGTTTGAATGCGGAAAAGTGTGGCACATGATTATTCATTATTTTTTTACGCTTGAATAACGGAAGTCCGTTCTCTGATTTTCATGCATTTTGATTAAATTTTTAACGAAAAATCAACTTTAAAAAAGAAAAAATGCATTTTTCAAGGGCAAAACCAGCGTGTCTACTTGGATGTTAATGTGGTGAAGGAGGGAGTTTGGGTGTGTTCGTAGTTTGTCTGTGAATTTGTGTTTCTGTTTGGTGATGAAGGTGTCAAGTGAATGTATTCCAAATTTCTTGTGTAATGTGTTGATGTTTGTGCGGCGTGGTGTGTGGGTGGCGAGGCGGATGCATTTATTTTGTGTAATTTGTAACTTGTGTAATGATGTGGTTGCTGCTGTGTGCCATATTTGGGAAGCGTATGCGAATTACCCCTGGGACGGGAGAACGGAATTAACCGTTGTTTCTGTATTTCCATCCCAAACGGACTTAACGCTGATGCAAGTTCCAGGTTGAAGCGAAATCATACAATTCGTTTGGAAGTTACCACGATTCTCAGGCGGGTTACCTTCCGAAATCCGATGTCTTCCCCTTTGGCAGAGTGAAGGAGAAAAAAAAACAGAGCCCACTTGTTGATAAAGATCTCCTTTCAGTGGTAGTAAAAGAAAGGGGAGAGAAGAGAATGAAAACGAAAAGCCAACGGGGCGTCACATTGAGAGGGTAACCGAAAGAAATAACCTTGCTCCCTCCTGGCACCGCCAGCGTTTGAGGAAGACGGAATAAAAAGGTATCAGAGTGGGAGAGGAATATATAAAGGTTGGGGCGGAGAAAAATTGTGTTTTGATTTGTTTGCGTTGAGGCCGGAGAAAGAGGAGTCTTTGTTTACGTGGTGCGAGAGCGTCAGGTGAGCTCGGGGTGGGAAAGAAGACTTAGGTAATAGAGCGCTCCTATTTGTTTGAGAACATCAATAATGGATCGAGCTTTTCGCAAGTGCTTGGCATCGATCGGGGACCGTTGTCATGGTTACTTGACAAGACGCCCTCCCTTCGCCTCTTGGCTCTCTCCCTTGACATCCGAAAGCAGGTGTTTCTTGAAGGGGTTTGGATTGACTTTGGAGTATCCCAACACCCTCTTTCCCGTTCCGTCCTTTATTTTACTTTATTTTTTTCCGGGCGACTTGTGAAATACCCGACAACCCGATTTTTCATTAAAGCAGTACAATCTACTAAAAGTATTGTTTTTGAACGGGTTGCATGTACTCCAGCCTCAGTCACTCATCCTCGCACATTGAGTAGTCACAGCCCCTCAAAATTCTCGTACGTGAATCGAAAAACAGAGGAAAAGTAGTCAGCAGTAAGAATCGAGTCGAGAATATGTATACAGGGTGTCCCGCGAGTTGTTCTCCCCCCCTCCCCCCTTCCAAAAATCGTCCAAATAGGAGTAAACAAAAAATTTTTGTTGAATCTTCATATCTTTTTTTCCAACGATCTCAAATAGCATATTTGAGCACCACGCGCAACTGCACAACCATGCGCAAGTGACACTAACTTTCTTATTTTGAATGGGAACCCCAATTTTTTATTTCAGATTCGGATTCTACTTCAAATTTCATGAACTTTTTACTTCGACATCTTTTTGTTTTTTAATAGAACGCAACCCGCTCAAAGATGCACAACCCCACGGTTGCAGATGTACGAAGTAAAAGACACTTGAATTTAACCCAATGTACGTAGCTTTATGCCAATAAAATCTTATCAATCAATCAAAAAAGCTAAGCGAATGAAGCATTTCTTTTCTCCACGTCGAGCTGCTCGGTACCGCGTGAGGCTTGGGTTCGATTCCCGTGCTGGTATCCGAGGAGTCAAAATACTAACTATGGATACTATGGATGACTGCCGTGTGAAGGAAGATAAACTAATGAACTGTACTGTCAGCATCTTTTTGAAATTCTGCCTACTATATACTACTGTATTAGGCATCAGTTAAGCCTGTGTGGAAGTGAAGTCAACCCACCTACCTACCACTCATTTACGACGAGCATAGAGTTCTACAAAATTTGACTAAACAACGATAATAAGATCAGATTATTTATTTTAGTTATGTAGGTTATTATTATTATTATTATTAAATTATTATTTGATAAAATGTTTCTTGGAAATAGGGAATAAATTCAATAAATGCTTAAGCGTTATGAAAACACACCTCTCTTTTTTCACTAGTAACATTTTGGGAGTAGACACTGGGTGCTGTAATAAGGGATGTGACCGGTAAGTATGCTTTCCTACACCAGAGGAAAAACACGTTAGTAGGCAATAATACGTCATAGTACAGTTTACTAGTTTATCGAGGAGAAAATAAGTGCGAAACGTTGGTATCCGATTAGCAGTTATACTTAGCGACTCGGGAATGGTTTCAATCGGCTCAGCACCCCAAAAAACATGAGAATCCAAATCAAGTTCAATCACTTGGATCATCTAAGAGGGTTTTGCACAAAAATTGCTGTTTCCATCCACTGGCGGACGGACGGAGTTTTTTTAAATTCGATTTTCTGAATCTACGTGTCTTGAAACGTAAACCAACAAATTTTGAGGGGTTAAAAATGGTTTCTTTGGTCGATTCCAATGGTTCATTTGGTATCGAATAATAAACCAAAATTCAAACTTGAAATTACAATGCAAACCGTTCTGGTAAGAGGATGTGGGTTGGTTGAGATAAACCAGGACACTAAGGTTGATGATGAAGTGATGGCACGAACGTTGTTTTGCTTCTGGATTTTGGTTTATTGTGGCTTTACTGAGGGCCGTAGGTTTAGTTTTATTGACGTGAAAAACACAGCCAAAAGACCAATTAGGTTTTGTGAATTAAATCGGATTACTGGACGTCAAGGAGGTGTTGAGATCAACCCAATAAGGATCGGAATCTCGAAGGGAATGAATCGGGGGAGGGAAACAGGCAAAGTCTCTCGAAGCTAATTAATTGCTTGACAAAGTGGAGAAATGCGAGTGCCTTCCAAGCAGCTCAGCGTTTGCCGAAGTGGGTGGGAAATAGAAGGGCCTTGCCCTCCATCCGAGCAATTAGGACCAGCTGTCAATTAGGGTGGTGAATGCACTGCAGTTGCATCTTAGTGCCATTAGCGACCACCCTCCCGGGTCAGGGCCCTTCGGCGTACATTATTAACGTGATTCGGGGTGCGGGAGAGGATCAGACCGTGCAATAATGCGAATTACAAGATGATGAAGCTGGTTGTCAACTTGCGGTTAAGACGGATTGGGCCTTTGGGTCTCAAGCAGTCCTTGGCCGCTCCTTCAATGAACTGATCGAGAAATACGAACATTAGATACCAAATAAGTTCAAAAGCACCAAAAAATAGCATTCTCCGTTCAAAATTCAAAAGTTGCCTTCATCCAATTCGAAAGCTCTAGGAAGAAAAACAAAATTTTCGTCGGAAATCAGCTAACAGCTCGATTGGGTTTCAACGTGTAGATTTCGAATATGCAGTCCTACTCAAAACCCCCTTCATATATGTAAAACAGTGTCGAGGGTGTCACGGCAACTTCCCACATCGTCATTTGGGCGACTTTTCAGCAGAGCCAAAAAACCATCTGCCAATGACTATGTTTACTGACTAATTCGGTAAAATAAATACTAAAATCGTGAGATTTAGTGATACCCAACTTAGGTACCTAACTTATACTTAGTTAGATCGATCCACCGGGAGAAACGCTTCAAACGGTGTGCATAACTCATTTTGTCCAAAAGTGACGATGTGGGGTGTTGCCATGAGACCCTCGGTGTGATGTCCTAAGATATAACATATGTAAGTCACCACCTTCGTAAGTTCATCGTTTCAATAAACCATAAAATCTTGTTGAACGCAAACTCACTTCTCACTCATTTCCTTCCCTGTGCATATCGCAGCATATCATACCAGGTTTCGGCCATGGTGTTGATCTCCTTGAAGAACGTACAAGTACAAGTGAGGAGTACGCAGAAGATACGCTGAGTTGTTGCTGTTTGCTTTGACGTAAACATTTGGATGCCAATCTGTTGCATTTCAAGAAGAACAACACAACAATTCAACGCTCAGCTGCCAGATATATTTGATTTTTAAAGATTTTGTTGTATTTATCTCACCTAACCGACATTGTGTTATTCAGGAGGTTATTCTGTGGTGCCAAGAGCATTCAAATGGTATTAAATGCCAATACTTATAGTAACTGATCCAACTTGAGCACATTTTACAGAGTGCTTCCTACTCATGATGGTTATAAATGGCGAAGTTTGTTTTGTTTAATCGTACCTATACTAATGATGTAACCAAGGATGCTGAGAGAGTGGTTTTAGGGTAAAGTTGAGAAAGGGTTGATGCGGTGGAAGGGCCAGAGGAGAGCGGGATGTACAGAAAGTTTCAGTTTAGCGTGTGGAGGTGAGAGGACCACAAAATTACAGACAGTTTCCACCCTCACTTTGGCCTCGTCAGGAAAACCGGGGGAGAGACGGGCCTAACTTACCACTTAGCCTCCTTCAACTTCGGCTTCAAACATAACTTGTAGTTCCATTATCGCACAGACAATGTTAACTATATCGGAGCAAGGCTCTTCCTCATCCTGATCTCAATACTCCTCGTGAAGCTTCAACCCCCTAAAACCATTCAAAACTTAACGCACCTTCTCTCGTTGAGTGCTCTGGCATTTTAACTATGAGGTCTGACAGTGATGAAGCTCCCCAGGCATCAATTAGTTGGTTAGATGAAAACTCAAATTTTGATGAAAGGTTGATAAGATTATATTCGAACTCCACAGGATTCACATGCATTGTCATACATAAAGTAACCCCATTGATTATGTGTAATTACATACATCCAGAAAATCTCAGAAGATAGAAGTTCAGTGCTAATAAGGCTCTCAGGCCTGGTACAACTAGTTACCCGCCTGAGAATCGAACCCGAAAGCCCCGCGGTACCGAGCTGCATCGCACCTAAGCACCAGAAAACCGAAATGAACTCTTACAGGCCAATCATATTAGCTGTAATAGACTTAGTTCAGTCAGACTGAACGACAGAATGGGAACGATATTATGAAACTTATTGGCCCGAGGTGCAGTTGGAGACTTTGAAACGCGATATATTCTGCTGACTTGGAACTGCGGTCTACAGGATAGTCTACCGACATTATTTACCAGCTAAGTGCTGTGATGTGAGGTTTTCAAGGGTCCCAAGCTCAATACCGACAAAAATGTTAATATGGATTTTTGAAGTATTTGTGAAAAACTTGCAGACATGTTGTAGAAATCAAGAAATTGTTGAACGATTCTGCATTCGTAATGATTTTCGAAATTACTGCGATGAGTAGCGTGTGTCCATCGTACAACTCGCGCGGCAATTTGGCCTTGAGTGAACTTATAAATATTGATGAATCGATTTAAGCGGTCGTGCGCAGTGTGTGATGAGCTGGTGTTGGAATCACAGGTGATATCTTTGATCCGTTGTCACTTTTACGTTGTGTCCATTCCGTAACGAACAGTTCTATTATACTGAGAAGTTTGTATTATTTCCAGACGCTTTTCACATTTTTTAAAGAACGAACATGTCTGGGGAGGGAGCAATTACCTCTCGGCGTAAAACGAAATGGAATCAGATGCGCATTTAATTTAGATAATAAGGGCGAAAGAGGTCCTAACGAGACAAATACTGAAGCCTGAGGTGAGGATCCCATCTGATGAGGGTCGATATCGCTGGGAGCAGCGTTTAATGCAATTACTTGACCATTAACAGATACTCAGAACGGAGATGGCGTGGAGTTTTTGTCCACAGTAAAAGAGAAACTTTGAGACGAAACCAAAAAAAAAAAAAAAAAAGAAGAAGAAGTAGAAGTATCGAGAATAAAATAAACTACGGAAATTGAAGATTAAATCAGCAGTTACTCCGTTAAAGAGTTGAGCGCGGGTTGAATCGTTAATCCGTTTGGCAGATGGTCACCTTGATTGACACCGAGGTGGCGAATGATAATTAGACTTTGCAGATGAAGAAAATGGAGCAAGTGAGATCATTCGTGAGTTGTGTGGAGAAGCTGTTGTACTGCTACTACAGCTCACCGTCAACTGTGAGGGAAGAATAGCACACAGTACCTCATATAAATGATTTATCTGACTTCGCAAGAACAAATTTACTTCAGAAGATAAATTAATTTATTTTGTCTTACTTCTTGGGCCAATAACAAGTCAGAGCTACAAGTTACACTGTTCTTGCAGGCAAATATGGCTCTATTTTTTCCACTCGGTTTACGTTGAAGTTTTTCTCAGTTTAGATTAGAATATTTTATATATCCTTATGGTGGTGATGGTAGAAAATGAAGCCACCTTAGTGGTGATCCATCAACACCCTCAACCCGGACAGAAAAAATGAGAGACGGCACTGTGGGACCGCCCACATGTTGTAACTAGGTATGGTTTAGTGATGGGGGGCTGTCGCCCACAGAACCTTCACAAATGACTCCTGTCCTTTTCTATCTAGATATTGACGTCACCGCAGATCTAGATATTGACCCCAGAAGCCTACTAACGAGGGAGGTCATCATACTTAAAACAAAATCTGGGCCTCCCCTCCCGCTGTCATCGCTTTACAAGAGTTTTAAGGCGACGTCCGTCACTATTGTGATTTTTCACGGGTTTCATCCTAAATCGCCCTCTTTTTGTCGCTATGACGATTACATGATCACTCTAACAACGGAAAGTTACTGGGACAATGGTAGCCGTATGAATACAAACTTGTACATGTTGAAACAGCAAATAATAAATAATTTACTATACTTAGATAATTCACCCCGGGACAACTAGAAAGTTTTTTTTCTTTAGAACAACGCGCATATCTACTCGATTACTTCACAACAACTGCCATTCGTAGGCTCCGCCATTACGGTGCTGTCGAGAACAAAATGCGCAAGCTCCAAATACCTCTGGTTAAGCGTGAATTTCAAACTTCATATCGTATTCGCAAACTCATATCTGCCACATTACTCTAACAACACGAAGTTTCTTAATGATTTTATTTTGGGTTCAATACATCAATATGTCTGTGGTCTTGGAATTAAGGGCGGATTCAGGATCTTCATGAGAGGTGGGTGGGCAGATTCTTAAGCAAGGACGGTTTTAGTCCAAAAGCATTGGCATATTGCTTGAATATCTACAATAAACATACCTACCTTTAATTGTTCAAAGTGTATGTTCTATATATTATATATCAGCAAAATGGGGAACTTGCACAGGCCTAAATTTCATCGAATAGGTATTTCATTTCCTCCCAATTTATAAATACCGTGAATGATCGAAGCAAACATTGATCATTTAACCCCGATATTGTAGGTCTACTATGATTCCACGTCCGTCCACAGCAAATTATAATTGATCGGAAACCGTTATTGATCTGAAATCCCCCTTACCATCCCGCTAAATATGGACTATTCAATACATCCAATCGCCATCGCTCCTCTAATAGAACCCGACGCGGAATTTTCATTGCGCCATTGTCCAACGGTGCAGAATGGACTTTAAATATTAGCGGGCGACCAACTCCGCGTGATTCGAAATGAACGGCCAGATTGTAATAAACAATGGACAATAATAGCGTTGGGGCTTTCCTATTTGCTAGAGGTAGCTGTTTGTTCATGGTTGGTTACTGCAAAGGCATTTTAATGCAGAGGTACCGAGCAAAAGGTCGAGTTCGTGCATTAGATACCAATAATTGGAGGATGATTGTATCCTATAAAATGATGTACCTACTTATGCGCCCATAAGAAATCGACCAGTCTCAAGGTGAATGAAAATCCATAAATTGACACGATAATTTTTAAAACTGAATATTGCATGTTTATTAAATAGCACCTTAATTTCCTATAGAATTCAATTAAACATTCACTACGGTATTATGTGGTATGATTAGCGTAGTATTCAGAGTAGATGGTTATACTCCTTTCTATTTTGATAATATTTTTGCTATTATACTGAATTAATTTTAGTATCCTGAATGTTGGCCATCATTATATGCTCTGCAGTGGAATTTTTAGAGCCTGCCGTAGTTTATAAAAGTATATTCCGTTTTAATTGTGATATTAAAATATATTTTCCAACATGAAACTCAAAAAGTAACTGTTGAGTATCACAGTTCTCTCATGCCACTAATAAAATGATCATCATCTCCCTCACGCCAACCCGTGGCCTTTTATGGGCTCAGAATAAGCACAGAAATAAAAAAATAAAAGCTGGATGAAACAGAGAAGAAAAAAAATGCCGAGCGATAGTCCGGATCATTAAATATAATTACCGAGCATTCAAATCCGTTTTATGGCTCCCAATTACCATATTTTATGGAGGCCGTCACTCTTGCTATGTAACTGTGTTCTTGAATGGTTCAAATAGCGACAACTGTCACAAGTCTGATTGAGGTGTGCAGATTTTATGTAATTAGATCATTCACTATATTTGTAGTTTATATAATTTTTTTTTTTTTAATTTTTTTAATAGTTCTTGATACTGCAGGCGATGTTCAAAATCGATTCAAGTTTCCAGTAAATTAAAATACAAGATTTTACCGCCTCAAACAGATTTAAGTTTTTTCTGGTCGAAAAAGCTTCATTTCCAACTGGTATTTGCCATTCGATCATATTTTTGTACATTAACATTTTAAAAACTTATTTCGAAAAACCCAGGTTCACCAGGGCAATGGAGTTCCACGAGGTGGCGTACTCGGCCCACTGTTGTACGTACTGCACATTTTTAAACAGGCAGGTGCTGCGGTGACATTTTTGATGACTCATGAAGCACAAACTAAATTTTGAAGACTATTACCAGGACCACAATTGTCAACAGTGCCATCTGCAAACATAGCAGTTGTATTTTCGTCTCTTTAGGACATATTGCAGGTGTTCACTACGTACGAGAGTGGGCCGAGTTCGCTGCCTTGTGGAACTCCAGCTTGAGACTTTTCGGCTTTCAAATAGGCTACATCTTGTTTGATCTGGAAGTATCAGATTTCGTCAAGTATGACTCCAGCAGTTGTGCTTATTGTGCTGGGAGCATTTTTCTGAGCTTTTGGTTTACTCTTTCGTGCCACACCTGGTCAGATGACTGGAGTACATCAATGATTGCCAAGTAACACATTACAAAGACCACCCAACGAAACTTGATGTTACACGTCCGACGAACAAATGGCTGTTTTGCCATTGAATCACGGCGAGCATAATTCGCACGTGGAAGAGGTCATTACCGGAGACCGCCCAAAACCCGTAATTCAAACAATGAACGTTTTTAATGGTTTATTTGAGAGATCGGTACGGAACGAAAGGAAACGGCACAACGAAATTGTGACTAATTGATGGCCGGCAGATCTTAATTGTGGCACTATCGCTCATCAACGATCTGTACCTCGAGTAACTACGCTAATGACAACTTGTTCACAGAAGAACCGACATATCATTCAAATTTGTCAGTTCATGCGGGTTCTGCTCATGTTACATCCACCAGATATTTACATGCCAAGGGCCGGTGCATTTGGTGTTCAACGATCAAAAGAGATAAGGCGTCGTTTAAAACTCACCGCGCGATTTTGGATGGGCATATAATTGTACCTTGAGTTATAATAAGCCACAATAAATTGGCTATCAGGGGCTTTTGGTGGTCAGTTACAGTTAAATATTCAAATTTCGTTGTTTGTTTGTTAAATGATCAAAATAGGTCAAATTGAACGCTAGGAAAACACACGATCTCGGCCATACACGACAGGTCATAATAATACCGCAGGAAGACCGTCGTCGAGTTCCCTCAACGCAGTCACGAATGTACCACAAAACTTAACCCCTTATCACCTGTAAAGTGTCCAGGCGGCCACGTAAACCACCGAGTATACACACGGCGTTGGAGCTCCCGGTAAAGACCATAAAGTTGAGGAGACTTACTATGACTCGGTCCTCACGACGCTTCTGTGCGCCCGGGTGTGTTTATGTTGCAACAATAGCCGGTAAAGGCTACTGAAGTTTATCGTTTACAACGCCGCTAAAAAGTTCTCCTCACGTTCATCCGTTATTTATTATTCCGGAGTTTGGATAAATACGTATGACTCCTCGTTATCTTGATAAACCGTTTTCTCGGGGGGAAAGGACGCCCTTTTTTCTGTCCGTTATGGATGTCAATCCGACGGTGAGCGCTCATTCACGTCTATTCACGCTGGTCGATCCTCTTGTGAACCTTGGAAAATTCCACGCACATTAACATATTTGTCTACCAACGGAAGATTTGTTTTGTTGGGCAAATGGCATATTATGACCCACCGTTACCACTGACAGTTAATTGTTGGGGAAGACCGGGTTTGTCTACCGAGAAATGTGATTAATCACGAGTTCAAGTTCACTTAGACACACGCTTCCTTAATGGGTATGATTCACTTCTGCACTATTACTTGTTTATAGATGAAAAAAAAAACACAAGACGCTCAAAATTCTTTTACAACGTTTCATTATAATGAAACGTATAAATACCTTCATAATACCTACCAACATAAAAATTCTAAATTATCTTCTATTCAATGCTTTTTGAGTTCGTGCGACCATCATTGGACTTGTGATTTTTGAGCTTCGATTCAGTTTCGGGGAGTAGTTTGGTTCTTCATTTTCAATGTGGTGCTTTCGGGCTCGACCGAGAGGAATCATTTGACCGGAAGGTTTGATACAATATTTCAGAAAGTTGATTTCTGAGGGGCTACCAGAAAACGGATGAGTGTTACACGAATCGAATATTAACAAGTACTTCAAGTCGAATTTCATGTTGCTGGCACGATACCATACATCAAACAACGAAGAACTCAATGTAACAACAGGGATATACTTGAAGAGACGACAGGTGAGGGAGAAATGGACCACATGGTAAAACAAAATTTGGAATAGATGGGTCAGGAAATAGATGGGTCAGGGAATAGATCAGGAAATTATACTGGCGACGTCACTCAGTGCAGCCAGTTGAGAGCAAACTCAAGTTGTATAAAGCATAATTATGCTCTATAAACAAGTCCTCAAGCTTGTATGGACTTATGAGCGTTTTCTCGGGGGCTGTGCAGCCAAAAGTAACGTAGAAATCATACAAAAATGTCAGAACAAAGTGCTCAGGAACGTCGTCAATGCTCCCTGGTACATCCGCAATGATAACATCCGCCGAGATCTTGGAGTGGAAGTGGTTCAAGCCGAAATAAGACGATTTGCAACAGCCCATCAGCAGAGGCTTCAAAGCCACGTTAATGAAGAAGCCGTCCGTCTACTTGACGTTGATCACCTAGATAGAATACTGAAAAGGATCAAGCCACATGACTTAGTCTAGTAAAAAAATTGTGATTACTGTCCAGTGATGAAGAGAGACACCACGATACCGTTATTGAAACAAAACTGCTCACGTTTGCAAGTTTTGTAAATTAGATATACATTTAAAAATCACTTATCAGTTCTGTAAATTAGACTGTGGTTCTGAAATTATTTTTAATAAAAAAAATTCCATCTTGTTGAATAGTCCCTCTCAATAGTTGAACAAATTTGTTGAAAATACTACTCTTTGGTAAGAGCAAATTTTTAAAAATCTAAATACACAGTTACTCTACCTTTGGTTTCGGCATACAAGGAAATTACGGTTCTGCCGAATTCAATGGACCATAATAGATACTTTGTTCAACCCGAATAGTAATCGACATCCCGCTTTTTGTGGACAGGCCTCCCCCAACCGTGTAATCGATGTTTGGAATTACACTAACGCTATCACGCACCTCTTGTTTCTCGTATTCGATGGTTCGGGCACGCGACGTTTTTCTAGTCGTGTTTTTTGTTCACCCGTTTAATGGTAACAGTCGTCATTCAGACGAAGTTATCACTCGCGAGTATCCCACGAATCTTTTGTTGATACGAATTGCTCTCGACGTGTCACGGTTTCGCGCCTTGATGTCGTCATACGCGCTTTCTTATTGTAGATATGAAAATGACAATATTCGATACGGTTTAGGAATGTGGCTGGATCCGCTCCAAGCCCTAAATCATCAGTGCGTCACTGCGTTCATATGTGAGGCCTTACATTGCAGCAATGAAGACTACCACCTCTGCTATTCAATAGGGCGAAAACATACAATTCAAAAATCGACAAAAAATTAATTGTTTGAATATTTTCACGATTCTTCCGGGCAGGTAATGTTTATTAATGAAGTCACAGTTCCCAAGCTGTTTCGGGGCCAACCTCATTATAATCACATCAAAAACTGTTGTACGTGAAATGCCCATCATTACTGTTATAATAGAGGACTTCCATTAGATCCGCCAGTCCCAATATGGCGTAATTCGGTAGCTGCAAAGCTCGTTTAGGGCTGAATTTTAAATAGGGCCGACCCCTCTCTTTATTACCTGTGCCATCCTTAGGCTCTTCAGTTCCCCTTGAGGTGAAATATTGCTTCGTTGAGTACTCTTTAGATTTAGAGGATCTCAGCACTGTGATTTACCTTTACAGGCAACTCTCGACGTTTGTTATTCATGTTTGGCGTTCGTTCATTTCTGTTGATTCGTTTCAATCTTCTTCAAATTCATTCGTTGTTCCAAATCTTCATGCCAAAAATACGATTATTTTTCAAAAAATACGCCACCGTACGACGTGTAAAATATTCAACGACACGAAGTACGTGTAAACTCACTTTCCCAACGCCCTGCGTCCCGCTAATCAATGAACTCAAAATTGGGGTCGCTCAGTAATTCAACTGGCAGGTTTTCAGCAGCTGAAAGGGGTCCCGACATTAAAATTACGAGACGTAATGACCGATCGGTGATGCGCCCAGACGCCGTATTATCATGCACGGTAGCTGATGGTCCCGAAATGTAATTACCCTCGGGCTTCCGGCACAGGCCGTTGGAGCCGACAGACTTCCTTCATTAAGCCGAATCATCAAGCTCTTTTTGGTACCACCGTGAATCCATCGATAAAAACGTATGGCCGGTAGCGGCCTCTCCAAACATTCCGTGACTCATATTTTCATCAACAACGTCGACCAAACAATCCCAAATACCACAGCGAGTACATCCACCAAATGACAAACTTTTAATTTCGCTGATTTAAGACAATTGAGGAGGTCCGTACAACGAGGGCCCATGTGCCCTTCTTAGGGGGAACGCAGAAATCGATCCGCCATGTTCTCTTCCATACCTGCGCCAAGTTTGATATAGAAATTCCTGTTTGTTTTGTTGGTAGCCTTGTTGTTATCAGCTGTCCTTATGTGCCCTTCTTGGAGGGAATCACTTTGTTTGGCTAAAAGGAGTGAAGTTTGGCATTCAAATATTGCCAGTTGATGTAATCGTTCATCGGAAATATTGCTGCCTCCAAAATCTATGAACTTGAAACTTCCAACCATTCCGATTTATGAAAACCAAGCCCGTCCAATTCGTCTTGTAAGGTCCCCTTCAATTGGACAAAAAGGAGAAGGAAAGGTGTAGAGGATCTATATTGGTACCAACAAGAAGCAAGCGTTGAGTTCTTTAAAATACTCTTTAAAAGTGTTGCTGATCAACCACCTTCTCTGAAGAAATGAGTCGCTTACCATTGAAAAACCATTGAAAAAAATTTAGTATGTAAAAAGCTTTAAAAAGATTAAAAAGCTTTTTGACTGAATAATATGTGCCCATTTTGGTTTATTATCTTCGATAATGAACCATTGGAATCGCCCAAAGAAAAAAAAATTTTAACCCCCCTCAAAATTTGTTGGTTTACGTTTCAAGATACGTAGATTCAGAAAATCGAATTAAAAAAAATCCGTCCGTCCGCCGTACGCCGTCCGCCGTCCGCCGTCCGCCGTACGCCGTCCGCCGTCCGCGCCACTTTGCCCAGTTAGCGTTGAGTTAAAATTACGAAATTTTTTTTATGGGTTTCGACCAACCCCACAATGGTCCTCGAAACTTTTCATAACCCTAGGTCAAGGGGAAGGGGTTCAAAACGAATTTTGAAAATTTGAAAATCTCATATCTCGAAAAATTCATATAGAACGGTATGTTTTTTATTTCATATTTAGATAGAGTTTGTTCCGTAGAATTTTTTAAGACCATCCGCAGCTTTGTACGACCAGCCGTTCGTTCACAATGACGGCTCAAAGATTGTGCCTCACAACACGATCGTGACTCAAAATTTTGAAATACAGGTCCATTTTCATACTAACAAGCTCTTTGGAACATCATATGGCTTAAGTGATGTCGAGTTTGTTGTTCTGAGGTGCGTTTCGTGCTACGGAAATGAAGGTAATTTCGAATGTTTGTTGGTAGGTACTTCTTTTATAGAAAAATTATTACCGACGTAGTATTAAAAACCCCAGATTTATATCGTATTAATTAATCATAATTAATAATAATTATTATTAATAATAAATACAAATTATTAATACCTAACAATAAATTATAATAATTTTCACTAGGTACTTGATAAAATTGTTAATAATTAGTGATAATTGATGATAATAATTAATCTAACATTAAATGTCTAGATCCTAAATTTTAGGATCTAGACATTTAGACCTAGTGATCTAGACAGAAGGGTGATCTGTACAAAGAAGATAATGAACCGTTGTGTCAAGAATTTGCAGAGTTTTTAATTTACTTTCAGTTTTATTAAAAATATTGCATTGTCTCGTATGAATTTTCTTCTTTAAAAATCGTACGCCCTTCTTGTTGGAGAGGGCGTTTTGTGTTCCCTACAAAAAAGGCGTGTAACCCTTCTTCAAATTCAGCTATTTTTCTATGCTCAAATTAATTGATCGACAACAGGCTTGAGGATAGTTCTTAAAGATGGAGGGAAAAGGTGTTGACTGAAAATGGCTTATAGGTAATTTGGGAGTGAGCGTTGCAAGCCTTTGGGGCCCATTTTCTCAAAACTTACCTTTGTCATATGTGCCCTTCTTGCACAGACCTCCTCAATGTAGGCCAATTTCCAGTAATGAAACGCGATTTTGATTGAAATGCGATACTCCTCTGTATTGATGAAGCTGGACATGAGAAAAACACGACTGCGATATCTTTTCACCAGTCGATATAAAACAGTGTTAGTAATGAGGCGTCGAAGCTAAATTGAGAGGAGTTGCAGAACGCTCACACAAAGAAAGAATGTTGTGTTTCTCTCATGAATTGACTTCTGGAGTTGTTTTTCAGTTTTAATAATAACAAACCGGAGATTCTTAGTTTTAACTTAGCATAGCAAATTAATTATCACTACTCATGCCAGAAAACCTTGAGCGTAGAGTCCTTTGAGTATCGCTTATGAAAAACAAAATCCACGTATATAGAGCGGTAGTATTTTTCATAACAGAAATATAATTCATGTGTAGAACGGTTTAGAGGGTCCTATTTCAAGTTTAGGTTTAAAGGGTCCCGTGCGTTCTCCCGGACACGATTTCAACGCAGTTCCACGGATATGTTCACCTCTTGGGTTCGGCTATTATTGATGCGAATTACCCATCTTCGTCTGGCAATCATGATGTGCGGTCAAATTCAGTCAATTAACCTGCTGTTCTGTACAACTCAATTCGTCTTCTCTTGATAACGGATTATCCAATACGACTCTTCCCCGATCTTCGCATTCATCACCGAATAATAAAACGAGCGGTTCGTCGAAATCGGTCAACTTCGGAAATGTTGCCTTTTCGGACTATCGTTCATCTCATCGGACACCTGCGCGACCTTCTTCGTTTCTTCCCGCCTTCGAGAACCAGCGACAAAAATGTGGGTCCGGTCACCACATCAGCTGTCGCACCTTTTGGTTAACTCCCCGAAGACTTTTGATATCGCGATATTTTTTTTTATACCGCCCTCGTTATAAGTTACCGTTAAGGCACCGGGAAGCACGAAAACTCCTTTTATTCGCCCTTCTATGGACGGGTGTTAATTAATAAATTGAGCATGTGTTTCGTGTCGAAAAATAACATTATTTCAAAAATAGAATGACCGGTGCATTTCGTTGCATGTCGATTCATTGACATGTTCCTGGAGTCATCTGTAGATGGCGATTAACTGAATTTGGAACAACTAGACTCATAGATTCATTCTTTTGGTCATTTCTGGTCTGTTTATCCTCGAAATTAATGACTAAATACATAACAATAATTGAATTAGAGCTTCGGGGCGTCCTGTAGAGTTTTTCATGTTATGCAGTAAATATTGAAGAGCTTTGTAAACCATCCAGGGCTCCCTCCATCTGAAATCACAGCAACACCGCAACCCAGTAATTTCCGGGTTTAATCGTTTTTTTTCTGATTCAAGGTAAAATACGTGGAGGAACAATTCGCGTACAATTCTAAAAATAAATACGTATATTTAAAAACAGTATTATTCATTTCAAGCGTGAGAATCACAATTAATTTAATTAGGGAACAAGCCAATCGTTTTATGCATTTATATTACAGCCTACCGCGATCATAACCTTTGGTAAACATCTCTAGCATCAAAACTAGCACAAGACACAACACGTTTTTACGTACAAAAGATCATATTATTCATATGGAAAAGGCGGTCAACTGCAAAGGAATTAATAAAGGCACCTATTTACTGGTATTATTGATATTCTTTCTTATAGTTGTTGGTTTTATCCAGACCAAACTTAGTGAAATTCAATGGTTGGGGGGTTCGGAAAGAAAGGCGTCCATGTTGTGTTTGTGTATCACTTATCTCTACAATCTGGTTATGCCCCATTTCACATTACAGAGGGCTAGAAGGTACTGCTAGACACAGCTGGAGCGTTTGATATAATGCGCCCAACGGCGGGAGCTCCCCCTCTGATAAATGAACGATTGGGTTTACCTTCGTATGTCATGAATTAAACTCGAAATCTTGTGGTTTTCTTCGGTGAATAAAAACTCGAAGAAGAAGAATAAACACAAAAAAAACCACTTCGAGTGTCGTCTTTATTGAATGGCGGACTCCCCTGTGGGGTCCCCCTCCGTTTTCGGTAAAACAGTTCATGACCAGAGGCCGTAAGTCAACTCAGAACGGCTCAAGGCAGATGGTTGACAAAAACGCTCTCCGAGCGCCATTTGTCTGTCTCGATTAATGACTACTAACATGGTTTATGGTCAGAGGATTCTTTATCTTGCCAGTGCCCCTCCACCACCAGGTCTTCTGCTCTACCTTCATTTTATCTACCTTCACGTAAATACAAAAGGAACCTTAATGACCGCCATGTTTAATTCAACCCCTTTTATCCTTTTTTAAAGAAAAAGGACACGCTTGAGTAGTGGGGGGTATTAACTTTTTCTCCGTTGAAGTATTTTGTTCTGTTAATGGGAGACGAACACGATGGTGATCGTGGTCCCGAAGAATTTTTCACCGGTGATTGTCAACCATGTTGAGGGATATCAACTCGGATCTGATTCGGGCTTTGAACAGTTTACTTCACGAATACGAACGTTTACGGGCGATTTATAGGTGGGATTCGTCACTGACCAAGAATGAAGGCAGTTGAAGGAGTTCAGCGAAACACTTAACGCACTTAACAGTATCAGTTAAAATGAACAAGGCTCTTAATTCTGTTCCAAATGAATGGCAACGATTGAGTTTGTGTTCAGCAACCATGAAAATGTCAATACGAGTACAATGACTATTGTATAATACACAGCAAGTTGTGAAAAACGACTGACGATTCTCAAAACGTTTCAACACTTTGTGTCCTATCATGAAGAAATATCAGGCTGATATCAGGTGTGGTTTTTAAGAACTCAAAATTACTTTAAGAACTCAAGCATTAGAAGAAATTAATTCATCACGACTGTTAGTTCGTACAGTTAGTTTCTTCGTTCATTAAGCTGGAGGCATTGTTGATTAACATTTTACCGAACTATTGAAACCGCGATTATTAAATTTATCCCTTACTGGGGAAAACAACTCATCGTGGATATGTATGTTGGGAGCCCCTTGGCTGGTCCTAGGCCTATTCTGCATAGAGTGCTTAGGTCCTGAGGGGTTTACTTACCAAAATACTTCTTCATAGATTGAATAGTATAGAAATTAGCTTTAGGAGCCACTCAGATGACCAGGGGCCTATGCTGCTTGAAGTGTAAGTCTTAAGGAGGCTACATACCAAATTACAGCTTCGTAGAGTGAATAGCATAGAAATTAGCTTTAGGAGCCACTCAGCTGATCCTGGGCCTTTTCTGCAAGTGCAAGGCTACCTACAAAACGGGAATTGCGCCAAAAAACGTCAGATTTTCTTTATCACGTAAATTTTGGAATGACCACAATGAACATTCTTTCGTGTTGGTTGTAACGCGGCTGTCTACTTTTCCACCTCCAGTAATTAATTTTTTTCGACTTACAGATACGGAGCTGGTTACGACCTGGCGGCGCGGCGGAAGAACGCGACGCGAGAATCAACAGCAACCCTCAAAGCCTGGCTCAACGAACACAAGAAAAACCCCTACCCGACCAAAGGGGAGAAAATCATGTTGGCCATCATCACCAAAATGACGTTGACGCAAGTCTCGACGTGGTTCGCCAACGCCCGGCGGCGACTCAAAAAGGAGAACAAGATGACGTGGGAGCCCAAAAACAAGACGGACGACGACGACGATGCCGTTTTGTCAGATTCGGAGGACAAGGATAAGGACGATTGCGACGAGGATAAAATGAAAGATCCCCATAGGATGGGTAAGTCTTCGGTTGTTCATCATGTGTGATAAAGTCTCCAGTATTTGGTACGATAATTAGTCCATACAGATCGCTTGAAACAGCACAATGTGTAGCAGAGTGTCCTGCTCCTTGGATGGCTTCCAATCTAACAACTAAAGGGCGGATTCTCATGCACTAAAAAAACCCGTTTTATGTCATAAAGTGTGCGGTGAAAACATCCAATATATGTGCTTGAATATGCTCTAACAAAATCAGAACTATCCTTTTTTACCCAAGTTTCATTGGTGACAGATATAAAATGCAAATCAGAACCACTGAAAAAATAAGTATTTATTCATTTCACTCAAAATATCCATTAAAAAATTGGGATGTCGTTCTTTGTATACTAAAATTATACCAAGTTGATCATTTCTTCTGTTTCACACTAAACATTGCTTCATTTTAAACATGTTTCATGGAATGATAAAAAACACTCAAGTAGGAACTATTAAGTTTGATTAAAACACATACAATTTTTAAAACGAATAATGTAGACACAAGCAATGACCATATAAATTGATAATATAAATTGGGAAGAAATTAAACTTTGTGAAAAAAATGAAAAAAATTAATTTTAACCCTTCTCGAAAAATAAATGCCAATATGTATTTCAACTGCAGGTAGGTAAATACATTTAATTTCGGCCTTAGGACCTTCCACTGCGGTTCATTTCACTATTCAGCCTTCATCTTCAACCCTTCAGGCCTGAAATTGTTACAGTAACCATCTTCAGGTCTGCCTTTTGTCGGCCAAAATATTTTTCAGTCGGGAGAAGGGTCTTTCCACGTCGACATATGTGATGGGACAAAACTTTAAGCAAATCAACTCCTCTGGGTTTAGGTCAATCTGACCAGTTCCTCCTAGCAAGATCTCGTTGACAGTCTTCATTGTTTTCCACCGTGGATTTTTTTGCGACCACATCAGCAAGTTTGGTAGATGCAATTGTTTCCCCGTTCTCGGTCCACTTCTCTTGCAATCCTTTCACAGCAACAATAGTGTCTTTGAGCTGTGGGTATGCCATCAGTTTCGAGAATATTTATCTTCTCAATTCTCTATTTCCAATTTAGAAATCAGATTTATGACATTAAATGTTATGCTCACTTATGACACATAAATTTTATGCTCTTTAAGCCTTGCTGCATATTTTTCCTCAAAACGAATGGCTGGCCATGTGGGTAGGCAAAATATGCAATTGAATGCATTTATGCAGTGGATATGCTAATGTCGTATATTTTATGAGCTGAGCTTCAAAATATGCAATTTTATGCAAAATAATTTTTGTTAAAGATTTTATTGCTCCAAGTAATAACTTATTAACAATATTATTTTGAAACTAGGGCACATATTATTCAAAGCTTAGATATATCACTGAGTTTTGTTAATTTTTATGATGATATTGCATTCACTACACTGCTTCACCCGTGAGCTAGCTCGAGTGGTTTGGTACGCTTCAATCCTCTGGTGATATCACTCGTGTCAAGGAGTCGGACAGCTTCCTCGTTGAAGTGAGATCTTAGCCGTTGAAGATGAAGTACGGCTTGCCGCTTGATGGCTTCGTTTATGGTTTCGATTTGAAGTGCATGGTGGAGTCGTTCATTTCGAAAGTACCATGGTGCATTGACAACATTTCTTAGCACATTGTTCTGGAATCTTTGGATTAATTCCCGGTTTGAATGAGCCGTGCAGCCCCACAGCTCCAGACTGGTTTAAGGACTTGGTTATACAGCGTAAGCTTGTTCTGGATTGACAGTTTTGACCGCCACCCCATTAGCCAGTACATTTTTCTGAATTTGAGAAGAAGTTCCTCCTTCTTTTTCTTGACGTGGGCTTTCCACCGAAGCCTGGCATCAAGCGTCATACCGAGGTATTTGGCTTCATTGACATGAGGAATCACTTTGCCATTGAGATAATGCAAAATGAAATGGGTGTTTTTGGAAACAGAAAGACGTGAAACGGCCAGATCATTGGGTATTTCTTCGAAATCCGGCGAAAATCGCCTAAAACGTACGTATCCATTACTGTTAAATTGGATCTCCCCCTATTTAGGGTAAATGACGCTTGTCTCGAGGAGATAGCAAGGTCTTCAGGGACACAATGCATTTAGGTTAGACGCCGTGTCCAAACAAGCGTTTATTTCACTTCTCCCAGGGTGAAGGCACATTGTGGGCGACTGTAATGGAAACCCCAGAGCCTCATTGTTCCAGCAAACTCCACCCCGACCTACTCCACGGCATTACTTTATATTCGTCTTCCCTCTAAATAATTGTGTCTTTAGTCACCTTCGGTCGTTTTCTCGCCTTCGGCCGGCCCGAGGTGCTAACCCGCATTCCGCTCCCTCCCACCTCTTTCATTCTTAACCCGAGAAATCCGATAAACCTCCGGTCTTGGAGCGCAAAACCGCCTCCGCCTCGTTAAAATCGTTCAGTGGCCCTTATATTTACTAGAAAAAAAAAAACTTGGCTAGGCGTTATATCAGATGTGCAATTAAGATATGCCCCTGGCCGCGTACAATAATAAACGTGGTATACTGTTTCCATTTGCGCCACCTTTCCGCCGTTATCTGAGTCGTATCGGGACACCTTTAGCTGCTGCCTACGAAAGATTACCGGAGCAGTCATTTTCCGCGGCGCTATCGAGCTGCATCATAGACTGAAATCTTACATGTGAACGTCATTAAATGTTTTACAACCCCATATTTACATCTGTTATTACAGCCAATGTATGATCATTTCGATCGAACGAGCACGGGGATTTTATTTCCTGCCGTGACCACGAAATTTGGTTTCTACGTTAGTTGTGCAGATTGGCAACGTCCAGATAAAATCATTGCGAAAAACCCTCTGGAAGCAGTTGTAGGTGTCAATTACCTGTATATGGTGGTAACTGATTCGTCCATCGTCTCGTGTAAGTCTGGTGAAGTAAAACCAAGCCGTACTAAATACGAGTAATTCGACTGAATAACAACATCCGACCAGCACAAACTTATTGCTCTACCCAACGTAACTCCCGAAGAAATTCAAAATCTTGCTTACTCTGTTGTTTTTTAATGTTATCTTAGGGCCGGTTTCACCAAACTACTCTAAACTCGATTAGGATTGATCTAGATAAATTCTAAACGAGATCGCAAATTCGATCAACGACCAATGGGTCAACGACCAACGACTCGTTTCCACCCTAGCGAGTTTAGCGCTAAACGAGTTAACGGCCAAATCGCAATCTAAACTTTGGTTTAACCGGTATCAAGAAGGCATTTGGTCCCCAGCTTTTAGTGATAACTTCGATAACAGCTCACTTCCTTGAGTTTGTATGGTTGTTTGGTACCTAGTATTGTTGATGTCATACGAGATTGTTATAGGTATAATATATATAATATATATGTCCTAAACGAGGCTATAATCCGGACATATATTATATAGGTTATACGTCGATTGTTACTGTAGATACGTTGTTGTTGAAATACGATGACTGATGGTAGGGAAAAACTGAAGCGAGACCTAGCTGGGTTCGCCTTATTCCCTCAGGGGTCTCAGGAAAATGTATGAATTGCCGCCGTAGATCGGCTATAACTTGCTACCACAATTTGCAATTAACATTTCCAACTTTTATCTGAATATTGTTAATAACAGTTTTAGTAACTCGTCTTGATGGGAAAAGAGTTCAACGATGTCTGGGTGGATGTGGATGCCATCCCTACTTTACAATGCACAATAAAGTACTGCTGATAGGGGAAGTTCATCAATCGTGTGGTTAACCACACAAGAAAATGAAGTTATATGAATTTTATAAATAAAATCCAACAAAAATTAAGCACAAAAGGTTGGGTTTATATATCGAAGACGGTGTCATCGAGCACGTAAAATCGCCCGTCCTCTCCTTGATCCATCGCAAGCAGCGAATTGTGAAGTGCTCTTCATCATCATCAAACGCCTAGGTGAAAGCCCTTACTAAACCACTCGTACTCATTATATATTATATTATTTTACACACAGCAGTGAACGAAAAAGCCAAAAGGAATCGCCAACAGCAACTTGGTCGATAGGTAAATAAACTGATTAATCTCAATTAGGAGTCTTTAAACCCTCAAAATCGGCGAATAGTTTCTAAACGCGTTTTGGGGGCATTTTTACTTAAACGAGTTTCGTGAACCCTGACAACGACGCTTTGCGAGAGTTTTATGTTTAAACTCGTTTAAACGCCGTTCAAAAACGTTGGTTAAACCGGTCCTTAAAATTAAAATTAGGCCAAATTAAACCGCCCCCATGCGTATAGTACCAGTAGTGATTTTCCAGAAGTGATTTGGATTGACAGTAACGTTTAGCTCTCAATTGAATTTGAACATATCGGGAGGACTAATCGAGTTTGGTGAAGTTCGAGGTAGACACATTTCACCGCTAAGGCCATCGCCGGCCCACGCAGTGAGTTTATCGCGCACTGGCTGATTTATGCCTGTAAGGACTTCCCTTCTTCGGAGCCCCACGGCATAAACGTCATCGGTTATTGATCATTCTCTATTCCTCAATCACTATTTCCCCCATGGAGCCGTTTCCCCTCGAACGCTATAACGGCGTAAAAGGGTGAGTATCCTGTCTTGGTTGAATCTTTTTTCCCTCCGGAGTCGGCGAAGGAGGATCGCGTTCAGGAGGGTTACACGCTCCATAAGTTCGCTTCCTGCAGAGGCGGTTATACAGATCAGATTAGGAAATGCGAGGTTTCGAGGGGAAATAGTCGAAAAGCAGGCGATTGTTCTGAATAGACCAGCGTTCGGCCGTGATTTGCGGGAATAGTTATGGTCATCCTCCCCGTCGAAACTGCATGGTTGAGGAGACTGCACGATTTTAATTACACACGGGGAATGTCAGCGACACCTACGAGCCGTTAACATATCGATCCTCAGGGCACAGCAATGTTTACCAAAATCGTCATGATGTCACCATTTCAATTGCCCATGATTCGCCCGAATGAATTTGCCCTATTTTCCTACTACTTTGTTCTTCCTTAAATCCCTTGTACACATGGCACACGCCTTATTCATTACACCATTTTCGTCCCCAATTTTTTCTCACAGATACGTACATCAGGCCACACTCATTCTCAGTGGTGAGATTTGTTGTAGCTGTTTAGGTGCTGTACAAAGAAGAATATCACTACTCACCTTTAAATTTAACGTACACGTTTCTATTTTAGTTACTCGTACAAACAACATTTAAAAGTATGAAATCCATTTACAAAAAAGTGAAATAAATTGAACACTGGCGATGCCCCAATATCAGGCGTGTAAATAGTGTGAATGCAGCTTGTAAAGTCTTAATGTCTTGTAGATATCGAATCCAATAAAATATTTATTGCTCCTCCATTTCCTCTCTTTAATTTTAGTTGTTTGACCTCAATGACATCTTTTGTTCCAAGATCATAATCTCCCAACCACACGAATGATCTAGTAAAGCGATCCCACCTCTCTCCCTCCAATTTACATAATGTCGCCAAACTATTCTCAAGACGTTAAAAAGAACCTACAGCTTCCTCTCGAACAATGCCGGGAGCAAGTTCTCTCGAGGCAAAGCTCTTCGAGTAGAATGCGAATAATTTATGTCCTCCCGAGGAAAAGGAGCCGTGGCGATAACTCTGGAAGCAATTCCCTCTCCCCCTTCTTTCTTTGTTGTTCGAGTACATGTCGGATTCCTATTTCTTCGTATGCCGTACAGCCACCAACCCTTGAGCTAGATAAACTGGCCATCTCGAGAGCCTCTCCGCTCCTCAAACAATCCCTCTCTTTTCTCATAATTTTTTTCTCTCCTCTTGCGTTTATTCTTCGGTTTTACGACTTCCTTCCGTACATATATATTTTTTTCTGTTTTCTTCTTTCTTCCTTAACGCCATCTCTAATAACATAATGAGTGTCACAATGAGCCGATCCATCATATCGCCTACGACAGATTAATTGCGGTAATGGGGCTCACCGTCGTGGAAGGACCGCCTTGGAAACCCGTTCGAACCCCCGTCGGAGTGAGTTCTACAATGTTGGTAATGAGTGAGATGCCACATTAAGATTAGTTCACCAGAACGTCCTCCATTGTCTTTCTTTCTTCTGCTGACCGACGTCAAGTTTCCTGGATCGTTCTCGTTGTTTGTTTTATTTATCCTCGTCCTCACGATATTTAACGCGAATGAAACGCTTCGCATACATGAAGATTACATCCTCGAACCATTCGTGCGTCTACGAATTTATCTCAATTGGCGCTTTATTCTTCATTATTACCACGGAATTCGTCTGAGGATCGGTAATTGGTTGGGGAAAGTCGTCCACCTTTGGACGCTTGAACCTTAGGACAGTGCTCATATCTACTCGTATTTGAATGAGCTCAAGAAAAAATCTGTGGGTCGCTACATCCCATAGTGGTGGCAACACTGCGGCAAAACTGCGCTTTTCGTTATCAGGTACCTCATCAGCACGGTTGCCAAGTCTGGGATTTTCTCCGTAGATTGAGGGTTTTTTTTTCGCTGACAGGGATTTTTTGGGGGTTTTCTTAAGGGTTATTTTTTCCTAGTCAGGGTTTTTTGAGGGTTTTTTTAGGGAGTAAATTTCACTGATGAATCGAAGTTAGCGACACTGGAACCCCGGGAAAACGAAAAATTTGTCCCAAGGTAGACAACTTTCCCCTACCCGCCAGGGAGCCTACTCGACTTGAAGTGCTGACAGCTAATATTCTGCTTGCTCTTCAATTTCAACCTTTGCTGATTCAAAATCTCAATTGCAACTTCTACTGTCCCCAATGCTTCTAATGAATAGAGCCACAATTCTCAGAGCTCAGTTCTGCTTTCCATATTTTCACCGTATTCATACGAGCTATTCGTGTTGTAGAAAAGTGTTTCATACTACCTACTAGCTTACTAGGTTAGTAGCTTAGGAACTTTCCAATTTCAGATAATCATACTACGTTTTTGAGACAACCTGGTGATTTCCTAGTTTCCCGCGAATCCCAGCCTTGTTTCTAGTCCAAGAGCTACGATCAGCTGATTCCATCTACTATACTGTACTTTCGGACTCCCTAGATTCCATAGCAGCTTTTGGACGTTTAGTGGTTAACTACTACTATTTCCGAAGACATCTGTGTGGTTCGTAGTTTGCTGAATCGTCTACTTTGATTTCTTCGGCAGTAACGAGCAGTGTCGCTGTCGTATTGGATACTTACCGCGATATCTTTATAGCGAGGAAGGTGAGAGGGGTTACTTTACTGTTGTTTTGCCCCCGTCGAAAGGGACCTCTCATAATGGGAAATATATAGCTCTTAGGTGACTCGGGAGTCAACAGGGGGCATAAAAGCGGGGGCGACCTTCCCTCCGGGGAGCCAGAAGGGAGAGTGTCAATATCCTAAGTGGCCAAAGTAGAGTTGGGAAAAGAGGGAATAGCGAGCTAATCCCGCCTCCCCTTCGGATCTATTACCATTGGAAACCCATCGGCAGCTGTTAATGAAATCATTTTCTCTCCAACCCCTCAGACTGTTCTTCGGTTCTGGATGGGGTAGACCCTCTAATCAGGAAAGCAACAGACTTTAAGCTATCCAACTCGAACCCACTTCGCTTTCCCTTTATTTGCATTTAGGGAGGTCCTGCACGAACTCGAAATAGGGGCTGCTCAGTAACCCTTATCCCTGAACTTAGCGCAAACAGTCCTCAAACACTGATCAACTATTGACGGAGGTCAGACCGTGTCCCTGATTGCCACTCTAAAGAGCTTTTAGTGAGATGAAATATTCCAATCATGTCTGATTCGTGATCCATATCGAACTGAAACCTATTGACAGTATGTACGAGTTCCAGTGTCACGATATGAGTTGACCCAATCGTCCTATTATTTCATTTAAATTGCAATTCCACCGGGATGGAGGTCAATCGCAATCTACATAATTAGATATAAATATCCCATTAATAAACTCTTTATCTGTATATCCTAAAATATAGTTTCAAAGGTAATGGGTTCGGTGACGAAAGGCCCTCAATATTCATGATGCCTCGAGGGCATGCCTCTTGGCCAATCATCGTTGCTATCGGACTCCTCCATGCAGGATTCAGTACATTTGATGGCCATCAGTAAATGATGGTGGGAAAAGGTATCTAGACAACTTTTTGGGTCCTTGTCCAGTCACTAGAGATTCGTGTTAACCATACGATTGTTATATTTTTGTCACAATCAGCAGAACTACTGATGTTACTGTTTTGTGACTTTGAGGAAGCACAATCAAGCAAATTTCCCATCACATGAATTGTTCTGCGCATAGAACCGATGGGTTTCATGAGAAATACCTCAGTGAACTTAGCCCTTCGGGGCACTACCGGAGTAGGCTTCAACTACTACACTTCAACTCAACGTTCTCCTAATGCAAGAGAGCACGCCATTCCAATTACAACGGGAGCTAAGTACACACCTCACAGACACAAGGACGTTGGGGTGCTTGCGGTGATGGTTTCCCTCCAAAAGCCGGGAGTAATTCATTAGTCTAAAAGCTCTATATTGAGACCATCGTTCCATCATCATAATCATTAGGCACCGGCGGTTTGATCCGACAGTAACTTCATTCGATTTCACAGTATGTGTTCTCAGTTACACCTGCAACGTGTACCGAGGCTGTCAGCAATAATGACATCTAAGTATTGCCCTTATCCACAACAATAATTATAAATCGATCTAATATAACATTACAAAATCCTAGATCTTAGTAGCAGTGCTATAGAAACCAGTCTAAGAGTCTGAAAGTCTTTGTTGACCGACCGTTGGGCTCGACTTGACCGTGACTTCTAAGACAAACGGACAGGGCGTGTGACAATTTATGGATCGACTCCTTAAGTATCAGCTAGAGCTTTCCCTTATGATTTAACGATATATAACCACGACTTTTTATAATAAAATAAACCGTGAATGATATCGTAGATTATACTATGTACTCGTAATAAGTTTCTTCGTTGCGGTGCTCTTTTTATTTTGTGTTATTGCCAACAAATCGGCCAAATGTACATAATTTGTCCAGGAATTATGACAGATGCTGTTGACTGGTACCTTTTTGTTGCTTTGGAGACAACGTTTATTTTTCAAGTGTACCTTGTGTAGCTGTCGGATCGGACCTTGGTTATGCAGGATGCAACAAGATTGAGCATGTTGGTAGGAGGTTTCAAGAAGAGAATTGTGAAGTACGTGAAGAGCAAGGGATGGAGGTTGCTGAAATTTGAGAGTATTTGAATATTGGATCTTCATATTGTTGCTAAGAAGAAATCTATTATGGTGGCTGAACAAGAATGTTTTCGGATTGTTGCAGATTCCGTGCTGCACGTCAAAGCTGAACACAGGCTCAAAGAGCTGGACGACGATGACGACATGTCAGACGAGAGCAAAGGAGCCGGCGATATGTCCCACCACATGCTCGGCCCGCCTTCCCACCACCACATGATGCTCAAAGACGAGCTTTCGAAGGAGTGCGGGATCCCTGTGCCGGCCACCAAACCCAAAATCTGGTCTTTGGCGGACACGGCTGCATGCAAAACGCCGCCACCGTCCGTCCAGTCTTGGGGGCCTCCGAGCTACAGACCGCCTCCAGGGAGCGGCTACGGTTATTTCGGCGGGTACCCTGAAGTCCAAACGGATACTCCGCCCCAGACGCCGCCAAACATGAAGCTTCCGTCGTACCAGGGACCTCCTCAACCTTACCAAGGCCCCCCAGGAGGCGGATACTACCCGAGGCAGGACCCGAGCCCCCTTCAGCCGCCTACTCATCACCAGTCCACAAATGAGGAAACGGCTTTTAAACCTTTCTATAAGAGGTAAATCCACCACAAATCATATCGTACTGACAATAGAAAGTGTATATCCAAAACGTACACTCTGAGAGCGTTATGACGTTGGATGAAAACCTTCACTGAGCAAAAAGTACATTTAAATTGGCATCACTAGAATCCTACGGGCATAGTCAACCTCTCCATGTATCGAGTCCAGATAAAGTAAGAAGATATTTGAGAGTGCGAACTGACAAGTCACCTATTTTGAAAAGAGCGTATTACCAGAGTGAAATCTCATGATTGAGATTAAATATTTGGAGTCACTTCTATCAATAGGCGAATGTGGTAGGTCAGGTCGGCTCACATCAAACTACTATTGTTAAACTACTACACAAAAAACGGAGCATGCGCATAATCTGCAAATAATCCATGACAATCAAATACAAGTATGTTGTAGCCATTGCCAAAGATTACTAGTCGGTACTTGGTCGAGTTTGATCTTTCTCTGTAAAGGGTTGTGTCACTAAGATACGGAAACCACAAAATCTTATAGCTAATCCAAATGTACGGACAACAATGATGTGATAATTTTTCAATTACCCAAGCTGCACGTTGCATCTCACCCTATGCATGATCTCAATTGTTTATTACAACCTCAAATCCTCTTTGTTTCATTATAATCCTAAATCACGGATTAGTCAAGGCACCAAATCATAGTTACGGCTCAATGAGTAAAAATTAATTCTGCTCAAAATTCTCATTTGGATTCCAACCTCAATACCTTCTCTTTTGCTACTTCACAGTTATTTTTTATTTAAAAAAAAATTCAGTGACAAAATTCTAATAGTTTTCGTGGGATTGCAGCTCGTCGCAGTTGGGTGGTAACTTCGTGTCGCCCGTATAAGTCCGTTTCTTGAAGCTCTAAGCACAATCGTCGTCATTGTTGAAGGTGAGTTACAACGATGCTAATATCTTGTAGAAATAGGTACTCGCATCTCCATCATTATCGTTTACTACTTCATTCACACCTCTGTAGACACTTTTGAATGTAATGGAGAAGCATCGTGATTTAGAGGCGTTGTCCTGGTCCCGTCCCAAGGTTTTATTCTGAAGATGTACCCAATGGTTGAGATAAATTCTTCTAGTGGGTTTTTCGTCGTCAGTTGTGATTTGTTTCATGTAGGTGTTGTTGCTGTGGAAGCTCATTTTCTTGTTGTTACCACGGAATGTCTGTCCTTGTCCGCGAGGTGTACTACATGGCCATCTACTCGTGCCATTCCTGCTGAAGTTTTTGGGATTCGACCCCTCGATGAAAATTCAAAAACAATCGGACGTGGACAGCAACTTTCATCCTCCGGCAAAGAGATGGCCTCAGCTAATTTGCGGCTTTACTGGCGACGGTCCATTAATTTTCGTAGGTGGTGGGAGTTTCCTCCCCGACTCGTGCCTAATATATGGGATGCCCCGGGCGCTTTGGGTGGATGTCGGAGGGTATACGTGCAGGTGATAAATCCAACTGGAGGGAAATCTGTCTCAGAGGTTTCTAGTGAGAATAAATTAGAGGCAGAATTTCCCTCAGTCCGTTTTCAAAGCTGGAGCCATTGGGGTTGCGCAAGGCGTCTGGGACATTTCTCGAATAGCTACGTGCCCCTTCCCTTTTCCCTGTTCTGGTGAGGCTCACGGGGTAAAATCACTGCAAGTTGATGCGGAGGGGAACTAAAGGTTTCGAGTCACGGTTGACGGTGATTTATTCAAAGACGGGACCGTACAAATACACAATCCCCTTTCCAGTACGTTTCCAGCTGCTTGGAGAGATATTATACACGCATCTTCTACATATTCGGTTAGGCCAATAAATATCCTGATTCACACTATTGACATTAACTTCAGCTTAAGAGACTTTCGGGTACACTGGACGCAGAGTGCTAAAGAGTAACAAAGAGCATGGTGAATATTCTGTCCTGTAAGATGGTACAAAGTACCACAGCTTGCAGGAAACTACAGGGAGGTACTGCTGTAAAGCTCGGTGGTCCCGTTGTAACTGTGAATTATAAATGTTCATTCAGTATTATCAATTTGGCCCCACAAATAATTTTGGTATTGGCAGCAATGCATGAGGAGCGTAGAAACATGGAACAACCGAAACTTTGCGATGCGATTTCGCTGGATTCCAGTTAATTTGATTCACGATTGAGATTAGATAACGCGATAAGTTCAATCGAGGTTTATTTCAAGTGCTGTGTACTGAATCCACGATCAGACTTAACCCTCTGCAGCGCCACCAGTTCACCAAGAAAAAAAAACACAAAAGGTCTCTCCTGGAGCTTACATGGCGATCATCAGATAAGATACCCATCTGTGAGCTCGGGGTGGGCGCGAGCTGCGGGATTGTGTAACCAGTCTGACCGTATGGGGGGGATTTTTACCTTTGAACGCCCTGACGGTGATGGAGGAAGGAAGGGAGACAACAAGATGGCCGACACCCCACCTAGAAGGTTTCGGACGAGTGAAAAACCCGTACACTCCTCCTATCGTATCCCCCACCCACTTCGGAAATTTACTTCCCTGAAATTTTCCCTCCGGGGGCTCCCGAAGGAGGGAAACCGGTTGTGCCCACCCCCTGTAACCTGGAATCGTTTCCAGGCCTCCTCGTACAAGCTCCGGACAAATCTTATTCCGCAGTTCAACAACGCGATTTCTTTCGCGGACTCGGATTTTATACGGTTTCTCGTCTCCAGACTCATCATTCTTGATCTTCTTGACAGTTCATCTCTCCGAGCCTCATGGAGCTCCCATAATAGGAATATTCAACTCTAAACCTGCCTAAACAACCTTTAATGAACAGTACAAGCTTGTTACTGAGATCTGTGTACGGTCTTCAAGAACAAATGAGACGGAGCTTTCAAGTCGAAATAAGTTACAAAGAACTACAAGAACCTGAACCCATTTGTACCCATCTCGATATATCCTATCAAACCTTATAAACCAGTTGGTAATTCTAACATCACCAAAGATCCGTTGTTGGTTTAAACCCAAACACTACGTACAGGAGGAATTCAATCGACAAAATGATCTTCTGGTGCTGAACCAAAATTGTCGCTGTTTCATAAGCAAATTTTCATTAAAGCGCTTGAAATTGGTCCACTCCTGTCTAAATCTCAGTTTTGGAGTGATGAAGTGAATTATTCTGATTTGGTCCTCTCTGAGTTGGTCTACCTCAGTGCTGGTCTCGTCAATTGTCTAAATCCCATGTCGACCCTATTCGATTCATGGGTTTGGTTTACGGGTTGAACGAACCAACATCGTCAATAATAATAATTATTATTAATGTCCAAAACAAAATGACAACTTCATTTTTCATCTCTTTTTATTGGCGGTCACAAATAGTCTAAAGGATATTGGTCCAAAGCGTGTTGCAAGTACCTTTGGCAGTTTAGAGGTCCTTTGTATGCGTTGAAGATGCAGAGTATCGGAATGGCTACTTTGAGTTCTGAGATTTATTGTGATAAACCACTTTTGGATTAGGTATGAACTTAACATCGCCCTGGGATTCTGCCTGAGTAAAAGGACTTCTTCATTTAGTGTATGCACTTATATAGTAGGCATACTAATAGGCAATTTATTCCAATCTTATCTGCATCACTCGTAAAAACTTGGAATTCTTTAAAACCCACAAGCCATTAGGCCTCCGAGTTACATCTAAGGTCAGCATGAAAAAACTGCCTTCATCATCGTACCAATAAATAGAAAGGACTTCCTGATTATCACCTTGGAATCCCCATTAGGAGCGGATCAACCCCAACCAACTTACGCCAACTTCTTTTTCAAACCTCCTAACTAGTCTTATCTCGGTGTCGATTAAACGATTGTCTCGCGTTCAATCACGACGAAAACTAAACGGAGGAAGTCGAAGAAGAAGAAAAATACCGTCTCCTGAGGCCTCCTGCCGTTCTCAACTTTTTTGCTTCGAACGTCTGCGAAACGTCAGCTCCGCTCCAAGGACAAATGACTATAATAAAACCGGGACAAACGCAGCTACTTGTTAACAAAAGAGGGCAATTCCAACTTACGATCCTTCATCAATCTCATTGTTAGAGGTTTTTATTCGCTCCACAACGAGACGTTCTTCTGTGTGGTTTTTGTAATAGTTTTTTTCGTTCCTTCTGATTTCCTTTACGGTATCCTGCAATTCCGAAGAGATTCACATTCCTTTTTTGATTCGTTTAATATCTTTTTGAGAAATACGAAACATAAACATGAACTTGATGGGCTCCAGTCAGACTGTATAGTTGTTAACAGTTTTGGCCTTGCGGTTCACAGTTACGTTAATAACAATAATCCACTTACAGCTAGACTGAGAAAACCTGTCAGTAGAACGCCTTATTTAATATGCTGATCTCCAAAGACAACTAGACTGAGTGCGACAAATGTTGGTCTAATTTAAAATTATGTGTTTAAAATCGTAAATTTGTCGATAGTCCACAAAAAATTAATCTCCAAATGCTTCGTGAGACTTGGTATGGCCTGACAAAATACTTCAAATTGATCACGGCCGATAGCTGATAAAATTGTTCAAATTCGACTTCGGCGGTTCATGTAGAATCTCAACGAGTAGTATTAGGTTGAGGGTAGTTTTGGGGGCATGTCACTTTCAAAATTTACACGTTAGGTTACAATGCTAGACTGACACTGATATATATTCATGTATGTGTCCTTCCAGACGATAACTCTCCATAGAATTGAGATGAAAAGTTTGCACACAAACTCTATTTTGGCAATCTAAAGTTCGTAGATGGGTAGAATCGGGCCACTATATGGGGGATTTTGGGGAGTTT
Source organism: Stenodema calcarata (assembly GCA_963920205.1). Classification (NCBI taxonomy): domain Eukaryota; kingdom Metazoa; phylum Arthropoda; class Insecta; order Hemiptera; family Miridae; genus Stenodema; species Stenodema calcarata. The sequence goes on along the minus strand of OY986061.1, from coordinate 12,776,131 downwards.
TAGGGGCTAAAAATTACCCATTACCCTTGTTACTTGAGATTTTCTTCACAGTTTTCCGGCTCTAATCTGATGACGGGATGAGTTATAAAAATTCGTTATAAAACCAGTACAATTTTTACATAAAACCAGTTATTTCTCCGAAAATTTGCTCTTATAGCCATGCTGCTTGACTGTGGGGTTTTGCTGTTGTACCCTAGATGTCGACATTATCTGCCCCTACCGGGAGTCGAACTATGGCCAACCTGGTGGCAAGTCAGGTAATACAACGCGGTCGTTCATGGCACTAACCAAAACACGACGTCGATCCCCATTCAATATCCACAAAATTTTTCCCGTACCGTAGAAATATTTCCCAATTCTCCGTACACTTTTATGGTAACTGCTCCTAAAGTTCATATTGAATCTTCGTATCCTTCTTACTGTTCACATAAGTTAACCGTTCGAATGTTCAAAGTCGAAACAATACAAACCCGATTTGTTTTCTCCCGTATTTCCTACACCATTCGTTCATCGTATTTCCAACTAAATAGACACTTTTACTACCCTCAGACCCCGATTCCGGCTTTTCATTCAAGCATCAACCTCTCTTTGAAAACCTAGAGATACAATCTGGTTCCTCAAGTATTCCGTTGAGCCCCAGCCCCATTCAAGTTTCTACAGATCATTAGTCGCAGCGGCTTCTTATCTGTTACTTTTTTGTCCCATCCATTCCTCTTTTTAATTTCGTGGTTTCGTTTTATTCGGTTGGCTCCTTTGTTTTTGGACGCTGTCGTTTACGTCCGGTCTTCTCGTTTTTTTTCGTTTCTAATTTTATTTTATTTCATTTATTTTTATTTTCTCGTTTATTTTCTCCATCCTCAAACGCCCGCTTCACACCTTCGCTCGTAGGGTATTGATACGAATCGGATCGTTGCGTCTCGACCCAGCAGTCTCACTATATACAATTATCTACTCACCCCATTAGAAACGTTTCAATATGTCGTTTTGTATAAGACAACCAATTTCATTCAAAAATTCAAAAATAAATAAAATAAATATAATTTTGATGGAGGGTTTATGTAATTTGTGAGGACATCGTCGGCCGGTAACGCCTTAGCACAACACATAGTATCATCATTTCGGTCCAACATGATATTTTCATTATAATATAATGAAAATATCATCTTGGACCGAAATTATCTTGTACCACGTCTTCCAAGCTCGTCAGGCTTTTGGTGCAACTTGTATGATGAAAATTAGGATCTCATTTGGATTAAAGCACCTTGAAACGAGTACAGAAATGTTTATTTCATTCCCTTTGAACATAAATACTAACACGTGTCTTTAATTGTTACCATTGATACTGTTCATTTAAAATAATTTAAAACAAACTAACGATTTATATTTCTATTGTTACAGTAGCGGGGAACCCTTGTAACTGGACATAAGCCCGTTCCTGTTCACCAGCCAACTCCAACAAATAACTTCGTAACCCCTGTAAAATTGTATATTTAAATCCCCATTTCAACCCTTTTAAGAAGATATTGTTGTAAACAGAAGTATACGAAGAGAAATTAATACCCTTTGAATTTTTATGTAGGAACATTTTCTCAATGTTTCAACTCTATGTACATAAATTACAAATGAATGTTCTCTCTACTATTATATAGAATCAGTTTCATTAATAATTTCATCGTTTATGGTTGTGCTATTTTTTGTCAATTTTGTTTGTTATTTGTTGAAAAGCGCATAAAAAGTGTCGGTTTGAGAGCATTATTACAGAAATGATTGTTCTATTATTTATTGTGTTTTTAATCGTGTATTTGAACATATTTATATTTAAGGTACGAATAAAATAGTAATTTATGAATTTTTTGAAGCTTTTTCGGGGAAGATTGAAACTTGGAAGAAGAAAAAAATCATTATTACAACTGCACCGGAAGCTTATCTAATAACAAGTTTGTAAATAGTATTTGTAGGGAAATGTGCAAGAAAAAGGGAATTTTACCGAATCTACTACCTTATAATACCAGTGAGGTTTTACCGTACTAGACAGTTTTGATTTCGTTGTATTTTCATGATTGAATGTTGTAATAAATGAATTATAGTGAGAGTGCGCACTTCGATGCACTCGGTGCATTTCCACCGTCAATCCGTTCGTCATTTCATTGTTGTCGATTTCGATTATTTGTACGCAGAAATACGAACGACTTTCGCGATGTCGAATCGTGAAAATTCGTCATTATAATTCAAATGTCAATATAAATTTCGATGTGATTCGTGGACCGATTGTACTGGAAAATACAAATTAACGTGATTATGTTCCTAAACCTTACAGTTCACTTTAAAAATCCGTTGTTGATATTCAAACCTACTTTATAACGAAGATAATGTGTGATGTTCTTTATGAAATGTTGAAAAGAATGTACCTAACAATTGACGAGTGGGAATTTATTGTAGACTCTAAACAGTACCGATTATTCTTCTCTCTCTATTTCATGATAGTTTTAGATGGAATCACTTTGGTTACTATAAATGGAAATAGATATCGACAAAGCACATAGACATAATGGAGATATAAGAGATGTTACACCGATCTTTGTAAGATTTTGAATCCAATATCACTGCATAATAAAAAAAACTATTACAGTTCTGAATCTACGTAAGAATTAATTTTCATTAAAAAATCTACAGCTTAATAATTATAAGCAGCTTTTAGTATCCTTCTATGAAATGTTAATAAAATATTTTTGTTTAATATAGACTTGTTTGTTTGTTCTGATGAAGTTTGAACTTTTCGTTTGGAATGCGTCAAGTTTGAAATGATTCCCTCTCCCTCGTTTTATAGAGAATAGATTGTGACTATCGTCAGTGCGTGTTGAGTTTTGAATCCTAACTATACACCACAATTATTATAATGTGTGGCTAAAACTGCACTAGTTGACTACTCTTGCACTACATCATAGTCGATTTCCTACATCACTAAGCTTAAATGGAAAGTCCAGTACCCCTTAGTCAAATCGTTGAGCTTTTAACAGATTTTTCGTTAATATTAGGAGATGAATGAGTTTCAAAGCCAGTTTTAGTTGTTTATTCGATTGCCAATTAGAACTTACCTAGTTGTGTTTAGACGAAGATTAACAATTGTTTACAAATTTTCAAATTCTGATTTTTAGGTAAATGGCGTAAGTGTCGTTGAACTGCGGTGTCGCTAAATACCTGCATTATGGTTAAAAGTAATATCTTATGTCATTGTCTCTACAACTCTTGTAATACTTTTTGATAGTGTGTAACAACTGAGACCATGATCAACAAAATATGCCCCAGCACAGTAAACTACACAGAAGTAGAAATTGAAAACTACATGCAGTTCCCAGAGCAGGATCATGATTTTCTTAGTCCCACATAGTCCCGAAGCCCACGGAGGAGTGGGCCAATGACAGTTTGAAAAGGTTCGGATGTTGCAATCGGTCGGTTATAGCGAACCTGTGACAAAGAATTGGTTATTTGTAGACGATAAGAAAGTGAATTTGGATGGTCGTTGCTTAAATTTGAAACATTCAATTCGAATGCCAGTTTGTAAACCCGAAGGCTTTACAGTGAGGTGGCTGCTGACAAAATTGGCACACCCTGCGCAGTGAAATGATGAAATGTCCCATCAGCCAGACCAAATTGGTCCCGAAACAGTGTTACAACAATTTATGGGGCTTAACTTGATAAATAACATCTAAATAGGTTGATAATTCTAATGGTTCATATAAGGATACTTTTCTGGCCAGTGTTAAATGAGGTAAATCTATTCTTCAAATCATCTCTCTCCCAGCATTGTGGAAAATAAATTATAGGTGAAAGATAACTAATTTCAATAGCAATAAATTGTGTTGTGGCGTCACCATGTCTGCACATCATGAAATGACCAAGATGCTTCATTACTCTAGATCTATGCTGCAGCCTCTCTTATTTAGAGGGTTCTGAAAATTTATTATCTGTAAAATGTGGACAATACAGTAGAAGGATCGGGTTAGATGAATTTGGTACAATACTTTGGATGGTCGCTATTCGAAACTAATTTTTTATTTAGCAGTTTTATGGCGCACATACAGCAGGCAAAATGACGCCAAGAAATTGCATGTGCAGAAATTTGTTTTTCAACCAACTCAAGTTGTCTTTGGGCGAATGTGTCAAGGCCCCACCTGACATGGAGAGGGACTTGTTTAAACGGCGTCTGTTCATTAAAGGTGCATTCAAAGTTCATCAGACTCGAATGATGAGACGTAACAGGTTTCAACACAACCACTGAGTAGACATTTTGAAAATCCTGTCTTCAATCTTCATTTAGCGCCGTTTGAAAATTTACTTCACCCTTTCACGTCATGGTTATTTGATCACGGAGTCATGGCTATGAATAATATGAAAATCATCTTACGTGATGTTAAGAACCCTTCAACAGTCGAAAATACGTCATTCGTCACATTTTTGTATCAGATGTGAAATTTCGTGTGTCCCTACGTCACTGCATTGAGATGTATATCGACAATGTCAAAAACATTCAGATATACCGGTATTGAAAATTGGCGCAAAAATGATAACTATCATGATATTCACAATTGAACTGCTTGAGTTCAATTGGGAACTACCAATCCATTGCTACGATAATCTCGGAAAACTTCCTATGCAAATACTAACGTTAACTTCAACCTCCAAATGAAGATGTTGGTAAAGTTGTAAGAATATGAGAAGTTTAAAATTTTGTTTCACCTTCACATTACGAAAGTAGGTAGTTCAATAGTACGGATAGCCAATGTGTAATAATGTGTAAATAAATATAGAGGTGACGACGTTAAAAACCCAATTTGACGGTACGAACTGAAAAATTCCATCTGAACATTGATGTTCGTATTAACGATTCGTTTTAAACCGTATGCTTGATTTTCTTACAATTTTTGATACGTTTGACCTTACACGATTTAAGTCCTTGTCACAGGTGACATCCAATGTGTAATTATAGTAAATCGTTCAAACCATGTACTTAACTGTTAAGTACATGGTTTGAACGATTTAGCAACGACAAAATTATGTTCCTCTTCCGATTTGAGCCCCATCTCATTATTGGAACGCCGAATGATGTTTAGGTGGTTTATATTATGATGTAAAGTCATTTGATTGCTGTGATTCCATATTAATTTGTTTGTTCAAAAATAGTGCAAATCCATGACATTGTGTCGTGTACATTTATCATTCGGATTCAAAGGCTCACTCAGTTTAGAATTGCCCAAAAATGTATATTAGAAAAAACTTTGGTTTAATTTCAATTTTAGCCCTGAAATGGGAAGGAATATTAGGTATGTTTTAGAGGGAAGAACCTGAACCCGTTAACTGAGGGTTTTTTAAATGGGCTATTGTTTCATTGATGCTATGCACGTATTCACGCATACAATCTTTGGTGATAGTGTCATCAATGATAAAATACGTGATAGCACGTATAAGTGATAGTCAAGTTGGGGTCTAATGGAGGCCTGTGGTATTTGGATGTATTCACTATCAACAGGGTTCCCGAGCGTTCTGAGCTTATTCCTGAGTCTAACGCCGTTGTTTGGCGTCCGTTATCCCCAAAACGCTTAGTTTAGATTTGAAACTGAAACACGACACGACCCACGCCCTCGCCCAACAAGGTTGTAAATTGTAGTTAAGTACACAAGAGAACCAGAAGGGCGGGGAGGAGGATTTTGAATGGGGTTGTTATATAGACGAAGGTTTATATCGATTCCGAGCACTACACGGCGGATTACTGTCAGTGAGCGGTTCACCTATCGAACAACCCGGGAACTCGCGGGACGGACCCCAACTACCCTGAGGCAAACCCTTTACCGCGCGCCCGTGGGAAGCGGCGCCACGCGTTGTGTTTCGGTCGTTTCGTGTTTGGGAGGGGAAAATCGACGGAATCATGTAATCGCCTTACGATACAGGCGTCGTGTAGGCAACACGCAGAGCGCGGAGGCAACGTGGGGCCACAGTTCCCCGCAAGGTAATTCCTCAATTTCCAACAAGCAACTGTAATCTGTATCAACTAACGGTCTCCGTTTAAATATTGGAGGCATTGCTCAGTGTGATTTAAAGCAAATGAGAAGGACTTGAAAAGATGCCAGAACAAGCTAGCGAAACTGTTCACAGAGAATTCTTGAAATTCTGGAATAAATATTGGATCAACAACAATAATCCCAGAGAACCTGAAGGAAGCAGTCGTCGGATTTTCAGAGTACATATAAAATGTTCACTAAACTTGTCTATTTTGGTTTTATATCCTTTGACATGTATTTGAAAATATACTAACTTACAATCTTCACTAGAACTAAGCGTATAAATTCATTCGTTTTCCGGAAGTTTTGGTGGAATTGGTTGAATAAATTAGTAAACTAATGAAAAAAAAAAAAAAAAAAAAAATGAAAAAAAAAAACATTTATGTTTTTCTAAATATTAACACATAAGTACCTGCGTAGAAAACATGCCCGACTCCTAATTTTCCCCTAATTATTTCACAGTCAGCATCAGCTGATAAAATATAATCTATATTTGTCGAAGGGGGCTGCAGCTTATATTTCGCGTTTTGCAGCAAAATGATCCAAAAGTAACACAAAAAAGGCGTATTATAACAGTATTTAATTTCAAGAATGCACACCGTGCAAACATACACTGGATGCTCTCAGACCTTAAACATAGGCAGGTTCACTGTCAAAGTCAGCTTCGACTTCCATTTCGGCGTTATAATCATATTCATGTTACTGACAAATGTTAAATCACTAACAAACAACATGAACCGTTGCTATAAGACCATATCCATTGTCTGACGTTTTTCCTCACTCGAGTAGATAAGTGTTGTACACCAAGTATAATTCACACCAATAATTCACAGGTCATTAATCACCGGAACAACATCATTTGTGGCATTTAATTGAAAATTGAATGGAAAATCAATCCAAAGTAAGGAAATACACTAGTTATTTGGACTACCTACGGCCACCTAGCTATTACCTAGTGGTGGTAGCAATATTGGTGTAAGTACTGATTTGACACAAATTATGCAGTAATATGTGGTTATTATTCTGGAGGAAAATATGAACATCCAGCTCCCAATGAGATCCTGAAAATAAAGATTGACCCATTTAGAAATAATATCTACACGGTGTGAAACTTAACAATTATTGTAGTTAAACCCAAATTTTCTCTCTAAACCTCAGCTTGTTTGGAGGCGTCTCCTGGATCACCGGAACATCTTCATGTATGTCATTTAATTGAAAATTTAATATAAAGTCAATCCAAAGTAAGTAAATCTAATGTGATACGGACTGCACTACTTCAGGTATTTGGACTACCTAGGATTATTGCTAATTACTCCCAAGTGGTGGTAGTAATATTGGTATAAGTACTGATTTGGTTCAAATTATTCAGTAATAAGAGTATTCTTCCGGAGGAAAATATGAATATCCAGCTCCTAATAAGATCCTGAATATCCAGAGTAGACCCATATAGAAATAATGTCTATAATGTGGTGAAAGGAATTTGTAGATAACCCCGAATTTTCTCTCTGAACCGCAGCTTGTTTGGAGGCGTATTTTTCTTTGGGATTTGGTGCACACATTTAGGAGCCTCTGATCCTAACGTCACCACAAAACCTTCACTGCGAGCTAATACAAACGTGGTGCTCAATGGCTTATGCCCACTTGCACCAAACACTCGTTAACTACCGTTGACGCCCGTCAATGCTGACGAAATCGTAACGGCCGTCAGAACTTTACCTTTCACCAAGCGTCAAGTTAGGGAAATGGGAGAAATGGGAGAAGTTTTCGTCAACTCGTTGTTGGTGAAAGGTACATCGCAGTGATGCTCGTTAAACTCCGGGCGTCAGAGTTAACGCCGTCGCTAAGTGGTTGGTGCAAGTGGGCATTAGAATCATCTGATGATCCTTACGCTTTCATCATACAACTTGACGTAAAAACGTTCCGTTAGTCATATCCAGCCGCCTAGTTATGTTCATAAAATCGAAACGTCAACGCTAAACCGTACGAGCCGCTTCAGGAAATGACAAAAACCGTTGTCTGACATTTGTCATTGTAATGTTATGGGCAGCCAGAAGCGACCCGGGCCGCCGATGAAACCACAATGAGCTTCATTAATACCGAACAATGGTCGGGACAAATCGTTTTCGTTCGGAGGAACAAAAGAACTATTTACTTTGAATGTAAATGCCACCGTTTGATTCGTCCGTGAATTAATTATCGGGAGACCGGGGTCAGACTGGGGCCAGCCAGCGTCAGTGGTAGTAGTGAAAGCCTAATGCCTTAGTTGGACGTTGCAGGATTATTTTGAACTAATATAATCATTTTCACTGTTGTCAATACGTTTCGTTAGAAATATCCTCTTCTGTAATGAGATGGGTTTCAAATTTCGGTCACAGTTCTATCAAAGTAAAATTTCACGATGGTCTTGCGTCCATAAACCAACGCTTTGTGCCAAAATTGTCTGGATATTGATGAGTTCATAAATTTCCACTATAAGAGGAATTAAGTCAAATGTGGCTCCTATTAGCGAATTTTCAAAGAGAAGGAGGATGGTGTTCTCGGTCCAAAATTTTTAATGTTCTTATCTATGTGTCATTCCAGACGACAACTCCCGATAGAATTGAGATAAAAAGTCCAAATTTGCACCAAAACTCTGTCTTGGCTATCGATAGACTAAGTTTGTAAATGGGCACAATCGGGCCACTCTTAGGGGTGTTTTGGGGAGTTTTAGGGGGGTCGAATTGTCCATAAATTCCAAATATGAAAGTCTCACAAGTGGCACACCATTTTATAGGTATTTTTAATACTGAACACGATGGTGAAGTCAGAATTGCGATATCTCACTCCGTTCTCAAACTGGAGCACTTTGAAGGTGAAGATACTTGGTTGTTACTTGAGATGTTCTTCACGGTTCGCCAGCTCAAATATGACAACGGAATGTGATATCGCCATTCTGACTTCACCATCGTAAAATCCATAAACTGAAGTGTTACTCGGCAAAAAAAAAAGTCAAAATTTGTTATAAATCTGTAAAATGGAGAAATTTTACATGAAACCAGGTATACCTTCGAAAATTTGCTCTTATAGCCATGCTGCATGACTGTCGTTTCTTAACTTTTAGGACTCTGCGCCCCTTTATCCCCCAATTTGTACCGCTCACGTTTTCCACGTTTTCGACCACTTTTATATGCAATATGAACATGTAACCAAAATTGTCTCGTACCTACAATAAATCAATATGCAACTCAGAACTTTTTTCAATTTTAATTGATAAACTCGGAACTCAAGAACCATTTTCAAATGCACATCTTAGAAAAATCACTTTTATGGATGAAAATGACTAGTCTCATGAGAATCATTAGCGAATAGAATATAGCAAGTTACCTACATGGAGTAGTAAAGGAACGGAAAAGACTAGTCGTTGTGAAGGAACTCGAAATTCACAAGATCAATACATTCAGTCTTCATATTCTTCAATTTCTCTTGAGCAAGTCTCGCTAGTGGTGGCAAATTTCGAATGTCACAGACAAATCGCTTGCACTCCGAAAAAATCATGAATGTTTTATTATTGTTGTTTTCCGTATACTTGGCAAGCGCCTTTTTAGGGCAAAATTGATGGTTGGGAGAATCTCAGGTGGGATTTCAACTTTTTTTTCAGTGTTCCTGTAGTAGTGAGGCCATTCTGGAGCAAATACTCTGCCACAGGAGTGCTGGTGTAGTAATTGTCAGCAGTGACATTACAATTGGAGTGTTTTATGGGATCAATTAGCCTTTTCATCACATCCGTTGGCTTGTTGGACGTAGCAAAAGGACCATCTTTCTGTTTGCCACAGTATACCTATTTCAAAATTACTTCTTAAGTACTTTAGGCAGAAATGGTGGGGAAAAACTATTCCAGGGTTAAACTAAACGTTACCGGTAAAACTACATTAATTTGTGATGTTGTAAAAATCGGGTCATAATATACGAAGTAATGCTCAACTTCTGACACATGTCCTGTGATCGAATATTGTAAAGTTATTTAGCTAAACGGAAGGCGGAAAATACCTGCAGAGCAGCCCCTGGGAGGGCTCGCGAACCACAGTGGGCGGTTGCAGGTTTCCGCCGCACACCTTGTTTTTATTGTAATTAGCCGCCACAGTTCGTGAAGCCTCGGATAGATACCGCCACCAAGACTCCGACATCGCGGTTATTTTGCCTCTCACCTGTCCGGAGGCTCCGGTTTAGTGACGTTCCGATATTCCTTTCGATCCGATATTTGGTATCAAATCAATATCGATAGCACGGTATCGATACTCCGATATTATCGAAAGGAAATATCGATATTGAAAGTATCATTTGATATCGATAATTTTTACTTTTTTTGCAATACTTATAATATAAGTAATTATAAGTATTACTTATAATGGCTTATAATTACTTAATAATTAGGGTAATATTATTATCCTCAAATTCTGTAACTCCATTCAAAAAATAAATCGTGTTTAGGCCTACAATGATCCACCTACCTCAGCATTATGATCAGTTTTGGTACATACTATAGGAGTGGAAATAATAAACCCTTGGGTAGATTTTGAAGTTTTTATTGTTATCTATATAAAAAAGTACAAAGAGTGGAAAAAACGTATTGTGGCGAATGTTTAAAAAAAATTACAAACCCCACTCTTCAGAAGTAAAGTTCGCCAAAAACAACAATCTGTCCAAATGTTCCGTTGAAAGACGAACATACATTAATAAACATAAACAAACGGCAAACGCACAGCACAATGGTTGTAGCCTGAATAATCTGTATAATGTAACCTCCTCCTTCTTCTTCTACTTTCTTCTTCTCTTTCTTAGGTGTCACGGCTGGTGCTACGTTGGATAGCAATCTCCTTCCGATGTTGTCTGGATTCGATATTTCGATTCGATACTGTAAAGCTTCATTCGATATCCCGATATTATCGAATTCCCGATATCGATACAAATATCGGAAGTATCGAAACAAATGTATCGATATTACTAATATCGGTAATATCGGAACGTCACTACTCCGGTTGAATCTGATGGGTTTCAGGTCCGCTCGGGGGAAGGCGAAGTGAGTTCCTGTTCTAAATGGTGATCAGGTTTCTGAAGGAACTGGCGTAAAGTGAAAACCAGCAAAATGATTTATTCGGAAAAATGTGACAATGGGAAAAGTGAATATATTAACAAGACGAAATTGTCAAGATACTCAGGTGCATTCTTTATTGGCCTAAAGACGTCAGGATGCTACGAGGCCTGTGTCAGGCTAATGTTCGCCCGAGTTGTTTAAACAGTCTCTATTTGGTCCATCCTCCAGAGTCAAGACAAGACTAGTGAGACTGTAAACTCACGTCCGTCATCGAGGCGTATGTTGACATATTGAGGGTTGGTTTCTATCAGTAGAAAAAGTGGAAAAATCTATCAAGTGGAAAAATAACTCTCTCTCCCTCCCAGCAAACCTTTGTAATAGGGTATCTGCCGAATTGCGTCGTAACTAGAAATGTAAACTCCCCGGAGAATGTTATCAGCCACAGCTTTGAGACATATCTCAACGGCTCCCCATACCTTTCATCGTACCTACCTAATTTTTGTGTGTGGTATGTAATGAACGGGAATAATTGAAATGATTCATTTGATATTATCTATCAAAGATTAGATACCTATTTAGGAGGCAGTGTACCTGAAAAAGAAAAAAAAAAAAAAAAAAAACAATGGACAGATTCGTATGGGCTACAAGATCCTATATAAGGATAAGCGATGGCCATACTATACGGGTGAGACTTATTTTAGGAGACTGTGTAAACCAAGGCTCTCAAACTTGAGGTTTGCTCCTACAAAGAAAAACCTGCCACAACATATTTCACTCCCTCTGCATTAGGGGTTTCATTTTTAGGCTATGGGATATGACAGCCAAAAACGTCCCAAAGCTCATGAAACGTCGACTAAAAGTTTTGAACACGTTAATTGCAGAACATGAACGATCACCAGTAGAAATCTCATATGCACATTCGACTCTACAGACGTGAGGATTCATACGCGTTTCCAAGATGCCTTCCCGATGATACGGAGACCCAATCAGGGGATTCTTCGCCGAAGGGTTGATAAGGCCGCTATCAGTTTACCAGTTCGAAGCCGCACAGATCTAACGAGAGTCGAACCAATTAAAATACTCGCACAAAGAAAGCACGCGATATCCGACTTGAAAGGCAACGATTAACGATGCTCAATCTTCCTTATAGATCTTGAGTAGGTACCGAAGAATTTCCTACCACTTGGATGGTAACTTGAATTTGCAAGTAGTTGCTTCAAATTATAATTTCATTTCGATAATAGGTACGTAGGTAACTATAATTCAAATTATTTTTCCAATTATTGGGTCACGTTTCAATCGAGCTCCCCACCCACCATATTCTAATATAAATGTACGAAAAAAAAACATCAAAAAAAATTGATAACACTGATTTATATCTGATCAGGGAGAATCTATGAAAATTAGTTAATTTCTCCCTTACTGAGAAAAACATCTATCTGGTTGTGGATATGTCTGATAATATTATATGATAAGGGAGATTTTGATATATTTACATAGAGTGATAGATGATTCAAGTCGGGAAAAAGTAAACTGCACTGACAAAATATTATTTCTATTTATTCTAACAACAACACTACACGTAGGGATTGGTATATCAGTAACGCCGAGTAAAGGTTTGTGGTGTGAAAACTATGAAATGTGATTCCTAATTTGTATATAATAGATATGGCGTGTGGAAACAGCATCAGTACACGTTTTTGCTACTTGTAAAACGTCTTCGCAGATTGAATAGCATAGAAATTGGCTTTAAAAGCCACTCAGCAGATGATGGGCCTATTCTGCTCAAAGTGTAAGTCCTAATGAGGCTGCGGGCCAAATTAGAGGACGGTTTGATTTTGGCAAATAGCGTATGCGTTGATGTAATATTGACTAAACTAGTTATAAAATACACAAATCTACATGTACAAAAAATATAATATTTCAAGCCCCTTTCGACTACTGTAACATGTACAATAGGGCTATGGGGAGAGTACTTCGACTACTTTTTCTCGCCAAATTTGAACTCTTAACCCCCTAAATGGTGCGGTTGGGCTAGAAAATGAGTTTGGCAAAATTTTAGGTCGATCAGACAAGTAGAAATGGCGTCTCATCGCATCAAATTGTGAAGTTTGAAGTAACTGCACATTTTTGGATAAATGTGCCGTTTTTCTTTCGTAACTCGGGTACCCTTTGGGCTAGAAACCTGTAGTTGGTCTCGTTTCTCAGATAATTTAATTGCAAACAACTTTTATGTCAACACTATTTTCGCAAAACCCAACAGAATCGAGGTTAGTAGGAATTCTGTGGATCACGTCGTGATCTTTTCGAGAAAAAGTGACTTTTTACGCGTACCTCAAACATTACCACGGTAGTCCATTGAATCTTGTACAATGGTGACTAGCTGCAGGTACATGCGCTGGATTATTTTAAGCTTCGTTTTGAGGCTGCCGAGTCCAAAAATACGAGTTAATGTCTTCAAATGCCTCTTTTCCTTGGAATAAATAAACTGCGAGCTGATTTTGAAAAAAAATTACCAAAATATTGAATTGTCCGTATTGGTGGTACCTACTTGTAAATGGTTATATTTTTTCGAGTATTCTTCATAAATGGTTTAGATGGATAGGCTCCAATCGAATTCGTGTTGTTCCTGTATATATACAGGTTCCTGTATATATACGAGTATATATACTCGTATAAGATTCAGTTCAACCATTGTCAGCTTATCGAGAGAGTAATCTCAGCGTTCCAGATTCGCCTCGGCCGAACGGCTTTTCCAGGTTGGGCGCCGGATGACGAGCAGTTAGCTACTTACTATGATATGATTATCACCAACGAGGGAGAACCTCGATCAGAACAGGCTCGCAGCTTTGTCATTCAAAAGCCAAAGACACGACGGGAGGTCTGATTGATCGGGACGCCTGCCCGCTATCGGACGACCGGAGATGCCGTGGGGCCGTGTTCCGATCGCCAGGGCCTGATAAGAGGGCTGAAACAATACCCGGTAGCCTTGTCCGGATATTGATGTGTAATATGTGACATGCAAGCTGACTCTCCCCTCCCCCCACGAGAGTATTACCTATTCAACACTCGATATTATTATACAAGCTGAACATCATAGCGACGTTTTCCTTTCGAGCGACAAGTGCCAAATAGGTAGTAGTAGGTAGTAGTAGTAGTAAAACATGCATTTATTCAAGTATCTACAATAAACAGAACAAAATTTAGCAATACATGATATACACAACGAGCTGTGCCCGTCTGTCAAAGTTTACAACGTTACAAATTACCTTACATTATTAATATTAATTATTCATTTATATTTGACAATATTTGTACCAATATTTTCGGCAAATCACTAATCCACTATTCATTTTTTGTGGTGCTGACAAAGTAATATTAAATAATGGGAACTCTTGCTTCCGTGTGTTACTCCAATTGACCAGCTCAGATTTGCAATCCCATGCTGCCTGACAAAACCAAGCGAGAGGTAACCAATTTGATCTGTACAGCGAGAACCGTACACGCAGCCAGAAAATGAAATATGTCCTCCTGGTCACCCATGTAGCAAAGGGAGCAGGTCTCATGATGATCGTCCCACTAGTTGATAGTTGAAATTCAGCACATTACGTCGAGCTGTGTAGACATAAAACATAAACACTGTTTGCTTCTTTACAGTCAGATCGATGCTTTTCACTCCAAAGTCGAGCAGTCTGTATATGCGGTTCCAACAAATCCACCACCACCAAATCAACCCCAACTCTCTCCAGCAGGATCTCAAGGTTCTGCTTCCACACACCTCGGTCTTCATGAAGCTCAGCACTGAACCCGCACCCATCTTGCTCAGAAAGTCTTCTCAAACTTCGATACCACAACAGATCGGCTCGAACTATCTCATCTGCAACAATCCGTGCGTATCTGTGGTCCGGCATGCCGAGTACTTTTCGGAGGTATCTGCAATAAAGACGGAGCGTGTATACGAACAGCGGGGTCTAAAGGTAGATTTCATAGTCACGGGTGATTTGCTTTACAAAGTACTTAAATAGTTGATCCACCACCTGGTATTGCTGACATCCCCACAAAAGCCGTCAATCAATCAATCAAGCAAACATGAATTGACCACGAGTACGAAACAGGTTAGCTGAGAAGAAAATGGTCCTGGAACTGAAGAAAATCCAATCTGCGCAAGTTTTGGGACTCCAGAAGACCGAGCTTCCTCCAATTTATACTATCATCATAGTATACTATTATCATAGTGACGTGTTGATGGGATGGGATAAGCCATAAAACGCTTGAGGCCGCGATGTCCCTGATCAGAAGTCTACATAGTAGCAGCAAAATGGAGCAAAGTGAGCTTGGAATATTAAAGTTAACTTGTATGACAGCAGCAAGATAACATTTATGAGCGTATGGCCATTTGTGACCATTTGGTGTAGGGATTTACAGAAAAAAAATGTGGCGGTAGGCCTCAGTCAATAACCTTTACTGAGTTTGCTAAACTCAATATATTAGTTTATAATACATTTGAATGAAGAATTTAACGTGTCCCCAAAACTTGTTTTTCACATAAATAACCTCAATTCTTCACCAGAGCCTTCCAATGCCAAAAATCCATTAGGAATTTAGACTGTATCGCGATTCAACGCACTAAGGCATATTATTGCCCATCACCAGCTACCTGATACGGGTATCACGACCAGTTATTCTCGTGTCCTGCAGAACGGTTCACGGAACGGCGTGGGAGATCTCCCCAGAAGGCGCGGGTGGGGGGTCCCCCAGGAAGGAACATCCGACTGATGGTTATCTGTTTTTGGAGATGAAACAGACAGATAATGCAGCCATGTTTACATGTGTCCACATTCGGTAAACGAAAGCTGACACCTGGCACCGACGAAACTGGACATTTCCTCGCCCCTGCTGATCGAAAGTCTCTGGATTTGTTTTCATTTTTCACCTAAAGAAAAAGTTATAAAATTACAAACCATTTTGTGAATGATAATTCGGCCGAATCGAGGAGGAAGTGCTCCTCATACATCTGCTCCCAGTAAATGAGTCGAGTATGAAGGAGGTTGAAAACCTCATTTACTTGGACTGTTTGCCTCACATGTTCTTCTGAATATTTGTATTGTTTAATAGTAAATAAAATCGTGATGGACATCAGGACATTGCGTATGTTCACAATATCCATTTGAAATTAACAATGAGTTTCTTAGACATCTGATCTGATATCGTAGAATTAGACGTTTAATGAGGTAGAAACACTAGAACAGAACTGCAATGTTAACTGGGGATATTATCCGATCACCATTCAAACCTATTTAAACAATCAGGGACATCAACGTATTTCCACTTTCAACAACACAATTTCCGAGTGATAAAATTCATATTTAATTCCGGGTAGGGTAAAACCACCAATTGTTGACACTATTAGAGAGAAAAATCGTTCGATTCTGCGCTCTACCCAAGTATTCAAGAAATTGAAACTTTTGGGTAGTTATCATGAATTGTGAGTTCCTTGGGAACAATTTGCACTTATTGGACTTGATTAAATAATGTTTTTTCAGCATAAAAAACAAGTTTTTCAAAAATGGAATTTTCCCCCTAATGTTGACACTTCTGCCTTCGAAAATTCCTATTGTTGACATTTGCAGTTCCTAATGTTGACACCAGTCTAAATTTTTGCGAAAGTATTTAAATATGCTTTCCCTCTAGATATTTCTCAAAGTAAATGAACAAACGAGATTAGGAACGCGTTAAAATATATTTAATGTTAGACTAGACATTAGAAAATAGATGTTGAACAGCATAATCAGAAAAATGGGTAATTAAATTTGTACCTATGATAGGTGCTCAATCACAGTGGAACAGAAACAGAAGTAGGGAACACAAATTTTCTAGTGTTTCCCCCGTAATATGTAGGCTTAGGCAGTTTGTATTTGACGTTACTGACTGCCAGAAGGCGATTCCCCTCGCTCGAAGGCTTGAAAACAGTCCTCAGTCTGTTGCAGGGATGAAGCGGTGTTACTTCGGCAGCATCTTCACTTTCAATTTTGACAACCAGACAAACACATCCAGTGGACCAAAATCTCCTCTTCATCTTTTGACAGCACCGATTGACGCCCTATTCTTCTTTCGAGAGGAGTTTTCCCTCGCACCTTGTACAACCAAGTGATACGAGGTACTCCATGGCGCTTTGCAGCTGTATAAACCGCTGTGCCGAGATTCACATATTTTATAGCGTCTTCCATTTGCTGGACAGTGTACTTCCACATTCCGTTCTTGTCGGGAGGCATGGTAGTAGTCGACCTGTTAAAATGATGAGACACTGTATCAGAATCATACTGTTATTTTAAAATTCTGATAGGTACCTGATAGTGTTGAAAAGGTCATAGGTAGGGGTCTAACAACAAAAAGATCAAGTTACCTATACGTAGAAATGTAAAAAAAAAAAAAAGTTATATGTCAACTTAAGGAACCAAAATATGTCAACATTGGGATCCCGATGTCAACTTAAGGTTCCAGTACGCTGATTTGAAAAATTCAATAGTCTCAATATACTACGAAATTATTTAAACCCAAATATCACATTGGCAACCTGATCAACATTTTCCCCTAATATTGACACAGGTGTCAACATTAGGACACACGCCCATTTCATGAAACCCTAATGATGACACCCCAACTTAACCATCTATTTCAACGAAATTCTGGGGTTTAATGCTTACAAATTCTTCCTTGCGCTATTATTAGGGCAGGCAATATGATATATAACTGATTACTCATAATATTTGACTTAAAAAGTCTAATTTTGTTGACTTACCTCACTAACCTGCGGGATAGCGATGGCTTCGCTGGGTTGACTGATCCAGCTGTCACTCGCTTCAATAGTAGCCAGACGTTCGATATGGGTAATAACAACTAGTGGAGCCGGCCTACCTCAAATCTCACATCCTTATCAACAGAATGACGCCAATTCCGAGTACCTACAGTGTCCCAATACCTTATTTTTACGTTTTGAAATTGAAGTGTCAACATTAGGATAAGTGTCAACATTTGGTGGTTTTACCCTAATTTTTTTACGAAGTCTCTAAACTTGAAAAAAAAGTTTAGAGACTTGGGAAAAAAGTACCCATAAATTCCAAAAATGAAACATTCTGACAAGAGTCACCTCATATTAATTTTTTTTAACGCTTAACAAGATGATGAAGTCAGAACAGCGATATCTTATTCAGTTCTCAAACGTGAAGCACTTTGAAGATGAAGAAACGTTGGTTCTTACAGCCATGACTGTGGTTTTTTGCCAGATTCAAGGTAAGTTTTCAAATATTCTTGTTTTTTGTTGTAACGAGGTTAAGTACAATCTCAGGACATCATAAATATTCCAACAAGTGTTTGAAAACTCGGTTGTCAACAATTTCTTCCTATCCATATCATCTAATCCACGTTATCATATACCAACAAATACTACCTTTCAAGACTACAAGTATCTTTCAATAGACAATCGGATGACCTCCTTCAGATTATCGGTTTGACAATGTTTCTAGGTAACGGCGTATTTCATAGTACAATTTAAATACATTTATCCACTCCCATTCAAGTCGAAATAATTACACGTTTATTGAACCACTAGGTAGTTTTAGGTAGTTTGATAGTAAATAAAACAGACTACTCAATGGAGATAAATGATTTCTTCAATGAAGTGTCAAAGGGCATCCAATTGTGGAGTAGGTAATTTCTATAAACCTCATCCATTACTGCGATGTGCTTAAAGAAATTATTGATTGATTATAATACACATGTCATGTAGAACTAACTAATGAATGATCAAATTTATACAAATAAAATGAGTGAAAATAAAATTGGCCATACCTGAGCACCAAGAGCGGGGAAGAAATATCAATTTCATTATTTATACAAGAAGAGGAGGAAGGAGAAATAAATAAAGGCGATCAGTATCTGGTATTTATACCTAATTTACAGCTTATGTCACACCAAGGGGTCCAGGTGTGAGTGGAAAGGTGTACTTAGGGTACACCTGTTGTCCAGCGACTCGAACCCCCTTAGGCCTAGGAAGAATGTGACCGTTCACAGGGCATGTATTATTTAAATATTAATTGAAATAAAATTTATATCAAAATTAGTGTGGAATAAAATATGATTATTTTTTAATAGGCATTACAACTATTTCGGTCGGAGAAAAATCGACAGTGATGCAGCATGGCTGTAAGAGCGGATTTTCGACGAAACAATCGATTTTATGTAAAATGTCCGTATTTACTGGTTCCATAACAAATGTTTTACCTTTTTTTTGCCTAGGAACACGATGGTGAAGTCAGAATTGCGATAACTGATTGCGTTATCAGATTAGAGCGGATAAACATCGAAGAACGCCTCAAGTGACAATCGCGTTTCTTCATCTTCAAAGTGCTCCAGTTTGAGAACGGAATAAGACATCGAAATCCTGATTCACCATCGTGTTCAGCGTAAGAAACCTTTAAAATGAGGTGTCACTGGTCAGACTTTCATTTTTGGAATTTATGGGTAATTTCCCCCCCTTAAAACTCCCAAACTTGCTAAAACAGAATTTTGTGCAAATTTGAACTTTTTATCTCAATTCCATCGAGTTTTATCGTTTGGAATGAAATGGAAATTCGAGTTTTGAATGTTTCCTTGTCTTCGAAAATTCGCTAAAAACACAAAAACGAATGCATGTAGTTGGTTTGGTTTTTAAGCTCAAATTTGGCGGAATCGGGATTTATGTTTTTGAACTGTCAGCTTTGTTCCCATGGAACACAAATCCACCTCTCAGGCTGTCGTACCCCTAGTTTGTGTTGTGTGACCCGAATGTTGATGGTAGTTGGGACTTGACCCACAGGTGGTTCTACGTATATTGAGGGGCTTTTTCGTGACTGAGATCTTCTTAACCCTCGGATACTAACATAACGGGGCACCAATACTAACATCTGGGCCTGACAGACCCGATACTCGAAGTTTGGGATTTAGGAGATTTTGAAATTATAACAACCAAAATCACTCAAAAAACATCTATTTAAAATAATCTCAGTCTTATTAAGTATTTACATAGGTAATACATGTATGTTGTACTTACATAGGTATTTCACTGACAAAAAGTATGACTCGAATAGTTTGAACAGATCACATAGGTATTGAGCATTTTCTGAAACTGCCAGTCTTTATTCTTATCATGTACCTACCCGAAATTTGTGCAAGAAGATTATTTACAAAAAGAGAAAAACTTAAGGATCAAATCCAATAGGTACACAACTAAACAATAAACTTCGAAGTAATTCATAAATACCAATAACGTAAATACATAGGTAGGAAACAAATAACCTCATCAATTTTCCAAACAATCACAGGATTGCTTCAGATATCCATATTGTTTCTAAATCTTTTCCCAAGATGAACGTTCTGTCGATGTCACCACTTGAAATCCCTCGTCCTCATTTTCAGGGTCTTGTACCTCATATTCATCGAGAATGTCGTTGTCATTGAGTGAAACTACATCCTCTTCTTTACTGCCTCTGTCTATGTCTATGTCTCCATCACTGTCTTCATTTACCTGCCTCAATAACTCCTTTCTTATGGCCTCAGGGTCGATGAAAAGAGAAAAAGCAGGACATACCTGCAAAGATAAGAGCAATAAAGTCAAAAAATTGCCTACGTGCACACCTAATTTTCTTTGGTACACGTTTACCAACATCGGTTCTGTCAAACCCAGGCCATGTTTTCCTTTACTCTAATGAGAATACTATGGACTACTCACCTGTGGTAGCGACGTGGCTTCGTCCAAAGCTGGGGCACAACCGAATGGAAAGGTACTTGACGCCTCATCATACCCCTCTCAACCCCCACTCCAGTACAGAGAAAATGGTGTTATTCTCCTACTCCAGACCCAGATGTTAGTATCCGATGGTAGTGTGGGTTAAGGCGACGAAAACCAAATAAACTAGTACAAACGACTTGGCAATGGTTGCCAAGTCGTTTGTACTGTCATAATGTTAGTGGCCTATTAAGACAATCATTGCACGTGTACAATAATAATTATTGTACACGTACAATTATTGTCTTAATAGGCCACACACATAATGCGAGTATCGACGATTTTCTTCGTAAATGCGGCAACCCCAAATGGAGGACGGAGCCGTCAGCAAGATCTACACAAGAGAGACTAATGAAGTATCAGAGAAAGGTAGGAAAAAGATCAAGTTGCCACTAAATCACGGAGGGGGGTTTGTTTGTTTATGGGCCTCCACCGTCCGTAGAGGGTTCCGCAGTCAGGGGTCCGGACCCGGACGGGCCCCCCCGCGGATGTTGCCCGGGTCCGACATGTGTTGAGGCCCTTTAGCACCGGGGCACCCACCCACATTGCTCCAGCCGGAATAACATCTTCATAGTTCCGTCCGCATGCGGGTAGGAGGAGGTTCGACATTTGCACATTTGTACGCATTCATTGTACACATTCCCACGAAGGCCAATGGAGTACTGCAAAACATTCATTTGTTGAGTCGTTTGCAAAACAGTTTTGAATGCTGCAAAATATTCTACGGAATATACCGAGGACGAAGTGGCAACATGACAAAACTTATTTGTTGGCTATACTGCTGTTTCAAGTGTCTTAGTGATCAGTGATTACGCGTAACCAAGACAACGACTATGAACAAAAGACAGTGCTGCCAGATTGGGCGGCTTACCACAAATTGGGCTAGTTTGAATGGGCAGTTGGCGGGTAAAAATGTCTCTCAGCGGTATACCGCCGTTTGGGCTATTTTGAGTCTGGAAAAACTGCCGTTTGGGCTATTTCTCTCGCAAAGTCGAAAATTCAACGTAATTTCCCTATTGAGTTTGTTTTTCGGTGTTGGCAATGCCGTACCTGTCATCGAACGTCAACTGTTCTCGTGGCACCGCGCTCGACCGTTACCGTTTCACGCAAGGCTGTGTGTGTATACTGCTTGGCGCGTTTCTTCCGTTTATTCAAAGTGGATCCCGAATGTGTGGACCAAAACCGCCAAATTGGGCTATTCTGTATTCAAACCGTGCGGTTTTGGGCTATTTGAACGTTGGCGGTTTTTGGGCGGGTTGCGCGCGCTCTACGGCGGTTTCACAAGACAGGCATCTGGCAGCACTGACAAAAGACAAAATAACAGCTGTGGAATTTCGATTGTAGGATGATTCGTCAACAGTAGAGTTGATAAATCCGTTCTTACCCGGATCTGTATTGCTTTTATATCGACTCACGATTTAAATAATCAAGATTTTGAAGATACCAGAACCCTGTAGAAAGACGAGCTGTTTTAAAAAATTCGTAATTTTTCAGGTCAAAAGTGAACTAAACATTAGACCGTTCCGTTAACTTTTTTCGAGATATGACATTGTCGAAATTTTAAAGTTCGTTTTGAACCCCTTTCCATTAAGCTAGGGTTATGAAAAGTTTCAAGGATCATTGTGGGGGGTTATATTTCGAAATTTTAGCTCAACGCTAACTGGACAAAACGGCGTGTAAATTTTTTATTCAATTTTCTGAATCTACGTATCTTGAAAAGTAAACCAACAAATTTTGTGGGGCAGGGGGGGGGGGGGGGGGTTAAAAATTGTTTTCCTTTGATCGATTCCTATGGTTTATTATCGAAGATGTGTGTACGACAATCGACCACCTTTTAGGTAGCATGATAAAAATTGGCGCCTAAGCCATTTGCCAGTTTGAATAACGCAATCGTAATTGAGATTTGAATAATCCACTGAATCGTTTCATTGTAAAAACACTTGTACGTATTCTAGGGACTCTCAATGCGCTAACCGGTGTTACTTGTTCATATGGCGACAGGCTCGAATCGAAGTAACGTTACAGACAATTACGGCCGTCTCTATACCACGAATTGAACTGTTCTTAGCGTCAGAGATACCACTTGTTTATTGATGTATAACGAGCACTTATTGACAAAATGTAATCTCGAGTATCGGGAATGAGAGGGGTTTCATCACCTTGCTCAACAAAGGTTTCTATTTTTGGTTATATTTACATCTCTTTGAATATTCGGAAGTTAGGAAAAAGAACCATGTTCCTCCAGTTAAGTTGCCTGTTTTCATCACATAATAATTTTGGCATAGATTACGATCGTGTATTTTTTTTAAGCGTAGCTTAAAGAGTAGCTTTAAGCGAAATCATAGGAACAATTCTGATCCACCTAGGTGGACAGCCGATGAAGTCCGCGACGCCTAAAAAACGGCAGTCGGACGGAAATCCAACCTGAAATGGTTGCTTACTTTACTTTACTTACGATCGTGTAGAGCTTAGTTGTTACTCTGCTCAATATCGAATGAGGTCGTTGGGAGAACTATAAAATAAGACAGTTTCTCGTAATTTTAAGGAGGCAATTTTGTATATTTCTCAGTGCGTACCTCATGATATCCAGCACCAAGACAAATCTTCTGGTCTACTGCTGAAGGTACGTGAATGACGTAGAACTTGGGAGTGACATTAATTAGGAAATCCATGAGGGGACCAATTCCCTACTACCCTCAATCTTCTTGGGCGGAGGAAACTTAGTCAGATTCTGGAGAAGTTCATCCGGGACTAGACGAAGAACTAAATTTGTTCAGAGTGGCCCGAAACGCTGAACGTTTTGATGAGAAGTTTGCTATTGAGGGACAACAATTGGTGGTATAGTTCCCCAAGTGACAACAATTAGGTACGTACGTAAAAAGTGAAGCCTTAGTAGACTCGGAAGCAATAGCACAAAATGTATAAATGCCACTGCTTTGTGCCTCTAGCCAGAAGATATGCTTGGGAGCTAGCTTGCGATATGGAAGAAGAAAATATTTTAAATTATTAGCTTAACATACATTACAACAGCATCGGAATCAGTTACCCGATCCCTAAAAACATACCTTTGTTTGAAAAAGTGTTGAAGGTTTGTTTATAAATGTTTAATTAATATTCTTCGTTTCATGATTCCACTTCCATAAGTGGCGGAGTCGACCCTCATCTAAACGCAATCAACTTCAAGCTTCTTGCGATCCACTGATTTATTCCGTATCACTATTCATGGCCCCGACGTTCGTTTTTACTTCGAATCAGCCAAACGAGGTTTTGAACACAGTTTCCAAATCTTACCAGTTATTTAGTAACAATTGATATAAACGTAGGATTTCGTATGGTAATCTGCGGGAGGTTCGATTTTGGACGGAGAAAAATTTCTTCGGCCTGCGATTCTCACTCCTGATGTTGTTCACACAGGCTTCACCAAAGAAGGTAATTCACACTCACTCAGTACCGTTTCCTTCACCGTTGGAGATTGGAAATTGCCACAGTATTAATTTGGTTCATCAACCGAAGTTGTTGATTTGTTACATAAGTGGTGACTGTTACTGTTACAATACCAGTCGTTGGCCGTTTTGCACATTTTGATCAATCAAGGAGAGCAACCAGTAGTAGAATAATTCTACTATTATTGCAATTATTGCACCAGTACATCTAAAATTTAATATGAATAGTTATCTCTGTATGAATAGCTATCTCTGTATAATTTATATTAAAGGGTGATGTTTCGTATAAGAAACGAAGGACTATCAGATTTAATAATATAATATTAATAATTAATATTAAAATTATTACATCTGATAGTCCTTCTTCCATTATGTAGTGCAGGGTTGATCTTGATTAATGTTCTGACGGTGCTCCCACTCCTAAAATTGTGGATCACCTATTGTAAAAAACAAAGAAATACTATAATTTAAGCACTTTTGAGCAACGAATAGTCCCAAAATCTAATTGATATTGGGTAGCTAAAGTTGGGGTTTTAGCGAATTTTTGAAATAAAAGGTTCTCGGTCCAAAAATTTTAAAACTCGGATTTCCGAAAAGATTTTATACCCAAATCCGTTTTAGACCATACTGAATTTACCTAAATGACACCAAAAATCCGATATAGGTACCTATATATATTTATGTAGGTATGTGTCATTATTTCGATAGAATTGAGATAAAAAATTCAAATTTGCACGAAAAATCCGTCCTGGCAATCGAAAGGCTATGTTCGAAGATGTACATTAGTGGCAATCTAAGGGGTGGTTTTGGGTAGTTTCAGGGGGGAAGCCTTTCGCATAACTTCCCAAAATGAAACCGTCTAACAGGTGTCGCCTCAATTTAATGGTTGTTTCATGCTGAACACGATGGTGAAAACAAAATTGCGATATCGTATTTCGTCCTCAAACTGGAGCACTTTGAAGATGAAGAAACGTGGTTGTTACTTGAGATGTCCTTCACGGTTCACCTGGTCTAATCTGATGACGGAATGAGATATCGTAATTCTGACTTCATCATCGTGTTCAGTGTTGAAAGATCTTCAAACTGAGGTGTTATGCGGCAAAAAAGGAGACGAAATTGAGACTTTTCACATAGAAGCAGTTATTGGAAAATTTGCTCTTACAGCCATGCTGCATTACTGTGGGTTTTGGTTTATTTTATACTTGGATTCAATTGTGCGGAATCATCTCGCGCAATTCCTGGATTTTTAAGCAGTAAGTACCATTTTGGCATGTTGGTTTTGATCTTCCAAATAGACCTCTATGAGACGGAACAAATTGTAGTGATTCAATGTGGAATTGTGTACAAAACATCGTAAACGTAAGGCACCCTGCACTTGTATGTTTGAAACAAGGCTCTGCGTCGAATAAATTCTCCCGACAACTTGTCTTTTTGTTGACTACCTGACTGTTGTTGACTCCTTCACGGTTTTTCTGGGTTCTTCTTCCTTCATTGTCCACGACGTCGCTCTGGCAGCATGAGCCCCTCGCATTGTCACTCGTTGCGTCACGGCTCCACCGCAAAACGGACAGTTGTAAAAACCCACCCTTGATCGCACGATGCTGCGGGCACCCCCAACCAAGACAGCAGGAACGGTAGGGGAGGGCGTTAAAGTGGCAACCGATGTAAATATTCCCTAGAGCCCCCACTGTCAATCTCCCGCTTCCCTTTCGCCCACAGAGGAGGGATTCGGGATCGTAAATTCACTTCTTTATGACTTCAAGTCCCTAAGAGTCAAGTGACGCATTCCTTTTGTCTGTTGAGAGGGTTTTGAGTATGAAACGAGAAAAAGTTTGAAAGAACAGGAGGACAGTCAAATTGGTAAGTGATAACGTAATGAATAAACGTAACGACAAACGAGCTGAAGGGGTTGCATTTGGAATCGAAAACCGCCGGAACTGAGTTCAAATCAATTGTAGCAAATTTGATCAGC
The DNA here is from genome assembly GCA_963920205.1 of Stenodema calcarata. Lineage (NCBI taxonomy): Eukaryota > Metazoa > Arthropoda > Insecta > Hemiptera > Miridae > Stenodema > Stenodema calcarata. The sequence continues at coordinate 12,749,766 of OY986061.1, read as the reverse complement.
AGAGCTGCTACTGAGTTGAGTAAATACAACTGTCAAGCAAGACTTCAAATCAACAGTGAATTCAGGATCAACATTGAATGCAGGATCTAATACAATCAGCTCTCTGCAACTATTTAATCGGGAATCGGCCTTTTTGGTTTATCATCTTCAATAATAAACCCCCCTTCCAGTAGTTGAATTCCTTGAGTTGAATTCCTCAATTAATCCATCGCATTCATAACATACATCCCAACTTTTGCCAATTTTTCCGTTCATGTATTCAATGGCCATACACTCCGATAAAAATTTAGATCCAAGAAAAGTCTTTCTATAAATGCTTAGGATAGGGGACTTGGCCAAGGAATGGCTTATACCCCATGATTACATAGCGCACAAGAAAAAATCTTATTTCCACCCATTTTGCAATTTAAATCCAACATTTCACACCTTGTTTTACAGAATATCCTAATTATACCAAAATTAAGATTCAGTTGTTTGACATACGTAGGGGAACTTGAATGTTTATAAAGTATTATTTTTGTCTACTTCGAAGGACATGCTATTTTTTCTGCCAGCTCCCTACATACCCTAAACCGTGAAACTCAACAAATCAAAGGTAACCAAGTATAAGTGCTCAACACCCGTCTCCAAATACACCATGAAATCATGCGTATTCGTAGCTAATGCTACTTAATGCATTTTTTATGAAGAATTTTCGCACGTTCATGAATTAGATCTAATAGCCCCACACCTGACTACCATAGCATACCATCATTCGGCTTACAGAGTTGAATATTTTAAATTTTGTTGATATCCCTTTGTTGGAATCGGCCTTTTTATGCAGGAGTGAAATACATCTTAGGCGGAAGGAGTTCTCCATGATTAAGTACAAGAAGAATGCACTTTTCACATTTTAGTGGGTTCTTAGGCACCAAGGGACGAATAAGTCGGTGACATCATTCATCAGCCATAGCACGACAAATTCTTTCTGCTTCATAAATTTTTAAGAGTCACTTAAGGAATTCCGTTGTACTTTTTAAAAAACTTCTTCTCTGAGGACTGAAGGTCGCACTTTTACCAACTACAAATCCTTCTGTTAAGGATCCACCTCACAAACACCCATTGTGCCACATTTGGTTAGAATATCGACCAACATACGAGTATAATTTACAATTCATAACCCCAACTTGGGTGTCAGAAAGCGTGTAAATACTTCCAGAATACGGTCCGAGGACTCACATGACACAAAAACAACGGCAATCACGTCGTAAGGCATCAACAGGGGGCCGAGTGATATTTTACAAGAGGATTCTCTAAAAGTATCATAAGAAGGACGTCCCCAACGAAACTTTGCCAATTAACATCCCACCGCGGGTTTGTCTTACGGCGTTCCATCTCATTCTTTACAACCTCAAACGGATTAAATCAAGATATTTTATTGATAGTCAAAAAAACGAATACCGTTCAGATCAGCGTTCTTTATTTCCGTTTATTTTCCGTATACAAATTGTCGTTGTCTCAGTGGGATTGTTTTTATGTCGATTTTTTGTTTTGTTTTCATAGAAATGTACAATAATATCAATATTACTTCCTTTTACGTAGCTCATACTAAACGACTGGCGTCCTCTTACGTTGGGTGTCGAGACATTGTGTTCGAAGATAAAATGGTCACTTGAATACCAAACATTGAAATATTTGAATAACTCATAGTGAAAAACAGGGTCAATAGTCACAAAGCAAGACGATAAATAATAAATAAATAATTATGTAGATGTCAATTATGATCTGATGGTGGAGAACCAAAACTGAATATGAATATCAAAAAGCCCCTTTATCTCAAAATTATCCGGTTGTATTCATTGTTTGAGCCAAACATGATTTATCTAGTATACAACTCTATACAAGGTCTACTAGAACTTGAACTCCTGTTGAAGCAACTTTCAACGCTTCTTTAACGATTTTCAACGTTCCAATAAAATGAAGCCACTATACGTTATGGAAGAATTGGTTGAAATGAGTGTTCAAATTAAAAATAAAAACTTTATTTTTGTAATTGTGGAGTAATCCTCAATACAGGTTTATGGTATCTGAAATAAGTAGCATAATAGGTAAAGACATAATTTGAGGCACGAGCCTCCTCAAGTTGGTCCAAGCGTGAAACCACAACCAAAAAATTGTAAAAATTTCGAATTCGGTCGTATTAGGTTGAACACGAAAGAAATCAGCTTCTTGAGCCAATTTCGTGACAATTTTTGGAAGGTAGGTGGTCGCAGGAGCGTGTGCTATGCTGAAAACCTCTCCTATGTAGAACACCTCTAAACGTAGAACTCTTCGTATTATTGACTTGCGTAGTGCGGGAGCTGTACGACAGAGTAATGCAAAGTAATGTAAAGCATGTTAACAACATGTAAGCTATATAATGTTTATTTGTATTGCATTTTCGTGTGTTGTATTTACATGGTTCAATGATGTAACCCACCACTATCGCTTTGAAGGAGGAGGTTTGTAAGGGAAATTTAGAGGGTAGACTTGACTAGGCGCTCTAACAAAACAATCAAATGAAAACTATGTGTATTCTGATGAACAAATTTCTTCTAAACTTGATTTGCATCTTTAGGAATTTTTTGGCACACAAAATCACAACTTTTCAATACGAGATTCGTAATTTTGAACACATCTGATTGAAACCCAATTTAGAAGTTAAACATGTCCCAGCTTCGTGGTGTGTTGTCATCTCCTGGCATTCACTATCAAGCGATCTGGATTTTAAATGAAATACGACTTACCCGCTTCTCAATTACGAACAAAAATATCCATTAAACTTATTGACGTTTTGCTTGTTGCTGCCCCGAGAACCACGCGCCTTCAACCCCATAAACATTATTATATTTCGAGAAGGAGTGTAGAGAAGTGGCTGGCTACACCTACTTAACTTGTCCAAAACGGCGTCCCGCGGTCTTATTAATTATTTCCTGTTTTCATATTAAACATATTCCAAAAAGCGAAACCCCCTCTACGCGTGCGTCTTGGTGAGATCCCGTTCTCAAAACACGGCTACTAAATTATTTCTAACCGAGAAGACGAAAAAGACACGAAAGGATTCTCATTTGGAAAATTAATGCATATGGCCTCGGCATGAGGTCTTATTTCTAGCAGTCAAGCCACACCAGATTCTCGGAAGTCTCATTTATTGTAAGTCCCTGTGATTTTGATTTAAGCGAAACGGATCGAAAAATAAAAGAAATGGAATATATCAATGAATTCAAGTGTAATTTTCAGTAAATTATGGGATCAAAGTGGTACCAATAATCCAACTCATTGAATACTACCCATAATTTTCCCGTCTGACCTGCCCATTGCCATATCGTGTATGTAAACACAAGTCTTATAATATTGTTTCTATTTAATATATACACGTTATGTTCTATCTATCTATCTAATTCACATCATGAAGTTTTTTCTGTCACGTCTTCTTTATTATTCATTCTCCTCCTTCTCCTTGTTTATATATTTTGGCCCACAACCATCTTTCCAGTCTTAGTGAACCAGGGGATTGCTGAACTGGTATCGACCTTTACCATGTTTCAGGGCACCGTAATGTAAGAACTAGGAATAAATTGAAATACCCTATGTGGTTAATTAAATGTACCAAATATTTTTTGAACTGTATTTTTTTAAACGTATCAAATATTACGCAACGTTCTATGTCAATGCAATAAGGACAACATGTGGGTATGTCGTGTTATGAAGTTCTATTATTTTTCTTCACAATATCAAACGTGTTGTAAGCAGCATCAGTCTCGCTAGCAGGATATCCGTAACATTATATTATATTTTTCCGTTCAAGTTGGACGTGAAGATTGTTATCGAAATTTCGGACATCGTTACAGGGCGCAACGGAACTCTGTAACTTCCTCTGTAAAAAGTTAATTTTCGAGGGCCTCCCCTCATTTCTAATTGTTTATATTCGATAAAAACGACTCAGTCTTATCTTCCATTCAGGTTCATTCAGACGGTCGAGTGGTCATAAAGTCGTATAAAAGTATTATTATCTACGTAAGAAGCGAGAACTATAACGATCCGGGGTCGTATAACTTGTATAAAGATAGTTCCACGGAGTTGTTAATGTACCTACAACGTGTAATAATGTTTATTGGCTCTGTCCTGGCGAAGTTTAGGGTTACCGGGGGCCGGCGCCAGGCTTTTAATGGGAAGGACCCTTCGATAGGGAGGAAAAGGACTTTTTTCTTGCCATCTTACCTGAGAAAAAAAACGAAAATCCCCGATCCAAGTGGAAGGTGACACTGGTATTGATGAGTCGACTCGATTCATTAAGGACCTCTTCATTTTTATCTGGAGCAGGAGGAGATACGGCTTTTTGTTCGTTACAGGGTTTTCGATGATAAGGACTCTTCTCGAAAAAAAATGGTCGAACCGAAATACGAAGGAATGTACGAGTAAAGGGAACAGTCGAAATGGGTGTTGTTCAAAATCGTTGTTAACGTAAAACAAATCGAAATGTAGAACCCAAACCACACGACAACAGATAATAAATTATAATTTTCATCGTAATCGCGCATTCGTAGAAATGACTCGTAATTTTAGGTTTTGTGAAAGTAATAATATTTTATTAACATGGAGCATGTTTTAGCCGTGAGGTAATTGCCAAAATGGTCACGAAATCGCATTACGAAAATAGCGACCCCCCCCCCCACCCCATCTTCCGTCCTAGTCAACCTAGAAAGCTGATATTTGAATGGGACATTTGAAATCTGAAGAAATTGCACCTGATCAACTGTGTGCGCTCAGAGGCTATCTTCTGTCCTAGTCAACCTAGAAAGCTGATATTTGAATGATAGGTTCTATGGGGCATCTGAAATCTGACGACAGTGCACTACAGTAGCTAATTATAATTAACGTATTATAATGTTTAACATATATAATTAACATATTCCCACTACAGTAGCTAATTATAATTAATTAGAACCTCATACGTTTCTTCAAAAAGACAGACGGTCTCGTTTGAAAGTCGTTTTGCTTCAAAATGGTAACCTTCTTCCCTCCCATTCTCAGTGGGAATGGTGTTTATATGAGAAAAAATGTTAACATTTATGTACGAAAAGGGTACAAACTTGGAGACCAGACGGAAGGAACGAATATCTGACACACACACACCGAACTAGGTTTGTTCATGGGTTATTCGGTGGAATTGGGGCGAAATTTGGTAATTAAACAATTAAAATATATGAAGGATTAAAATTTTATTAAGAAACGTTAGTGGGTGCATTTGTGCATAAAGTTAGGTACAAAATCAGACGAGGTTTCGACACTTACAATGAAGACATCATAAAGTACTGTGGCTTATCTCAATCTCACAACCCCTGCTGGCAACTAAATACAAAGCAAGCACCCATCCAAGCCTCAAATCACTCTCTTAATACGGCTATTTATTCTGTAAACGCATTTCTCTTCGACTGGGTAAACACGGAGGGCGTTCCTCCACGCTCCGTCTGACTACGGATGACTCGTTTGATTTCGTTATTCTCAACCCCTCGAAAGGACCTCATGAGGGAGAGTTTTATGGGAAGGAGTCGAGGAAAGAGTGCTAAGAGCCCTTCGCAATTAAATACATCTGTCCCCATCACACCGAAGTTTATTGCTTTGAGGAAAAACCTTGTCAAGGGGCCCCTGCGCTATTAGGGCGCCTGCGGTGACGTTTACGCCCGAAATTCGAGGGACGACGTCACTAAAAACAAGGGTAGGTACAAACGAAAAAATTCAGTGCCCATCATTCTTCGACGAAACGTCTTTTGGGAAATTTTTTCCACCTTCTAATTGCTGGTGTGTTGGAGATGTTCCAAATCGATGATACGTCTGGGGTCACTTTACAACGTCGAAATTAGATCTTGGGGTCAAGGCTCCTACCCCTAACGTCAGTTTTATGAGGAGGAAGTGACGCTCTAATGAGAAACACGTTTCATCATGAAATAGGAACATCTAGAAGACTTTTAGCGGTGTAAAATCATTTGACTTGTTAAGTGTGACGTATGGAATAAGCAGAGGAAAGCAAGATCTGGGCCACTAAATCACATTGAGTGGGGATTTTACATTAACATCGCAAAATTTAATGGTGTTTGAATGCATTTTGTGGTATTGGAGGCTCCAAATAATCTCCCACGCAAACCAGTAAGTGGTAAAATCAGGATAGTAGCAGTTTCTGAGTATTCAGATACTGAACATCTGAGCCATCTGGTGTTGCTTCCAAAAATATACCATTAATCACAATTAACACCGGCCTCACGTCAAGCTCTCAGGTCAACTCCGGTTCAGACGTCGTACGTTTGTCTGATTTTGTGTCCTCAGGACCACCCCACTTTCTCCGTAGGAGACCAACATATTGAGACGTACCTGGGAAACTAAGGAAACGTCTTCTACCGAGTAAAACCACAGCGGGTGGCGTTTTTTTTGTTTCATTTGACGTTTTTCGCAATGCCCTCCCGAAGGGTATAACACGAAATTTATCGCTTCCAGATACCCCAGATTCCCACCCTCCTGCCGCTCGTTGTTAATGTTTTGTTAACTTGTGTTCGAACCAACATCCGCACAACAGCCTAAATATCCTTGTAAGTCAGAAAAAAAGGCCCAAAACAGATTCTCACTCCCACGACAATAAAAACCAACTTTTTGATCATTGTGTTCATTTCAGTTGTCAGCGGTCTTTTGTAGAGTCGAGTTGGTAGAGATATTCTCCATTGAAATCTCTTTTGAGAGTTTTCGGAAGCTGAAGAAGGAAGAACGGCATAATATTATTCCTGAAACATTGTCTAATAAGGTCTTCCTAATCATGATTGCCAACTTCACTTTTTTTTAAACCTGAATAAAATCCAGGAATGTGTCAGCAAAAATTCAACAAATTCACTACTAAACAGAATACTTATATCAAATTTAAATTTGGAAAAAACGAGCTGTCGAACCGTAGTGCGTTTTTAAAGGCTTTTGAATCTAAAATTCAGCTTTCAGACGAAAGAGATGCTTTTTTACTCCGAGGGGCAGGTTATGATGAAAGTCAGGATGCATGCTACCAACATGATAGAAGGTCATTTGAAATGTGCGTGCCGATGGAAAATATGGCAAAAACGAGAACCAGCATAGTAGGAAATAGTAGGGCTTTTCCTCCAACTATGGACAACTACGGGCGTTTGGTGATGTTCATTGTGCAGTTGCGTATTTTCAGGTCGTTCTGGGGTTTTATTGACTTCGAAAAGACTAAATAATTTGTTCATATATTTAAACTGAGAGTATGTGGGACACCCCATAGAAAATCCCGCATATCCCCTGTAATTTTCACGAAAATAGGACGAAATTGAAGCTTGACATGGATTTTGACACATAATAAATTGATCAAAAGACAGACACGGAAGGCAAATTGTTCAGAAAGGTCCAAAATACCGAAATGCGGACGAAAATTTTGATTTGGAAAGACAAACCATTGTTTCTTCTCCTTCTGGTGATTCGTGGATTTTCTAATTTGATGAGACAATTTGTTCAAAAAGGTCTAAAATACCGAAATGAGGATGAAAATTTTGATGTTGAAGGAGAGACCTTTGATTCCTCTCCTTCTAGTGATTGGTGGATTTTCTAATATGATGAGACAATTTGTTCAAAAAGGTCTAAAATACCGAAATGAGGATGGCAATTTTGATTTTGAAGGAGAGACCTTTGTTTCCTCTCCTTCTGGTGATTTGTGGATTTTCTAATATGATGTACGTTGTTGATCAATTTTACATAATTTTTCCATCATTTCTTCAGATTTTCATTCTCTAATCGTTCAGTCACCATTAATTAGCGTCACTCATCCTCCTGTCAATTCCATAATTTCTTCCTTGTGGCGGGTGCAAGGCTGTGGAACTCGCTTTCACTGCGGTTGAGATCCACTTGGTCCTCTCAGGGATCACTTCATGGGTGGCAGTAGGAACTCTTAAGGCACATTTTGGTTTATTATCTTCGATTTCTCCTGCTTTTCTCTAACTTATTATTGTTTGTTTATTATTTTTTCTCTCCTCTCTTTTGTATTTTTTGTTCAATAATTGTGATTTTTCTCACTACTGTTATTAATTTTGGTGCAATGAAGATGGGGCTACTGCCCTAAATTGTATCATGTTGTGAACTAAATAAAATAAATAAACATACATCTACGGTGTTTCCGCGAGGAAGAAGATTTTGACGACCGGTTTAGTTTATAAATTCCTTGTAATGACGTTAGGACCGGCCTCATTGGCAACCCAATTTCTTCTGGGTGTTTGTAAGAAAATCCACAGAAAAACTGATTCGATGGAGTCAGTTGTAAGAAGAACTAAGAGACAAGATTTCAAGTTTTGTTGAAACATAACAGTTCGGAGCAAATGCGCAATTAAAACCGATCAACCGCAATCTGGGGCGGAGAGACGACCAGGCAATAAAACGACAGACGAGACGGCGTATTGCGGTGGAATCTGTAAGGAAATGTGAGGCGGGTTGTTTTACATAGAAACGGATGCCAAAGCATTTAGTTTGGGTCCCGGGTTTACATTTGTAAGGGGAAACCCCTCCGTTCATTTCGAAAAAGAGACGTTTTGACAAGTCGAAGACCTCTCCGAAATGTTTTTTTCGGGATAAGATAGAGTAACTACAGCGCTAGGCACTTTGCTTCCTTCGGCCTTTCACGGCCTCGCTGTGCTATCAGGAGTGAATGCGGTCAGTATTTCAGAACGGTGTTTTTCCTCTGGTTCGCCCTCCCTCGCCACTACGAAGGAAACCTCGCTTCTATTTGTCTGCGAATCGGATCATTACTCTCGCCGGTCCCTCGTAGCAAAACGGCTATTCTGTTCGTTCTCTGTAGCTATAGATTACGATAACATAAACGCACAAAAGTCGTTGGGCTGACGCAAATCGTTTCTACAGAGTTTGCCAGAAGACGTGCGAATTGACTAAATTAAACTTAATAGTCCAGATGCCACTCAAAACGATCACTTTGTGCCCTAGTGTTGCCATGTTCCGTCGACGAGTAAAAAACAAGTCCGAAGCTCGAAGCTGAAATCCATACTTCGATCGAGAAAAATCTGTAGTTTCATTTTAACGTGTTACTTAACTCTAACTCTAATAGGTGCCTGCATAACGGCGACGAGCCTGGATTCCTCCTAGATACCTTCTAAAGATTTTCTTATTAAACTAGATTGTAGCGAATTTCGTCTTCCCAAAAGATTCCTGTTGAAGATTATGTTCACGGAGGGTGCTGGTTAGTATCATCAAATAAGCGGTTATCAGCAATTATGTTATGGTCTAATCAGAATCATTTAATGGAAACATGTCAATAAAATGTATTGAAGTTGCTTGCGAAAATTGCTCCTCCACCAAAATTCATGGCTGAAGGATAAGTTCCTCTCTCCTTCATCCATGAAGCTAGTAACAATAACAACGACGGTTTGTCTTAATTTGTATTAATCGATTAATCGGTTTTCGAATACGTCTGGATTTTCAAAGCATTTTTTAAGCATATTAGAATGCATCAACTCCTGATGTATTCGAAAACCGATTAATCAGTATTAATATGGATTAATCAGTATCTAATAATAATCAATTAATAAAAACAATTGGAAGCTAAGCATCGATTAAAATTAATCGATTAATCGGGGTTAATAATCGATAATCCGATTAATCGATTATTTATTTGCATCCTTAGTTAAGAGGTCCATTCATGATACTAGCAATGACACCAAATCTTATCAACTCCTAATTTCGAGTTGATGTTGGAGATAACTATTTGCAGGTTCCAGACTCCAGCACGGCCTCTATTCAGTCGAGTTGAAGGATGTCAGCAAACGTCAAAAATGTATCAAAAATGTGTAAGAATTGAAACAAAATATGTGCTGAACCAGATTTTGTACGTCGTTGACGCGGTCTTTCATTTCCAACTACGTTTATTACGAAGTTTTTCAAATTTTTAATATTTGAGTTTTTTAAGACTCAAAACCCGCAGAAAAAAGTTTTTTGTATTTCTTAAGGTTTAGAAAGTGTGAAGATCCTTTTGGCCGCCTTCAGATCCAAGTGATATTTTCCCTACACGTCGAACATCCCGTAGCTCCAAATCCTGAGTCAATCATATAGGAAAAGAACTAACGACACTCCGGAGGTACGAGGGACGGCCTAAATGACTTTTATCTTCCTCAGAGCGATCTATCGGCAGGACCCCGCACTTGGCGCTCTCTCACCTGACGGAAGGTGCCACCGTGGGCCCAACCCGCCCTGAACCTCGCGGGAAATACGTTGGGTTCAAAACCGGCTTTTAGCCTCCCCCCAGAAATAAATAATAAATTATAAATAACTCCACCGCCTACGACGAATCACTATTGGAACGGTGAACATGATCATGAGGTGGGATATCGATATCCAATGGTTTTCAAACATCGATCTCTCTAATCAAACCATCGGTGTGTGTACTTTGTACCTATGTTTTCTTTACACCAGGTTGTTTGGGCGACAACCCATTGAAAATTTGGAAAAAACATTTCATGGGAAGTGGGCAGACCAACTTGCAAAAGTTGGCTGTTCAGTGTTTGACATCCGTTCCACCTGTACGTTTATTTTCCCGGGCAAAACTATTATTACGCCAAAAAGAGCGCAAATAAAGGGAGAATGCGCTAGAAACATTTGTTTTTAGGTTCCTTAGGGGAATCTGGTATGAATTATTGGGGTTTTTAATGGAACATTATTTTTCAATTTATTAAAAATTAATTAGGTATTTCGTCCTTAAAGATCCCAAAAGGTCTTACTCAGTTTTCCCAACAGGAGAGACAAAAAACGGATTTTACAACGTACTGTAGTTATTTCTACGGTTATCGTGGCTTTTCTACGTTGAAGAAGAGCTAGAAAGACGGTCCGAGAGATTTCGCATAAATATCCGTTACTTATTCATTTTGCCAAAAAACTGAGTTAGACCTTGTGGGGTTTTAAGGGGATGATTTTTTGATCTACTTCTAAAACTAGTACCTTTAAAATGCTTTATTAATTAAAATATAATACCTTCCAAATAAATTTATGTAAATATAAATATAATTATTATATTATTATTAATAATAATAAATGATAATACCCCTTTGTTGTGAAGGTAGAGAGGGGTGGAAGTTGGTTTTGTCATGAGTCCACCGGTGTAATTATCATAGATTATAGAGTGTGATTATTATAGTAGTCATCTATATTATAGAAGCTGATATTTTAATTACACCGGTGGACGCATGACAAAACCAACTTCCACGCCTCTCTAACTTCACAATAAAGGGGTCCTCCAGCTCGTAGTTTCTTGATCTTGCAAAGTGGGAACTGAGAAATGACAAAGACTTAACATAGAGTTTTCGAGCTGAGAAACTGTGGAAAAAGGCCGCAGTACCGTGTACGAAAATTGCATTACACCTCCTTCTCCGCCGACACCGGTTTTATTAAAGTAGTTCCAGAAAACCGTAAGAACACGAGGAAGAAAAGAGCAATAACTCACAACTTTGAATAAAACAGCGCTTCTATGAGTCTCAACTCTACCCTCTCTTCGACGTAATTTTTTTCTTCTTCTTTTTGTCTGCCCGAGCTCCATTTTAACAAGGAGCCAGCCATAAGCCCGGTATTATACGCAGCGGCATGATGTCCCGGGTATACTTTCCTTTCCAACGGTGATAAAGAAAAACCGCAGCCCGCAGTAATAAGCTATTCAGACGGTACAAGCAAAGGGGGTAATTGGTGCCAAGTGAGCCATATCCCCCATCCCAGTATAATACCGTCTATACTTTATTACCGCCTCATACACTACCCGAGAGAAACGCCGTTATTAGGAACCAACCCCAACAACTTCCACGTCGTAAGTGATAGGTGCTACAGACGGAACAGCAAGTGGTAAAATTGCCGAAGAAAGTTCTTTGGTAGCTTGTTTTTCCGTGAAGGGGAGTTCGTATATTTCGGGCTCAGTGCTCAAACATTGCCCCTTAACTCTGTTCTTCTGGTAACATAATTCTGCGAGGCACATTATGAGGGTTACAAGAGACCTGGGGTGCTTCTAGAGTACAACTTACGCCCATCGATGTATATACATCGATGCTTACGCCATGATGTTTTGCAGGTAGCGACCTCCTTTTTCGTTCTTAAAACCCTTCATACACCTATAAACCTGCAGTAAACTACTATACAGTGTATTTTCATCCCCAAGAGCAAACGTTCCTAATTTTACTTCATATTTCGAAAAAAGCCAATTTTATGTAGTCACAGCAATTCCACGGAAACGGCCACAAAAGAAGAAAAAAGGAGGTAATAACCAAAACACAAAAGTGTGCAGTCTTCCTCAAAAAGATGTCGAAAAACTTGACTATAATGAAACTTGACTGAAATATGAAGAAAACGCTGGATGGCTTTGAGTCCCAGGATCTGGAATTCCATCGCGAACGGAAGGCCGGATTTTTATTGAAACATACACTTGTAAATCCGCCATTATACAACAACACCGCGGATAAGATAGAATCCGAAAGAGGGACGCTGTTGGACCGAAAATGAAATTCAATTATACTTCGATGTGATTCGAGCCTGATATTAAGGGAATGTCGGTTTCGAGAGGAGCTCGCCTTTTTATTTCAACTCGGTCCCCATCTCAGCCCTCTTCCTCTAATTCCTACACGGTTCAGCCATTAGCCCAACTAGCCTTCCTTATCTGGTTGATGAAGTGATAAATAATCAACTGTTCGGACGAAGACGAGCATCCTCCTGTGGGTTTTCGAGGAAGACTTTTTGATAGGGGGCCGAAGTTTTTCGGAGCGTTGGCGTAGACGACAAGCACTAAACGGAGTGAAGGATTTCATATGCTTGCCTCCCGGTAATGTGATAAATTATCAAGAAACTTTTTCTCTATCTTTGTTGGTAACTCGTATAAAATGCATCCATCTGCAGAGTTAGAGTCATTATTATTGACCAATCAGGCTCCAAATCACCAGGGAGTTACGTATATTTGTTTCCAGTTTAGCGTTTTTATTTATTAAACTCGAAGCCTGGAGGTTGGTTTGGAGTCAACGGGCCAAACGATCCGTCCAGGTGACTTGCCAAAGCTGGACAAACTCGCCATTTAGCCCTGAGCTCAAGTCCGACCCGACGAGTGGGTTTAGTTTTCGTAAGATTGAGCACGAAGACTTCATTTCTTTTAATGGTCACGGACAGTGAGTTATTTTCTACTTATATTTAATTTCATCACACTTTTCCTTAGCTAGTTAGTTTTATTTTATTGTCCTTCAAATTTCGTTACCCCTTGTCACTCTCAGTATGCGAACGACTATTTCTTAGGGATTGTCTGTCGGTTTTAAGGCAAGCTTTCCATTGGAAAATATAATATAAGATCTTACTGGTTGTAGAGAACCTTCCAGAAGACCTTATTAGGGTCAAACTCATATTTCAAGGTTAATATTGTCCTGTAGTCAATCTTCCTATGTAACCCTTTGATGTCAAAAGGCACACGAATTTTCTCGTTCGCCGAAATTCTCTATTTTTAGCATTTTGAATTTGATTTTATATGCGTTTGCTGATATTCCGTCCTGGTTTGACTCCATAACCGCCCCAAAATCGCCCCCTCACCTCCCCCTCCGTCCATAATCATCACGGAAATCGTTCTGTGATCATTTCGGATCATCACTTCAACCGTAAGTGGAAAAGAGTGTCGATCAACGTGTAAGGAACAAACCGGCATCAATTTTAGATGCGTGTCCCTCTCGCCATTGAAAAACACACTTTGGATATCAATTACCGAATTTTCGAAAGCAAACAACTCGAAAAACCTGTCGCGGGCGGGGGAGTTATACTGAAAAAGCGGACAAGCGCTGAAAACATTTTAAAATTCTTCGATCCGTAATTTTTTTTTTGTTTTTACGCGAAACAAGCGGAAACTTGTCAATTTCCGCCCCTCCTCGCCCTGACTCTCCCCGGAGTAAGTAAATTATTTTCGAACTTGACCGGAGAGGCGGAGTGCATTTTTACCGGAATGCATAATGCATCCGGGTGCACTCAGCATATCCCTCCCTGACGGACCGGCTTTTAAAATCACTCTTTTTACGGACGGAAAACAGCGAGGGGTAAAAATGCATGTCGAACTCCGGGTGGGTTTTTCGATTGAATTAGCGCCGTAAAAAGCAGAAAAAAAATAAATAAAAAATAAAATCCGGACTTACAGGCCTCACAATGGAGGCGAGGGGAGCGTGTAGGAATTATAAATTGCACGGGATAAACTTTTTTTGTCTGCCTGCATACAGTGAATAATCGGCGAGCTTTGGCGAAACCGAGGGATCAATTTCGGTGCTGGAAGCCTTTTTTGAGCGGAGTGCAAAGGGTAAAAAAATAATATTCAACGCGGCTCATACGATACGTAATGTGCGCTTTTACGCGAACGAGCCAAGTCCCACGGATCTGAACCGTTGGTCATAGAAGAGAGTGAGTGACATTTTGGTTTAAGTTCTATCCAATATCAGGAACACTTTGGAGGTGAACAAACGTGGTTGTTACTTGAGTTGGTCTTCACTGTCACCTGCTCTAATCTGATAATGAAAAACTCGCTTTTATAGCCATGCTGCAGAACAGTGGATTTTTTTTTTTTTTAACACAACGTCCTAAAATGTTCAAATTCCCACGAAATTGATATATTTTCGTAAATTAATTTATCGGATGATTTTCCTGTCATTGCCAATCGTCCAAAGCGGTAAATACAATTTTGTAATATAAAACTCTGCAAATTCTTGACACAACGGTTTATTATCTTCCTTGTGCAGATCACCCTTCTGTCTATACCAGACTGTATTGCAAATCGGCACCATACCATATTCTCACCGTACTCATACCATACCATACGAATTTCTTTCCTATCATACCATACTGTATTATACCAAATCATACATACAATAATATACCATACCATACTCATACCATGTCATACAAACCGAGTGAATATTGAAATGTCATCCATTTCTGACCTATATTTAAAATTTCAAGTATCTAGCTCATCATCAAAATTTAATTTGTTTAAACAAATAGCTATTATTTATAAAAAACTCTGCAAATTCTTGACACAACGGTTCATTATCTTCTTTGTACAGATCACCCTTCTGTCTAGATCACTAGGTCTAAATGTCTAAATCCTAAATGTTAGATTAATTATTATTATCAATTATCACTAAAATTAGTTTTATAAAATTAATTTTATCAAGTACCTAGTGAAAATTATTGTAATTTATTGTTAGGTATTAATAATTCGAATTTATTATTAATAATAATTATTATTAATTATGATTAATTAATACGATATAATTCTGGGGTTTTAAATACTACGTCGGTAATAATAATTATTTTATAGAAAAATTATTTTTCTATAAAAGAAGTACCTACCAACAAACATTCGAAATTACCTTCATTTCCGTAGCACGAAACGCACCTCAGAACAACAAACTCGACATCACTTAAGCCATATGATGTTCCAAAGAGCTCGTTAGTATGAAAATGGACCTGTATTTCAACAGTTTGATTCACGATCCTGTAGTGAGGCACAATCTTTGAGCCGTAATTGTGAACGAACGGCTGGTCGTACAAAGCTGCGGATGGTCTTGAAAAATTCTACGGAACAAACTCTATCTAAATATGAAATAAAAAACATACCGTTTGATGGGAATTTTTCGAGATATGGAATTTTCAAAATTTCAAAATTCGTTTTGAACCCCTTCCCCTTGACCTAGGGTTATGAAAAGTTTCGTGGATCATTGTGGGGCTGGTCCAAACCCAGAAACCAAATTTCGTAATTTTAACTCAACGCTAACTGGGCAAAGTGCCTCGGACGGCGGACGGCGGACGGCGGACGGCGTACGGCGTACGGCGTACGGCGTACGGCGGACGGACGGATTTTTTTTTATTCGATTTTCTGAATCTACGTATCTTGAAACGTAAACCAAAAAATTTTGAGGGGGGGTTAAAATTTTTTTTTCTTTGGGCGATTCCAATGGTTCATTATCGAAGATAATAAACCAAAAGGTAGTTTTATTCTGGGCGTCTGGAGGTTGACCCACATGACGGCCGTTTTCGACGCGAAAGTTTAGTGTTTTTCCTAAACCTTTGCGCGCTCACTGTGAACGAACGGCTCGTTGCACAAAAATCCAATTGGTCTTAAAAGATTCGTCATTTTTCAGGTCATTCAAAAGTGAACTAAAAATTACACGGTTCAGTTAAATATTTGGAGATATGACATTGTCGAAATTTTAAATTTCGTTTTGAACCCCTTCCTTCCCCTTGACCTAGGGTTATGAAAAGTTTCGAGGATCATTGTGGGGCTGGTCCAAACCCAGAAACCAAATTTCGTAAGTTTAGCTCAACGCTAACTGGGCAAAGTGGCACGGACGGCGGACGGGGGACGGCGTACGGCGTACGGGTGACGGACGGATTTTTTTTTATTCGATTTTCTGAATCTACGTATCTTGAAACGTAAACCAACAAATTTTGAGGGGGGGTTAAAAAATGTTTTTCTTTGGGCGATTCCAATGGTTCATTATCGAAGATAATAAACCAAAATGAGTGGATTTCGCGCCCCAAATATTGAATAGATGAAAAACTATTTTCTCCACTTGGCATAACTCTCGCACTGTGTGGGAGCTTTCGGGAAAAAATCCATCAGATGCGATCAATACCTACACAAATATTAAACAATTTAACTTGAATAATATGTGAGAGAGAGTTTTTGTCTCGCATGTCTCGCATGTCACCGACGTACAGTGGACAAAACCTTGAAAATACAATGTCCTTAAAAATACGAAACTCCAATAGAAAATCAACTTGCAGGTACGTATAACATTATTTCCGTTTTTTGCTCTTTTAGCTATTTTATCAAGAACAAATGGTTATCACACCACAAGGTAAGTCTACACTTTTCACCTGTAGTCATTTTCTTATTTTCGCCGTTTTTCCACACTAATAATTATTGCTCAATGAATTTTGATTGCACTAACAGTAGCCATTCTTCATGTTTGTAAACAGGTAACCAGTGCCTCCAAAACCTGGGAAAATATCCTACAGTGGTAAAATTTAGAAAATTAAGTGTCAGCATCACTTCAAATAGGGTGTTTTTTATTTTTTATGAGAATTACTACCTTAAGTATAGAAAAATATGGTATATTTGTAATCAGCGCAAAATTTCTCATAAAAACGACCCACCAATCATAAAAAATTGTCATAGTTATAAAATTGTTAAAATGGTTTATTGAAAATTCGCTCTTTAGCTCATGCTGCATGATGTGTTTTTCATCTCATTCATCATCAAATTCGCCGTATACCACCTCAAATACCATCACAAACGCATTTGAGTCCGGTTCACACGCATTTCGAAGGAGTTGTAGGTTTTGTCCAGCTAAATAAGTTGTTTTGCTCACTGTGCGATGGTGTGACTCCGTGTCATGTCACCTCCCGCGGGTTAAGAGAACGAAGATATTACATTTATTTAATTTAGAGATTCTTTTTATGGCTTGAGTTGATTATTTTCTTTTACAAGTGGAATAATTGGTCTGAATTATAATGATTCATTAGAATTTTGAGTCAAATTGTTCATTATTGAATTACATAATCACTATTCATTGCTCAATGTACGTCATATATCAAGTTCTCATCATTGGTTTATCTCTAGAACATTGAACAATTATGCACATACACACATATTATGTGTGTATATTATGATTCAAAGCCCTTTAAATATCAGGTCCTGATACTAGGTCCACTGCCCTGTCAAAACCCGAATATCGTCGTTATTGATTCCATCCTATCGGATTATAGCCAATTACCAACCGAACAACGGCCGAACAACAACTGTTCGTCAAAAGCCCCGAGCTCGTCCCCGGGGCTGTCAAAGGATACGCAATAGTGAAAAGGGGACTCCAACGCTCTCGGCTTTCGCTATATTGGAAACTCTTCACGTCATATGACCGAGTCAACGGGGTTTTGGCAGGTTTCCCTCCGGAATTTGACGGGCGGTCACGTCACCGTTTGACGCCCTTTTAATAAGATGCCCCCGCTCTGCCATTCAAACCCGATGCATCTGTTGTTTGAGGGAGCGCTCGTGCTCTGGGACGTACAAATCTGAGTCATCAGGTCTTCAACGGAGCTTGAAACTACCAGCGTCCGCCAGGCAGTTGGTTGGTTTATTGGGTTCAAACATTATGAGTAAATCGACGACTGAACACATCAAGAAGAGTTGGACAACGTTTTTCTAACAAATATTCACCCTCACGCGCCTATTGAAGTCCGTTTTGGAAAAAATAAATAAACATATAGATAACATGGAACTGTAAAAATCATTCAAATGTCAGTATAGCTTCATCATTCTCCACAACGTGGACTAGAACAATTGGAGGATGGATCCAAAACCAGTGGTTTTACCATATCAATCACAAATAAATCCAAAGACATGCAGCATGGCTGTAAGAGCGAATATTCGAAGAAATGGTTTTATGTAAAAGGTGATGGTTGGAACATCTCATTCAAATATGGGCATTCTTAAACTTAATGGGTAATTATAGGTATTCAAGTATGGAGCTATTCAGTTAATTTGGCATGCATCAGGAGTGGTGCTCTCTGACTAAAGGTCGGTAGGTACTTACAATTGTCTTTTTAGTAGTTACTTGTCATCTTGGAAAGAAAAGGTTCTTCCAGTTCCATCAAAGTCGTATGTGTTAATTATAAAATCTTATTACCACTATACTCATGAAAAATATGTCAACTTCATCCAACTTAGTGACTGACGGAGGTAGTGGATTCATGCGAGGAAGGGGAAAGTAGGATCAATACTGTTGAGGATGTAAGCATATCTTGGATTGTGATGAGGAAAAGCATGAAAGAAGGGTTTGGCGTGGTGACAGTACCACAGGAAAAAAGTTCAACCAATGAAGGGACAAAAGTAGACGAAAATAGTTTTTAAATGAGCGCTGTATCCTATAGGATCTGTACTACAACAGACACATCTATTGTTTGAGCTGGTTTATGGAACTCCCCACAGCTTGGCACTCCTCGTTAACTGGGTTTCACTTTTTGCGCACGCAGGAAATTTAATCGAAATTGGTCCAGTAATTCAAAGTTTCAGCATTTGGCCCAGTTAACCACTAGTTGTCAGCGGTTTCTGAGATAGAAATAAATTCCCCTGATCTTCTCCAGAAACTTCAATATACGGAAAGTGGATGGAACACTTGTTAACGGAAATCTTCAGAAACCCACCAGCAGCTTCCGTTTGATCAGATTTTTACTACCACCGCCGTCATATTAAAGTTAACTAATTTACGTACGACAGGTGGACCGCTGGAAGTCCATCCCACGCGTACGATAATGTCCCAATTAACCAGAACAATAGACAAGGTCATGGAAAAAGACAAAATCCACCGTACGCTTTAAATAAAAATAATATAAATAAATAAAGGAAACGACTTGGGTGTATCTGGCGCACGCGGTAATTGGCCTTCAGCGTCTTGTGAATGAGGCAGACTGGACGCCGTGGATCGCGATATGTCCGGTCTGAACCCGTAATACATTGTTAACTTCTCCGTCGGTCTCCTCGAGTCCTGTTCTAGTCCTGCAGAAGGATCCCCTTCGGAGGACCTTTTTGCTCTTGTACAGCTTTTTTCCTCCACCTCGAATTTCATTTTCTATTTGTGTGGAACTCTGGCTTCCACTAGCGATCAGCCGGGCCGATAAAACCGATAAACTACCTTTTTCGTTGCGGGCGACGGTCCCATTGTCCCGCGGGCGAGAGCTGGAGGTGTTAAAACAATCGGATCCCACAGGGAGATTGTCGAAGTGAAGAAGTCCAAGGGGCTTCAAACAGATTGATTTTTGCTGTTCCAGACAACAAAGAGACCACGATCTGCATTTATGTTACTACACTCGGACACGATTGCGGTATCGTCAGTTTTTTTTTGTGTCTAATCATGAAAACCTAGCTGAACCGAATTTAAAGCCCGCTCTTACTTCATCAAACACACCAGACGCAGTCAGGGATTCAGTTGAAAAAATGACGAAATCATCACTGAGCTAGTTACCAACTACCCCCACTTGGACGAACACCTGGTCACCTATTCGAATGCACACTCAGTCTTTTTCTCATTGCTCCAATCATTTCGTATGGTTACGGGCCTTACAGGGACGTTGTAAACAGAGGGAGGATAATGAAATTTGTGGGTTTTTTCTTCTTAATAATTCAACTTGTTTCAAATTGAAAATGCTAGAATTGAATCGTACAGAGCAGCGATCGGGACACAATCAACTGTTTTTACGTAAATTGAGTCACCATTGCAAATTTTTATATTGAGAGCACCTAGCAGGCCCGATTTCAAGTGTTGTATATTTAAGGCAAACACAACCTCAGTTAGTTGACTACGTCGAGCAGTCAATCATTGAAACATCAATGTGACATTGAGAGTGGCTGAAAAAAAAATGAAATTACGAGGTTAAGCGTAAGCAGAGCTACCAGGGATGTGGCTATGGTCTTTTGATTTGACGTAGAAGGTGGCCGAAAAAAATTAAATTACAAGGGTAAGCGCAAGCAGAGCTACCAGGGATGTGGCTATGGTCTTTTGATAGGGCATTGAAAGTGGCCGAAAAAAATAAAATTACAAGGGTAAGCATATGCAGTGCTACCAGGGATGTGGCTATGGTCTTTTGATAGGGCATTGAAAGTGGCCGAAAAAACTAAAATTACAAGGGTAAGCATATGCAGTGCTACCAGGAATGTGACTATGGTCTTTTGATAGGGCATTGAAAGTGGCCGAAAAAACTAAAATTACAAGGGTAAGCATATGCAGTGCTACCAGGAATGTGGCTATGATGTTTTGATATGACACTGAAAGTGGTCGAAAAAACTGAAAATAACAAGGGCAAGCGTCAGGAGTGCTACCAGGGATGTGGCTATGGTCTTATGATATGACATTGAGAGTGGCCGAAAAAAACTAAAATTACAACAGTAAGCGTAAGGAGTGCTTCCAGGGATGCGGCTATGGTCTTTTGATATTTTAAATCAGTATCTTTTGATATTTTGAAAACGTGTTAACTCGGGTTTTGGTGTCCTTATCCAACAGGAGCTACACTGGAAACTGGGATAAGCGCGAACACGAATCCAAATTCACTTTCAATGTTAACCAGACCAACTACAGCCTCATTGTCTTCTATCCGGGCGGTATCGGGCGATCACGCCCCTCCCTCCTCGGAAATGAATAAACATCAGGGTCCGGACCACAGCAGAGCTGAGATTCGTGATGCTGCTGGGAGAGATTTGCTTTCGAGATAATGGGATGTCAGTAGGGGTTGGGGACCGTGGTCGAGGCGCCAAGTGGTTAACACCTTCTCGAGATCCCGTGTCCAGATAAAAAGGTCACATTTCCCATCGTTTTATTGCGTCGGGTCGTTCGCCCAGTCAACTCAGACTTGGGGCCTCTGTCTTTTCCCTATTAGGAGTACGAGCGTGGGCGGAGAAAGTAACAACGAACTCGAATCAAAGATAAAAACTCGTGTTTCATACCGCATATACACGTATGTGCATCACTAGTATTACTAGGGACTATTGCTGCATGAACCATAAAGATACCATCGCCCTATTCGTAGTTTTCCACGAAACGATGATATTATAGAGTTTTCGCAAAACTTTGGCCACTAGGTCGTTGACGCATATTTGCGTGGACACGACCTAACTTAGCTCGTCAACGTTAGATTCCACTAGTCTACGTGAACGACCTAGCACTAGATCCCCGTTTAACCTTCTTCCACGGAAACCTCATCGCATGGATTGCCTTCTTCTATGCATTCCGATTGTGTACATGGATTTGACATTTGATGGTGTTGTGTATGCGCCTTTTTTCTCTCCATTGGTTTCCTGGTATATAAAAACAAGCTACATATTGTCCGCCTTGTTATAACTCCTTCTTCGTATCACGTTAAATATTCCTGAAAGTCCTCCATTCCAAACTGAACAAGTAGATACGAAACCAAAAAACTTGAGAGTACAAACCAAGACTACTACTGAATTTAAAACTGAAATCTTCGTGTGGTAAGAATTATGAGAACATTTCTACGTTAACGTTCAACGACCTAACTTTCACGACCTTACATCGTTTCACGATCTAAGAGGTTAGCATCCGTTTTTTTCCTTAGACGTTGGTCCGTCAACGACCTAGTGGCCAAAGTTTTGCGAAAACTCTCTGATGAGGTTCTCCACGCCATCCACTTCTGAAATGTTTACCACAACATTCACTTAGTGATTCAATACCACTCCAAGTGCAAGACGTTATTAGGACAATTTATCCTAGTACCTCCAAACACTACCTTGTTCTTGAGCGACAATATGTAACTTTAGTCTAAACTCAATAGGGATGATCACTATGTAGATACACTCAGTGGAGCGTCCATGTGCAAGTGAGCTCACAAACAAGGCAGAGCACATTTAAAAAGTCGTCGATGAGCAAATCTTCTGTATGGCTTATGGGAGACATGAATTACTGAGTAAATAAATAATATTCGAGGGTTAATTTTTGGAATGTGTATGTAGATCGACTAGGTTGTTCTTTTTGCAATTTGTTCTTGCACATCGATAGCTCCCGGAATATTGTGTTGTTTTTTCCCCGTTCGGTCATCATCGACCGGGCGATGCCTCCGCAATTATTCATAACGGCCCGAATTATCGCCAATTCGTATCTTCGTCAAGTTTCACTTTATTGCCATTGGCAGCGTTCGTTTCCCCTTGTTTGTTATAGTGACGTGTTTACATGCATGTTAAGTCGCAATTAATGGTTTTAAAAACAGACGGGTTACGTTTCGGACGGTAATAAAACAATATTTGCTTCTCCCTTCCCATCTAATGGATCATGTCACGATAAGATTGTTGGCGCTTCCATTTATTGGCGTGTTGATAAACGACTGGTTGAAAAAGTCGGAAGCGATTCGCATGTCATGTGTCTACGATTGACGACCGAAGATGGGATATCGTTTTGACAATCAGTAGAGAAATTATCGTCAGTGACATCATCTTAGCGCAAAATCAGCCCGAAATGTGGAATACCGAGTTCCACGGTTGTTGGTCAATCGGTTGTAGTATCGTTGATATTAGCACTAACTAAAATTCTGAGTTCAAAATACCTCACATCGCACTAACAACTCAACGAATTGAATGCTGAAAATTGTTCAGTATTCAATTGTGTTGTGGGAAAAAACGTTTCAGTTCTCTGTATTGGTGTACAATTTAAGCATTCAACCATTTTTTGTCGAGTAGGTAACATCTCAGTTTTTAGATTTTTAAACGCTGAACACGTTGGTTCCGTTATCAGATTGGAGCAGATGAACCGTGAAGAAAATTTGAAGTAACAACCACGTTTCTTCATCTTCAAAGTGCTCCAGTTTGAGAACGGAATAAGATATGGCAATCCTCACTTCACCATCGTGTTCGACGTAAAAAACCTTTAAAATGAGGTGTCACTTGTCAAACTGTTTCATTTTTTTAGATTCGTGGGCAATATTTCCCCCCTAAAACTCCCCAGAACCCCCTACCCCTTCAGAGTGCCCCGATTCAGCCATCTACGAACTCAGCCTTTCGATTTCCATGGCAAATTTCTTGTTCAAATTGGAACTTTTGCTCTTAATTCTTTCAAGAGTGGTCTTAACTCATGATGGTCTGGAACGGATATTGGTATGAAATTCTATCGTAAATCCCATTTAAAAAAATTTTGGACCGAGAACATTAGCATTCTTTTTTTGAAAATTCATTGTATTAAATATAGTTTTGTGTTACCTTGTATTCCGTATCTCATATGAACATTACATACAAAACTACAGTAAAAGATTGTAAATGTCGTTGGACGATAAAAAATCTGTGTGTAGACATCTGAGGGATGGAAAGATCATTTGATAAAAATCGTGAAGACAGTGCCGTCGTCCTAAGTATTGCCAAAACGGGGTTGGATGTTGTGTTTTTATCGACTTGGAGAATACTTTTGATAGTAGATAGAGCTGTTAGTGAGGATATCGCAAGGGGACTTCATGATATTTCATAACTAATACGATTTCGTTCCTGGTACGAGTATCTCAGCCACTAGTGGACGTAACCAACCCAATTCGCGATTCTTCATGGTCTACTCGAACTGCTGAATACTCAAGTAGGCTTGTAGTGCAACTTTCCTTCTTGAATTAATTGTACTATTCATTTGTACTTGATGTACAGAATTTACGAGAAGTGTACAGAACTTGCAGAACGTCTGCTCCAACAGGTTTGCTGATGAGCCAATATCGACCACACCGCCTCAACTGTTACCTGTGGAGGCTCAGGTTAATGACTTGTGGAAGACCACTCACTACATAATTTAGATTCCTACAATCACCAATTCGAAGTACGACATCACGATCATGTCCACCTGATTATTCGTCTTCACGAAACACCACCACCAGTTTTCCACCTGAAATAATCAATTCACTCCGTTGATTCCATTACGCCCGTAAATTTTTCCGTATCATTCCAACCAAGACTATCTTCGCCGTATCTCTTTAACACGGCCCCATCAGAAGAAATACATAAGAAAACCTCGGCCATCCGTGTAACAGTCGTTAGCCGTCCTTCCTCGGCAAGCTGCCCGTCTTGAATCTAAAACTCTGGCGCCATCTCCAATTATATGCGGTCTCCTTTGTTCCTCCTCGGAAACTTTTTATTTAACCTTCCAACTCCTATACAACACCTCCTACCAAATAATTTAGTTTAATTTCCGTTCCGAGGAGATTTTTCTCCACTTCTTTTTACTCTTATTTTTATTCCCTCCTAAATAGAAAAAAAAGTAGATTTTTTGGGCCCCCAAACCACCTCCCCTCATTCAAGTTTTCTCCTTTTTTTGAGATGTGAAGGCGGTCGGTCTTCGAAAGGGGGGAGGGGGATTCTTCAACCGAGAACACGATTTGGTACTTAACACCGGACCAATTTTCGTCTTTTTGGACCTCCCTCTCCCCGTATTTTCCAGAATTTTTATCTCATAACAGCCCTGTTTCTCTACTTAAATCACCTTGTTCATTAGAAGTGAGATTTTGTTAGAGGATGAACGATTGATTAATGTTCTCTCTGAATTAACATAAGCTTGAGATAAGTGTTTTTTTAATTTTTTTAATCGTTTTTATTACCTACTCCGATTTTATTCAGGAGAGACGTACATTCAAACATTATTTTACCAACGATTTACACTCTAAAACATTCTTCGATTTGCAACCAAGCAGGTACAGACGACTGAAACAATGCTACGTTCTCGTATCAAAATTTCAACATGATTAAAAAAAAAATATATACGAGTATAATATAATATACTATATTATACATATTGCGTAGGTATAATATATTGGTATCGGTGACAGTACCAACGGGGAAAAGATCAGCAATAATAGCGAAGCCTGTCGTTTAGTAACCAAATCCCACTAACAAATCATACTCGTAGGTACCGCGTTTGTCGTTGATTAGTGGAAAAAGTGATTTATTGTGTCTAGAACGTGTGAGCTCTTCATAAAGACTGTTTTCAACACGCACTTCAAGTATAGAGTTTACACTCAAATTGGTAAACCTACACAGCTACACAGATCAAATTTTGTTAACGCCTTTGAGAACAATAGTGCAAGTTCTTAGCTGCGTATGAATCAGCCAGATCTGATCCAGTTGCAACGCCGTTTGACGGTTTTCTTTTCTACCCACGCAAAACCTAAAATTTGACTCGATAGGTACTCTTTTTCAAATTTGCCCAAATTTGGGTTTTTTCATAATATAGTAAAGGTCAAATATCTTCCGGAGTGACTACTATACATATTCATATACAAATATTAAAATCTAGAGTGAGATTCAAAATGCCCTAAAACGAATGTAGGGAAAATATGGGAAAACCTGAAAAAAAATCAAGTTTTTAACATTTTGAGCGAAAACTCTAACAGCTTCTTGTGGTCTGAGGTCCATGACACTCAAGTGCCGTTGAAACAGCTGCTCGTTTTCTAGTTCACCACATAATAAGATCTGAAACACATAGAAAATGGAAATTAAACGAAAAATAGTTCAAGGGAATTCACCAAAATTGGCGCAATGTTGACTTTTTCGAGTTCATCATCGCCGTCTTTTCTTTCCACGAGGAAGTAACCGTGCGTACCGAGTCTTCCGAGTGGAACGGGTCGTAAATAGAAACTTCATCTAAAAGGCTTTACCTACCATTAATTAATGTGAGATCCCCATTTTCTTACCATGTAATAATTACCTTACATGGTAAAGACTTATCAATTCTGCATTGTTTCGCTCTGTAGTTCACACTTGGCGGCTTCCACCGAAATCTGCGGAGCTGAAGGAGAAGATCTGCACGTCTTTGAATTATTGCGGAAACGTTGCTTTGAAAAGAATTGACCGGTTACGAAAAAAACACGCTGAGGTAACGGTTTCTCACGATGTCCTTGCGATCTTGTACGAGATTTACCTCTGGAGTTGATGGAGGGTGGTGTTCGTAGATTTCAATTAAGATCTACGTGTCTCTAAGAAAATAAACAACTTCGATTCGGTTTCGGAGAATAGGTGTGGAACGTTCACCAGATTTAGACGGTACCTGGCGAAAAGTACCTTTAAACAGCGTATTTGAGGAATTTATGTGTTAAAATATGCCTGTTTGTATCAGGGCCTAAGAAATTGTATTTACACCATCAATGCACGTTTATAATTAGTGGGGAAAAGTGTAATCTAGAACTTTTTCAATATAATCAGGTCATTGTGGTGTACTGTAAACGCTTACAGTGTAATAAAGTTATTATTAGAGTTCTCGGAGGGGAAAATTTAATATAATTTAAAATTGAATGTAATTGAGAAAATTTAATTTTGAACAAAATGAGAAAAAGGACTCTTAGAAGGAGCTCATCAAGTTGTTCATTGATTTTAAGGACGAAAAATGATCAAATTCAAATATTACTGCTACGTTGCATTTTATCAACCTTTCCAAATTTCCTGTGTATATGGTGACTGTAGAAGTTGAACTAGAGGTAGTTTTTGGCGAAGAACGCGAACCTCACTAGTTGGTTAGTGTCAACGCACTTCGCCAGAAGACGTCGCAGGGACAAGGCGTGGAAGGTCCTTCAGGACGTTAGTTCGGCCAGTGACCGAGAGAGAGTGTCCTTATTCACATCTGGCGATATCACCTGGCTTTGGTTGTGGCAGATGACTCCTTCCGTGGGCACTGTTGAGAGTCGCGGTATGCCCCCAGGTCCAGAATACGCTGTCATCGTTCATTATGGACGATAAGGTCGTGACAAAACAAGAGAAAATGGTAATGACAAAACAGTAGGAAAATCTTGAGAAATACTTTACATAGGTCGCACTCCTCAGCCGTGTGAGGTTCCACTCACTAAAAACCCACTTGCCCTTATCCTCTGGACCCAATACACCCTGGAATCATGATAAGTGCACTTATTCAGCATTACTTCGGAGTACAAGAAAGTGGATACGGTTCTATACTATGGTACATGAAGTCATTGTATTAGCGTAACTTATTACCTGAGGGAGGGGCCAACATATATGTAAGAGAGAATTACCTGATATACAATTAATAATATTATGCTATATATTATGCTATATAGTATACTATATAGTATATTATGCTCATGGGAGGGCCATATCTCATACTAAACCCAAGAATGGTTCAATTTGAACATTTTGGTTTTTATTTGCCATATTTCAAACACAATGTGTCTAGATGTCATCTAGAACGGTATTACGAAAATTCCTTCTATACCAGAGACGTCAAAGTACAACATTGAAATTACTATAACCCAAATATTAACTGTGTTGATTTTTGAAATTTTATGTCTTTACTATGGCACATAACTCAAAAAGTGTGACATTACGGTGTGACGAAGAAAGCGTTGTGAAACATTTCTAATGATTATCACGTACAACCGATTCGTTGCTACGGAACTTTAACTTCGCCAGTTATCATCGTACAAAAATCGTTCACCGCTCGTTGGATAGCTCTCGATTTACCTAACCATATTACGTTAACCACTGCGGAGTGCGTGGCCGACAAGCTGCGGTATGAGCGTGATTGTTTAAATAATTGTTTACACACAGGTGATCATTCTCAATAATAAATTATTTATAATATAAATAACAATTTAAAAAAATATATATATTTATATTTATATCAATTTAAAAAAAAATGAAGTACGAGGTACGTGGTGTGGGTGTGGGAGGGGGCGCAAAGACATAAAATGTCCCTCGTGGTTGCGTACTTGTACGAAAGCTGTACATTTTATGTACAGTTTCTTCGAAAATTCGCTCTTATAGTCATGCTGCATGACAGGGGACTTTTTATCACAGTTTGATAACCCCGAAACAGAAACGCTGTACTGAGAGTGAGAGTACACCGATAACCCGCATACAGATGGATGCCAATGCATAAGGGATCAACTAACATTTTCTTGTTTACTCAATCTTTATGTTGCTTATGTATCCCAACCGTTGTATAACGCTATATACTGAAGTGTTTTCCTCAATAAAAAATTTATTAGATGTCGATGGGCAGACTGACCAATTTGGGTGGACAAAAATCTGAAACTCGGAGATCTTTTAGGAAATTTCACGGTGATCAAGAAAGTAGTGAGGAAGAAATGGGGGTTTCAGATATCTGCCTCCTTCTGGCCCCTATGACGTCATCACCACCTCCCTTCGCTACCGCCCGATCACCTAGCCAGCCAGCCCTCTGACGTCATAGGGTCTTACGTCATAGGCTTTGACGTACTAGTTGGCCACCTGCCAGCCGTCTGACTTCATACGCTCGTACGTCATAGGCTCTGACGTTGTGGGCCGCCGGTCGCTTGTGTTCTGACGTGATCTGAGGGAAAGGATGAATCAAGGGAACAAATTTATCCCGTTGGTGTCTGGACTCGGTCCTGTTTCTTTTGATTATGAGTCGAGTACCTACTTAACCTCGAGACCAGAATTGATTGATTGATTAATTGATTGATTGATAAGATTTTATTATTTGCTATTATTCTCGGTCCAACGTTTTTAAAACTCGAATTTTCGGACAAATTTCATACCGAGTTCCGGACCATCCTGAATTCATTGACAGAAAGACACAAAAAATCCTAGACGAAGAAAATGTTTTCAGTCCAAAATTCTTAAAACTCGAATTTCCGAAAATTGTTTACTTATCAACATCCTTTTCAGACCATCCTGAGTCCACTGCCAAAAGACGTGGTGTTACCTGGCAAATAAAGGAGACAAAATTTGTTATAAAACCAGTAAAATGGAGAGATTTTACGTAAAATCAGTTATTTCTTCGAAAATTTGCTTGGATTTTTTGTGTCTTTCTGTCAATAAATTCAGGATGGCCCGGATTTTGGTATGAAATTTGTTCGAAAATTCGAGTTTTAAAAACGTTGGACCGAGAATAATAGCAAATAATAAAATCTTATCAATCAATTGATTAATTAATCAATCAATTCTGGTCTCGAGGTTAAGTAGGTACTCGACTCATAATCAAAAGAAACAGGAACGAGTCCAGACACCAACGGGAAAAATTTGTTCCCTTGATTCATCCTTTCCCTCAGATCACGTCAGAACACAAGCGACCGGCGGCCCACTACGTCAGAGCCTATGACGAACGAGCGTATGACGTCAGACGGCTGGCAGGAGGCCAACTAGTACGCCAAAGCCTATGCCGTAAGAGCCTATGACGTCAGAAAATATTATGAGGAAGTCGCGCTTGGGGGAGGAGTTACTCATCGTTATCGTAGCTACACCGTTATAATGTAGAGCAATTAAATACAGATTATTACGCTACTAAACTGTATTATTATTGTTCTGGATTACTATTGGCGTTCTATTTCAATCACCTTGAAAATTATCTCCTCCGGCCCGATAAAGCTTTCACTAAAATTCCTGTTGGTGTGCTGTGTGGCCCAATTCTCTCAGCTGCTCGAAAATTTTACAATTTTGAATACTGGTCGCAAGACTTACGTGACTCAAAAGAAACCAATGTCCACTCTCTACGACCAGTATTTTCAGAAATAATTCTGACAGTTTTAGGTGGAAATTTCGACAATTCTATTGAAATGCTGACAAATGCCGTTACGCTTAATTAAACCGCTGAAGCTGATTGTTCTTTTGCGGTATTTCTGCTTCTAAATTGTACAGGATCAGGTCGAAACCATCTGTCGAGTCGAGAAAAAGGTGTTTACCAATACCGATTGATTAGAAACGAATCCCAAGCAACCTTCCAAATCTTCTCTTATAATCTTGGGACAGTCTGAAGGGTCAAGGCGTCGGTAAGCTCCTCGGCCCCGAACAATGTTTGCCGAATAAAAGGGACAAAACAGCGGACAGAGGTAACCTCAAGGAGCTTTGGTCAGTTATTGGTCCCATAATTCGCTTCCCGGTCTCCTCTTCCTCTGCCCGTTAAGCTTCTTATCGCTTTCGCAGCTTACCGACCGTCACCAGATGCCAGGAGGGAATCAATATGTCGAAGGGCTCGCCCTACTCCTCGGAGAGTGTTGTCCGGCAAATAGCTTTCTTTTTGCTCTCCCTATAACAGCCGGGTCCGGGGGGCTTTCAGACTTTTCCATCCCGATACTGGTTTATTTGACCTCACCTTCACTACCCTTTGCCTCTTCTGAAAATACAATGCCCCGACTTCGGAAAAATAAAGATAAATAATAAAAAAAAATCCCCCAAAGAGACACGTGTATTATCGAAGGCTGTTTTGTCGGGAAAAGTCCGTCTCGTCGATGACTCTGCCTGAGGAATATTGATTAACTGGGAATTATTAGAGGGCGAAATTGAAAAAAGGGGTGTCCGTATCAGGAAGTGCTTATTATTTGGAGGGTGGATCCCTTTCAGGAGCACCAGTCGAATGATATACACTCGTATATTGTGAGTCAGTGAGTGCATTGTAAACAGAGGCGGGTCCCCACGCAATCGCCGATTATAATCAATGTCTCTTTATTAATTCACTTTCTGAGAAACTCCCTACTGATCGAGTCTTTGAAAAGTGGGTTGAGCCACCCGAAAATGTAATCCTCCAATTAGTTACAATTTTTTCTTGAGAAATCGATACAATGTATCGATATTAGATAATCGATACAATGTATCGATATGTCATATATTTGGCATATCATAAACATAACTGAGCTTCAGCCCATCAAGTTAATATCCTTTTATATAATTTCAGCTGTTCGCGGGCCTGATGAAGTCAGCATGGAGATGTTTAAGTTGATCGACGACAATAGTTTTGCCAAGTTCACCGCATTTTTCAACCAAATATACGAAAGTGGGAAATTTCCCACAGAGTGGCTGACCTCAGTTTTCGACACCTTGCCTAAGAAGGCTATACGCTGGATTATAAGCTATAGGCAGACTATTTATAGCTTATAAGCTGGATGAGTCATGCGCTGAGGGTTTTGTTGCATATACTACATGCGGCGGAAGGTCGAAACTGAAATAAACGATACGCAGTTCGGTTTTTGGAACGCATTCGGCACAACAGAAGCCCTGTATGCCATGCAAGTGCTGATGCAAAAAAGCTTGGAACATTAATCTACAGCTTTGCTACTTCGCTGATAGATTCCATCTTGAGATCATCATTTCTGATATACCAAGGGGCGTTGTACTCCTAAGTACCTTGTTCTGAAAAGTAGGAATAATCTTGCTGCCCCAGAGCTGGATATCCTAAGTCCACACAAGTTTTAGGGTTTGCTTGTAAATGAGCAACTTGTTATGTGATGACTCCGCAGCCGTGTGAGGTTTCACTCAATAAAAACTCACTAACCCTTATCCTCTTGATCTAATCCACACCGGAATCGCTTATTAAGCATTACATCGGAGTGGAGTCGATCACTGGGTGATGTCACGCGCCCTTCTGGTGTCCAATCTCGCGGTATTCAATCTGTTTCCACCTGGTCGTCCAGCTTCTTTGTCTTGAGGATTCTGACTACGTAGGACACAATCCCACTCCCAAGTTTGCTGATTGGAGATCAACTTCCCGATCACGTTAGCAGGTCTGATTTCGCCCTCCTCTTCTTCCAGGATATCTCTTCCTCTTATCCATCTGTTGCGGTGGAAAAACGTGTGCTTATTATCATCGTTTGGTTCATTGCAGTATCAGCACTTCGCGTGTCCAGGCGCTTACATTATCAAATGAATGCTGTAGTTGTCGCTTCCTCTACTGAGTCACCAATAGCTAGTACTCGCTAGCACTCTGTGGCGTCCTGGGTTTGGTTCCCGGTCAAGTAAGGTGCTTTATCGGGTCTAGGAGGGTGCTTAATGGAAGGTTGCCCCCAAACATTTAGATACCCAAAGTGGTAACTCAAAGAAATTAATTTATTTAATACTGTTCCAGGTGTACTAACCAATGCCACCTCCTGAAGAGTAATCTGAGCCGTGATCGAACCTAGTGGGTATGCAATGAACCCTTGAAGGCTGAACCCGTTCCCTGATAGCTCTGCAGAACTGGTATAGTCACCGTAGAGCCGGTTCTCCAGTTCCATACATTTTACACGCAACGCTTCTTACTGGAAACTAAATCACTGCATCTCACTCTTCTAAAATGAAAATGAATGGTTTAGACAGACGAGAAAAAATAAGACAAACAACCCTCTGACCACGTCGCCCTGTCCCATAGCTCATAGATCACTCTCCAGGGTCAACACGCTATTTACAATAGTCGAGAAAAACGTCATCCGCCCTCACACTCTCTTAAACGGGGCCCCACGTCGTCCCCGAAGGCTCTCCAGGTGGTCTGCACTGTAAGATGGGGCCCCCCCTGAAGTTTTGCGCTCGACTCCTTGACGTTTTAAGGGACCTTCGCGGCTACGCATGTTACCCCCGGCGCCGCTGACAACTTCCCTTCGTTAGCTTTTAATTAAGTTGAAGATAAAGTGGAGGATCTGACCGTCAGTGCTACCGGTATACAAAAAAGCCGGACGGATTTGCATTCTGGATCTCAAGTCGTAGATAAGGCCTTGTACAGTAACTTTCCCACCATCGCGTCAGTCAGCTCTATGAGCCAACCCAATTTCACCTTAAAGGCCACCGTAGACACTGAACTACTCGAGCAAATACGTGAAATAATTCCCTCTGCAGTCTGCCCGACTGACAGTCTTCAAGAGTAACCTAATGTATAATTCAATAGATAAAATTTATCTATTTATCTAATTTGTCTATTTACTACTTTATTTATTAAATTCACATCTTGGTAGGTACTTAATCTATGGCTCCAATCACTTAGGTACCTCTAAGGAGCAAACGTGGATTCGTGGGGCTGGAATGACTAATATAATTAATATGACGATTGTACAGAATTAAAACATAATGAGCATCCACAGTCAAGCAGCATGACTATAAGAACGAATTTTCAAAGAAATAACTGATTTTACGTGCAATGCAACAACACGTTTCTTCATCTTCAATGTGCTCCAGTTTGAGGACAGAATCGCATTCAATTGAGGATAGAAGATATCGCAACTCTGAATTCGCCATCGTGTTCAGCGTAAAAAACGTTTAAGATGAACTTTTAAAAGGTGCCACTTGTCAGACTGTTTCATTTTTTGGAATTTATGGGAATCCCTCCGCTTCAAAAACTCCCGAAACCCCCCTTACAAACTTAGCCTTTTGATTGCCAATTCATATTTTTTTGCAAATTATGGAAACTATTATGCAAACTACGGGTATGTGATGTTTGAATCCATACGATTGGGTACGTAGAGATACCGAAGAGGTCACGTTACAATGTTGTATCATCTGAGGTGACAAGAAGCATTAGTTGTGTTGCCCTCCTATTCTATTTAGTAGAGAGTGTACATATTTAGGCGTCTAAGAGCCAACTTAGAATTGTATATTATGGCCTTGCCTATTGATGTCACCAGTTAGAATTATTTTATTTATTGATCTATATTTTCTTGCTTCTTCCTTTTCCCACCAGTTCTGATGTAGAGCACAGTAGACTTTTATTTATTGACATTTTATGTCTTTACTATGGCACATAAATGAAAAATCGTTACGCGGAGTGCGTTACGGGAAGTGTGTTACGAGAGTGCGTTACGCGAAGTGTGTTACGAGAGTGCGTTACGCGAAGTGTGTTACGAGAGTGCGTTACGCGAAGTGGCTCTAGAATCCAGTTTTAACATGAATAATGTTAAAGCGCCGAGTTTTCCCTAATGATCCCACGATTCTGAGATTTGGTATGTAGGCCCTTGAGGGACTTCTGAACACAACTGACCGATCCCAGATCAGCTGAGTGGCTCTAAAATCCTGTTTTTTCCCTAATGATCCCACGATTCTGAGATTTGGTATGTGGGCCCTTGAGGGACTTCTGAACACAACTGACAAAGCGTGTACTATTCGTGGCGACGTATCTTTCAAATGGGACAACACTGAACGATAAAATCAAGTTCTTCGAGCGATATCTACTACCGTACTCGATCAAACTCAACGGTTTGTTTCTGTTCATCGACGAGCTCAAGCTATACGACTTACCGGTTGTACTGTGTGGAGATTTCAACATTGACTTGCGTTCTGAAGAGGGGTTAGCGTTTCGTAAATTTATGACTGCAACTTTTGGGTGTGAATTAAACAATTCTCCGGAAATCTTGACGACAAAAAATATGACATGCGTCGATGGAGTTTTTACGCGGAATGTGTCAAATATACAAACTCTAGCCTACACATCGTACTTTTCCCATCATCGGCCATTACTCAGCGTTACAAATTCTGATGATAATAATGATGTAATTATGGAATGAGTAAAACAAAATTGTATTTTGAAATTTATTTGAATTAAAAAAATATTTCTTTTTAAAAACGTGTTTTTGCAATCCACAAACAAAAGTACAATACGGGGTTTTATAGGAAGGGGAAAGGGGGCGCAAAGACATAAAATGTCTGTCGTGGTTGCGTACTTGTACGAAAGCTGTATCCACCGTATGAGTTTTCAACTGGGTTTCATGTAAACCTTACTGGTTTCATGTAAATTGTGATGTTTGAAACCTCTCATTCAAATATGGGCAATGGAAAGTACTGCGGATTTTTTCCTTTCCGTTTGTTTCGACTAATTTGAGTTGACAATTGCTCTTCTTGAAGGTCCCTTCGAATTCAAATAAACACCTCGAGTCGATATGAAGTTTACTTTTCATCAACAAACCATCCACAAGTACAAAAATTAAATTAAAAAAACTCTGCAAATTCTTGACACAACGGTTTATTATCTTCCTTGTGCAGATCACCCTTCTGTCTATACCAGACTGTGTTGCAAATCGGCACCTTACCATATTTGTTTTAATTTTGCAATTTTGGTCATGTAGTAGTGTGAACTCCTGCAAGGTGGGTTTTTCCATCACATTGATTATTTGAACCAACTATTTGACTTGTCGACTTATATCTGCCAATAAATCATAATCAATCAATCAAAAATCACTGGACAAGTGAACTGATCACGCTGACCTCAGGGTCAACTCGCGCACTTTTATATAAAAACTCTCCTGCCACAATTTCCCGAGAGGGCGTCAACGTGTACCTATCGCCCATGTGCTCATTTCTTACAGTTCTATCACAATCCAACCCACCGATTCAACGTACGTCATACACGCTCGAGCTGTTCCGATTCATACATTAAAATAATCTTTTTTGTAGGAAACCACCACGAAAAACTAGAATGATTTCTCCATCACGGTTCCATTCTTTTCCTGCTCTCTTCATATTTATGGACATACGTTTCAATCCATGTCGGCCACACTGAGAAAACTCGGATAACGCTTGAGATCCCATTGTCATTATACCAGCAGCGTCGCACTGTGGGAGACGAACCATCGCGAAAACTCCATATTAATTGCCCATCTTGCTTGTTTCTCACCATACGCTCATCACTAACGATGTTCTGTATGCTTATGAGCGATGCATTATGTTCCAAAACAATTATATTACTTATGAAAAAAATTAATTAAACTTTTTCGTCTAATTATACGGCTGAAAAAAAACGTCGAGTGCCGTTCACTTGTATAACGGGTGAGTTGGGTGAATCATTAGTCGTATTTTTTGTGTGGACTTAGTGGCTGATTTACTCGTATTGTTGGATGTAGGTTATGAGAGGTGGATTCAGGAATGAGTTCTACAGGTCACTGGACGTAGTTTTCGTTTTTTAACCGACCAAGTGTTCAAAAGTTTTGATACCCCTCAAAATACGTGGAATCCAAATAGTTTTGACAGAGAACATATTTTCATGGTGCCATCTGTTTGTGACTTTTCAGTCGTTACCACAGCACAGTACAATTCATCGAATTTCGACCAGTTGGTCTCGTCAGGTGGAAAGTCGTGTTTGAGTCACTGACTGGGGTTGAAGTGGTCACTTCGGCTTAGCAGCTTTACCGTAGCTGGATCTGATTTCCTGTTGGATAGTCCGGAGAGTCACGTCGTGCAGCACCTCATTCCTTAATTCGCATCACAGATACGTCATTCAAGGTTTTGTTCCGCATAAGCTGTAACACTAAAGACCAGTACATGATCAACCGAAATCGGAAACCACTCGAAAAAGAACGGAATAAACGATGAATTATTAATCAAACCTCGCACAATTGCTTAAGGTATTTCGATCGTTCGATAACTACAGAGTATTCAGCTTCGCTCTCGTAGGTAACGATGAATATTTGATGACGATAGGTGAGGGGAAGAGTGAAAAAAGCGTTTTTTTCCCAGAGGGGAAAATAATCGAAGGGTTTGATCCACTTGAGGCGCTACCTATTGCCCTTCCCATAGTGTGCCCTCTAATCCGTGAATATGTTTTAAAAAGGGCCAAAGGGCCTAACTGCTACCGGGAGGGAGGAGACAAAAAAAACCTTTTCGCGATGAAGCAGCTTCTAACGCGAGGCTCTGCTTCCCTCAGCAGCGAAGCCCAAGTGTTCTGCAAACAACCCCAGCAGAGTTTTCTTCCTCTGTCACTTTTTTTCACTTTTAATTGGTCCGTTTTGTTTTCCAAACAGAATACGACGCTGTTTCGTTTCGATATTCGAATCGTTCAGATTGAAGCGCTGGAAACAATAAATTCCACTGGAAAAACAATGTCTGGTCTTTGAGATCTTAACGACCCATTACGACAGGATTTAAGCAGAAATTAATTGAAATTTGGGTGCTACTTTTTCTACTTTTGGAGATGACGTTTGAGTAATCTCTCATTCAATAATTTGTCCCTCAGTCTTCAGCTGCTTGTTTAAGGTTGTTATTTCTGATAAAAGACGAAGGGCGTTTGCCTTCGGGGCCTCGTCACCCGAGTGGCTGCCATGGAGGCCTTTTCATTCCTCCACTCATCTCCGGAAGTCCTCTTGCTTCCCGACGCTACAAAAGGACATTCTTCACAAGGCGAGGGGTGACAGAAAATCCCATTTCAGAAGAACGGAACCCAAAAACTCTTGGGGAGGGCCTGATCTTGTTTGTCCTGACACTTTCAAGGCAGTAGACTCTACAACAGAAGCTTCTTCGTCTTCTTTTTTTTTCTGACTTTTCACTGGATTCAACCCTGGCGGCGATCTGTGGATCGAATTTTGACAAGGAGTCTGAATTCTTTTCTGACATCTGCGGGATTTGTTTGCTTCTGACATTTTTTTCAATCTTCAGTGACTTTTATACACCTGTCTGTTCTCCCTACAGACTCCCTCATAGATCAATATACGCTCTAACTCAACGCAGCGTCGAATAATTTCACAAAACTACGTGGGTTGACCTTATTCATCACGAATTCAAAAGAAATTTTATTTTCGTCGTTTAGACGAAATCAACGTGATTTCACTACGGAACGCGCTATATACATTGCTTGAAACAAACTAAAATAATAGCTAATAAAATGAATGGAAAGAGCAACAAAAAATAGGAAGAGACAACAAGCTAAAGAGTCAGTTCCTATAGTGAAACTACCGTACAAATTGTAACTTCCGGATTAATCCATTGTCACTTCCAAGCTGAGGGCTGGAAGCGAGTGAAAATATTCAGTCTGAAGTCAATTCGACGATCAGCCTCAATACAAGTTTGAAAAGAAGTTACGAGAAGTTAAAGTTGGATCTATGCGCCATTGACTATGTCAGAGAGACAAACGATGTGAAGAGATGTTAAAGGGTTAATTTCGTGTTTTATCTAAGGAGATAAGGATTACGACTGATTTTATTACAATATTTATGATAAAATTCGCTCTTACAGCAATGCTCCATGACTGGATTTGTTTTTGTTTCGACTCCAGTCGTAATTGACAATCTCCATAAGATTGATTTTCTCTCAATAACGATTGGATTTTCGTACGGCCAGTCATGCAGCATGGCTGTGAGAGCGAATTTTCGAAAAATAACTAGTTGTAAATTGTCTTTATTTTATTATATGTACCTGGAATATACTAGATAATATAGTAAAGTATATAGTAAGGTTTTTCTTTAAGATTTTGTTTAGTATTTATTTTACGTTCCCCATTTTAGTTGGTTTTCGATAAAGAATCGTAAACGTAGTTGATTTACGTTTCAAGATACATCGAATTAAACAACTCTGCTAATTCTTGACACGACGGTTTATCTTCTCTGTTCAGATCCTCCCTCTGTCTAATTCAAGAAATGATGAAACTCTAGCTCATCATCCAAATTTAATTTGTTTAAACAAATGGGTATTGTTCAAACAATTCGACAGACAAGAACCCTACTGAATATTGCATTGTCAACCATCCTTAACCCATGTTTAAAGTTTCGTCCAAATTTAATTTGTTTAAAAATTTTACAGACAATGTAATAAACAATATTACATTGTCATCCACCCTCGACCCATGTTTAAAATTTCAAGACTCTAGCTCACCATCCAAATTTAATTTGTTTAGGTTGTTTACCTACTTAATAGGTACTGTTTAAACAATTTTACAAACAAGAAACCGAGTGGGTAACATTGCATTGTCATCCGTCCTCGACATTTAGTGTTCATGACAGAAGGGTGATCTGAAAAAAGTAGATAATAAACAGTTGTGTCTAGAATTTGCAGAGTTTTTCCAAATGAGTAGTTTTTGCGAGTACTCATGTATATCGATATTCTGGTAGTATCGAATAGGCCTATCCAAGTACGTAAATGAGTACTGGTATCGATACCTAGGAACTTTAGAAGTATCGAACGTCCCTAGTATGTGCCTTGTGACCACAGCCACACTCGTCATCGCATGTGTCGGGAGTGAAACTTTTACTTTTACCTTGTTTTATTTTAACCTCCTTATTTTTGTACTGAAATTCATTAAAACGTCCTCATTTAAAATTGTAAATACTTCTGGTTTTCACAAGAAAAAAACTTTAAAAAATCATATCTTGCGAACGGATTGAGATAGAAAGGTGCAGTTGGTGGCGTTCTACTCAATTTTCAGTCTAGTTTCACCGGTTTTTTCTTTTACACCAATTGGCGAACACCTTGTATATATACGGGTATGTACTATACGCCAGTGGTTTGAGCTCTTCCCGGCAAGTGCTGCGATCCGCCGGAACCGGCGTCAACTGTTCGTCCCGTTCTGCGCATGGCCACCTTTTCCTTTTAGTCCCTGCTCCACCTCGCGCTGGCTCGCCCGCCTTCCGTCCTTTATTTTTCCCATCTCGTCCACCCACTCCCGCCTACTCCGTTTCAAAGCTTTCCCCTTCTCTATCAATCCGTCCTAAACCCCGCTCAGCGAAAGAATGACATCTCCCGGACGATGCACATCCTGAGCCGCCCTTCGCCTCGTAAAACGGTGAGTCTCCAATTTTTTTTCCGGACAATTTTACGTTGAAAAATACGGAATTTAATGTAGAAAAACTCTTTCGTTTCTCGCAATTCACAGTGAACTGTTTAGACTCTCGTTGATTTCGACAAATAACGATTCAGACCATCACCGAGTCAAGTGACACGAAATCCCCTTCCAATCGTGGATAACCCCCTCTCCAGCAGCGCTTACCATATCCCCACCATCACCATATCGCCTCACCCCTCCATCACTCAACTGGTGGATGTAATCAGCCTCAAACCCCTACAGCCACTGATGTAAGCAACATATCGCTGCAGCAACATCAAAAATCTCAATTCCGGGTTTTGTACGGGTTTAAATCAATTTTTCGCAACGAATCAATTGGAGAAATCAAATTTTTAAAAAACACATTGCAGAAGCAACATCTTCTTACTCAAGTTTTCCCTATAATCTGAACTTCATTGTGTATTGTTCACCAACTGTCAAAATAATACTCAGTCCTATGCGAAACCTCGTCAGATACACCCTCTTCTGCACATTACAAAGTGCTTATCGACACCCTCATTCTAATACCACGTATCATCAATTTTGGCCAAATTCTGTTTTTAATGGACCTTGCAGTATTTCCTAACGCCCGATTGAGTGGTGCTGTCGCCAAGTCTCTAGAAAAGTTGCTTATGGGAGAAATAGCCAGTTTCCTAATAACCCGTATCAGTTTTGTTTGTTTACTGCTTCCAATACCTCGTATCAACCCTCTCGTCAAGGGATCAAATACTGCGTATTTTTGGCGTTCGAATAACACGTATCAAATTTTCAAATTTATCAAATTTGTTGAGAGAACAAGTTCAAATTTTCACAAAAAACCTGTCTTGCTAATTGAAAGGCTAAGTGCGTAGATGGTCAGAATCGGGCCACTCTATGTGGGTTTTGGGGATTTTTAAAGGGGGAAAATTACCCATACATTCCAAAAATGAAACAGTCTGACAACCGACCCCTCATTTTGAACGTTTTTTCAATGCTAAACAAGATGGTGAAGTCAGATTCGCGATATCTTATTTCGTTCTCAAACTGGAGCACTTTGAAGATGAAGAATCGTGGTTGTTACTTGAGATGATCTTCACGGTTCATCTGCTCTAATCTGATAACGTATGAGATATCGCCATTCTGACTTCACCATCGTGTTCAGCATTGAAAAATCTATAAACTGAGGTGTTAATCGGCAAAAAAAAAGAAAAGAAAATGTTTTATAAAACCAGTAAAATGGAGACATTTGACATAATACCAGTTATTTCTTCATAAATTCGCTCTTATATCCATGCTGCGTGACTGGATTTTTTAAACTATAAAATGAGTGAGAGCCTCCTAAAAATGCCATTGCATTGTGAATCACCAAAACCCTACAAAAACATAAACTGGGTTGGAATATTAAATATTACAATTTATGAATAAAAAATTGATACTACAAATTTTGTAGTATCGATTTTTTATTCATTAATTGGTACGTCATAATTGTAGGGGTTGATTTTGGTTTTTGTTGAAATCTTGGAGAAACAATAGATATAGGTATATTATGTTGATGTTTGAACTGGACCTGCACCTGTATAATACTCGTACCTACGTTAGTAAGTGAACAAAATTTCACATCAAACGGACACGGGGCATATTGCACAAACCAAATAGTGATAGTGAAACCAAATAGACCTGTCAAGTTGTGGAACAAAAGTTGACCTGGTATTCATTCAATTCGGTTTCAATCCATAGAAACATGAGTCACAGTAGAGTAATTACATGTATTAGAGGGTTTAAGATCTCTCATTGCCAATCATTATGTGCTAATTGTTTGAACAGAAGTACATTTACGTAACATCCTATCATTACCAACACGCACTGAAATAAATTTGGGTTATTTTAGAGTATGAATTACTATAATGGCACTACTTATAATATTATGACCTTTTCTCTAATTTACGGTTACTTTGTTATTTTTGAGCAAGAATTACTATTATAGAACCTACTAGTTATATGGATGTGTCTCCAATTTACGTTAGTATTGACAAGTAACAAGAAATGTACTGATAGAAACGAGCAAAAGTGGCAGTTAACGTTAATTGACAACAGATAAACGTTGTCAGCGATAGGGAATTTGATGGTTTGTCCTCAACGTTCTCAAAATCCAATTTTAGATAATTATTGGCAACCTTGCGCGCACGGGTTTTTATCGTAAGGTGGCGACAATGAGCACTCGAGTTATGAGAAGTTTGTCGAGTTATTAAAAACAGCAGTTCCCTATAATCTCGACTCGCCTGTTTGACACTGACCGCTGACGAAGAAGGTTCTATTTGTCGGGGGAGTTCTTATAGTCATTTGGACGTTAAATCAATTAGTATTTAATAAAATAGTTAAATCGATTGTTACTTAATCAATTAATTCAAAGTCATGCTGCATGGCTATAACAGCGAACTTTCGAAGAAATTACTGGTTCATATTTCACGCGAGTGTCTTTAGTTTCACCAATCCATCGAATATAAATATAAATATACATATGATTTTTGGTGTCTTTTGGCAGTGAATTCCGGATGATCTGGATTTTGGGATGAAATTCTTTAGGAAATTCGAGTTTTAAAAGTTTTGAATCGAGAACAATAGCTTCCTTTTCTTCGAAAATTGGCTACTAACAGTACGTAGGTACCTACCCACCACCAACATTCCGAAATATCCTTCATTCTGTAGACACAAAAATTATTTGAGAACAAGTAACTTGATTGGACCAAAATATGTTGTTTGAATCAGCTGTTCCATAGAAAGACCGTTGACCCCACTTGCCGCTGTTTGATAGACGCTATTTCGACGGCATTTCATTGGCTCAAACTTTGAGAGTTCACTGTAAACGAACGGCTTGTCGTAATAAGCTACGGGTGGTCTTAAAACATTCTCTGAATATTATTAATTTTTTTTCAAAATTTCAAAATTCGTTTTGAATCCCTTCCCTTTGACTTAGGGTTATGAAAAGTTTCAAGCATCATTAAGGAGCTGGTTCGAATCCGTAACCCAAAGTTAATCATTTTAGGATAACGTTAACTTGGCAAAGTGGCGCAGACTTCTGACGGACAGATTTCTTTTTCCGATTTTTCAAATCCACGTATTTTGAAACGTGAACCATCAAATTGGGAGAGGGTTTAACGGTTGATTCCAGTGGTTCCAAAATGCAATTTTGTCAAAAGCAGCGTAGGTATTCAATCCAAGGCTCTTATAAACGAGATAAAATTGAATTGAACAACGATAGACCTCTGTAGGTTGCTTTCGCTCATCTCGAAATTCTCCACTGAATCCGAAACGACAGCCTTCGGGTTTCAAGAACACAATTCTGAGAGCGGTCTTACGGCGGCATCACGATGTGTCGGCACCTTTGGCTTTGATATCTTCCCTTCCTCTTCCTCATCATCACTCGTTCCCTTCACATCAACATTTATCGGGTCTTCTTCACCTTCCCACTCGATAGACCTTATCAGAGGGAGATAAGAATCTTAAAACCCGGTCGCTGATCGAAATGCGCTCCGAGGGCTGGAAGAGTTGGAATTAACTCGGATCTGGTTCGATTCCGTCTCGTCGAATTGTAGAGACCAAATCCGACTAATGGCGAGCGATGTGTTCTATCATTTTACTGACGATTTCGGTATAAACTCGTTGAAAGAACGAAGAAGTAGATGGAAAAGTGGTCGAATTTTCAAATCAAAGGCCAAAGAATTTGTCCGATCGGAGTTTGTTCGCTCGAGCGAAGTACAAACTGAATAATAATATCTTACCTTACCATACTTCATAACTTACTAGTAAGAAATCTCCGCTGTCTCTCGCAAATCACTAAAACAGTAACTAGACTGATATGCCAGTTCTCTTCAGCTTCTCACTCAACGTCATAGCTGCAGCATCCACCTTAGCAATGACGGGTTCGATCCCAGTCTGGGCTCGCACTGCTTCAATCGGGGTCGACTTTGCCGCCCCTGTAATACTTCTCAATGCTACGTTCTGGACAAGCTTGACCTTCTCCCGAGCAGTTGCTGAAGCCGTGACTGTTGTCTCGCAGCCGTACACTATTGCAGGTCTTTCGTAGGTGGTGTAGTCATCTTAAGAATGTCCTGAGACGCACCCCAAGTGACACATGCCAAACGGTTCAGCAGCTTCATTCTTGATCTCCCTTCTTCGATAGCCCGCTGTATGTGCGCATTCCAGGTCAGCTGGTCATCCATATTCACTCACAAGACTTGGTATATGGCCGAGTCGGTTTTAACCAGTTCTGTGTCTAAATAGTTCATG
This sequence comes from Stenodema calcarata, assembly GCA_963920205.1. NCBI lineage: Eukaryota > Metazoa > Arthropoda > Insecta > Hemiptera > Miridae > Stenodema > Stenodema calcarata. The sequence goes on along the minus strand of OY986061.1, from coordinate 12,705,670 downwards.
CAGAGTTCAGGCTTTTTCGAGAGCGAGACGATGTCTCGATGCAGGCGTCAAACATCTCAACCATTCCCACACTTCAGCACTAAGTTGCTCCCCACAATTCAAGGCTTTCAGCAAAGTTCCGTTACTTCCAGCCGACTCCAAATTTGGCATAACTGAAAGTGATTTAGGCCCAGAATCCCCTTCATCACCATATGACATATGGATGGACTACCCAGATACGTTGTTGTACCAGGACGAAAAAGGAAATACAAAAAAATCCACATTCATGCAGCATGGATATAAGAGCGAATTACCAAAGAAATAACTGGTTTTATGTGTTATGTAAAACTCTCCACATTTTTTCCGTCTTATCGTGTTATACATAAAAGTTTCAAAATTAAATAGGTTTATTAATTTTTTGTTCAAGTTTTCAATGGTAAAAAAATGTTCGAAATGTCGAAAAACACAAATTTGACAAAAAATGTCTTCGGATTCGTGTTCAGCTCAATGCAAAACATAATAAAATAAAACATCTTCATTAAAGAACATGATTGCCATGAAGAACATCTCAAGTAACAACCACGTTTCTTCATCTTCAAAGTGCTCCAATTTGAGAGCGGAATAAGATATCGAAATTCTGACTCCCCCATCTTATTCAGCGTGTAAAAACCTTAAAAATGAGGTGTCACTTGACAGACCGTTTCATTTTTGAAATTTATCGGTGAACCTCCCCCCCCCCCCCAACATCCCCAAAACCCCCCTCAGCTTTTGTAAATTTCAACGCTGAACACGATGATGAAGTCAGAATTGTGATATCGCATTCCGTCATCAGATTAGAGCAGAATAACCACGAAGATCATTTCAAGTAAAACCACGTTTCTTCATCTTCAAAATGCTCCAGTTTGGAAATGAAATGAGATATCGCAATTCTGATTTCACCATCGTGTTCAGCATGAAAAAACCTTTAAAATGAGGTGTCACATGTCAGTCTGTTTCAAATTTGGACTTCATGGGTAATTTTCCCCCCCCTTAAAACTCCCCTACACCCCCTTAGAGTGGCCCGATTCTGCCCATCTTCGAACTCAGCCTGTCGATTGCCAAGACAGATTTTGTGTGCAAATTTGAACTGTTTATCTCAATTCTATCGAGAGTTATCGTCTGGAATGACACATACATAAATACATAAATACATAAATATATACATATGATTTTTTGTGTCTTTTGGCAGTGAATTCAGGATGGTCTGAAACGGATTTTGGTATAAAAAGTTTGCGGAATTTCGAGTTTTAAACATTTTGGACCGAGAACAATAGCTTCCTTTTCTTCGAAAATTCGCTAAAAGCAGCAGTCCGCAATACGCTCCCGTACCATTGCAGGAGCAATGATTCATCTAAGACGGGGGGATGTAACTACCCAACTTCAGTCTATTCGACCATAATAACATAATAACTATTATGTTATTATTGCCTTTGTTGTTGTTAGGGGGAATGGTAAACGTGATAGAAAACAATTAAAAAATCAGATTGATTCTGGTGCTCACTTTTGCTTATAAGCTTTTCTTATGCAAGTATAGGGTAGCTTGCAATACATGCATTCGGTTTTATAAATATAGATACGTAATCAAAGTTACCACCTGACACATCATTGCTGTTGCTCTAATCGATTGTCGTCTCAACGTTTAATTCACTTCTGATCGAAAATTATCACGGAAAATCGCCCTCCGAGCCAAATAGACACAGAGACGCGTCTGTAGGGTGACAGGACTAGCGCCCCCAGCATCAATCCAACCCCACAGAGGGCGGATCGAGTCCCTAATTAAAAGCATCGCTTCCCCATTCAAAAGTCTCACTCTCTCGGAGGGCGACTCTTCACTGACGAATTTCACAGTAAATAACCAACGCGTACAGGCGACTACAGACGGTTCTCTGCTGTTTTTTGGTAGACGCGACGATCACCAAAATTTAAAAAGAAAATCGAAGTGTGGATACATTTGTATGGAAATTTTTCAAGCTGAGTCGAATGCTTGGATCGATGGATTTCTACCAGAGCAGGACTGCAACTCTCCAGAGGTGTATTTAAGACCATTTATGAAGTTTTATACGTATTTCCAAGCCAAATTCAAGCAAAATTTGGTTTGGAGCAGGTTGAATTTGGCTTGGAAAGTTTTGAGTTGAAAGAAGTTGCATTTAATTCAACTTCATCAACTCAAAACTTTCTTGACTTCTTCAACATAGAAAATATAAATTTTAATAAACTGAATTGTCAACCTCATATCTAGGTAACTGACTCTTACAATATTTAAGGCTTAAATTGAACACACTACTCAAATAGTGACTTATTACAGGGATCGATAATATCGAATACCGATGTTTTGGGACCGTTATTCGATATTTTAATATCTGTATTCAAATTTCGGTATTATCGGGACATCGATAATTTGTTCAAATTTGATTGTTGAAAAAATCTAGGTAAAAAACCACGAACTAAATAAGAATTGAGAGAACCGAAACCAGGACAAAGGTTTCAAGTCAAACACTCCAAGGAATCACGATGATTTATTAACGAAATTATTATTGACATTTTATTGAGATAGTAAAAAAAAAGTACCCAAGCATACAGGTATAAAATTTTATATATACCACCAATAGAAATACTTAAAAAAAAGTCTGTATAATGAATAGTTTATAGGTCCGTAATACGCAAATAACGAGGAAAATGTAAGTTGCAAGAGCAATAACGAATAACAATATAATCTTCACAGCGATAATCCTCCCACTGACTTTAAAATTCAATTACCTATCAAATATTGATCATTTATACCGATATAATATCGTTATCGATATTAGGACACCGATATCAATATATTATTAATATCGAGATTTTCTTTCGATTTCCCATCTCTAACTGACGGTTCTATCTCGTCGGTCAGCTGTTACGAGGCGTTTTTGTGCCGAAATCTATGGAACGATTTATGGATCGACGGATTTCGACCAGAGCAGAGAAACCGAATCTGCATGCAATAAGACTAACTGCAGCTCACCAGATGGCTGATCATGTATTTCGGATCATTTATGACGTTTTATTTCGTTTTTCCAAGTCAAATTCAACCTTTTCCAAAATAGTTGCAATCTTTTCCAAACCAAAATCAACCTGTTCTGAACAAAATTAAAGCTTTTCCGGACCAAATTCAACCTTTTTCCAACCAAGTTCGACCTTTAACCTTATCCAAATTAAATTCAACCATTTCCATACCCTGTTCAGCCTACAATCATTTCCAAACCGAATTCAACGTTTTCCAAACAAATTCAATCTTGAACCTTTTGCCAATTCAGTTCAATCTTTTAAAGGGGGGGGGGGGGATTACCCATAAATTCCAAAAATGAAACAGTTTGACCACAAACACGGTTTGAAGATTTTTTTACACTGAACACGATTGTGAAGTCAGAATTGCGACATCTTATTCCGTTCTCAAACTGGAGCACTTCGAAGATGAAGAAACGTGATTGTTACTTGAGATGTTCTTCACGGTTCATCTGCTCTAATCTGATCTGACTTCACCATCGTGTTCAGCGTTGAAAAATTTATAAACTGACGTGTTACTCGGCAAAAAAAAGGAGACAAAATTTGTTATAAAACCAGAAAAATAGAGACATTTTACATAAAACCAGTTAGTTGTTCGAAAATTTGCTCTTATAGCCATGCTGTATGACTGGGGATTTTAATCACACGTTGAAAGTAGTGTCTTTGTTAGAAGGTTGTGATTATGACTCATGAGTTTGTATCGTACTCCCGTTGTAGCTTTTGCCCCTAAACCTTCAACACTTATAACACACAAGTGAAGGTCGACGCAATCATTATGTCGGACTGTAACATGGAGGACGTAAGTCGGGCCGAGAGGGTTCGAAGGGAGACGGAATTGTGTACACAAGGAGTTTATTAGGTAGTGTGTTGACTGTTGAACAATATTGTTCCTTTTGGCGCTGTTGAAAAAAAAGGCCTTCGGATGCCTCGTCTTGTCCTTCCCCGCCGCCTTTCCGCGCCATTCATCGGGAAAAAGGATCGCAAAAGGGTGACAGAGGCAATCTTGTGAAGGCAAAGAGGCAGCCGGGGGTGAATCAATACCATCTTCGAGTGTCCTCACCCCCCCATTTCTTCCTTTTCTTGCCACGACGAAGGAATACTTCGCCCCGCCTTGCATCCAGAAGTAATACCTCCTTCACTGAGAAGGGATGACTCCTCTTCTTCGCCCATCGAAGCTTCTGCGTCTTTCTCGCACCCTCTGACGAAACAATTATCCGGGAGGGGGACGACTCCCGAAACCCGTCCTTTTCTTCCTTAATATTTTTTTTTTTCTTCGGGGAACTATCACAAAAGGACTCGAAGACAAATTTGGAGGGGGGCGGTTTTCAAACTCTCCACTCGTTAGCTCTCCTATTATGCGAAACGTGGCAACAATTTAGTCTTCAAACGCAACTAAATATCGCACTATTTACATAACCCGTTTCAAACAGGATTATTTAAACCCAACATCATGTTCAAATCGCCCTATCGTGAACGACAGTAGGATTTTCTCATATTAGCCCGACACCATGAAATATTCATAGAGCCCTCAACAAGTTGTCCAATGAAGCGAATGACGCCCTGAACCGTTTCAGATCTGGAAGCGTAACCCCCACAACCGAACACTCTACACTTGAGGCGTTTGCTATCAAAACCAGCTCATTCCATGTTCTTCTGAAATCCACTTTTTTGCATAGGTATTTTGAAAGTTTAGAGGGTCTTTCATAACCTGACGAAGGGATGTAGCTCAAATCCAGCTCATCTCAACCCAAAACTAGATGAAAAGGTTCGCCCTCTGGATCAAATCCAGCTCATTTCAACACAAAACTAGATGAAAAGGTTTGCCCCCTTGGATCAAATCCAGCTCATTTCAACACAAAACTAGATGAAGAGGTTTGCCCTCTGGATCAAATCCAGCTCATTTCACCACTAAACTAGATGAAAAGATTTGCCCTCTGGATCAAATCCAGCTCATTTCAACACAAAACTAGATGAAAAGGTTTGCCCCCTTGGATCAAATCCAGCTCATTTCAACCCAAAACTAGATGAAAAGGTTTGCCCTCTGGATCAAATCCAGCTCATTTCAACCCAAAACTAGATGAAAAGGTTTGCCCTCTGGATCAAATCCAGCTCATTTCAACCCAAAACTAGATGAAAAGGTTTGCCCCCTTGGATCAAATCCAGCTCATTTCAACACAAAACTAGATGAAGAGGTTTGCCCTCTGGCTCAAATCCAGCTCATTTCAACACAAAACTAGATGAAGAGGTTCGCCCTCTGGATCAAATCCAGCTCATTTCACCACAAAACTAGATGAAAAGATTTGCCCTCTGGATCAAATCCAGCTCATTTCAACACAAAACTAGATGAAAAGGTTTGCCCCCTGGATCAAATCCAGCTCAGTTCAACCCAAAACTAGATGAAAAGGTTTGCCCTCTGGATCAAATCCAGCTCATTTCAACCCAAAACTAGATGAAGAGGTTTGCCCTCTGGATCAAATCCAGCTCGTTCCAAGCTTTTTACATCTCCCACCAGGACCGCTCTTTATCCTTTCTCTCTTTGCTTTCTGAATTTTATTTACAATGTTATTCTTCTTTGATTTATAAATTTAAAAAAAAAAAAAACATTCTGTTCCATTTGGCGTTGCAATTCATGACATTTTTCACGTTGCACCAAAATGTATTACTCAACTGTGAAATTTCAGATCATTTGAAAAAGTTGAGTGGGTGTCATTTATGTAAAACTCGTAAAGACACAAATATTAACTGGTAAACTGGAAAAAACCAATTTCACACAACTTAAATGAATAAAAAAACGTTTTTACATAAAAATCAGCTTAGTCTAATTACGCCCAAGGTAATGCTCCTGCAATGAAAATGAAAAATGAATCAAATTCTAGGCGGTTATACCTACAATTAAAATTTTTAAAAAAATGTAGCTTTAGTACTCTGGACGTGAGAGGTTTTTTGTCTCTCCTGTAAAATGTACAAAAATGGAATCAGCTGGTTTTGATAGCAAGCCCCTCAATAGCCCTCTTCTTCCTACACTCGAAGAGAAATGAATATCTCGACCGAATAGAAGAATAAGAAGGACAATTGATTTATTGGCGATAATTACACTATACTACAGCATACAGTACACTACACTAATACAATAAACTACAGCAGAAAGCCCACCGATATGAAGTTAAAAAAAATGAACTTGAGATAGTGGTGGATAGAACTGGATAGTGGTGAACTTGAGATAGCCGGAGGAAACAAAATTTTGGATTTTTGAAAAGTTGAAAACTTGAATTTTATAATCTAAAAATTACATGAATTATACAAAAAAAAAAAAAGAATTCTCGCAAGATATCAATATTTTAACCAATTCTTTCTCAACAGTGAAATACCTACCTACCTACCTAGTAGGCAAAGTTTTCTAATTTATATTATTATAGAATAGGAACGAAATAGGTCGAGATTTCTATAAAATAGGTAGGGAAGGGGTAATAGGTAGGGAAGTAGGTAATAGGTAGGGGTTTTTCGAAATAGGTACCTAGGGTTGGGATTTCTGTTATAGGGATTTCTTTTGGAGAATTCAGTTCTACATACGGAAATGTTAAGATTAGATTCTGCTATGGCTTAGGTAGATAACTAGGTAACTTTTCTTTCTGGATTTCAGTTTTATGAACATGTACCTAAACAAAAATTAAACATCAAAATCTGATTGACTTCTAAAACATCAAATTCTTTATAAAGTGCAGCTGTCGAAAACCTAGAATGTTATCAGAATTATTTTCAGAAGCGTGTTTTGAACGACTTGAACTCTCGCAACTTGTGACTTACTAGCCGTTCCTCCATACTTGAGCCGTGCGAAGTGTTATTAAACAACGAGGGACTGCTTACAGAGGCATTTATCGATTTTCGAAGTCGTTTTGAGTTTCAAAAAACCTGCTTTTCCCAGCAATTTTCAGAGCTGAAAACTCAATATTGACCGCACTTTAGGCTAAAATGGCCCATTTCAGATTGTATGGATGAATTCAACATTACGCAAATCGATTTAAATTTTGAAGAAAACAAAGGTGTTTGTACAAATTCTAAAGAAACGATGGAAATTGAGCACTGTAGCAAATTACTCCAAATATAGAATTTGTCGCATTCTGGTGCAGAATATTGGATTTTGTTTCTATTTTCTTTATTCGCAAATTGGTAAAACTGGCCAGGTTTGTACAATTCGCAGGATTAAATGGAACAGACGTTTATTAAGGTTCAAGTGAAACGAAAATACCAAATTCTCATCCAAAAACATTCACAAAATACTGCTCGAATGTTATGAATTTAAAGGAGTGTTATTAAACAACGAGGGACTCATTACAGAGGCATGTATCGATTTTCGAAATCTTTATGGGTTTCAAAAAACCTGCTTTTCTCTGCATTGTTCAGAAACAAAAACTCAAATTTGACCGCATTTTGGGTTAAAACGGCCCATTTTAGTTTGTATGGATGAGTTACAAATTAGTCAAATTTTGAAGAAAAAAAAGAAGAAGTTATCTGTAGACCTACGTTTGAAAATTTGAGCGATTTTGCTAAACACTCAAAATCACATGTTGAATAATTCGCAGGTTGAAACGGAATAGAACTGAAGTTTATTGATGAACAAAAAAAAATCAATAAATAAGAAACAACAAATTTTAAAACAACGAGGGGCTCCATAGAGAGCCACTAATCGATTTATATCGATGTATTAAATCGATTTACAAGAATGTGATGAGTTTCGAAAAATCGAATGGATTTGATGAGGTGTGTTTTGGTATTTCCCAAAGTCAAAAATTCAAATTTGACCGAATCGTTGAATAAAATGGCCCATTCTAGATTGTATAGATGAGTTCAAAATTACTCAAATTGATTCTAATTTTGAAGAAAAAAATTTGTTTGTACAAATTTAAAATATACGGTAAGAATTGAGCGCTTTTGCTTGTCACTCCAAATCCATTATTTGTCGCATTTCGGACAAAATTTTTGTTTTTGTTTCCATTTTTTGTATTTGCAAGCAAAAATTGTACAGGTTGAACAATTCGCAGGTTAAAACGAAATAGAACAGACGTTTATTGGTGAACAAAAAATAATAATAATGAAAAGACAACAAATTTTTAAAGAACGAGGGGCTCCTTACTAAACAATTTACAAGAATGTGTTGAGTTTTGAAAAATCAAATGGATTTGATAACGGGTTATTTGGTATTTCCCAAAGTCAAAAATTCAAATTTGACCGAATCGTTGAATAAAACGGCCAATTTTAGTTTGTTTAGTAGGACTAAAATTGATTTTGTATTCGGAGTAAAAATTGTTCGTACGAAATCCCGAAAGAGGCATTTAAAAAAAATTTACAAGTAGGTAATAATTGAAACATCAAAAACCACTAAATTTGAGGGGAAATCCCGTAATTTGGTTGAGTCGGTGGTGTGGGAAGGGGGTAGTTGGATATGAAGACGGTGGAGGGTTGTTGGGGCGGGATGGCGAGGGGGGTGGGGGTGGCGAGGGTGTGAGCGTGTGTGGGGTGGGTTGTCGTGGGTTTGTGTTAACAGGGCTCAGGACAGGGTGTCAACTGTGTCTGGGGGTCGTGTAATTTGTCCTAGAAACTTCTCCCACCCGCGCCCGTTTGTCCTAGAAAGGGAGGACCGAGCACTCACCCCCCCTCCACGTCGGTAGCGTACGGTCATGGGTGGAGGGAGGGTGGGAGCCATTGATCCCGCCTCGTTCACCCGTCCGATTGGTCGGAAGGCGTGGCTGGAGGAACCCCCCCCACCCCCACACGTCCGTCGTCATACGACCCCCCACCCCTTCCCGCCCGACGGACAACGCAAGCCCCCTAAAAATCTCTCCCACCTCACGAAGATGCTCTTCGCTCGTTTTTCACCGGAGGGGGTGTCACGGGTCGGGAAGGGGGTTACGGGGGGGGACACTCTTCATCCCAAAGAGTGGGGAGACTTCATTCTAAAGAGTGGGGAAGCGCCGTCGAGTGGGGGGAAAACGACGCCTGCAGGCGAACGGGTGGGGGGAGGTCCCACTCCTACCGACTGCCAGTTGTAGGAAAAATCACTTTTTTCACGGGAGCGCACACCTACGGTTAGCGGTGTTGATTTTTGCCGCGGGGAATCCCGTCAGTTGCCCGTCATAATCACAGTAACTCGTAACCTTCCGTGCTGTGATCTCACTGTGATCTTTTTTTATGTGCTGTGACGCGATAATGTATCATGTGGACCTCGGGCACTAACGCTAACTCGTCTCCTTGCGGCTATGGCACATTTCCCACCGCCCTTATCGCCTAACAACCAGGTATTTATATCAAAATCAACATCATATTTCATCACAAATCAATGTCAAAATCCTACAACACCAACCACAAAAGTACCACAAATCAACAAACCCTTCAAAACAGATTTTGTTGACCATGTGAGATCACAACATTGCTTTGTCTCGTCCGTAACTCCACCAGATTCAATCAAAAATCAACGTCTTAGTCACACAACAACAACCACAAATCAATACACTAATGACAAAATAACCGTTTCAGACCAATTCAAATGACCACCAAGGTGTGAGATCATAACACTGCTTGTTCCCGTCCGTAACACCATCAACATCAATAAAAAATCAACGTCAGTCGCACAACGTCAGTCGCACAACACCAACCACAAATCAACAAACTATTGACGAAATGGCCATTTTAGACCAATTCAACTGACCTCCAACCTGTGAGCTCATAAGTGCTTTTTCTGGCACAAATCACCATCAAATCACATAAAAAATCAACATCTAATTGCCGTTTTAGACTGTAGACTGTAAGATCATAACCCTGCTTTTTCCCGTCTGTAACACCATCAAATTCAATCAAAAATCAACAAACTATTGACAAAATTACCGTTTGAGACCAATTCAACGGACCACCAAAATGTGAGATCACAACATTGCTTTTTGTAACACCATCAAATTCAACTTCTGAGTCGCTAATCACCTACCACAAATCAGGAAACTATTGTCAAAATTACCGTTTTAGACTTTTGACTGTGAGATCATAGCACATCAAAAATCAACGTCTAATTAGACTTAAGTCACACAACACCAACCACCAATCAACAAACTATTTGACGATTGCCATTTTAGACCAACTCAACTGACCTCCAACCTGTGAGATCATAAGAGCTTTTTCCGGCACCATTCTCCATCAAATCACATCAAAAATCAACGTCTAATTGCACCAAATCAAAGTATTGACAAAATTACCGTTTTAGACCAATTTTACTGACCTCCAACCTGTGAGATCATAACACTGCTTTTCCCTTCACATATCACCTAAATCAAATCACATAAAAAATCAACGTTCAAGTCCCACTGCAACCACCGCGATTCTAATATCAACTAAAAATCAACTACCTAACTGATTGTTTAAAAAAATCACCGTTTTGTTCAGTTTTTACTTTCATCATAACACAATTCTTTCTTATCTTATTTCACCACCAAATCACACCCAAAATCATCGTCAAAGGACCACATCATCAACTACGAAACGACCGCAAATCAACAAATTATTGACAATATCACAGTTTTGTTCAATGTGTAATAACCATCAAGATGTGATGACCATAACATTGCTTTTCCCGTCCGTATCACCATCAAATCACATCAATCATCGTCCAAGTACTACAACACCAACCACAAATCAACGAAATCACTATTTTGTTCAATTTTTACTTTCATCATAACACTGCTTTTTCTCGTCTCATATGACCATAAAATTTCGCCTTAAATCACTATCGTACTCCTACACCCGTAATTGTTCAAACAGCAAACCATTAGCATCCATAAATCAACCAATATCACCATTTTGTTCAATTTGTAATGACCATCAAGATGTGATGACCATAACATTGCTTTTCCCGTCCGTATCACCATCAAATCACATCAATCATCGTCCAAGTACTACAACACCAACCACAAATCAACGAAATCACTATTTCGTTCAATTTTTACTTTCATCATAACACTGCTTTTTCTCGTCTCATATGACCATAAAATTTCGCCTTAAATCACTATCGTACTCCTACACCCGTAATTGTTCAAACAGCAGACCATAAGCAACCATAAAACAACCAATATCACCATTTTGTTCAATTTGTAATGGCCATCAAGATGTGATAACCATACAATGTTTTTCCCCTCCGTTTAATTATAATATCGTATCAAAAAGCACAGCGATTCAACCACGAAATAACAAGCACAACTCAACAAATTGTTGATAAAATCACCGTTTCGTTCAATTTTGGTTTATTGTAATAATGAACCACTGGGAGTTTACTTTCATTATACCTAACATTGATTTTACCCGTTTCAATTCACCATCAAATTAAAGTCTAAGTCGCACAGCAGCAACCACAAATCAACAAACTATTGACAAAATTACTGTTTTAGACCAATTCTACTGACCAACAAGATGTGAGATCATAACACTGCTTTTCTTTTTAATCATAAAATCACACCGAAAATCATAGTCCAAATCCCACAACAACCACCGTAATTCAAACAACCATAAATCAACAAAGTTTGGACAATGTCACTGTTTTGTTAAATTCTGAATGACCACCAACATGTGGACCCTAACATCGGTTTTCCCCATCACCATCGAATCACACTCTCAAATCAACGTCAAAATTCCCCGCTAAATGATTTTGACCGCTAAAATTTCCCAATTCTTCTTCCGTTTTCACCAAAATTAACCGTTTCTTGTTCGCCAATTTCGAACAATATCACAGTTTTGGACCGATTCTTTTGACCACCAAGATGTGGTCGATCATAACAACGCGTTTTCCACTCCTGTGTCACCATTGAATCACACGCAATATCTAACGTCCGCCATAAAAAACCACGAATCAACGAGTTCTCGACAATTTCCGTTTGGTCCACCACAATGCTTTTCCTCCTCCAAAATCACCATCAAATCACTATAATAACAAGAAAAAATTAAAAATCACTCAATTCATAAACTAGTCGGTGAACATCCAAATTTTAGACCTCCTCCGTCAAAACTGCCCACTTTCATCCAATTTAACCTTCGCCAAGCCATCATATGTCAGCAACATTACGATTGTTTATTTTGATTTTTTTCACTTCATTCCTACCACCAGAAGTACATATCTGTACTATATGATCGGAATCCAATTTGACCAACACAATTCGCCAAAAACAACCGAACTATTTGACAAAATTGCAGTTTCGTATCATTTTGATTGACTACCACAACGCCACACAATGTCTCCATCTACATTCTGGTTAACGAGAGGAAAATGGGAAATCGTTGATTATTCAATAGAATGGTGATTATTCGCTGTGTAGAACAGTGTAATTCTCTATATTTAAATTTCCATGCAAGGAAAAAAAATCATCGAATTTTGTAAAAATTAAAATTATTGTAGGTAATTTTGTAAAACATTTGATGATAATTATCTACCTACGTGAAATGTGATGATAATTACATGAAAAATTACATTAAAAATTTGATGATTACTTGATGAGATTAGATGATATTAGTTTATTAAATTTTCCTGCTTTTCTGAACTGATATCAACCATACGATGAAAGTCAAAATGACAGCAGAATTACACCGAAAAACATCACCAAAGAAACTGTTCGTTTGTCACCAATTTTCATCAAAATAAGACTCCCATCTATTGAACACAGTTTAGTACAAATTCCACCAGCAACTGTGTTTCGGCACAATTTAGGTCAAACATTGAATTGAAATCGTAAACATGATTTTCTTCATCCAAATCATTTGGATTTTCCGTTCAATTTTTTGGGACCTCAAACATGTGACTTGTAACATCCATTTTCCTTCCAAAGTACATGATATGGTCATGAAATATTCAGGAGTGCATGTACAGAGTTTTATACGTTATAATATTTATATTATAAAATACAAAAATCCACTATCAAATTCCCAAAATTTTTGAACGAATTCAAAAATCGTCTCGGTACAATTTACAACTACCCCCGCAACTTGTTTGGTGACCACGATTTCAATTAGTGTCATAAATATTCACGATGATTCAACTATTGTACGATCATCAGGAAGCTTTGCAAAAGGCCCAATACAACGCTCGTTAACACCTGTTGTTCCCTGTCTAATCACATTATTGGAAGCGGCCCGCGCGTCAATATTGTTCAATCATCAGGTAGTTTCAACATTCAACGCTATCAAATGTGATTAATTGAACGTCGTCGCGACCTTCGTATTTGTGATAAGACCGAATCGTGGACTTTCCGTTATTTTCGTGTTCTAAATTTTGCTCGAGACGCGGAAATCGGAGTTGCGGGTCGACGAGTGGAAAATCCGTTGGTTTTATTGAGATGTCAACCACTGATAAGGCGAATTGAACACTTTTGTCGTGGGAGGATGCGAGGTTGAGTGGTCTCGCTAATATTGTTCAAATCCGTGGAATTCGCACGTTTGAAATAATGTAGAAGTGATTATACAGCGTAAATTTGGTTAAATCCAGTGGTTTGGATTTCGGCCTGTTACGGCCAAGAATCTGATTTCGGCCAGAAAATTGCCAAAACTTATTTCCATGCAATGCTCGGCTTTCCTAGGGTGAGGCAAACAGCGAGCCTCTATTTCCTCAATCCGCAATAACAGGTGTAATATAATTAAGTAGATACTGCATTTTCTTGTGAAAACTAATAGGATGTTAATTGGACTTGCGAAGTACCTGGTAATGACGCATGCCAAGAAAAGGGGCGAAGAATAACGTTTCAAATCCAGGAAATTATACTGGCTTATGGGACGTCACTCAGCTATGCCTGTTGAGAGCAAACTTAAGCTCTGTAGAGCTTTATATATAAATAAGGGGACTTGTTTATATATATATTTGAACAAGTCCCCAAGCCTGTATGGGCTTATGGGCATAGCTCAGGGGCTGTGCAGCCAAAAGTAACGTAGAAACGATACAAAAATGTCAGAATCTCAGGAACGTCGTCAATGCTCCCTGGTACATCCGCAATGGTAACATTCACTGTGATTTTGAGTGGAAATGGTTCAAGCCGAAATCAGCAGAGGCTTCAAAGGCACTCCTACTCGACGTTGATTATTTAGAGAGAAGACTAAAAAATACAAGTTTTACAAATTTTGAACCGAGAACAATAGCTTAATTTTCTTCGAAAATTCGCTAAAAGGATAAAGCCACATTACATGGTTTAGTGAAAAATTGTGATCAAAAAATTTGATAGAGAGAGACACCACGATACCATTATTCAAACAAAACTTCTCAAGCTCGCAAGTTTTGTAAAATAGATATGTACATTTATGAGATATCAATCACTTAGTATTGGTTCTATAAACAAAATTGTGATGCTAAAACTATTTTAAATTTAAACAAAAAAAGTTTTTTCGTCTTGGAATGGTCTGTAATCTAACAAAATGATATCGAAGAAAAACAAAATATGACTAACAACTTCCTTCAATGACAAGCTGTAGTAGGTTATTTGTACGGTATATCGCAAAAACTTCTCCCAGATACTGATTCTGCGGCTAAACTACTATGGAGACCTCATTTTTGGGTTGAACCTCATAATTTAACGAATAATATTTTTATTATTTTCCACTTGGACTTCCACTGTATGTGGTACAATTTCACCAATCAACCTCGAAATCACATAAGTAGTAGGTATATTAGAGCTGTGCGAACTAAATTCAGTAATAAACCGTACCCAACTGAAAAACGCAAATTGGCTCAGTCGTTTTATGGATAGATACCAGATACACTTTGTATACCTATTTTGTATATTTTTTGGATTTGAAAGGGATGTCAATGTAGAATACTCCCAAATTTGTGTTAAACTAACGTTCAAGAATCGAAATTAAGAAGTAGTAAAACCCCAATGGTAAAGTGAGTATTTTTATGAAGTTGGTTGCCATTATTGCACCCATAACACAGTTAACTATTCGTTTTCGTAGTTATAGACAACTTCAGCTAGTTTACAGAGGAAAACAAAGTGTCGTTATAATTTTTGGGAGGAAAACAATTTTTGCCCTCCAGATTCAAAAATGTCCCTGCAGATGAAAATCGTCTGTTACTGGCTCCCTAGCCCTTGTAGACTTGAGTTGTGTGGATGTTTTGTGGCTCACAGGGCAGAACCATAATGTCAACCCCCATAACGTTACACCGAGATTCGAACAGTGATTTCATCTACGAGAAACCCCTTGAAAGCCCTCAACCGATTTGAATGAAATTTGACGAATCTGAACGCGATCACGGACGCAGTTTACGACTCTACGTGCCGCACCTTGGGCGTTTTCTCTCGTCCTCCGGATTTTTTTTCTGTTCAAAATCGATCCGTCAGTCGAGCTGTCGCCCTCTCGATCGGTCACAAATCGTTTCAAAGCTCTCACGAATAAAAGGCAGCTTTTGCCAGGGGAAAACAGGCCCGAACCCTCTTCAGTTTGTCAAGCGAATGTAAACATTGCAAACGCCTCTCGGACCGCTCTCACGCCCCACAGTCGGAAAAGGCGACCAAGTTTATTACGACGATTCCAGGTGTATCCATCGATACGGAAATTAAAGATCCACAGTCATGCAGCATGTATATAAGAGCGAATTTGCGAAGAAATAACTGGTTTTATGTAAAATTATTTCATGTATAACAGATTTGTCAACGCTGATCATGACGGTGAAGTCAGAATTGCGAAATCTCATTCCGTTATCAGATTAGAGCTGATGAACCATGAGGAACATCTCAAGCTTCCACATCCAACCACGTTTCTTCATCTTCAAAGTGCTCCAGTTTGAGAACGAAATAAGATATCGCAATTCTGACTTCACCATCGTGTTCAGCGTTAAAAACACCGTTAAAACGAGGTATCACTTGACCGACGGTTTCATTTTTGGGATTTATGGGTAATTGCACCCCCCCTGAAAATTCTCCTCAACCCCCCTCAAAGTGGCCCAATTCAGCCCATCTACGAACGCAGCCTTACGATTGCCAGGATCGATTTTTTTGTGCAAATTTGAACTTTTTTGTCTCAATTCTAACGAGAGTTATCGTCTGGAATGACACATACTTGAACATATATGTAGATATATACATACATATGATTGTGGTATAAACGTTTTTTGGAAATTCGAGTTTTAAAATTTTTTTAACCGAGAACAATAGCTTCCTCTTCTTCGAAAATTCACTAAAAACATCAAAAGTGACAAGAGTAGCTTAAAAGGTGTAATCGTATCACTTGGTCGCATATCAGCCTTGAACATTACAAGAATCCAGTTGAAAAATTAATTTCAATACGCCTTTTTCAGGGGACCGGCCAAGAGATTACCACTGTTGAAGGTAATAAAATGGTTTTTCATCAAAATCAAAAATTGCCACCCGGATGTTAGATCAGGTTCAGGTCCAAATTTGGTTCTGTGGATTCATAAATCCCATTTCAGCCTTGAAAACTGGAAGATTGCAGCTGATATTTTGAGTACCACTAATTTCACGGGATTTTATTACTTTTTTTGCTTCAAGTCTACCAGTTTACCTTGTAAACTTTCTTGAATGTAATAAAATGGTTTTTCCTTGATAATCCAAATTTCTACCCGCATTTGAGATCTTCATGAACAAATTTGGTTCAGTGGTTTGATAAAAAAACACCACTTCAGCCTCGATAACTGCAAGAAATTACGAGTTGTCTTTAGGCGATCTGCCTAGTGACAGAGATATGGTTGTATGGTACTTTTGGAAGGATTTGAATTTTTCAGAAGTTTTTGGACAGATTTAGGTGTCGTGCATGTGTGTGTTCGCAGGACCACAAAGATTGTGAGCGTAATTAGGTGAAGTTGAGGGTGCTTGGGAGGTGGGACTTGAGTAATACACGTGAATTTAATCTAAATCGGTGGTTTATGATTAAAATTTCATGAAATTTGGAGGGTTTCATTGGGAATTTGTGTTCAAATGTGCTGGAGTGGATGTAGATATTCGTCAATTAGTCCAAATCTTTATGTGGTTCAACGCAGCGACTGGACTGCAGTTCTCACGGATCGTTTGGTTGTTTCTGAGCACGAATTTGTTCCTCCCGTTAGTTCACAGTCCGCTGCGGTGTTTCGAGACCTAAACAGGAGTGTCGGGGCTCGGGCCGAAACCAGACATTGACTAGTTGACACTCGAGGGAAACTGAAACTGGAGAAGACCCCTCTGAACTTAAGGGTCAGCTCGAGGCTTCGAAACAATCTTCAGGGAAAGGGAAACACTTGGGGGAACTCCCGAAAACCTCGACCCGAGCGAAGTTGCGGTCCAACTTCTCCACTTTCCGCCGCTTCTCGGCTTCCGCGCTTGTCAGGACGCTTAAACCTACCGCTAACTTAGTGGCAAATCGCTGTTTGTGTACCGCTCTCGGCTTGAGAACCCTCCGGTTAGTGAAATCAGTTGACTCGATGATGCAGAAAGTGGTGTAGTCATGATGATCTACATGCTGAAAATCATCTCACGATCGTAGGTCATGAAATAATTCGAATGAAACAACCAAAACCTGACACCAATCACAACTCAAAGTACGATTATTACCATTTCAATAACAAATGGGGGTTTAGTGCAGCTCTGCAGCTGTCACGGTGTGGATTCGTTGCTGCAAATTGTTTTTTTGAAGGGGCTGCATGAGAACCTGCCAAATCACTTATTGTTCACTGATGGACACTAGTTCGACCACCAGTGGCATCAGCTGAGTGGGCCATTCATTGTACACTCGCGCAACGTTCGCAACGAGACGTTGTAAAAGCCCGGGAGTCGCTTTTTATTGTGAGGCAAACCTATCAGCAACCAAACGTCGTCCCGGGACTGCAAGTCCACAGGAGCACGCGCTCGGTGCCGCCTCAGCATATTGAAGCGTCTTGTCGAGCCTGACTCACTTCCGCGAGGTTTTGTGTACTGGGGCCGCTCATCTGATGCGGCAAAAGTCTCTGGGCCTTGATAGGTGTTTTTCTTATCCGATAGTTCACTAGGAGCCGAAGCCAGTGAGTAACCGATTTAACAAGAAAAGTGATGTAATGGAGTATCGAGGAGGTGTTTGTTTATGCATGTCCCGTGTGAAACGCGAACGGTGGACTGAATCATAGAAGGACAAACAAGACGGTCATATCAAACGTCTCCAACATTATTTAAGAATATCCTCTTTGGAATGTCTGGATGCAGGGCTTCAGGGTTCCTCCTGGATGCCTTCAATCACCTACCTACCGAAAGTTCACCATCTAGATACAGGCCTATGTAGATTAGTATATTAATTAGCTGCTTCAGATTCTTGTAGAGGAGTTAAGGACATTTCTTCTGAGGCCAAGCAAATCTTCTCATGATTTTTGTGTGTGGTAAATCAGCAAGTATCTAAATCAGCTTTGATTATAACTTGGTATGAACTACCATTTGCGTTGTGTGAATCCCTTCCACATACCGGGTTCATCTAAAACCGTTAATGAACGGCGTCGTTAGATTCGGCATTAGTGGAAAACACCCAATCATCATACAGTTTTGGGGTTTGCCGCATTTAGTGAGAGCGCAAATGAATATTTTATAGCTGCAAAATGAGTAGCGCGAAGGACCGGGAGCCAGAGTCCCGGCAGATGGCCCTCTCCAACCCCCTTGTTTATGGGGTGGTCTGATGGGCGAACAACACGGGTTTTGCATATTAAGCGGATGGCAGGAGGGAGTTCTAGACCCTTTCTGGACGTACTGCTAAAAGTCGGCTCCGACCGTCGTATCTGAGCTGGAGGAGGGTTCGGCTCACCAATCGAAGATCGCAGATGCTTCGGACCACCAACACTATTAGCAACAATCCTTGCCAACCCACTGATATCAGTGCGAATGAATGTACCACATCCTTTCATGAATCCATGGTAGGGATAGGATACGAAGAAACGAAAAAATGTATCTACTTAACACCGAATGTAATTGGTATACCTGGTATACCTGTTTATTATTTGAAAACCCAATACGAGCTCACCTTTTGCAAAAGAAATGGGTTTGACATAATTTGTTTTGGGCATGGTTCCATTAGGGTTGAAAAAGGTCCTATTTGGCTTGGAAAAGGACCCATTTGGATTGGATAAGGTATCACTTAGTATTGGGAGAAATCCCGTTCGGCTTGGAAAAGGTTTCACTTGGTTTGGAAAAGGTTTCATTTGGGAAAAGTTTCCATTTGGCTTAGAAAAGGCTTAGAAAATTCGTAAATGTAATATTTGCTACCAATATTTTTAATTGTGGTTGAGTGCTGTGTTAACAGGGTTAATTTCGATGATATCAGAAAGCGATATATCGATTCTCAGTAGTAAAATACCGGTATTATTTTTTGAAGTCCCATCCCTGTTCCAGGGGCACCTGGAGGTAGTGCCTAATGGAACGCAACACTCTGGGATAGAGTTACCATATCCGGCGTGTCAGGTCCACACAATATGGAAACACTTGGAACATTACTTACCGAGTAAAATAAATTTTTCCCCTCTACGCACGAAAAATATCAATACCGAAAAAGTAGGTCACAACTTCAGCAATGGATTGTTATTAGCTAATTTTCGAAGAAAAGGAAGTTCACGGTGCAAAATCTTCAAAACTCGAATTTCCGAAAAAATTGGCCACATCAAGGGCGGTTTAGGGGAACTTTGAGGGGGGAAAATGGAACAGTCGGACAAGTGACACACCATTAAATGTGTCAATGAAGAACATCTCAAGTAACATCCACGTTTCTTCATCTTCAATGTGCTCCAGTTTGAGAACGGAATATGATATCGCAATTCTGGCTTCACCATCCTGTTCAGCGTTGGTGAATCTAAAAGCCACGAACTGAGCTGTTATCCGGCCAAAAAATGGAGACAAATTATGTAACAAAAACATTAAATTGTGATTTTTCACATAAAACCGATTATTTCTTCGAAAATTTGCTCTTATAGCCATGCTGCATGACTGTGGATTTTTTAAAATCAGTTTCGCCCAATTGTCTCATTAACCGTCAAAACAGTAGACCTGACCGTTCGATTTCCCACAAGCCTTTTGCAACTTCGCAGCCTTCGCTCTTCATATCCGAACCAATCGGCCGGTCGCAACAAACCAACAACGCGAGAACTAAAAAGAAGCCATTTCACAAAACTTGGGTAACTGTAACCATTCGTATGATGATTTCCAATTAAGAGCTGAAAAGAGAAAACGAAAAAAAAGTCAACAAAGAACAAAAAATATAACTTGGTTACTGCGTTTCATAATTGAATGTTAAATAACTCGGGGAAACATGTACGTCCATTTCTACGTGAAAGGGCTCACATTTACATCGGCGGTCACGCTACGGTAAAAACGGCCTATGGGAATATTTCGTACGCCTTCTAGTTAGTTTTTATAGATTTCTAATAGAGGGCTTAGAAAGAAGAAAAATTATTTATGGGGGGAGCGTTCTTCAGACGACTTATCAGAATGTGAGAAACAACAAATTATGTGGAGATGAGAAATTCAATAAATTTTCACACACAAAAAAATACGATGTTTTCGTGACAACGAAAAAATACGTAATTTGTACAGTGTACACTTGTTTGAATCGGTACGAAGATGGAGAGAATAACGAAAAAACAAAACGTTCGAAGACAAGACGTTTAGATGGAAGAAGGGAAGATTTATATTGGATTTTTATGGTGTTGGGGAAGAAAATGACACATGGGCTCGCCGTGGGTGCGAGTGAAATGGGTCGGGGACGAGAGTCAACAAGCTGATTTTTACCCACGATTTGTCATGGTATAAATTAGGGCGGAGAGAGGCCAGGACAGAAATAGGGTTAATAACAAGACGATTTTGGGAACGTTTGGAAGAGTAAATCAAAGTTACTGTAATTATTGTGGGGCGTTAATTAAATTAATATGTTGAATAAGATAATTAGCTGTGCTAACATGGCCAAATAGTGGTAATGCCTTTGGTTTGTTACGGTGTCACTGGTTGGCCGTCAAAACCAAGCGGTTTCTCAGCATCGTTGTTAATTTACCACAACTATGTCCAGAAAACTAAAAATTTACAAGGTGGCAAAATGTCACATGTGTGGACACGATATTATGCTCTTTTGCCATCGTCGACACGTCACAGCTTCTACAGGGTTCATCAGAGGGTTTTCATATCGGACTTAAATAGAAGTATGTAAGAAGTAGGCATTTAATGCTTTTTATTCGTCCATCATTCTTTCATCATGTTCAATAATCGTTTCGTTAAACCATTTTGTGATAATTAAATCATATACAAAATTGGGAAACACTCATCACGTATAGGACGGCCTACCAGGAGTACATCCCGGGCTACTCCTCGCTGGAAGGGTATTTTAGATGTTATATTTTAAATGAGTTGCTGAAATAGACTCCTCTTGATTCGAATGACATTATTTTATGTTTTTTTCTTTCATCATGTTCAATCATCGTTTTATTAATCATAAAAAAATCTTAGAATCTTATGAGTTATTCAAATGAATTCGAAAGATGGCAAAAGTCTGGAGTTTGCTTGGAAAAATATTAAAAATTCGTATTTGAACCTCTGAATTTGGTGGACTTCTTGGAGTATCGTCTAGAGCCAATGGAACCAACCGATTGCGCTTCACTTTTAAAATAGTTGGTTTACGTTTCATAATAGTAAAATCAAGTTGTCGAATTTTTTGTTTGTTTTCAAACTCCAATTTTGTCACAGGCTACAAACCCTTGAAATTCGAACTCATCTTGAAACGTTTCCAAGTTAATAAGGACGGTTTTTATTACGCGGTACTTGTTTAGATCGTTGTCCGAACTAGAACAACAAGGGCCCAGTAGGGTCAACCAAGCAAAGCGCGGATGCAGGAAGCTCCGATAGCATCTACCAACAAAGTCACCGGCACGCTCACCCAAGCTTGATGTCCCTAGCGCTCGCGAAACCCAACACTATTCGATTATTAAACACAATCGAAACATTACAATTTATAATAAAAACGCAAGTTATTTTTCACTGTGAGAATTTACAAAATAGTCTGTTATTTACGAAAGGGGAAATTTATATCAAGGGTGATGTGGCAACATGACCTAACGCAGTTTTCCTGATTTTACAGGAGACATAAGACTTTTTCTTCTTATAAATGAAATCAAAGGTTGATTGATGTAATGACTAACTTAATATTACAAGTTCGATCTAACGCCAAAATTCTGTTAAATTATGTGACATTCAATTTTGGGCTGATATAGGCAAGTTGTTTGAAACTCGCTCTGTTGGGAGCCTTAATCAATCTGAAAACAAAATAAAATTTTTAATACCACAGGTAAATGAAAAGTAAGTACCTTACGTTTGAACAAAATAATGAATTAAAAATGTCAATAATAAGATGTAAAATTATCATTACCTATTCTTAAAAGAAACTTTAAAATTAGGAGTCACTTGTCAGAATGTTACATGTTGGAATTTATGGCTAATTCTCCCTCCCCCCTAAAACTCCTCAAAACCCCCATTAGAGTGACCCGATTCTGCCCATCAACGAACTTAGCCTTTCGATTACCAAGACGGATTATTTGTGCAAATTTGAACTTTTTATCTCAATTCAATCGAGAGTTATAGTCTGGAATGACACTTCCTACACAACTGTATATATATAAATATATAATAGGTATATATTTATTATGTTTACATATGATTTTTGGTGTCTTTTGGCAGTGAATTCTGGATTGTCTGGAACGGATTTTGGTATAAATAGTTTTCGGAAATTCGAGTTTTAAAAGTTTTGGACCAAGAACAATAGCTTCCTTTTCTTCCAAAATTCGCTAATTAACGTCACCAATCGATTTGGCGAGAAATTTTCTGTATTGAATCCCTTCTAACTCAATAGGGCCAAATAATGAGTGATGTCAATGACATGTTGGCACTAAACCACCGGTATACCATAATAAGCAATTTATTATTTATTATTTGTATTTCTACCAAACAAGTGTTGGTAGTTTTCATCTGAGATTGTAGATGAACCAGGATTATTCAATTATCCCATGTGTTGGAGGTTTTGGATTTACTTCTCGATTCAATCGCTCCTGGTCACTTTTTACAATCGCATTTCACTAATTAATTAATTGTTTATGCTGTACTCGACTGAATATTGTCCAACGAATTTCTAATCCAAAGTAGGTTCATCTATGATGTCGACAGTTGGGCGGGGAGATCGTCTGTATAAGGGCGTCCCTCTCAGTGGGATTTGTTCCTCATCTGCTACCACGACCACGTCTGCTATTGTCCGCCTTATGGGGAGCGCTATCTTCTCTTTCTCATCCGTCAAGTACGAGAGTCGCCAACAAGAACTTCGCAACGTCGCCAAACACGTTGCCACGGTATTATTTGAAGGAGAAAACAATAGTTTAGCGTTACCATTACCACGCCACATCCAGAAGTCATTCAAATTTTGATACCGATTTTGCTGAAGAAGTATTCGCACGCGTGCGGCTGAATGTCAGTCGTACAGTTGGTTTTCCATCCCGAGGCCCGTAATTCCTTTTCCCCAATTATTCCTTGGGTTTGGCCTAATTCTTTTGGAACACGCGAAGAACACGCCCGCGTGTGAATCGTGAGGTTCGTACGATGTAACGTTCTGTGCGCGTTTTGTCTCGGTCTCGTCTGAAGTCGGTTCAAGTTAATCAATGGGATATCGAAGGGGAACCGGTAACACGCGAAGGAAGTTGTTGCACCCGATGCAGCCCTTCGTTTGTATCATGGACGGTAGGAATTCGCTCAGAGCAATTGATGAGCATGTCTTATAGAATTGAATACACGAGTCCTTGTGCTGCTCCATCAATACATCGCACAGTTGTGCGGAACAGCAGAAGTCCAGGTTCCTGTTTGATCGAGTTCAGTCCTTAATTAATCCAATGAAGAAATGTAGACATGGATCCATGCAACTCGAGTTGCGTCCAATACTTTACCACGAACAGAGCTGAGCAGAACTGCTGCATTGTTGTTATTTGAAGAAAGCTGCCACCAGCTTTTGTGATAGCTTACAGGAATTTGCCCAGAGCTTAAACGCGTGCTCCATTGAACCACCAGAAATTGAGCATATCATATCTTGTATGCAGCAGACATGATATGATATGCTCAATTTATGGTGGTTCAATGCGTTTAAGCTCTGGGCAAATTCCTGTAGGCTATCACAGAAACGCCCCATGGAAAGAAACATGACAGCAGCTGTCCTGTTTCTTTCCATGGGGCGTTGCCACTTTAGAAATCAGAGGAAACCTGCCTGGAAACTCACCCACGGCGTAGGGAAAGCTCGAGTTTTACGATCTGATGAGCGCTTCTGCCGTTTTCCACGGTTCCACGCGCTGTTTGCTCATGTTCGAGATACGACATGAGCCTTCACGCTACGGCGAACGGTCACCACTTGGTGTTACATTGTAAATAACACGTTTTCCAATGTACGAATTGTAAAACGATGTACATAATACGCAATACTACCAAACACCCGCCTGCTACCAGTCTCTCTCAACAGAGGCATTCTCCCTTACATTTAATACTCTACAGGATTAGCTTTTATTCTGTTAATATTTGTCGGGGCCGCCAGGAAAGCTGAGTTCTCCAATCCCGTGTGGCTACATATATAAAGATTATCCCTTTTTGTCACGCCCGCCAAGTGAATGTGAGGCCCCCCTCAATGTTATAACTCCAGCTCTACTCTTTCGACCCCCTTTTTTCCCTTATAGTCTCTCACGCACCCCAATATCGACCAAGCATTTCCTTCACTTTTAAACGGTTTAAAAGTCTTCCTCGATTGAAATTGTTCACGGTGCGTATCACGTTTTAAAAATTGCCCGAATGTTGCAACGGGACGTAACAACCAATATAGGCCCCTAAGATTAACAAGTTTCATTTCGTATTTCATCTTGGCGGATATCATGCCGATTTTGGGTTCCAATTTCAATCCAGTATGGCTATAGCCAGTATCTGTATACAGAGAAGGTAGAAAAATATAGACGGGTACCTCCCAATTTATGCTATACGCTCAAATTTTTCACGACAAAAACATGATTATGTATCAAATACTACGCAGATTCACGACTTAAAATGGTAGCCCAGGGAATTTCGGTTTCTACAAATGTTTTGAAACGTCGACATCAAAAGGACCCGTTTCTCACAGGCATTTATAATAGGTACATTAACACAGAGAAGTTGTTCTCCGATTCACACTCGGTGGCTAAAAACAATGTAAAACCTGCTGCCGTCGTTTGGTGTCAGTTATACGGCCCCAACATCAACACATACCAATCATTAAATATTCAACAATAAACAGGAAGTTGTCCGAGGACTATATCCATAAATTAAGTTATAAAAAACCTCAAGTTAACAATGAGGTCGAGCTCCTAATTAAAATATTTCTCGTGTATAAATTACTAATTCAGGTAGGTTTGAGGGAGAGGAGGGTTTGATAATTCGGCGGTTTCCTCAAGTCTTATATTTTAACAAAAGTACTTTCGACTGCGAGCCTCATCAGGGATCTATGATAATTAGGTAACATGTTGGTATTAACGGTAAATATCTACCTTATGTTAGTTGATAGTTGAGGGTTAGATTTTGAACATACGTTTTTACTTCTTACCGTGTCTGTTATTTACAGTCAGTTTGGTGAATATGAATAATCATTCTCAGTGTTAGGTACCTACCAGTAAAATTACATTAAGCACTTGTTGTTATAGTAGGTACAAGAAAAGAGGTGTTTGGTGCACTGTCGCCAAAAAAGATTGAATACTCCGTCTAGAACATCTCTCTTATTCAGAATCAAACAATCATCGTTTCCTCATCGTAAAATACGAAAAGCAACTTGGTTTCCTACTGACTGCGCCAATTATGTTTCACCATATTATTGACAAAGTGGTGTTGGGTGTGAGATTATCGTCTTTCGAATAAGATAATGTATATTATACTCTTTGATCAATTACCTAATATCATATTAATATTACAATTGCCCACAGTAGCCAAAAGGTGCAAGTCGTAAAGGCTCTGGGGTTTAGGGTTGGACTGCCGCTGGGAAACGAGATTTTTCAGCGTGGCCTTGTAACTTGTTAACTATGTTAAACATTCGATATTATCACATTTCGTTTCGTACATGCTATAAAATGGGAATGTAGGAGTCGTGGATGTGCAATAATGAAACTCATGAGTTGAGTTTTCACATGTACGATTAACACTTACTTTGCGGTTGCCTTCGCAGTCCGGACGTCACGGCAGTGGTCTTAGCGATATATTGTTTAGAAAGTTTTAATCCATAATTTCTCTGCAGTTTGTTAACGTTAATCGATCATAAGGCGTGGTGAAGGGGAGGGGGGGGGGCTAATTGAAATGTTTTCCTCATTGTGAGATCGCTCGAGTGTGAACAGCTATCGCGTGTTGGGGGTCTTCCGAGGCAGCTGGTTTTTCAAGGAAGCAATTATCTCCGGCGCAACGGGCCACGAGTTTTGAGGCGAAAAAAGGCGTTCGGTGTTTTGGGAAACGACAGATACGCCGGTTTCTGATGTCAAGAATTGGACTGGGACATGAAGGAATATTGTAGCCAACAATCACTATACAAACCGTGTAGTGCAATCCTCCTTTCTATTATAGTTCGCATGTTTTTTCTTATCAGATGTCATGCAAACCAGAATTGACCAAATAGTTTCCTGTTTATGATTGACGAGTTCCTGGCTCTGATGTACGCACATTTTCTAAGTGCTGATCGATAGTGTGCTCTGAGTGTTTTGATGTTTCGTGGTCGCAATGTAAAGATGGCGACTTATAATGACTTTTGTTGGGCGAAACAGTTGACACAGTTCATTGATAAATTCAAATGATTCTTCAGGGTAGTATCGGAACTCTACATTTGACTCAAAAGCTGCTGTATCGACAGACCTAGTAGAGCTCAAATACGGAATAACTTTGTACATAATGCAGGCTCGTAGATGCACCATCAGTACATGAGGGTGACAAAGTGCTCTGGGATTATCTTCGACCTCAATGTGGCAATGTGAGTTTATTTATTGATGAACTGCGACATGGTCAAATCTTATGTTGGTACTGATTCATCGAAAAATCTTGAGGATTTGTTTATTGCGACCAGACAACATATCGCCTTTTCCGTGTGAACATGGAGCTCATGGCATTGCCTGATAGACCGTGCCTCGTTGCGTTTAATTTAATTTCAGAAAAGAAACAGTCGGAGACCGAGGGAAAAAGGCACCCGTAGATCGTCACAACCCGCTGGGCTTCATCGATGCTAATTGGGGAGTGCCTCTGAGAATAAAACCAACACCTTGTTGCCAGTTGCACTTGTAGTTTCTCAGGCACCTCCGATTACCTCGTTAAGGGAAATTTATCTCGTTGAGTGACCAGTTGGAACAGATCGGGCGCTATCTCTTCTCGGCGGGAATCCTCAGGATGTGTCTTGAGGAGGAACCACTCGCAACTCCCACCAATCGAGCGAGCACTTGGTCGTCCTCCAGTTCATGGTTTCACACCGACTCCATGTGGGAGCGAAAACAATGTTTAAACTGCCACTGGTGGCCAAAACTCCAAAAAAATCAACTAGCCAGGCTGAGAATGATTTCGAACTGTCACCACCAGAGTAGAGAATGTGCACCTCTTCTGCAAGGAAATGTTTGTTGTGTCTATTCACTAGATTCCATGTTTTGAAATATACAATAACCTGTCCAGTGTCTGTAATGGAACGTAATTAAAACATGATGATCCTTAAACGGCTTATAGGGAACGATGCCTTCAGAGGACGAAACTGGTTGCTCCAGTCCGTCTACAGAAACGCTCTCGATTTGTCGTTATTCTTCCCCGTAACATATCGATTAGGTTTGTGTTCAACGAACCTCTTCCCCAAAGGCTTCCGTAAGATGACGGTACCCACGGGAATTACCATAAGTAGAGCTACTCTACTCACTGCGGACGAGGGCCTTATGAA
Organism: Stenodema calcarata; assembly: GCA_963920205.1. Lineage (NCBI taxonomy): Eukaryota > Metazoa > Arthropoda > Insecta > Hemiptera > Miridae > Stenodema > Stenodema calcarata. The sequence continues at coordinate 12,677,683 of OY986061.1, read as the reverse complement.
TATGCAGGTCAACACCTTTCCTTCCACCCTCGCCCTCCCGCCGCTCATCCTTCTGTTCACGCACCTTTAGGACACAACTGTGATCTTCACTTAATTAACAACCTTATTATATTATTAAAGGAGATTCTTTTTTCGGTGACGTTTTCTCTCTTGTTAGCGTTCCAAAATAGTACTTTAGATGGTTGATTCCAATGGTCGGTGAGCGGACTTCCGGCTCGGCAGAAGTTTTAATATCGAAACCGACGTCATCTGGAACCTTCAAAAAGAACCCTAAAAGCTTATTAATTCGAAAATTATTTTATTCCGCCCCAAATAATTTAAATTAGTAGGTACCAACCAAACAATTTACAGATATCAAATAATTTAATCATAACCTGCAGAAATTTTCACACAAAAAATTAACCATTCATGCTCATTTTTGAGATTTAAGAAAACCCCAACTCTACGAGGGCGAGTGGTTCGATCACGCTAACAGTTTTACAATGTTTCCCTTTCTCTTACAAAATTCACTCTTCCACCCTTAAGTTAAGACACTACATACATTACCACCTAAAACCAAAAGATATTTAGGGCCGGCAGGCCGATATTGTTCACACTTATAAATCTTAAGACGCTGTTAAATAATCATTGTATATACCCTTATGTCAATAAAAAGTTTTTTGAATTTGAATTTGAGTGGTTCGTTAGTTAGAGCGAAGCTGCTCGGTGCCACGAGGGTCCCGGGTTCGATTCCCAGGGATCAAAACCGAGTTTTCCAGCCTTTACCGTTTCTAGCCTTCACCTGGATATGAGTATTTTATTCAATTATTACTATCTTTTATAATATTACATTTTTTTTTTGTCTAGACAAAGAATCATGTTTGGTCTAGATTTTATAAATTTCCAATTTTTATTCATATACGAGTAAATAATCTTAAATAACCCTCTTCGTTCGAATTTATCGGAAATCATAGTTCCCCCGTACATTGTGTTTATTTCCCAGAAAAATCGCTATAACTTCTCTTTTCTTGCCGTTTTTTGGTGCAGCCGATTGAACGGCTATTTCGCTCCACTGCAGGAAAAAAATCCGTGATCCGCTTTTAATTAACGAGGCCCGTCAAAGGTCCGCTCCAGCCCGCCCTGACATCATGCAATATCACCTGATACCTCGAATTACTCCATTGTCGGAAGCAGTGAAAAAGACATGCAACTGACGTTCGTTTGTAATCTCTTTAATTGATAAAAACTTGTACCATCGCGAGCTGCGTCGTGTCAGCTCGCGGGGTGAACTACGCGTTACCGATAAGAAGATCTCACTCGTGTGAAAATACCTGTTTTTAACTTCGGACGGACGGATATTAATCAACAAATCCAGAACTTGTACAAATAATTGGAGAACCTGTTCTATATTTATGACCTAAACAGCTAGATTGGACCCTAGAAATCAACAAGAAATAATTAATTTACAAAAAAAGAAAACTTCTGTTATTCAAAAGCATCCTGCGAACTTAGTCATTTCTGCTCATAGCTTTAAACAGACATTCAAATGACTGTATCTAGCTTATATCTATATGAAGTACTTAACATATAAACCTTGTCGTGCAAAAATGGCCAGGTTGTAAACAATATATCCTGCAGACCATGCGATCAATAGCGATGCAACTAGCTAGACATAATATTATGAGAATCGTGGCTTTAAGGTAAAAAATCTAATGGTTGCATGTAGAGCACCAGAAACGCCACTCATCGCCATAGTACTGCATATCTAGCAGACTAGAGATTCAAGGAACTGATTAATCTCAAAATACAAATAGCCTCTTTAATATTGTCTGTGTTCAGCTTTAGTAACGTTGATATATGTATGATATATATACTGCTGCTGGTCGATCCGACGTAATTCTCTCACTCGCCGCTCGTTTGGGAACCAGGTTGTCCGTGTAACCGATGGCGATCCGTAGTGGCGCAACCGAACTCGTAAAAAGACCTACATTTTGGCGTGTAAAAATCGAACTGAAGAAAACCGTGCGAAAATCAAAGTTCCCTGTTCGACAAAAGACACAGTGATTGTATCACAATACTTTTACAATGACGGGCATGTAGTGTATGAGTTGAAATTTTGGACTTCAATTAATTGTACCTACGTTTAACGACAATTTTCGAAGTGTTCCACTCGTAATTCATACCTACACGAAGTACGACCAACTTTGGTAATTATCCCACGTCCCAAGTCGAGGCCGTAAGCGAACGACGAACAAGATAACCTCGTGGCTTGCCCGAAAAGTAAACGATTAACCGTCTATTTGCCAAAAAACCGCTTATTACGTTTATCTTTTGAGCGTTTTTAGTTTTTCGGGAAGTGTCACAATCTCAACATTGTTACCTAATGAGGGCTCACTTCTCGTGGTCATTACCGCCTACGATAGTGCCCACATGTTCATCCAACAGCACTTTTTCGGGGTTCACAATTCCTAACGGCGAAAAATGTCGATTTACGATAGCGGGAGAATTCAGAAACAGCTGTTGGTAATACCTGAAGAAAACGACAATTTGTAGCCGTTGTTCGGTTTTTTGGCTCGTTAAAAACCAGTCGAAAACAATTCTCAAAATTTCCACGAAACATGTCACATTAGTGTCACCAAACAAACTGCCTTAAAAATAACCTTTTCCACTCTACCAATTTCAGTACAATCTAACGTACAAGAGTCACCTTCACTAGTTTGCCGTCAGGGCGCACTACTGTCCCTCTGAACCTTCTCCCGCCAGATTTCGAATTTTCACTGACACGGATATCACGGGATTATTTGTTTAATAATTAACAGGGTACTTATTTATGCTCCAGCGGTGGCCACGCATAAAGTTGTATACAGAACAATCACCAACTGAAACAGTTGCACGTGCGTAACGAATCAAGCTATGTACTCATATATCGTTGTACCATATAAATATAAAAAATATAAAAAAGACGATCGTTACTTTTAAAAAAAAATCCATTAATTAAAAGTTGAATAAAAGGTATAAATATTTATTTCGTTGTCGTATTCACATAAAGTCGGGCAGTTTCGTGTTTCGGAGAGGGAAGCGATGCGAACAATAGTGAAAGCTTTGGGTTCCCGTTTTCTGTATGGGGGGGTTCCTTTTTTTCAAGACAATTAAATGCAACGCATTCAACACGCCCGTAATAAATTACCCGGGTGGTTGTACAGCCATTAATTCGTATGCATTTAGCATAATGCTTTTCCAGGTTCGCACCCGCGGACTCTATTAGAGCTGATGAAATCTCTCGGGCTTCAGGAGTGGGATGCCACGAACGTAACGCCTTGTTCAAGCGGTAAAACTGCGTTGGTAGCGTGTTTTACAAAAGGGGTTAGTCATAGTTGAAAATCGGCGGTGTCGGTGTGAAATGGGATTTCACCGGTAGCGCAGAGGTAATAATTAAGACGAATGAAGGCGTATGTTGCTTCTTGTTTCAGGGAATCGATCAGCAGTACGAATTTTGGATCCCAAAACACAGTGTTCAGAAATGATTTTGGCTTTTATATTTCGTTTCTGGGGTTGCGTGATCGATCCATATTCATGAATTTTCCACTCTTCCTCTATTGATTACAAAAAATATAAGAATATCTCGAAAATTCATTGATTTATTCCATTTCAAAAACCGTCAGGTTTCACTGCCAGACCCGTATCAGCATCAAGCATGATATCATGGAGGGAAAAGAAAGGAAAGTTAAGGTCAGAAGTGGAAATATGAGATTAGCGCTGTAACTTGAGCATTATTTTGTTTGAAGCTGTGGACAAGCTACAACACTATATTTATATTTATTTGGATTAAACACAATTAATTTGTAGGTATCAAATATAACAAAGATTTCTTAGAAAATAAATTTTTTTCGATTATGGAACTGTTAAAATGATAATAAAACCCTCTATTTAGTACCCTGTTTTTCGAAACTTTTCCCGGGGAGGTACCGCCAGACCTTCCTGGTTTTGGACCCGCCACGAACGAAATTGCTGGCTATGTTACTGATTAAAAACGTATTTTACGTTTCAGTATGTATTTGCATTATTTCTGTTATGAACTTTAGTTACCGTCCTTAGGACTTAAACTTGACGCTACCCAGGCTCCGGATCAGCTGAGCGACTCTTAAAACTAATTTCTGTGTTATTCACTCTATGAGGCTGTAATTTGGAATGTAGCCTCCTGAAGATTTACACTTTAATCGGAATTGGCCCAGGTTCAGCTGAGTGGCTCCTGAAGCTATGTGCTATATTATTCACTCTTGGCATGCAGCCTTAGGCCTCTAACTTGAAGCTGTCCTGGCCCCGGATCAGCTGAGTGGCTCTTGAAGCTCATTTCTATGTTATGCACTCTATGGAGCTGTATTTTGGGATGTAGTCTCCCTAGGACTTTAAGTTGAAGCTGTCCTGGCCCCGGATCAGCTGAGCGACTCCTAAAGCTAATTTCTATGCTATTCACTCTATGAAGCTGCATTTCGGAATGTAGCCTCCTCAGGACTTACACTTTAAGTGGAATAGGCCCAGGCTCAGCTGAGTGGCTCCTGAAGCTAACTTACCAAAATAACCAAAAGAATGGACAGCTAAGTAGGTACTTGTACTTAGGTAGGCCACAGTTCGTAACGTATTTTCAAAACGTCGATGGTTTTCCAACCGATGCCCATCCCTAATAATAATTATTATTATAGTAAAGGAAACTCTATTCAGTTTTGTTGTAATGGGATGTTATTGTCCATAGGGTAGCCCAGGACGGGATAGCGGCTCACCGAGATCCCCCGGACCTCCAAGCGGACCGCCTCCGCCCGGACGTTGCTGCGAGACCGGCCGGCCTATTTTCACCGACCCATTGACTGGTCACACCGTCTGTTCTTGTCAATACGACATGCTCGCCTATCAAAGGCTACCGCCCCTTGGGGTGTATCCCTCACCGTATCCTCCTGAAGCGGTCGCCGCTTATTTCCCGGCCGCCGCCGCCGCCGCCGCTGCGTCGCTCAACCCTCCCGACCAACCGCCTTTCTACCAAGTAAGTACTACGTCAGATCACTTTTATATATATTTTTTTATTTTTTGTTTGTTTAAAAAGTACCTACACTTTATGGATGATTGGTAAAAGTGACATTTTTGGAGCAAATGGTGTTTTTTTAAAATTAATTTGGTTTTATGTAAAATGTCTCCATTTTACTGGTTTTGTAACAAACTTGGTCTTCTTATTTGTCGAGTAACTCCTCAGTTCATAGATGTTTCAAAGCTGAACACGATACCTAGGGAAGTCTATGTGACATACATTTTTCCACCTTTAATCGATTGTGTTAAAAATGCGAGCCTAAACCGTCAATCCAGCAGAATTGGACCTTCCAAAAAAATATTAGAATTCAAGAAGAAACAAGAAGAAACTCTATAAAGGAATTCATGGTCGGGTTTTAACGAAGAAATCATAGAAGAGGATTGAAGAAAAAAAGTATATTTCCATAAAAGATGATAGACCAGTTTCAGGTGTTACAGCATCATCAGTATAATACAGAATTCTGTGAAGAATACAATTCCTCTTTAATTTCTGAAGGTAGATTTTCATTATCTTGCCGCACCGACCTTACGTTTTGTTCGGGTTTAAAACGGTTTAAATGCGCTAAAATTCGAAAAAAAGTCAAAAAGTATCACATTTGAGCCTTAAAAAAATTATACTATTCCGTTTGAAGCTAGTGAAAATGTCAACCCTTATTATAACGCCTTTTTAACCTATGGGTATGAAAAGTTTCAAGAATTATCCTCGACACGGCCTGAGCCCACATGGCTGGTGTAGCCTGGTCATAATTTTCAGTTTATTTTGAATGGGCAAATGGCTGTTGATGGATGAAGGGTGGATTCTTGAAACGTAAACCCGCCAATAACATTATTATTAAAAAATTATTGAAAATAATAAACCAAAAGTGCGTTTTGTAACTTTGTGTACTTTGCTAATAGGAAGAATAGGTACCCCGAAGAAGCGGTGGTTTTACTTCCTGAGTCCATAATTCTACGAGAAACTGTCACCAACAGTGACCGTCAAGCAGTAACTGTCACCAAAGTCAAAGAACGGTTCCCGTTGTAGTTTTTACCGAGTTACGGCCGTTGAAAAAAAAATCAACAAATTTCCACGTTGGATCCCCCGCTCAAAGTCGATGGCTCTATTAGGTTTTCATTTATAGATGATAAATCACCCCAAAGTAAAAGAAGAGCTTGAACGAGGCGGGCGGGGCGGTGGATCGGATGTGTTCCCTGGAACGGGGCCAACCCCGGGGCGAGCCCGTGGGCGGGTTTTTCTTGTTGAATTGACTTATTGACTTCATCCCAAAGGCTTTGAGGCTTATTCAAAACAGGATACTGTCACAATACGAGTTTTTTATTGTTTGAAACGAAATTCATAGCTCAGTGGGCGTCCGGGGACTGAAAACATAGGAATCCTTTTAAATTCAAACGGAGCAGCGGGAGAAAAAAAAATGACCGAAGACGCGAGGACAAGTTTGTGTTCAACAGTACGCAAAGGCAAACATCGTCTAAACGTGAATAATGAATAGTTGACTCACGGGATATTCTATTAATGTCCCTTTTAAATCCAATTGAGAAAAGATACTAGAAAACTAAGCATTACGTACAATTACGTCTAAGCTATTTACGTTTTACCCCCTCAATTAATAGTTTAATTTACCTTGATGCAATAAGGCCACCAGACGAGGGAAACTCGTAGTAACGAGTGCGGGAGTCGAACCCGGGACTCCCTACCGTAACAAGCGGCTGGGTACCAACGCACTGGATCGCTCAGCCTCGTAGTGCGCTTTGATTAAGCACTACTTAATCGCACGTTTTGTAGTCCCAAACATTTGACAATTTCAGCACTAAAATCCGGACTTTCATTTACTGCTGTATGGTTAATTATTTCATAATGAATTGTGAATCTGGTTTGTCGAAATTTCAATTTTAGATATTAAAAAATCTGAATAGCTGAGTGAATTATTATTCTGTATGGCGTCGTTCCAAGAGCCAGTTTTCAACATGAGGGCGTCGTGTTTTTCGCGGTGAAATTAGCGGAGGGGAAGAAAACCTTTACTTCGACACGCGGTCCCGCATTGGAAACAGGACGAGTTCCAAAAAACGGTTTTTCAAAACTAAACGGGAGGAAACTGAGGAAGCCGAAAAGGTTTCATCGTCATTCAGGGCCGTTTCACGAATGAATTAACACCCGCCATGTTATGAATGTCAAGCGGCGCTGGTTGGGGACGGCAGTTCTTCGGACAAAACAACGAAGCGACATCTTGTGATTTGAAATGTTAATCGGATTATTGGATGCATAATTCACCAGTGCGGCGTCCGCCCGTCCTTTGGCCGCGGGAGGTTTTTTTTAACGGAGTTGGGATGCATCGGGGGCCGTCGATAATCGTCGTATGAAGTCGGCCTTCATAGTTATGACGTCGGTCGAACGCATCATCGGGTGTCTCTTACGTTCTTCCGGCTTTCCGATGTGAGACTCATCAAACCTCAAAAAATGCTGTAGAGATCATCCCAACATTTTTTAATTTTCTGTACACATTACAGAAGATATCAAGCTTGAAACATGTCAAGTTACGGTAGCGTCGCAAGCCTTTCTTGCATCAGTGGATGGAATAAGGTGGATCTGACATGGTGATGACGTATGAGCGAATTTTCGAAGAGGAAGCTATTGTTCTCGGTCCAAAATTGTTGCATGACTGTGGATTTGCTCCTTCTGTTCCTCTGGACTGAAAGTACGTTGACTGTGACTGCGTATAGAAAGTACGTAGCACACTTCCCTGGAGGACACCGTAACGGCTACCACGCAAGTTCTTTATTGGCGAAACAGTGGACGATATTGGCCAATTGCAGGCTGCTTCCAGATGCTTGAGCCTGAAAATCGAGTACAGCAAACTATGATCGTGGTCTCAGCTGTGAAAGAGTAACTCCGGTAACTTCTATGACTTGCATCCTATCTATCAATTATAAATTGATTGATAAGCGAAGCCATTCTCGTGTAGTTTATAGTTGGCCTATGGCGGCTATATTATAGCCCTTCCTTGGCCTTGGAATTTGACCCATCGAACGTAAATGTCACATTTTGTGCCTGAGATTTCGATGTATTTGATGCCAGTGTAAGACATTTGAAAATCCTCACTGCAAATTCTAGGCTTGAGGTGGCTGTCGACAGACTTGACGATCAGCAGACTCTGGTTCCTTTCCAGATCGAAGTTAATTACTTGGATACCTAATTGAATGCTGAATTGTTTTGATAATGTAAAGCTTCTTGTAAAAAATAATTGGATACCATTCATATAATGATGTTGGTGTCTGTACATTACGCTCTGTAGTTACGACAAAACTAGGTACAAACAACTAAAATTATCAACTTCCTGAACCGAACCATCCTCCTCGTCAGTACCTCTCGATATCGTTTTTTCGCCTATTGTCGTAACGCGACGCTGGCGGGCGTTTGTATCACCTGGCAAAGCACCTGGCAACTCCCTTGTTTCAAGCCAATTAGCAAATAACCCTTTTCGAAGACTCCGGTGTTCGAGCGGCCCGGCGATCCTCGCGTTATTATAATCGCAATTCATAGTTCGCTCTCCGAATCATATACGAAACCCACTATTAACTCATGCGATCATAAGTGGACACTCACTGATGAAATCACCAGTAATATCTTCAGTGTCTTAAAGACTGAAGGTTTTTCCTTGTAAACATCGTTAGTAATAATTTAGAAACCAACTTGTTCCATAAATAGTTCCATTAAAAGTACAATGGTGTAAACGAAACAATGTTAATTCAACAACAGTTTCCCATACGGGCAATTACAGTAATTGCATTTTTTCATTAGACCCTTTTTCAGCTACTGTTTCCGAGGCAAGGGCCATTATAGTTGCCCAAGTAAACGGGAGTTTGGAATTTCATTCATTTTTTTTCCCTCCATCACATGCTCGATTATCGTCTTCGGTGGTTTCCAATTAACATATTTAACTTGCTGCGTTTTAAGATTTAGATGGTTTGAGTTGTTAGAGGTCGAGGTGTGACTGTGTAACACGTGATCTGCGTTAGCAAATGTTTTGGTTGTCAACGAACTGTTACTGCTTAAATGTTCATTCCATTTTTTCTGTGTATCACATCATTTAACGAAATATGTACAATCTTCATACACCACTTTTTCGGGAAGCTGTCATCACGATCTTTCAGTTGAACGACTTGAAAACTTCCCGTATAGATAGCATGGATACGCCAAACTCTGTCCACCTCTAACATCATGCGAGCACTGGCTCTCAATTCTTAACATAGCAATAGGTACGCAAATGAGCGTTTCGCACCTCTGACGTTATGTTATGTGGTAGTGGAGTTGTTCAATGTTCCTCCTTGTGTTCCTCTCGTGTTCGGGTGCTTTGATCCTTGATCCTTGCTTTGATCCTTGATCTATAATCCGGGGGTCTAGTGGTATCCCCCAGATTTCATTCTACAATAAATGTATTTTCTACATGATTACACTGATTCAAAATTACTTCAGCAATCACTATATTGATGGTTCTCTACAATTTCCGATGGTTGGAAATATTTAATCTATTTTTACGCTGTTCGGTGCATTATAATGAATAGTAGCTCTTGAGTGAATGCACTGGCACTCTTTCTGTGTTTTCGGCACATAACGTAAATATAAACCCGCCGCAGTTCCTAAGTCAACCCAGGCGTTGCTGATTGCGTTTCGGAAAATGAACCCAACAGTTGGCTGGACATCGTTTAATTCCGCTGAAAGCCTCCCTGGGCGTACCTGGTCATCGATTCCGAAAGGAAAAGGAGGCCGAATGGCCGCGCGAAGACGAAGGGAAGGGAGCATAGATAAGGCGGACTAAGATAGCGACGTGTTAGCACACCCATCTTCCCCGTTGACTTATCTTTCCCCATACCACTTTTATCTGGACAGAGACACATATCCCACCCGTGGAAACCCGTAGTGGCATGTGCTTTGAAAGATTTCACATTGTCAGTCTTCCTCGTTCAGAGTGAAAATATCGCCCATTAAACTACAAGGCTCACAAATGAGAAAGTCAATACGCCAATTTGAACATAATCAGAAGTTATCCATAAAACCACAGACTAATTCGAACGTCACTCACTGTCTCTTAATTCGCTCCAAAACCGGTTACTATGACCAAAAAAAAAAAAAATACTTAAATAAAACCTTCTTTCTTTTACAAATACCACTTTCTACAAATGGGCTTATTTTTTCAGAGAGATGCTTTGACTCACAGCCTAATCCAAGATCTGAGATCTAACATACAAGCTCTAGACCTGTCTGTGAGTACCGTTTCACTAAATTGTAGACTAAAATTCCCATATGCTCATTTCATTACTAACCATCTAAACCCCAATCTGTTTGGAGTTACACCGACAACATTTTCAAAATTCACACTATTTCAATACCTAATCATTATCTTTGTCGTAAAAGTAACAATCAAATTTTTGGTGTTTTGCATAATTATGTGTGGGATTTAATTTTGCTTGCGGGCTTACCAAAACTTAGTTATTTTAGCGAATGTATAAAATATTGAAGTTTTGCAAATCTTGACGACAATTGTTGGAGTTCAATTATCGAGTTAATTTGGCGCATTTTCTTGTCAAATCTGAACATCTTGTATGGGCTCGAATAGTAGTTACATTCCCACTCAGTGTATCTACATATTCTACTTTTCACATAGTGTATCGTGAATAACGTTTGGTATAAGGTCGCCAGTGAAGATGATGTTGAAATGAAAAAGAGCGAAATACTCAACTCATTTGTTGCATAATTTGGTTTTTCCAAAGGGAGGGAAATTTGCAATTTAAAATTGAACGCGAGTAGCTGTCTACGAGCTCTGTCGTTTGGCAAATGACCGGAAAGAAGGGGGTGACTTCCCATTTTGAGCTTCAATCTAGTATCGCTTGTAGCCTGTTTCCTACCGAGTTAATTTGAATACAGGCTAGTTGTTTGCCTCCCTTCCTTCTCCACAGTGTCATGTGCGATAGCGAAAATTTTCAGTCAGGTCGAAAACGGCGTTTGTGGGGTTGGGGAAACGCTTTGTATCTATATGGTAATTCTAGTGCAAGCGACAAACCCGTGATAAAGCCCCCGAAAAAGGAAGCCGTTCGGTACATTATGTACGATCAGGTAATAAAGCGTTGGCTATCACAGTTTTCAACAGTGATTTGCACGTCCCGTGAAGTCTTGACTTGTGTTTGTCACTGTCCAAGTGATTGTTGCGAATTTATACGTCATTGATAAGCGGTTGAGCGATAGTCTTGACTTGTATACGAGTGTTAAGTAGTTATATCTGCAGATGAAAGGGTGCAGCTCATATACTAAAGTCACTGCATTTCCCGTAGTTGACATTATCAGCCTCCCGTACCGTCCTTGTTGGTGGATTCACTCTGCGGAAATTCAGTTCAGACTGAAAGGTTTATACCAGCTCCTCGGGGCTATCATGATTTATGCGTTCTTTTCCCAATACTTACAACGAACCTGGTCGTGGGTCCTCATGTGGTGTGGTCGAACCAAATTACAATTATTTGAACAGCCGCCATACAGTTTTTGGCTGTTTTGGATCCAAGAATACGATAATCAGCAACACAGAAGGATCTGACTCTCCAAGTTTCTACTTTTCAGTGCCCAGCAAGAGTAAACAGAGATTGATTCATACCGTCAGGTGTTACCTATAGAGGTTCGAAGAGGAGAATCTGATTTGACCCATTCATCTATCGCTTTAATCGTGATAAACTGTTGTCTCTATCACCAGTAGCCGTAAAAACGATTGAATGGGATAAAACGCGAAGGGGTGGGAGGCTCGAAAATCCTTGGGCAAAAACGGGACAAAAAGGACCCCCGCTAGGGTTTTTCGTGTGACGGTAGGTCTTCAAAGGGACTTGATAAATCAGGCGGAGAGGAGGAGCGTCCAGATCGTGTGAGATGCCGTCAGCGGTTGACCGGTTGATGCCGACTTGCTGACAAAAACTTCACCCCGCTCCTCTTTCTTCTCTTTCCAAACAGATAAGTCAGTTAGGCTTTCAATAGGGACGTGCTGGAGGCGTATTCATGAGCCGTGGGCCACGGGGAGGTCTTTTCGAGTTGATATATGCGAGGCAAATGAGGTCTTTCAGCCCAAATTTACTGGCTATGAAGTGAAATATTCCTTTTGTTCGGGGGCGTCAGCACCCGCGTTGGACAGTTTGTCAGATAAGTACTTTCGGTGACGATCAATCTCCCACATTTCTAACCAACGCTTTTCTTTATCCAACCAACATGATTGGAGAAACTATTACCTACAAAGTGAATGAGAAAGTCATTAAAGTACAAACCTTTCCAAATATACTGTATATGTACCTCATTCATAGAGAACCATTGGAGATCTTCATAGTGCGTTACGGTTAGAGGCATCACCAGTTAGCCCACTGCAGGTTTAGTTTTGCGACATCAGGCCACATCCTTGCATCCTTGGGGATTTGGCTTCATGGCGTTCTTTTCGACGCCGTTACAACAAACCATATGAGGAGTCCTTCTCATAAATCCCAAAGGCCGCGGGTCGCGAGAGAGTGTTTGACAGCATTAAGACGTCCCCGTCTCTTCAGACCCTGTAGAGAAGAAGAAGAAGAAGAAGAAGAAGAAGAAGAAGAAGAAGAAGAAAAAAATCCCCAAGAGTGGTAAACCCTGGATGGGAGACGAGGCATTACTCTTGCCGACTTAGCAGGGAGTGGACAAACTTACAGATTTATCATCGGTTTGGACAATAGCGGCGGACTCACGCCCGTCTAATCTCTCGGAGACCCCTTTGGAGGAAGCAGAGAGTTGCAGAGCCGTTCCTAAGCTCTTATAACACGTCTTATTTATGTCACATTTTTATGTTCTCCGGTCTTTTGTCTGGAAAAGGTGGAATTCCAGGAGCCGCCACCTCTTGGTGGGGAGAGCTGAGGCGTTCAACCTCTTGTAATGGAATATAACAGGGACCTCGCCTCGTATTTTCCACAGTATAATAATCGCATGGTCAGACTTGAGAGCCATATCTCGCTACTTAAGTCCGCATTCGGTTTTGAATGGTCGCTCGTTAGACCTCGTGCTCATGCTTTTGTTGGGCTCTTTGACGACCGGGGGAACGACGTGGCAAAACGGCTTTTGTTGGAACGTGCGGCCTTTTCATGTATTCAACTTGAAGTAAATGAGCTTATTTAAAATTGTGCGTTGAAATCCCATTTTAAATTTGTCAGTTCGGCTAAAACGCCGAATACGAACCTCAGAAATTTATCGTTTGTACGTATGCATTATTACGAAATCTCAAATCTTCGGAGTTTTAGGTGTAGTTAATTTCAGCCGTTAAAATGTCGCAGCACTTAAAAGCCGTTAAAAATGTGGGTACAGCTGGAAAAAATTCCAAAGTTGATGGAACCATTGCAGGTTGTTGAGATGTGCTGTTAGATGACCCTGTCAAGTTTTCGACCTCGAGGACCCTGTGCTAACATGGCGTTAGCGTACGTCAGAAATGAGGAGAAGAAGAAGAAGAATAAAGAATTTGTTGAGTTTTGAAACAATATAAATGTAAACATAAACTTCTGATAATTTATATCTGAAACCTATGTTATAGGTTACTAAGGAATTTAAATATACGTAATTAATATCCAGTGTCAATTGCCCCACAGCACTAGACCGAGCTCTGTGTTGCTGTGGGGGAGTGCTGTTCGCTTCATTGTTTCTCTTTTATTCCTAACAAAAACTCCGTTATGTGAACCTCTGTATGGTACCCGAAATTATACAACATAACATAAGGCGCGTTAGGGAGCATAAGATAGAGATGCACTATACCTACATGTCATGTTCCTGTGACAAGGTGACATCTTAGTAAACATATATTATTATAATTTTTTCAAAATGTTTTGACCAATTTGTTACTAGGAATTCATACATTTTTCTTGTGTAGATATTTGGATTTTTCAAGTTATGATCCAGACATGAATAATGTAGACAATAATGTACATAATTGGGACTACGTGGTGTGAGTTACAACCGTGATCGGGGTTTACTATACAGGGTGTCTACAGAAATTATGGGACAGACTCAAGAAATCAATTCTACAGCTAATTTGTGACAAAAAGTGCTCTATAGAGTTTTTTCATTACTCAACTGAGAAAACCAACTTTTTAACTTTTAAGATTTTTTTCGTGTTTTCGACCTTGCCTCAGTAAAACGGCTCTAACTCCCTTAAATTATTATTTAAAATGAAATTTTAGGATACCGTTCGTAAGATCATTAAATTTTCTATCTCCCAGATATAAAATCCGATTCTTTGAGACAGTTTTTATTGATGATAAAATGACCGAAGTCCAAAATTTGAAGATTTCTTAAAAATCGCCGTTTTTTCTATGGTATTTTGCGCCAACAATACTGGGTTTTTTCGGCGTGCACTCCTCGGGAAAAACTTGACCAGAATCTCAGCTTTCCAACGGTATGGAACAAAAAGTTTTTTCAGTGAAATTTGGTGGAGAAAGTGACGTTTGAGTTCTGAAAAACGTGGGGTTTTAGGCGAAAATCAACGTTTTCCACCAAAAGCCAACTTTCTTCAAATTTATGCAATTTTTTGACGCTGAATCGAATGGTAACACTACCATGCCTCCCTGATTAGGGAGAGACTCGTTTTTTAAAGGAGTATTTATTTTTGAAAAAGGATTAAGTTATTTTTTTTTTAAAGAATCAACAATTTAATATAAATGAGACGCCAAAAAACGCGTGTCTTTCCTCCATTTGAAACCTGGTAGGGTACTCATGTACGGGGACAGAATGAATTACTTCAGGGTGTTTATGCAGGTATAGGAGGTTCTTGCAGAATAGTTGCCTCACGGTGAAGGTTTTATTAGTTTGATGTAGCTCATTTGTAAGAGATATGCGTGGAAACGGATTTTCAATACAGTCTTTTGCACCATAGTAACTTTGGAAATTGAATTATACGAGGTAGCGCCCCATGTATTATGTGGAGAGAAAGTATGATACGAAGATTTCGAAACTGCGATTCATTTGTCAAGTAAGTAGGCCGAAAAAGAAGCCCAAAGTTCGTGTCGGTCCACAATTCAGGTCATTCTATCCGCTAACTACTAAGTGAAGTCGACTGTTTCTCATGTACCGCCTCTAGAACAATTTCAAGATTTCTCGCACCTTTCCCCAGTCCCCGATACCCATTAGTCAACGTCTCATTGCGATTTACTATCAGTTGACACGACTGCCTTTTCAGCATCTCACGGTCAGATTGACGGCTAACGCTGTCTATGGGCTTTCAAATCGCATTGGTCGGTCTACGGCGTTGCGTAACGTCCGTGTTCCGGTGACAATGCAAAAAGAGACCTTCGGTGCATACGTGGGCAATCGATGCAATGACACTGGCGTTGTCTTGACTACGAAACGCTATCAAGTGTCGCCCCCGGGCATCGCAGCCCGATCCATTTGTCCTCAGAAGGGTTTCGATCCGACGGTCCGCACCGTTCGCCAATTATTATAATTAAATATCGTTTCGAAATTTCATATACAATCGAATCCGTTTAATGGGGACACCTCAGGACCAGACCCATTTGGCCACTTTAAGTTGTGGTCTCCTTGAACCTAAATAGGAAGAAACCCTTGAAGAAATTGGAAAATTAAGAAAACAGGGTCATTTATGCACATACGTATGTTTTTAGAAACTATTTTGTTATTAAACATTTCAATTAAAACGTACATACCTACATAGTTACTGCTCACTGAAATAACAGGTGATGGCAGATTGTCTAGATTTACTAATGCGCGTTTGGATTGGAATCGGGACCACAGCGTTTGCCCTCTTTAAGCGGATTCGACTGTATTAAATACAATACTGTATACAAATACAATACAATAATGTATTTAAATTTTAAATATATTTCACAAGTTCATTTCTTCTATACCGACAATTTCTCTCTACCCCAAGTTGTGGACGTTATTTACATCCAGTTGGCTGTTATCTTTTCATCCTACAATGCGCAGTTAATCATATCAATGTGACAAAATATTACGTCCTAGATATGCCTGACGGATTTCAGAGAACTCATACAGTTTATTGGGAAATGTGTACGAAACAAATTTGTTTAATTTCATAATTTGTTTGAAATAATTTTATTTTTCATTTTACCGTGCATTGTAAGGGTGGATAATGTTTACAGAAGTAATAACCCGGGCCCGTGCGTTGCTCAGGTGACATTTTCCTTAGTTTGTCATCCGTTGTTCATTAAACCCTTTGGGATTGTTCCCAGATTCAACAATACCATTTTCCCACACAATTTGTACTTGTGACATAAATAACGGTGTTGGCCAATGTTTGGTTCAATCAACAAAATTCGCAAAGCCAAGAAGCAAGCGGGAAGTTCACTAGATTTTTACATGAGTAACGAATTGTGTTCAATTCAGTGTATAGACTTGACACTCACATAATATGTTGATGGAACACGAGACTGACTAATTAATGTGTAGATGCAAATACCCATTTGAGACCTTTGTGATCTACTCATTTTATTTTGTAGTGCGGACGTCATAAAAATGAAATACACACCATTAGTAACTTGATAATTACAACGACTAAATAATATAGGTACAACTTGAATTACCTTTAGCGTCCAAACTAAGATTGAATCACAAGATTGTTGTTCTCGCGTCTGTTACTCACACATTATTCCCTCTTATTTGGATTGAAAACCATGAAATAATTGCAGTAAACCTTTCCTGTGTGAATTAACGTCCACTCCCAAGCAGTTAACTGCTGCATAGTCCACTCGTACGCTCGTAGTTTCGCTCGCTGGGAATCGAAAAATGCAAATACGGAGGATCCCGCCCAACCGTGAAGTGCAGTAATGTTCTTTTGTTTAACAATTTGTTTATAATTACACCTTTATATGAAAATACCGGTTTCGAAAAAAAAAAATTAATACAAAATAAGCGGAAAGGTCCCAAGGCATACGTAATGGCAAACATCTGATTAAGGCCTGGCGCGGTAGGTGGCCGTCGTAATTACGCGTGTTCGCCGTTTTATTGTGACATTTTCTTTCGTAGATGATGAACGACGCGTTGAAAATATCGAATATGATTAGAAACACGTTGTGGACAGCCATAAAATATATCCCGTTTATATTAAGTATAAGCTATGGTATGTGCGCGTAGGTAATTACGCTAACCAGATGTCTGTAAGGAAACATCGACTTCATCGTCTAAAAACGAAGATATCCTCAGAAGATTTGCCTCAATTCCCCTTCATAATTACCACCTTATGATTAGAATTTAATAGTAATTATAACGCGCTTTTTTAAAATCACTACTATTTATATCTTAAAATTTAAGATGAATGTGTTGACCTCGTGTATGCAGCCGCCCAACGTTAGATTTTAATAGTTTTCAAGTCATTGCGACTGCTATTTCTGTTCTAACGAAACCTGATATGTTTTTATGAATTGGATTTTACATCTACTTGAATTTTTACTAGCCATCAAATCTATTTTGGTCGCTACCGGTTCAAGTTCTACGTCATCGTCATCTACTCGTATAACATGCAGCTGTTTCATTTCGTTCAAATAATTCAATACTTCCCAATAATCTGAGAGCGTCATGTTTTGAGTCCACACGCGTAATTTAGAGGTTTTCATAATATTTATTCTCTGTAGGATTTCTCGATATAGAACCGTGAAAATTGAGTACGAGGTCATACATTTTTTTACTGACGCCAGATGTCTAATCTGTTGCCTAAATCAACGAAAATGTTCTGCACCATTTGACTTGGCTTTTCAGTGGACTTTATCGCTCTGCAGTTGAATTTAAAGTAAAAAAATTAAATCCAGCCATGCAGCATGGCTATGAGAGCAAATTTTCGAGGACAACTGGTTTTATGTAAAATGTCTCCATTTTACTGATTTTATACCTAATTTTGTCTCCTTTTTTTGCTCTTTTTATGAATATCTCAGTTTATAGATTTTTCAACGCTGAACACGATGGGGAAGCCAGGATTGCGATATCGCATTTCGTCTTCAGATTAGAGCAGATGAACCGTGAAGAACATCTCAAGTAACAACCAAGTTTCTTCATCTTCAAAGTGCTCCAGTCTGAAAACGGAGAAAGATATCGAAATTCTGATTTCACCATCGTGTTCAGGGTGAAAAAATGCTTCTAAATGAGGAGTCACAAGTCAGAATGTTTCATTTTTGGTACAACTCCCCCAAACCCCCCCTTAGAGTGGCCCGATTCAGCCCATCTAAGAACTTTGGCTTTTTATTGCTAGTACGGATTTTTTGTGCAAAATTGAATTTTGAATCGTAATTCTATCAAGAGGTATCGTCTGTAAGATTTTTGGTGTCTTCGGCAGTGAATTCAGGATGGTCTGGAACGGACTTTGGTATGAAAATTTTTCGGAAATTCAAGATTTAAAAATTTTGGACAGAGAACAATTGCGTCCTTTTCTTCGAAAATTCGATAAAATGCGAGCAAAATATAAATTGATTCTTTTCCGCATGTTATTAGCCACTCACTGGCTGTAATTGGTCGAACGTAATTATGTTGGTTTTCACAATGCTCAATGGGGAACCCTTCGGAGCACTGTTATGATTTATGTTGCCTAGGCATTGGTAGCCGTGTCAAGCCTTGTTAAGGCCCGTATAGAATGAGAGCTTCATTAGTTCCTCTTATGAAAGAGAGAGAGAACCACCGTCGTTTTCGGTACCGCAAGGTCAGTCAATCCTTTTCATTGCAGTTATTAATGACCTTCTTGTCAGCTAATTATTAATAACAGACGTCATAATCCCAAGCCCGAAACGCTGTCTCTATAAAGACCAGTTTTCTGTCGGTGTTCTTCAGCGGAGGTTTTTGAGTTGCCTTTTGAAGGGGGTGCTGCAGGGAATTCTTTTGAAACCTTTTGTGTTCTCGTCAGTCGACTCGGTTGAAGCTTGTTTGAGCTTCCTATTCACTGCTACTACATATCTACCGCCAAGGGTGGCTAACTTTTGGATTGTTTTGTGAAGAGTCCTTTGCAGTTCCGATAGGAGTTTGGGAAGTTGGAAGTTGAAGCGTGAAAGGGCCGCATTCAACCGATAAGTGACCATGTGCGTTTAACTGCTGAAACATCTTTTTCACCTCAAATACTCCTCACAGAAGCCTATAAAATGTCTCGAGTAGTGATTCTTGTTTCTTCGACGAGTTGATGTATTCAACCAATTTGCTTATACTCGATCGGACCGTTGTCGCCGGTTGGCTTCACATTATTTACAGCACTGAAGCGATAAACGGTTGCCAGTACATTTGCAATTTTTCATGCCTTGCACCACTGCCCTCCCAAGTCGTGAACCGTAAGCGTTCGTGATCGTGAACTTATATTCCAAGTAGGGACAAAAAATCGGAGCCTGCAACGGGCTCGATCCGGCTCCTAATCATGATGACACTCGACGACAGAAATGGCTCAAAATACGTTAAATTCAGGCATTACATTTGCCGTCGAAGCTCTCGCAGTCCCGCAATGTGCGGTGCATGCGTTCATTTATATCGAATTTGTCGTTCTTTGAGTGGTACCGACGTGTTGGGTTTCGCTAATGTACCCCATGAACGGGTGTCTATCTTAATAAATGCTGTACAAACAAGCCGCTTTCGCCGACCGTTTCAGTTTGAGGTCAGTTGAACAGGCTATGAGACCTATTGTGGTCCCACCGATAGAACAACAAACCGACATAGCTTTCGATTAATTATGATTCTCAAAACGCTCGAACATGCTGTCGAACAATCTGGTACCATCGGTAATTGACCGTTTGATGGTAGCTCAGCTCAACGATCCCCTGTAATTATAGCGTCTCGAGAACTCCTAATTAAATGCTCCCCCCTCCTCTCCTGACATATTTCTCCATCTAGACGGCATTGGTACCTTTCGCGTGCTCTTGGAATAAAATGAATAAAACATACGCGTATCGTTACCATGCAGGTTTGTATTAAAAACAAGTCGAAGAGGGTTTAGTAAAACATTCATTTCAAGGTGTTTCTTTTTAGTTCCACGCTTCGTACGGGAGCGTGATAAGCTTTGGTGCGTATGTTACCTATAGATTCATTCTGTACATCTGTACGGTCTGGGTGCTGTCTCGTTTATTGCAACATGCAAGTAGCAGGGCGTACCCCCCTACCACACCGTCTCAATATGGGTCTTGCAGTCTCAGTTGTTGGCCAACGATTTTCAAATACAGATCACAGCTTGTGTACCACGCTGATGGAGTTATTAAAGCTCCAATGCAAACAAAGCATTCATATATCTGTAAAATTCTGCTGCTCAGCAGTTATGAAATCTACCAAGAGATGCTTGTGGTCTGGTGGTAGCTATTGAAATACAAGAAGAATCCTGGGAGACACTCTGTCACAGAATTGACTGTCTATGAAGTAGCAAAATGGTTTGGAAAAAAATAGTCTCACCATGAACCTTTCGAAAACTAAATACATTACCTTCTCAATAAATAAAACAGGACTTCCTAATATCTCTAAACTTAAAGTGCAAAAGGAAAACTGTGATGCAGTAAGACACTTATGTAGCTGCACGGAAATAGAAAGGCTGAATTCGATATTATATCTCAGAGTGCACTTAGATAAACATCAACATCATGCAGCAGCATTGGTCAATAAAATCAGGAAATCCATGCATTACTTTCCAATGCTACGAAGTTGGCTAACAAGAGAAAATCTTAAATTGGTGTATTATGCTCATGTACATAGCATCTTAATATATGGTATCATTGTATGGGGCGGTACTTATGCATCTAACTTTAATAAAATAAACATAGTAATGAATTCAGTTTTAAGAATAGCAACTAAAACCCATAAGCTATAGTATATGGTATGTTTGAAACAATGTCATATGAATATGCTTCTTCTAACTTCCATTAATGTTGATGATTCTACCAGTTAATTCATGTTCACAGGGAGTCGGCCTTGAAGTGAAAGACGGCCTTCCTACGGGCGCCCCAGGATGGCCCTACCCCTCCGTTTACCACCCTTACGACGCCGCCTTCGCCGCCTACCCTTTCAACGGGTGAGTTACCAAACTATTTAGAATTTAGAATTCTCTTTAGAATTTTCTTTAGATGAACCGAAATTTTGTGTAAAAAACGTATTTTGTATCCTGACATTGTTATGGCCGTTTCTGTGTTCTTGCAAGACACTCTTCGTCGCAATAATCCAAGATAGATGTATTTTATTTCACGTTAAGAATTCGGTATTTTATTTTGATAATTTTAATTAGGTATTTAATGCGAACTCTCGTAAAAAAATGTATTTTCAATACAATAAAAAATCTATCTATCTGTCTAATGATGATTTATAGTGAAGGAAAATGAATGAAGGAGGGGGAAATTGAACTCTAATAAATAATAAATAAATTACTTCGGTAATTCTGTGCATGCATTTGGGCCAACTCTTCAAAAGCTCAATCAGAATTTTCCTAAATAAACTAAGTGGTTGATGTTCTCACCAGTTATCAATATAAAATATTCGGTATTGTCGCATTCACCGTTAACGACCGTTATATTCAAATTCGTTGAAATACGGTTGTTGCGCATTTATATGTAACCTTCCGACAGCCGAGGTTTGGATAATTCGAATCGAATCGGTACACACATAAACTAATTCGTCGCTTGTTTTGACGTGTAATACTTGCGTTGAAATGACCGACGTCACTAAGCAAATATTGGTCGACCCGAACACCATTACCCTCTTTATTCCTATTTATCGAGTGGGAGCGAGAGAGGGGTTAAGAGCTTGTAGATTTGATTTTGTGTAGGGACGAGTAGGTGGACGAGATAAAAAATTTTATCTGGCGGTCGCTTCTGATCTTCCTATTGGTGGTTTGGGACCGTTACCGTCATATCAGAAGACATAGCGACGTTTCCCACGGATAAATCAATAGGAAAAAAATTATTGAAAAAAATTATTGAAAAAAATCAATTATATGTAATTGTGGAAATAGTTGGTATTAATTTTAAATCTGGGCTATATATGGAACCACTATCACCTCATAAACATTCAATACCTTCTGAACTGCGTGTGAGTTTGGGGCGATGATTTCTGTTTATTTTGTCGGTTTACGGTGTTTTCAATAACTTATCAATGAAATTTATTGTCATGGCATGAGAACATAAATGATGAGGTGTTTGAGTCAAAGGTGTGATGAGATGGTGACGCACGTTGGTTGTGCCACATAAATAAAACCAACTTGACGACAATATCTTGGCATGCGGTGCAGTCAATTGTATCGACAAACATGGGCCTTATAAGGCGAACTTTGTCGATTCGTGAGGTATCTGCGTCTGGTGTTGTTAAGTAGCTTCTCGTTGAGTTATGACGTGAAATACCGCGCGTTCATCCATTACAATGGACCGAGACACGAGTGAACAGAATATTGCGGTGTCTCGTATGCGTTCAGGATATTTGGCTCAATCGCCAAGACGGCTCCCGGTACGGAGCGTCTCCAAGCGATCCCTGACGATTCGCAAGCAGTTGTCGGAACCACAACGTCGAGGGCCGCCCATCCGTTTCTTGCTCCCGATATGTCCAACGTTTCCGCCCATTGTCCATATCGATTATATTCACTGAACGAAAAATTCCATCTCCTTTTTGAACATTGAGATCCCACTGATCTCAAAGCTGTAGACCAAAATCGTGTTTCGTATTCAAGTCCTATATCCATGTGTCCTTGGCAGGATTTAGGCAGCCGTAGTTTCTCTTAACGCGTACTCAAAATGAGGCCCTTCGTGGCCTACTAACTGGTACACCATCAGTGAAAAATCATGAAGAGTGTCTCCATATCAACAGAAACCAAAGTTACAAATCGGATTCAGTAGTGCGCCAAATTGCGGATAGTGACATTACTGTGGCATCACTAGGGGTGAGGAATATTTAACGTTAACCGCTTCAAATAACTTAATACTGTCCAGTAACCTAATACCAGATAACCTATTACCAGAAAACCCCTATTACTGGAACAACTGTTTTGAGAACTTTGGTAAAACGCCTTTGAGGGCCTTTGTTGTTGTTCTGTGAACTAAAAATGTCTGAAGATGACTGAAATAAAGCAAACCAATGAGGGAGACTATCAAGTGCCTCATGGGTGGGATATAACAATCAATTAATTACCCATAAACCTTAATAAACTCCCAAGAATTGGTACCTTTACCGTCCAATGTGGTTGATAATAGTGTGTGATGGCCGTGGAGATTGTGTCCTTCTTTATCACACTGAAGAGATCTTTGGGGAACAATATTACTTATCTGAGATGTAGAAATAAGACGTTTTTTTCTAATTTGAATCCTCCAATTTGAATAGTTAATGGATAAGGAAAATAAGCGTTACAAAGTACAACTATTATTCAATTAATGGGAACAAGCGAAGAGAAAGGAGACGGGCAAAAAGCTGGTGTCTCCTAACGACTTGGGAGTTAACATAATAAAATACAAGAGTCGGCTCCGGTCTTTCCATCCTGAAGGGCCTTTTCCTCTAATGGAACCCCAGATAAGTTCCGCGCTCAATTATAGCATAGGTGTCCTCTGATGATAAAAATTCCGTGGCTAATGTAGATTCCCTGTCGTGGAGTCTGGAGGGATCATGCGCGCGCACTATACATGCCCCGGGAGCTCTCCAATTAAGATAAGCTTAATAACAGGGGAGAACAAGGATGTGGGGCCGCTACCAAGTGACAACCACGGGGTTACACGGGGGTTGAGGGATAAGATACAGTTATTGTCCGTATTTCATTGAATAATTACTCGATAGGGCTGGGGAAAAGGTGTTTACCTTCGTTCTTTTGCTGAACGAAGCAGCGAGTCTGAGGGGTTTGGGAAATTATTCACGATGAGTCGTTCAATTGAAAAACATTATGCTAATCAAATCAGCGTTGAAGAGAAGCGCATTTGAGCTTGAGCGAACTATCAAGTACGAGTTCGAAGCCCACCCATAGGCAAATCCACGTAATGACTTCAAAACTCTTAATTGAATTTAAGCTGTGCTGATTTGAGTAGGAGGTTGTGTCTAACGGTAGAGCAAGGATGTAAATTTGTTAAAACCACATATTCACATACCTGTAATTATCCAATCATAAATCGTTAAATTTATGCATTCTACGAATTTTGACGAATTCTTCCAATTTATGGATTTGTACAAACTTAACATTGAGTCGTCACAAGGAGATAATTGCCATCAAAACTGTCTCAGAACGCGCTTTGTATTGTTCCAAATCACTCGAGTATTGTTAGAAAGGGACAATCGCGTTGATAATTGATTGATTTCTGATTGAATTTCCAATATAAATAAGTAACACATTTCAGATCTAATTTCATTGAGTGGATCAAACACCCTTCGATAACATCAAATCCATAAATTCAAAGATATTCCGTCTGGTTCAAACTGGTTCATTCTTCAGTCATCGTTCAATTATTACATGTTTAAATTTGTTCAAATGGTCGTTATTGAACTTTTTGAAAAATTGGTGTAAAAAATTTAGACAAAACAACGTAGTAATAATTAATCGTTGTATTTCCACTTCTGAATTTCGGCGAGTCACGAGCTGTGTTAACACCATTAAACACGGCAAACAATATTGTAGCGTGCGTTTAAAGCGTTTGACAAATCGATCGCTTAATTGCTCGTAGATGGAAACTCCGAAAGTGCTCTTAATGGTCAAACAAACATATCTTGAGTAATACAATACATATTGAAGGAGTAGATAACACAACATGGCAGGAGATGTGGTCTAAGAATAAAAAACGGCACCTAAAGAAAAGCAATGATTATAATTGGAATAGGAGTAATCTCCGGGAAGTTATCACAAGGATTTTGGAAAGTGAGTCAAATATAGAACGAATAGTGAAAAGAAGTTGGGAATTGCCTGGTTATTTCAAAATGGTTGTTTCCCAACCACTCGACCCTCTAAAAAAAAACCTTTAAAACGTTCGATATAAATTATATTTACTGTAACTGCAGGAACATTAACTGAACAATGTTCAAAAGCATACAACTAACCAACAAATAATTGTCTATGTCCACGAATTTCAAAGGGCTGTTTTGGCATTTCATGGTTTCGAAGTCGCATTAACCTAAAAATGATTCGATGAAGAGTAATTTTCGGGAAAAGGAAGATTTTGGAGCAGCCCGAACGTTCTCAAAGAGCAATTTCAGGGTCCCCGAACCCGCCTAATGTGTCCAAAATATTATGGTCGTTAATAAGAATTTGAATTTAAATAAATATTAGATACTTATACCATTTTTACTTTGGTCAACTATTCAGGATGTTTGACTTGAATGTGAAATTGGTGGCTACTGGTGTGGTGAGTCTGATATTACCACAGGAGGAGGTAAACATGTGTTGTAGCCAATGGGATTTTTGGAGGATTTTGGGAAATGTACGTCTTCTTTTCGATTGTTTTCCTCGAGTGGGTTCCGTTTTATAATTAAATCGCCTGGAACTAGAGTCACTAAAACCCAAGCTCGTACCTACAACTTGGCTTCTGGGAACACAGCTTCAGCCTTGGCGGAGGATTACATTTAATTCAGAGGAGGTCCCCAGCGAGCTGAAATGGGTAGTAGTTGATAATCAAACGAGCAGAAACAAACCCCGGGTTGTTAGAACAGGGTTGTAGAAGGTACGGCTCCTGGAAAGGGGGTTTTCAGAGTAACGCCGGGAGGTTTCGGGGTTGAGGGCAATTAGATGTAAGGGACGGTCTCTTTGGGGAACAAGGGTCCGAAGACTGGGCGGGGGATGAAGGAGGACTGCCTTAAAATTGGCTTAAACACTTTGTCCTCCGCCCTTCTCACTCTCCAGTTAGTTGTAGAGAACCTGACCCGAAGGATTACGAAAACCTGTAGGAAGGAGTTGGGTTCACTAGGGTTTAAGAGGTAGATTAGTGGAATTTAACAAACAGGGTCGGTTTTGGCACGGATTTCACGGTCCTTTTCCGCTTTGCCGGCAAGTTGTAGGTAGTTCTAGAGAGGGAAGCTTGCTCCAAGTTGGGCGATAAAAGTGTTCGTTGCCATGAGAATAAACCTCGGTGTGTATAAATTTGTGGGCTGCCGAGCATCTCCTTCCAATCCTTGACAGCTGCGACCCTTCAAACATAAATGAGGAAGACTTGAACCTCTCCAGAAAATGGGTTCCTACTAAAATGACCCAAATGAGCGATTTTTCGGCACATAACTTATAACCACAAGCTTCATGAATGCATCAACTAATCTTACGTTTTTCTACATTTTATCAAAAATATACTAAAATTATTTTTTTTAAGCAAATGTCCTCAAAATAGGTGATTTCATCTTCGCAGACAAATCACTTGAGAATCGTAACCCGAAACAATTTGATCGTCTTTTTATTAGCAAAGTGATAAATGCTTTCTTAGTTGTGATTCTGTCCCTCCGGAGTGAACGAAAATAACAATCTCGTCTTAATAGCATCTTCTCATAAAACGTCCATTTACAGGAAACTTTATTGATCCTTAAACCTTAGTAAAACTGGCGTCGTAAAAACTTTTGAGAGCGCGAACCCCACCATTTTGGAGGGAGAAAACGGACTCGGGTGAAGTGGGGCAAAACGGTGTTGAGATGATTTTCATTTTTATATTTTTATTATTTTTTTGTCTTGCTGGTTTTATTTTTCAACTTGGGAAGAAACCGGGTGAAGTGACGTTTATCGTCTTATCGTCTCATGGTGTTTATCTCGTCGTCTTTTCGCGAGATGGAAAGGGTCGATTTAAGATGATAGGGTGAGACGATATGGTATTTGCTCCCTGAGGGATATATTTGCAGTAGTTCAGTGCTGTAAACAATGTGGAATTTGAAGAATTTCTTGTGTGTTTTGATACTTAAAGAATAACGACAGAGGCATTTTGTAAGATACAGCCTCTCTATCGAATGTCCCGAGCTCACGGTTCGGGGTGGGGCAGTGAAAGCGTAACGTGAATGTAGCCCAGTTGTTCACGATAAATAAAACGCAGCTGCATCTGCACAAGGGACACTCGAAGGGTGGGAGCAAGCAGGTGATGGTTACGATAGGTTGGACCCCATCCCTCTTGATGTAAAGTCACATATGACGATATTATGACAATGGGAAGAATAGAGGAGAAAAAATACCGGAATCGCTTTAAGTGGATCGAAGATTAACGACTATACAAATGGAAAGCTTGGACATATTTACCGTCGTATAGACGTGGGCAAATACAGTATTGGGGCAACCGTTATAATGATGAATCACATAATTTGTAATACTGCACGGGGTTCTCCTTGTTCGTAACTATTTTGAACATACAGAAATTGTAGCAGCTCATGTTTTTATATTCGTGTACTTTTAGGTTGAAACTGTACAAACGCCGGCGGGTTTACAGGAGCTATCGATGTAGCAATTGACGGGAATGTTTCATTCACATAACTCCAGTGTCTTTTGGTCGGAACGTGGGCTGGGAATGTGAATGGGGACAGGTCTTATCGAATTTTGTATAAATGGTAGTGGAGTTCCTTCCCGATATGCATTTTTATCGGACAAGTTTTTCTGGAGAGCCTCCGTGGATATTTTTTTTAATGACCGAAATTTAAATGGTCTTCTTTCAGATAAGAGAAGGAAAAGGTATAAATAAAACGAAATCGAGGGGAGGGCGAAAGGACTTTCAGTGATAGGCGGGAACTTCAGGCAGTCTGGTACAAGAACGGGAACCTGAGCCCAGAGTATTTTACAAGATGTCCGCCGAATTAAGTATGTAAATCAACCGAGATGGTCGGAGGGGAAGGGGGTTTCGAAGAAGTTGAGGACGGGGTACGGTTGGAAGGGCTCCAGCTTCTAAAGAGGTAGAAAACAAGGGTACTGCATTAGGTGCCGCCAAGGTAGACATGTGTCTCATATAGAAGACAAGAAACGACCTTTCATTAGCTGGTGTTCGCAATTAGACAGCCAGTTCGACTTGGATCTACACAAAAACTTTCCGTACCCAATGGAAAACGAAAAAAATGTTCATTAGGTCTTCTTAAGAAATACATTTATGGTGTTTGCATGGCCGTTGCACAGTCTCGATATCTTTGATAGTGACCGGTGCATTTCACTTTTAATTGCGGTTTTATTGCCTCACTTGTTTCATGCCTTTCTGGATCCCATTGTTTCACTGCCTGGAGATTCTTACTTTCCGAGCTAATAAGGTAGTATAGAAGACGTTGTCTGGGAGCACTCAAGTGTCACTGAACGGAATTATCCACGGCTATGGAACCGTGTGGTAGATTCACTTTCTTGTTATTGGGGAAATTTAAAAATTGGTTGAAGGAACTCGTGCAGCTGATCTTCATATTATGATGAGGAAGGAGGAATGTAATTCCATGCTTCGATACATTTTGGGGACCAAAAGTTCCATCCACAGCATTACAAGTGGCTTGGGACCATCGAGAAGGCCTTCAACAGCCTTGAAACGGCCCTTCAACAGATTGGATGCCAAATGGCGGTGAAATTAATCCAAAACCTTGTTCTTCGACCTGCACAACTTGGTTATTTGGTTATTCACCTTAGACCTCCGAAATAACTGGTATAACCGGTACAATCCCACACTTCCCAAGCAATGCATCTTATACGATTGGTGACTTGACCAACAACAGATACCTAACCCAACAAGAACTGTATGTAAATCGTCATATCTGCCATATTCTCATATTTGAGCCTGGATTTCGAAAAATCACTCACACCATGCTTCCGTTGATCTTCGCATCTGATGAACTCAAGCAAACAAGCAAACGTGAAAGTTGTTCAGCTTTGGAGTAGTGTGGAAATCCAACGAAAAAATCCCCAGCAAACATCTACGAGCGGAAAGAAGCTTCAAAAAACCTTACCCTGTCCAGTCGGACACAAAATCGATTTAGGTAGTCATGTGTGTTGACCATCGACCTACACGATTCCCGCATTTCGTTCCTCCGCGGACCTTCTATTATTCACACATATCACGGCACCCTCAGACCGAAGGGGTCTTTTAACCTCCCACGTTCTCTTTTTTTCACGTTTTATGTATATGTATATATTTATACACCCCCCACCCCTTCACCAAATTCAACGTCACTTCAACGCCATCCTTTTTACCACCTTCCAACTTTTTCCCCTTCCCCCAGTTTCCGGTGTGTATCTGTGAGCCCTCTGAGAGCCAAAACGGATTTTTTTTTCGTTCAACCCTCCGTTCCAAATCCTCACAGTGTCGATCACTCAACGGAGTACCTCTTTAGCTAACAATTAACACCTACCTCCCTCTTTGTTTTTTGCCCTCATGGAAAAAATTAAAAGCTCTTGGATTTTTTAAATCTTCTTTTTTCTCACCACCAAAAAACTCTGGGATTCGCCATTATATAAAAACACCCTTCACCTCTTAATCGAGGGCTAAAAAAAGTCCACCTGACGGGGAAAACAGCTTTGTCAAATCTCCGTGAATCTTATTAAACTCTGCAATCCACTTTTCGCCTCCCTCGCCGTTAATACCACTCGTTTAAGAGTGCAAAAGCGCCCTTGAACTAGAACTTCGGCCTTAACGAAAAGCTCCCTTGTTATTTCTAGTTGTGACTTTGCTATTCTTAAAACTTTGATAAGAAGCTAAACGTTGTGTTAACTGTATCTCACTGGGCAGTATTCTAAAAATACAATTCTTGGGATTGGAAGGACCTCTTCTAGGATGTCTTCTACAGATACAATGTCAAGTTTTGTTTGAGGAACGTACTATAATTTGCAATCTTTGATTTTGGATGCTCTAACGCACTCGCATGCTCTAACGCGTCTTTACTACGTGGTATAAGTATTATTATATAATAAGTATTATACGAGTAGTTTTACTCCTTACGAAGGTCCTTTCACCACACCGTTATTGAAAACTAACCTTCAAAACGCACCATTAATATTCGGTAGTAACTGAAAGTTTTGATTTAAAAGGGTTTTCAACCTCTGACAAGTAAATTCAGTGGAAGTATTAAATTACTCTTTTGGTTATAAAAGGAAGTAAAAACAGTAAGGTATACGGCATTGAAAAATTGCAGTATAAGTAGGATTTATGTCGTTGGAGAAGGACAAACTCAATCGCAATACAAAGACGAAACTCGACCTTCTGTCCGGTATAACATTTTTCCAGTCTACAAACATGTCAGACCTAATCAATCGCATTCTGGACTTCGGTGGATGCGGCTAGTTGAGGGTCTTAACTTATTGTTGTTTCCGACAGGAAAAAACGTGAGGGTCATGCAGATGAATACAGAAACATTTAGGAATCCACCTGCGTGATCATTCTCCGCGTTCGTGCCTTCACAAGAAGTAAAGTGGTGTACGAGTAATTTAATTTATGACAAATTCACTCGTTTTATCGCTTCGCGTGTATTTGAATGGATTGGAGGTATGTTGATCGTAGGCTCAGAAGGTCGGATTGAGGTTGAGGACGTCGTGCGAGCTTTTTAGAATTTCGTTGTATGAATAAAATTAACGTTGAAAATTTCTTCCTTTGGTGCGGCGGAACGCAAGGGCTTGAGAGTCAAGATGATATAAGTTAGCGGGAAGATCATACGGGAGGTTTCGGAATTCAAGACCTTCATTAAGAGGGGCCTAATAACAGTTAGTCGGGAGCCGTAGAGAACTCCGTGGGCTTCGCTTGTTTTCTTCGTCGGCCGGTTCCATCCGACATCTGAAGAAGGGGAAGCCATGATTTCTTCGAGTGTGTTACGGAGGGATGACGACACTTTTACGACGAGAAGCGCCAATAAATGCCTTTTGAATCGTAGAAATCCCTTCGCTGAAAGTCATTTGTTGGTTTAATATCGGACTAAAGGCCGTCTCGTCTGCTGTTGCAGTGGAAGCGGAAGAATCTTTGAGTTCTGGAGTTTCAGGTTTGAATCCGCAGATGAATTGGGCGAATTACAATAGCGTTGGTTACCCCGAAAACACATGCATCACGTCGTTTCGATCCATACCATCTCCAGCATGGCTGTCTCCATGCACTGGAAGCGTTGCGGTAGACGCTGAAAAGGAAAGGCCGGAAAAAGACGGATGAGTAATGAACGTCAGGACGAGGGTGGGGAAAAGGATCCTGCGAAAAACCACGAGGGTGCGCTCCTTCCCAAACCCTCCTCTTCACTTATCGTGGGAATGAAAAGGGTGGGGTGACCGCGAGTCCGCCATCTTTTATCCCGTTTTTTTCGCATTTTTTGTCCCCACTCCCCTCTGGACCGAAGAGGGTTTTTAGAGAAGGATATTTTTTTTTCCGTACGGGGAGTGGGGGTAACTAAACGGACAGTCAGAGAAATCTCTCGCGGAATTTACATACGAGTCCAATTATAGGTGGACAACAGTGGGAAGGCGCCTGGGCGGATCACGAAACGCTTCGCCCTCTTTTTCCCTCCGTTCGGCTTAGTAAAGGGCTTTTAAAGGAGTTCAAAACGTCACGCTTTTATAGGGGATTTATCACTGGTTTTAATAGGTTGGCGCCGTTGAGACAATGGCGGCCGCCGATCGGGCAGCTTTGAACGTCATTTATCAGTTTGGGTATCAATCTTGATGAACGATGGAGCCCTTGAAATACAAGAAGGAGAAAACTGGAGAAAATACGTACTTTATTTTACATACTACTTTACATTCTATTTGAATAGAATCATAACCTACCGTCAAGTGGAAGCGTTCATCGATATTTATATCAGCTTGAAACTAACTTACTTAATACGTAAAAGAAAAACTTACACAAATCTTGTACCTATGTGCGAAATAGAGCAGGAGTTTTCGATTTAAGTCAAAATAACACATTAAACCTCCTTACTTAAAAGCTCAATAAAAATTTCAGGCTCAGAGAAATGTCTAAATTGTCTGAAGGTCATGACGTCAAAGATGTCCTGGGAGTAAGAGGTCCTTGCTGCACCCACCAAACGGAGCTGATTCCTCTACCGAAACTGTAGATAATAATATTATTTATTCGGTGCAAAACATCGTTACTGCGAGTGTGATGAGTAGGGATTCTGATATTTAAGTGTTCAAGCAACGAAGATCGTTTTTGATGGATCTGGGTTATATAATATGTAGATATTATCTACATATTATATAACCCAGATCCATCAAAAACGATCTTCGTTGCTTGAACACTTAAATATCAGAATCCCTACTCATCACACTCGCAGTAACGATGTTTTGCACCGAACTTTCGGAGAACAAATTATGATGCAGAAGACGGATGCAGCCCATACAAATTATGATGCAGCCCAAATGTGAGGATGTAGAGGACGGAGAAATTGTCTTTGCGCTGATATGGATATTGATATAATAATCTTGATGGCTTCCTCGCTCCCTACATATATTATATGTAGAGAGCGAGGAAGCCATCGAGAGGAAAATGTTCAGTTACTTTTCAGCAAATATTGCCCAATTGATTATTATTGTATTCTGTGTAGGTACGTGTTTTGTGTTTACATTGTGTAAGTCGAGTCGACCACGTTGTGATATACCTACTTTCTTCTTCTTTTCTTTTTTTTCTATTTTCTTGTAATTGGGATCTTGAATTCCGTATTCAATAAATAAATAAATATAAAGAGGGAGTTGAAGGTACTTACTTACAACTTCTGCAATACAGATCCCACTTATTCCATTCTAACGATGCTCAAAAACGTATCTGTATGAAACCCTTTTTTTTTCTCAAAAACTAAAAGAAAATCCGAATTCCCCTTCATGTTTTACGATTTTTTTCTTTAAAACAGTCTCTAACACAACATCTTACTATGCAAAGAATCGGGAGGGGAGATCTCTTTTAGGTCGCAATAAGTAAGGGAAATCACCGCAACCCGAAACAGGGAAGTAGTGATCTCGCAGAAAGTAGTAATTCGACTAAACGGTTATCCTCGAAATGCACGAGAAGGGTTGAGCTCTAACTCCCTTGCTCCACTCCAAGTTTCATTAAAGCAACGGAGATTAGAGGTGTAGTTTCGGCTAAGTCCCCTTCCACATCACTTTAGCTTCCCGACCGTAATATTCTCTCGAGTCTTCCCTTCGAGTCGAATTTACAAGTGGAATTTGAAGGAATGCTCCCCTCGTAAAAATCCTCTAGAGGTTTTTTTTTTCTCTTCTTGGAGTCGTGGAATGAAAAAGAAGAAAAGGACCGCTTTTCATTAACTTTCTAATTATGGCTGTTAGCAGCGAGTGGGAGGAAAAGTGATAAAGAGACCTCAAAAATTGAGTCCTGCAGTACGTTTTGTGTGAGGTGGTTTGCGCTCAACAAAACCCAGTCAGGATTGCGCTGCTTCGCGTTTAATTCGTCCGCGTATCAATCAGATGTCATAGGGGAAACCGGAGTTCGATTCCTGGTGACCCAAACGGCCGGGAAAACTGATCAAACAAAATAATGAACAAAGGCCCGTTGAAATTAGAGTGATACTGATTGGTTTACTGTTTGGAACATACGCACCTATGGACCTTGTTGCTGCGTTTAGATTATAATGGGATTCTACTTTTTTTTAAATTCTAAGATTCCACTAATTTATTTTTGTTTAAATTTTGTTTATCAAGTTACCCGTGGAGGATAATAAGAAGCACTCTTAACAATTATCAAAAATGTACTTACCCACCGTGAATTGCAGCTTCTAAGGAGACAAACTTGCACCTTTAACCGCATGGCTACAAAGGACGTATTTATACTGCGATGACGTGATTATTGCATCCTACCTAATAAATCAGAGATTATATTCGATCTTCTGTATACCATAACTGGCAAGTGCACGTCTGAAAACCAACGCCCGCCTCCCGAAGTAGTAGAGCGCGGAAAACGGGCGATAATTTTTTTTCGCGATGACGCCAGCTCGCCGTACAACACCGTTAGGCTCGGCTTTGTGTATCACGCATGAAAGAAAATAATTATTACCGTATTACCGGCGGAGTAAACCCGCCAATTAGTTGCATGAGCGGCGGGCTGAGGATGAGGAAGTGCTAACAATCCTTGAGCGGTTCTTGAATGGAAGAAAGGATACCGAAGTTTTTTTTTTTGCTCGAGTGTTGAAAAAGTGCGTGAGACGCTCCTATTTTCAAGTGGACTTGGACGAACCGAACGAGAGCTGGCGGAATTTTATAAATACAAAAAGGAAGTTAGCGGGCTGGAGGAGCAATTTCCATCAGTTCTAGTAGATCATTAGCATCTAGGATTTTGATTGATGTAAAAATATGTTGTTACTTGAACCCGTCAGAGAATGGTTAATTTCTATCAGAAGTAACGAATATGGTTCTTGTACACCACAAAATTGAGCCACAAAACTATCAAATTCGAAATTTCCTGTTAATCAACAACCAAATTGCCAGATATTGCAATTGAGCAATGACTTTGCAGCAATTGAGTTAATCTGTGAATTTCACGTAGAAAAAATATGGATGACAGTGGCAGAATGATAACGGGAGTGTTTTAAGAAAAGAGAAACGTGGTTCGAATTAAATCAAGTGTTTTTTTTTTTATGTTGATAACACAGATATCAAGATGGCGGAGATATCAGTGATGGCAACCTTCTCTCATATTTTTGGTAGGTAGCGACTGGTGGGTTGATTGATTCGTATTGATTGGTTATCCCACGATTCTTTTGAATGTCATAAAATTTATTACGCGAGTTCTTCATTAGTACCTAATTTTTTATGTAAAATATATATTTTATCTACCTTTATTACTTACCTAAGATTCGCAATTAAGTTTATTCTTCGTAACTACGAGTATATTGATTCGTATCTTTGAGTCAGTTCTTTGGAGTTATTTCCACAAGGTTTGAAAAATGAGTAATGATTTTCACTGATTTTGCAGACGTTGTGTGGACGAAGCTGTTTTGTCGAGCCAATGCACACAATATCGTGTTTTTCTGTGTAAATAACCGATTTTACGGCTGGACTCCATTCAAAAGCGTAGCATCTCGAGCTTGTTGCTGGGAAACTGATTAGTTTCGAACCGGGAGCTCGTTACTCTGTTCCGAACCGAATCGAATGCTGCGGGACCCTCCGCAAACTTTACGACCGGAGCGAATCCATCGCGCGTGCAGCCACCCTGAGCAAACCCTTTTGACAGAAGGAAGTCGCAACGCAAATATTTGTCGTGACTGCGAC
Organism: Stenodema calcarata; assembly: GCA_963920205.1. Classification (NCBI taxonomy): domain Eukaryota; kingdom Metazoa; phylum Arthropoda; class Insecta; order Hemiptera; family Miridae; genus Stenodema; species Stenodema calcarata. The sequence continues at coordinate 12,642,554 of OY986061.1, read as the reverse complement.
AAGCGTCGCTAAGCTTGAAATATATCGGGTGTGCTTTTCGACTGTCAGAAGAGCGGGGATCGCCGGATACGAGAACACGGGTTGGGGTTGGGACGTTTGTAGAGAGAATTGTGGGAAACCAAGCGATTCAATACGGCAGCCATTGCTGAGAGTCGTGTGAATAGTATTGTTGTCATCATTAGAAATGAGATCAAGGTGTGTGGCGTGTATGCCCCTCAAATCCAATATTTGACTTATCCTTACCCTGATATTTCTATTTAGAAGACAGCTTTCAATCGTGGTTTCAGACACAGTCACAAGAAACAGACCCCAGCGTTTCCATATGACGAAATTTTTCAATCACAACCCGACTTGATGCACCTATCAGGGACAAAATGAGTGAACTAAATGCAAATATTATAAAAAAAACAAATCGTGAATTTTCGTTCAATATGATGACGAGGATCGATAAATTAGTTTAATGAATAATCTTTAATCAATAGGGATCGTTTAAATTGACGTGTATCATTAGGCAATATCGTCATTTACCTCCCAAACACCCCATATCCTCACCAATCTGCCTAAAACTGAACTTTTTGGGAACAAGTGGTTATCTAGAAAACAGATATCTTTAATGAAAAAGATAACGCAACTGGGTATGGAGAACGTACATGACGGAGAAAATCATTGGGGACTGGTTTTTTTGGCTAACAAATAGGTGTCGATAGGCTAAATGATATTTTGCGCAAAAACGAAACCAAGTTGCGGTCTACAGAGAGTGACTACAAGCCTGAGAAAATCGAGAGCTCGATTGACATACGAAAGAAAATGAAATTCCACAATTTTCAAGCCCTCTCGCCCCCAAGCAACTGACTTGAACTGTGAACGGATCCGACGTTTTCTAAATTAAGAAGAAAACTCCCTACTTATCTTTTATACCAGAAAGCGCTGACTCGTTTTCAAATTAAACCAACGAGAAGAAAAAGTATTTTCCTCCCCTCCGACGGCTCCAGAGCTGTTTTACCGTGTGATCTGTGTAATGGGAGCCCATCCCTTAAGCCCAGCTACTTAGTTTCAACCTCCGCCGCCCCTCACTTTTCCCCACATTTTAGAAAAAAAGATTTTCCTCAAAACCGAGTCCTGATTTTTCCCGTCTAATCCCTAATTCTTTAATACTCCTTCCATTTAATCTTTCTTTTCAGTTTAGCAACATCGGATAGGCCTAGAGAAATCCCCTCTACTCTCAGTAATTGAATCAACAATCCTTGAGCTTCGTGAAAGCCTTTTTTTTTTTTCAATTATGTACTTCGAGAAGGGGGAAAATATATTCGAAAGATCAAGAAATTGACCTTTTTTTATTTAAAAAAATACAAATATCAATTTATTCGACTTTGTAAACGATATATACCGTAGATTCTATATCGTGTAAGGGTCAGCATTTTTTCCTCCATGATGGTATACAGTTTTGATTACTGTTTTATCGTGCAAATATTTGCCACCAGGCGCGATTCGAATTGAAAATCTACGAATGAATATGAATGAAAAGTGTTCGTTATAAGAAATCCTCTTCCTCTTACAGCTAATTTCTATGCTGTTCACACTATGAAGCTTTAATTTGGTATGTAGCATCCTTAGGACTTTAACTAGACGCTGTCCAGGCCCCGGATCGGCTGAGTGGCTTCTAAAGCTAATTTCTATGCTATTAACTGTATGAAGTAATTTGGTATGCCCCTTAGGACATAGAGTTTAAACAGCATATGCCTAGGATCAGGTGAGTGGCTCCCAAAGCTAATTCCTTTGCTAAACGTGGCTAAAACATGTGCTTATACAAATTTAGCCATAAGGCTCAAAACGAAAGAAGAAGGGGGGCCCAGGGGGCGTTTTGTTCTAAATTACTTATTGCAAGCATTGTGATAATTAATACATTGTTCACTACAAACGAGAAATTTGCAATGGCTGAAACTCAAATGGTCGTTTACACCGACAAAACGCCCGTATCTTCTTCTCCATTTGTAATCAACCCCTCTCTTTCCAAGGCCACTCAATTATTTACAGCGTGTCTCTAATTTTCATTAAATTTCACTCGATCCGCCTTCTTTTTTACCCCTTCTCTCTCCACCTCCGAAACGGCTCCGACCGAACTTAATTAATCGAAGCAAAGTGCTGTTGCCGTTTTAATGACAATTTCCGCGCCGGGTGCCTTTCAGCCCCTTTGGATAGAAACACCATTTTAATTCTTCGGATAATAAATTTTTCATTGGAGAAAATGTATTTAGCAAACAACGAGCATCTACCAAGGGGTTCTACAACACCGCTCAATGTCGTCACTTGTACATTTAAAAGCGCGTTTGTAATTTCAATATTAATTGTATTTAATCCATTAATTCGATAATCACCAACGTTGTTTTGATTATACTGATTACACGGCTACAACACATCGAATGGTTAATGCATGTAAAAATAAAAAGGCAATTGGAAGTCCATGTTGAGGATAACGTAGTTCGTTCGAACCACGCACTCCATCACTTTGTTATTTCACGAAAAAATTCAATTGGGACGTTTCGTACATATGTGAGCCAATTTCGACGCGTATGTGTCAATATTTGTCGATAATAACGCGGTGTTTTTACAGCTGGATCAATTACACGCGTAGTGAGCGTGTTATACGTACGTTTCAGTAAGAACGGTATATTCGTGGTTTGGAGGACATGTCACATGTTTTTGCACCAGTAAAGTCATTCGGGTCCGAATTATTGTGAAGATTCCAACGTCCGTCTTCGTATTTAATGCCGGGAGATGTCGTTTTTATAACTTTCCATTATTTTACTCCACGCTACAAAATATCTAATACCTCTAAACCTACCCCTCTCGTTCTTATCTTCAAATTAAAATACCAGCAAATCGAAAGAAAGCGAAAAAAAGTGGAATGGGATAAAAGGGGGAAATTTATTCGGAAAACATCAGCACTTCTCATAATCCTTCGAGGGAAAAAAAACCTGAGTTATTGAATTTACTCCGGTGTCAACGGTAGGTTTAATATCAAAAACCCCACTGAATATTTTATGGAGCGGAGAAGGAGGCTAAGAGACTCGAGAAGGAAAAGGCACTAAATGTAAATTTTATTCTTAATATTTTGCCGTGTTTTCCCCTGACAGACACTGGTAGGGCGGAGGGGGTTATTACGATCATTACATCCCTTGTCAGAGAGAGTGGGATGTGACAGACTGGAGATAAGACTTATTGATTTATTTTTATGTTTCATTCCTCCCTCCTTATTTCCGCTACGGTATATTTTCATATTGTGTTTAACGAATGACTTTTCTTGAGAGAGAGTTTATTGTGATGATGGGGCGCCACTTCATTTGCATTGGTTGTCGGCTCGTCGTGGGCTGCTGGTGAAGATTTCGTTTGTTGAATTCCTTATAATTTATGGATAAAGGCGTATTATGTTGTAATTATATCACATTTATAACGCAGAATTCTTCAGTTTCGCACTCATCTTGAACGATTAGCCGGTTGTCTGACTGATACAATAAATCGTCGCTTAACAACATGACATGAGTCGATTTAAGACCGGTTTGAGAGTTGTAGGTTTACATCTTCAAAATCTTACGCTGGATCCATAGGTGAAGACAGTTTTGCGATGGGGCCGCTAGTTGCGTTGCTATATCAAATTATGGCAACGTGATATAACTGCACAAGCCTTACACCATCATGACATAACATCATCTTGGTTCTTTTTATCTTCAAGTAACTACTGCAGAACAGCAACATTCCATAAGAACAGTGTTAGTTGTATCAGCAGCCAATTTCGCTACCATTTTGAGAGAAAACCGTTTTTTGGCTCGCCTGAAAATTAGACAAATTTGACTTGTGCAACATCAACTCTGAAGTAGGCTCCTCTGCAGGGATTTTTTCCCTACAACTGATTGTTCGAGGAAAATGCTCATTATAATCGTAGTTGGTACTGATACGATCAAAAAACATTAGATGTTCTTAAACTGCATAAGATTTGCTTCAATGTGCAGAGAATATGATAAATCGCATTAATAAACAGCAGAAATGTTTGAAGACAGAACACGATTTAGTGAGGAGGATTGAACTGAAACTACGTGAATTTTCAACAGATAATTTCCGATACATAGTTTTTCCATATTGGCGGAGGATTTGTTACTTTCATTGAAGTGACGATTTGGCAGATCCAAGTGCAATTATGTTACACCAATTCGTTGATGTCAATATTCGTCTTCTTGAATGTTCTTCCCGGAATTTAGGAAATAGTGAGATACCATTTCTTATTCCCTGTCAAATGCCTCGTTTATCCCCAAAACCATCCACAAACAAGAGTTTGTGAGAATGAAGAGTGTCTTGCAAGGTGTAAATTCAGACCCCGGATTGAGGTTACCAATGAGCATTGCCTTTGCTGATGTTGCAGGTACGGAATGGACCTGAACGGCGCCAGGAGGAAGAACGCGACGCGGGAGACGACCTCGACGCTCAAAGCCTGGCTCAACGAGCACAAGAAGAACCCCTACCCGACCAAAGGGGAGAAAATCATGTTGGCCATCATCACCAAAATGACTCTGACCCAAGTCTCGACGTGGTTCGCCAACGCTCGGCGGAGGCTCAAGAAAGAGAACAAGATGACGTGGGAGCCAAGGAACAGGGTTGACGATGAGGACAATAACAATGAGGAATCGTCGTCTGGAAGGAAAAGTGCAGAGAATAAAGACGCTCTCGGTGAGTACATCAAAAATCCAGTTATGCTAACATTTATACTCAGTTTTGGGGTTTTATACGGGTGTAATGTCGGCCCAAGCGCGAAGGACCGAGGGTCAGACTGTCTTATCTAAATGTAAACTTAGCCCAGCCCTCTAATCGCTCATCGATGCGAGTTGTAATCTCAGCCCAGCCCCAGGAGTCTATTAGTTTCTCCAAGTGAACGGTTACCCAAACTACGAGTATGTCAGCCCAAGTGCTGTTAGAATTTCAGAAAGAAGTCAACAGTACAAACCGGAAAACCGCCTCAGTCCACTTTTTCTAGATTCTGAGCTGATGATGGCATCTTGTGGCATCCAAAGAGTACTATCGATTGATGTAGAGCTTTGGGCGCTAAAACAGCCTTATTCCTGTTAGAATGGTGACTTTAGAATCGAGGAACTCCTAGTTTCCAGGCGAATTGTAAATTTAAATTCAGTTTGTCACGAAATCACATGTTGGGGACTCAGGCGGTTTTCCCCCTGTACCTTTCATATAAATTAGTTGGACATATAGATCAAGTGGACGGGGTTGCGGGATAAAAAACATACTCTGGACAAAATTTGGGTGACTTTTAACTGGTTCCTTGGGCTCAGTTTAGAGAGAACGAGTTTACGAGATTACGAGTATGAGTGCATCCTGGGCTGAGTTTACACATCAAGGGGTTGGGCAAGTAGGAAACATTGGGCTCGGTTTACATCGGCTACCCCGGATTTGGGCTCAGTTTACAATCGCCCTTTGATACGCGCTGCTAGATGCAAACTCAGTCATCAACTGAATAAAGCAGATGCAATTCCATGATGGATAATCTTTTTGAAGACTATCTTCGCTAAAAGCTATACTCCCTAAACTAACTGGTGTACTCTCACTTCCTTGATCAACAATATGTTGTATTTAGCACATGACATTCGTCCGTTGGGTTTCTGGCTGGTTCCTTACAAACCCTCAGTTTGAATTTTGATGTGACCATACATTGATATCACGGCTTTATTTTTCTATAGCACCTTTGGGGTGTAATTACCGGTCTGTTGAGTGTCACTGCGTTATTTTCTTCGTCGTTTTAATCCTTTCAGACCCAAGCGAAAAATCTGTTTTTCCTCTACGGCTCTCATTTCTAAAGGTATAAACCGAACGGATGAAGCCCTAACCTGTTTGAGTATTCATAAATGTTGTTAAAGCAACCGATATACTGGGGTAAACTGTGTGTCCAACAATAACAAACTCTAATAACAGAGAGTTGTAGCGGGCGGTGAGCCCTGAGAAGTTGGGAGATTTAAAAGGCTCTGCGACTCGGGGTGTATATTGAAGGCAAATATTTACCTCCATAGGGAGAAAAGTGCGGCAGTTAAGGGGTTACCCATGAATAAAATTGTCTTTCAAGTCGAGGATCTGGGAAGCAAACAGAAGGGATTACTCCGGGATGGATTCTTTTCCAGGGGATATCTTATCGATGCAAATTCGACACGCGTCCGAACCCCTGCCGCGTGCTGCGCTCTTCCGACAATAATACGTAATTAAACGCAGGCGACCTTGTGTTGACAATAAAAGAGGCATCGAGTCAATAAATCAGACTCGGTTTTAATCACGTTATTGTGGGTGTCAGTCTAGGGTTGAAAAGCCGGGAGGGTGGAAACCATAACGGAATCATAACGGCATCAATTCTCCCCTTTTTTCGAGAAGGGTCCGGCCCTTTCTTCGTGCGAGCGATCCGAGAGTTTTCCCATGAACCGTTACTGGGAAACGACCAAGTAACACCATATTTCCAGCTTATTTTTGATTTTTTTCACAAACAACGACCCCACTTAATTCCATCAGCCCCACACGACCAAAGGTTAAACAGCTGAGCAACCATAAACAATTCAATGACACAAAAAATGCCCCCATAATTTTGAATTTAAGACTCCAAAAACACTGATTCCTTACCAAGCCCCAAATGCCACCCAACTAAATGAAAAACCTGCCCAAAGAAGAAGAAATTTGGAAGGTGAGTGGAATTTGGACCACTGATGGTTGCTGTGAATTTGAACCATTTTCCATAATAAATATAAATTTCTTTGTTATTCACTAAATTCGCAATTTAATTATATTTTCAAGTTCTTCTTCTTTCGATAACGTTGTGAGAATAGGATCACTTTGTGATGAGACTCGTTTTTAGAAATTGTGAGTGTTTATCTCTCCTTTTCCGTCCCCAGTTTTCTACGTTCTAAGGGATTTCTGCCATCATGTCTATTGACATACTTCTGTTCGTGCTACGTTTCAGTGGTTTGGATAGGTTTTCTGTCGTTTCTCGTACTTACTTTTTTTCTCAATCAAGTTTTGTTAACATTTTTACTTTTTTCGGCGTAGATATATTGTATCTATGCCAAAAAAAGTGAAAATGTCATGAAAAATTTCGCTTCACGAGAAAAATGTGACGTTACCAGTAAACAGCAACGTAGATGCGTGTAGATTTTATAGGGAGAAAATGAGATATATCCTTGTACCAATCGATCTGCATATAGTGCAGATACTCAATATCAGTTTGGCTGTATGAAGAGCATTGCAGGCGTTGTTTCCATTTGAGGGCTTTTTTTTTTTAATTTGGCCGAAACCTTGCACATACTATAAATGCGGTATTGATTAAATGCAGTCATTTTTCGTCCAAGACGTTCGAATTCCTAATAATTACCACCCCTCTGCATATTCACGGTCGACTGATTACAGTTGAATTTACACTTATAAAAACATTTCTGAATGGTACTAGTTGTCCCTGACGATCGGAGAGTGATGGACCATTTGGAACAGTACTTCGTTTTGACAAGACAGAGCTAAATCATGTTATAGGTACTTACATACAAAGTTATAAGTAGTAATACATGGTCAGATTCCAACTCGTTGTCTTAGACATATCTCACAGCTTCTACGTGTGCGGAAGGCGAGTGAGGAAAAAAAGGCCGTTTTTAAGGAAGAGAGAAAAGCCCTTCAGATAGGGGAGTGCAAGAGGTCACCCTCCTTTTATTCTATACATCATCATGAAAATCGCATATCACACGTTTTACCAAAAGGATGCTGCAAGAGTGCCCTTTGAAAACCATTCATCTTTTTTTCCTTCCCGAGAGAGCGTTTGCTTTTTTTCACCTCTCTCTCTCGCTTTTTGAACTGAATTATCTGTCTGCGGGCGATAAATCCGCTTATTCGAGGGAAGCTAGAAGTATGAATACGATAGAGTTCCGAATTTTCAAGGAGCTGCCGTTTCTGGGTGGCGAGTAGATTGTTTTTCGCATAGAAGGACCGTATTTAAGCCAACAAAAACATTGTCTTGTCCTCCCATTTCTTGATTTGTTGCGTTATATGTATTACTCTTAGTGATACCCAGCTGGGGTTCAGGACAGATTGGGTAGGACTCCGATCCCTTTTTGGCAAGGCGGTCGGCTTCTTAAGCAATAATTTGCTTCAGGTCAGGTCTGGAGGGTCGTTATCGTGTTCAAAAACGGCTGTTGTTGTTTGTTGCAGATTCCAAAGACTCCGGTACAGGTTCCAGCGAAGACGGCGACCGAGGCAGCCACCGACTCGAGTTCGAACGCTCGAGCGTCGCTGGTGGAGAGCGAGGCGAGCGAGGCGACACGGGCTCCGAGTGGTCCGAGTCCCGACCTGACAGCCCCGAATGTCTTTTCCTCCATCCGACTACCGGCTACCCGAGGTTTTCGTCACCTCCGTCAGGGACGCCGCCGGCGACGACCAAACCCAGAATATGGTCGTTGGCGGACATGGCGAACAACAAAGAAGATACGAACCGGAGTGGAGGCGGTAAAATGCCTTCGCCGCTGGCAACCAGAGGACCCATTCCGTACCCGAGGTGAGTTGAAACCACCAATTCCTCAACACAGGGTGATCCACTCATAGACACTACATCAAAAATGGGGTGAAATACCGCCAATCACATAATTTTATCTCAACCCGTTGTCGAGATATGATTTTTAGCGAATTTTCATACTAGAATACGTTCCAGACCATCCTGAATACACTGCCAAAAGACACCAAAAATCATACATATTCATTGAGATAAAAAGTTCATACATAAAACAGTCTTGGCAATCGACAGGCTGGTCGTACATGAGCAGAAGAGGGGATTTAGGGAGTTTTAGGGGAGGAAAAATTACCCATAAATTCCAAAAAATGAAAAAGTCTGTCAAGTGACACCACATTTTGAAAGGTTTTTTTAACGATGAACACAATAGTGAAGTCAGGATTGCGATATCTTATTCCGTTCTCACGTGGTTGTTACTCGAGGTGTTCTTCACGTTTCATCTGCTCTAACCTAATAAAGGAATGAGATATCGCAATTCATACTTCACCATCGTATTCAGCGTTGAAAAATCTATAAACTGAGGTATTACTCGGCAAGAAATGATTGAATGAGATGTTCCGAACATCACATTTTACATAAAACCAGTTATTTCCTCGAAAATTTGCTCTTATAGCCATGTTGCATCACGTTTTTTCCCAGAAATACCAAGTTTTTACCATTTTAACTTTTGACCGCGTGTTCGGTATGAGAGGTAAATTTTACCATAAGATTAGTCGAAATACCATAGGATTTTTCTTTAGAAGACTAGTTGGTAACGTTCTAAAGATTGCCAAAAAGTTTATCTCTTTAAATTCGTCCACGTTTGAGCTGCTGTTTTGGTCATTAGATGGTACTTCTCAAGGATTAATGTACACTAATCGTATAGCCAATTTAACGCTGATTTGAGAAATGTGGTCAAAAGTCAGAATTGATCAGAGTAAAGTGGAGAAATTCGAATTTAGAAGAGAAGAAACGTGGTTTTATGAAGAAAAAACTTTAAAAAATCATATCTCGATAGTTGGCGGCATTTCACTCCATGTTTGATGAGGTTTTCACAGAAAAATGTTTGTGCATCTATGAGCGGATCACCCTGTACTTATCACCAATCCACACACCACCATACAATACCACAATCCCCAATGAAATTCTTCAGAAACGTCTTTCCAACGGTGTTAGAACGTATAAAACCCGTGAACCTGATCAAACTATCTCACCTTAAATGCCAAGCTTATCACCATTATACGGAAAGTTACATCTGCTAACCGCAACCCAAGGATCCCAATACGATTCAACATTCCGTATAATGACTGAATATAAACTGGATGAGTGGCGACAATTGAGCGCCAAGTAGTAAACGTAAGCTCCCATATTTCACAGGATAAGACACTCTGGGCTGCGGGGTGTTCCTGGGGTCTGTCTCCGGGACCCGTTCCTCTATAATAATCGATACCCGGTTGCCCCTTATATGTTGAACATCGCCTCCTCACGACAACCTCGTTTAGTCACGCCAGAAATCCCTTGGTTTTGTCAGCAAAGTGCATACAACTAAGCATAAATTAAGACGCGCTCGAGCTCGAAGTTAATGCGACAAGTTTCCAGTTTGATCGGAGAATGTACAAGTGGCCGTTGAGTGGATATTCCTGAAAACCGGTTTGTGGTTTCGATTCTGGGATTTGACAAATTGCATTGATTGAAATTCGGGATTGAATTCCTTCGTATTAGCTGTCGATATTCTCGCTTTTTCTAACGAACCATTATAACCAAAACGAGTCCTTATACGTTTACCCCATGCTGTGGATACAAGATCCACTCGATAATAATTATGCGTGCACAATATTTTTATTAGCTCCATATTTATGAGAGAAAGTTGTACCTACAACCATTCCAGCTACATGCAAAATGCGTTTGGCCTTCAAAATATACGTACTTACTCGGCCTAATCATGCAAAACTGAATTTCTTCAATGATTTTTGCAACAGTGGTGACTCTGCTAATTGAGCATTTTTCTCAAACAATCAATAATCTTGTCAATTGTGAAGAATATAGATTCAATTCTGTTACAATTACAGGAGCTCGTCACAAAATGGGTGAATTTCAGTTAGACGCGCGCTTTTTTGTCACTCGGAATACTTTAATGTTGGAATTCTTCAGGTTTGGGCAAAATACTCTCAGTTCAAGTTTGGGCAAAATACTTTCGAACGTCTTCAAGTTTTGGCAAAATGCTCTCTAAATACTTCGAATTGGGGCAAAATACTCTCAACTACTTCATGTTTGGGCAAAATGCTCTTAAAATACTTCAAGTTTGGGTAAAATACTCTCAACTACTTCATGTTTGGGCAAAATGCTCTCAAAATAGGTTTAGGCAAATTACTCTCGGTGTGGTTTGGAGCAAAATACTTCAAGTTTGGTCAAAATACCTCAGTTCAATTTTGGGCGAAATGCTTCAGGTTTGGGCAAAATACTCTCAAAATACTTCTACTTTGGGCAAAATATGGTAAAGCTGATGGTAAAAGAAATGATTCGTTGCGACCATCAATGAGCTGGCCAATAGCTGCAGCACTCGATTTTATTTATTTACATATTTATATTTATTTATTTATTGGAAAGTTGTAGGAATGTGTATGTATGGTGGTTATCCCCGAAATCGGTATCTTAATAGAAAACTACTATGAGACCAGTAGAGTAGTCACCATTGATGGTAAAAGTACTCATTCGTTGCAATCATCAATGAGCGGTCCAATAGTTGCAGCACTTTCTGTTTGTCTGTCTGTCTAAAATATTGAAGAATTTGTATTAAATAAATTGTATGGTGGTCATTCCTGAAACTGGCATCCAAATAGAAAACTGTTACTAGACCAGCAGAGGAGTCACCATTGATGGTAAAATTACCTGCTAATTCGTTGCAACCACCAGTGAGCTGTCCAATAGCTGCAGTAGGTACTCTATTTTCGATCTGTCTGTCTGTCTGTTTGTCTGTCAAACTGTAAGCTTCGGTCTGTCTGTCTCGACTGTCATCCCACATACCACACAAAGAACACACACACAATTTGAAATACCACCCGATTCTTGTATGAAAACACGTATCTCATCTCAATATTTTCCCCCACAGGCACCACCACGAGCTCTACCGCGGCCTCTACGCCCACGACCCGGCGTTGCTCGACAGCTACTCCCGCATGGCGGCCCACAGCTCGCAGTCGATGGCCGCAGTCGTCGCTGCCGCAGCGGCAGCCGCTGCCGCAGTGTCCCCTCCCTTCACCCCGCCCTCGTCCTCCTCACCATCCTCCTCAATGAAGCAGGAACCTAAAACCGAGCCTCCCCAACCCTGACCACGTCATCTTGTGATTTCTTCTTAGTTCTTTTGTGATAACCGTTTATGATTTTAAAAATATTGACAAAAAATACAAAAAAAAGTACCTAACACTGTTTTAATGTAAATTCTCTCATTCATTGTGTACAGTGCGAGGAAAAATTGTATGAGTGTAAATGTGATATATCATATGAATTTTATTTATAGCATGCTCGTTTCTGTTGTTTGCCATAATTACTGTACTCGTAATGAGCCAACATCGTACTGTTGAAATAAAACAATGAACCGAAACCACGCTAATACAATAACAGTATAAATACGCCTTTAGTGCCGGGAAGTGTTCGGTTACGGTCATCCTGTAAATATCCACGCACCCGTAAATATATATTCGAAAAAAAAGTAATACAATTTTTTAAAAACCCTCAATTTTACAACAGCAACCAAATAAGTTCCAAGATTTCACGTGTACATAATTCGTTGTACATGAAAATTAAAATTTCCACTATGACTCCTAAAATACCACCATAAAGTGAACATTTTTCACCTTTCAAGGGTTACCTATTTGTTACTGTTTTATTGTGCGTTTATTAGATACGACCGTTCGATCGTAACAGTGCACTTCCTTACCGCAGCCACAAGCTACAACAGACAAACTTCACGCAGTATAACTATAGAACGTCGAGATAAACCCGGATATATTGACTATTTTTTTACAGCGTTATATCACAGAATCTATATTTTAAAACTGGAAATAAATACATTTTACGCCACATTTATTGAATTAAGATATATAATAGACCTGGTTACGTCCATTAAGAAACTGTGGTAGTTTTACAGTTTTTTTTTCTGTTTGTGTTTTTTGTCTTACAAGAGAGCATTTTATTCACAAACAAATCATATTTGCAATGTTGAAGAAGCCGTCTATAGACCGTATCAACTGAAAATCATATGGAAATACATGGGTTTCATTTGAAGAGTAACTTTTTTTGTTTTCACTCAAAAATCAGGTTTCGATTGTTTTTTTTAGCAAACACGAGCGACTTTTCTGGACATCTCCTAAAACCTACCTCAATGAGATACGTACTTTGAAAAATTACTCCTCCTCCCCTCTCCTTCTACAAATTTTTTCCCCCTCTTTTCGAATATGAAATTTGAATAATTTTCCTCCCCTCATCGAACCCGTTGGGCCACGACGCTTGAACAAGGCGTTCGTCCGGATTCGCTGATGCGGAGAAAAACGAACCAAAATGGTTTATTTGCAAACAAGCAATAGACTCGAGAGCTGCGAGGCTAGTCAAGGTGAATAATATGAAGAAAAAAATTCAAAAAATTGACAATTTTTAGGTGTTACAAAATTGGAATTTTTCGTCGCCCTCAAAAATATGTTTTTGTATAAAGCCCTAGCGTTTTGTTGCTATACGTCAGTTCGGGTTGTTCCAAGCACCAAAAAAAAAAAAAAAAAAAAAATGTATGTGTAAAAAAAAATGATAACAAAAATTTATATATTCGTGTTTGTAGGAGTTTGTAATATAGCAACTTTTTTGCGAATGAATTGTATATTCCATTGTAATGAGCTTTAAGAATTACCTAATTGATATTACGAATTTAGGTACGAATTTTCTAAATATACATGTATTGAAAAAAAGGATGTGTCAAAATTGTAAATATTAGAAAAAAATGTATATTATTATGTTAATTGCAGTATTATATTATATGGTTATTATTTATGATTTATTGAATTATCGGAGGGTGTTTTCAACTTGGTTGACAGCTGATGGAAAAGAGCATTCGCCTCGTTTTTTTCTCATCAAAACGGTAACGGTGGATTTATGGTTATTCTAGTCACCACTAATATTGTTCACTGAATAAATAAATAAAAAATACAAAAAAACCTAAGACTAGAAAATTCAAACAAGGGAAATATAGTGTAATCAAGACTATTGATCGCTAAATGTGCAATATTTTGTTATGTGTCAAACCCAAGGAGTTGTTTAAAAGCGAGATTTTAATCGTTTCACTATAAGGGCTATAACGACTGCCTTCCGAGTGTGAAAATATTATTTGTTTTAATCATAGTTGGTCAAGAAAATGAAGCTATACAAAAATTAGGAATATGAATATCGATTAATCAAAATTGAAGTCGACATTTTTTCTCCCCACTCCCAGATTTTTCACGGTGTTTCCTCAATTTTCGGTACAAGCCCTAACCCCCCCACCATCAACCTTATTGAATATACTCTTGTGTGTACAGTCATCGACTTAAGAGAAATACGACAAAATGTAAACAACACTTTCCTATTTAAATTTATATTAATTTGGAACAACCCAGTATGTATAGGTAGACGGTAAAACAATATACGTTTCACTCTATGTATATTCATGTATGTAACATTGTAGTCCTAATAGGCAAGTGAAAACATTGCAAATGGAAAAATAAAATATTTGTTATAAAAACCCTACCGAATGTTTACAATTTTTTCAAAAATCCTCTAATTGATAATTTCCTGTGTACGGTTGATTGGGCAAGGATTTCGATCAACAAAAGCACTGAGGAGAGACTGGTTGATCTAAATGATCAAGATACAAACTAGCTGAACGGTAGTTGGGCAATGACACAACTAATCCCACATCGATCCTGAAGCTGTTGGTATCCTCTGAAAATGAGGTATCTGCGGTAAGTGGATAATGATTCAACGATATTTGAGGGACTGCGTTTTGAAGTTTAAACGCCAATACAGTCTCATGACTTGACGATATTAGAAAGTAAGCCCATCAAATTTTCTTTAAAAAAAAAGAAATTAGAGAAAATTTGATGGAGAAGGGAAAAATCAAAATTATTTATCCAATCACGAAGGTAGAACAAAAATAAATAAATAGTCAAAATAAGTTATACCTTTTTGAAAAAGAAAACAGCTGAAACGGGTTTGGCAGTCACATCCTAGAAGTTAAATTGCCCCACTAGAATGGACGTGTACTTCCAGGCCAGCCTACAAAACTTAACCTTATTTCAGGAATAATATGGGTCCAATACATTATGATACATTATGATATATTACAATGTATCATTAATATAATATATTAAGAAAAATTAGGGAATCTTTCGTTTTTTTAGTCAAAATTTGTTTAGATAGTCCGAGTACGTCAGTCTCTACATAGCGTACCTAAAGACTCGAAAAATCTATGAACTGAGCTGTTACTCGGCAAAAACAGGAGACAAGATTGGTTATAAAACCATGAAGACATTTTACATAAAACTAGTCATTTCTTCTCCAGAAAATTCGCTCTAACAGCCATGCTGCAGGACTGTGGATTCGATAAAGAAATAAAAATGACCTCAACTGAACAAAATCGAAAATCATACGAAATTTGATCGACAACCGGATTTGAACGACTGATCACTCGTACGTTGGGGCGAATGAGTCATCGTCGTGACACAAACGACAGTTAGGCCGAAGCTACCACAGGGAATTTTTTGCTTGTCTCCAACCACCCGAAAACCGGAATCTCCTTCTCCGCTGACGGGCAGATGTTCCTCTCAAACAAGCAGAAAGTTGGGCAAAATTAAAATTAACGGGTTCGCAAAAAAATGATGACCAGGAAGGACGGTAATGTGGGCCCAATTAATTTGTCGCGGCGTCCACTGTTCGTGACGGTAATTAAAAATTTCGTGTTTATTTTTTTTTAATCTCTAATTCTCCACCTTAAACATACGCTATTTTGGCGGTAAACTGTAATTTTACGTTATCTTCATCTTCACTTGTTCTATATTCACTTTCGTACGGATATGGGTAAAAGTAATTTACCCGCCGGCGTCCGATACTATCGACGTTTTTGATTGGTTATCGGTAGATTGATAGCGAGTCTGAATGCACCGTGAGTTACGAGGTGAATATCGCCCTTTTTGCGACTGAAATGAGTTCAATTACACCTTTGTAATTGTCGTCAATTCGCCGATAGAACCGATACCGGTAGTTGAGTTCGATATTCGCATTCAAGATTTCCAAAGGCACAATTACATTCCGCAGTCACAAAAAGGGTGTATTTGTGTTAAATAAATATCAAGATGTGGTTTGAACACATTTTAAGAAACATAATAACTTAAGAACTTCTGCTACCCACGGAACATAATTTATTTTTGAAAACATTAATTCTAATAATCAATTAGAATTTAAGCACGACCGTCACAAACCACGAAACTTACGACAATACGAATAATAATAATTATTATTGAATGTAGTGTCGATTTTTGACCACCAAAGTTAAATATTATGAATAATATAAATTCATTCGGCGAGGGATGAGTCCAAATTCAATTGGTTTTATTTCTCGTTCTGTCAGACACCTCTAAGCGCAGTTCCGAAATTGTCAACTATACGGAGGTTTCACAGTATTAATGACACGCGCAGATCTCCAATAGGAACGAAAGGTCAAAAGGTGCAACGGCTCTATAACAAAACGCACTAACTATTTTAGGCACTTTGAAGATTTCTTTTGTCTCGAATGAAAATCGTACGACTAACTTGAAACCTCCTTAAGGCAGTTATCTCATTTATAACATAATTTTTCTCCTTTAACGGTATATAAACAACAAGATGAAGGATTTTTCAACGTGAAGATGTAAATGAATGCAAAATGAAGGCGCGGAATTCCAGAGGCTTATTAAAACCCGATCACCTAGCCAGTCAGCCCTCTGACGTCATAGGCTCTTACGGCATAGGCTGTGACGTAAGAGTTGGCCTCCTGCCAGCCGTCTGACGTAATGCGCTCGTGCGTCATAGGCTCTGACGTACTAGTTGGCCTCCGGCCAGCCGTCTGACGTCAAACGCTCGTGCGTCATAGGCTCTGACGTACTAGTTGGCCTCCTGCCAGCCGTCTGACGTAATACGCTCGTGCGTCATAGGCTCTGACGTACTAGTTGGCCTCCGGTCAGCTGTCTGACGTCATACGCTCGTGCGTCATAGGCTCTGACGTAGTGGCCCGCCTGTCGCTTGTGTTCTGACGTGATCTGAGGGAAAGGGTGAATCAAGGAAACAAATTTTTCCCGTTCCAGTTTATGTGCCAAAGCAAAGACATGAAAATGTCAAAAGAATGTCAACTCCATCCTGTTGTTGATGCAGTCGAGAATTAAATGCTTGCATACGAGTCTGCAACACATTGGGACATTTTATGTCTTTAAAGAAGTGATTCAAGAACCTTCGAACAATGCTACATCACCTACCCCAGTAGCGTAGTTATACTTAATTGTAGGGTTCATCATAAATAATTTATAATTAATTATTATGAAGCTTGCATTCGTATAGACAATATAAATTATTGAGAATGATCACCTGTGTGTAAACAATTATTTAAACAATCACGCTCATACAGCAGCTTGTCGGCCACACACTCCGCAGTGGTTAACGTAATATGGTTAAGTAAATCGAGAGCTATCCAACGAGTGGTGAACGATTTTTGTACGATGATAACTGGCGAAGATATCGTAGCACCGAATCGGTTGTAAGCGAAAATCATCAGAAATTTTCGTAACGATTTCGTGTAACGCTTTTCGAGTTATGTGCCAGAGTAAAGACATAAAATGTCAAAAGTTACAGTCATGGAGCGTGATCGTATGAGCGAATTTTCGAGTAACTGGTTTTAGGTAAAATATCTCCATTTGAATAGTTTTATAAAAAAATTGTCTCTTTGCCGGGTAAGGCCTCCGTTTATAGCTTTTTCAACGCTGAACATGATGGTGAAGTTAGAATCACTATATCTCATTCCGTTATCAGATTAGAGCATAAAAACCGTGAAAAACATCTCAAGTATCAACCACGTTTCTTCGTCGCCAAAGTGTTTTAGCTTAAACGGAATAAGAATAGCAGTTCTGACTTCCTCATCGTGTTCAGCGTATGAAAATCCTTTGAAATGGAACCTTCATATTTGGAACTTATGTGTAATCCCCCCCCCCCCCACCAAACTCCCCAAAACCTTCCTCTGAGTGGCCCGAATCTGTACACCTACGACATTAGCCTTTCAATGGCCAAGTCAGATTTTTCGTGCAAATTTGAACATTTTATCTTAATTCTATCGAGAGTTATCGTCTGGAATGACCTACATAAATATTTAACATCTAATATAATATATTATGTTAAATATTTTTGTAGGTCATTCCAGACGATATAATATATTAATATTATTATATAATATATAATTATAGATGATTTTTGGTGTCTATTGGCAGTGAGTTCAGGATGGTCTGGAACGAATTTAGGTATGGAAAGTTTTCGTAAATACGAGTTTAAAAATTTTTGGACCGAGAACAAGCTATTATAGCTTCTTTTTCTTCGAAATTAGCTAAAAGGCGCCCGTACAATTGAATTTCTTGTTTAATAGTAGGTAATTAATTAATAATTATTAATCATTCTTTAATGCAGTGATTTTCCCCCGTCACAAGAGCGGTCCCTTTGATGTCGAATACATTTGTAGATAAAACAAAGGGTGGATATTGAGGAGGGCGTTCAAACACTTCGAGCGATTGGTTTTGAACTGGCTGTATTGGGGGTTGTGCTGTATTAATAGTTACTGTAAATATAAGCAGAGAGCACCCAACTTCAAAATGCAATTATCAATCGGTATTTTATTATTTTAATTCTCAGGTATATACATTAATATGTTTAATGCATCATTTGGATTCTTGTGGTTCTGTTTGTTTTGACGGAAACCGCCATTAACGGAGAACTGACGGCTGTACCAGAGGTGTCTACAGGCAATTTGGAGGTCCCACTGTTTTAATAACCGTTGTCAAATGGCCAGCGAGAGAGCGAAAGGTCAAGAGGTGCAACGCGTCAACAAAACAGAAAAAAGGCGTCAACTTCGCGGAACGCACACCGGTAGCCTGAAGAACCGACTAAACTGCAAACGGGTAAAAGGCGTCGGAGGTGCAATGAGGCTATCTTGATTGAACCATTCCCACCGCTCCCGACAGGACTGACCTGACAAAAACGCATTTAACGCCCAACAGCTCGAAGGGAAAACTCGGTGACGGAACGAACGACCCCCACGGAGAAATAACGCGACTTTTTATCACCAATTACCGATGAAGGAGCAGCCGGGATGTGAACAGGTGACAGGAGGTGAAGATGTTATCTGAGCCGACAAAGACGGTTCTCCGCAAATCGTTTTTTCTTTTTATTTTTAAACGTCACTATCGAAAAAGAAAATTTTCGGAAGTCCGTATGGGCCTGCGAGTGTAAAAACGGGGAATAAAACTCAGCCAGTTTGAAATTTCTCTACGAGGCGTTGAAGGAACTCGAATGGGGAATGAGTATCCCGTCTTTCCCGTCTCGAGGTTCCTGATTGAATCGGGAGATTTCGGGGCCTCCAGTGGGTCAACAGTCTGGTAACCAGCTCCCCGTTGAGTAGTAAGTCCGGTGCGTCGACGATTTTCGTCTTGGCAGCATTGAGTCGAATTTTTCTGAAAGTCGCGAAGGTGCTTCGCCTAAAACATCAACCGCACCTTGTGGTATTCATACTGCGTCTTCTGAACTTCAGCAAAAAAGAATCATCAAATTCCTATGTATCATCTCTGAAAACATTGAATCAGAAGATGATATCGAAGACTCTGGTTACCAGCTGGATTTAGAAAAACACTTCTTAGCTTGAAATAAACCAGAACTTCCATCTCAATAGTTCTATCGTTATAAATCTCTTATATTTGCCGTGCTTTGAGGATAACTGGACTTGATAGGGGAAAAGTTTAAGCGCCTGTAAGCATTTTATTGAAGCCCCCTCTTGAGTGCCTGCTGGATGTCCTGGTGTCACGTGTAAGATTTCCAGGTACATAGGAACAGAATATAAGACTTTAGAACTAGATCTGCTTCCAGAAATGTCTTATTTAGTTTCGTCTGACGAAACATAGTTGATCAGGTTAAATCTACATAGTATGGAACCTTCGTCCTTTAATAGAAGTAAGTAGTTCACATGCAATAATGGTCCAAACATTCAGTAAACCAAAATCGGATGAAAATCGAGGGAGTTTTAATAAACAGAACATCAGTTGGTTGTACAAAAAATTTGGCCATTTGGTTTATTGTGAAATTGCAATTTTCATTATTTGGAAGAAGTCAGATTACGAAGAAACTACTGTAGATGAAATAAAAGCTGGTAGTTTTTCGATACACACGACTGGTATAAGTGCTTGATATTAATCAATTCATTCAATATGAAATATCCAAAGAGAAAAAAAAAACAAAAAAATGTTGCGTCGAGGGAGACAACTTGTTTTGGAATAATTATATACGTGAATATTCCCTACAGCTCACGTCCCTGATCATTCTGCAAACACGAAATTATAACGTCAATGAGATCATCCTGATAAATAATCAGCTGCGGAATCAGAGGTGAAAGTTGCATGATCTTGTATTTATGCAAAATAGATACCCTCAAGTGTCGAAAGCCGTTAGGCCGAACCGGAATCCAATCGAATTTCATTTGGAGTCGGCGGCAGCTGCAATATAATATAAAGAGACGCCTGCCTGAAGCTAGTAAAAAGGAAAATTACAAGAGCAGCGCTCCTCGACAGGTTTTCAATATCATTATGAGCAGGAAAGAGGATTGATTGTAATTTATTTTACAAGCGAGGGTTCGATTTGTTGCATCGGCTTCCGAGAGTAATTGGACTGAGTGGTTGGATGTGTGACGAAAATAAAATTGACAACAAATTAATAAATTGGCTGCGGAATAAGTTCTAAGGACATTTGTAAGCATAACGTTAACATGACCTGGTTAACTTCGCATACCAGTGGATTTCAATATTAAGTTGGTGTAATTGGTTTTGATATTGAGGCGTACGATCTGCAAAGAGCATTCTCGATCCAACACAGATGCAACAAGTACTCGTATATCCACCCGTAGAAGAAGTAGGTTCTAAACTGTAGATTCCTGTTCAATACTCCCAAGTGTCTGATTCTATAATCATATAAATACGATAGATGGGTACAGACATACCTACCAGCTCATCTGGCACTAAAAGACATGTAGGTATACTTGTTGAGGTACTTCAATACAAATGATTTCATCCAACTAGACAAAGTATAAAATAAAGATTCAACTTGAAAGCTACTTCAAATTACACAACAATTCGCCGTTTTTAGGGGGTTCCTGTTTTTTGACTACTTTTGTTTGCATAAAATAACATTACAGTTTTGCATGAAATAGTGCACAATATACAATGTTTATTTGCTATATATAACCTACAACGTAAAAAAAATGCTATGGGTAAGCATGGGTAAGCACGGATTAAAAATACTGCATTAGCACATAACGCAGAGTTCATATCATGTATATAATTTACATTAAAATCATAATACATAATAAGTATTATGAATTGTATTTTACTGCGATTTTTCACTGCTTCGATGTGAAACAACCTAAAAAATAATGAATGCTTCAAAATTGGAGAATTCAACGAAATCATTTCGTTGAATTCTCCAATTTTGGCTCATTATGTGAATAGCTGTACTTCCTTCTTGGCCTCCTCTTATTCAACAATTGGTCTTCCCTAGGCAATTTTGATTAATAATCTTAAAGCTCTGGTAGTGCTTGCGACGAGGATGGCAAATTAATATTATTAGAAGATAACAATGATAGTTAGCCCCACAAGATATCAATAACTACGATTACAGGCAAAAATTATTCAATTCTAAAAAACAGTTCACTAGTATTAAGCACTTATTTCATCCCTGATAACGTTGCTGCAGACATGATCGTGAACCTGATACACGAGGATATCAGTTAAGCGATCAACCACGTTAGATCAACGCCATATTTGATCGCATCCGTGGTATATTGGACTTATGCAGCAAACGGGAGGTTTCGGTTCTGGAGATGCAGCTGATCAGTATAAACCTTGAAGTAATACATTCATCAGGGACTGTTTGCTTCTTACAGGATCAACGGAATCCGTTCTCATTGCACCACGTTTCACCGTTGTTTCCCAACTCCTATTCGTATTCCCGCAATCACTGACGACTGACAGGTAAGAGGAATATACGTAGCTTGAAACTATAATTATTTTAATTGCGTGGCCACCGCACATGCCGCCGGCCCCAAGTCGCCTCTCGCTACCATAGTTGTATCATAAGTGCCTAATCGTCTCATCGGTGATTGATTTAGTGCTATTTCTTCTAAAGCCGCGCGGATCTGAATGTCTCCTGAAATGGCGGAGGTTTCATTGAGGTCATCATCGACGGTGAGTGTATAAATCAGTTCAGCGACGAGGATCCGTTGAACTTCAAGATCACCTAGAAAACTGAGGATAAAGAAGTAATTTCTTTTCCGAAAGAATCGCATATCGGACATATTCAACCTAAATACCTACTTAATTTTTTAAATACTTGAATTTTCCCATATTTCAATTATTTAACAGAGGAAAAGCCTCTGGATTGGTTATAGTGATTTTGTCGGTCAACTTGAATAACGTGTACCAAGTGGATGGGCGGTAAGTGTATACAATTAAAGTTCACTTATCTTGAGTTCGGAGGCTCCTCGATGGAAGATAGTACACTTACCCTGTTTTTCGTGATATATCAAGAAAAACGTGAAACTCATTTTTGAAGCTGAAATGAATGGTGACACTCCCTGACTAGTTACACCCGTTCCTAGTCATATATGGAACGGGTGTAACTAGTCAGGGAGTGTCACCATTCATTTCAGCTTCAAAAATGAGTTTCACGTTTTTCTTTTCTCCACCAAATTTCACTGTGATAAACATTTTGTTATACCATTGGACAGCTGAGATTCTGGGCAAGTTTGCCCCGAGAAGTGCACGCCGAAAAAAAACCCTGTACTAACAGTGCAAAATACGAAAAACGGTGATTTTTGAAGAATCTTCAAATTTTGGACTTCGGCCATGTTTTTCATTGATTAGGACTTAAAAATCTGATTTTATATCAGGGAGATAGCAAATTTAACGCTCTTTTCAACGGTACCCTCAACTTTTATTTTACATATTTTTTTAAGGGAGTTAGAGCCATTGGTAGACCCAATTACACGAGAAATGTCGCAGTAAGTAGGCAGCAGTTACAAGGCAGCTTGAATGGGGGAATAAGTAGTAGCAGAGGTTGAGTAGGTGAACGTATGGTATCTTTTGTCTTCATTTCTTGTGTTGGTAGGAAAATCTGGCACTCATGTCATGTGTGTAGAACGATTGCTAGTTCGTTGGGTGGACACCAGTGATTATGACTTTATTGAAAACATTGACGGTTTTACTAAAAATGTGATATGTGACTCTTCGTGAACGAGATTCCCTTTAAATCCCTCCATCGTGTCATTCGACAACGCCACGTTAATTACATAATTTCGTTACCTAGAAAAAAAAAACTTTTTACAACTTTTCAAACCCCAGAGACACGGGAACCGCACGCATTGAAAACGGAACGGAATTAAACCAACTTCCGAACCATTACAGGGGCATAACACGAGCCGTGGAAACCTCGCATGCCACAAACTCCCGGTCCTGTGATCAAAAACTCCCCGGGGTTTGGTACGTACAACGAGGCCGACCCGTCGGTTTACATCGCGAGCCCAGTTTGACCCTGTAACAAATGGATCAACTAATTCAAATAAATTACTCAGTGATCTTCACGTGAAACAACCGGGTATATATTTTTTTATCCGTTCTCCGCGTATCGGAACGAAACCTCCGGAACGATACTTGTTTCGCGGACATGGCGGATTGACGGGTTACCTCACTGTGTTGCTGTTTTTTGTGCGTTTTTTTCACTCTTCCCTACGTTGGCTTACACAACAAAATACTTGAGTGGTTCCCTCGTCTTTCAGCGAACCACTTTCGCTATAATTCACGTTGGACGTACACGAGCGAGTCGTAATCCACGTATTTCCCTATTGTACAACAGCTTTTCCGGTTTTTATCCGTTTTCACCGATTTAATGAGCTAGGTATATACACATTCTTACTCTACTTTGTAATCATTTATTCGTCTTTTTAAGAGCTCGAGATATAGTTTTCAATTTTAAGATGTTCTGATGACGTTAAGTCGGTTTATTTGATTGAGATGAATCGAGGCTTCAATAGCATCCATGTGCAACAATAATAATTACTAGATCGAGGACAACCATATGCCAGGGGTTGCTGTTTCACCTGTGGATCTTCCCAGTGTTCCCTAATAATTATTCAATACTTGCGGGCGTTCTCTGTGGCCTGCCAAATCACCAAACATAAAAACAAATTTACAGACAAACTAAGAAAACACCCAAACACCCTCCTCTACCATATAAACATAAATCGTTCACTTTCCTCTTACTGAAAATACACTCTCCCGCCGTAAAGTTAAGATACTACATCAAATTCTCCTCACGAAATAAATACACCGATATTGTTCATACCTAAATATCTTGAGCCACTGTAAAAATAATCCAGTTTTGAATCTTGGATCCTTGAATCTTTGTGGCCGAAATCCAGATGGGGTTTAAAAACCGCCATGCTATGTGTCCATGTGGGAGCATTATTGTAAGCGAATGGACGAACTAGAGATCACGATATTCTAGAGGGTTTGTCTGAGACTCGCTGAAGATGCTGAAATGTGGGTTAGTGTTTTGGCAGTGAGTGATTGTGTACCCCCAGCCGTCGGCTTTTCAACAGCACTACGTTGAAATTGGGGAGATTCAGATTTTGGATATTGCCGTTTTCAGTCAATGTTGCCAACAACTGTACGCCCAAGAACTGAGCGTTGTCAAATGCCTCAATGATGGAAAAGGTTACCTTTGAATGATCAACAGAACCATGCCAACATGCCGAGAAAGAGTGCTTCTCGGCATAGTTCTGTTGATTATTCCAAGGTAACCGTTTCCATCATTGAGGCATTTGACAACGCTCAGTTCTTGGGCGTACAGTTGTTGGCAACATTGACTGAAAACGGCTATATCCAAATATATAAAATATATATTATACTTTTGAATGACTGGCCGTGACTCAGTAAATTGTGAATTCCACAGCCTCCTCGCTGGAAGATCTAAACAGGTTGAGCGACTGACTCATGGATGGAGCCACGATACTCATTGTATTTGAAACAATGGTAGCTTTTGTGCATACACAAAGTTGAAAAAAAAAATTAACTCGTGGAAAAATAAGCCGTATATGGTGGATTATGGTAATAAGTAATTAATTTTTTGTTTTTTTAATCAAGGGAAGGCGCAGGTTAAGTCTCTCCGTAGCGCCGGTCGGGTCGTCGCGTTTATTTTACGATTGTCATCTGTCGTAAAGACTCCCGAGGACCTCACTGGAGAGCACGGGATCCAAAGAAAAACAGCGTGTCGGTCCCAAGTGCGCATCAACACGTACAAATAACCTCCCTCTCTGCTCAGAGACGGTCGCTCGTTAAATTGAAGATGCCCGTATCAAAACCCTTGGTTTTCAAGACCGCTTTACCTCAGTTCCCCATTTCATTTCAAGTGACACCAGCCTGAAATTTATCCTCTGTATCGGCTCCCATCGGAAGGCCCCTTGCACGCGCGGCCCCCAAGTTTTACGACATGCAAACCGCTAACTACAAGATCAATCCTGGCGTTACGCGGGATTTACGGCTCGTAGTCGTTTTGGTGCGTCATCGCTCCGAGGTGAATATCTGGTATTTATTAACCGGAGATTTCTGCATGTGAACGCTCGGTTACTAGAAAATTGTTGAACGAGCTGAAAAGGGAATATGGAACCGACGGGCGGTAGAGTTTATGGAATATGATCTTGTCATTGATGCGCAACTTAAGTTTGATGGTCAGAGCGAAATAACAGTTTCTCAAAGAAGCGTGACAGAGAATCCAAGCCACAATCCGGTCCATGACTGAATATCAGTACCAGTGGGCATCTTGAAATTGAATATGAATGGTAACTGATGGTGAGGGTCCTTCGTGGTGGAGTAATGCTGTCGAAACGGATGTTCGAAATCCAAAATCAGATGGTCAAAGCCTACCAATGTACATTTGCGTAGTTTGCATCAATCTTCAACACGGTTCTTGTAGGGCATCATGGGCTCTGTATGGTATCCACCATATTCCCAAAAAGTATGGATGGATTACTACTATATTCTTACGAGATTACTCAAGTCTAAAGATATATGCTTCCCACGGCAAAGACTCCCGAATAATTTCCCCCTACGTAAAAATCGTCTCTAATTGATCCTTCTGCGCAAGACCGTTCAATTTCTGTGGCTCATCAAAACCGATAAAACGTGCATTTTCCAAGCATTCTACTCCGATCCGAGGCAAGCTTTATATCTGCTGGAGCTCGAGGACAGGAAGAATCTACCCAGGAGACCGATCGACCTCCAGGACTGGACACTAGTAGCATTCATCTACCTGGTTCAGCTGACGGCCTAGTCAACCGATCTTCAAGCTGCCGCATCTTGGAACCTCACCAGTCAGCCAGGAGGAGTTGAGGTAGGAGATTTTGCAATCTCTCCCCAATAAGCCAACATTTCAACCCCTCAAGAACTCATCTCTTCAAGAACTCATCTCTTTCCGATTAAACTCAGTCTCATCAATTTTTGTAGTTGCGTCAATATTTGCTATCTAAATAAATAATATTGAAGTAGGGTTGACGTTAAGCGTGTCCTTCATTCACCTAGTTGCCTTCTAGAAAGTTGTAAAGATTCTAAGTAGTGCCCCGCAGGAAGCCTCGAAGGTACCGAGGGTACGCTAATAATCTGTTCCAGTGGTCAGGGTAAAATGATTTACCCTGAGATGGCAAGTCTTTTAGTTCTTTTGATGTACATCTGGAGTCCAAAACGTTTTTTACACTACCCAATATTTTCAACGTGAGATGTACAGTTTGTTGTCCACATCCTACTGAATCCCACTCGAATCTGCCCGAATTAAAAGGGTAGTTGGGAAGTGGCTCATGAATGACCTTACAGTAGTATCGATGTAGTTTCAACACGAGCTCTAACTACACAATATACACGTAGAATATTTTCATAAAAACTCGTCCGCTTTAATTTCTGGTCGCCTGCGAAGGAGCTTCTTTGACTAATTCCCACTCGAACCCAGATGGATCCTGATGTGCGGCGGCTGCCGGTGCCTAATGGAGACGGAAATCCCCTGAAAAATAATTACCTACGATTTTTTAGAGCCGAGGAGAGGCACATCATTTACAACAGGTTAAAATAATTTTGTGACAAATAGATTTCTACGTTTAACTTGGGTAAGACTGATGCAGCGTCAAAGCTTCCCCCAGGAAGTCGTTAGGTTAGGACGGGAGGGGGACGGAGGAATGGATTTATAGTGGTAAAAACATGTTGGGATATGTTGTAAAAACTAGTTAACGTCGACTTTCGGGACATATTGCCCAGGTTGTTTTGGGTGACTTGACGTCTAAAAATAAAGGGACAATCGGAAGCCGGTGACTCGAGCTTTGTGCCCCTCAGGGAAATTTATGTGTGTACGGGAAAACAAGTAGGTATGAGTTCCGAAAGAAAGTGCTCGGTTTGAACAACTATTAGGAAAGTACAAATCACCAGCACATCACTATTCCATCATTGTCGATATTGAGGTTGTTGGAGTCCTCTTCTTCTGGATCACCAATACGAGTATCATTCAGAAGGATGTCATACAACGATTCAATCCGCAGATTTTGGAGATATGGGATGATGTTCCTCATATCTTTGATTTTAGCCCAGGAGGTGATGTGTAAAGTGGAGACAGGTTCAGGAAGTTTGTGTGTCTCACTTCAGCTGGTCTCACGACATGTTTGGCCTAAGCTCCATAATATGACTTTTTCAGCTGGATGCATTTTTGATGAATATTTATTCTTTGTGAATTTTTCTCGAAAAACTTCAAGACAGAACCAACAAAGACAGATTGGGACAATGGGAAACACTGGAACTGAATTGATAACGCATGATAAGATTCATAACAAAAAAGATCAGACTACGGGAGGCAAAAGAAGTTTGTTCCATTTCATCATTATTTTGACTAGTCGTGTTCTTGCCGAAACACTCATGACTTTTCTTGTTGTTGAAAAAACGCCAGTTTTTCAGAGGTCCCCACTGGCTGACAAGTTATGTTTTTGGTGGAAGCGCATATTCTGGATTGCAGGTATCTTCAGTGGCCTCAATTGGATCTTTTCTTCGATAATTCTGTAAAACTGTCCTCCACGTCCTCCAGCCATTGGGCATTCCTCTGGTACAAGAATTCGAATTGAACAACACTCCAAATTCCGTTCAAATATGACCACTAATAAAATTAAGAGTCGTCTCGTACAAATCATGGACAGACCGTTTCTGTCCAATATGCGGTTCATCCCAAACTGGCGTGAAAAAAAGATACGCCCACCCCTACGATACCATCCGCGACGGTTCTGAAAAAGGATGCAACCAGTCGGTGTCGCTCTGGCAGGAAAAAGTGGATATACTGATGCAAAGATGGATGAAATTCCTTCGCCTTTGAAGCAGAGGCGGTCTTATTGTTTGTATGTTCGCTGGTGAGCTTTGATTGTGAGTCTTCAAAGGAAAGCGAAAAGGGTGAAAAAAAGACAAAAAAATTAACAATTAAAAAGTCCCTGTAGGGGGTTGAAGGAATGAACCGGAGAAGGGGGATAAGAAAACGGTGAAAAACAAAACGGTCTAAGTACGGCGTATTGGGTGAACAATGTTAAGAGTTACTTTGGTATTGAGTTGACATAGCGAACTGTAATTTATTTATTTAACGATAATCTTAATAGGTCCAGCCGAGGAAGTTAATAGGAGTAATTAGATGGTGTAAGGGGAGAGGTTAAATCATTGCTTAAACGAAAGGTTTCGCGTCTGAGAAGGTATTTTAGTGGCTCCAAAAACCTTCCCGGTGCGAATAAATGCATTCCTTCAATGTGGAGGCTCGGAGGTGTTTTTGTTAAGGGGATTTTGCCAAGAGAATCACGAGACCGAAAGACTGGAAGCTAAAACCACGGAGTTCTTCATTCTTTTTTTTTCGTTCTTCGTTTCTTCGTTCCAAATTTATCCTTATTTCGACTTCTTTTCGCACCTTATACAAGCGTCGGGAATTTTCCGAGGGGGCGGGGTCTCGACGTTTTTTGTCCGCTCCGCGGATGCTCTTGAAAATATTTTATTGAAGGGCCATAGACTCTGACAGGTCCGGTCGATTCATTGCAGGCGCTCTGAATTCCATTCGGTTTTTCGGAGGATACCGTTTTTGGTACGAACACGGGCGGCGTGTCGAGCCAGGAACTGCTCGCCCCCTTTTTTGTTTCTTATTTCGGTTATATTTATACAGCTTTTAAAGAGCTCGTGGGAAACAATGGTTCGTGTAATCGCGAGGCGCCGAAAGGCGGACCTCCAACAGTTCCCACTGCTATTCATCACCCTTTAAACCACCTGTTGTATTGGAATATGATAACATAAATCGATATCCATCATCCTAAAGCGAATCCTCAAAAAGCTTTTGATAGGCTCGACGAACCTTCAGAGGACCTTTCGAGGTGACCCAAATGACGAACCAAGAAGACTCCTAGCAATTCATTACGAATTTTGGTCAGCTTTTTATTGTGACAGCGTCATTATTCCTATTCTTGGATGGTTGAATTAGTCAATGGTTTCTCGGACTACCAACGGTCGCAATTTTGATTCTAAACCCAATTTTTTGATTCTACGTATCCCTAAAAAAGAACCCACCAATTTCGAGTGGGAGGTGGTTTTCCAATAGTTCATTGTTCATAACAACATATCGAGGGTGACGTGGCAACAAAGCCTTCCTCAAATGGGGCTGAACAACACGGCCTATCTGAGGTAGGGCTGGTCAACATGGCCTACCTCAAATAGTACAGAATAACATGGCCTAACTGACATTTTTGGGCATATTGACTTTTTTTATTCAGCGGGATCCAGATTGAAATTGATTAAAATTATTCATCATCCCGTATGTTTTCTGTATAGTATATTGGCTCCCAGAAGTGTCTATAGTTGCAAACATTCACGTTTATGTTCCCAAATTGTAGAAAAAACATTTTTTGTGTCTCTTGTAAATTTAAAAAAAAAACACTTAGGTCATGTTGTAACTTGAAAACTTTATTTAAACAATAAACCTGACTGTACAGAATGTCCACATTTCCTGAGGTTTCTCTCTGTAGCGTTAAAGAAGCTCCTCCAACGATGATGGTCGACAATATCGTTGGTCTATCTTTTTCGTGTGGTGTTACCAAATTTTTAGTTGTTAAGGGCCTCTTTTTAGAAGATGGCTCATTTCCGACGGTTGAGCTATTCTTTTCGCTTTATTATAAAATTATACCTAATAGCATCGTTTTTTTGGCGTTTTGAAACACTGTGCGGCGTATGGTCTTTCTGATGGTGAGGTTAAGCAGTTGAGTCCGTTGGACGGGTGCAGTTCGTAAAAGGGCGTTTTTGGATATTGTTTTTGATTCAGTGAATCTCAAATGGGAGGATTTTAAACCATCTCTATGAGCTTTGTGGGGCCCTTAGACAAATTGTGACCGTGTAGACAGTTTGGGGGCCCACAAACAACTTTGAATCGACGATAAGGGACGACTGTTATTTCAGTGCAGCCTCATCTCCCTCAGTTTTTCTACTTCTGATTGCCCGTCGCCCCTAATTTATTCCCAACATTTACCGAGAGGACCCTGTAAGTGTAGACATTTGTCCAGACTCGAGAACAGGGAACGACCCCGGGACGCGAGGAGGGACCTTATGATTTATAAGGGCGTCCCCACCCGTGTTACACAGGAGGAACCGACTATATTTACATCTTCGGGTATTAGGAATCTCCAAGTCTGTCCCGGAACCCGTTCGGAGCTACAACCCGCTCTTACGATTCCACTGCCATCAACACGCGGTTTATATTTAGGGTTTTATAAATTGGTTGACAAGTGTTGAAGCTGAGGGTATTCCTCCGGAAACCTTGTCGACAAGCGTCTCTAAGATTTTTCGCGGGACGGACGTGTTTTGCCAAGCGATTGTGTTCTCTCTCCCAACTGTCCCGTCAAATACGCAAATAGCTTTGGAGGGCTTATGTTTTTTTTCTTTTCGTCTGGTCGTCACGGTGATTTACGGTGGTTGAACAAGTGGTGGCCTTTTTTCGACAATTGGGCCATGGAAGACCGACGACCTCTGCAAATCAGTAGCTCGAAATCATTTCATCAAAGAGAGCATATATTTTTATGGTGAAATAGGTAAATATATCGAAATCAAGAAGAGAACCCGATTTCTAGCGCAGATTTTGAAGAAGAGTGCGTTGTAATGTCTTCGGAGTTTTGCTGATGAAGACTTCTTGTATATCTCACCTTCTTCATCTCGTTCATCCTCCGTTTTCCTTCTTCGTTGGACAATTCGGTATTATTTTGACATCTTCCGGTGAAAATTAAGACTTTGCTCAGTTGCCAAGGTGTGAAGAATCCAAATAAATTTTTTTTAAATGATTGAGTCGAATCGAAACCAGGACCGCACCCAGGACTCAAAAGAACTTATTGCTACTTTGGATCAAAACATTGCTATGTAGTGACCATAATGCATTTAGGAACTCCACTTTTCCTCCACCAATTCTGAGTGTGTAGAGAGGAGGGAGGAATTCACGAATCCGCCTCGTAGTATCAAATTTGGAACAGGGAAGGAAAGGACGCTATCTCAATAAGTAGTTGAAAAAGCAATGCAGTTGAAAAAGGCGAACCTCTTGTATTTATGAGCCTTTTTGGGGGACCGTTGATGACTATGAGCACAGTGAAAATATCCTATAAAGGTGCAACCATAACAATAATCATCGACATTTTATAAAAACAAAAAGTACCCGAACCGTTTTGTTGGTAACCAAATGGTTCTTGTTACTGAACGGTATCGAAGATGTCCAATCAGTCTCTCAATTCAGATATAAAAACATAATATGGAAATATATTATATTTCCATTGCTGCATTTCGCACAGGACCTTCTGATTGCCTCTCTATTTCAAAGCATGACCGCCATTTTGCTTTTTCTCGTTCGATCGAAGAAGGTTTTGACAAAGTTTTGTCCCCAGAAATTAAAGTCCGATAAAAATTCACTCTTCGCCTTCACGGGCGTTTTTGGATTAACTGGCAAAAAAGGAAACAAAATTAGCATATTCCGGAGGACAGGAGTTTTCACTCTGATTTTTTTTTCAAACATTCCTCTTGCGTCAAGATTGTCATTTTATACAAGTAGCAAGAGAAACAGAGGGAAATTTACATTTTCGTATTTTTAAAAAATATGGAACATTCGAACGGGGGCGGTAGAGGGAGCTTGATACCTTCAGCGAGGAGTTGTATATATTTCTTCTACAGCTGTTGCTTTGTGATTGGAATAACAGAGGGATGAGTTTGAAGTGGAGGGTTGGTAGAACTCTCTTTTTCTCTGTCTCTAGTTGAAACAAAAAAAAACCGTAGGAAAAAAAAAAAAAGATTTGAGAACAAGAGAAAGGCATTAGACAGGAGGGCGTTGGTTGTTTATACTTACTTCAACCCTCTCTCCAATAAGTGATACAATTGGACATGGCTCCCGCTCTTTTACTGGGAAACCGCCCCCTGTCTTTTCAAGGGTCGTGGAAGCCAATTTTTGAAAGGGATCCAACAGACCGCAGAATGTCTGAGGCGTGTTGAATGAAATCTGTGAGCACCAAACTATTGCAATTGGAGCTTGTAACATTCTCATGTAGGTCTGAGCTCGCGGACGTGATCGCAGTTACATCCACGGGAATCATTCTTCAACTCTGGGTGTTCACTCGAAATTGGTTCATACAACTGATCTTTTAAAATAAGAAAAATAGTAAGTATCAATTATTGACACCTCCAAAGAATGTGTAACTAAATAAATTAAAATAAATAATTGTGTTCCTAATTATGTATTACATCATCAGTTATTTCTTAAATCCCTTCACCGAGCATTCCAGTATAAAACTTAAATGATTTATTAAACATTTTTGTTCGATGTCTTGGCACTTGAATCAATGTTTCGGCATCCCTCGTTTCCCTACCATGTAGGTACATTAGTCATGTAGTTCATTTTTTCATACAGATGGGATGCCCTTTTGAATTTAAGAATCTTGAACTTCGCCATCGCCAGTTTTGTCTTCTCATCAAACTTGAGGATTCCTAATTTCCTGTGGAACACATGGAGTGATGTGTTCGTCCGGCCGCACTCTAAAGCTGCATTTTGATCTACCTGTATTCTTTCTGCCAGCTCTCCATTCAGGTCACATAAAGCTAAAATCGAATAATCGATTATTGGAAGCAGAATCGATTTCACGAGCATTCTGCGCACGTGCTGCGGGAAAATAACTGCCATTCTTCTCAGCTGGTATAGCCCCCTGAACATCTTGTTAATCATTGCAGTTAC
This sequence comes from Stenodema calcarata, assembly GCA_963920205.1. NCBI lineage: Eukaryota > Metazoa > Arthropoda > Insecta > Hemiptera > Miridae > Stenodema > Stenodema calcarata. The sequence goes on along the minus strand of OY986061.1, from coordinate 12,609,343 downwards.
TTGAGATTCCCACGTTCTGATTCTGAATCAGAACTCCCAAGTTCTTGACTTCCCTCTCGTACTTAATTGGTACCGAGTCAATCTCTACATTGAGTATCTGCTGTTCTAGCTTAGTGGGAGCTTACTGTACGCTAGGATCATTGCTAGTGGCAATGAATCGGAAAAATAGTTCGAGCCTAGGAATTCTCAGTTTAGCGAATTTGAATGATAATTTAAGATCCAATTTATGGATCGGATTTGAAATGGGATTTGCACTTTTTTGAGCTTTCAACATGATTTTAGAAGACTAAATGTGACCTCAGTTCTGGCAACGTTTCAGCGAGTTTCGAACGATGACGTCATGAAAACTAAGAGTATGAATTTTAAGAAATCCACTCGTCTCACGTTTTAAATATCTTCGCAATTATAACCCAATTATTTGACAAACTATCAAAGTTCAGAAATTGCCCAAATCAATCGCTAAAACCCAATGATACGCGCATTTATTTGTTGAAAGTTAATAAACACGAGGAGTTCTCGCAGGACTCACGTGGTGTGAAACATCTCAATTCAACGGCAGTTTCAGTTCTTCATTCCCATAGAACGTCTTCAGGCTCTTCTGGAGACCTCCGGCGGTCAGATGCTCTTCGCAAGACCAAAAAAGGGAGAGAATGTCGGGTCAAAGGAACTCGTTTACCCGTTCAAATAGTTCTCCAACTGATAACATCGAAACCTTTCCGAGCGGTCAACACTATCGGTTTCACGTTTAATCGGCCCCGTTCATTAGTTCGGTACGTACTCGGGAGCTCGGAGTTGACGATCGTTTCCCTCTTCCTCTTGTAAGGATGCTAACTGTGTCAAACGGATAGCACATAATATGTGCTATCCGTTTGACACAGTTATGTTAGTTAGTTCATATTAGTTAGTTCACAGTTATGTTAGTTAGTTCATATTATGAACCTTCTGAATCTGCTTAGGCGATGGTCTCGTTCATATTCCAACTAAACTCTCGGTAGACCTATTCAACTCGTCAGTTATTAGTAATACCTAGTAATAGTTGTAAAACTTATTGATTTGTTCTAGTCAGGGTACTATGCAATGATTCTTCCCTCAAATCCACCCATGTTAGCGAATTTTCGAGAAAAAAAGTCCAACATTTTTGAAACTCGAATTTCCGAAGACATTTTATACCAAAATCAGTTCCAGACCATCCTGAACTCACTGCCAAAAGACACCAAAAATCATATGTGTGTCATTCCAGGCGATAACTCTCGATAGACTGTGGATTTTTTAACACTGAAAGAATCTCCGCTCAAAATCTATCCATCATTATTTACGTAGCCAATCAAATTATGACCGTCCTTAATTTTTGTAACAAGAGGAAACTGCCATTGTACGCTACAAAACCTGTGGTGCTGCCCCTTTATATAGGAGGCTTAACCTCTGCTTCAACAAATATTTCGATCGAATTTAAAAAAGAAAAAAAACCGTCCATCGTTTTATTTATTCCTCCATTCGGGGTATAAAGCGAACAAGTACCCTCTGGAAAGAGTGATAAATAGAAGGGTATATCCGAAAAGCGAGGAGGGACTCGGACTTTTTTTTTTTTTTTTGGTTTATTTTTTGTTTTTTCCCCCCACCTTCTCTTTTTTTTCATTACCGCCGCCAACCCACTTTCGGATTGATTGATTGGGGGCAGCGCCGGGTTCATCGGGTGGGGGCGGTAGGGACCGCATTGAACAGCCATTAGTAGGCTTTCCCTCCTGATAAATTAATGAGAGGATACCGCCCCTCACCGCCGCCTCCCACGCCGTATCTTTCGAGGGAGCATTATACAAACAGGTGAGCACCAACTTTTATAATTAGTCTGACGTTTTGCTTCATCACCATCGAAAGTAGGGACGCCTCGTATTCATGCGAGGACCAAAAACGAACGAAAAATTCTACTTCCAGAACCAAAATTTGTACATACTGTTGCGTGATCAGAACAGGCTGCTTAATTTGGCAGCTGTGCATCTGCACTAATACTGCAAAAAGGCGTTATTAATTTGACCAGTGGAATATATTATGAGGAAATAAACATGACCAGTGAAATTAACTAAACTTGGCAGTGTTGAAAAATATAAATCTAGTTAAGAATCTTTTAACAAAATAATTGCATGCCAAAATAAATTCCAACAGGCCACTGGGGAAAGTGAGGGAATACCTGCACTGGCTGAAGTTTTTAGACTATTAGGGTGCCCTGATTTGCTGATTAACAGAAGTATCCCAGTAGTGTCGATGACGAACAGGTGGTTGTGGCTAAGTGTTGCAGACCACCGAGTGTAGTAGTCAAATCTGGAAGCTGAAGCCTCTCTACCGATTTCCGTATATCAAAATGACTAATCATGGCCTATCATGTAGAACTTTGAAAAATTCAAAGAGGCCTAAAACAGTTATTTTCATGTTACAGAAGGGCATCAAAAACTACTAGGCTTTAAAACTACCTTAGCGAATCCGTCAGTGGTTCTAGTGACCCCAAAAATAAGATGATTACATTGAAATATTTTAGTTCAAGTATTTTACGGACGTAGAGTGTGGGAAAAAAGGTGATAAGACTGTAATACAACGACGGAATTACAATAAAAATGCATACGTTGAGAGGTCACTAAGGAACCCTCAATTTTTGAAATTCTAGAGGAATTGTACAGAAACTGTAGAGAATATACAGAACTTACATAGATTTAGTATAAACCTAGTTAACTTATTATTATTACTATTTTACAGAAATTTTACAGGGTCATTAAATCCCCTATTTTATACTCATGTGGTTCTAGTGTAACAACAGCTTTCGGCTTTTCGTTATTTAAATTCCAATCCAACCAATATTAAGGTAAAATATTTTTCAAATCGTTGGAGGAAAAACTGGTTTTACGTTAACTGTCTCCATTTTTATGGTTTTATAACAAATTTTGTCTCCATTTTTTGCCGTGTAACAGCACAGTTTATAAATTTCTCAACGCCGAAGTCAGAATTGCGATATATCATTCCGTTATTAGATTAGAGCAGATGAACCACTCAAGTTTTTTTCATTTCCAAAGTGCTCCATTTTCCCCCCTAAAACTTTCCGAACCCCCATTTTTCAAGTTGCTGTAGAATGGTATTTTCAAGGCGATTTTTACACATGCTTTTTTGGGAAGATAAGATTGAGCACAAGGAAGATACTGATTTCGGTACCGTAATGAGAAAAAGGTGTGGCGAGAGATAGGTACGGTGATATTAACAGTAGTTAGGTATGGGCTCGTACACATTGACTAGCATTCAGTAGTCATAACTTGCACGGAACATTACTGTACACCCGGAAGCACCCCGACGCCCCTCGGGAAAGGACGAGTCCCGTTCCTGGATTCACCGCACATTCAAACAGCTTTTGTCAAACTCCACATTTCATAAGCGATCCGAAACGGTACTCGGTTCCGCGGATGAAAACCCAAGTACGTGCGTCAAGTGTCCGAGTCTCAAGTCATTGACACCTTCTCCTTCTATGGACCTCTGATCGCCCGGACACGGCGGGATGAATCACCCTGAGAGCCGGAAGACGTCCGGAAACCCGCCTGTAAACACAGTCCACGCTCTGGGAGCGGCGTATCTTGAATCCCGAATGGGAAGGAAGTCGACTCGTGATTGACAACCCAAATGCTCCTCCGCCCAAAATCAGTTGTCTGTCGTCCTCTTTCACGATCTCGCTATGACGACGCAATACAAATTGTAGTACGACAGGACCTTCACCTCCATAAACCGGTGATTTGCAAACGTCCGTCACCAATTAGGTACCAACCCTGCTGTATACCTAGTTCTTCATCATCCACAGGCCGTATAATTAATCATTTTGGTTTACTATCTTCGATAATGAACCTTTGGAATCAACCTAGGTCAATGGGAAGGGGTTCAAAACAAAGTTTGAAATTCAAAAAATCATATTTCGAAAACTTGAAATGGAATGGTGGAGTTTTTTGTGAGGATTTAAAGTTTAATTTTTAGAATATTTAAGGCATCCGAAACTCTGTACGACCAGCCGTTCGTTCACAATAAGGGGTCGATGTAGGGCAGATCAAAAGTCGTCAACATGAGGGCGATTCGAACAGCACAATGTAAATTAACTCAATATCTGAAAATCATGTCACGATTTTCAGATACTTATTGAGTTAATTCATACCTAGTTATTGATAATAATTAATAACAAATATTAATAACTATCCATAATAATCATTATGATTGATCATAAACAATTATTTACATTACTTGATTATAATTATCAATAATTAATTATAATTATAATAATAAATCTACCATTCAGTGATCTAGACAGTAGTGTTCTTCACAAAGCAGATAATAAACCGTCGTGTCGAGAATTTGCAGAGTTTTTGTACTCTTCGACGTTTCATGTACCAATTTATTGAGTAACTGGTATATTTTCATATACATACTCGAGTTCCAATTTCGTGAGTGTTCTGTGAGGTTTTAGTCAATAAATGTTCTAACTATTCACCATGCTTCGAATATGTTTAATTCAATTTCGGTAAGTAACTATTCATCATGCTGCGAATATGTTTAATTTGATTTCGGTAGTTATTTGTCACAGCAAACTACTAATTGAGTGTATTTATGGTGCCGGTATCCAGCAAATTACATCCGACCTCAAAACTTTCAGTTCAATGAACAGTCAATATTGCTTCAAGCGAGGAAAGATGCAAATCAGTAGTTGTGCATACAAATAAACCGCTTCAACCTTTAATGAACCATTATCTAATTGTTAAACGAACTGTTAGAAGATGACATCAATCTGAATTGTCTGTGTCGTTAACAAATACAGCCAGATGATCTAGAAAAGGAAACGACGTGGTCCTTGTAACACTAACCATCTTTTTTGTTAAGATATCAAACTGCAGCCATTGTCAGCGAAAAACTTAAAAGCTGTATATAGTTGTAAAACGTTGGAGTAATGTAAATAATAAACGTTTAGTCGTGATATGCTTTGGAGGGCAACCATAGATACACTTCTGGGATTGATATAGACTGTTTAAAAAACAAACCATCATACACACAATACTCCACCTCTTGCATCAATTAATTACCAAATGATTGGACCACTATTGAATTACGGAATTACTTTCGATATCGAAAACCCCTTCTTTAAGGGAGCTCTGTGATTCAAAAGTGTACGAAAATCGTTATAATGATATACAGATGGAATTGCGGAAGACATTATCAGATGGAATTCCTATTGTACGCCTGGAATGCGAAAATCCTCGATACATCCGTTCTCGCTACAAGTTGAGTTTGAATGAAAAACGTCTACTGCTAGTTAACAGGAACGAGCAGCTGTGGAAGACATGGTTGGGTACTTCACGTAATTATTGAGGTAACAAAAAAAATTGGATGAGACTAAAAATCGAAGGAGGAAATATAAATTAAAATTAACTATTGTGATAAACGAGGGAACATGGTTTATCATCAAGGGTATCGATAATTAATTTACGATTTTTTTGTTTCCTGCGAAAGAACAAGGTAGAAGAGCAAGGTCCTTAGGAAAAAGAGTGATTTGAACTCAGATGTGTCGTTTTAAACTATTGATTATTAATATCGGCCGGTCATCGTAGAGATTAACTACTGTGTTCTTCAGTTTGGTAAGTAGCTTGGAACGTTTATCCGAGGTGACCTCATTGATTTGATGGAGAGCTGGATGTATAAAGTAGAATGTACTGTCGCCTATCATATTTCTTAGTTATCTACGCCTCCATATTCCATCGATCAATATAATAATTATATTGATCGATGGAATACGGAGGCTTAAATAACTAAGAAATATGATAGGCGACTGTACATTATTGTTGATGGTAGAATGTTATATTATCACCTCATTGGGAAGATGTTTTGATGTTATGTTATCCTTTACTATTGTCATGATTGAGACTCGGATTCACATTGAAACAAGCCTTTCGGTGGTATTTTCTTCTCTCTAGGACAGTTCTGTAGGTACCAGGATAATTTAATTGTTACAGTTAATTTCCTTTAGAACCACTAAGGTACTATAGAAGTAACACCTACAGCAGTAATATAGGTACGTAAGTCTCATTACTTGATTTTTATGCAGTATTAGCTGGGGGATGAGAGACCCTTCACCTCAAAATACCTTTTAAAGGTAAGTTCAACGATTTGTTTTAATACATTTTTTTCAATATCGACGTACCTGGTTTTTTCCATACACCAGCCGTTTGTGAGTCTAAGGGGCTGACAAATTAATACCCCTGCTCCTGAGTCGTACCTAACTAACCATAGCTCGAGGTTTTTGAAGTACGGAGAGAACATGAGAGTTACGTTACCTCCTGCCCCGTCCGAGGTAATTTAACTCGGAATTTACTGTGAATCCCTTGTTCAGCCGACAGTTCAATGCTTATAACCATTACAACCTTTTGCTTGAAGAAAATAGTTGGCTCGTTTTATGTCCTGCGAAAAGGTGGTAGGACTGAACAAAAGCCTGAGACCGAGGGAGGTTCTTCGACTGTTGCCCTCTTTGCTGGGACCCGAGAAGCCGCCTCCACGGCTACACCACCTTTACACCGGCTTATTGTATGGAAATCGGTTTTAAACTGCCTTGAATTATAGAGTCAATTGTCCTTCCCCCCTTCCTCGAGGGAATCGGCCTGCTAATTGAGTATGGCGCCTCCTCTGAACACCTTGCAACCATCTTGAGCAAGCAGGACCTGGACGCTGTAGAAGGAGGAGAGCTGGATGTAGGGAGGGTTGCTATGGAGGAAATTTTTAATACAGAACTTATTCAGGTAGAGGGTTCGTTCGCATGGTCGAACAATGGTTGGTAGATGTTCAACAGTAGAGCAGTAAGTTTGCTATGCAGAAAGAAGGAACGGGATAAACAATCTAAGTTCCCAAATAGCGGATTTTAGTGCTAAAGCGATGCCTGAAGAGCAAAACAGGAACTATCACCAAACATTATTCCTGAACAATGTTTGAATTTAATATAGTTTTAAATATGTAGGTACAATTTGTGCTCAGTGGTTGGTTTCAACATTATTCTAAATGACGCGAATGACTTTGGGGCACATCTTTGAGCACAAACTCTATGTACTTAAGACTGGTTACCGCGAAAATTGTTAGAGATCGAATTTTAATTATCTAGACGAGAGAAGAAGAGAAGGGATAACGTGATAGAAACCAAGCATACCGGTAAGGGACGAGCCGGCTGCTAGAGACGACGTCTTGTCAGGCGAATCTCTTATCTTATACATGATGATCGTATCTGGTACAAACAGAACGAGATTTTGATCGGTCTTCGTCGAATTAGTTATGACAAGGGATCACGGGCGATCTACAGGTGGGACTTACCAGGATCGGCTACGTGGTTTTGGATACGGCCAAAATATCGAAGGCCTACTGTGATAGTGCAGTCTTGTCGAATTTGAAGAAAGGGGGAAAAGCACTGATATTTCAGGGAAGACAATTAATTGCCTTGGAATTTCAAGTTGGAAGGCGATATGAGCAGGGGGAGAGAGAATGATCGAGAAAAAAATGAAATCCTCCAGTACGAGAAGATGGCAACGGGAGACAGCAACTCCTTGATCAAACAGTGTTGGCCCAGTGAGAACCGGCAGATACTGATATTACTCCTTCCAAAAGTGAAAAAGAGTCGAACACAGATGAGGGCGGCACCGGAAACGCGAATTTTCGAGAGTGACACAATTTCACGGTACAGTTGTCAGTTAGAATTGAAGTAGACGGCATTAAACAGACTCTTGGCGAGGCAGAAGCTACTAAATTGTTATAAAAACCAAACCCAATCCACATGTGCCACATACTAACGCATTTCTTACAAAGTTATCACGAATCCCATAAATTGCCGCGACGTTCGTGACCAATTTCAAACCCCAAAGGCAGTTTGGGTCGAATCCCAACAAAATGCGAACTTGATTCCCTGAAAACAGGAGCAACAAGACCATAACGTCGGAACAAGTAGCTCGGAATGTAATTTCTGAGGACGAGTTTTTCTTCTTGCAGCGTCCTCCTTCATAATCGTATAGATAGATCTACAATATTGTGTCACAAGTTGGCGGAAAAACCAGCAGCGCTCCTTCAGACCGTCCGAAGAATTATTGCTGAGACGCACGACAACCTCCTACTCCACTTTATCGCTTTTTGAATGTCTCCGGGAATATTATTCCCCAGCTTGTAAATTTTCGATTTTATTTATCTCGAATATCCCCCCGTTCGCTTCACTATTTTCAATTTACAACTCCGGCGATTAAACGTCACAACTGCAGTCTCCTGCAATTGCGTGAACTATCACCTTTTTTTCTTTTCTTTCTCGTATCAGAAAATCTGTAAAGTTTCTCGGTGTCCCACGGAAGGTTACATGACACTAAGAGCGGAAGTTGGACATAATAAATCACATTATTACACCCTTCTTCGTGACCGCTTTCCCTCCTCTCATTACCATTATGAATTGCCTTCTTGTAAATTCCAGTTTAGTGCTGGTCTGATGAATGCCATAAAACCTTGTAGTGTTTTAATGAATTTTTTATAATCGTTGAGTTCCTCCCTCCACACCAGTTTGAATACGAACCCACTACAGGCCCAGGTGCAACACCGAAATTTAGGCCGAACCAATTTTAACAAAAAAACTCGGTCCAAAATGTTTAAAACTTGAATTCAAAAAATGAAACAGTCTGCCCAGTGACACCTGATTTTAAAGGTTTATTTTCACACTGACCACGATGGTGATGTCAGAATTGCGATATTCCATTCTCAATCTAGAGCACATTGAAGATGAAGAAATGAGGTTGTTTCTTGAGATGTTCTTCACGGTTCATCTACTCTAATCTGATAACGAAATGAAATATCGACTTTGACTTCACTATCGTGTTCAGAATTGAAAAATCTATAAAGTGAGGTTTTACACAGCTAAAAATTTAGACAAAGTTCATTATAAAACCAGTATAATAGAGACATTTTACATAAAACCTCATTTTTCAAAAATTCCCTCTGCATGACTGGTTTGTTTTCAATTTGCACTACCATTTTGGTTTATTATCATTGATAATAATCCTTCGAAATCGCCCAAGAAAGAAAATTGCACAATAATTTCATAATAATTATTCATTTTTAGTAATCATAATAATTGAAAATTAATGAATTAATTTTGCGGAGGTTGGTAGGCCGAATTTAAAACCCGTATTTCGAATAAGTTTTCGGCGTTTCCCTGATGGTATAAAATTGCTCAATAATATTCATTGCTTAATCTTGGATTACACCATGTAATATTACGACTTAGGAGAGATATTGAGACCGATTACACGCTATCAAAGCATTTTTTGACGGGAACAAGAAAGATAATGATAATCATTACTAGTCTTCAACCTGGTTCTACAACACTTTTCAAACTTGAAGGACCTTTCCCCGAATATGTCGGGCGCGGTAGGTGATTCTCCAGAGGAATTTCGTCGATGTTTGTAAATGCCGCTGTCTTCATTTGCAAGCTACCTCCGTTATTAGCGCCTTTCAAGTAGAATCCCGGCAACATCTAAATGACCTGAAATAATTCCATTAGCATAGCAAGGCGCTTATTAAATGGGTTCGAGTGCCTCCATGTTTTGTAAGGTTTGAAGACTCAATTGATAAGGTAAATACACCTTCAGGAGTTGGTTGTCTGTCACATCTGAGTGGTCCTCCCGGCTGTATCGACCAGTCGCTCTGCCGGACGTTTTGTGATATCTGAAATTAGTTATGAGCCTGTTAAGGGGTCCCATTTTCATGTTCAAACTGTAGGTACAAGGTTTGATGTGCCAATTTTTTTTTAAATGTATATTAATCGCGCATATATACAATAAACAGTATATAAGCTATATGCGTATGTTGAATTTTAAATTAAATGTTTAAAACTAGAGTACCTATATCACTTAGTCTTATATTGTTCAGACGTTTTCACATTAGTTGACCAAGCTCATGGGGTTTGGTACGTTTCAATCTTCGGAGTAGATCATCTGTGTCTAGGAGTCGGACAACATCCTCGTTGAGTGGTTGATGGCTTGGTTGCGTATGACCTCATTGGCCGATTCCACTTGAAGCTCGTAGTGTAATCGGTCGTTACGAAAGTATGCATCTGTGCATGAACGCAGAACATTATTCTGGAAGCGCTGAATAATGTTGCGATTGCTAGGTGCAGTGCATCCCCAAAATTGTGCACCATAAGTCCATACGGGTCTCAGGACTTGTTTGTATAGGATGAGCTTGTTATGAATAAACATGTTTGACCGCCTACCCATAAGCCAGAACATTTTTCTGTATTTCACTGTGAGCTCGAAGTGCCCAATGATTCGACCTTTTTTATACAGAGTTATAAATTCCGACTGTCATCCATCGCCGTATTGTGCTGATTTTGAAGAACGTACATTTTGTTTGTCACTATTACAAATCGATAGCGAACTCCAATGAAAACCGGTAGCTTCATTCCATATCCAAAACGGGCTACGAAATACAAGAATTTATTCATTAGGTAGTTTAATATTAATTTATTTTGTTTCAATCCCATATGAGAATTGGAGTAGGAGACATCTGAATGCTTATGTAGAGTACCAAACGATCAAGAGCAAAAACTCGATCCCCATTAACGTCGTTATACATTCATGTACCAGGGTAATTGCATGAGACTCGACTGGGAGGTCTCGGGCCAGAGACGCTGAAAAGCGGTAACTGGAAACAGCAGACTTTTAACTAAGGAGAGAAAACCTTCCTTTAAGGAAGGAGTGATTTATACAGCTTTGACCAGAGGCGCCTGCGACACCGCTAATGCTAATCCAAACAACACAAAAATCATATCCATTATTCATGGAGCTGGTTCCTTCTGGAGGGCAAAGAAGTGGACGGACCTCAGGAGTACACCCTAAGGGAAAGGCCTCAGGTGAATGGATGTGTTGGCAGAGGATCTAATTGAGGCTGGGGATAATTACGCGTTAAGGACTCATTAGGGCGTCGGACGCGAGTTCGGACTTGGCATACGGACAGCGCGGTGGGTCCCATTTGAAATTTAAATCGCACTTTTGCAGTCCGCATGCAAATAGGTCCTTTTCGCTTTTGCGAGACGGTTTTCAAGTGCGTCTGTGATGTCATAATGAGGGAGGTTTTGCCAAGTTTTGCCGGATATTTATAACGGTTACTGAGTAATTATTCTATTTAGCGCAACGTTTGAGAATTTTACTATTCAGGAATGGACCACCGTGGTTGATATACCTTCCAATCAAGTAACTGTAGCGGTATAGTTTTATATTCTACGTTTAGTATTCTAATAACTTGATCATCGTGAGTTGGCATTTAGAGGGCGCTTGTGAGTGTTTCATGAGATTAAAAAAAAAGTGGTTCCACATAAATCTCATTAAACTGATTCCAACGCACGGGGGGAAATGACATCAGATCACGCGAAAGATCGATGATGTATGGAGAGGGAATGAGTCGAAAAAGTGATGTAAGAATATTGAATGCTTACTGATGGTTGAGTGCTGATGAATATAATCATGAGGGCTTGATATTTAGGGAATGTAAACAGCGTTAGTGCTACATGAAACGCCTGGTATTATGTTGACTGGCAGCAAGTTGTAGTCGACTCGTTCTTTGAATCCCCCTCCATCATATCTCCCAAAAATCGCTTTGTGTGAGTTGTACAAGTGGTCTTCCATTTTTCTTGAGATTGTTTTTCGTTTTTCATGTTTGCAACTGACGAGGTGTGAAGTAAATAAATCTCCATAAAATCGTATTGAACAGAGCCTTAAATAGAGCAAGTACAGTTCGTTCAGTCGTCATACATATCTACTGATTGATGAATATTTCTACAACAAGAGGCTTCAGATGAGGCTCAAATCACAAAAAGAAAGCTTCACAACTCCTACCGGTTTCCACTCGCGCAAGATCCACTCAAAAGGGCGCAAATAAAACCAAAAACCCTCCTTCGGCCGCCAGCGAAGAAAAACCGTCGGACGGACAATCAGTCTGACCCTGGTTGTCCATATGCGTCGATGACCGAAGGAATCCAAACAAAGAGGGTTCTGAGGGTGTTGCAGTTAATAAGAAAAGAGATAGAATCGGACCCATTAACATACACCTACATGGTGTGAGACTTTGGCTACATAAACTTCAACATTTAAACTCGGCCGCCTCTCTTTGCGGAACAGGTTTCTGGTCAGAAGCTGAGTTCGAAAAACCTTAAATACCAAACCGTTTTCAAAATCATGAATACAACTGAGAATAGGTTGTAGTCATGAGCCACAATTTTAATTAGCGAATCTTCGAAGAAAAGCAAGCTATTGTTCTCGGTCCAAAATTTTTAAAACTCGAATTTTCGAAAAAAATTGTAAACCAAAATCACTGCCAAAAGACACCAAAAAATCATGTATTTGTATATATATCTATATATTTTTGTATGTGTCATTCCAGATGATAATTCTCAATGAAATTGAGATACAAAATTCAATTTGCACCAAAAAAAAAATCTGTCGAGGCTATCGAAAGGGAAAGTTCAGAAGTCTGGTGTCATCATTTGATTCTGTGACAAGTACTTACGACATGATTGCTGCCTAACCCATTTTACGGTAAAAATATGGATTTTTTCGAAAAACGTCGATTTTACTGGAAGATCCACGGTATTTGGCACAGGCACGAGGATTTGATGCCACTGACACAATTTTTTGATCATACCGTTGGAAAGGTGAGCTTTTAAGCCGACTTTTGAGGTTGCAGTGAGAAATTAACTGGCAGATTCAGTTAGGATTACAAACGTTCGAAAAAACTGTACATTCCCGAATCCGAAACTTTAGGGAGATAGGAAATTTACCGGTGGCTTGACTGAGTGGCTTATGACCATTTTAGTGACTTAAGGTCGAAAATACCTACGGAAAAAATCTTAAAAGTGATAAAAGTCGGATTTTAGGCGGTACAAAAAAAAGTATGAGGTAATATCTACCACCGTACCACCGAACGAAGGTATGAGATAAAGGTATGAGATAAAAACATCGTACCACCGAATCGATTTTACAACTGATAGAATATAATATATTCTATCAGTTGTAAAATCGATTCGGTGATTCGATTCGATCTTAACCCTGACACCCTGTATAATAATTTTCTTCAAATTGTCTCAAAACATTTTGGACCGAGAACAATAGCTTCCTTTTCTTCGAAAATTTGCTAATACAACGTCCAAAATCCGGTGTAGGCAAAATCAAAATAGATATTGCTTCCTTCACAACTAAGGCTCAACTTTTGAAATGAGAAATAGGTATTGAAGAGTAAAAAACGGTGCCATACTCCAGTATACAACGCGAATCACTCTAATACCTGAAAAAGATAAAACCCCGATGAATATTCCGAACCAACTTCCTAACAGAAACATCTACCTCTGAAAATCCTTGTATGCTTCGGGTGTACGCGAAAGCCACTCGTAGAGCAACAGCAGCCTCTGAAACTTCAGTCAAATCCTCCCGTGTAAATCAACGGTTTGATTTGAAAAAAAAAAATCCGAGAGGGATTAATCACTCAAAGCACTCACACCACCACTTCGGACTTCGTCAGGAAAAACAATGGTGCAACTTCTAAAAACCGCGTGGTATCGGAAGTTTATATCGCGCTATATGACTTCGGTCCTCCGCCCCCGTTTTCCGTTGTTGTTCCGCTTGCTACGGAGGGAAAAATGCGCATCCCGGACCCGTCTGCCTCGTTTGCCCAACGATTTTCGTTCGTTTTCATTTTTTATTTCCTCCAGCGCAACCCCTTTCTTCGGTAGTCGGGGCCTTTTTTTTTCATTTACAGGCGTTTTTTGAAGTATTTTCGCGCACCGTTGATGGGACATCCCTAATCAACAAGCGCCGTCCGATAGGCTATCAACCTTTTGTGTCGTTTCCCCGTATTGATTTCCGCTTGTATTGAAGTCTGTAGAGAGATTTTCAACCTCCTCCGCGATTTCCTATCGGCTTTTTTCCATCGGTGATTCATCGCTGGAGCGCAGCAATTTATTTCTTTACCGGTAATACAAGTATAAGGCGAAACGATGAATAACGTTTTATTCCTAAATTTTCCCAATGCAAGGTGATATTGCATATCAAATGTCATTAAATTTTGTTGGTTGGTAGGAACTTCTTCTTGCAAATCACCGCTGAGATAATTAGATTCAGGTAAAAATCCTTCATTTACATAAATAAAAACTCTGCATTCATGACATAACGGTTTAATATTTTGATCTATTCGAACTTTGAGCCCACATTGAGAATGCCCAGCTGGTCTTACAACAATCCGGATGGTCTGAAGAAAATGCTGAAAATTAAACTCCACTTAAATGTCAACTGAGACCAATTCAAACCGTTCCACTAGAATTTTTCAAAATTTCAAACATTGTTTTGAATCTTGTTTGATTCCACGGGGAAAGATTATTGAATAAATGGAATCGGAAAATTGGTAGATTTATTTCAATAAACAATTGAAAGAACAGTACGAAACTGGGGGTCGCGATATAACAAGGGAAGCATTAGACTGAATGGCGAAATCGGGAGGGTTATAAGATGGCTCCACATGGCGCAATTCGGTATAATATACCGAAATCAAAATATTACATCATATATGATGTAATATCATAATATATTATGATGTAGGTACTTCATGTACCTACTTCAAGGTACTTCATGAACTGTGTTGGTTTTGTGGTTCGGTAATTATGTGTGGTTAAGTGGAAGGTCGGGAGCGCTAGTGGTCTACGGGGAATAAGGGAAACTGAGACCCCAAGGAGCCCAAACAGCTTCGGAGGCCGTAGGAACTCCTTCCCTTCGACCTAGGGTTATGAAAAAACGAGAGAAAAGTTTAGGGATCATTGAGGGGAAGGTCCGAACCCGTAAACCACATTTCGTAATTTAAGCACAACGCTAACTGGGCAAAAAGCAGCGTGCCGAGATTTTTTTCAAATTCGATTTTCTAAATCTACGTATCTTGAAACGTAAACCCTCAAAAGTATGAGGGTTTTTTGGGACGATTTCAATGGTTGATTACCGAATATAATAAACTAAAAAGAATTACATAGATAACCACAGCTGTTTGCAAATGATCTGCAATATATTCAAATGCAGAGCAGAAATGCTTGACTTGGGAGCTAACACTTGGCAAGTAGATGTAGAGGTGTTCAACAGTTGTTCTCGTTCTTCTATTTTGTTCCACGGATTTGGTTCCACAATCTGCAGTGGTGTTAGTCTCGTAAGGTTCGATTTACCTTGGATTTGGGCCATCCGATCATCCCATGAGTGGAAACAATCGGCCGTCTCCCATCGAGGAGCCAAACTTCTAAGGGGCGACCTAAAGATGAACCGGCGAAGAATAAAGTTGCGGGTGAAAAAAGGCCGGCGATGGTAAGTTTTCTTGAAGGGACGAGCGCCATTATCAGAGGATCACATGTTTAGGTTACATGGAACTTTACTTTATTTTACGAGGTAATAAATAGCGCTAGGTGTTTACAAGGGCGAGCTATCTGATCTCCTCCGTTTTAATTTTGACCGTAGTTTTCAGAGCCGGTCGAGTGCGGGGTCCCGCGGGCAAATGCCCTTGTCTCCCTTGACCGTCCGATTAAACTGCCACTGTCCTGAATATCGATAAGCCATTATTACATTTTGCGTGTTGCTCGCACGGACATTTTACGACTGGTTTTATTCATTTCTGCACAGGAGTGCGATACAGTAGTACAAAAGGGCCGAAACATAGATATTTTGGTTCGTCTGGATGAGTACCTACAGTGGAGTAGATGTTCCGTAAAACCATGAGAAAATAGCCTTCAATTACTTTACCATCTCCAGCGGAAATATATTTGCCACTGGCTCCGCAGCTTTCGCTCAAGATTCCTAGTCCGTTTAGAAAATATCCCATTCCGTTATCTGATTAGGGCATATGAACCGTGAAGAACATCTCAAGTAACAATCACGTTTCTTCATCTTCAAAGTGCTGTAGTTAAGGACGGAAGGAGATATCCCAATTTTGACCCATCATGTTCAGCACTGAAAATCTTCAAAATGAGGTGTCACTTGTCAGACTGTTTACCAAATTTTAGCGAATTTTTGAAGAAAAGGAAGCTATTGTTCTCGGTTCAAAATTTTCAAAACTCGAATTTCTGATAAATTTTTATATCAAAATCCGATTCAGACCATCCTGATTTCGAGTCTTAAAAATTTTGGACCGAGAACAATAGCTTCCTTTTCTTTGAAAATTCGCGTATAAGAATTTCAATTATTACTCGTTTTAACTCAATGAAATGAAACTGATCCCCGGGACGGTCTTTATCATCCATTTCAAAATAAGAAGCACCTCGACGGTGAAGAGCGGGGATTTGAATATTCAATTTGAATGTATACACGAGATTACACGGTTCTCTGAGTCCGCTGTAACGTCATGTTGGATTAATGGTCGGAAGCGCGATGCCCAACTTATTCAAAGGCAAATTACCAGCGGGGTTCATTGACTATGTTAATTTCCCGTGGTTACCGGTAGAAAACATTTTATTGAAAGTCCGCTCATTTCAAAATTATTACCTCGTCTTGTTATTAGAATTTCATTGTAGCCTTGACAAAATCGAATGAATCGATATTCAATAAGTCGTATTGATTCAGTCCGGCTTGCGTTTACACATATTTCCTGACAAACCGCATGAAATAATAATTAGTTATATCATAATATTGGGAAGCTGTAAAATGAAAATATTGTAGGATTGTATTGTAGGTACGTAGCATTTTAAATCAACGAATGATGAGTAACCTGGAAAAGCTTCCCCAGAAATACTTCGGTTATTAAGTTTTATTCACTTAACTAGGTAGGTACCTATATCTCTTCAGCAATGTTTTTGAAAAAAAAAAAAAAAACTTGAAGTAACTTGAAGTTACTACCTACCATAATATGCGATTCAAAGTATCCTAAAATGAATCTTGATAAATCAATGAATAAATGAAATAAATCAATAAATTTTAGAATAAATTTGAAGTATCACATAATATTACTATGATACTTCAACTTTTAAAAAACATTGCTGATGAGATCTGGTTAAGTGACTTAATAACCGAACTAAGTGTTTCTATGGAAGCTTTTCCAGATATTATGATAATTCATTCATTATGCATTATAAAATTCATTGGTTATATTATAATATATAATCACAATAATTGATTATAATTATATTAAGTATAATCAATGAATTTTATAATGCATCCGAAGTATCAAATAATTAGCAAATTTTGGGAGAAACTTGAAATGCTAAACGTACGAAAGGGGTATGTTATGTGTAGCTTCTACATGATGGGAAATTTCCCACTTGTTGCTGCTGCCATTTCAGGGGTATACGGCACCAAGTGGTGGCACCTGAGAATTGTACCTACTCATGTTATGACTATGAAACGAAGGCAAATTCAGGTTGAAGCCCGCGAGGGTGACCTTGCGTAGTAGCGCTACCTAGTGCAAGCATAGTGAACCAATTGGCGCTGGAATAGACGAATCCAACGCCGTCAGCGCTAGGATCGTTCTATCAAGTTTTCCGAAAGATTTCATTGAGGACCGGATATCGATATCGATTTCTTTTCGATGCCGAGAATTTTGACATCGATCTTTTCATTCGATATTCCTCTCCATGACGGAGGAGGATGACGGACGAAACATACTCGTAATAAGAAGCTTGTTACACCTATGACCGTCTTCACACTGACTGAAACAATAAATAAATAAGAACTATTGGCATCCAAGTATTTAAGAATATGGAGTGCAAAGCTCTGCTACGTGACTTAACACTGTGACTTAAAAATCCTCCTGACTTCAAAATTACTGATTTAAATTTATGAATATTTCGTTTCATGTGGCATATCTGGTATCCGATAAAAAGCCTACCAATAAAATTTAGTGGATAGTAAAAAATCAGGACCAATCAACAAATGATTCCATGATTATATTGATGAAAAGGATGCCATTGCTTCCTCAACTGCATTGGCTCTTAGGGAAAAACCTTGATCAATGAGAGAGACGTTTAATCAGAAGATTTAATCCCTTTGTGCCTTTTCGTTCGGAGTGTATTCAGGGAAAATTAAAAAGTATTAATCAATAGTCATGCAGCATGGTTATAAGAGCGAATTTTCGAAGAAATAACTGGTTTTATGTGAAATTTCTCCCTTTCAAGTACTGGTTTTATAATATATTTTGTCTCTTTTTTTCGAGTAAACCTCAGTTTATAGATTTTTCAAAAACCTTTAAAGTAAGGTGTAACTTGTCTTACTGTTCCATTTTTGGAATTTATGGGTAATCCCCCCGCTAAAACTCTCCAAAACCACTCTCGGCTTTTAGCTTTTTCCACGCTGAATAGCAGATTAACCATGATGGACATCTCAAGTAGGTACCATGAAGGACATCTCAACCACGTTTCTTTATCAATGTGCTCCAGTTTGAGAACGGAATAAGATATCGCAATTTTGATTTCACCATCGTGTTCAGCGTGAAAAACCCTTCAAAATGAGGTTGCACTTGTCAGACTGATTCGTTTTTGGAATTTTTAGGTGATCAAACTCCCCTTGAAACTTCCCTGAACACCCTTTAGAGTGGCCCGATTCTTCCCATCTACGAACTTAGCCTTTAATTGCCAAGACAGATTTTTGTGGATATTTGAACTCTGTATCTTAATTCTATCGAGAGTTACCGTCTGGAATGACGCATACATACTCGTAAATACTCGTATATGATTTTTGGTGTCTTTTGGCAGCGAAATTCTAGTTTTAAAAATTATGGACCGAGAACATTAGCTTCCTTTTCTTCGAAAATTCGCTGAAATGACCCTTAACCCTTTTATATTCCTTCCCCTACTCCGGAAAAAAGGTTGGTATATTTATAATTATGAAAGGGGTTGAAATAGAGAGCGGCTACCTCTTAGAAAAGCTCTTTACCCTCAGAGCAAATGTGAGTAGTGTGGGGGGGGGGGGTACCGCGAGTATTTAGTACTATGGGATGTCACGAGCAACGCCCGGTCCATTCTTCACGGCTATGTAGATGCGTCTTGACCAAAAACCTCCCTTCGCAAAAGTCCTTTTCATTACACGCTCCGCCCACTCGCTCTTACGAGGACAAAAGAGGTGCCTTTTGCCGGCAAGCATTTTTGCTTCGTCCTCACCCTTCTTTCCCTTTCGGAAATGAGTTACGACTCCTTCCTGGCCCTGGCACCCGAGAGTTCATACCACATTAATTACGGTTAATATCTGTTTCTAAAAGCTATAATATCTGTTCTGTTTGTATTTCTCAGAGGAGGCCCTCCCCCTTGTGGTGCTGTAACAAATGGGGTGTCCTTCTCTGCAAAGCGGAATCAACAAAAGGACATAGATCTTTGCGATGAAGGGTTGAAGCCGGTTCCAGTCCTCTTCGTGACAAATGAAACCACCTATAGAAACAGTGCTATGACCTCTTCTGTACAAAAGAGTGGTCCTATAGTACAAGAGAAACTTCTCAAGTAGATTTCTGAGGTACCTTGCAACGGCATATTTCTGAGGAGTTTTATTATGACGGAACCTGCTCGTAAAATGAACTGTAATTACTAGAGCTCGGAACATAATATGTTATTATGCTCATTTTTTCCTCCAAAATATGATTTCACGATCGGCAAAATATGCACTCGTGCAAAAAAACATGCAACCTACCAAAAAAGTTTAATTTAACGACCAAATATCTCAATATCAACATTATATCCACATTTTCATCATTGCGAGTAATTTCTGGTTCCCTAAAGTACACTGAGAAAAAATTCCAAGGCTACGGGTGCTGACAACAGTGACACAGTTTTTTGGCTCTGCTGAAAAAAATGAAAAATGGACCATCTTTGATACCAGGCTCCTCAATTCTTGGCATGAGATTGGATTGCCTTTTCCAGGCTCGTTCCCTGTCATCTTCCCAACAAGAACTTTGACCATGTAACGAAATATGAGAAAATATGCCCCAGCAACCAAAATATGCAAAAACATGACATTTTAATTTTAATTTAAAAGGCACTAATGCATTCAACAACCTTCAAAAACGTCTAAATACGAAGTTTCACACCCGGAAGCCAAATATGCAAGGCTCTAGTGATTAATACATAAATTCACCACATTTGGGGGTTATACAATTTATGAGACCGCAAAATGTGACAATAAATAATGATCTCTTAAAGCAAAGTTTCAAAACATATACGTATACCTCAGAAGAGGTATAACTCTTCTGGCTGAAACTCCAACACTTTAGAAGATCCAGATGTTGAATTTGTATTGAATTTCAGTATCAGTTTGTCTTGTGTTTTTACAAACTTCGAACCAGCTTTTGGTTAACCTCGAAGATTTGTAGCTTATATTCAACGTCCACCTCAACGTCCATCGTAATATGCAAACATGCTCTGGATACAAATGCCAAATTCAGACCGTTGAATTATTATTGATCACATTTTGGAGTAAATTTCCCATGTTAATAAAACATTTCGCCATAGTTCGGCTTCAGTCCAATTCGGCACCATATCCTCTCATCACACCATCCATTCTCCGTCTAAACCGTTCTACCTGCCCCCGATAAGTATCCGATCTCTTTATCATATTTTTTCAACGCTCCAACTCTCCTTCTAATTAAGCCTGGACATCATCCTGTCTCACCGCCCTCATCCGTCCCATTTCCAGGCCACTGTCCCAAAATTGTAGAACACCTGCTCTCATCGACAGATTCTTCTCATTTAACCCTACTGCACGTTTTTTAAAACTTTTTATTTTGCAAATAAAGGTATAAGAACAATACGAGTGCAAATACATGCGGGCTCGTTCTTTTGCCAAATTATTGCCAAATTATTCCAAAGGAAATGGGGGTGCCTGTCACCAAAAATTATCTAAGCTCATTATTGCTTTGTCGTCCGTGTTGCGGAACAAACAGTTTTATTAGTTTTTTTGTACTCACGTTTTCGAGTAACGGACTTGCTAACTAGGTATGTGTTTAATAGGTCATGAACCTCTAAAACCTTCGTGTTCTACAAGTCACATGCTGAAAACCGAAATAATTAATTACACCGGCCGTTAGCTTATATGAATATAATATATTATGCACGTTCTGTAGCGCTTGCATGAGATCCAACGTTACATATAACTTAAAATCGTGATATTTACATCAAAACAGTTGGGTATTCCAGTGGGTCAGAAAAATGCGAAATTTCAAATTTCAAATTTTGAAATTCTGTATATTGAAATCATACTCTGCTGGAAATGTGCCCGTGGTCACAGGCAAAGTGACCACGGCCACGGTGGGTGTACCCATGTTCACCCTGGTGCACAGTGATTGTGACCGCGGTATCCTGAGGGTACATATGTTCACACGGGCTGTGGCCTGTGCCTGTGGACACTAGTGCAAAATGAGCACAGCCACGGAACAGCGTGTGCACACTCAGTGAGCCCAGTCATTTAGAAAGTGACAGTGCAAAAGTTTAAGTGATCTTTTTTTCTTCATTTTGATTGCTTTTTATTAAGACAGGACACCTTTTCATTAAATAAAAATATTGATGGAGAATCGTATAGAAATATTCTGTATACAGAAATGCTGCAAGCAATTTTTCCTCCATGTTTGCATTTAAAATTAATTATTTTCTGTATTATATTATGTGGGCATGGTCCAGTTGGCGAACATGTATTGCAAGAGATATGTTCTTGTCATGTTGGCTCAAAACATCTGTTCTTATGTACTTTCTTTTGAGCTCAAAGGGCAGTGAATGTGAACGTGCGAAACGACTATGTGCCCGTGGTCAGATTTCCTTGGTCACATTACCACGGCGATGTGACCATGGTCGTATGATCACGTGGTCACCCCATTTGTAACCGAGGGCACAATTAATTTTTTGTGACCACGGGCACATTTCCAGCAGGGTACTGAAATTACAGGACATGCCTTCAGCCTCTTCCGCTCGTCAGGTAACTGTCCAAGTTGGTACTGTTTGGAAAGGGCTCTATGAGGTCTACAAGTGGAACTAGTGAAACTAACGAAGTCGGATACTCCGCTATTCATTTCTGACAAGGCATCAAAACCCGTTTAGCTCAAGTCAGCCTTCCCTTGTTAGTGTCTAGTTATAATCATAAATATTTAATTCGACCATATCGCCGGCTTTCGTGGATTAAATGTAAATCATATGTAAATGTCGGTATTTATATGGGTTTGAGGGAAGAGACTTCTGAGTTATTCACTCGAAAAGCTCTCGCATTACAAAAAACCCCGCGTCGGCCAAAGGAAAAAAGTGCGATGAAGGGACAGTGTTGGGGAAACTAACAGCGCATCGCTTCCGCTTTCACAACGTACGACTGTTACAAAAGCCGTTTGCGGTTGAGAACCGCTGATTGTTGAGGTCAAGGCGGAAATCTGCATCAGATGTTTGGTGATTTGATTGTGTTTTACTGTTACGGAACGCAGAAAATTCAACTCAATGACACTTGAATATTATAACACCTCAATATTATGACCCACAGGATATACCTACAAAGAATCACTTTGACCATCACATTTCGCCAATTTCCAAAGAAATTTACCAACCAAAATGATTTCAGCCAATAATATTTTCCAGAAGTTTGTAGATTAAGTACCTACATATGTACATTACATACGAATTATGTACAATATTATGTACCAACCTAGTTTAGCAATATTGCTAAACTAGGTTGGTACATAATATTGTACATAATTCGTATGTAATGTACAAGATCGTAACAACTTTAATTTAATAATAATATATCCCTGTTCCATCGAAATTTGTTTAAAATTATTTTAGCGAAATATCAAAAGAAAAGATATACAAGACGAAAAGGCAAGACAAAATGTTTAAAGCTCGAATTTCCGAAAAATTATCTTACCAAAATCCTTATCTTGGAAACAAAACTTGTTAAAAAAACAAGTAACATGGAGACATTTTACATAAAACCAGTACTTTCATCGAAAATTCGCTCTTATAGGCACGACTGTGTTTTTTTTTTTCTTTCTTTTACAGAAATTGTATGTGTATCTACTAAGTAAATATTGGTGATATTTGAATATAGATATTACATTAAATTTAAACTACTCGTGACCCACTTCTAATGAAGATCTGCTTCGCATGTAGCGTTATTGTTGAGTCCCTGTATGGCCGTTGAGCTGATAACTGGGGTGGTAGGATTCGGCGATGTTTGCCTTGTCCCCTCGGTCTTGAAATTGCAATTTTCGCCGTGACAGATCGAGAAAACGAACGTGTGACTTGAAGACAACTAATAGTGTTTGTTGAGAGTGTAGCTGCACGACGGACAGGTTCATATTGAAAGGGTTAGAGGAGGGAATGCTGGACGAAAGTATATACCCGTATATATATTTGGTTTGAGTATTTACCGATAGGGTCTCCCTTGGCGTTCCTAAGGGTACACACGTCCTCCCAAAGGGCCCTTCCCTGTTGACACTTGCCTACAGCGGATATGAACGTCTCCATGCCAACTGATGGCCATTCGGTCCCCTCAACTCGCCTCGAGTGTCAGATATTTCTTAGTGTAGCGGTGGAGGATTGTGATGCGGTTGATGGAGGGAGGTGGTTTAGAAAGGATAAAACGAACGCAGAATATCAATGAGATGTCCCTCTCATACCATAACCCGCAGCCCCAAATAATGTTTTTCGGTTACCGAACTCAAAATGAAGCCATATTTAGCATCTGATTCACCTATCGACTGAAAAATTTATATCTAATGAAAAATTAAGATACCAAATTATCAAGAAAAACTCTGCAAATTCTTGACACAACGGTTTATTATCTTCCTTGTGCAGATCACCCTTCTGTCTATACCAGACTGTGTTGCAAATCGGCACCATACCATATTCTCACCGTACTCATACCATTTCTTTCCTATCATACCGTACTGTACTATACTAAATCATACATACAATAATATACCATACCATAGTCATACCATGTCGTACCAAAAATCGTTTTGAACCCCTTCCCCTTGACCTAGGGTTATGAAAAGTTTCGAGGACCATTGTGGGGTTGGTCGAAACCCATAAAAAAAATTTCGTAATTTTAACTCAACGCTAACTGGGCAAAGTACCGCGGACGGCGTACGGCGGACGGCGTACGGCGGACGGACGGATTTTTTTTTTATTCGATTTTCTGAATCTACGTATCTTGAAACGTAAACAAACAAATTTTAAGGGGGGGGTTAAAATTTTTTTTTCTTTGGGCGATTACAATGGTTCATTATCGAAGATAATAAACCAAAATGAAGTACGAGGTAGGCGGTGTGGGTGTGGGAGGGGGCGCAGAGACATAAAAGGTCTCGTCGTATGACGCACTAGTTGGCCTCCTGCCAGCCGTATTATGTCTTACGCTCGTGCGTCATAGGCTCTGACGTACTTGTTGGCCTCCTGCCAGCCGTCTTACGTCATACGCTCGTGCGTCATAGGCTCTGAGGCACTAGTTGGTCTCCTGCCAGCCGTCTTACGTCATACGCTCGTGCGTCATAGGCTCTGACGTACTTGTTGGCCACTTGCCAGCCGTCTTACGTCATACGCTCGTGCGTCATAGGCTCTGACGTACTTGTTGGCCACTTGCCAGCCGTCTTACGTCATACGCTCGTGCGTCATAGGCTCTGACGTACTTGTTGGCCTCCTGCCAGTCGTCTTACGTCATACGCTCGTGCGTCATAGGCTCTGACGTACTTGCTGGCCTCCTGCCAGCCGTCTTACGTCATACGCTCGTGCGTCATAGGCTCTGACGTACTTGTTGGCCTCCTGCCAGCCGTCTTACGTCATACGCTCGTGCGTCATAGGCTCTGACGTACTAGTTAGCCTCCTGCCAGCCGTCTTACGTCATACGCTCGTGCGTCATAGGCTCTGACTTGTGTTCTGACGTGATCTGAGGGAAAGGGTGAATCAAGGGAACAAATTTTTCCCGTTTCAGTTTATGTGCCAAAGCAAAGACATGAAAATGTCAAAAAAATATGTAAATAGGTACCTAAGCCCAACTGTAATGTCAATTTTCTGACAATGAGTTTTCGACTATAGTTTTCATACCTTTTTACTTAAGTACTTATTGCAATTTGAGACTGATAATGAGCTGTTTGCAAATAAAAAGTCTGATAACTACTTTATTACATCTTATTAATCTATTTTCAAGTTCCGATTCACAGCTGAATGTATTTTATTTAGATGTCGTAAAATTCGAAAACGATGGAATGACGAAACCTGTCGACTACTGACTCAAGTGATACTGTCGACTTCTAACACATGTAGGTCGACTACTAGTGCAAAACCATGTCGACTACTGAAGAAAATGTTGGTCACTGGTATCGACTACTACCTAGAGCATTGGGATTTTTTACAAAACTTGTTTTTCCCTTTTCAAACCATGTTGAATAATATTTCCCGCTGCCTGGTCTTTTAGGGAAGGATCTTGGGTACACAATGAACAGGTTTGCAATGAGAAATAGTTGATAATAATAATTAATCTAACATTTAGGATCTAGACATTTAGACCTAGTGATCTAGACAGAAGGGTGATCTGTACAAAATTGCAAATTCTTGATTAATTATTATTATGAATTATCACTAATTATTAATAAGTTTATAAGATTAATAAGATTAATTATTATTATGAATTACCACTAATTATTATTAAGTTTATCAAGTAGATACCTAGTAAAAACTATTATAATTTATTGTTAAATATTAATAATTTGTATTTAATTAATACGATATAATTCTAGGGTTTTTAATACTTTTTAATTTTTCTATAAAAGAAGTACCTACCTACCAACAAACATTCGAAATTACCTTCATTTCCGTACCACGAAACGTACCTCAGAACAACAAACTCGACATCACTAAAACCATATGATGTTCTAAACAGCTAGTTAGTATGAAAATCGAGTCGACCTGTATTTAATCGACCTGTATTTCAACCGTTTGATTCAAGATCGCGTCGACAGGCTCAACCTTTGAGCCGTCATTGTGAACGAACGGCTGGTCGTACAAAGCTGCGGATGGTCTTAAAAAATTCTACGGAACAAACTCTATCTAAATATGAAATAAAAAACATACCGTTCTATATGACTTTTTCGAGATATGAGATTTTCAAATTTTCAAAATTCGTTTAAAACCCCTTCCCCTTGACCTAGGGTTATGAAAAGTTTCGAGGACCATTGTGGGGTTGGTCGAAACCCATAAAAAAAATTTCGTAATTTTAACTCAACGCTAACTGGCCAAAGTGGCGCGGACGGCGGACGGACGGATTTTTTTTTTTATTCGATTTTCTGAATCTACGTATCTTGAAACGTAAACCAACAAATTTTGAGGGGGGTTAAAAAAAATATTTTTTGGGGGATTCCAATGGTTCATTAACGAAGATAATAAACCAAAAAGTTAACGAGTCCATTTGTAAGGGCGTAATTATTATCCATGTAAACCTACGATGACCTTAAAATTCGAGCCTGATCTGAACATCATTTCTCAAAAGGCAAAAACCGCAGAATTACATTTGAATTGGAACCTACGTTGGTCGACTAACAAAGCCCTAGTCTGATGTTGGCTAAAATGATTCAATTACTTACTTCATCATTCATGTTCTAATAACTCACATAATATGTCTATATTATAGTCATCATACCATACCAACAATTCTACATTCTTTTTGTTATTATGCGCTTTGATTGTTTGACGTTATTGTGATAATGAGTGGAGAACGTCTGATTCAAACCATACAACGTTTGTGATACCGGGTTTTATATTTAAAAATACCAACTATGGAAAGAAGGTAATTCTGAATATCATGAATAATTTATAATCTCCACGATTCATATGAACAGATCATTACTAGGTCAGCTCGAATTTTAGTGAGAAAACTGAAATGACCCTCCGCTTGGAGATGACCATCAATACGGATAGTAATCCGTATACGGATAGAAATCAATACGGATCTATGTAGTGATCAATTCAGGAAAACTCACTCAAAAACTCCCCTCCTCCAGCACTTCCCTTCACCTCTCGTTTTGAGCCTTACGGCTTAATATCGATAGGCATGGAAAATGTTTTAGCTACTTAGCTGATCCGAGACCTGGGCAACGTCCAGTTAAAGTCCTTAGAAGGCTACATACCAAAATACAGCTTCATAGTGTGAATAGCATAGAAATTAACTTCGGGGCACACAGCTGTCAGATCATTAGGTCAGTTGCAATAAATGTTTGAAGACACAGCATTCAGCAGCAAAGGTGATGGCTTCAGTGTTTTGGGATCGAGAGGGGGTCCTTTTGATTGACTTTATGATTAAATGCACTACCATCAATGCAGAGGTTTACTGTAATACCACAAAAAATGGATGTTGACCAGTTCATAACAACGCCCCACTCAACGCGCTGCACTCAGGACCTGCATGATTCGTTTGGATATCATCACCCCGACTTGGCGCCGTCAGATTTCCACCTCTTCACCAAATTGAAAGAGTTTTTGGGTGGGAAAAGAATTTCTAACGACGACGAAGTCGAGGAAACTGTGAAGAAGTGGCTAAAGAAGTTGGCAGGAGAGGTATACGACATTGGTATCAAAAAGCTCGTCCCCCGCCTACAGAAATGCATCAAAGTTCAGGGTGACTATTTTGAAAAATAGCTAGGTACATTTGTGACGTACCGTGTAAATTTCATTCACATATACGCATTTTTGAATTGTTTAAAAATGTTGTAACCTCACTTTCTGGATGACCCTCGTAGAAATTGGCATTAGGAGCTACGTTGTGTAATGAACGGACGGACGGTTTCAGCCAGTTAGGTGATGGCTAAAACATGTTCCATGTTAATGGTAAACAGCTGTGGAACGTCCAGTTGAACATCTAACGCATACGGGCTAAGATAGGTTTTGGCTAACAGTTGCCAACCCGAGTCACAACGTTCTTAAGAAGTTTATAGCAACAGTGAGTGTAAATCTTTTTATGTAAATCTATCATGTTGTTTGCTCTAGATCTTCGCTAAAGGTGCAACGATTATCTTGAGGTTGTCACATCCATTCAAACGAGTCCTCCTTACGTTAAGATGTACGGATATGTAGAGCGCTCTATTGGCTGACTCATCAACTTACTAATGGCACAATTGATTACACAGTACGACTAGGTCGGTCGAGACGCCCGTAATTATGATGATGGACACGAAACCGATACTTGCCGGAGACTATCAAGTAGTTACAAAGGGGATTTCAAGAGGTAGCAGGCGGACCCCGAACTTGGGATCCCCGTCCACTTTCCGGCAGAATATTAATTAGCAAAACCCGGTGTAATATGTGGTGTTTGAGGGGATCGAAGAGGCGAACGGAGTTGGAGTGCTCTGTCAACAATCAAACCTAAAGGTCTTAATCAGAAACCTTACCCTCCGCCTGCAACAAGCTTCCACCCCGAAACCTCTCAAGTATCCACGCCCTTTATCCAGCAGCCCCCTCGACTTTAGCCAGTCCTTCCACGTAGATTCAATTCTCGTTTAGTTAATTTCGGAAGGTTAAGAGGGGAAGGTTTCTCACGAAATGAGGTTCACAAACCCCCAACCCATTTTCCACCCTCTGACTGAGTTACACCAAATGGTACTATCCGTTAACACGGTTTCCATTCCTTTTGGGTGGCGCTCCGCCTTGACTCTTCCCTGCGCCACTTAGTTCCTCCTATTACGGCCCAGCTGGGGATGATTGCGATCCTAATTGGAACCTATTTCTCCAAATCTCTCTTGACCAGCAGCCAAACCAGTAGGTGGTATAATCCAAATCCAATTCATCCCCTCAGGAGATGTTCGTTCCTGATCTAATAAACTGTACATCAGAGCTAAAAGAAAAAGAAGATAATGATTTTGGGTAACCTAGACACAATTCCCACGCTCAATCGAGATTGCACCTTTCTGATGAATATTACAATACTGAGTAAATTACAATAACTGTAATGCGGAAAACTGCCATTTTGTATGATATATCTGGATTCTCAGTTGATGGGAGTCTAATAATTAACTGAGAATCCAATGGGAGTCTAATAATTCAACTGAGAATCCAGAAATACCATACAAAATGGCAGCTTTCCGCAGCTGTGTCATCCATTACACACATCCTCTGCAATAGAGTCGAGTAAAAACATAGCATACTACGTTTTCGATAGCGGTAAAACACTTTTTTTTTCTTTCTCCGCTGTTAAGTCCATTTGATGACTTTATCAAGCTGATTTTGCAGTTTGTGAGCAGCTTCTTCTGCTGTGTCCCTCTCGGCTGTGAATGCTGTATCATCAGCGAATGTTGCAGCAACTCCACTTTTTGTACTTAGATATAGCACAGGCCCAAGGACACTACCTTGAGGGACCCCCGCGCAGATATTCTTGAGCCCAAAATACTCTTCTTCATACCTTACGATAGAGATAATACACTGTTCGTAATAATAGTAGTCGCCATCAATTTTTTCCTATTCGACTCGTTATTTTCCCCAGACAGCTCCCGTATGACCCGCCTCGGATAGAAAACGAGCAATCATTAACCATTTATCCGCTCTCCTTCCCCATCCCGAGTGTTAAAGAACAGAATTCGTCACAATCATTTTCAACAGACCCCACCACAGAAAAATCGGTTGAACTCCACCCATCCAATTACTCGGCCCTCATGGTGGGCGGACGTATATCTAATTATGCGGAGTACACGCCTAGTCGCGTATACACCTTGTGAGTAATAGTAACTATTAGCTATTAGAATAGATTGGGCGTTTAATTTGCCTTTTGAAAACCCTATCATCACCCAATTCTTCAGGAACTCAACAATGATGAATGAAGACAATGAGCAATAATACCGTGTTGAATAGTAATGTGTGTAATATTTCACATTCATGAATTAGGAACTGCAAAGAACTGTGGTCTCTTCATTGAGAAGCCAAAATACTTTTGAAAAAGTTAAATGATTTAATCACATTTCTACACGTTGACCGATCAACTTGAAATTTTGTGTGATCTTCTTGGTGTGGATGATTGAACGTTTTAAAAGTTTCAAGGCTGAAACCTGATAGAAATTGAAAGTGCCTACTTACTATCTGAAAACTTTTAATTTACAAAATTGTGTCAATAAACGTTTTGTACAAGGAGAATATTCACGTTCAAGATTATTTTGGAAACTGGCGCTAATATCTGAGAATTTCAACGCAAAACCTATTTGGCCGATTTCCCAGAAGTAAGATTTCGGCACATACGGCATTTTCGCTAAGGATGACATTATATGCATACGAAGCAAGAAAAAACGTATCCATATGCACGGGCATCGATGACGTCGTAGCAGTCTGGGATCTAGCATTTAGTTTAGTACAAATATCTCACCTGTCCAAGAATTTTTCCTACAGTTCCCACGGGAGGTTTTAACCTACACCAATTTCCAAGATTTAGAAATGTAGCGAATATTTCATCATAAGCGGCAAAGTTTGTTAATGCTTACACTGAGGCTGCTCTCAAAAAGAGTCTTACACTGAACCTGGCCAAATAATATTTGATATTATCTAGGTGGTTTTTGTCACCCAGAATTATTCGAAATTTGCAAGAAAATGAAAAGACTAGTAAATTACCTATCTATTGTAAAATTGCTAATCGAGTATTGGAGGAAATGTATTGACTAGCTTCAAATCGTAGGTGGATAAAGGTAAGCATGAAAGGAGAAAAAAAATTATCATCATGATTGTGTCCAACAATTTTCATACTGATGAAAAGCTGATTCAAACATAATTGGTTTGGTGGTGTCGAGTTTCTTGTTCTGAGGCACTCGTGTCTACAGTGAGAAGTTAATTTTGCTATACCCAAGAATTAGGTACACAGGTCAGTTCTGACATGAGTTGGACAATTGGAGAGACGATTATTGAGCAAATTACCGGAGAAAAGGCGCTCACTCGGAGAAAACAACCTGGTCATGATATTGGACGAAACAATAAGTACTACTTTACCCCAATTGTTTTGTATAGTTATGTCACATACAATAATTGTTATATCGTACACAGTTACTGTGGTGTAGACAGAAAATTATAAACCTTTGCAGGAAAATTTGCATCGGTTCAATTCGATATTTGGGTTCTACGTATCTTGAAACTTAAACCAACGAATTTCGAAGGGGATTAGGACTTTTCCTTCAATAAACCAACAAAACAAAATTCACGCAACGTATGAGGAGTTGAGGGGGAATCGGAATGGAAAAATCTTCCTTGATCCGCCCCTACTGCAAACACCGGTATCTTTCAGAGCTATCCGGTGTATTGACCCGTCCAGGAGCAAATACTTATTAAGAGATTAGAGATTAGAGCTGATTCATCTCCCTGTCGCCCCGTGCCCGCGTCTGATCGGTCACTCAAGGGTCAATCAAAAATTGAAATGAGGGGAAGTTTTTCGAAAAACTTTTTCCCCTTGGGGAGAGTTTGAAGCCGGCGGCGGCCAAATAAACATTTTCTAGGGATCAGCTATTTATTCACTTCGCCCTTTTCCAGAGGAAAGTCCGGGACATGACAGAAGGGGAGGGAAAAAAGGTCGGCGGTCGCATTGAATACAAATATTTATGCTGAGGACCTCTCTCGTCTCCCTCGAGGTTGAGTTCATTCAGATAAAGGCAAAAGTAAATTCGATTGATACAGCTTATTTGTATAAACATTTATCAATTTCGGAGTGAAAAAAGTCATATTAATTTCAACCGGCACGGCGGCGAAGTGAGATTTTAGGGTTCATAAGATTCTTCATTTACTTACATCATTATTCGACACTCACTACGATTGGAATGTTGAATCTACCTCCACATCGATCATAGATGGGATTATGAAACCCTGTGATTCGGTACTGACCATACATGCAATGTTGGTGTTGTATAGCTGAGACTAATTAGTTCCAGTATATAAAATCACATGTTAAGGTAGGTATGTAAAAAAAGAAATTTAATGATTGCATTTTGATAACTACCAAATTATGAAAACTCTATAAAATGGTCTTTTAAGCGAAGTATTGAAGAAAATACGGTGAACACACAAGATAATCATTATTACAACACGAATAATAGATAAAAATCCGTTTCAGAGCATTTTGAATTCTCCTCTAGATTCTCATTACCACATCGTATGAATCTATATCTTACATGTTTATATACTCATCTGCACCTTTTTTGGGCCCACCGCTCTTCTAAAGGTGTAACCTTTCATACAATAACTCTTAATGTGCGAAAAAATGTTTGTAAACATGAAAAAAATTGGAGGAAAACGAAGAAAGAATCATTCGAAAATGGTAAATTTAGGAGAACTTTATTTAGGTATATTGGTCAAATTTGAAGTTTTGTGTTCCTAAAATTCCCCGAAATAAATAGGTTCAGTGGTTTTACAAAAGACACCAAAATTTGGTTCAGGAACTTGACATTTTTATGGTGCACTCAACGCATTGCATTTATCAATTATTGGATGATTGATTTATAGAACACCAGAATTGGTTTATTTCTAGGTTATAGGAGATGAGATAAAACAGGCAAGTGGCTGCATCGATTGTGGATGAATAGTGGAGAATATCTTTTTTTGAGGAGGTGAATGTGAATAATCGAAATTTAGTTTTGGTGGTTGTGCGATTGAAATGTGTTATGATGATATGATGGATATTACGGAGTGGTTTTTGAGTAATCCGAAATCTTCACGATCAGTCACAGTTTCCATGTTCTTCATCTTCTTGAAAACATTCAAAAAGATCCAACGAAATATCCTGACATTCCTCGGAGTTTCGAGCGGCCGGCCGAGTCACAACGTCACGATACCCCCAAAACAGGCTTCGAAAAACGAAATTGATACAACCCATAAAAGTCGCGGCCTAATTTAAAAATGATTTATTGCGCCCCGAAAAAATTGACCCGATCCCTTATCGCGGCCACGGAACACGAGTCGCGGCAGCGCTTTACAACATTTGGATTTTGAATCGAGATAAGGTTTCCGGATAATCGACTTTTTACGAGCGGCCGCCTCGTAAAACGCAGTTTTCCTCAACTTACTTATATTCGGGATCGATATTAACACTAAAAATCGATTAACATCTTTACAACTCCGTAGGTTCAACCGCCACCATCGTACGCCGTAGTTCGACTTAATTACCTGACGGGTTTTAATGTCGTATTATAGCTCAAGATATCCATCGAAGCACCAGTAATTCCATTGTTTCATCTCCATATTGACATATGTAACAAAACATTGTTTGGTTTTTACACCAAATAGTGACGCTTTGTTGTTGAATTGTATAATTCTTACACTCTAGGAAGAGGGTTTAGGGCCATAAAAGTCCTCATCAACGCAGAGTGCCAATTAGGGTTCTGCACCAATATTTGTTCTAAGAGCAGATAACCGGCCAGTATAACCGTCTGTCTGGAAGTAACGGATCAAACTCCCATATTTTAAACATAAGATACGTCAATTTATTAGGACTATGAAGTTGAATGTTGTGGGTAAGGTCCTTCCTCAAAACACCAGCATTTCGGATTTATATATTATAATGGCATCATTCACATTTGAGTTATTCCCTGTGTTTCAAACTCGGCACAAGGTTGTTTGTCTTGTAGCAGCGTCCACGTCTTCAGTCATTTATGACATACGAGTCTGCAACACATTGAGACATTTTCATGTTGTGTGCAAACAAACTTAGTATCAAGTCATGCGCATATCATAATTCGAATTTAGAGTTCCCTCAAGAGTTTTTATACCGAGTATCAGCTTTCTAGGATGATCAGGGCCGAAACTGGGAAGTAATATCAAACTGTTAAGTACCTACCTGAATTCAATAACGAACAACTTCACTTCTGATGGTCATAATTTTGTCAATATAAATTATTGAGAATGATCACCTGTGTGTAAACAATTATTTAAACAATCACGCTCATACCGCAGCTTGTCGGCCACGCACTCCGCTGTGGTTAACGTAATATGGTTAGGTAAATCGAGAGCTATCCAACGAGTGGTGAACGATTTTCGTACGATGATAACTGGCGAAGATAAAGTTCCGTA
The DNA here is from genome assembly GCA_963920205.1 of Stenodema calcarata. Classification (NCBI taxonomy): domain Eukaryota; kingdom Metazoa; phylum Arthropoda; class Insecta; order Hemiptera; family Miridae; genus Stenodema; species Stenodema calcarata. The sequence continues at coordinate 12,575,289 of OY986061.1, read as the reverse complement.
GCAACGAATCGGTTGTAAGCGAAAATCATCAGAAATATCAAACTGTAAAGTAGGTACCTACCTAATTCCAATAACGAACAACTTCACTTCTGATGGTCATAATCATCATTGTGGCGACTTGGGACAAATTTCGTGACGATTTTCGTGACGATTTTTTTTTTTTTTTTTTATGTGCCATATGAAAGACATGAAAATGTCAATATGACAGAAGTCGTGAACGCTGCTACATGACAGACGACGTTGCCAAAATTACATTATAGTTACTTCTACACCAAAATTACTTACCTCACCAAAATTATATTATAGTTACAGTAACACGAACTTATTATTAGTAACACGAACTTGAAATGTACTATTACACTAGTGTCGAATTTGAATTATAATTTACGTCTTCTGAAAAGGACACTTACGAATATTTGCTAAGCATAACCCATGAATTGACTTAAAGCCGGTATTCGTACGCACGATTATAAAATCACAGTCGTTTAGTTAACGCTTCTATAAACAAGCACTGAAAAAAATACCATCACAAACATTTTGGCACGTGAAATACATCACATTTTTTGTTAAATTGCCTTCTACGACTTAATCGCCAAGGACCAGGAGCGTAGCGTGGTTCTGGAATGGAGGGTACCGCACTCCATCCCCTCCCCCCCACTACAAATATCCCAAGTCTCCTACTGAATTTACCTACGCACATTATTCACTTCAACAAAGACAGAAAAGTCAAGCAGTTCTTAGCAAGCTATTTGCTCAAGGGAATTGTACAGTGTTATTATATTAGCCTTCAAACATTAGTTAGAAAATGAGTTTTGCTAACCTGAAAACTTCGGGTAAAACCCATTGCATGTCAGCAAGATACAAAACTATTTCATGAATTTCTTTACCACCAAAATCCTCGTCTTTGTAAAGGATTGTTAATTCGTTTTTTAGCTGAACAGAGTCGAATCTTTTGTAGGTTGAAACAAGGCAATTGAGAGCATCTTGCGGAAAACTATTTTGGTACATTCAAAATTTGCGTGTGTTCTCACGATTACGTTATTTTACGACTGCCGACAGGTTTGGAAGCGGGGGAGTTGAACGGCCCAACCTGATGATCTCACATTTCTGTACAAAATTACGTGAACTAAACGATCGACTAACTAAGGAACAATTCACGCAACAGCTATCCATTTTCGAAGCGGAAAGCAGCAAAAAAGTCGCGTAAAAAACCAGTTGACACTATCAAGAAAACGATGGAGTAAAAAAAAACGAACAAATCGGCTCCTAAACAAATCGATTATACCTACCAGCTTCGATAACATCGGCGTGATCACGACAGCCACCGCACAAACCTTGCGGTGACTCGCTGACTGGACTACCACTAGAAACTACACACACACACACACCGAACCATCATTGTGAAGACGAGGAGACACACTGACACACGGGCTCGGCCAATGACCTTTTGTCACCGCAATGCAAGTGCGGTACACCAAACCAATTCCATGCGTCATTTCTGCTTCAATGGATACTACTCTATCACCTCTATCGATCAGTTTGTAGTATCGATTCAGACAAAGAAGTCGTCGATCTCTGATTTGAACCTACCACGAAGAATCGATGCAACTGGGTTTTTAATCGAATCCATCAGAATGCGCCCAAATTCAGCTTTTCGGATTTTTATTCTTTGTGTAGGTACCTTTTTTCTTCTTTTCGTCAGGGGTACCGCCGCTACCCGCGGTAGCCCTGAATCTACGCGCCTGCTAAGGACGGCAGAATACATGCAGTTATATGCTGTTTGATGTCTACTCTGTGCGGTATACAGGACGTATACACCGGAAATCACCCGTGGACGAATTGAAACAAACAACTAACCTCGGGAGACTCGGGGAAATATGACAATGAAAAAGAGCAAACAAGATTTATTGTAGTCTCCAACATCGGAAGAACGTCTACAGTCTTTCCAACTCCAAATGAAGGATTTTCGTCGGAGGGAACGAAAGAGCACCTAAAGAAGTCAAAAGCAAGGAGAGACGACCCCGACCGGAGAGAGAATTAATATTTGAAAAGAAAATGTCTGGCTTGAAAATACTGTATATATTTATCAACTGAGCTGTATAGAAAGGAGTTGACACAATACGGGGAATCCATGGAAGAGTTTCCTTTTTTTCCCACCTCCTCTTCCCGTAAGGTTTTTCAAAACCCCGGGAGCGTGCTGTAAGCTTTAGCGTAACCCGCGCTGTGATAATAGGTATTCCTTTTTTTCCACACCAACAAACGCGTGTCCTATTCAGTAAAAGACGAGAGATAGAAGGAAAACGTGGAAGAAGGAAAAACTCGTCTTATTTTTGCCTGTCGACCTAAAAAAACCATTAGCGCGGAAGCCTCGGTCGCGGTTCTTTTTTTCACTTTTTCTGTTCTATTGTAGGCGTTGGAGGCATTTGACGGTGCTGCTGATGTAAGCGAGGAAAAGTCTGATGGCTGGTTCTGTTGTATCTCAGAAGCGGTCGGAGGGGGAGGTCGTGATGAAGAAAGAATGTAAAAGAGGCGGGTAGGTATATACGTTGTTTGGTTTTTTTTTTTTTTGGTTTTTTCGTTTCCAGAGGAAGAGCGAAGAGAGTGGAGAATCCATTTTTCACAGTTGTGACGGCAAAAAGGATTTTCACCTTGTGTACAAACAATATTCACAAGTTTTTTTTCGGTTTTTTCTTTTTTCTTTTTTCTTTTGGTCGCTGGTGGAGGGAGATGGCGTTATTTCCGAGAACGTGCCGAAACGATGGTCCTATAGGCGCGGGGGACCTCCATTCAAAAGCATCACGGTGTTGGATAATGATGAAAAGATGAGGCGGAGGAAGAGAAGACTTCCTTCGGGGCAGCTCTTCGGGGGCCGTGGTCGTTTGAATGGATTTCTTTAGATGCGGTTGAGCAGAAAAAAACCAAAACTGAGGATGTTGCTAGACTGCAAATTATTACAAATGCTTGCATACGAGTCTGCAACACATTGGGACATTTTATGTCTTTAAAGAAGGGATTCAGGGGCCTTCGAACAATGCTACATCACCTACCCCAGTAGTGTAGTTGTTATACTTAATTGTAGTGTTCATCATGAAAGAATTGTGTGCTGTTTTGCCAGGAGAAGTGCTTTTACTTGGCACGGACCGTTGTCGTCTACCGGTTCGATCATGGGTTCTCCTGAGGCTTGATCACTCTCAAGTGCGACTGTTGCGCAATTGTCATTACTTGACACAGTGTCATCAGCGAACCACTGATCGATCGTTACACCATGCCCACGGTACAATGGCGTGTCAATGAGAAATCGTAACCACGTTTACACTGTTCTCTTCTTCACAAAGCCAATGTAAGAGGACGATTTATGAATCTGATTCTTCATATGGACGTTGAACGAGTAATCATCGTCAAGTTGGCGAGGTAATTCGCGGACCATGTTGTTAACTTCAACCGGTACATTTATAACTTGACCAATGATTGCCTTCGACCCCTTCACAAACCGCAATCGACGCATCTGCATGAATGGAAGTCGGGGCTATATAAGACGTTCGGTAATTGGATCAAGTGGAATTTTTTTTCTTGTATAAATTTCGGTAACAGTTATCACACGCTCTAAATTCGGATATGGCCTCGTTGGGGAATTCACTAGCCAATAGCTGAGACGCAGACGCGGGAGTATTGCGCAAATCTTTCTCAAACCATAAACGATCACAGATTGAACACGAGAAGCCAAATGGATTTTCAGTGAATCGTTGGTGAAATTCGATATCGACTACAGATTTGGACGGTGGTATAAATGCGTGATTTGTTTCAGAAATTTCAATAGGGTCTGTGATGTTGCCCGCAACCATGAGTCTTTTTCGAAGTCGATATTCACGTTGCATTTCGGCGTTTGATTTCACCGGCTTGGAACACTTGCTCACTTTAGATGCCTTACTCAAATCGGTTGCCTGTTTCTCATTTGAATAATCTTGTTGATTTTCTGTAGACAATTTTCTCTTTATTTGTGATGATGGTCCCGATTTGTTTTCCGAATCCATCGTTAAATGCCAACTGAAGATGAAGCTTTATGTTCTTATAATATAAGATTATAATATAATCTTATATAATATATTACATAATATTATATATTATATAATATTATGTTTATTGGATACAGGAACTACGTGTATCCCTAGTGTATAATTGTGAGGATTTTATAATACTTTTCGAGTTCACATGCCAACGGAGAATCTTTTCGTGACGGAGTCGAAATTCACATATTAGTAAACAAACTGACGGAATGTTAACGTCCTCTACAAAGAAGGGGGTCAATGTGCATACAAATGAACATCATGGTATTTAGGGATAAATTGCGAGCTTTCCAACGAGTGGTGTACGATTTTTGTGCGATGAAAATTGCTGAACTTACTTTTCCCTAGTTACATATTGATGTAGGTGAAAATCATCACAATTATTAACATGAATAATGTTTTTGTGGTGGCCTACCAGAGTTGAAAAGCGTAACGAAGTTTAAGTCACGAAATTATGTCACGAAGATCTTTAATGATTTTCACGTACAACCGAGCCGTTTCTAGGGAAATGAAACTTCTTTAGTTTTCAACGGACAAAAATCGTTCTCCATTCGTTGGAAAGCCTTTAATTTATGCATAGATTATATACTGCCAAAACCGCTGTAAATATCGAAGAAGCTGAGATACAGCCCTGAGTAAAGGGGAAACGGGACGCAAAAACATTATTCATGTTTTGCATAGCAAATACCTCGTTCTATACAAAGTATAGAAGAGAAAAGATCCGGGGGGGTCCAGGGGGGCTTGCCCCCCTGGCGAGGCGCGTAGCGCCGAGTTTTTGTAACGAATTTGGTAACGGTTTTTCGTAGTTATGTGCCAGAGCAAAGACATAAAATGTCAAAAAAAAACCAGCAAATTTAGGACGAAGGAGACCGATTGTTAGAGGGCAATGAAGCCAACATCATTAATTACAAAGAATCGAACTACACGAAACGAACGGCCGGAATTCGGCGAAATATTGTGGGTAGGCGGGGGTTGAGCCACAAAAGGCCCTGTTTCCACGTTGTCAGTGAATTTTAGAAACCCTGATTTGGAATTTGAAGAAATTATCCCTATGAAAGCATGTCTAAGCGAATTTTCGAAGAATGGGAAGCTATTGTTCTCGGTCCAAAATGTTTAAAACTCAAATTTTCTCAATGCATGTACTTATACCAAAATCCATTTCAGGCCACCCCAAATTCACTTCCAAAAGACACTAAGAAGCATATGAATATATATACATAGAAACACGATAACTCTCGATAGAGTAGGGGACGCCAGTGTGTCAGAGAATAATGCTTTGATGGTCAAAAATCGAAAATTGGTTACTCAAAAGACATGTAAAACGATTAATTTCAAACGAGAAAATTCGTGTTTTAATTACCAGATCGATCTGAAGAATGGCGATTTTGAACTTTTCCCGCTCAACGATTTTTAAAACTCGAATTTTCGGAATATTTGTATACCAAATTCCATTTCAAACCAGGGCTAGGGATCGATTTTAGAGCTAGTGTCTGGTCGAAAATGTCTTGTAGCAATGTTGTTACTTAGTTAAAAAATGGAGTTTTTTCGTGTTAAAAAGATTTCAAGATTCGTATAAAAACGATTTTAGAAGAATAGGTAACATGAAATCGAATTTCAAACTCATTTTTTACCCGACGAGTCTATGATTGGTGAAAATCCGGACTTTCCTCTGAAAAACCACGTTTTTCTTGATTCAAACGTGGTTTTCTCCCTCAAAATTGCATTGTCGCATATATCATTGGAAAACTGATACTTGGGCACACAACTCTTAGGACTACAGGCTTAAATTCTCTTACCGGATTATAGGGCTCTATGAACGTTTGAAACAGTCGAAATTTCTAAGATTTGACCAATGTGCCTCTCTTTTCATGTTCATTTTCCATCCGTTTTGACTACTAAAAAAATTTTGTTTTTCATTAGGGAGATTGGAAATTTTGTGGTCTTTCCAACGGTGTAATTAAATTCGAGTTTTCATGTAAATTATGGGAGTTATGGCAATTTCAGTGTGATAAGCTCCATTTTTTAACTGAGCAAAAAATTGCTACAAGACATTTTCGACCAGAAATTAGCTTTAGAATCGATTCCTAGCCTGTGACCGTCACGAAATGAAATACCCTTTATAGACAGAGACAACATTTGTTATACAACCAGTAAAATTGAGAAATTTTACATAAAACCAGTAATTTCGACGAAAATTCGCTCTTATAGGCATGCAGCATGACTGCGGGCTTATTCTCCGATATACTTGAGTCTGAGGTAATTTGGAATTTCGAATTTTCTATGAAAATCTGTAAAGTGGGATTTCAATAACCAATTTTGAGGATTTTTCACAGGGTGGGAGAAGGCTCTGGGAACTGAAAAATCCCGCACCGTTCCTCCGGAAGGCTCAAGCGGTTTCTGTTAGCTGAAAGTTAATCCTGTAAATCTCTTGTAGTCCCTCGGGGCATGTACCTTTACAAGAGTTTAGACAACCTAATAGCCGGAACGGAGGTAGCGCCTGCCAAAGCATCCCCTTATCAAAGGATCCGGTCAGATTCCCTTCACCCAGAGCCTGCGAGCGCTGGGATACTCCAAAGGGTGGTCTTCACTTTCTCTTCTGCGTGTTTACCGAAAAACCCTTTTGGTTTATTATCTTCGATAATGAACCATTGGAATCGCCCAAAGAAAAAAAAATTTTAACCCCCCCTCAAAATTTGTTGGTTTACGTTTCAAGATACGTAGATTCAGAAAATCGAATAAAAAAAAATCCGTCCGTCCGCCGTACGCCGTACGCCGTACGCCGTACGCCGTCCGCCGTCCGCCGTCCGCCGTCCGCCGTCCGAGGCACTTTGCCCAGTTAGCGTTGAGTTAAAATTACGAAATTTGGTTTCTGGGTTTGGACCAGCCCCACAATGATCCACGAAACTTTTCATAACCCTAGGTCAAGGGGAAGGGGTTCAAAACGAATTTTGAAATTTTGAAAATTCCATATCTCGAAAAATTCCCATCAAACGGTATGTTTTTTATTTCATATTTAGATAGAGTTTGTTCCGTAGAATTTTTTAAGACCATCCGCAGCTTTGTACGACCAGCCGTTCGTTCACAATGACGGCTCAAAGATTGTGCCTCACAACCCGATCGTGAATCAAACTGTTGAAATACGGGTCCATTTTCATACTAACAAGCTCTTTGGAACATCATATGGCTTAAGTGATGTCGAGTTTGTTGTTCTGAGGTGCGTTTCGTGCTACGGAAATGAAGGTAATTTCGAATGTTTGTTGGTAGGTACTTCTTTTATAGAAAAATTATTACCGACGTAGCATTAAAAACCCCAGAATTATATCGTATTAATTAATCATAATTAATAATAATTATTATTAATAATAAATACGAATTATCAATACCTAACAATAAATTATAATAATTTTTAGTAGGTACTTGATAAAATTGTTAATAATTAGTGATAATTGACAATAATAATTAATCTAACATTTAGGATCTAGACATTTAGACCTAGTGATCTAGACAGAAGGGTGATCTGTACAAAGAAGATAATGAACCGTTGTGTCAAGAATTTGCAGAGTTTTTCATTCCTTTGCCGTGCAGTTTACCGATACCTGAACGACGAAGAAGGTATCGACTCTGCTTGCGGGACCTCCTCATTTGTCACCTTGTGTCCGAAGATTTCGCACCTTGTATTGAACTTTTGTTGTCCAGCTTCGTTTCTCTTTCTAATAGGATTTTCCTCCCGAACCGGAAGACGGGCAACGTGAGGATGGGCTTCCTTCCGACGTGGGTGGCCGGTTTCGACTTGTCAATCATCACCCAGGACATAAGGATCATAACTTATATTCCCACATTGCTTATTATTCTTATAGCTTATTCCAAAATCAACCATTTACCATCAACCACTGACTATTTGACGGATGGATTTGCATATAAAATACTTGTCAATTAATTTCTTTTTTAATTGCTTTCAAGTTCGAAAACTGGTTAAAATGGACACTGTCCCAATAGTGAGCACATGTCAACATGGGAATTCACATACATGGCAACCTACATGGCGATCTAAGGGCTGCTAAGCAGATAGCATCAGTTGCCATGAATTTCAGACCTTGCTTATTTGCCGTAGTCCGCAAAGTGAACGGAAAATGATTTCTGCTCTGCTCTTAAAAATATATGAAATTTTCAATTTTGGTTTATTATCTTCGATAATGAACCATTGGAATCGCCCAAAGAAAAAAATTGTTTAACCCCATGTCAAAATTTGTTGGTTTACGTTACAAGACACGTAGATTCAGAAAATCGAATAAAAAACTGCAAATTCTTGACCCAACGGCTTATTATCTTCTTTATGCAGATCACCCTTATGTGTAGATCACTAAACGATACATTAAGTATTATTATGAATTATCATTACCTAATTATTAATAATTTTATCAAGTGGTGAAAATTATTAATGTTTATTGTAAGTTATTAATAATCTATATTCATTATTAATTATTATTAATTAAGTCGACGTCTGAAACCATGTGCTGTCTGAATCAGCCGGGCCAGTATAAACCGACTGGCGGCCTCGGAGTTTTTTTATAATTCGATTTTCTGAATCTACGTTGGTTCGGATCAACCCCACAATGATCTTGAAACTTTTCATAACCCTAGATCAAGGGTAAGCGGTTCAAAACGAATTTTGAACTTGAAAATTTCATAACTCGAAAAATTCACATGAAACGGTAATGAAATTTATTCGTACTTTATATAATATTTGTGTTTTTACTTGAATCTACCTACTTCTCCACTCATTTTATACTAAAAATAATCAACTAGGTAGGTGCTTTCTTTTTGAAAATACGAAAAGAATCTCGAAACTTCTTAATACGACTTAATATCGTAAAATCTAAGCGAATTGAACGAAGGATACAATGATTGCTCAGAAGAGTTGCTGCAATAATTATTATTAGTTGAAATGTTCCCACTACGAACTAACGTCATTATTTGGATATTGGAGTAGATTTGGATACCCAGTTTGAAGTATGTAGTTGTTCATACACCTGTATGGACTGATCGGACAGATTTAATTAATAATAATAATTTCGTTGATATAACCATCTGATTTACGAATGGTATTACCTACGATCCTGCTGAAAAAACCGCGGTTTTTCCGCGGAAAACCAGAAGTTTTACCAGAACCAACAACACGATAACTTATAACTCCTTAACGTTTCATTAAATCCTAGTGATCAACATAGAGCTGATTTTACCCCGAAGATGATCTATTTTTGTGGCGCATCGAAACTACGGAATTCAGGAAATGGTTTGGGTAGAAATTTTCTAACATTGATGAACTTATCGGTATTGGATTTGGCAATTGCAATAGGTTGGAAGACGTTTGAATTCGATAGCAAATGAGATGCAGAAAGTTACATTTTTCGATGTTTGGAGACATTTGGGAGAGTGGAATCGTTGGTGGCCTCTCCTCAAAATATCCAATGATTTTCCAATTGTGTCTTCTTCAATTCGATAGTAAACCGGGGCTATGGACCCTCAAATTCACGAAGCCAGAACTTAAATATTTGTTTTCAATAAATCTCCGTGCGTTCGCGATTCTCCGGGAGGGCGTCAGAGCTGAAGAGGCGAATCCTTTTGTCACACATTGGAGATAACAGAAACAGAAACTCTGGCAGCTGAAACCTGAGTCAACAAACGATTGTGTTCGAATGCCATCCAGCGGTATGTTAACATTTGTGTAAACGGCTCGAGCAATCCCATATTTCATTGCAGCGGCCATTATCATAGGTAACAATGGCTGGCGGGCCGTGAGGAAGGGAGGGGGCGGCATCGCCCCTCACCTAGAACTTCTGTCCCATCATATTAAACCCTGGTTATACACCGTTCGAGGGTCGTTAAGAAGCTGTGTCAACATTTCAGACTATGCCGTGGTGGGGGATTAGCGGTTTTCCTTTGTTGCCATCCAGGAGCTTGTTGGTGGTCCTGGAGGGGAGAGAGAGACCAGATGGGAAAGGTAACAACAAAAGTGAGGTAGCACTTCAAGTTATCAATCATTTTCTTGAAAGCTAAATAGGACATGTGGAGAGCAACAGGGTGAGTTCCCAAGCCCTGATCCGTAAGAGGCCGATGAAGAAGAATACGTCGAGCATAATGCGACTGATTTTGTGAATTGTGAGCTCACGATCTTCTCATTATATTTCTCATTATACTCGACTGAATCAACAGAAACAAACTTGATCTCAAAAAGACGTGACTAATGAAAATAATGAACGCTCACTTCCTACGCCTTGTGATTCTTCAAAGTTGGCCCAACTAACATGAAGGCCACTCATAATAATAAACCAAACTCAAAAACCCTCCCATTCCTACATAAAATAATAAACCAAAAGTACCCTCTGGGACACAATCAAATTGTTAAAATTTACCAAAAAAAATTTGGGATCCAGGATATCATGGAAAGATTAACTATTTTGTATTTGTTTAATGGACTAATAGCCGATATGCCCAAGTGGAATCAATTTGCCGGTGAGTTCTCATAAACACCTATCTATACATTCCATTCTTTAACATTGAACTGTTATTCGAAGTCTCTCAAGTACCAAAACAAAGTTACAACGTACCGTTCTCCACATGAAAGTAATCCTAAAATTCAATATTACCTCAAATACATCATTTTTAAATCATAACGTGAAAAATGATTAATGAAACAATAATTGTTTCATTAAATACCTACTAATTATTAGGATTTAATTACTCCAACAATTGCTAAAATGCTGAAAATGATTTATGACTCTTCTGATAATATGGAAGGAGTCATGAATAAAATTCAGCATTTTATATTATAGCAGCATCAAAATCGAAGGTCTGATTATACTTTTTTTTCATTTATTTCAATCTTTATTTTACAATAATTCTTAAAAAGTAAGTTACAATGCTACTCCCCTGTTTAAGCATAGCTTCTGCTGAGGAGAGGAGTTGTTTACATATTTATAATTATTGTTTCTAGTTATTTTCTAAGGATTTATTATTATGTTATATTTATGTGGCTGTTCAAACATTTTACAAGCACAGGTAAGTGCTTCTTCCACAACACTATCTACACTAATATGATTTTTTCCGTAAAATGATGTTTCATACAATATACCTAAATATTGTAATTTGAATGAGTTCGACGGTATCGCAGATGTACAATATTTACATGGCAGGTTATTGAAGAGAGTTGCACCTCCATAAGCAGATAATCGTTGAGCTGCAGAAGAGTTCATTATCCTTTTTTTTAAATGTAATTCTTTCGGCACTTCTAGTTCCTATGTTTACTCGTTCAATTTTATTTTCCAGAAAGAGTTTACATAGGTAAAGTATTTCCAGTCTCCTCGCCTTATCCGTCGGTTAGCCAGCTTCTCGTCAAATTGACATTGATAAACGTATTTACCGGTTAGACAAGAGGTAATTATCACTGTGGTGTTACCTAACCGACGTTTAACTTGGTAAAAGAAGAACTAGTCCTAAGAATAATGGAACTTTTGGAGTGGATTTCAATATCCGCTCTATGCATATTTTAATGTGCGTAGGATTGAATCTTGATGACAAAATATTGGTATTTGTACAAATTACTGGGACAAAATGGTAGTTGATCTGATATTTTGGTCCACTAGGATGTATTGCAGAAAAATCAAGTAAGGGATTTCATATCTAGTAGGTAGTTTAATTCTTCTTTTTCTCACAATTTGAAGAGGTTAAAAGCCACCTGACACATTTCAAATCTGTTCGAGATCTTTGCTTGTTACTGTAACATTGTGATACCTGTTTATTTTTTGAAAGATTTCAGAAATCCAGTTCCTGGCTCGCGTTTTCGTATTTCACCAAACTGTTCGATCAGGGCAGGACGGCTCTTCTTAATGACTTTATCCACGTCCTGATAATGTAAGTTAAATAAAAACTCAAACTCTAACTCAGTTCAGTTCTTCGTGTACGGGGGAACTCTCTTCAAACCGGAATTTACATATCGTCTGAATCGCGGAAACTCGAGTCATGCCCCTGACATTCCCGTGGATTTATACGGACCTTTTATAAATATCAACATAATGGATCACTGTTAAGCCTCGTTCCAACCACATCCCCCACCACGAACCCCCCCCCCCCCCCATTTTTTTTTTTAGAACCATCTCTCGGGGAAAAAACTGAGTTATAATCCAAGCAAGGGAATAGTAGGAGGTTTTTGTTCTTTTTATTTTTTGTTGTTGTTGAAAAATTAGAAGTCTTTTAGCCGAGTTGGTTTTGACAGTGGCGCTACACATGTATCGCGTAAATCAAAAAAAGGAGGTTTTTCTGTGCCGCATATCTGCCGTTGACTGGAGACCATTTGTAAATGGATGAGGAAGGATTCGCTCATTCCGGCCCCTCTTGGCATTTACATTGTATATACGGCTGGTAGCTATCTCCTCGACCCATTATATCTTTGTTTTAGGCCTTTTAATGTAGATCAAGTCTAGTTTGAAAGACTGAAAATTACTCAACGATTCCAAAGTTCTTAAGAATTGAAACTATTTGTGAAAGGGAATAATATTATGATGATAATTGAATAATTGTATTACTGCGTAAGCAATTTTTAGTAAATAGCATCACAATTCAAAGATTACACGGAACCTCGAAAGTTCCAAATCACCAATTTTTAAGGAGGCGAGCAAAAACCTTTTTACAAAATTTATTAGTCGAAAACAGGTCGTGTGCGAGGCTCATTCGTTCCAACATGGATCGGTCTTTCCAAATCAAACTCTTGTGTTTTTTCGAACATTTTGGTCGTTTCTGAGTTGAAAATAAGTTGTGTACTCGTACAATGCTCAAGCGTTCATATAGGACCGAATGCGCATTGCACTCTACCTGTTTTGACGTAAAAACGGTGATAGTTGTAGTAAAAAGTTGATTTCAATTCGAAAAGACGTATTGCAATCTCTGCACCTACGAAGAGGAGAACCGAAGTACCAGACCCCAAGGAGTTATATGTCCAATGTCTATGGCTATGTCAAGGCCAATTGATAAACTCGGTCATGAGAGCCACGTCGTCATATCCCTTTTCGTTGAGCATTTTGAGATATTGAGTTTCTTGGTACTAAGGAGGCTACATACCAAATTACAGCTTCTTATAGGGAATAACATAGAAGCCACTCAGCTGATACGGAGCCTGGGCAGCGTCACGAAGGAAGCTGCATACCAAATTACAGCTTCATATTATATTATAGTGAATAACGTAGAAATTAGCTTTAGGAGCCACTCAGCTGATCCGGGGCCAGGGCAGCGTTATGTTTAAGTTTTAAGAAGGCTGCATACCAAATTACAGTTTCATAGAGTGAATAACACAGAAATAAGCTTTAGGAGCTGACTATTCAGGTGAAGCTTGAGTAACGGACGGACGGTTTCAGCCTGTTAGGTGAAGGCTGAAACATGTTCCATGTTAAAAAGGATTGTGGATTTCACACAACCTAAATAATGGCGTCGAAATACGAATAATTTGGCGATTTTTTGGGACTCCTGGCTCATTTTGATATTTTACATCAAAGGATCAGGATGTATAAGAAGAGGCTTATAACTCCTTGGAGATCTGGCTGGCGAATAATGAAAATTGATAATGGGGATCTGAATTAAATTTGGAAACATCGTTTTGACTGCGAGTCGCTCAAGAAAAGACACAGGTTCTGTCAATATGACACTGGACCTGGATAAAAATGAAATTGCGTCGACAAGAAGGTGACACATAACATATGAAGACCACATGAAAATGCGAGCAAGTGCAGAGACCTAATGTGTAACCCTAGAAAAAAAAGGTGGTATCCACTTTTACAGCTGTCAACCCCCTCGAGAAGTGGAGAAAAAAAAACAACTCTGAAAATGAAAATGCGCTTCAGGGTCATATCTCGGAGGAGTAGAACGGAGGAGGTTACGTGGGATCATGAATAATAGAAAAGGGACTGGCGAAGTGGGGCGGGGACTGATGTGGAGGGCATTTGGAAAAGATGATTGCATCGCTACTGAAGGCTCCTGGGCTTCAAGGGAGAAAAAACCCCAGTGGCAAAGACCCCTCGCCATTCCTTTGCCAGGAACTCCGTTTTTCCAAGGGTGAGGAAAAGCTCTTGGTAATGTTCATGACCTCCCTCGCATGAGACCCCTGCGTCTATCGCCCCCTCTCCAGCTCGTATAAGACCATCCATCCAAAAGAAGGTATATCTCCATGAATACCGTTGACCCCATATCACTGCACCTTCTTTCTAACACGTCTTTAGGCCTTTTTTTTCGCACTCCACACCCTCAGAGGAAATATGTCTTCCATGAATAAAAGATATGAGCAAGGCGAATCTCGCGTGTTTGATTAAATTCCCGACAAGGAAATTTATGACGTTTTTATGTTTTTATATAGAGTGACGTTTGGGTCTGTCATTCGGCTCTTTTCATATTGAGTAGAAGATTCATAGGTGCCTTGAGAAATAGGAGAAACTGACGAATGGTCATAATCCCTCGAGTGCTTGATACAAAATAGAGCCAGAATATACGATCCAATAGTGGCTCATTATTTCCGACCAATGGAGAGAGAAATTACGGCAGTGGACGTATCACTAACTGCATACATGAAAACCCGATGGCCAAACAGCAAAAGTATCCACAGACGGGTCCAAACTTGGTGAAAGCGTAGGCTGTGCGTTTTACTCCCCGAGTGATGGAGTAAGAGCGAAATATAGGCTACCGAAAAAAACGTCTAATTTTTGTGCAGAAGTTATCGCTATGATTAAAAGCACTAGTATATACATGTAAAGAAAATATGAAGAAACTACGATTCGATTTTGTAGTAAAAGCAGGAGCTGATGGGAAGCGGAATAAATTTCTACCTCAAAATTCAAAATTGTTCTTTTCCAAGGGGGGAGATGTAAAGAAAAGACTTCATTCCCATTTACCTTTCCTTCCTTCTTAATAATTCTAATTATTAGCCGCACCATACGTGATATGATGGACAGCTGGGAGCGAGATATCATATGAGTAGGGATGGCAAAAAAAATGAAAACATCGATGTATCGATGTATCGATGCATCGACATGCCGGCATCGATTCTCCAAAAACATCGTACCCCAAAAACATCGATGGTAAAAAACATCGATGTATCAATGGTTTTCAATCAACTTTTTTTCATTTTTTTTTTTTCATGCAAGACGGAAAGAAAAAATGATAAGCTCTGAAAAAGAACAATACTTTTATTTTCAATTTTATTTTATTTGTTACCATTATAATTCAGTTTAAAGAAAAAAAATCGTATACTTAACGTGAACGTACAGGGTAGGAAACAGAATCGAAGTCAGAAACGAGAAGGAGAAACGAAAGCGAAACCATGCGATGCCGTGGCAATAAAAGTGGAAAAAGAAGATGTGGTGGGAAGGGAAGGTTATTGTAAGGCTACAGCGTCAGGACAAGAAAAGAGAAGAGAAGAAGAAGGTTATTATAAGGCACGTCACGAGACTTCCGATACATCGGAGACATCCGTATCGATACTATTCGGAAGAAATATTGGAAGTATCGATATTTTCATTTAAAGGAGATAAAAATTCAGTAATAATATTCCTAGGTATGTGAGAAAAACGTTGGAATAAAAGATTCAGCAGCCTATGGCAAAAATATTGAAACATCGATGTATCGATGTGCTGATGCATCGAAACCCCAAGATCGATGTTCCAAAAACATCGACACAGAAAACATCGATGTGTCCCGCAAAAAGATCCTTAGATTAATAAAAGATCCTTAACTGAATGTTACCAATTAATAAAAAAGTGTTTGAAAATTATTAGAAAGTGAATTAAGGGCTTTAAATGTTGTTTCTCTTGTTCACAGAGCAACGCGAATTGGTCTTTATTTTACCCTAGACCTCAGACGTCGAAACACCATTATATACATTCTAACTGCACCGAACACGCACTACAATACGCCGATCTGGATACTTCTCACTGACTCTATGAGTTGTTTAAAGAAAATAGCTGCAACCAATATGAATCGTATGACCCTCTCATCGGACAACTCATAAAGACTAAATAGATATAATGTGGCTGTAAAACATGTGTTAATGCCAATAAAAATAATAATTAAAAGAAAAAAAGTGGTGAGTACAAGAATTGCGATGAACCACATTCCAACACTTCAACAGAGAATTGTCGCTAATTAGTTGTGTAATAACTACGAGTATATTGTAATTTGGCCAAAAAAATAAAATGAATATATAGAAAGCTGTTGTTGTGGTAATACACGTAGGAGAGTATATAGGGGGCGACATCTCGCGGTGTATCAGGGGACTATTATAATATTCCAACCTTGAGACCCTCCCGTGCCAAGCCTGTCTTCACAAGTCATAATTGGTAGTCAACACATGAGATCCATATCAGACGGCTATTGATATGTGTCCCGTGCGTTCGCCCAGGCATTCGAATACCTTCCGCAATATATAATTCGAAAATTACGTTCAGTTCCATTAAGATTCCGCGAGGATCCGTTTGGGAAGCCAACTTGGTTCAGGCCTTAATGCACCGCTAATGACCCTCCCTTCTCATAGCCTTTGACATCCGCAGACAATACCTCTCGAGATTCCTCAGAGTTATGACACGAAGAAGAAGGAAAAAAACCAAGAAAGGAATATCGACTAGCTTCAATAAAAGGGCATAATGGTGGTGATCATTCCATTTCTGCCCTGACAGATATAGATGGACTCTCCGCGTCTGTTTTGCAGTGTAGGCCGCCTTTGCCTACTTAAGCGCAACGCTTCATTCCAGGAGATGCTGAGCGATTATGAATGCGTTGCCTCGGGATGTCCCCTACGCGTTTTCCCTTCTTTCCCAATACCGCTTTTCCTACCTTATTCTACCTTATTCGAGGAGAGAGAAAAAAGGGAGATGCTCCGAATACTACCGTCTCTTCGGCGTTTCTGGCGATCATTCCTCAGAGCGAACGGGAAAAATCCAATATCGTGGACCCGGGTAGAACAATAGGGTATTGTCTCAGCCGCGGTGCGGACATATCTTTCAATCCATTAAACAAGGGATCTTCCTCAAATATGAGGCTATCTCACATCCTGTATCAACACGGCGATTCATCTTTTTTTTCCCCTTCCTTCTTTCGTTGCAGTCTGATGAAAAAAAAACCTCGCGAATATGACCTAAGTTAAGATTTCTTGCGAGAGATAACTCAAACCGCTCTCCGCATCCTTGTTGTGTAGTTGGCATCATGAAAAATGAATTTGTGTTTTTAAGAGATTCGTGGCAGTTACACAATAATTCTAAGATATGCGAGAGAGTTGTCTTGATTGACTGATGGTCTATCAGCAGATGAATTGTACTCCAGAGAAACACAAGAAGTCATCCCAAAACCACTTGGATACGAGAGAGAGAGATTGATTGATTGATTGATAACGTTTTATTTAACAATCTCGCAAATTTTGGCCCAGAAGGCCATTCTTACAATTAACGAGAAATAATTAATTGCAATAGAACTTGCTCTCATAAAGTAAATATCAATTCAAGAAAGACAGAAAAATCATAAAATTCGTTAGCATCTACCAAGTTTTTATTTAGTTCAGGACTTTGATGCTTGTAGCTATTTATTTGTGAATCTTGTGCTCCCAAAGCTAATTTTGGCTCGCCATTCTAAAGACATATTTAGCTAGTGGTCTCCCATCAATGTAGATGAACAAACACCAATTTGTCAGGCTGTGGCCCATCCTTCCTATATTGTGATGATCCATCATGATAATAATTATTTCCTATCAATCTTTAGTAGCCGAAGTGGTCCACCGTTCTTACGTACTCTCCATTTGATTATCGACCATTCTTGTGACGTACTTATCTACATGTATTAAGGTAGTTATCCATCACACTGAGATTGGCCCATGCTTCCATAATTCAATAATCAAACACTGCGAACAAGTAGTGGTCTGCTGTCCCTGTCACGAAGCTGCACTTTCGTTGTGTTTCTTTTCAAAACATGAAGGTTTCAAGATACTCCATCAAATGTGAAGATATTTATTCCATGAACTGGATTAATAATTGATCGATCGTTTCGATTGATCAAACATATTACGCATGTTTATGTACCTACTAGAAACGGTATTTATTGTGGCGTATTTCGTCTCTCACTCAATTTCACATTCTATGGGCTGATGGATCTTATTCCGTTGGAATACTGCCCCAAATACCTCATACAACTCATGTTTTCATTTTGGAAATTATAAGGGCGTAACGTTACGAGTAAATGCAGGAAAAATGGGCAGAATAACGGTTTAAATGGGGTAAGTGTGGGTACCCACCGTAACCAGGACAAACATCGTCGGAAAAGGCCATTTGGCACCCCCCAAATGGTCTCCAACCATACGGACCACCCTTCGTAACGAACCCTAACTAATCCATAACCACTAGATCAGGGCGGCCGTTAATTTTTTCTTCCCCGAGATTATTACCCTCCCGTTTCCTCTGGCAAGATTAATATCGAAGAGCACTATAAACCTGCACTAAAGTTGTCCCAGATCCTAATCCGGTATCGGTGTAATGTTTGATTCACAAAATAAACAATTAGTCTATGGCCCAGATAACGACTCCGGTTCAACTAACGGTCCGGCGTTTCCCCGATGGGTTATTATCTCCATCGTAAAACGAGCATTAAATAATAAGAGTAATAGAGCTTTTTATGGGTTGACACTCCTAACATTGGCCCTGGGACGCTGAGAGGACTATGAATTGTTTGGTGTCAACGTCTTATTGCTGATATTTACACCTTTTTATGGTCATACGGGAAACAATCGATGAAGAACAGGGTCCGAATACTTTACATTCTAGGACTCGCAAGAAACTTTTCTTTCATAGAGTGATTTTCAATATTATGTCTTTACTGAATACAAAACGGATTGTAAGAATTAATAAACTCCTTTGAAATCCTTTCCAGACACCAGTATAACACCTGAGTTTGATTGATTGATTGTTTTATTAATGTGAATGGAGGGTAAGAAATTTTTCTTTCATAGAGTGATTTTCAATATTATGTCTTTACTGAATACAAAACGGATTGTAAGAATCAATAAACTCCTTTGAAATCCTTTCCAGACACCAGTATAACGCCTGAGTTTGATTGATTGATTGGTTTATTCATGTGAATGGAGGGTAGAAATAAATCGTATGTGGATACACTGATGGTAATAATATTGATAATAGGTATTCTCTACTTGGAAAAATACGATACGAATCTCCAATCTGAGGATCAGGTCGAGAACAAAAAAGCATACAAAATGCAGGCCATTTTCCAATAAGTCTGAACCGAAAACACCACGATATACCACAGCGGTATAATAATATTATTATTTTCTGTGCAGGTTACTGTTTTGTAACAAAAATCTTTGTGAGTCCCGTAATCGTACGAAATAATTAGAGTAGCTGGGTGAAATACTCGTACGGTATATTCGTTTGAGAAAGTGACCAGATGGTCATCTCCGAGTGAGGGCAGGAGAGTCGGTAACTATCAGTGAGAGTCTCTTCAGTTTTTCCACCTAAATTTCGGGGTGACATAATTAAAATTTACTGTATATTATATAGATACTAGCCGTTACCCGTGCGTTGCAAGGGTCCACATGCGCTATCGCTATCTCATCCGATCTTTCAACTTCCCAATCACTCCTCCAGGGGCCCTTGAGGCTGTGTACCAAATGTCAACACTCTAGGGTGAATAGGAGAGGACTGAGCTGTATCACCCACAATGCTGATCTCACATCCTCCCAATCACTCCCCGCGATCTCATATGGCTGTAACGAATTTCGGCACCGTATAGGAGAGAACTCAGCTGTATCGCTCACTACTAAAACCCCCTATCTCCATTTTTTTTCATGTAGAGAAAAATGCAGTTAAGTCAGGAAGGGGGCCCAGATCATCAAAATGGAGATAGAATAAAGTCTTTTTTCGAACCTTTCCAATGGAGATAGGCAATTCTACCTTGGCAGAAAAGACGCGCCACGTCGAGATCTACGCAGCCATGTGCCCAACTCCAAAAACACCAAAATGGTCGATAGGGGACTTTATCTTAGCACGGCAGTACTCTGATATTACACCTACTAAGTAGATCTTGATCACATCTAAGGCAGTCATAATGTATGATACCTTGAGACTTAATGGATCATCATCACAGATTTTCAAATGAATGAGTAGATTTACTCGCAACACATAAACATTACAGGTTCGCAACAGCTGTTGAATCAAGTTGGAGCAATCAAACTGACCAGCGATCCGATCATGTCAGTTTCAGCACTGCATTGTTCCCACGCGTAAGCTACTGCTTTGCTAGCTTGTGGCTCCTGAAATACAACGAGTCACTATCCGCCTCGAGAAAAATAAACCTCGACGGGGCCCTTCCATCAAATTAATTATGTTTCCCGACCGTCCTGTCAATTTGGACAAACGGACGGGAGGCTTGAAAGATATAGGAGGAGAAGGTGTTCCCTGAAATCAGAGCATCTGACGCCCACCGTTCCCGGTAGAGTGCTCATTAGTAAGACAACAGGTTCGCGTCCTCTTGTACAAGCCATACTCGTAACGTGGGCTATCTGTTCGCTGTTCGGGAACATACTGGATCGACACCTCGTTGGAGGGCCCCCTTTCACGCCTCTCTGATGTGGCAGCAGGTCATTGAATGAACTGCTAGTTTCTTCGGTGTTTTTCTCGGGTATTGACGAGATGGAGAAATAATAATAATCGTAAAAATTTCCGACGATTTTTCCATCGCTATTAATGAATGAAGTTTGGTTTAATTTTGGAACGTCAAAAAAATGTTTCTTACATGTTTCTTCTGGCATTCACAATAACTGGTATAGGCCTACTCTTAAAATCCAATATTCGAAAAAATACAAAATAAATACAAAATCGCCATCTGAGGTGTGAGTGAGAATATCCATTTTCGCGCATAAAGTTTGGCATAAAGGCCCCCCCCCCCCCATGCAAGGCTGCGCACTTGTGCTTTTTACGCATCCATGTGAACGTTCTGCACGTCCTGAGTACCCACTACTACTCCACTATATACCCCTACCCCTATGCGTCGGATCCAGAAGTGAACCTCCCTATGTCCTTCCCGATCACGGAGACATTTAAATACGGGAGAAGGGTTCGATCCATTGAGCCCTTTTTGCGTGATTGAAGGACAGACAAACAAACAAACAGACAGACAGACACCAAATTCTAAATCGGCATGGTTCGACTCCATTTCACGCGAAAGGAATAACTGTAGTGACATTTTTTGTGAATACCCAAGGAACACGAAAATCGTCTTTAAATTTAGTTATATTCCATCCAGTTTCATCCACTGAAAATTGATATCTATTGATACTGGATTTGCTACCAATGTGAGCTCGATGATCTGCTCCAATCAGCCCCACAGACAACGCCTATTACTGATTTAAAATAATTTAAACGTAAAATACTCACATGTGGATGAGTTTATCTCTACCTGTTTGGATCGAGGGCATCAATGATATCCACGGCTAATACGTAGGTGAAAATCAGAACAGAGATAAAGCCGTAATCAGACCGCCTTTCTCCAAAATCAATTAGACAACCCCAAGAACGCGTACGAGCAGGAAAGATTGCCTTCCTTTTGTCCATGAGAGTCAGCCCCAGGTCCCGGAAGGAGTGAAGGGCCCACTAAGTGGCCTCAAAACTCTATCAAACGAGAGACTGGCCAGAAGCCATCCGTCCATTTCCCGGGTTAAATAGTTGTGAGCCGTCCTCCTTCCGGTGTTCCAAATGGCTTTGAATGGCCGACGGTTCCGGTTGTCCGCTTCCGGGCGCGACAGCCGCCCTATTTCTCCACGACTGGTCGCATTTTGTTATAATTATTGGGTGAGTTCCGATTTAAGAGCCCTGTGTTGTTCAACTCAGTGTCGTGAGTTTTTCTCGGATGAAGATTTGCTACGCGAAAAAAGTCGTCAGCATCTATGGAATATTCACAATGAGGAGTACCCACACATTTTTTAAAATCATTTTTTGGTCGAAATTTCTCACTAAGTTGATAGTGTACCTACTTTGCGTTTGCACGAGACATGCATAGTTTTTAAAAAATAAATCGGTGAAGTTTTGGTGACGTCACAGGTAGCCGACGGCATGGGTGAAGGCGGTTCCGTTGAGGCAACCTTAGCGAGTGTACCTTACTAGCCCTGCAGAGCTCTAGTGTAGTGATCATACTCTATGTTGTGCTTCTGTTACCTCTCTCAAAATGAGCAATAGACTGGGAAGACAGTTTTTTCAGTGCACAGCGTAAATGCATCAACTGTGGAGATGGTGAAAGATTTTTATTTATACAACCCGGACTACGTTTCCAGTGACCTTCGGAGAAACAAAGATCTCATGTAGGTAAGCGCAGTTTAATTGTGGTTCGTCAGGTTTGGTACTTTGACATTTTTCTTAGGTAACATTTGCTGGTGTTGGAGCATCCTGGAAAAAAACACACTTTACAGTCCAAAACTATTCTGATCACCATGTTTAGCGTTGGAAAATCTATGAATTGAGTTGTTATTTGGCAAAAAATAGAGACAAAATTTGTTATGAAACCAATAAACACGTGAAACAATTTACACAAAACCAGTTATTTCTTAGAAAATTCGCTCTTACAGCCATGCTGCGTGATTGTGGATTTTTAACCGTTGCATGTAATAGAGTAATAGGTATATGTAGATTACCATGTAATCACGTATCTTACTGATTCACTGTATTCATGTTTGTCACAATCGAAACTCTCACTCTTGGAGTTTCTGCTAATCTGATATAGACCAATTAACGAATTATTCAAGAATAGTATGTGGAATTTGGGTAGGAATCACTGAATCGAATGACATCATGATCGCTGTATATTATTTAGGTGCTTCCCATTTCGGACTGTCATTTTGAAATTTGCATAATTTCTGTTCCTCAATAGGTACTCGGTTTTCAGAATGGCTTCACATTGATTCGTTTCTATAGGCAAAAAAGAAAAAGGGTAATGGCATTTTGTTGCTGCCTCCCGTTTCCAGCCCTCCACTTCATTAGGGCTTTACCCATTAACATGCCTACGTTCCTATAGGGCACCGGAATGGCTGAAAGATTTTTTTTCTCTGTTCACTCTCCCGTTGATTCGATTTAATGCGAAGCACTGACACGAAATGTGATGGAAAAAAAATTGAAAAGTTGAACCGAAAAAGAACGAAAGAAAATAACTGTTTTGACAGGCCTTTGGGTTTTTGAATAAATTTGAATAACAGCTACCGTTTCTTGTTTCAGAAAGCCTACTCTAACATAACCAAGGTAGGAAATGGGGTTTTTGACGACGGGAAACATCCAGATCGGTTCCTATGTACCAGCAGATTTTTATTTTTTCCTCAATGAAGAGAAAAAAAACATTAAAATACGAAGACAAAAAATTAATGGATGTAAAGACCAGTAGTCGGTAGATGGGTGGGAGACAGGGATTAAAGTTTAAAAAACATGTGCTGTCGAAATTAAATAGGATTTAATAGGAAGGCCCTTTTGTCGGAGTGGTCTCTATAGTAATCCGTAATCCTTTACACAGGAAGAGGTGACAAAAAGAAGCCGAGGATCCGAAAAAAATGAAGGAAAGAAGATTAAGACGTGGTAAGAGAAGAGGGGACCACACGCGTTTTGAAAACGATGCAAATCCAAAGGCGGAAAGTTCCATTTTATTGAGCTTTTGTGACCCTTTAGCGCTCGAGACGTCTTTTCAAACCCGACAATGGTCAGTTCCACGGTTTAAACGAGGCTCCCGTTCAAATGGGCGGTTCGATGGGAGCTATAATGTTGGTTTAATCGCGAATTATCGTTTTTTACAGTGGCCGAGGAAGACGTATTGTTGTGTTCTGTAAACACTGAGATGTATTATAGGTCGTTTTATAACAGGATTCAGATTTTAAAGACGAAAAGTCGTATGGAAGTGGACACAGTCATTCGTTTATGGGAGAACCACAAGTGTACGGTCCGGCCGGTTGGAATACTTATTTTTACCCTTAAAAGGTGGCGTAGTCTATCACTGACATGTATGTGTAGCCTCTGCTACCAGGAGGATTTCTTGAAGAAAAACCTTACCTCAACACAATGCCATGTTAAGATGCCTAATGAATAGGAGTAGTTGAGTGGGCAGTTTTATATGAATTGAAATTGAAAACAAATCGAAAAGCAGTAGATCAGATCGGGTTCGGTCGGATACCCGTCACGAGAAGAGTCACCTCATCGTTCAGGTCTGTACCATGTGATGATTCCGAATGGCCTCCGGTGAAAGTTCCACCACCTTGCGACTTGATAACACAAATGTTATCATTTGTGTTCCCCAAGTGCCGATTGAGAGATGACATTCGTATGTATAGCTGCAAAATATAGCTTAATTTTCTTCGAAAATTCGCTACAAGGAGCAGGTACCAATTTGGCTCTGTCCATTATTTTCATATTATGAAATAATTATTCTAAAACTGTTATTGACACAAGATTGAATAGTAGATTTGAAAAACAGCAACATAAGTGTGAACCAAATGCTAGGTAGGTACATTAAATGTTTTCTTTAATATAAATTTTCTTCAATATAATAAAATCTACTTATAGATCATTTTCCACTGTAACATAACGTCGAGGAATCAGCAACACCACCAAGCTCGTTTTTGACAACTTTTCAGGAGAGAGAAAAAACCGATTTTTTCGTCCATCAAGGCCTAATTGACTGAAGTTTTTCTCGATATCTATGATTAATGATATCTATTCATCATAGATATCGAGCAAAACTTCAGTCAATTAGGCCTTGATGGACGAAAAATTTTTTTCTCTCTCCTGAAAAGTTGTGAAAAACGAGCTTGGTGGTGTTGCTGATTTCTCGACGGTAAGTAGACGGAAAAGGGGCTTCTGGCACTTGGGCTAATGAAGATAACCTGACATACCTGAAAAGCGGAAGATAAGAGTAGTTGTAACCTTCATCCAGATTCATTTTGGCCCCAAATGACTCTGGAGGAAGGCTACAACTAGGTACTGTTACCTTCGCTTCTCAGGTATGTCAGGTTATCTTCATTATCGCCTGCGCCAGATGCGAAATTGGACATATTTGTATTGGCATAATGATAGACAGAAGAAAGCATGTATGTACTTACTCTCATACGTCGTCTTTTCTCGCAGTTGAGGGAGTGGCTGGAGAGATACGCCAATGTTTCATTTCTTATTCACTCAAATCCAAGTAGAAATGAACGAACGAAAAATCTACCCCGAGATCACGCGATTGAACGGACAGTGAGGCAGTTGTTAAGACAGGTAGCACCAGTGGTAATTAGAAGGTGGTGCGGAAGTATCTCATTAGGTGGCCCAACTCGGGATAGGTGGCCAGTGGATGGTCAGGTCGAAGGGTGAGATGGAGAGGGAGAGGGCTCGTTCACCTCAAGATATACGGGCAGAAGTTCCATGAAATCAGAGCATCAGACGGACGGCCCGGACCAACGCCTACCCATTCAAGACCTGTGGTCACCTCATTATCACCATCTTCTACTCTTAACTCTAAATTACGTCTTGCTCACACGCTAGCTGTCTTCTGTAGGAGTTGTCATTGGGTGGGATTCTCTGGACGGGACCGGGATAAATGTGAGCAGCGCTGATGGACACGGAATGTCTTCAGGTACTTGTCGCGGGGAGGTTGAGCTACTAATGATCAAACGCCCATGATAGCGTTAAGGTGGCTATCAACCATACTGATGTACTCTAGGTACCTTCATTATTTACTTATGTAAGTACCGAATCCAAGGGAGTTGCTAAACCACCAAACCAACCGACTGATAACGGAGCAGCCCCTTAACTATTCTTTTAAGATAAAACAACTAATTTTATCAACGAAATATATAAGATAAGCATCAAACCCTTACAATTTATTAATCACTTGCTCACAGTGAGCAAAAGTTAATGTATCGGACTCCTGCATAACCTTTCAAAAAAAATGTTTTTCCTTAATTGTGGCACTTATCTATAATTTGACTCAAGGTGTACAAGACTTGCCTTCGTCCAGTTCTTGTATATGAATCTTCTGTGGGTGAATGCAAAGGAGTCACAAAACAAGGTTGGAGCAATCGAGAGGAGAAGAATTCTCAACATTACGACGATATTGAGCAGCTGGCCATGTCTGGTGGATCCCAGTTACAAAGCTCCAAGTTTTGATGCCAAATGGAACGAGCGGAAAAGGACTAAACAGAGGAGGAGCGACATGTGGAGGGGGATACGGCCTGGTCATGGTGCCACAATCATGCTAGACAGACCGAAGAACTGTCATGAAAGAAGACTAGGGCTGTAAATCCAGGAAAAAAATACTTGATCTCTTATTGTAAATCTTATGCATTGTGAGAAAGCTTATGCGGCTCCCTGCCTACAATCCGAAATATTCACCTGGAAACTGAAATTTTGCTCGTTTCGTCTGTCTCTCTGCGGATTCATTTGGGCTAATTACTCAAGATTGCCAAGATGCCTCCGGCCCGACTCCCCCGACTAACCGCTGCTGAGGTAATCAACAACGGCACCTGGTGGGCGTACTCCTACTCTATCATGGCATAAAATCATATATAAAATCATGTATTTATTCCAAGTATATTTGTAAATTTTATATGCATTGTAAATAAACGTGGTTCTTCTTCTTCTTCGTGAATCTCATCGAAGTAACAAATCCATGGAAGTTACACGATTTCACCTTCGAAAAACACCCCAAGGTATTGGATGTTGTGGAATTTAATCAGTTACCGTAATTTTCACGACAAATACCACCGTTTCAGGGCCGTGGTTATGAAGGAGCTTTTCAAACTCTTAAAAGTGAACTCCAACCCTGCTTCACCATCCCTACCTCCCCAACCATCCCCCGTCCCACTCAAGGGCCCGTGCTTGTCTGGCAATATCCCAAGAACAGAGATAAATTCGTGTTCGAGTTTTTATGCCTTCCAACTCTTCCAGATCTCTCTCCAGCACTGGGAAAAAAGTAGATGGTTTTCACACAAAAAAAAAAGTTGCGACGGCGGGGTAAAGAGGAGGTTTTGAACTTTAAAAACAAGATCTTTGCAGACTGTAATATCATCTTTACCCCCACTCTTTTATTTTCGAACGCCACGGTCTCGACGAAATGCTGGAACGAAACTGGTAGAAGGCTGGAAAGGGGGCGGTTCTCAGTTTAATATAACTGCGGCGAAGTATATCAGAGACAAGAAGGTCTAATTCCCACCGAACCTCGTTCCTCCGCCTCTCAGCCCCTCCGCTACAATTTCCGAGCTCCCTTTTTCTCTTCTCACCAGAGCAAACACTTCTTTCTCTTCAAGTTTATTCATAAGATCTTCATTTTCTGTTTGATAAATCCCGGAGTAATATCCTCTTCGAAGGCCTTCTTTCAAGATGGAGAGTGAAGGCATCCTACGAGGAGGGAGGAAGTTGAGAAGCTCGATTAGTTTTTCACGAGATGGGCTCAAAGAACTTTGAAAAGCAAACCTTTCATATTTGAATAATTGGAGAAAAAATCCAATAAATCGGTTTCTCTTGGCGGAGACTTCTGTTTCCAGTTGGAGATCAGAGTTCTCAATCATATTCTTCGCGTGTTGTGGTTGGCTGCAGAGGAGAAGAAAATGGATTTATAGCTACGCTTCCCCTCTTCAAAGTTCCAAGCGAAAAGAAAACAACAGATTCAACCAACCATATTTACGATCTGGATCGTAATATATTTATTCTGTTCAAAACAAGACAGAAATCCTACTTGATCTCAGTAGATAATTTTAGTCTACAGTAGATGATTTACCACCATAAGCACCACTCAGGTAGATACCATTACGATATGACATATAGACATTGTGACATATACAGGGTGTCTACAGAAATTATGGGACAAAATCAAGGAATTTGCAACAAAAAGTGCCTCGTAGAGTTTCATCATTACTCAACTAAAAAACTGACTTTTTTCACTTTTAAGATTTTTTCGTATTCTCGACCTTGTCTCAGTAAAACGGCTGTAACTCCCTTAAATTAATATGCAAACGTAATGTTCAGTATATAGTAAAGTATATTCATTTAAGGGAGTTAGAGCCATATACTATATGACATATTGTGTACCTAATATAGATGGTGTAGCGTCCAAAACTGAACTCACAAGACGAATTCAATTTTGTACGACTTTGGTGGGAGTTGCGTGAGTGTTCTGTGGAAGATCCATCACCAATTCCTACACCGGGTACGACAACTATTCTTGAAAAATATTTGAAATGAATCATTGGAATAAAGTCGTATTATTAGGACCCTTTGGTGGCGAGTCTTTCTCATTTCCTAGTGAGCGATCGTTGATGAATCGACTCTATGAATCCCAGTCTTGATCGAGCTCCAATGGTTTCCTCCAACTAATCGAAATAATCGATCTTTTGTCCCCAAAAAATAGCTATTTCCGTGTTCAAATGTTTGCCACATTGATTTATCTTAAGTTGATTGACACTGTATCTTGTATCCATTTATTACCTATATAAATTAATAATATTTAAATCATGTTTTCTGTGGTTAGTCACCAGATACAGTGTAGTGAAAAACGTGAGAAATGAAGTAAAATATAAGCGATGAATCTTTGATGTGATAATATAACATTTGAATGACGTGAGTAGAAAGTTCGTGAAATTAGAGAGATTTCGCCATAAAAATTAAGGGGCTAAAAATGTTTCAAAAGACCTTGTATATTTCGTTTTCATTTAATGTGATACGCCATCCAAAAAACGAGACCCTCGCACAAGCCTTTACCCACCACGTGAGTGCCCCATTAATTTCGGAATCTCTCCCGAATTACTACGAAAAGGACCAAACCCCTCCCTATCAATTGAGTCTGCAGTCTTTCCCCTGTACAGAGTGGTATATACACCCTCGAAAAAATACACTACGCTCGGAAAACTCTCTAGGGATCAATTGTTTTTTTATGTAAATCGACCACCCACTCCTACTCCCTACGTAGAAAGAGTAACAAGCCTGTAGATGTTCTGTTACCCCGAAGAACTTGCCAAGTGTCCCAAACTGTTCACTGGGACTGCGTCAGTTTTTTTATGTGTGGTTTTTTTCTGGAGAGAAGAACTAGAATAACGCAACTCCTTTACAGGAGGTACCCCGCAAAAATCGTGTCCCGTTCCGAAAAGGACAAGTGGGCTTAGATATTTCTTTTCCCTTCGGCCTCAGAGCGACCCTTGCGGTTATCTGTGTGTAGAGGATCTCAAAGCGGAAACATGGGACCTGGAGGTTTCCAGGGTTTCATTTGTTTCGAGTCTCCTTGTTTATCTAATTTGGCTTCGTCTCTCCATACGAGCCTATGTCGTCCTGTTTGGGCTCTTCCTGTTGTCCGCTTCCCTTGCGTTATATGGGTATGGTACATGTAAAGGTTGATACGAGTATTTGAATGCCAAATAATAAAGACGTGGGGGAATGTAGGTGCACGGCTATGTACGGAATAACTCGGCTATGTACGGCCTCAACGCCTCTTTTCTGCATACTTGGTTCTACTCCGTAAACTGTGTGTGAAACCAAATAGCGAGTTGACGAAGTTCAGGGGCAGATTGACGGTTAGGTGGTCATAAATTGGATTTGTCTCCAGCGTCTAGGAAAGACTCCTTAGTTCTCCAACAAATGGCTCCCAAAAATTTACTATAAGTAAGTACCTATAACACAAGCAACAAGACACTAGATAGTAGCAATATAAACTGATCCCCCCCAAACAACACTCCGTGTAAGAATCACTGGTTAAATATCAAGTCTTCTCAGACATGCATCTTTTAAAAGGCATTGTCTAAAGTAGAAACGAAGGTCTATGCAAAATTTCAAGTCAATCGGTGAAGGTGAAGAGGCTGAAGCCGTGGCTAACTGAACAAGAAGAAAACATGATAAGGGGTTTTTGAAGTTATATAACCCGGCTCCCTTCAGACCTGGCGACTTGAATCTTTTGAAAGGCACTGGTTAAGGTTGAAACGAAGTTCTGTGCGAAATTTCAAGCCAATCAGTGAAGGTGGAAAGGCTGTAGGCTTGGCCATTTGAATTAGAGGAAAAACGTGGTATAACTCGGCTTCCTTTAAACCTAGCGAATTGAAACTTTCAGGGCTTTTTTTCTATTATCCACACCAACAAGATCTGTAGGTACTAAATTTCAAGTTGATCGGCTGTTTACCCGTCAAAGTGGCCAAAATCAGCCTGAATTTCAGTTGTTGTTCCTAAAAATTTCTTACGTTGAGATAATGAGTTAAATAATTGAAATGGCACTGGGTCATGTTATAAAGAAGGTTTGTTCAATTTCAAGTCGATTGGTCCTTTTACCCAGGCTGTAGACTCGTCAAAGTGGACAATATTAACCAAGCTAGATGTGTTGAGCGGTTAATAGGATGTAGAATAATAACAATATCTAGTTGATAATAAACTAATAAAACCAAGTAAACCATCCAGAAGAAATAACAGTTTCATTGCAATACAAGTACGACAATCAAGAATACCAGGTATGGTCGGATACTGATCAACTCACCCGGGTCACACAGCAAATAAAATGTGCAATTAACCACATTCCACCATATTCTATCGTGTTCAACCATTACAAAAGACTTAAATTGACTTTTTTGACATTTGAATTTTATTTGTCATTAAATACCCCAAGCTGTTTAGCGAATTCTGAGAGTCCTACTCCCAAATGTCACGATCGATTTGTTATGTCGTTTCCTACTGATATGAATCACTGTGGAGATCTTCCATTTTTTGGGTATTTTGGAAATGAGAAACTCAAATTTGAAGCTTTTGTGTTTTTACAATTTTTGTTATTTCTGAACGTGCACTATTTTCTCTGTAATGTCGTACAATTTTGGTCAAATAGTGATTTTCTACATGTTGCAACGGAAAGTTACGGTCTGAGAGGTCTGTATTGAATTGTAATACATGGATATGTTGTTGTTCCCTCTCAGACCGTAACTTGTATATGTATAATATGTATAAAATCAATATTTGACCAAAATTAATAATTTGACCAAAATAATCAAGGACATGTGAAATTCCGTCGAAATGTTATGATGGATTGAGGATCCTCCGAGACGGTTTAATGCCCCGTTAAAAGAATAAAATTGACAACACGTCGTCCGAACCTACGGGGGTCGACCGCCACTTAATCAAGTGTTTGGTAACAGATAGTGAGACGTTCCCTCAACGCCGTTCTACGAGGGCAACCGTCCTTCAAAAAGGGCGGAACGCGGTCAACTAAGTTTGACGAGAGGTTTGACTACGTGCTGCCAGACATATCCCTCGGATCGGAGAGGAGTCAGCCTCTACCAACAGGCTTTAATTAACTTGTCTTATCCTTTTCGAAGGGGGAAGAGAGTGAGAAGTAGTGGTTTTTGGGGGTCTTCCCGCAGAATAAACAGTTTTAACACACAACTTAACTGCTATTAATTTATATTACGGTATCTACTACCGCATATGAGTGTTGGAACATAGTCTGGAGAAGGTGCAAAATGAACCATAACAAGGATAATAATCATCCTAGTTATGGTTCCTTTTGCACATCAGTTGTTTCAGAAACTCTGCATACATGTCCCAAAATTGCCGGGTTCATTCAAGAGAAAGCCGATATTCCGTGTACACTGACCATGGGGACATGTCAGATTTCTGCTTGACCTTCTGATTTCAAGAAAATTTAAAAAAATCCACAGTTATGCAGCACGGCAAACAGATCGAATTTTCAACGAAATACGTCCTTCAGTTTGACATTAATGGTTTTTGATGATTTTTCTTCTGAACCGATGATTTTTGCACCTTTTGGCAGTGAATTCAGAATTGTCTGAAACGGTCTTCCCTTTCTCCTAAAATTCGCTAATACCTTGATACCTCAACACATTTCAAGATATTTTGGAGAAGCATCCATGTCTGGCCAACGACAGCAAAAGATGGACCTGAAGTACTACATTTTAAGACATGACTTTTTTGTACGGTTAATCTACAACTCATATTTCTTGAATACTTGTACTTCTTTCGGTTTTTATTATGTTCGTGCCAATGGGTTCTTGACGTGTTCATTTTGTTGTCTTAATAAATCTGTGGCTCTAATGAGTGTGTTATTTAAAATCAGTGGGTTTACAAACCAGGTTTCTCCAGGGCATTGTGCATGTAGCAAAACACTCGTTATTGATCGAATCTAAACTAGGAAGTTTCCTAAACTAGGAATTACATTTCATATTTTTCATAGCACAAACCTTTGCTTACTCAGCATTACTGGTGTATCAATACCAACGTGTATGCGGTTAGAATAAATACAAACAATATTTTGTCGGTGCAGTTTACTTTTTTCTCCGACTTCATGCAAATTACTTGAGTTTTTACTGCGAAGAACAGACATATCCACGATCAGATGTTTTTCCCAGTAAGGGAGACATTAAGTAATTTGCATAGAGTGGTAGATGATTCAAGACGAGGAAAAAAGTACTTTGTAGTACTTTGTACACTGACTTTGTTGGCCGACCTTATATTGACATGGGTATGTGCGTGATACAAATTTGTTTTCATTACCACCTTTCAGGTGTTAACATGGAGGCTTATTAAAATGATGGAGTTGGAAGGCGACAGTATTAGGCATTTGAGATTATGTTGAATATGAGGAGTGGATTCCACCTATCAATGGCCGCAGAGACTTGAACAGGTAGTAGCATTCAAGGAAGAATTGTTCTCGAGATAATCAGTTGTAGCGGCCACAGCAGCCAACGGAAGTCTGGCAGTCGTAGAAAGCTGACCTTCCGATAAGCAATGAGCGGGATTATCGCCGAATAATTTCATCCTTTCGGCGGTATTTCAGCCGCCTCGACGATAGGTATTGTTTATCAAGGCAACATCTGTCACCATTCACCTGCCTTCCCACGGAGAGGGCCAAGAACAAAGACTTATCTACCCGCTTTTTAACGAGATGTATTAGAATAGAGTCGATTTACTATCGGGCCGCCGGAGCTCCGGACGACTTGGAAAAACGAGGGTCGTGCCCTTTTGAAAATGTAATTAAGCCCCCACCTTCCTGTCAAGGTACTTTACAAAGCTCCACCTTCCCAGGGTTGTCTCCGACCAGAGGCCCAGCGTCCGGAGGGAAACCACCTTACAAGATGGCGAAGACCCGGAGGCGTCCTTTATACTTAGAACAACCACTTGGAAAGCATTCCGTGTAATTACGTCGGCCCGGTTTTACAGCATTTTATACCTTCCCTTTCCCTCGCTGCTGGCTTCGACGGCGTCTTTACTTCTATTCTCCGGCCTATTTACCGGCGCCAATAGTACAATCCGCGTCTGCCTTATCCCTTGTTCCTCCTTAGCGAGGGCGCTAGACGGTGTGTGGCCCATGTTGTTTAACAAGTGGAGTCTGATCCAACTAGTATTTTCTCCATCCCAACTAGATATGTACCGACCCGTATTTGGGATCGAGCTGCCAAGAGAGTAAGGTTATCACTGGGAGTTGGGGCTACTTGGGAGTTTTCTCACATTAAATGTAGACAAAACGAAATATATGATAATTGGAGGAGGCGACATGCCTCAAAATAGCGGTTTAAAAGTTCATTCGTGTGCTCCAGGTACCCTATGTTCTTGTGTTCAACTTGAAATGGTTAACAAGTACAGGTACCTTGGGGTCATAGTGGACCAGCAGCATTTACCATTTTTAAAAATGTCAATTTTAAATAAATAAAAATATAAATGTAACATACCTGTACGAGTATATCGACTGTGGAGATACAAGAAGTTTTAGAGAGAGAACAATTTATTATTACGGAGATCATCGTAGAATTGATATTCAAATAATAAGTACTCAATTAAATCATAAAATTATAAGTCATCTGATGTGGAACATCATCACAGAGGTACCCTGTTAGCATCTATTCGATCATGGAACAGTCTAGAAACAAGGAAACCCTGTACTAAAATCCCTGACACCAACGAAATCCATATTAAAGCGAGGACCCCATCACTTCTAGGGAAAGCACATCAATTTAAATGGACTCGGAACCTAAGGGCTGGAGACGGGGGGGTATCCATTATACAAGTTATATCTTGTTGGTTTCTCGTAAAATGCAGATGACGGTAGAGGAAAGGGCAAGGATTTCCGTGTTTTCCTTTCGAAAAGGCCCTTCCCATCCTCGGTTTATTAGTATTCGATCAAGTTGTTATCCTGTTAGACAAGACGGAGTTATGGTCCGTGCTTGCCTATGCAAAACCTCTTGCCCAACCCTTCAACTTTCAACCCAACTCTCGTGAGGCACAGGAACCCTGTACAGCCCAGGTTTTACATTATTTGTTCCATCATTACACATGTAAAGTACAAAACGCTTCAAGTACTTTGGGAGGGTCCACGACGAAGTTTGCAGTTTAGTTCAGCAGAGTAGACTGTCGTTCAGTGAAATTCACACAACTCAACCCCTGTATCAATAAATTGAAAATTCATTTGTATAAAGACAACTTTAGTTGATCGTATAGATATGGGAAAAGAGGCAATGATCATTCAGATGCTGAGTTTGACACTTGACTTTCCATCTCCATCCCAATAGAGAACACGCCTTCACGCCTTGATGCTACCACACATGACAGG
Organism: Stenodema calcarata; assembly: GCA_963920205.1. Taxonomy (NCBI): domain Eukaryota; kingdom Metazoa; phylum Arthropoda; class Insecta; order Hemiptera; family Miridae; genus Stenodema; species Stenodema calcarata. Next base: position 12,540,601 of record OY986061.1, on the reverse strand, counting down.
CATCTCCAACCCCGTTCTTGTTGCTCGACTTCAATGAAAAACTCCCGAACTGAATCCTCAAAGTTCACGGTCTATAGACATTTTTGTGACGAAAATATTGTTCAAACACTCGGCTGAATGGAGTTTTTGAGAGCGAAGGGCTCTCCCCTACCTACGCTAACAAATTGACGCTGCCACTCAGAAACCCGTCCGTTCGGAAAGATTCGTGTTATTCCGAAGAGAGCAACTTACTGAACTGTACTAGACATGTGGGAATATGAAACGTTGTCCGAAGGGAGGTCGTAGAAATCGTCATAAGAGGATTCGACAAGTCACGCCTCTGAAAGCACAGTTTTTCTAGCGATTCTGGATGCCCCCCTTCTGCAAACGTCAAAGTGGACCAGGTACCAATAGTACAGTTCAGTGACTCCACCTGAAGATTTCACAAAGCCAAATATTTTGTGTAGGAAGAATGCAAAGTTATTGGGAATGAAAAACCATAGATGAGAAACGAAAAGGATTACTAACCGTAACAGGCAGAAACTAGCTTCTGAAGTAGTTCCTGGAAGCAATAATGATGAATACAATCAAATTGTGTTCTGTTCGGTACAGTGCATGTAAAGACGTTATTATCGTGTCATACGAAACCATCTATTTGGTTCCACTCACTGCGAGACAGACAAATATTTGTATTGACTTAGATACTCCTATTCAAACTTCTGCTATGGATAAAGTAAGTTTAGCACCAAACAGTCCACTTTGAGCCCAGAGTATCCCTGAAAATACGACAAAATCTGCTGTGTAGTATATTTTTTGACGTTAATCAGGAACAAATATTTTTAAATGTATTCCCAAAACATCAAATTTCTCCAGATTTTGTTGTTGTCTCCTCTTTGAGATACAACTGAAAATGTTGTCCATGAGTCATCACTGTAGAATTATTAGAATTATTATACCAAAATTCTACCTGAACAGAAACACAAAACTAATTCGTAGTAGAAGAAACCCTGAAGGAAAAACATATGGAAGAGTCTGGTTATCAGTAGCCTACGCTGTACCAGATTGATCAATTGGATGATGTTGGTGCTGCAGTAAATTGCGAAGTGTATAAAGTTGAGTCTTCTTGAAAATCTACTTGGATGGGATAGAATTGATAGGTACCTAGTGGAAGTGAAGGAGGTTTCAATGAGGAACCGCAAAACACTGCTGAGGTGTCACATCAATCCTGATTGAAAATGCCCCTAATAGCACTCCTGGAGGCAAAACACCAACAAGTTGTGCCAGTATGATATCTACCTTTAATGCCACTTGTATAGCGTTACCTCCACGCCAAACGCGCCAATCTGCTTTTTTTGTGATTTTCGTTTTAGTACGCTTTTGGGTACCCTAGTTGGGTTTTGCTCAGATGAGCGCACCACGCAAGAGCTGATTTATGTCATTCTCAGTGGATTTTAAGAAGAATAACGTATTGTTAGATTCTACTTTATTGTGACGAGCAACTGCAAATTAGCAGGAATGTACTTCAAATGAAACCATAACACACATCCATGTCAAATCACTGAACTGAAGTAAACTGATGTTGGGTATCTACACTAGATGCAGATACATCGGTACAAGAATATGCCTCATTTTCTCCCTGCAAAACATGTGTTTTTCGTCTCCAAAAAAATAACAATAAAAATTGAATAACTTCAATGCGTCATATTTCTAATGGCTTACTTAAAGTAACTGAAGTTAAAGTCCTATGGAAGCTACATACTAAATTACAGCTTCATGAAGTGAATAGCATCGAAATTAGCTGTAGGAGCCACTCAGCTTATCCTGGGCCTGTTTTGCTTAGCGTGTAAGTCCTAAGTATACCAAACTACAGCTTCATAGAGTGAATAGCGTAGAAACTAGCTCTGGAAGCGTCAAGTTAAAGGCGACGTACCAAATTACAGCTTCATAGCATGAATAGCATAGGAAATAACTTTACGAGCCACTCAGGAGTGATATCATAAAGTGAATAGTATAGAAATTAGCTGTAGGAGCCACTCAGCTTATCCTGGGCCTGTTTTGCTTAGCGTGTAAGTCCTAAGTATACCAAACTACAGCTTCATAGAGTGAATAGCGTAGAAACTAGCTCTGGAAGCGTCAAGTTAAAGGCGACGTTCCAAATTACAGCTTCATAGCATGAATAGCATAGGAAATAGCTTTACGAGCCACTCAGGAGTGATATCATAAAGCGAATAGTATAGAAATTAGCTGTAGGAGCCACTCAGCTTATCCTGGGCCTGGGCAGCGTCAAGTTGAAGGCTACATATCAAGTGTGAATTGCTTTAGGAGCCACTCAGGAGTATCATTCAAATTTTTATCACGTTATTTTTCTCTTGTAACAAGATTTTTCATAACCCCCAGCGGTAAAACGCCGTAAAAATTAACTATAAATCATTCACAAGATTGCATTCAAGGTTTTTTTGGAACATGCTACAAGAATGTCACAACTCTTCCTGATTCCTCCAGATGGAATTAGCTACAACCTGGTTTTCCTTCAAGGTACCAAGTCATTAGTTCAAATCAGCCTGTGACAGTCAATATTTCGAATTGAGAAACTAAGGAATATTCATAAATCCTAGTAAGCTGAACCTCAAGTTCGTGAGTCAAAATGAAGAATATTAGTCTTCAGGTTTTTGTTTGGTTTTTTCTATGCTCCCTCACCGTATTCACGTCCAACGATGAATGGTGTGACCGAAGAATAAATTATACCGAAATACGCGCAGGGAGCCCACGGACCTCCTTGCTCTTTACCAGACATCACGAAACGTCATTTATCATAAGTTTGAGTGATGTAAAAGGAAAGAGGGACGGGGTCGGACTATTTATTTTTGTTTTGAGCGAAAGGTATGTTAGGTCGTTAGTGCAATAAATAGAGATACGTCGGAGGATGGAAAGACGACAAAGACGACCTAATGGTCGTCAATGGCGGAAAACTTGAAGTCTCATTCCGAACCCTCGTGATAATACATGAAAGTGTCATATTTCAATTTTTTCTTTTTTTTCTTCTTCTTCTTCTCAATCTTTTCAAGGGGCGTTATGCGCGTCCACGGACGGTAAGGCCGTGACTTGACAACCTTTTACAATACTCACCGACAAGTGTTGGAGAAATATTTTCAGAGCCGGGTGCCCTGGTCTCTATTCGAGAAAGACAAGGTGACTAAGGGACATTCCTCCGGTTCAAGACTGCCGTGACACGATCCGTGACGATGTAACACGGAGAGGGTAACCAACTTGGCCGAGATCGTATTGTCGTTTCGCCTACGCCCTCCGTCCTGTCAACAAGGTTTTGATAAGACAAGAGCTCGTATGACAAATGCGCCTGAGCGGATTTGAAACGGCATCATCCATAGCGCAGTTATAGAAACAGCTCATTTCCAACCTCTTTTGCTCGAGAATGAACTGTCAGGAGTGACTTATTATCATTATTAATTTTTTTAAAAGAACTATTGCACAAAAATAATGCATTACAGTTAAGAGAACAACGGATTTTCAGAGGAACTTTAATGTGGAACATGTGAGGGAGTGGAAGTCCATTGAATTTCTCCCATTAAATATTTCAAGGGATTATATGCTAGTAGAAGTAATAAATGAGTAATAAATAGAAGAAAGAAGAAAATAGAGATAATTATTGCAGTCACTTTCACTCAGTTGTAAGGAGGTCTGTGTCGTTCAAAAAAAGTTTATTTTATATTCCCATTAAGGAGGAATTTTTGTGTACAATTACAAGTAATTGAAATTTTAGGGTTTCAATTACAAATTACAAAGAATATTCTTGCAAAGTGATTGTGATAACGATTGCAATTACATTTTGTTCTACTGTGATGAAGAGGGTCACCACGATAAGGTTATTCAACAAAACTGCTCACGTTCGCAAGTTTTCTAAATGAGGTATGTGGTGGTGATGGACGGCAGAGGGGGAGCGGACGGTTCATGTGACGGGTGGAAAGGGGGTGGGAGTATTAATGCGTCACAACATTTATTGTCCGTCATTCATCAGCTGACATCCGCTGCATAAATTGAAATTGTGGGTGCTAAATGGACGTGGGTGCTAAATGGACGTGGGTGGTAAAGAATAGAGCGGGGGTTGACTGTGGTGGTCGAGTGAGCGGTTGGTGGTGACGGGTGGAAAGGGGGTGGGAGTATTAATGCATCACAACATTTATTGTCCGTCATTCATCAGCTGTCATCCGCTGCATAAATTGAAATTGTGGGTGCTAAATGGACGTGGGTGGTAAAGAATAGAGCGGGGGTGGACTGTGGTGGTGGAGTGGGTGGTTGGTGGCGATGTAATAATGTCACTGTTTCACTGACTCAAGCTAATGAACAGCTGGTAATTAAACAATGACGCTTCTACCCTTCAATGAAACTAAAGGGAAATTCCGATGGGGTCGAATATTTATTGGATGCTCTACCTCTTGATCATATAACGAGGGTCTCACGGCAACTTCCCACATCGTCAGTTTTGGCCAAAATGAGTTATGCATACCATTCGAAGCGTCTTCTAAGTATAAGTTAGGTAACAACAAATCTCACGATTTATTTTACTAAATTACTGTAAACATAGTCATTGGCAGATTGTTTTCTTGGCTCTGCTGAAAAGATGCCGGAATGACGATGTGGGAAGTTGCCGTGAGAGCCTCGATTAGTATATTTAAGTAATTTGACGAAAATTTTTTATAGTTATTCGATTCTGATCAAGGAAGACAATCGAGATAGATTGACTTATCGGAAATTTGACTTGAAAACTTCTCATAAAACTCGAAAAAAGGGGATTATAATCGAATTGAGGGATTCATAATAAATTATATCTTTGAAATCGACCAAAGAGGACTCAAAAATTGTTATAAATGTTTTAATGCTAATTTGACACGATACTTATTTTGAATCAGACATTTCTTTCTTTTCCCCCGGCATTTTCTCGTAGATGAACCATTTCGAGGGTGAAGTGGCAACATGACAACTCATTTCACCTGATTTTACGGGAGACACAACCACTTCCCTTCGCTACCACCTGATCACCTAGCCAGCCAGCCCTCTGACGTCATAGGATCTTACGGCATAGGCTTTGACGTACTTCTTGGCCTCCTGCCAACCGTCTTACGTCATACGCTCGTGCGTCATAGGCTCTGACGCACTAGTTAGCCTCCTGCCAGCCGTCTTACGTCATACGCACGTGCGTCATAGGCTCTGACGTACTATTTGGCCTCCTGGAAGCCGTCTTACGTCATACGCTCGTGCGTCATAGGCTCTTACGCACTAGTTGGCCTTCTGACAGCCGTCTTACGTCATACGCTCGTGCGTCATAGGCTCTGACGTAGTGGCCCGCCTGTCGCTTGTGTTCTGACGTGATCTGAGGGAAAGGGTGAATCAAGGGAACAAATCTTTCCCGTTTCAGTTTATGTGCCAAAGCAAAGACATGGAAATGTCAAAAACTACGTAAAAAATTGAATTAAAGGGAAAAGAAATCACAAACGTTGGGTACAGCTTTCGTACAAGTAAGCAACCACGAGGGACATTTTATGTCTTTGCTCCCCCTCCTATCAGAAACTTATATGAAGCTTGCAGTCGTGTTGACAATATAAATTATTGAGAATGATCACCTGTGTGTAAACAATTATTTAAACAATCACGCTCATTCCGCAGCTTGTCGGCCACGCACTCCGCAGTAGTTAACGTAATATGGTTAGGTAAATCGAGAGCTATCCAACGAGTGGTGAACGATTTTTGTACGATGATAACTGGCGAAGATAAAGTTCCGTAGCAACGAATCGGTTGTAAGCGAAAATCATCAGAAACTCCGTTACATGTCCCGCGTTACATTCCCGCGTTTCATTCCCGCGTTTCATTTTCGAGTTTATGTAGCAAAGTAAAGACATAAAATGTCAAAAATTGTTGAAAAATGTTGAAAATTGTTGAAATTGTTGAAAAATTGTTGTTGTTTGTTGTTATTGATTCTGAATAAGGTAGAAAATTGAGTTAGATTGACTCATCGGAATTTCGAAATTCGACTCAAAAATGTCTCAAAAACTCGAAAAAGGTTGAATTTGAATCGAATTGAGGGGTTAATTTAGGATGAAATCGACGAAAAACGACTCGAAAACAGTAATTCTGCCCTAAACTTTCCGGAATATGCACGTGAGTGGGAGAAATCGTGCATGATTGCATGTACGGAGAATCTCCGAGCGCGATCGGGAGTGGATGAAGATTAAGTGAGGAATATATTGGTGTGAAGTTGAACATTCCAAATTCCAACTGAATCAACGAATTTGAGGGTTGATTTAATTCACGCCCCATCATTTCTACCATCAACTGAAGCTTGGACTGCTTTCAAGATATCATCTCTGAGACGGATCTCTCGCCGGCTGAGCAATTTATAACCGCTAATCCTCCATAAGAAACCCCGAATCCAGGACCGTTTCAAATCCCTGACAAAGAACAACGCAGCTGTCCCTTACCTCATTTGTATTATTATTGATGGTGTTTATGAGTGTCATTGTTCCTAATCCTATCCCGTGGAACGGAGGTTTGTAGCGGGCTTGGGCCAGAAACATGTACACAAACAAAAACATTACTATGAGAGCATCAACAACCGCGTGAACTATTGTGAGGCCCTGCCCTACTGTGGCAAAGCCTTTCCAGTGACTCTTATAATCCTGAAATATGTCTTCCTACCCTTTTTTGTGCTCTCCTCTTTTCTTTTTTTTACTTTTCTCCAGCGCTACAGCGATGTCACCACTGTTTCACTAAAACCTATTACAAAAGGACGGGTCCCCGCGGTGTCGTAGGTCGTCGGGGGTAGTTTTATTCCTATGGAAAACGGTAGCCGGGGCTTGACTTATTGGACGAGGAAGAGGATTATCGCCTTTCATTGTTGAAGGGGTGTCGAGAGTGGAGTCCCGCTGAGAGACCTCTGCGGGAGTTGACTATCACATACGGAAACTCAAAGGCATCGTATGGGGGGTTTTCTCATCTGTACGATGGTTTCAACGGAAGCGGTTGAATATATCGTTAGTAAGAAAAACACGAGTATTTGAAAAAATCGTCTATTTCCACTGAAATATGAGTACACCAGGGTTGCCAACCGTACCGTATTTTACGGGACAGTCCCTTATTTTGTCCATTTGTTCCATGTCCCGGCGAAACCCTTCCCGGGACGCTATTTGTCCCGTATTTCAGGGTAGGATAGGTAAGTACCTGCCTAATTACTGCAGAATAGGTGTTACCTATCTACGTGAGATTCCAGATGTGAGGATTTTCATCAACCACGATAAATATTTAATGAACAGTAAAACATTCAATTGAAAGTTACCAACAGCTACCTACCTAGCAATCAGGAGCGTAGCGTGGCTTTGAACTTGGGGGTACCGCAACCATTTCAAGGTATTTCAAGTAAGGTATATTCGGCAAAACATCGATGTTTTTATGTTTTTTATACGATGTTTTTTAGACATCGATGATTGAATTAAAAATACATCGATTTGTAAACATCAAAGTTTTTTCAAGCGATACCCATCCCTAGTAAAAATCAATCTACAGTGGTCGGAAAAATTAAGATATCCACTTTCCCCGCCCTCCTTTTTCCTAGTTAAACCTAAAGATATATACATAGATACTAAAGAGATGTCCTAACCACTTCACAGGCACCGTACCTGTTTCGAAATCTCCCCTTGACCCCATGAGGCCGGCCCAGCCACCACCAATCAAAGGCTTTTCGGTGAAATGTTTCTTAATGATGAAATGTGATTATTACATTTAAATATCAATTTTTAATAGAATTGTAATGGAATTTTGCAAAATAACTACTTATTCTACAGAGGAAGTAACCTACAATAAGTTAAAAAATATCAGATTTTGAGCTGCATTTTGAAATATGCATCGGATGTTGAAATATCGGATTCTGATTTTAGGTGACAAAAAATTCATGTTATAATGCCGATCGTATAACTCATCAGTCATCCAACAAGACGCGACACAGTCGAATTAGGCAAAAATATCTCTAATATAAGGCAAGGGCCTCGTTCTTATGGATCATTCGGATTCTTCATTCCCCGCCTACATCGCTCTCTAATGGGAGTTTCACTTAGATCTTAAGTGAAGGAGATAAGTGGAAGCAACAGCGCTCAAGAATTCAACACCTACCTAGATCAAAGGCTGTCCAATCAGGTCGTGACTCGATCTTTGAGGGCTACAGGGCCAGGTGCGGTAGTTCGCGTCGCCCAGTGTTGGGTTACAGATTCTTATCACGGTGTCAACACTTAGGACCGAGGGTGTTTTTTTCGCTTTATTCTTGGTATAGTTCTTTCCAGGCTTTGGACTGAAAATTTGGAGTGGGATTAAAAGACAAAGACAAACACCTTTAGATACCGTATTAAAATATCAAAGTTATCGTTGATCAGTAGATGTCTTCTGATCATTCTTCCAAAGCTATGCACTGCTATTCGTTGGTTGGACACATTTCATGCGCAATTTATTCGTGAGTAGTCTTGTTTTATTTAATTTTATTTATTACAGTATGTTTTAAATAAACCCAAGCGTTTGACTAAGTTTAGCACGATGGACTAAACCATAAGCTCCGAAGAATGTTGCCAGCAAAATATGCTGAATTATTACAATCCTATCTATCAGGTCGGTTCTTCAGGGCAATACATGCAGATGCCCACTCAGAAGTGCACCGAATACATGCTGATGTTCCCCAAGGAAGTGTACTTGGCCCACGCCTGTACGTCTTGTTCACCCGCGAGGGGAGAATACAATAGCAACGTTTGCAGATGACACAGCTGTCTTTGCAGTTGGCGAAACACATCATGTAACGACACCCAAGCTCAGAAGATCCGTTAAGAAACTCCAAGACTGGACATCAAAATAGAGGATCAAGATTAATGAAGCGAAATCAGTTCATGTCGACATTACACATCGTAAGCTCAACTATTTACCACTTGAGCTCAACGGTAAGACTATACCGCACGGTAATGAAGATAAGGACCTGAGCATGACCCTGGATGCCAAATTGCGGTGAAGGAAGAAAAAAGAAGAACTGGTGTTTAAGTTCGGAAACATGTACTGGTTAATGGGCTGACGCTCAAAAATGTCGATTCAGAACAAATTAACCCTGTACAATCAAGTCCTCAAGCCTGTTTGGACTTACGGAGTGCACTGGTGGGGCTGAGCTGCTCAAAGTAACCGCAATATTATCCATCATGATCTACAGATGTTGTGTGGACGCCTACGTGAATCTCCGGCTACACAAAGAACTTGGCATATCAACTGTCAATGAAGTCATAGCTCAAACCACAGCCATCACAAGCGGCTACAAGTACACGTCAATGAAGAAGCTGTCCAGCTGCTTGAAGTTGGCGACCTACTCAGACGTCTCAAGAGAACGAAACCTCATGATCTGTGGAAATTTTTTTTTTTTTTCTTGTGAAAATTTTTTATTGCACCAAGTTTACAACTTATTAGCAATTTAAATTTGATATGCATTGTTAATTGATTGTTAAGAAGCTAAGATACGTAACATGGCTTCTAAAAGGCTTCAAGTTTTGTGCAGCTGATGCACTGGTATGGGTTCACTGATCCCACTGAACACACTTCATTTCACAACATGATTTCACAACACTTTTCACAAAACACTCCACTCCCACAGGTCATGAGGTTTTGTTCTTTTAAGCCTTCTGAGTAGGCCATCAACATCAAGGAGCTGGACAACCTCGTCATTGATGTGGCCACGAAGCCTCTGTTGATGGGCTAATGCTTGCTTTTTGATAACTTCTTCGACTGTGGGAATTTGAAGTTCCAAATGTAGTCGATCATTTCTTGTGTAACGGTACGCGTCTACACACGCGCGTAGTACGTTATTCTGGAAGCGCTGGATGATCAAGCGGTTGCTCGGAGCGGTGCAGCCCCACAATTGTGCACCATACGTCCAGACTGGCTTGAGGAGCTGATTGTAGAGTGTTAGCTTGTTTTGGATCGACATGGGTGATCGTCGTCCCATCAGCCAATACATTTTCCTGAATTTGATAGTGAGTTCCTCTTTCTTCTTTTTGACATGCGCTTTCCATCGAAGTTTAGCATCTAGGGTCATACCCACATACTTAGCTTCGTTAGCATATAGTATAACTTTGTCATCTGTGGAAATGAGTGAAGGTGTTCTAGCGATCAAGTCCGTTCAATGAAATCAGTGATGGGTTCAAGTGCACTCTTATTGCACTGTATCTAAGTTGTATTACAACCAATTCAAAAACATGTCAAAAATATGTTGCTAATAAGGTGTTATTTGGCGCAATAAACCAGTTTAAAAAAAAGTTTTAAATGCTACCTACATTATAGGACTATTACCACGGAATAATACGTTAGAGTTATGAACTCTTCTGGCTAGCAGGAGCCTTGCCCAAATAGGGGAATACTGAATTTGTTTGGAGATAGACTTTAATTTCTTTTCCATCTCTATCTCATTTGATTTCCGCAATCCATTGCCTAGTGAATATCTACAGAACACTTGGGCGGTAATAGTAGAAACGGAATTCAAGGGGCCGTTTTAAAATATCGAAAAAGCCATCGCTGGAGCAAGGAGGAGCGACAAATCTGGAGCAGATGGGTCCTTTATGTCGACAAGGGGGGTCCCCGCGGTGCCTAATTTATCGACTGCGGTGATTTATTTGTAAAGACGACAAACTCCGAAGGTAAAATAGAATCGGATTCAAAAGGAACGACAAAATAACAAAATAAGATAGGAGGTGACGGTGTTGTGAACAAGAAGCGGAAAGACGTCCTGGACCCCCCATCGACGAGGAAACGGGGGCCGGAACATGGGTTCGAACCTGCGATTTTTATCGCCGGATACAAATAAGAACGAACAAGAGCATTGTTTTATGTACAACGTGTGATGAAAAGGTGAAATCTAAATATGACGATGATGGTCGAACGATCTTTCAACGAAAATCAGACTTTTTAGATGTCCCAATACCAGGAGCACGGCGCCCATCGAAGATAATATTATTGTTCATCATATATATCTCAGCAGTGTAAAAATTCTTTAAAAAAAGCAGTGATGCGGCATGGCTAAATGAGCGAATTTTCGAAGAAATAACTGGTTTCATGTCACCATTTACTTATTTTATAACAAATGTTGTCTCCTTTTTTTGCCAAGTAACACCTCAGTTTATAGAGTTTTTAACGCTGAACACGATGGTGAAGTCAGAATTGCGATATCGCATTCCGTTATCAGATTAGAGCAGATGAAACGTGAAGAACATCTCAGTCACTACCACGTTTCTTCATCTTCAAAGCGTCCAGTTTGAGAACGAAAGATATTGCTATTCTGACTTCCCCATAGTGTTCAGCGTTAAAAGAAAACCTTTAAATGACGTGTTACTTGTCAGATTCTTTGTTTTGGAATTTATGGGTCTTTTATCCCCCCTAAAACTCTCCAAAACGACCCTTATAGTGGCCCGATCTTGCCCATGATGATAACAGATTAGAACAGATGAAACGTGAAGAACATCTCATGTAACTACCACGTTTCTTCATCTTCAAAGTCCAATTTGAGAACGGAATAAGAGAAGAATAATGGAGAAATTTTACATAAAACCAGTTATTCATTCGAAAATTCGCTCTTATAGCCATGGTGCACGACTGGGGTTTTTCACAATTTTTTATTTCCTCGTAAATTACAAAAATACAACTACAAAAATGTTACAATACACTACTGAGTTATATATTATAATATAATATATAACTCAGTAGTGTATTGTAACATTTTGGTTTATTATCTTCGATAATGAACCATTGGAATCGCCCAAAGAAAAATTTTTTTTAACCCCCCCTCAAAATTTGTTGGTTTACGTTTCAAGATACGTAGATTCAGAAAATCGAATAAAAAAAAATCCGTCCGTCCGCCGTACGCCGTACGCCGTACGCCGTCCGCCGTCCGCCGTCCGCCGTCCGCCGTCCGCCGTCCGCCGTACGCCGTCCGCGCCACTTTGCCCAGTTAGCGTTGAGTTAAAATTACGAAATTTTTTTTATGGGTTTCGACCAACCCCACAATGGTCCTCGAAACTTTTCAGAACCCTAGGTCAAGGGGAAGGGGTTCAAAACGAATTTTGAAATTTTGAAAATCTCATATTTCGAAAAATTCATATAGAACGGTATGTTTTTTATTTCATATTTAGATAGAGTTTGTTCCGTAGAATTTTTTAAGACCATCCGCAGCTTTATAGGACCAGCCGTTCGTTCACAATGACGGCTCAAAGATTGTGCCTCACTACAGGATCGTGAATCAAACTGTTGAAATACAGGTCCATTTTCATACTAACAAGCTCTTGGGAACATCATATGGGTTAAGTGATGTCGAGTTTGTTGTTCTGAGGTGCGTTTCGTGCTACGGAAATGAAGGTAATCTCGAATGTTTGTTGGTGGGTAATTCTTTTATAGAAACTTTATTACCGACGTAGTATTAAAAACCCCAGAATTATATCGTATTAATTAATCATAATTAATAATAATGATTATTAATAATAAATACAAATTATTAATACCTAACAATAAATTATAATAATTTTCACTAGGTACTTGATAAAATTGTTAATAATTAGTGATAATTGATAATAATAATTAATCTAACATTTAGGATCTAGACATTTAGACCTACATAGTGATCTAGACAGAAGGGTGATCTGTACAAAGAAGATAATGAACCGTTGTGTCAAGAATTTGCAGAGTTTTTATGTAATATTATTATGATGGACAATAATATTATTTTCAATGGGCGTATTGGTACATCTAAGTCTGATGTGAGTTGAATGATCGTTCAACCTTTGTCAGACTGTTTCATTTTGGGAATTTATGGGTAATCCCCCCCCCCTCCTGGAGTGGGCCGATTCTGCCTATCTAGGACCTTACAAACTTGCAAATTCGAATTTTTTATCTCAATTCTATCGACAGTTATCGTCTGGAATATATACATAATATGTCTACACATATCGGTATCTTTTGCCAGTGAATTCAGGATAGTCTTGAACGGATTTTGGTAATCGAGTTTCAACAATTTTGAACAGAACAATAGCTTTTTTTCTTCAGAAAATTCGCTAAAAAATAATAATTCTCAAAATTCCATTGGTTCCAGATGTAAATTCAAACTATCAAGACTTAGTGATCCTACGTAAATTCTTCCTGTACCAAATTCAGCCATCAAGATGGTAGCTACGTATTCGAGTTGACCGATATTTGAATTCCCTCTACGTTTGATCTAACTCAGATGATTCAAATAGCAAACAATTCGAAAAGAACGAAATTACGGTTTTTAAATTTCGGATGTTTGTTCTTCGACATAAAATACGGGGTACAAACGTGAAACCCTACTAACACATTCAATTCATTTCTACACTGATTTTTATCGGAATGTTTTCATGGATTATTATTATTTATTTTTATTTTTACATATAAATGTATATCATTCAAATATTTATTGGTAGGTCCCGCAAAAGAGCTCAATTCAACTCATTATTAGGGAGAATTTGGGGAATAGTTTGCCGCTGTAATTTGGTTATCATGTAATGGGTAAAAAGAAAGTTTTACTTTGTAACCAAACCATAAGCGATAAGCTCCTTTTAGCTGTTGGTCACTTTGCGTATCGATAACTTATTACTGAAATACGGTTACAGGTAAGTCGTACAGGCGCATGTAAATGCGGAGTCCATTGTAGAGATAAGCGTTGACAAAAAACCCGTTTTATTCTCTCGAAAGGGGATCGAACTTAACGCTCTTCAACAACCTGTAATCAAGGTGTTTGCTTATCTCGAGTAATAACCCTCATACATCAAAGCCCTCCAGGCATCAACTAGAGAGCATCTGCTTATAAAAACCTGAAGCAACTTCACAAATCGCTATTTCGGAGAGAATATCCTGTTTCTTTAATGTTTTCTTTCGTAGTACCCAAAAAAACCACTTCCTTAATAAAAAAGAACGCAAAAGTTTCGTAGGAGGACCGCATCTGAACACCCTCTTGTGGAGTGGGTTTTTTTACGGCGAAGAAAAGGGTAATCAAATTCAACAAAAAACGCAATTAAACTCAACCATCTGCCACTCATTCTCGTCTGATCCATCAACGATCTTTGAATACTGTTTTTCAACGGTTTTATTATGAGAAGGCGTTCAAACGTGGAATACTGATTAAACAGATCGACGCCTTCTCTCCCCCTTCAATACGAAGCTGATTGGATCCGTTCCACGAGAACCGTTCTTGCATAAACGGTCATTATCCTGGGGACAGGGTAGCGAGGAAACCGACTCTTCTGGTACAATCGTTAACATATCTGTTCCGGAGGATCTGCCTCCATTTAGAAGCCGGTGTCCCGTTTTTCTGCGACAATGTCCTTTTAATTAAAGTATATTCTTCCCCGTCACTTCTTTTCGCCGTCTATTCAAATATTGAGGAGCGCTCCGCCAGGATTAGCATCAGTCGCTCGAGTTTCCGAAAACTTTCTCTACCCCTTCAAAACCCTTCGCAGTGTCTCATTTTCACTGATAAATATGCAACGCAATTATAAAATCCTCTCCTTTTCGAGAAACTGTTTATAAGATTGGAACACAATTGAGTTTGGAATTCCTAATAAACGCATAATTGTTAACTTTAAGATGATACGGAGGGTTCTATTTTCTGCTGTCGGACTCATTAATTCAGCGAGTGGTGTTGACTTGAATATTGCAGGAGGCACTGGAAGGAATCATCGGGATGAATGAGTTTCAGGGGAGAATATTCAGAAACGATCTTTCTCAGTAGTATATCCGAAATCTAGACACGTTAACCTCAGACTTTGAGTTCATGGTCTCTACGAGAAACTATTTAGTTATCTAGGAACGCGGTAGCGTTCCGCCCCGCCAAGCAAAGAAGTTGAGAAAACGATGCCGAGTGTATGTTTACCGGACGTCACGAAACGCGTTTTCGAGGTATCCATATCTCGGCTCCTATTTGACCGATCAACTTGGAAATTAGTGTGGGTCTTCTTTGAGTGTATATTAGAAAGCCCTGAAAGTTTCAAATCGATAGGTCTAAAGGGAGCCGAGCTACATAACTTCAAAAACCCGGTTTTTCGGCCTTAGATTGTTCTTCTCCTTCTCCTTGTTCAGACAGGCAAGGCTGGAGCCTCTCCACGTTCACCGATTGACTTGAAATTTTGCCTTATATAAGATTTAACCCATTATCTCAACCCAAAAAAGTTTTAGAAACAAAAGAACAGAAACCTTAGGAAAATTCTGTCCACTTTGACGAGTCTACAGCCTGGGTAAAAGGACCAATTGACTTGAATTTTTTTACATATCTTCTTTATAGCATGGCTCAGTGCCATTTGAACGAAATAAGCAATTATCTCAACCCAAAAAAAAACTAGGGACAAAAAAACTGAAATTTAGGGTAATTTTGGCTAATTATGGCCATATCTCGGCTCCGAGTAGACCGATCAACTTGAAATTTGGTATGGATCTTTTTGGTGTGGATAATAGAAAGCCCTGAAAGTTTCAAGTTGCTAGGTCTAGAGGGAGCCGAGTTATATTACTTCAAAAACCAATTACCATGTTTTTCTACTTTTTTCAGTCGGTCAAGGCTACAGCCTCTCCACCTTCGCCGATTGACTTGATATTTTGCACGGAGCTTCGTTTCAAGTGTAGCAAGTGCCTTTTGAAAGATTCAAGTCGATATCTTTAAAGGGAGCCGAGTTATATTACTTCAAAAACCCGGTTTTTCACCCTTACCTGTTCTTCTTCTCCTTAATCTGTTAGGCTTTTCCACCTTCACGGATTGACTTGAAATTTTGCACAGAGTGCACACTAGAAACATGAATGATTCGTATGTTCTTCCTCAGCTGTTCATCTCCTGTTGCTTTCACTAACTTTGGAAAACTGTTAATCCGGGAGTGGTCTAAGTTCTTCAGATTTTACCGGAGAATGTAAATTCCAGTGACAATTTAGTATCACTGAGAAATGAAAGTCTACTGTATAATCCACAGGTAGGTAATAAGATACCAATATTTCCAGGCTTTCAAAAGATTATCTTTCAGAAGGTATCCCAGATTCCTCCTCCCCTATTCAATATTTAAAATATATTCAGAATGACATGAGTCACGATTCGAGTTATAGCTGCAGCCACAACGCAAGCCTACCAACTCAAGAAGGTAATTTCAGAAGAAAAGTAAACTTGTCTGTTTTGTAGTCAGGTAAAACAACAACTTGGAACTCATACATCACTCGCAGTCTTTTCGCCTCGACAATCACGAGCTGTTGCCGTATTAATTCATCTCAACTACGTACGAAAACGAAGAACCCGTACATCGTGAAGCATTGCTGCGATCTACCGGTGAAAATCGTTACGTGAAAAACGTCCGAAACGTTCCCACAAACTCCCTTCCAAGCATAAGCGGTAAACAGTGTTTTATGTAAATGGAGGAACTGTTGGTGTTTGACCATTGAATAAGAATTATGTCCATCTTGGATACAAGTGTTTCAGCGGTCGTAGGCGGCTGCCTTCCCATCAGCGGGTGTTTTCATACTCCTTGAATTATTGATGACGACTGGTTCCCTTACAGCGGGAACATCGTCTGATAAATCAACGGGTTAATGAAATAAGTCCCACGTTCCCTCGTTGGACGGTCTCAAGTTCATTTCTACTAACTTGAGAAAATGATTTGTGGAGGTGTGTATTATTCAAATGTCTTTAACACCTATACTTTTCTTGTTTGGCGCATTTCACCACTCGTGGCACATGTACCTATCTACTTAATACTGACGTGCACAGTGTGATGATGTAATATGAACAAGCCTACAGAAAAAATAAAATAACGGGTAGTACGTCACACTCTGAGGTTGTGACCAGTTCAGCTGGTTTCAAAATGTGTGCAACTTATTTACGAAGTTTTCTCGCATCATGGATGTCGTCATGTTCTGGAAAATATTCAGAACATGACGACATCCATGATGATTTTACAGCGATTTGTAGACTACTGATCGCCCTCTGCCCATCCCAATCATCGCAATTCTCAAATCCTTCAAAGCCTCCAGTTTTACCAAAATCACATTACTATCTTTGTACTTCCATGATTATTTTGATATTGAAAAAAATCGTAGGTTACATCTTTGGTCCTGTTGTAGTACCTACTGATTGCGTGTAAGGATTTGTCTCGAAAATAACACACATCACATCGTTCTTTTCAATTATTTTCTCATTTTAGAGAAACTGGAGTCTCGTCCGTAGGATTCTCGCGAGTAGTTTTGGTAACCTAAATTTGGTTGTGAAAACTGTCTTACGTTTAGCCACGAAGTCGCACAGGCGCACTCGAATATTTAACGTTTGCGAGGATTTTAAAGTGTTTTCTACAAGAATGACGTATGTTTATAAATTGGCTTTATATGCGCATAAGTCCCTTGGCTTTTTCAAGAAGAGAAGTGATGTGAGACCTACCAGGTTGAACGCCCAAAGTATTTTATTATTGTAAGTTTTATGTACTATTAATTTGAAATGGCAACTCCTGATCTCCGGACAATTTCTTTGGATTTTGGAGATCAGAAATTGTCAAATGTTTTCGTTTTACCTACATAAATTTGTAATCGTGAATAATTTTACTTCAAGTATCCAATACTTCTCTTCATGTACTATACGTACCTATTATGTTATGTTAATCATTTCAATTCAATAAACGACCCCCCCCTTCCACATTTGTTTTGTATATCCTCACCATCAGTGGGTTCCTTCAACCTTCTTTTCCCCCTAACCCACGAATTATCCGACTAATGTAGCAGACAGTCTTCCTCGTTCATTTCAAAAGAAGTTGAATAGCAGTTACTTCCACCACTTATTGGGCTCCCGAGGGGAAGCGACTGGGACGGGGGTCGTTTGATCGAAGTTTAATGAGAGGGCTGTTTACGAACGCTGTTGACAAAGCATCAATCACGCTATAGCGAGTCTGGTCCGAACGACACGATTTCGGATGAGACTGGCGCGCGCGCGGGATCGTATGCAAATTGCCGTTTGAACGAAACGTTCAATGAGGCACCCACTCTGGTTTGCGATGAGTCAAGTTGATCAGAGGCCAAGCGCTGTTTGCTGACTGTATTCCATTCTAAGATCGCGTGAAGTGCAGTTTACCAATCCAGGCTTGTGCGATGCTGCGTCTGATGCAAATGATTACTCCCAGTCCACGAGGCAGATTTGTTTTGTTGCCTTGAGACCAAGTGAATTTTAATGTAGACGACGCATGATGCAGGCATACGCCATCTTAAAAGTCGCATTTCAATTTCTTGTTAGTTGAAACTGATTCAATTTATAATAAATAGTACGTAAATACTCTGGTGAAGACATGAATAAAATCCTCCTTCAGTGTGTTTGAACAATTCTAGCTTGGATAATATGGTCAACGATCTTCTGACCATGGCGCCCAGGGGGGTTTTCGGAATAGGTACGGCGTTTGTGAAGTAGTTAGTTCATCGTAACTTTTTCTGGCTGCTGTAGAATGATAATTGCGAAGCATAGGGTGTGATTCTTATATATAAACATATATGGAGTGTTTTTGGGAGGACATCACATCTTTTTGTTCCCCAAGTTGAGAAGACCTGTAGAGGCAATATGCAAGAATAAAACCACAATTCACCATCAGAAGTGTAAATCCTCATAACTAAATCAAATGCTTGCATACGAGTCTGCAACACATTGGGACATTTTATGTCTTTAAAGAAGGGATTCAAGGGCCTTCGAACTATACTACATCACCTACCTCAGTAGCGTAGTTGTTATACTTAATTGTGTTCATCATAAATTATGAAGCTTGCATTCGTCTTGAAAATATAAATTATTGAGAATGATCACCTGTGTGTAAACAATTATTTAAACAATCACGCTCATACCGCAGCTTGTCGGCCTCGCACTCCGCAGTGGTTAACGTAATATGGTTAGGTAAATCGAGAGCTATCCAACGAGTGGTGAACGATTTTCATGGGTTGGAAAATGAGGAAGTTAGTTTTCGTCAACAGTTTTCGTGACGATTTTTTTGTTTGTGTGCCATAGCAAAGACATAAAATGTCAAAATGAAACAAGAGATATAAGTAAATTCGATCAAGCCCTTGAAACAAGGAGAGACAATGCTGTATTTATGTGGAAAACTGCAGCTCCCATAGTAATGTAACCAAATCTACTCACCTATTCATAGGATTTACCTCGATTTACACAGTCCTCTTTAGCCTATGCAGAGTTCATAATATTAAGGGAATAAAAGGATAAGCCTCAGTGGAGGTGTTTCAATGTTACAATGCATTTCATATACGCCGGTTACACGGTGATTATTTTTTAAAAACCTTTAAAAAGTGCCTCTCATGTTCATGTGAACGCGCATGTCCTTAAGTAATTTCTATTGATACTCACCTAATAAATATACTGCTTCGTGTAATAGTTGGAAAGCCTCGTTGTTTTAAAGTGATTCAGTAGTCAACTGACAGGCTGTTAGTGAAACTAGAATTCCCACATCCTAGCGGTCGATGAAGAAGGAAAGATACAAAAAACAAAATAAAAAAATAAGATCGCAATATGTGATAGAGATCAGTTAACTGGTTATTTTTTTCAACTTCTCCTCCTAACAAGAGGCTTAAATTATTAAGGACACGAGTTGAGCTGTTAATTACCTTTGATACCTTTCATTAGTGGGGCGCTTCGCGATGATCAAGGTGAACGAAGGCCGGTAATTAACCGCTTTTTCGATGAGCATTAATTCGAAAAATAAGGCTTTTAGGTTCTTCTTTTAGAAATAGGGAATATTGCGGGAATTCGGAATTTTATGATGTCATAACAAAGAAAAGCGTTTTAAAAGGAATGGCGCACTCTTTGTGTCCATACAGTCATAGCATTCGAACCCCCGATATTCACGAAAGAGATTGATTTCGAAGGGCAAACATTTACCTACTTTTCCTGTAAGTGATTACGATTCTACTGCGGGCAGCCATACAAAACCCAAATTTCTGACTCATTTCGTGTCGATCAAAAACACAGTTTTGTCGGAAGTGGGAAGAGAATTCGTATTACCGAAGTTTCGAAGAAAGGGAAGCTATTGTTCTCGTTCCAAAATTTTTGAAACTCGAATTTCCGAAAGAAATCTAAAATCCGAAACTTCCGAAACCAAAATCCGTTTCATACCATACTGAAATCATATACAGGGTGGGCCTTAACTAGTGGGTATGATTTTAATTCTTTATTGTGAGGGATTTTGAAAAAAACTGAAAACCCCGTATTTCCTATTTTTTATTCATCATTCAACTGCGCTATTTTCCATTTTTTCCGACTGGGCCAAATTGGCTCAATGCACGCCAACGTTTTTTCATACGAGAACCCCCTTTTTTCATTTTAGATTTGGATTCGACGTAAAATGTCATGAAAATTTGACCCCTCATTCTATTTTTACGGTCGCACACATGCTGTGAGCCGGCCAAGATTGGGCCAAAATTAAGATTTTGTGTATGTAAGCCCAAGCGAATTTTCGAAGAAAAGCAAGCTATTGTCCTCGGTCCAAAATTTTGTAAGCTCGAATTTCCGATTACAAAAATCATACCAAAATCCGTTTCAAACCATCCTTACTGAATTCACTGCAAAAACACACCAAAAATAATATATCATATTATCATGGGCTGGATTGGGCCACTCTGAAGGGCGTTTTGGGGAGTTTTAGAGGGGGGGGGGGAGGAAAGACCCATAAATTCGAAAAATGAAAGAGTCTGACAAGTAATACCCCATTTTAAAAGGTTTTTTTTTTACGCTGAACAATATGGTGAAGTCAGAATAGCGATCTTTTGCTCTTGAACTGGGCGCTTTGAAGATGAATATCTGTTCTAATCTGATAACGGAATGAGATATCGCAATTCTGACTTTAACATCGTGTTCAGCGTTGGAAAATCCATAAACTGAGGTGTTACCCTGCAGAAAATGGAAACAAAATTTGTTATAAAACCAGTGAAACATTTTACATAAAACCAGTAGTTTCTTCGAAAATTTGCTTTTATAGCCATGCTGCATGACTGTTTTTTTTTTTTTTTTTTTTTTTTTCATTTTTTTACGGGCGATCTTTCAAGTGGTATTACCGCTTTGGGTTCTGGGGTTGATTGAGAGGTCCATCAGAAATCGTGCCGCTCTGAAGGGCGTTTTGGGGAGTTTTAGGGGGGGGGGGGGGCGAAAGACCCATAAATTCGAAAAATGAAAGAGTCTGACGAGTAATACCTCATTTTAACGGTTTTTTTACGCTGAACAATATGGTGAAGTCAGAATAGCGATCTTTCGCTTTGAAGATGAAGAATTGTGGTTGTTACTTGGGATGTTCTTTATGGTCCATCTGTTCTAATCTGATAACGGAATGAGATATCGCAATTCTGACTTAACCTTGGGGGTTGATTGAGAGGACCATCAGAAATATTATGTCAGAATCGATGATCTTTCAAATGTTGGAATAATGCCGCGAAAAAGATATTCAAAGGTGGGGAGATAAGAGGCTCCTACGAGAGAAGATCGTTACCCTGTAATACGAGAATATACGGAATGTATGGTGAGATATGTGATAATATTCTACTGCACCGAGTTGTAGCTCTATATTCATAGTCTGGGGGGAGAAAAGTATTGCAAAAGGCATTCTTGTGCGGCGTATCAGAGAATTCCAAGTATCGGTTGAAAGTCGGTGTAATAAAGGGGTGGCGATATCTTGAAAAATCATTCTCATAGTCACGCAGAGCGGGAGGAAGGTTAAAGTGTTTATTTTTCTATCTACGTGCATGATTATCACAGTCACAACATAATCCGTCTTGTGGAGGTCCAAAGATTTATGGTTTGTGTTTCCCTCGAGTTCTAATCTCCGGGGTATAAGAACGTTCGGGGTGCGGAAGTCAAATGTTGAAGGTGGAGGAAGAGAAAAAAATAGAGAATGGAGCGTTCGAAAAAAATTTCTGAGCCCCTCGGAGGTGAGAAGATACAGAAAAGAACACTCAAGTCATAACTCTTAGGGATTTTGAATGGAGAGCGTATTGTGGGTGTGGATTGGAGCAGGTAGATATCTGAATGGGACGTCGTTCACGGCCTCGCCACGGGTGGGCCCACGCCAAATCTTTTCCCTTCAGGTCTCAATAAAAAGCTTTTTAAACGGTTCTGAAAACGACATAATACGGGAGGGGAAGAAATTGTGTCAAACCCGAACAAAAACACTCGTTTTTCACTTGGATTACATATATCACAACGACCACACGTACTGAACATCTCTTTCCGCGATTTTCGAAATCACAATGACTCCTTGTGGAACCCTCCGGAGTGTTTGGCTACTGTTTGGCAGTGAATGGCATTGTCGAATAAGGTTTTTCCCATGGTCGTTATCGAGGAGAGGCCATTGGAAATTTGAAGACCGCGGGATCAGTGGCGGCTCGTCCATAAGGCCACCTTGGCCCTCGCCCCACCCAAAAATTTGCAAAGGAAAACAGAAAAAACATAGAACAAGGAGAAAAAAATCTTACCTACTACTACCCACCATGGAAGAAGGGAGATCTCCCTTCCTCCATGACTACCCACTTCCACTGAGTCGCATTTTGTTTCGATTTATCGATTAAAAAAGTCGATTATCGGATCGACCAGAAGTGCCCCAGTCTCAATGTTGAAGGTATAGGCGCTTCCTGGGGTGGGGGAAGGCACTCTGTGTTGCGAGATAGGAGGCGTTCCGGGCGGTGGCCAAAATATCGTATCAAGTTGAACGCCGAAAACAATCGATCGTTGAATCGTTCCTTGTCAAGGAAGAACGAGTTTCATTCTTCCATGCTTTCTTCCATGTTTGATAAGAATGATATCAAAACGTTGCCTGACGTTATAATATTATTTTGAATGCATTGACTGGTGGTTTTTAGCTTCGTATTTACTCATCATAGTAAAAGTGAATTATTGTCTCCATAATATTAATCAACTAAACATTGAAATTTAATATCTCACGTGCAACGCGTGAACGCTTTGCTAGTCGTCAAGACTGAAGTGGATCCACAGAAAACCCTACTATACTACGTGGATCACTATTCGCCCAAGGGAATCTCATTTGTTGATTTCTGCATTCTGTAAGTTAATAACCGTTAATAACAGTAATATACATAATATTATTATGTAGCTCAGCCAACCGTTGAGAATACTGTTTTATTTGTTATCCCTGAAACTGATGGTGACTTCGTTGACTCGAGCTTTGTTTGAGCTAACCAACGAACTCTAAAAGCTAGTTGAAATCAATCTTGCTGTTCTGTGATCGTTCAAAATGTTTTGATACGATTGGATAAGAAAACGTATGTGCAATCTGGGCATAAGAGGACATTTTTAGAGGGGGTTTTCAAGGTACCACTCGGCTAGGAAGCAGATGGTCGCGATTGCTAATTTTTAAAAACCCCAGTAATAGAAACTCCAATAATATAATTTTTTGACTACCTTTATAATGTACTCTTTGAATAGTACTCGTACAGTCACAATTTCTCTTTTATTCTTCCTATAATTTTGAAGATAATTATTTTGGTGGGTAGGTGGGATTGCCTTGCAGCCACCTCCTCGTCGGTAATCCTGGATAGTGGTCAGTAATCTTCCCTCTCCTCAAGAGAACTCTTTGGAGAACGATGTTTCCTGACTTGCTAAGAGCTGCATACCATTAATTATGAAGCAGTTTAGCTGTAAGGGTAGTTTGAGTTTAGTTCCTATAGTGAGTACCTAATAGGTAGGTATGCACCTAAATATTGCCCTGGTGCCCCACCAGTTTCTGAGCCCACGAGCCGCCCCTGCGCGGGATGGAGCTGTAAACGACCATGGAATGAGACGTTACGGCGTGAAAAGGACTACTATGGAAGGACTGAATGACAATGACTGCCACCGGTGTTGGGTACCTGGTTCGATTTATAACTGGCATAACTCGCACGCCATAGTGAACACGTTCTTCTTGTTAATAATTCCATGTTAGACGCGATAGAGCATCACTGAAGGCATGTTTTCACTGTAACGTGGACTGTTCTCGTGATTTTTCTTGTCTTTTTAATTCAATGAAATCATCCAGTAAGAATCCTCTTACTTTACAGTTTGGAAGATTAAATAGTCATTAATATAGTTAGTACAATCGCTCATAATTCAAGGGGCTCAAGAATTTAGGATGGTCTGGGACGGAATTTAGGTCATTACCTACCTCACTGAAGAATTGAAGCAACTTTAGGACTTACAACTTACTTAGGACTTACTTCTGGCGTGTTCAAACTTACAGGATATTACAACCGGCCATAGAGAAGAAATCAATCAGCTGATCGAAATGAAACTTCTACCAAAGGTTCTAGAGCCCTAGTTTCATCGAAAAGGATCAAATCCTTATTTTCGGGAAAAAACGAACTTACGATGTTTTGCAAGTAGACTATTATAGCTTCTTTTGACATTTTATGTCTTTACTATGGCACATAACTCAAAAAGTGTGACGAAGAAAGCGTTATGAAAAATTTCTAATGACTTTCACATACAACCGATTCGTTGCTACGGAACTTTAACTTCGCCAGTTATCATCGTAAAAAATCGTTCACCACTCGTTCGATAGCTCTCGATTTACCTAACCATATTACGTTAACCACTGCGGAGTGCGTGGCCGACAAGCTGCGGTATGAGCGTGATTGTTTAAATAATTGTTTACACACAGGTGATCACTCTCAATAATTTATATTAGGTGTGGGAGGAGGCGCAAAGACATAAAATGTCCCTCGCCGCTAGGAGAAACTGTACGGGCAGTCTTGAGCTGCCCTTCTTCGAGTGTTTGACAGGTACCTACACTGGAAAAATGATCGTAACATAAAATTTGAACTTTTTGGAAAAAATGGCCTTTTTTTGCAGAGCTATAACTGAAATTGTAGAGAACTTTATGTACTCGTACTTTAAAACAGAAACGAATAACATATTTTGTATTGACCTAATATGACCAGATAAATTGTAACTGATTCTTTTTTATGAAGATCTGTGTAAGGGCAACGAAGTATTGAATGGTATTGAATGAACTTTGAAAGGACCTTCAGTGTTCTTGAAAAGGCCTTAAGTGATCACCTGACCTAAACGCTGACTTCATGGTGCCCACACAACCACGGAAACCAATGTAGCGGGCTCCAAAACCAGGAGTATCCTTTCTTCGGTTTTTCGCTACTTTCTTCCAATTTGAAATTATAATTACCTTCAGTGACCTTCAACAAGACTAAAAAATCTAACCTTGAATTCGAATTCAGCGATCCAAAAAACGTAGAGGTAGACTAGATTCGTTTCGGGGTTGGAACTTGTTTTTGTTAGCCTGTGTTATTAATGATTAATGGTAGTTCATAATAATAATCATTTAGTGATCTAGACATGTCTAGATTATGACTTAGTGATCTAGACATGTTCTGCAGGAGGGTGATCTTTACGAAGAAGATAATAAACCATTGTATCAAGAATTAGTTTATAACATAACATTTTAAAAACTCTGCTAATTTTTGATACAATGGCTAACAGTGCAACAGTCACAAATTTTTCAGGAGGAGCAAAAAACTGGTTTTTAATGGTTCATTTGTTTCATTAAATTTGGATGATGAGCTAGAGTTTCATCTGTCGTTTGATGATCATTAAAAACGATCGCTCATCATCCAAATTTAGTAAATAATAAACCACTGAAAACCAGTTTTTTACTCCTGAAAAATAGGTAAAAATCAGTTAGCCAGTGTTGCAGTGGGACCGACGAATATAATCATTGCGTTTTTCACTCCCATTTTATTTTTTATTTATTCGATTTGTGACCTCCCATCACTCCAATCCACTGGAAATTCCGATTGAACACAATGAAGTAAGGTACACGTTGAGTGGGAGACGAACAGAAGGTATGGGGACCACCCATTAATTCCAATGTGGCCGCGCTATTTCACTGTATTGTGACCCTGTGCGTTTATTGCTCTGGTACACTCCCTCTGCTCTTATTGTTCGGTCTTGGGGAGATCGCCCTATTGAATCTCGAGCTACTACAATGTCCAAACTCCTGAACACAAAACCACTCCGTGTTCGCTGTCCAATAATTACTCGCATAGCTGCAAATGGGAACGCCAATTCACCAGGAAGCCGAGCGAATGGAATAGCGATTGCAACATTGAAAGACAGCCAGGTAGCAACAATGCAGAATTCAATAGCACTGCTCAGTTCAGAACATTTAATTATTTATAAGATTTGGTCAACGCTTTTGCTCACACTGTTTCAATATTAAACTATTTTAAATAAATTATCAATTGTTGTGTATCACAATAACTATCAAATTTTTCGAGATATAAGTTTCTTGTATGTTCGTGAGTATTATGAACAGTATGAAACGGTTCTATATTGATTATCTTTGTACAATCCCACAGTTGGCATTCTTTAGAATTTATTTATTTTAATAAGTTATAATTTAGTTCATGAATATATTAATTATTTATTTCTAATTTTATTAATCTGCTTAATTTATTATTTCATATGTCTTTTATGTGTCTTTTATATTCCTCATACGAAAGATCATCAAAACTATTCCAGTGTTAAGTTATCAAGAATGAATCTGACTTATTATTCAAACACTGGCACTTAGATCTCTTCTATCAATTACTTAGACCAGTATGGGCTAAGTTAGCCATACCTACAGTATATGACCCACAAAAACGACTTCCTATACATACAAAGCTCTAAAGATCAGCAGAATGCTCTAGAAGCCATATTTGGTTGAGCAATTCCAGGAATGAGTTGTTTAAAGGAAACATCTTGTTCAAAGAATTTGATTTGTTTGGTGTGGTCTGTTCTCTTAAATTTCCTGTAGTTACTTCGGGTATTCAATTTCGATTCGAATATTACCATGTCTAGTCCGTCATACATAACACCACAATACACTCTTCGAACCATTAGCAGATATAACTCAAACCAACTTTCAGCACTTCAACGACTCCTATCTCACGCACTGACTCCAACCCACCGACATAAAGTTTCTATGGCCGCACGCAACCGACTTTCCCTTACTGCCATTCTCGTATATACGCTTTCTCATTGGGCCGTTTGGACCAAATACATTTGTACCGACCCCACTAACAGCTCGGTGATGGTGGAGGCTTGGGATACATAATGTAGCGTGATAGGAATCTTGCGTGACTTCGTCTACTAAACTGATTAGATTGAAATTAATTGGGCCTGTTACCGTTCATGGGAAGGGGACAGTATGAGGAGAGAACGCCAGGAAATATATGCTCTACGCACTGCGACGTATTGTTAGTCGTTCATAGGAAAATTTATGAAGTAAACCGCTCATGTAGTTCCAATATGTTGTTATGCTTGCGAACAAGAACGAAATTAATATCATGATTTTAAAACCAGAAATGAAATTGATACACAAACGGTTAGGGATAGACCTGTGGTATTCGACAATTGTAAACTATTTCCCGAATCAAGATGGAATTTTAGCAGATAAAAAGTTCAAATTTGCACAATAAATCTGTCTTGGCAATCGAAAGGCCAAGTTTCTTCGAAATTTCGCTCTTATAGCCATGTTGTAGGACCGTTTCAATGTTTTCAACTCGATGAGATATTCATAGGTAAATTAAGAACTCATTAATTTGATTATTAATACCAACATTCATAATTAGCGCATGACATCCTCATAAAAACTTATATTTAGCTCAGTGCCATAAGGCCCCCCAAACCTGGTAAAGCTCGTTAGCAGCTCGGGAATCGATCCTAGGACCGTGGCATTCACGGTACTAGACTGCTGGGCACCCCCCCAGTATTGGTAATAATATACTCGTACCATACAACTATTATCGCAGGAATTTCTTGATCCTTTCTGTAATAAATGACATTGCTACTTCTTCTTTTTCATGTTTTCCTAACTGTCGATCTTGAATCCAGTGATGGACCACAACACGTCATTTTCTGCAGACATAATCGCCACTGGATCTATATTGGAAGTTATCAGGGTAGTAGAAGTGATTTCCAGCTCCTCTGGATCAGTTATTCAATGAGAACTTCTGTCTTTGATTTGAGTACACTCTGGAGAACCATAGATTGTTTTTTTCACACTTCCACCTAGATAAACCTCTTTTGTTATTCAGAATCTGTATGATTCTCATCCATAGATGATGCCTGGACACAAAGTTTGTAATGTTAGCTGTACTAGGACTTCACCTGAAGAGAAGCTCTTCAGCACGATCTTCTCCCATTGAACGTTTCATCCTCCTTTTCCAAACGCGAAAATCGGAAAATCCGGCCTCGTGAACGATTTGGATTTTCCCCCAAGAAAACTCGCGTCTTGTGGGGTCTCGGGAACATCTCAATAGCCCCCGTGTCACAACAGTCAAACGGATGCCAAGATGGATGCCTCGCCAGCTGCCTCCCGTCCTCGCGCCAACAAAAGACCTCCTTTTTGCCCCCATATCCCTCCTCAGGAGTCTGAAGACGAAACCTTTATATCCCTTAATTCTGTGTGCACACAGTCGTTTGGAGGTGTCTATCCTGGGCCTTACCTGAGCGTTCTTAGGAGGGGGGTTTCCTTCTATAACGACTCTCTTTTCTGGGGCGATTTTAATTATTGTGAGAGGCTTTACGACGGTGAATGGGCTTCACGCTGTGCTCGTGTCAATGGGAATCCGCGTTGTTCCATAAGAGAAAAAAACCTCTCTGAATGATCCTTTCCTTATAACCAAGGAGTTTAAGACTTCTTCAGGGTCTCCTCCCCCATTCAAAACGACTTTCGACCTCGAAGGAATCGACCCAATCTCGAGCAGTGACTTTCAAGATAATATATTGAGGCTATTTGGTCATCCCACAGTGATCTAAATGATGGAAGGGCCTCTAAACAGTTTTAAGTTGAGAATCCTCGATACACAAATCATCCTGCAACAAAAAGCAGCTGGTCTGAGAGTAAACACTAACCTCAATTGAAAGATATTCAGGGCATTTGGGTCAACTCAATTGTTATACTGGGAGTCCAAAGAGGGTTTCTCTGTATATTGAGATTTCTCGGTACCTGGTTCAGTTCCTGGCTTAAAGACCACGGATTGAACCAGTGTTAAATGTGTAATTCAGCAATTCATAAACACTTTACTGGTGAAATCTAATTCGTTCGCCTCTAAAACAAGAATCGTGTACCACTAAGTCCTGCTTCAATCTTAATTTCAATAGCCAGTACCTAGCAATTATTACAAATTACAATGTACAACTACGAAGCAGTACAACAATTACGAACGTGGGGCTTTTCACTTCCAACTACTAACCGTGAATTACAACCTCGTAATTGCTAGTTACCGTCCGTGATACAATATTGAGTGATAGAAATCTACCAACACGGCCCTGTCTGTATCCTATTAATATGCAAATAACTCATTATCAGGCAGGGCCCCGACGTATTTATTGTTTTAGCCATGCATAGCTAATCTCATTAGGTTTTCTGAGTTACGCAATACCGCATTGAAAATCGCAATAACTAAGTAATCGTGGAGTTTTTTTTAAACTACGATCATTAATTGGGTTAATAGTAGCTAACATCGACAATTTTCGCTGTGGAATTAAAACTTAATGCAACTAATGTTTTAAATGTAAAAAGCCAGTTAGTCTTGTGTCTGATTTAAAGCTACTCAGGTGAGTTTTAGAGGGGGTAAAACCTGCGAAAAATTTTTTAATCGTTATTTATCTATGGGCCACTCTCGGGAAAACGTGAAACCGGTTGTCCAGTATGTTTGCTCTTGTAAGGGACCGTTTTTTTCAGTTTTTTTCCATTTTTTTTTTTTTCTCCAAATGTAGGTCTAACTCGAATTTGGGTAATCCAATGCGTAAATTCAGTGTATTTACATGCAAATTTATTAAAACTACCCTAATGTCACTGCTTCATCCTGTCCCAACCAAACCTGTACAACTTTGTTATTATCTGGAGCCTGCATGTTTCAAGATTCTTCCATGGTGTGTTCCTCAAACTCTACAGTCTCTAAAACTCGAGTGAAATATTTTTATTCAACTATTTCACATTTTATGCAACATGATTTGTGTTTGTCCCGAGGATTTCAGTCACTACTTCTCGACTGCTGTTATTATGGAACAAATTCAAATATCCCGCTTTCCGGGAGGCTGTTGGCGAAGTGTTGACTTTCGGCGAGTGTTCATGAGCAACGAATCGTGGTCGTGTTTGTTCTCTTGTCACAACTTCACAGGATGTTTCTTGGGTGAGTTTCCAAGATTTTTTTCCCCCTCTTTTTGTCTTGATGAACTCTGGTATCGCATAATAGATGAGCGTTTTTCCTTTTTGAAAAAATTGCTGTGGTTGGGAAATAAATCACAAACACCTAATGTTTGTCACAACTTCACAAAGTGCGATTATACGCTTTCATTTATGATACTAGATTGCTTTTTTTAAAACCTAATCAGCTTTGATTAATTATTTTGAACAAGTACCTGTGTGAAGTATCAATACGGAAGGGGAAAATTAAAACCGAATTTAAAAAACGCAATATTAATTTGTCAAGTGGAGTTTTCATATTTGTGACTCCATTATTAGAAAAAATCAGTAGAACACGAGCAGTTGGCTCTTTTTCCATAGGAATACTGATATAAGTCACTACTTCATTCGGAAATAAATTTCTTCACCTTCCCAAATTCACAACTTCATGTTCATGTCATTACTTCATTTCTGCAATTTGGGAATAAATTTATATTTTGAGATTGAGAGAGATTTAAGCTCGGACAATGATCACATGTGGTCACTTAAGGTGAGTTCACAAAGAAAGCTGGTTGCAAGCGCTTGTTGGCAAGCGCTTGCAAGCTCCAACCGGCGTGAGAAAAGTCTACATTGTATCAAGCGCGTGTGTTCACAGACAAAGCTTGTCCCGGCTAGCAAGCGCTTGCTACAAGTTCTGACAAGCACGCAAGAACGTTTTGTACTTGTTTTCCTGCGCTTGTTGACCGAACCAGTCAGTGACAAACAAGTGTGCGGCAAGGATGTCGACGAACTAATATCTCAAGTTTTTAGAAGAGGGGCTATTTGGGACAAAAACACTTTCAATTTTCTTGAGGATGTAACTAAACGTGGTTAACTCCATTCTCATATGAGAAAAAAACCTCACTTTGTCCAATTTCAATTGAGGAAATAGATGGTGGTATTCTCCAAACTTTCATCTTCCGAGGTTAATTACATGGACACCGACTTTCCTTCTACGAATTTTTAATTCAACATTTTCAAGCAAAAATAACTCTTCTTCACTTGAGGAAGACATTGTCTCAACGAGAGCTGAGAAAAGACTAGCTTGAAATGCAAGCGTTTGTTATGTACACACAAGCTTGTTTTCAAGCGCTGAAATCAAGTTACTTGCAACCAGCTTTCTTTGTGAACGCACCTTTATTAATATATGAACCTGGAATTAGAAAAAATGGAGCCTCAAAACCGACCTTTATTTTTGTAATGAAAAAGTACCTACCTAGTCGGTTATCACATTTTTCTGAGAATGGCCCATAATATGGCCATAATATATTATACGACCTCAACAAGAACTGACAGAATACATAGAACTGCAACGGGTGTCATCACCAGAAATACGAGTGATCCTCTATTTAGAACCTCCCAAAAATTGTTTATAAAAGACGGCGTATGCAGGTGTTGACATCCTCAATGATTTTGGCTTTATAAATTGATCGACCGGCCATCACGTCAACACTTTAGGAAATATAATATATTATATTATCTTAAATATATATAATTTATCTCTGAGCCGCCTGATTTACGACACTTTTTTCTGCTCACCGGAAGCCCTTTCGGGACCGATTCATCGGTCTTCGAGCCACCTCAGGAGGTTCTTGAGGTTTCCTCGAGGAAAACGCTCCTGCCCAATAAGACGTATGGAGGATGGACGACGGAGGATCCCGCTCGTTGTCTGGCCTTCCAACATTATCTGATCCCGAGACGGAGGTCCAGGAATGTCATTCACAGGCACCTCGAATGGCTAATCTTACATTTGAATCTCACAACCGTCTAGTCCTGAAAGTGGTTTTTCTTCTCATTCAGGTAGAGGCGTATATTATCTTCGGATCCCATACAAACTGCGGTAAAGTCTTCAATAAGTCATTTCACTCATTCAGTTTCTCTACAGTTGGCGTAAGAAGACATTTTACAGGACGTGCCTAGAGAAGGTGCACAATAGAGTCGAGTCAAGCCGGGTGGGGGTGCCGAAGAGAATTTCCTATATCATATTTTCATGTAATGATTGATGTTTTATACTATGGATAAATATTGATATAATATATCAATATTTATCCATAGTATAAATATATCAATATCCATAATAATATATCAATATATATCCATAGTATATATTATTATCCATAATATATCAATATTTATCCATAGTATATATTATATATAACTATTGATATATATATATGGATAAATACTTTTTCCACTAGTCGGTAGATAAACAAGAAGCCTATTTATGCTGATTATTCTAAACGCGTCGGGTTTTTGAAAGATCCCAGTAAGCGCAAAAACCGTTCAAAACTCATGAATGGACCCCCTTTATTCCAATTCCTGACCACCCACCTTCCAGTGTTAAAGTGATAATGTGAGCAGCCAACAAAATCCTCTGGACAATAGCCGTCTCACTTCGGGCAGCTCCATCACTCCCGAGTGTGATCCGTTCACAGATGTCAAACCTCTGTCAACTCATAATCCGATTTTTTCGGACAAATATTCACAATCTGGGTTGGGAATAGAGGTGGTCCCTATTGAACGCTCTTGTGTCCCATTTGTTGGGGTACCTATCAATACAATGTACAATATCGGTTTACTTTGTATTTTTAATTTTTAAATAATTACCAGTGTCGCTAGAGTTTTTTCGACGTTATAGGTACCATAGCCAGTGCATGGAGATCTTTCACTATAAGATGAGTGGGTTGTACAACCGTGACAGAAGATCTTTGGCCCTTTGACGATATTTGTGGATATGTTAACATAATGTAGGAATACACAACGGGAGACCAAAATTCAACTAGCTCCACACTGACGTCCTAAACGTGAGATACAAAACTATAAACACACACCACTATTAACGCAAGTTCATCTATAAATAATGGTATCATGTGAGTGTAATGGGTCATGAAAGGAACAGTCAACTGGGAAATGAGGTAATCACAGGGTGTCCAAAATTTGCATGAATTCATAATGCTGAGGCGGATTGAAAGGTGGCCTTGAACCGAAATGCGAGATGGATCTTGGCCTAAAGCGAGGGGAATTGCTTATGAAAAGCTACAACCACACAACTTACAAAGCCAATTTGGGAATACGTGTAATTTCAAGTTGGGGTATAAAACACGAATAATTTCTAATTACACCCCAAGGTGTAGAAAAAGTGAGGTATTTGGATGTTCGATCAGTCACTCTGATCTGCTAAAAACCTCGTTTGCAGTCCAATAATGTAAACCACGATGAACTGCAAAGTCTTGGTGCTATTTCTTCAAATGTCGCTAATAGATAGTGTCGTCTTAGGATATTTTTGTTTAAGTCCGTAGGGTCGAGGCAAATTCGGATTTTGTTTTTTTGTCTCACTACGATCATTGGAGAAACGATTGGAGTAGGAACTGTGACTTGTTTGATTATTCCTGACTTTACCATCTGATCTATCTCCTTTTTAACTTCGTCTCTTATCGGGAAGGGTCTCTTATATTATTATTCAATGAACAATAATTATTATTGTTCTAGGATGAATTCACTCGGTTGTCCTTTATTAAACATCTGTCGTCTGATGACGTGTGTAGGGATGGCAATCATACATCGATGTTTTTGAAACA
The DNA here is from genome assembly GCA_963920205.1 of Stenodema calcarata. Lineage (NCBI taxonomy): Eukaryota > Metazoa > Arthropoda > Insecta > Hemiptera > Miridae > Stenodema > Stenodema calcarata. The sequence goes on along the minus strand of OY986061.1, from coordinate 12,506,745 downwards.
TCGATGTTTTTGCGGGAAACATCGATGTTTACTGTGTCGATGTGTCTGGAACATCGATGCCAAGGTTTTGATGCATCGGCACATCGATACATCGATGTTTCAATTTTTTTGCCATAGGCTGCTGAATGTTCTAACGTTTTTCTCACATACCTAGGAATATTATTTCTGAATTTTTATTTCCTTTAAATGAAAATGTCGAGGCGTGTTGGCTGAAAAGTATCGATACTTCCAATATTTCTTCCGAATAGTATCGATACGGATATCTCCGATGTATCGGAAGCCTAGTGATATTCTAGGATATCTCCGATGTATCGGAAGCCTAGTAACCTTCTTCTTCTCTTCTCTTTTCTTGTCCAGACGCTGTAGCCTTATAATAACCTTCCCTTCCCACCACATCTTCTTTTTCCACTTTTATTGTCAAGGCATCGCATGGTTTCGCTTTCGCTTCTCCTTCTCGTTTCTGGCTTCGATTCCGTTTCCTAGCCCGTACGTTCACGTTAGGTATACGATTTTTTTTCTTGAAACTGAATTATAATGGTAACAAATAAAATAGAACTGAAAATAAAAGTATTGTTCTTTTTCAGAGCTTATCATTTTTTCTATCCGTCTTGCATGAAAAAAAAGAATAGAAATAAAATAAAAAATTGATTGAAAACCGATACATCGATACATCGATGTTTTTTTTTTTTTTTTTTTTTTTTTTTTGCCATCCCTAGACGTGTGTGGTCCACGTCGGTTGTTTGGTCGTTGTCAAGGAGCGAGTACCAGCTGATCATAATATTACTGTAGTTGCGCTCCTGACAGAGTCTAAAGAACGTCATCACCGACATTGCAGCCGTTTCGGTTGGCATTAGAAGTGATTTCGCTCAACTGGACTCATCTAAACGCGCCAAGAAGAGCAGGGAGTGCTCCTGAATAACATAAGGAACTGGGGAAAATGCCTTGTCCCACTGACAAAGAAGGAGATTCCCTAGGGAATCCTCTCGTCCCTTTCCAGAAAAGAGTCCTCGACTCCCGTCCAGGACCCCACCGTCCGCCTCAGATTGGAATTAATGCCCCCGAACAATGCCGGCGAATAGATATTAATGACCCCTCCGGAGGTTCGGGGTTTGGGGTTTTGCATGCGACCACGGTCCATTTGTCAGGTCCTCCGGGCAAGGGGTGTCCTCTTCCTAATCTGTCTTCTTTAGCCACGGCTTTTCCCTCTCGCCTTCAAACCGTCTCCACCCTCATTCCGACAGTAAACTCTCCCACCACGATCCTCAAGATTTATACCAATCAGAAACAATACGAGAAAAATGGTTTGTGACAAAAGAAACGCTCTTGACGCTCCCCCTCCTCCCTTTTCTCCCTTCAAACCCGCCGATTTTCTGTCGCTTTTTCCACGGCAAAAACGAAGGGTTAGGACCCCCCTTTACAGTTTAATTGCCGGCGGGGTCATTCATCTTTTATTTAACGACACATCGATTACGGGAGATTCGCGCTAATCGATTAGGCATGCCGCTAATCGACTTTGGGGCCCTCAATTATTAAGTCACCCTCTCCTCAACCCCGCTGTCCCTGTCTGTTTGGAGGTGACTACCGAATTTTTCAATTTTAACATGAATGTTAGAGCAGAAAAAAAGACCTTTAATGATTTTAAATCAATCAGGAATTTTTCCAACAAAATAAGCTACCAAAAAAGCCAAAATCTTTGGTATTATAAAATTGATTCCTCAACACCTTGCATCATTAAAATTCAGAATTTTGTGGAGTCGTCAATCAGCCTGCTCAATCATTGGAAAAAAATTAACGTTCAATAAATTATATTCGATATAAGCAAATTTTTGAAGAAATAACTGGTTTTATGAAAAAAGTATCCATTGAAGAACATGATGTCCTTGAAGAACGTAAGATACCGCAATTCTGACTTCACCATAGAATTCAGCGTAAAAACAACCTTTAAAATGAGGTGTCACTTGTCAGACAGTTTCATTTTCGGAAGTTATCGGGAAGATATCGGTTATCCCCCCCCCCCCCCTTCAACACCCCAAAACCCTCCTCGATTTGTAGATTTTTCAACGCTCAAAACGACGGTGAAGTCTAAATTGCGATATCTCATTTCGTTATCAGATTAGAGCAGACTAACCATTAAGAACATTTCAAGTATCAACCACGTTTCTTCATCTCCAAAGTGCTCTAATTTGTAAACGGAATAAGATATTGCAATTCTGATTTCACCATCGTGTTCAGCATAGAAAAACCTAAAAAACGAAGTTTCACTTGTTAGACTGTCTCATTTTGGGAATTTATGGGTTATTTTTTCCCCCTGAAACTCCCCAAAACCCCCCTCACATTACCTATAGATTTTTCAATGCTGATCACGACTGTGCAGTCCGAATAGCGATACCTCATTCCTTAAAATTAAACATAATCGAATGCCTCTGCAGGGGACATATTGTGGGAATTAGAATTCCATGTGTGAAATGAATTCTATGGATGGCCTACAGATGCCTAAATACTTCCCACTAACATTATTCGGCAGTTGGTGTCATAAATGTGAAACGAAAATAGTACACCATCTGGTGAATATAATTTTGGGGGATATTTACTTCCAATAACTCTTCGGAAAAGGACGTTTTGTTTGTTGATGGTGATTTATTAAATGAAATGTCCCAAACCAGCATCAAAAGGAATGGGGTCACAGATAACCCTGTGAACGTTTTGGAGTTCAAGTTGTTCCCAAAGGAGAGAAGAAAGCTAATGTGTATTGTGTTCCGCAGATTCTTGAGGTGATCTTCTCCTAAAGGGGCACAATACCATTCAATTTGTCTGTAGAAGAAGGAGTAGGGATTCAGCAGAATGGGAACAGAGCGAGCAAATCTACCACGAGCTTGGGGCACTATGTATAGTACCTCGGCCATTGTCAACAACTGGCAATTGAATTTTGACACATTCAGTTCAGAACGAATACAGGCCACCTGCGATGTTCGATTGTTGGACTATTTGTACACTGCAGAATTACCCCTCGACAGTGGACAATGGGCGTTTCCGACCGGCTTTTGGAAATCGCATAAGCGGCCGAAGGGTGTCTTTGTGTTCGATTCGGAGGCTCCGGATTCTTTCCTTATTTTTCGGCCAAATCCGATTAAACAGGTGGGAGCCTACTTGGACATTGACTGACGCCTGTTGTACAGCGGATCGTATGAGTAAACATTGTGGTACAACCGTCAAGAATGGACCGAAAGACCCAAAAATCCAGCGAACTACCATTGTGACAACATTTTTGAACAACTTCCATTGAAACCCACACACTATCTCCGAAATGCGTGGACTTGAGCGAATCCAAAATTAGTGGACTATTCAAATGAAGTATAATCAGGTTTCAGCCCATAATCCTGAACAATCAGTCAAATTTCGTAACCCCTAATGTTTTCCTCTGACCAGAAATGTACGACTTTATTTGGATACCTACCACTCTTCTTTTCGAATAGAGGTATTTATAAAGATTGCTTAATCATAAACCGAAATTACGCTGGTATCTCACTGAGATGGATCAAGCATTGTCAGGCGGCTACATGAATCATTGTGAATTTGACGTTTAGAGGTAACCAGTTTCGGCACGGTAAATCTCAATGAGTATAATTTGGGGGCACCAGTTTATTGTGGTGTAAATAGTGAATGGATAATTATAGGAAAAACCATGACTGCTTTCGGTTTTTATCAGTAGGTATGCAGAAATCAAATTTCATCCTGAGTATGAGGTACAGGAAGGTTTCTAAAATTTTATTTATTTAAATTTACACGAGCGTACAGCCCAATTTTACAAAAGTGCTATAATTATGATCCATCTAACGGTCCTACACAGGGCATACAAACATCATTTCATCATTAACAACCATTCATGTAATGTTCATAATTAATAAGTACGTAACTACTACAAGGAATCTTTGAGCTTAATAATCAATTGCCTATAGAAATCGGTGGAAAATATCAACTTTACTAGTGGAGAGAGCAGAATCTAACGACCTAAGTGTACGTAGAAGCGACTTGAATATATTAAAAGGCACTTGCTTGGAACGAAGCTCTGTGTAAAATTTCAAGTCAATCGGTGAAGGGGGAGAGGCTGTAGCCTTGGCCGGCTGAATTAGAAGAAATGACATGGTAAAGGGTATTTCAAGTTAAATATTTCGGCTTTGTTTATACCTAGCGACTTGTAACTTTAAGGGTTTTTTTTTATTATCCACACCAAGAAGATCCGTACAAAATTTCAAGTTGATTGGCTGTACCTAACAGCACTTGGTGATTCAATTACCACGAAAAATGCAAGTTTTTATTCTTAAATCCCGTACAATGTTCGTTTTATCGTCCCATAATGTTTTCTCGTCTGTAAGAACCCCTTTCTGAAAACACTGTCGGTGCAATTGTTCTACTTCCAATCCCATCCCGGGCCTCGATCTGATAAAATATCAGACGGTACTGTGCCAGACGGTGACCAAGGTTTTGTTGTCTGTGCTCCAGGTCGTTTATCATTTCGCGCTAGCAGTTCGGTGGTTCGCATTGAAGACAGAGTCTTCAAATTTACTTCGGATGCAGCTACATCTTCAGATCCCTTATCTGTAGATGTTATAAGTTGTGGTTCTTCCGTAATTTATCGTCCTTAACCCTCGAAGTAATGGACCCATTATGTTTCGAAATTTTTCGTTTGTTTTCCGTTCCCGTAGCGCCACACTCGGGGTCTAAATCTCTCTTGATATTTGGTTTCTCAGGAGATGCAAAGTATGAAATCGTAAATCACCGTTTCTTATAAAAGAGGCGAATTTCTTTCGTGAGGTTTTGTTCTGGGTTCGATCCCATGTCCCGTGTTCCGCAAGGAAAGACGCGGTGACCTGGCAAGAACAATAAATATCATAACATCCAAACGTTCTTTGTGTGTTCCGTTCCTTGGTTTCTACCGTCGTTATCTTCCTCTCTTTAGTTATCTCTACGGTTATATATCGGTCACGAGCATCGGCGGCCTCACTTACACGGTATTGTTTGTTTTGTTCGACCATGTTAAAAGCTCTGCCAAACATACTTAATAATATGCCTTTACTTGGGCAGGATCGTGTACCAAACGTTTCCCCTTCTCGGTGATGTTGGGGAATCCAACATCAGTTCTTCCTGGGAGTCATGTGACCGACTTCAAAGTCGACCCGGCGATAATGTTGGTTTCATGACCTCACGATAATTGAAATCCCATAAAACAAAGATGACTACAGGGTGGGGATTGTCCATGAATAACAAGATTCGAGGGATGTACTTTACGTGAGACCTTGTTCTTATCCTGCTTATCTAGAACCAAAACTATCAAGATCAAGATCCGAATCAAGATCCTCCAGCCTCATCAGGAGGTTAATTTACTAACAATCATACAATAAAAATAAAATAAAAAATATGGCTTACCTACTACAGATTCCAGACCATCTAGTATCACAGAAACAACCATTTTGAAACCACAGACACTTTGAATTTTTTTGTGATTCTTGAGGTTTCGTTTACTTTAGCAGTAGGCAATAAAACACAAAGGATGCTGTATAATCCGAGTTCTATTGTAACCATTGACGTCACATTTTATGTACACTAGTTTGGGAGTAAATAATATCAATGTCATCCGATCAATTACATAACCGACACTGCTATTTATGTTAATTAATTCGTCTTTACACAAGATACCTACTGCTCATTAGAGGATTGACGTAATGTTTGACACCTGTTTCATTGTAAACTGGAAGAAGAATATAAAAACAGATGTTAGTTGATAGTTTGTATTTGAATTAATAAACGTTGTTTGTACTTTTGTTGCTTGTTAAATGTTTCAAAGTCATCAACACCCCACGTGCCATCGCTTGAGAATCGGTCGTTTGAAATATTTTGTACTTGGGACGGTAAATGAGTGTCGGGTCAATGATCATACTGTCTGGGCTGTGGCCCAGCTGATTCAAACAGCACATTGATTTGAGATAATCATTAACAATAATATATGATAATTAGAAACAATTAATCTATCATTTAGTGATCTAGACAGAAGGGTGATCTGCACAAAGAAGATAATAAACCGTTGTGTCAAGAATTGGCAGAGTTTTCGATTTTAATTTGCAGACCTTCTGGGCAAGTCTGAAAACTGAAGATCTGTGGACCATCATTCTTCAGTGCGTCAGTGGCGTCTTAGTGAGTAGATTCCATGACAACGTTTGAACGTTCTACGACAACCATACATACCTAGTGGACCATAGCTCTGTTGATTCTATCCAGTCATGGATCATAATGTGTACATAAAGTATCCATGGTAATGAACGTCACAGATGTAACGTCACTGAAATTTCCCATATTTCTTGAAAATTAACCAGGCTGGTCTTATGTCAAATCAAAAAACTGTTCCCGTTTCTTTGTTGTCTCTACTTCTAGAACGAGAAAAATAAACAAACGATTCTTCATTCGATTGAATGACAATAAGGTACCTGAGGGTAAAATAGCCAGTGTTGGTATTTTGGCCAACATGCTCTTCAGATTGGCGTGAGAGAGTACCTACATCTTGAAGAGACCGTTGACTAGTAGCGCTGTGCAAAAATGTATCCAGATCCGTTGAGAATCGTGTCGTCAGTGCTGTTTTGACTGACGAAACGCATCAAGGGAGGGAGCCACTCTTATTTCTCATGTAATTGGTATCTAGTGAGCGATAATGATGGAGTTCACCAGTGGTTACTAGGCTTTCAATACTCTAGCTTGAACATATGAGGCATGTTCTTCCAAAACGTATATTCTGTATAATACAGAAGTTGTGTTTACCACCTGAAAACGTAGAAAACCTAGAGGAATAGTTTTGCTCAGTCAGTTCAAAATGTGAAATCCTTGATATGGAATGTGTGCTGCTTGTGGACGATATGTCCACAAATAATAAATCGGCCTGACTCCTCCCTCACTGGGTGAAACATCCGATCATGGATATGACTGTTAGCTTTTGGTGCCCTTCAGCTGATTCTAGGCCTATTCTGCTTAAAGTGTAACTCCTAAGTAGGTTACATACCTAATAACAGCTTGTGAATAGCATAGGAATTAGCTTGAAGAGCCACTCAGCTGATCAGCCACCTTATGATCCTCAAAGTTTAAGTCCTAAGGAGACTAAGTACCAAATTACAGCTTCATAGTGTGAATAGCATAGATATTAGCTTCAAGAGCCACTCAGCTGATCCGGGGCCTCGGCAGCGTAAACATGAAGTCCTAAGGAGGCTACATACCAAATTACCGCTTCATACAGTGAGTAGCATAGAAATAAGCTTCAGGCCATAATACCTACCCTCATGAATGGACATATCACCAATAAACACTAAGTGTATTTTATATTTATCAAATTTCCTCAGTTCTTACTGAAAAAAGTCATTCCGGATTATTCCTCTTCCAAGTCACCACTCGACTTATATAAAAAGCCCAACCCCAGCTCTGTAGGTCTGATAGATCTTGAGATATTCGACTTCAAAAATTGGCTATTTCTTCCAAAAAAAATTTTCTGTAATTTTTGTTCTTATTTTTAAAACGGTGGGTACAGCTTTCGTACAAGTACCTACGCAACCACGAGGGACATTTTATGTCTTTGCGCCCCCTCCCACACCCACACCACTTACCACGTACTTCAATAATATGGTGAAATAATGATATGGTGAACTTCAAAAATACCTGTGTGTAAACAATTATTTAAACATCACGCTCATACCGCAGCTTGTCGGCCACGCACTCCGCAGTGGTTAACGTAATATGGTTAGGTAAATCGAGAGCTATCCAACGAGTGGTGAACGATTTTTGTACGATGATAACTGGCGAAGTTAAAGTTCCGTAGCAACGAATCGGTTGTACGTGAAAATCATTAGAAATTTTTCATAACGCTTTCTTCGTCACACCGTTATGTCACACGTCCTGAGTTATGTGCCATAGTAAAGACATAAAATGTCAACTTGAGTTTGAAGAAATTCGATATTTGGAAGGAAAGGTGTGTCAGATCACGAAGAATGATTGGATGTACTACCATTCGGCACTAAAATTGAATAATCGAACCACAGCAGCCCCCCCCCCCCCCCCCCCCGCCAAGTTAAGGTGGCCATATTACCCTCAGCCATATCGTCGCTCCTCTGCCAAAACCACGAAACTTTAAAACTATCCTCTACCTAAACTGCGAAAATTCGAAAATTGGGCTAAGCGTCGAAAATTGGACTATAGTGACATTGATCAAGTATCTCCTCCAGAAATTTCATCTCTCTAACCCCACTATAAGGTCTATATACCGCACCCAATTTTCGAATTTTTGCAGTTTCGCGGTTTTGGCAGAGAATAGTTTTAAAGTTTCGTGGTTTTGGCAGAGGAGCGACGATATTACCTTGTTTGATTCAAATAGGTAAAATTTTTGGGTTGCCCGATGCCGTACCACTCAACGGTATAAATGTCTTCCTGATACAATGTGATCAAATATGTCCTGGTGCCACTATGGAATCCTCATTAAATTCTAAGCAGGTCCGATGATTTTCGTCTTTTTTCCGCCCGCGTTGGTAATCAGCCGCCATCCACAGGGTTGATTTGAGAATGCACCCATCAGAAGAAATGGGAGCTCATTCCCAGTGCAAACAACGTCCTCACCTTAAACCATTTCAACAGATAATATAGGGAGAACCCCCTTTATAGAGGGCAAAACCCGGCGATTGTTTTATAACAGAACATAATTTAAGTCTCCTCTTTGAAGCTGAGCTTCCCCTGACGCTCCGGTGGTAACAAGGAAAATAGCTTTATTTATTTATTTTTTACCCCTTAACCGGTTGACAGAGTGACGTTTTGAAATGTCGGTGTCCGCGCGGAATGGCGGTACAATTATGTGGACGGCTTGAAAACGGACGGGGGAAAAGAAGGGGGTGCACAATGCAGCTTGAGGATCGTCGTCGAGACCGAAAAAAAGAATGTCCCACCAAGACAATGGGGCGGAACAGGGATGTCAGGTAAATGCCGGCGCCAAGACGGGACGACGATCTGCCTTCTTAGCGGTCTTTTTCCCCTCCGCAGGGCCGATTCACGATCCAGATTAAATACGAGTAGATGTTGAGATTGGCACTAGGTGTCTCCTCGTCTAGTCCTAGAGGCCTTGGCTCCTCCAACTGTTCACGAGTGTGGGAATATCTAATAAGAGTTATCTCCTACGGCAGGGGGGTGGATAGGAAGTTATTGATGTATAGACTGTTGGAATTGGGAGTTTCTGCGAAGTTTGTGAATACTCTGGAAGCAATTTATGCTAAGACTGAGGCGGCTGTGTGGTCGAATAGTAAGCTGTCAACTTTCTTTGACTGCTGTATGAGGGTTCGTCAGGGCTGTTTGCTTTCCCCTTTACTTTTCGCGTTGTTTTTGGATTACATTGATGACTTCATGTGTGGGGGTGTATGTGTTGGCCTGCTTGAAGTAAAAATACTAAAATACGCTGATGATATTGTTTTGATAGTGGATAGTTCTAGAGCACTTAAAAATATGATAAAAAGATTGGAATTGTACTGTGAGCAGAAAAACCTAGAAGTGAATTTAACCAAATCAAAAATTATGATTTTTAAAAAAGGTGGAGGAGTGTTAGCCAAGCATGAAAGTTTCCACTTAAAGGGGAAATCTATTGAGGTTGTAAAGGAATATAAGTACCTCGGTGTTACTCTGACTCCGTCGTTAAGCTGGAAAACTCATTTATCTATGAAAAAATCTGCAGCGCAATCCGGTTTAAGCAGCGTGTGGAAGGGTTTTATGTCCAAAAATATTTCCTTTGAAAATAAACTCAAGGTTTTCAATGCTACCGCGAAGTGTGTGATTGGCTATGCTGCGCAAGTTTGGAGTTCCCGTAAATTTGAAGAAGTAGAACGGCTTATTAGATACTTCCTGAAAAAAGTATGGAACTTGCCGGATTGTACTCCTACGTACATGATTCATCGTGAATGTGGAGTAGGGACTTTATTCACGAATTTCCTTGAACTTCACTTAGGCTATATTATCAAGGTGAGTAATATGGAATCTCACAGGCTCCCCTTCCAGGTTGCGATGGAGTGCGTCAGGATTGGCGTCTTTTGGTATGCCAATTGGAAAATTATGGCAATAAAATATGAGGCCGACCTAAATGACTTCGAATTCAAACCGACGGTTGTTAGGGACGTTGCAAATATGTTATTGGCAAGGCATAAAAAATACGAAGCAAATGAGTTTCTAACATCAACACAGCAGTCTGAGGTTTTTTTGTTGTACAAAAGTTTGGACATGGGATTTGTCGTTAAACAAAAGCATGCCAATCAGAATGTAACGAGATTACTGCTAAAAGTTTATTACTAAAGTTATAAATTGTTTAAAATTATAAATAAACTCCCAGATTCTGAATGTACCTACTTACAGGAATCTAATCGTATATCTTTCTTTTAAGGCCTTCATCATGAAGAATTGTCTAATTACGCACGTGTGTGAACTCATGGTGGAGGGCAGATAACTTCTTTGAGTAGATAAAATGATATGAATGCCCCCTCCTTCGAATTCAAAGTGTTCATCGGTACAAAAATTAAACATTAATGAACCAATTATTCGGGATGGTCCAACGATTGTTCAAGATGAGTTTGACAATAACAATGTACAAAGTCGTCTCGTTAGCAAGCAGATCTTTTCAATTTGCTTATTGGCGAGAAGTTTTCGTCAGTAGCTGCTGAGAGTCGAAACGAAACCTCCCAACAAATCCCTAATGAAATTCCTTGATGCTCCTCATCCAATTATCAAAACCACTCCGCACTATTCACATGCTAATCACTTAGGAGGAAGAGCTACTTGGATCCTCCCCTTTCCACCACTAAATGTTTCATTTGATTGAATTGCCTTTCTCTACCCTTTCTCCCTCAAACGCTCTACAGCCTTTTTTTCCTTCCTCCGTAACCCCAAACACGGATTCCCTATTTTATTCTGGGTTCCTGTAAATATTCCCAGTGTCTCCTCGTTGTTACTTTCCACGGGGAGACGGTAGATGGGGCCCAATTTCCTGAGAGTATATTGTTTTCTTTCTTTGAGGGAATCAGATCCTCGTCAGATGTATAAATGTCTTTCAGGGAGATACGCTGTGCTTGAAGGGGTCTTTCGCCATTTCCATGCCCTTTAGTGCTTTCTCCCTCTACTTCACATTTAACAAGTGTCTCCCTCTGCTAGATAGACCTGTATAATTCCTTCTTTTTTTGAATGAATCTCGTTTTCTCACACTACAATATAAAAAGAAATAAATGAAATACTAATTAATTCCCATTCATATTAGGGAATAACCTGGTAAAGCGTTATAACTCGATCGATCGGCGTGGTTAAGTATTACCTCCACAACTAAAGAGCCACAAAATGGTATGAAAATAACCACAGTTTACCTTCATCCTTCAGATACAATGCGATTTCTCCGAGTTGCATCCATGAAAGGTCAGATATGCATTAGGTTATCCCGTACATACCTACATCCATTACTACAAAAATTTTATTTTAGCATGATACACTCAGCTTGGGGAGGTGCAAGTCCTACTATACTCAAACCTTTCATAATTGTCCAAAAATCTCTGTTAACAATTCTTTAAAAAAAGTATATTATATTAAGCGTTTTCCTTCAATGGAGCTTTTTAGGTTGTTTCAAGTGCCGACATTAATTGAGACCTATAAATGCATCCAAGCAGGATCATATTATCAAATAAATACATCAAACACTCCGGGTCGCGGAAGTATTAAGATCCCCTTCCGCCTGACTACGGCGGGTTAGAGATGGTTAGATAGAGATTGTTAGGGATGGTTCGGGATGGTTAGAGATGGTTAGGTAGAGATGGTTAGGGATGGTTCGGGATGGTTAGAGATGGTTAGGTAGAGATAGTTAGGGATGGTTCGGGATGGTTAGAGATGGTTAGATAGAGATTGTTAGGGATGGTTCGGGATGGTTAGAGATGGTTAGGTAGAGATGGTTAGGGATGTTTCGGGATGGTTAGAGATGGTTAGGGATGGTTAGGTAGAGATGGTTAGGGATGGTTCGGGATGGTTAGAGATGGTTAGGGATGGTTCGGGATGGTTAGAGATGGTTAGGTAGAGATGGTTAGGGATGGTTCGGGATGGTTAGAGATGGTTAGATAGAGATTGTTAGGGATGGTTCGGGATGGTTAGAGATGGTTAGGTAGAGATGGTTAGGGATGGTTAGAGATGGTTAGGTAGAGATTGTTAGGGATGGTTCGGGATGGTTAGAGTTGGTTAGGTAGAGATGGTTAGGGATGGTTCGGGATGGTTAGAGATGGTTAGGAATGGTTAGGGATGGTTAGAGATGGTTAGATAGAGATTGTTAGGGATGGTTTTGGATAGTTAGAGATGGTTAGGTAGAGATGGTTAGGGATGGTTAGAGATGGTTAGGTAGAGATGGTTAGGGATGGTTAGAGATGGTTACGTAGAGATGGTTAGGGATGGTTCGGGATGGTTAGAGAAACTAAATAATGATTTGCCAGTGAACATTAGTGATTCTCCGTCTTTATACTCTTTTACAATTTCAGTCAAAAGAATGTTTCCCTCTAAAGTATCGGAATCATAAGCTCTGTCGAAAAGAAAAATTATTGTGTATTAGCTACACTAATAGGTGCCCGTGTTATCTAAATCTTTTGTATTTCCAATATTGTACCAATACAGTGGATGTGTGACTCCTCCCCAAGAGTACCAATTGGTACTCAAGTAACATTTTTTTTAAAATATTTTTTTATCGATTCTGTGTATATATTCTCTTTGTATCTTTATTGACTTGTACCTTTATACTTTACTTTGTATTTTTCTTTTATTGAAAGAAAATTACATTTTTTTGTACCAGCTGAGCTCCTGGCATGAAATGATTGCGTGATGGCATTATAAATACAGCATTATTCGTATTTCAAGTCCATTCTCCTAGTTCTGTATCTGAAATTTCGGAATCACAAATAGATCATGGAAAGGTATTCGAACACCTCTCAGGCCTCACGATATTAGAGGATACTCCGAAACGGAATCCATTTTGCTCGAACGAACCCTCTAATTATTATCTGTGTCAGGGTCTGTTCCTACTCGACCCAACACGGATTTCAAACCGCGAAAGGAAAAAAAAAATGAAATAACAGTTCGGAAAGAGCGGTATCAGGTGTTAATATCTATCGGGTGAAGGTGTTAATCCAAAAGGCGGCTCCCTTTGATGAGAGTGATCATTAAATTGTGTCGCCTCACTAGACACTGGACCTGTTTCCTGTGGGATTCGTTGTACGTACGTCTCATGACTGAAGGCATAACGGAACGTCCAGTTTCTAGCATCGTTATGATTTAAGCTCTTTTTCTTTAAAAAACAAAAAAAAACCTTACACCGATTTCTTTTCCTGATTCGTATATGATCTAACTATTGTCACTTCTTTCCCTTGTGATTCACGTGCCACAGCCAAAGGCTCAACTTGATCACAGTTTGACCAAAGATAATGAAATCGTACTCAAGACTTTCCTGAGCTACATCCACAAATACTCTACAGTAATAAAATAACCAGCAACCCTGATCTGAAGAAAAAAACTGAAGTACAAACCGAAGACGAAAGATCGTAAAAGACATCAGAAAGGTTTTTTTACATAAAAATGTTTGTAGCCGATAGTTCTGGTTCTGATCTCGATTCTCGAACGAGTTAGAGGCACCACAATAATTACAGAAGCTCGTCATGGGCCCACACACGTCGCCCTCTAATGGACTCGAAGCCGTTGCTCTAATGGATTGTTGGTATTTCACCGTATTCATGTAATAATAAAAGTGGACATTCGAAGAGAACACGTTTGTACTACGGGGAAAAAATCGAGTTACCGCTTTCATGATGGAAATGAAGGCGATGGTCGTTAATTCTTCAATAGTGCAAGATAATCGTGAAAGCGTTTTGTACCGCTCACTTTTTATTTACGGTCGATTTGAGGCAGATCGTGGTTGAAATTTGGTTCACATCATTTCGACTGTGTCTAAACATTGCTGAGATGATCTAGAGATGTGAGATATAAGAAAGAAGAGAGTTTATGATCGTGGAATGTAGTGAAGGACTGATCGCTTTCGTCTTTCAACTTGCCTCATGGGGCATGCCTCTGACGCATACCCGAGAGGCAAGCGATTCCTGTCCAGTTTTCTTTCAACCCTCACGATGGAGTCAGCAGAAGATGCGAAGTTATTACTTTTGTTTAGTGCGGCATTTTTGGTTATTGACCATGCAAGAAAGAAGAAAGCGCGGAGGAAGAAGCGATCCATGTAGATGAATGACTATTTGAAAAATCGGGAATACAAGATTTTGAAAGAAGTGAATGCAGATGAGTTTTTGTTTTTGTTCAAAAACTTCACTCAACTGTCGAAGGCCAACTTTCTTTCTTTGTTACGTCTGATTCGGACCAAAATTGAAAAAAAGGACTCACGCTTCCGCGAAGCTATACCTACCTCCGGAATATAGGCTGACAATCACGCTGAGGTTTTTGGCCAGTGGTGATTCGATTCAGTCTCTTTTCCATCTATTTAAAGTGTCCAAACAGAGTACCTATATCAGAAATTATATTTTATTTTTAACACCTTTGGCGTCCAACTTGTACTTAGCTCCCAAAATAGCCAACGCATCATTCCGCGAGGTTTTGTTACTGTACGTTTTTTCGTTTATGTTCCACAGAACAAGTAATTTTCGATAATCCTCGATGTAGTCGAGCGTTTCATTCCCGCTATTATTATCAGACATGGTGATCTATGATATTGAAAAACTTGATATTAAACACTTTTGGAAGAAAACTACTAGAAGTTGAACGGTTTGACGCATTCAACTCGTCTTGGTCTTCATCACGTGCGTCACACCTTGCGCTCTGACGCATGCCTCTGGCGAACGTGAAATTGAACAAGTGTAGACATACCTTTACCTTAATGTAGAAAGATGAGCCAAAACTGAATAACCAATCCTATCCAAGAATAATCCATTC
Organism: Stenodema calcarata; assembly: GCA_963920205.1. NCBI lineage: Eukaryota > Metazoa > Arthropoda > Insecta > Hemiptera > Miridae > Stenodema > Stenodema calcarata. Next base: position 12,491,742 of record OY986061.1, on the reverse strand, counting down.
AAGTGGGCTCAGAATATGGCAATGATCGACTTTACACAGTTTTGAAATGCCTTGGTGTTAAGTGCCCTTGTAGCAGCGAGAATTGAAATAAATCGCTCATATAGCGTCTTCCCTAATCCACTGCCCACAGTTGAAGGGCGCTGGGTATATTTATATAGGGTTTCTTACAATATTAGGGGTAGGTTTAGGATTAAATAAATAGCTGTTTGGGTCACCGTGGATTATGCATACCATTAGATCTAGGATTCAATTTATAGAATGGCTGATATTCCATGGAAAGACACCTATAACACCCCGTTTCGATGGGTTAGCAGCGTTTCTCCAGCATTATCATCTTCATGTACATCAACGGCGGCTCAGCGGCGGATAGAGTGGATGTTGGATGGATTTAATTAAAGTGTATATCAGAGTGAGAACATTAGCAAATAGGGGATTATGGAGGTTAAAGATAGAAGAGGGGGTGAAGGGTGACGAGTGATTGGTGGTTTATTAAGGGAGAAAATCGCGAGAGGGTGGTTTCAACCCCTAAACCTCCTTAAGGGATGATGGCTTGACGCTGGAGTGGGAGAGGTGGGCTGGAAAAGACGAAAACCGCCTCTCCCTTTCCAGTATGAATATTTCATGATCCCTTGCTTTTCCCTACTGAACCTCGAGAGTCTCTTTCTTCATTTACATATGATGAAGGACTTGTGACTAGGGTGCAATCCAAGCGTTCGACTCACAAAAAGTAGTTGAACCCGCATTGCATGTACTTAAACTGTACTTGTTTTTGAACCCAAGTAGCATTAAAAGCCAAAATACGACCCACAGGTGTTAAACTGGAATTATACCCTTTTAGCAGTATGACAAAACTCTGAATTGTCCTGAAAATGAATGCATGAATCAAAAAGTGTTTGTAGTTCGAAAAATACAATAGAGCTATTGTAATACTGAAATTTTTTTAAATCATCATAAATCACAGAGCGCAATCAATATAATGTATTGTATCATATTATGGTACAACATAAAAACATACAAAAACAACATAAAATAATAATAATAAATAACATTTTATCCATGAGTATTGATAGAAGTGTTTAAGTGTTTAATTTTTTTCATATTCACACGGTACAACATTCACATTTATTCATTTATTTCATTGCCACATCATGTAACTTCACATAAAAATCATATGAGGAGAAAATAAAATAAAATTATTTACGAAGATTGGTCCTTAAGGGGTTTTTAAGGGTTCTAAAAACAAATTTGGGGCCAAAACTGAGAATTTCCGACCCATGCCCACACCTGGATACAACGACCGAGAAAACGCATATTGGGAGTGGGTAATATATTAGAATATTAATTTATTGGATTGAATCTGAGGAAAACCCCCGCAAAAAACCTGTGTTTACGTGAGGTCGCGTGGTATTTGATTATAAGGCAGCATTTGATGTGATTATGAAATTTTATGAATCCATTTTTAGGAGTGAGGATTTGGACGGTTTTGGCTGTGCTATGGCAAAATTATTCAAATTTGTGCGTTTGGATCACTTGAGTCAACTCGGAAGTGTCTCGACAGCAGCTCTTGTTGCAGCTCTTGTTTACGAAGACGAGAGAAATATTCTAAAGATGAAGTGCATAAGGAATGAAAGGAGTGAGAATATAGGGGACGAGTAATTAACCCTTTAACGGTCCTGAACACAATACGCGCAATCTCAGAGTTTCCCGCCCCCTCGACGCGTCATCTTGAGCCATCTCAATAAGACCCTTTTCCAGCGTCTGAAATCTCGAAAGGGGAAACTTAATTCCAATCCTTCCTCCCAAGAACCCCATTAATAAATTGGGGACATGCGTCACTCTCGGGTTTATGAAATAATTTAGATTCCCCGACAAATCGTTAATGATATTGGGCTCCCTCCCCCCTTTGAGCCCCTTCTGTTGGAAACGAGTTGACTTTGTGAAACACTTGCTAACACCCCGTTTCTATTCACATGGTAATTTCACTACCGCTGCAGGTTTCGTAGCTTGTTGTCAACATTTGTGCCCACTTCCTCTTTGGGTAACAGCCAATTGGAAAAGCCTTAAAATGTTTCAGTAGAGCTACTTCCAACCGTTTCCTTGTAGAAGTACAAATCTCTACAACACCAGTACACATCTCCAATTTAAAGTTTTAAATTGATCGCTGACCGATTGAACAATTTTTCTCTTCAGTTGCAGACATGCTGTTTTCCTCGAACCTTTAACGAGTCGAAAAGAGCAGTCCTGCAGTCCTGCCATGGCAATCAGTGAAACCAATAACGAGTCAGTAAATAAACTAAACAGATCCATCTCTCGCATTCACACCTGGGCAACCAAATGGAGAATCAGACTAAATGAGGCAAAATCAGAGCACGCTGACTTCACTGATTAGCAATGCAACTATGTGCCTGCTTACCTCAATGGTCAGGCAATCCCACATGCTAACGAAGCAAAATATCTTGGAATGACGCTTGATGCCAAACTGAGATGGAAAGAGCATGTAAAGAAGAAAAAAACCCGAGCTCACAGTAAAATTCAGAAGAATGTACTGGCTTATGGTTAGGCGGTCAAAAATGTCTATCCATAACAAGCTCATCCTGTACAAACAAGTCCACAATTGAGGGCAATTGGTGCACAATTGTGGAGATGCACTGCACCTAGCAATCGCAACATTATTCAGCGCTTCCAGAATAAGGTTCTGCGTTCATGCACAGATAGATACAGATACTTTCCTTACGACCGATTACACTACGAGCTTCAAGTGGAATTGGTCTGATAGGCCATACGCAACCAAGCCATCCACCACTTAATGAGGCTACAAGATCACGTCAACGAGAATGTCGTCCAACTCCTAGACACAGATGATCTACCTACTCCGAAGATTGAAACGTACCAAACGGCATGAGCTTGCTCAACTAATGTGAAAACATCTGAACAATATAAGAGTAAGTGATGTACTTAAGTTTAAATATTCAACATACGAATATTGCTTTCCCTCGAACCATTAACGAGTCGAAAAGAGCAGCCGATTTATTCAAAAGCTCGAATAGAAATGCAGAGTTTCCAGTGAGAGCAGAACGCGGAATCGGTGGAATCGCATCCGTTGAACTGGTGCCCAGCGGTTTGACCACCATCCGAGCCAACTCAAAGCGTAAAATGCCCCTCCACCTCGCTGCGCTGTTTTACTGTTACTGCAGTCCGTTCCTGGTTTCCTGGCGTTAATGAAGGATCAACTGAGGGCCCAAACCTCTCTCTCACTCTATAGATAAGATTAAAATGAAAATCCACGATTGTTTTATTAGTTTCATGCCTGGGTTTTATACGGAGAACCCTAAACCTCCGTGGAGAGATTTACAGCCACGAGTTAACCCGTGAGTGCGCTTTGATCGTGTTTTAAACCGCCAATCTCTGCTAAGAGAGTATTAACTAAAAGTCGTATCTCCTCATTTCACTGATCAAATTTGTTTCGATCTCATCGATGTGTAGTAAATAAGTGGTGAAAGCAAAGGCTTAGAATAATCACGACCAGTCGTATGGCATGCTGATCGAATTTTCACATTTTCTCATTTAACGTTCTCTTAAATTCAAAACTGGTTGGGATGATCAAAATTTTAATTGGGTTTCTCATAATAATTTTTCGCTAGTTTCAGGTATACTCACAGCACCAATTCCCAAAATTACTATTTAGCGCATAATTGATATTATCACTATGAAAATTGGAAAGTTACGTTTGTCAAGCTTCGTTTTCAATTTCATGCATATAACGTATGAAAAACTGATAACTGCCCGATTGATTGTAAATTAAGAGAATATTTCCGGTTTAATATTACGGATTTTGTTGTTGTTTTTGTTTATGTACAAGAAATGTTGATCATTCTTTCTTAGATTGGGGCTAAGTTCTTCAAGCCACTTTGATTACTGGTACCTACTCGCACACTCAAGGGATGAAATATTTTGAGACACCGAATTTTAGTGAGAAAGTGAGCATATCTCAGTTGGGAACAAAATGTGGAATTTTGTGGATTTTTCGTCGATGTGGTCATTTTTGTGTGATGGTGGTATTCTTCGTATTTTATTATTCTAAATTTACCAATCTGCCATTGCGAATCCATAGTTTCGAAGTAATGTTGTGGTATATCACTTCAACTTGTCACATACAAGGGGAAAAAACGCACACGAGGGAACTGTAAACATCGATCTGGACTCCGGAGGCCCATACGACAGCGCTCCCTACCAGTTAATTACAAGAACCAATGGAGTGTTCCAGTCATATTTCACGGATGGCTCACCGCTGAAGCGGCTAAATCTTCACGGATCCTCCTCCCTCAACAAAACCCCCTGCGTTGCGCTTTTAATGGTAATCCGGAAGAGCCATTTGGACTTTTTTTCCAGGCCCTTCCGATTCGAAACTCCGGTTCCCCACCTCGATCGGCTTGTAAATAACCCGGGAATGTAAATCTTTGGATGGGATTTATCCTTTGGAAAGACAGTAGGAGAGCGTAGGAAATAACTCCGACTCATTTCCGTTTTTCGGATACATGGAGCTTCATCAGGGGAAACGTCGAACATACGAGTGAAGGTTGGGGTGGAGCAGAATTCCAGGTCTACTTTACCGTGCCAAACGGTTTTTTTATGTTTACACTGCGAATGTCAATCTCAAGACGATCGTATACCGATGAGGCAACCACGGCCTACCAAGCCCGGTCCGAGGGCCCTCTACCCTGTAAATATCGTAAGAAGTAACAGCAAATACGTGGTAGTTATTGAAAAATATCCAAGTTTGTAGTCAATATTGCATAAATTCCTTCATGTCCATAGTTTAAGACTTGACTACATGTCAAGTCATTAAGTTAAACCAAGTTAACCAAGTTAAAACCTTAATTGAAATCCGTTATCAGCCATCAAATTTAAAATTTAAAATGATTGAATAAATATTAAATTAATAAATTTAAAATGAATGGAAACATTTGAATTGCTGTCACCGTCAGGTAAGTATTTTATAAATTCTATCATAAGCTGTACTGTAAATACTTATTCATAATGCTGGTTTCTTCAATTATCCGTGCCTGCAGCAAGTTTATTCATTTAGATTACTTAAACCTTATATGTTTACAACTTCGACACGTGTTAACTGTGCTATACTCCAAAAATGATGTCGAAAAATCTTTTACGCTAACATGGTGAGACAACTAATAGCCGATTCTTTCTAGCCTATTAGAAGTTATTAACCTCACTTTTCGTGTTGGTTCTTTAGTAGTTTCATCAAACTCACGAAGTAGATAGCGTAAACGGAGAGCAAGAGTTTGAAGAGTACAATAACTATCGATACGAGTAAAGTATCGAATATTTAGCTTCGATGAAGAGTACTTTTGGCATCGAATATTTCTTTCGATACCAGTACTGGTATCAAATATTTTTTGTAGAATCGGAAAAAGTACTTGAATTGATTTGTATCTCACAGTTACTTCTAGTACTACTCATACTCAATCATGTCAACAAAGTGCTAGCAGATTTTCAATCACGAGTACCTATTAACTTGGATATCCATAGACAACATCATAGCCTGCAAGTTAGACCATGTTGTTGCTGAACTCTTTTTGTCTGAGTTTTTCTTGTCGAATGTAAAACTGTGGAGTCGTAGCCGATGATATGTGTCCGACATGCCGAAAAACAGAGAATTACCAACCAACCAACAGGCCTACTAGAAAACGTAGATTGCTTGACTTCTCTTCTTTACGAGGGAAACAGTGGGAAAATCTTGAGCAAGACTTTGGAGGGTTCGCACTCAACAGCAGAGTGTTTCACCCACTAACCCTAACCCTTGACCGAGTCCACCCCAGGATCACTGGTTCAACATTACTTCGGAGTGGGGTCGATCACTGGCGATCTGGCGGCGCCTTTTGGTTTATTTGTATTTCTTTATTTATGATGATCTTTGTTTATTACGAGTATCTTTGATAATGACCCATTAGAATCGCCTAAGAAAAAAAAGAAAAAAAAACGTTTTGAGAACTTCATATCTCGAAAAACTCAAATTAAAACGTGTAATTTTTAGGGTTTTTTAAGACCATCTGTAGCTTTGTACGACCAGCCGTTCATTCACAATGAGAGCTCAAGGTGGAGCAGAAGTCATCAACATGACGGTGAATCATGCGGCATGTTCATACTGGCCCAACTGATTCGAACAGATTTTCAGTTATCGAGTTAATTAATAATAATTATTTATATTAATTGATTATTATTAATCATTATAATTATGAATCACTAACAATAATTAATTATTATCTACTGTTGAGTCAAGAATTCGCAGAGTTTTTCCTCTTTATCTCAGGATCGAGTTGTCTAGTATTTCAACTTGAGGATGTGCACTTGACAGTAGGGAAACGTGTGTGGAGCCCTCTCAGCTCCAATATGTAGGTATCACATACCAAGCGTACAGAATGAACGTTCCGAGGTGTATGAGCAGAACGCACGGAAAATCTGAGTTGAAAAGCAACACGAGAGTGAATTTCAAATGGGATATTCAGGTATTAGTAGGTACAGATATTAGTTCTTCGCTATATATTTTTGGTGCTGCAAAGACGCTTTCGAACTTTGTATGTCCATTGAAGGAAGTTGGGTGGAGATGAGTTTTATCATCAACTTTTATCATCGAAGTTATCATGACAGTCTTGTTTGTTAGAAGTACTACCTGGGGCCGTCTCTTGCATACATAACGTCGGATGATGCTCCTCTCCCGAAATGAATTCTATGGAAGAGTTTCCCCCTGAGGATTCCAAAAGGGAAGATGAGTTTCGGTGAAGTCTGACAATGTTCACAGGGACCCACCCCATAAGTCAGGACACGGGCGTCCCCAGCGTTGCCTCGAGAACAGACGTTGTCGGTCGGAATTGTTGCTGAAAATGACTGAGTCGTGTGAGGTGCGGTGTCGCCTTTTAATCAACGAAGCTTTTCGCCGTCCCTTTCCTCCGAAGTGTTACGACTCCCCCGTCCTTCTGCCAACCTGAAACCGCCAAGTTTTAATCAAGTGTCGATATGACATCCTTTGTCAGAACGAGCGATCCGAGGGAGCTCCTTTTAACCCCGAAAACTCCCTTCAGTTTCGGGGTCCCATTTACCCCACTTTAATCCCCAGCTCCCAGCGTTTTCCTTTCCCGGCTTCGAATCCTCTTGGGAAATACTCCGAGTCTTCCCTTGCTATTAGGAGGTAATGACCAGGCCTGTTTTAATTTGTCAAAGTCCCGACACGTGTCCGACAAGGAGTTAATATTCAAAGAGGTATTTCCTTCAAATTGCGTTGCCTTGTGCCCCTTCATTCCATATTTATTGCTATTTACCTTCTAAACTTTGATTTTTCAACTTTTTCACAGAATTTCAACTGTTTTTCCCCTTAAAATAAGTAATTTCCTAAAATCAGTATAGAGTCAAATATATGTAGGTATACCATATATGTAGGTATATATATGGTATACAAATATATGTAGGTATACCTATACCAATTTTATTCAGCTTCATAAGACATCTACATTTTACTGAAGCCGTACACCTTGTAATTTCAAACTGAAGTCGGGGTATGCTCTCATTATACCCCTATGCTTTGCATACTATCATCTAGCTTTATCTCGTTAACATCATAGAATCAATTCAGACATCAGATAGGGAAACCGGCGATCCTTCCCCGCGGGCGAAATATCATGACGACCCGTCCCCGTTAGCTTTTCATCAATCCGTCCCGGGTAGTCAATCCATCCCCGTAGAGAACTCTCTTGTTCTCAACTCATCCCCATGGTAATGTTCGATAGTATGAAATAGATGTCCAGCTAATCTATATTATAGATTAGTTTGAAATTCGCGTTCTAACGACATATTATGTCTGTGATCTGTTGTTTGGGGGATGTTTTTATTCCGCAACCCCGTCCACTTGATCTATATATTGAATAACCAAATGTGGTTGACTCAAAGAAAGCAAATATTTTTATTCATTTTATTTTTAATTAAGCGTTAGTGTGAGAAGAAGTGGAAATACCTACCAGGTTGACAAGACCAAATGCAGGCGATTACTGTTCCTTAATAAGTATATGGATTAAGTTTCCTTGATTACTCTAACGCAGTTTAATAGAGAGCCACAACCAATTATTTCTCAAAATTGGGGTTTCACGTAATCTCTTCAGATGGTCTGTTTGTGTATTTGTCATTATAATATAGACATAACGCAAAAGTGGAGAAAGGGAACGGAAATAATATTATATGTGTCACATAGAGACAGTTTGCTCGGAAGTAGTTTGCAAAATGGACCACTATAACCATCCGGGATGGGTTCTACATCCCACGGCTAACCTCTCCAGAGAGGGATTGAGACTTGAGCCGCTAAGTGAGAGCTATAGAAACCAATATTATGGATCCCGGGAACAGCGATCTTGAGGGATCAAGGGAGGAAAGAGGGACCCCTTTCCCAGATCGCAAAGCCATTTAGCGAACACGACCTCCCCGTAGATTAGAGTTCGGGGAGAACACCTATATCCCACGGGAGCACCTCGGGTTTTCGAAAGGGGATCCCGTGAAAAACCGAAGCTATTCGTTCTAAACTGTACCTACACTTGGGTATTGTTAAGAGGACGAGAAATGTGGCTATCGTATTCGGTCAACTTCTTTTAACATTTAACTCCATACTACTAATCCAGTCTTCCCTACCATTTCAAATTCATATTCCCAAACTTCACGATTGGATCGTCATATGAAGATTGTCACCTCATCAATATGTGGTGTTAAGGAGCTGTCTGATACCGGTCAACTGCAAGCTCAGTTACTGAGAGCATACGCGCAAAAGTACTGAAGGAACATCAGCGGTTATTGAAGAAGATTGTAAGTAGGAGAGGCAGGAACAATTGCCTTAGAAAGTGGCGACTCATCCCGGTGTCATCCACCAGTCCCGGTAAATATAATTTATCGAACATTATATAATAAAAAACCATGATATAAGTAATAAATTTTTTGCTTCCTTTGATCTAACCGCATTCGGTTATTCAATTCGTCATTAGATCTTTTTCATCACGTTCAATGCTATGAAAGGGCGTTCAGGCCTGTTAAGCTTGTTACCGGCCCAGGAATTTAACTATTTGAGTTCAATTATTCAATAAGGATTCAAAATATTTTAATGGCATAATGATTTTTACATTGGTTAATTCTATATTTTCATTGTAATGTGAATGGTCACGTGACGAAGGAGATGAAGAAGAAAATACTATGTAAATCCCCATCAATCGGCTACACCAGTCCCTCCGATCAATCCTGAGGGCGATGCTTAAGACGACGCCTGGAGGCGAAGACGTGGCAGGGGTGGGCAATAAGCTGATGACTTATTGTTAAACAGAAGGGGCCATCAGTCATCCCAGGTTTTCCTCAGCGTCACCGCCAATCGCTACCACTAATTAAGGGGTAAGGTCTCAGGTCGTGAAAAATCGTCCATTATCTTTTTTAACCCTCGCCTCCGTGCGCCCTTCTTTTCCTTTCCCTTCGAAAAAAAAACCGTTTCGCTCGTTTTTTCCATTTAACCTCCTCAAAGCAACTGGGTCTTTTTTGTCCACAGTACCAACCTCTTCTCTGTACCAAGGGGCGTCACAGTGGGGGAAGCCATTAGCTCACACCCCTGCGGGGGTTGTTTTTGGCAAGAGTTGGAGGTTGGGGGACCCTTTTCCTCCCAATTAGACTACGATGTCTCAGTGAGTGATAGCTATGTATCACGGTAGACCCGACCTCGTACGTTTTTAGTTCCAGACATTTTTTGTATGATGCTGTAGGGGTTGGACACCCCAAAACCAGAGCATATAAAATGGTGTTTTTTATTTGAAAACTCCCCGTTTGAAAGGAAATGAGTACAAATGATTCTGCTCTCATGAGGGGAAAAAATAACTCAATCACGTGTAACAAGCGAGCTAGAAGTAACTATTTGAATCTAAATAAGGAAATCTAATTTTAGAATACCTCCTAATCGTATCCCTATAAAATAAGACCCGTCAAAAAATGCCAACCTTTACGCCATTCAACTTTAAGAATATACACCAGTTAAATGTCACCCTAAAATAGTAAAGTAATTTTCTGGAATCATTACACTAGAAGCAGGAAGAAGTTACTTTTAGTACGTAAATAAAAATCTTACCTTTTACCTTACAATATTACACAACCGTGCCCTCCAGTTCTCACAACCCCTTGGAGGCGTTCGTTGCGGGCAATATTTTATCGACAGCTATATTTCACCGTTGATCTTGAGGGCATCTTTATTTAACTTCCAGCCGAATCTTTCTTGCAGATTCCGATACGCCCCAACCATTTCTCCACGCTTGCAATATAATATATTGTTGTCCCTGAGTTGAGTTTTGTTATTGGATTTGTGGTGGCCTATTGTACAGAAGAGCAGTTTTTGAGATAAACAAAACGTTTTGATTTATTTTCGACAAAAAGGAAACTAAAAATTCGATTTAAAACAATTTTGGACCGAGAACTATAGTTCTCGGTCCAAAATTGTTTTAAATCGAATTTCCGAAAACATTTAATACAAATCCATTCCAGGCTTTGCTGAATGCATGTTCTTAACGTTTCACCTGCTCTATGATATCGCAATTCTGACTTCACTATCCTTGTCAGCGTTGAAAAATCTATAAACTGAGGTGTCACTCGGCAAAAAGTGGAGGCAAAATGTTTTATAAAACCAGTACAGACATGTTACATAAAACCAGTAATTTCTTCGAAAATTTGCTCTTATTGCCATGCTGCATGGCTGTCGAGTTTATTTGAGTTGTTGACGTTCGGAGGGCTACTGTGATACCTAACACTGTCATCTTGCTGATCAGACCCCAAGTAGAGAATACATGCCCGTTTCTAGCCGACCAGTGTGGTCAGGAGAAAATTTGAACGCTGCTTTTCAACTATGCGGCAATCTGCCGCTAGGGCGAGCGGAGGACGGTTAAAACTTCAACGAAAAACGGTTTTAAACAAATGAAACTATTTAAATGTTTTGTTCTTTTTAAAAAACATGTTTTTTGGCAACCCTGGTGAGCAGTAGAGCTGGTTGTTAGCTGGAGATACACACCTTTGTAAGTGCTTGTCACACAGCGTTTTCTAATTGAGAAACTACGGGAGAAATGAAACCAAACAGTATCTTTTAGAGTTGTACCCCCTCTACTGCAACCGAACACAAAAGCGGCCCAACGGGGGTTGTTGGTTGATTTATGCTAACATGAATACAGTGATGACACCATTAACGATGATCAAGATGGCTCCGCCGGGAGGCAGCTGCGAGCCCAGCGGGGCATCCTCGGATACATTGGGCGATCTGAGTAAAAAGGTCGCAGATGTTGGGAGAGATGCAATTAATAAGTTGTGACAGGGATGGCAGCGGGGAGCCGCGCCGATTAGGGTATCAAACTATTGTGCTGACTCCATACACCGCGGCGGATGTTTCTTTCTTTTCCTCCTTCGAATTCCTTTGTACAACTGGAAATGGAAGGGGATATTGAGCCACGCACCCCTAACCGCCATTTTGGTGGTGTGTGACGTTTTAGGCGAGGGGCTGCTGTACTCGTGTCTTCGGTATAGTTAACCACCGTCATTACACCTTTTTTAGTCGCCGTTCTGAGCATTTAAAACTTGTATTAAATCCAATCGTAAAATCCCACCTTTATTGAACCTTACAGCATCAGCATTGAACATTGCAACCAACTATATACAATAAACTAAATACAACTACTTATTCATAAATCTTACGATGATCGTAGAGTCTACAGAAAAATTGTATACAGGGGCCTAGAGTCTGGTTGAACGCAGGATGCGGCACTTCCTCACAAGAAATGAAGACTGTAGGTACAATGCGGGTGACATTAAGAATAACCAATTATTTAATCAACAGTATGTAATACTTACATACATTCAATTGAAAATTTGAATCGCCCGCTCATTATGCTCAGTTACCTACAGCTATCTTTGAATGTGGCTTTGAATCCAATGACTATGGCCGGCATGACCAAAGCCAAGTCATCTAAGAAGGAGAAGAAGAAGCAGAAGAAGAATTACAACCAGTTGAGGTCTTGGGGGAACCGCAAGATTCTAGCGGGTGCCCATGACGTCATCCTACAGCGTGTGTGTATGTCTGTGCGTAATCTGGCGCGCGCGTGTTGGTTATTATGAATTATCATTAACTATTCATAATTATTATCAATTAGTGTAAATTATGATTTCTTATTGTTATGTACCTACCTACCTATCAGCAAGGCCAGTATGCTTGATCGCTTGATCGCCCTCAAATTCACGACTTTTCATCTGCTCCAACTTTGAGCCCTCATTGTGAACGATCGGCCGGTCGTATAAAGCTGCGGTTGGTCTTAAAAAGTTCTAAAAATGAACTGTATCTAAATGTGAACTAAAAACTATACCATTCTATTTGATTTTGTTTTTTTAGACATGAATTTTTCAAAATTTCAGAATTCTTTTTGAACCCAGGGTTATGAAAAGTTTCGAAGTTCATTGTGGGGTTTTTTGGCGACATTTTAAGAGGGGTGGGGGGGGGGTGGTTACTTTCTTTCTTGGGCGATTCCAATGGTTCATTACCGCAGATAATAGACCAACAACCAAAAACCATAGCAAAAGCTGTGCTAAAAAAAATAGTAGAGGAAATCTGAGGTGTAGTGAGACTCAGTGGAATTATTGTACCTAAATATGTGTCAACACAGATCTTGACAGAATTTAGCGACCTGTCCATGAGGAATTTAATATATTTAGCGACCTGTCCATGAGGAATTCAAATAACGAAAGGCAACGCTATACATCTTCGTTTACTGAGAAATACTACTTTTAATACGATCAGTCAGCAGTAAATTGTGTGAGTGATTTTTAAGCCAGAGTCACGAATGTTACGAATGTTATTATTGTTGTTATTTCGAACCACAAATTCTATCAATAACACGAGCAGGAAAATTCACACATGTCATTTGTTGTACATAATGAATAATTCAATTATTGTTCTCCACCAACCAAAGCAATTATCTACTCAGAAAGTATATGATAACTACTTGGGATAAATATACCCACTAAGAATAAGCACAAACCTACCAACCGTAATTGGCTCATTTGGTTCACCAAGAGCCGTAGTTGTACTTTTGCGAGAAAATAATTCTACATTCCTATCTCGCATTTGTTCAACAAATGTCAACATTAAAACAGCTATTTATCTATAAGGGCGGAGAAATCGTAACAAGCTCGAGGCCCCCAAATGATTGTTTTATAGGGTAACTTTTATAAGCTTGGAGACCGGAGATAAGCTAAAAGCATCTTAATTGTTGCGGATTTTACGCGGAACCGAGCCAACGGGCGATGGAAGTCGTAAGCTGACCGGATTAGTGACGTGTTTCAGATTTTTTACGAGGTTATGTTTTTTTAATGTGTATATTATTTGTCCGGGTGAGACGATTTCGTGAGAACTCTATGTGCAGTCACGTCAAGTATAAACGCGAGGGACGAGGAAGGCCGTGTAAATACATCAAGCCGACCATAGTAAATAAGTGGATTTTATAATAATAGAGACACTGAATGGAATGATAGGAGCACCTGCAAACAAACCCACAAAATCAGTACTTGATATGAATTCCACCTGACTCCTAAAGAATATTAAAAAATTCCAGCCATGCAGGATTGCTATTAGAGCAAACCTTTGAAGAAATAATAGGTTTTATGTAAAATTTGATGTTTGGAACATCTCATTCAAATATGGGTAATTATAGATATTTAAGTATGAAACTCGGTTAATTTGGTAGGTAGGTGTGGTTCTATGCATCAGGTGTGGTGCTCTCCGACTAAAGATTGGTAGGTAGGTACTTAAAAAAGTCTTGTGATCTTGGAAAGAAGCTCCCCCCCCCCCTCCGGAAGATAGAAACAAAAATAGATGAAAACAAAAATATTAAAATTGACTGTTTCTATGTAAGATGCATCTTGGGATCGCTCAGACAAGCATTAGCCCTGGATTACCTCCCCTAGGTCTATTCAACCTAGAAATATTTTCAAGCTTCCAGAAATAACCGTCAGGAGCGCTCTTGGGGCTTGGGCACCGAGTTATGTACTCTTCAGTTAGTCGTGCTTGTGCTGTTGAGGAAGAAGATTGCGCAGTTCGTATTCCAAATGAGTACTGGTTCATTTTACATTACATGGGACGTCTAATCGATCTACAGGTGGTAATGGCCGGTCAATCTGTGTAGGTCTTTCTGTGTGGATGTTTTTGGCCTACAGTTAGGAACGACCGCTCATTCTACTTATCTAGAATTATAAAGAAAAATAATGAAAATGGGTCTCAACCAAATCGTATATAACTATGGAGAACCGATAACGCTCAGTTGAAATTCGAATCTTAAAATTTGATACTCCTGAAAACACAGTTGAAAATGAACATTCTTGGAAGACTAAACCTCTGCCGTCGGAATCTACGTGAGGACAATCTGCCTAATGTCAGGCAGCTGAGGAAACGCTGCAGCTTGCAGCACTCCAAAAGAATGTTTCGCCTCTCTCATTTCGACCAACATGATGAATTTGATAATAAATCATACCAACGAAGAGATTCAGAAGCAACGATCCAACAACCAGACGGAGACCAGCCCAGCTTTGTAAGATCAATGTTTGCAGAACTAAATTGTCTACTTGGAGTGCTCATCATGGCTGCTGAACTTCAGGACAAACATCTCAGCATTCAAAGCATGAAGACTACAAACTTGTGGGGAGAAAAGTACCATGCAGCATTTTCAAGATCCCGATTAGATTGCTCAACTGCCTTCGTTTCGACGATCGAGCAACCAGATAAGAGAGAAGATCTGGCAGCACACTGGCACCAATATTTGAACTCTGGGGTACCTATGTTGTGAGACGTTACTCGTGACAATTGGTTTAAGCTGTTGAAAGACTCTGATTAGGACGGTAAAAAACAGAGAACTCCCAACTATGTTCACCAACCCAAACTTTTTGGCCTGCGGTGAAGGAACAAGTTTGTTTCTATTCAATGAAAATATGGCCTGCGTCTCTTACAAACCTGAGAAAGAAACAAAAGAAAATAGTTTTGTTGTCCACTGTTCATGACCCTGATTCCTAAAATTATGAAAGCAACCTCTGTCTTTTGAAAATTAGCTAAATATAGGCTAAATGTAAGTATACTTTGTTTTATTGTATGATTATTAAATTTGTCTCCTGATTCCTTCGAATATTGTCGAGAAACGACTACTTTTCAATATGAAGGACGAATGGACTCATGGGTGGTAATAGACGAGGGGAACACAAGGGGGTAATACAGGGTTAAGACAAGAGTTGTCATTCAGTTTGTTCAGCTCAAAATTAGTTCATGAGAATCAGAATTTGCTCATGTGGACTACTGTGACTACTGTGGATTACTGGGCTACTGTGACTCCAATCCCAATTAGATTGGTGAAGAGCTAGTGACCAGTGTATTGAACTTACCACGTCAGGAATATGAGTTGAGCATTACCATTCAGAATCGGTGGGGAGGGGGGGGGGGCAATTTTATATTGAAGAATGAAATCTTGTTGGACCCGGATGCGATTGGTGTCATCAAACTTGATATTCACAATTATTCATTACTCAATAATCACTATACATTTATTTATTATTCTGGTTGATAGAGCTCTGGTACCTAAAATATTGCTTCCATTGTCCGAAAGCTAAAGCCGTTAGGGGATTCAGGTTATACGCGACATATGCGGTTATGACTTTACTGCGTCTCACTTTAGTGTTTACAGATGTGTAACGCTGGGTGGTAAACACTAAACAACACTATTGTTCTCCCGCCGAGTTTCCGTACAATGGCGTCGGGTGCTTTTAATAGTCAGGGCATAACCCCGTCAGGAAGGGGTGGGAGCGGAGTCGCTCGAACATAGAAGAATATTCCTATAGATAAATATTCAACTACGATCACGCTTTTACTGGGAAAAGCGACACTTTTAACGCCATATGGCCGAACTGGTTCTAGTTAGGGGGTTTATCACCGCTACTAAAACCACCCTCTTCAAAGAGCGACAAATCATTAGGACGGGCTCCAACCCAGGAAATGCTCTTTTACTCCCAATGAAGCCGATTGAATTAAGCTTAAATTAATAAAGGCTCCCCCTCCTCTCGACGTACACACCGAAGGCCATTTGCGGTTACTTCCATATACGCAAAACGATTTTCCCGACCACCAGGCGGCTGGCCATCTCATCTGGGGCAATCCAGCAAATGTTTCCCGAGGAGCTAATCGCTTGAAAGGTTTGTCCCCATCGAAAAAGGCAGCCAATTTATTAGCTTGATGCTATTCTGTTTCCATCGAGTTGGTGTTTCCCATGTGTTTAGTTCTCTAGAGCTACAACGATGTAAGCTGCAATAACGAGCGATGCATATACAATCACATTTAAAACGAGTGGTGACAATAATAATTATTACTACCATCATTTTGTCGTTTAAGCTTTCGAGAGGAGTTGAAGTTGATAACAATGTGCCTGCATAATTTACAGTCGTAAGAGAACTCTTGCGGAAGACACTTCTTCACCAATACATGAGAAGACGAAAAGTACTTTTTATGATGATAATGAACCAGGGTAGAATAATGAAGGTAGAAGTAAAAAGTAGTAGAAGAAGGTAAGAATAACATAATATTTAATCAGCATTAAAACATTTAATTTGAAATTTGTTTGACGTTACGATTTTTTAATGTTTGACAAATAGAATTGATTTTAGCGAAATATGGTGAAATGGCCTCGAAATTCGTAATTGAATGGGATCCGCACTCATTCTGAAGACAAATTCACAGAGACAAGAGGTCGAATTACGAATTTAAGAATTACGAATTTCGAGGCCATTTCACCATGTTTCGCTAAAATCGTACCGTCGCTAATTACAACTTTTGAGAGTTCCGATTGGTCTCATTCTACGCAAGGGAGTGTATACTTTCGAATGGTTGCCCTCGATTATTTTTGTCAGGTCCATTGGAGTCAACAAAGATGAAAATTTATGTGAAAAATAGGCGAAAAAATCTATTTTTGCCGTTTTCAGTAGGTTTTTGGGGGATTTGGATCAATGTGAAAAAGACATTGGGGTCAAATTTGGACTCAGCATGAAATTTCCTACAAATCTAGCCCCATTATGTTCTTTGCACGAAGTTCGTGATGACCAGAAAAATAGACCGTAAAGTTGTAGTAAAAAATCAAAAAACGTCGAAAAATCGCCCAACCGAAAAAAACGGACAACGGATTCGGGTTCAGCACCATTGAATCCACCCATCCATGGTTAAATGAGGCCGGCAACTTTCAGATCACTTTTTTTTGTAGACCAGTGTTATGCCACCTTTGATGGTTGCTTTGAATCACGAATCCAATGACTGTGGCTGGCATGGCCGTAGCCAAGTCATCTAAGAAGAAGAAGAAGAAGAATTACAAAGATCTTATATCAGTGATTACCTACCAAATTGATGGCCGCAGGGGAACCGCAAGCTCTAAGCGTGGGCCAATGACGTCACCCAATGACGTCACCCCGTCAGCGTTAATCTGGTTATTCTGGCGCTCGCGTGTTTGTACGTCTCCAGACTGTGTTAACATAGGGCGGCTAGCGCTTCCAGTTGCAAGGCGCAGGCGTAAAGTACGACCTAGTAAAGTAAGAATCAATAAAATTTGCTCAGTGGTTTATTGAATAACCACGTTAGTTCATAACCTTCCAGGCAATTCAAGAAGTT
Source organism: Stenodema calcarata (assembly GCA_963920205.1). NCBI lineage: Eukaryota > Metazoa > Arthropoda > Insecta > Hemiptera > Miridae > Stenodema > Stenodema calcarata. The sequence continues at coordinate 12,473,999 of OY986061.1, read as the reverse complement.
TTTTCGCCTCCTAAGAATATGTGACTTGGATGTCACTGGTTTTGGGCATTCGCTGTCGCTGTGTTCCATCAATGAGAAGTGATTTATGTTGTATTATTAATTTCTTCATGATGTATGCATGAACTGGCCTACCTGATAGACAACCTGTATTGAATTGAATCATCCTAAATTGATTTAGACTTAAGTGGGAATCAATAGAAGTGTCCAAATGATAAGAAACGAGATACTTCGATATTCTTTTGGATAAAAATTGACAAGCAAGAACCAAACGTGTGGGTGTGAGTTTCGCTAGCGATTCCCTCGGTAACCCTCCTTAAGGCGAAAGAAAAATCACGGATCGAGAGAGTTTTTTCCTTCCCCTCCTTGAAATGATGGATAAAGGTAGTGTGAGAAGGTCCAGAACATAAATAATACATAGCTACCCCTATCCCTCTCCAAGAGTAGCTCGACAAGTTGCTATAGGATATAAAGAAGAGCACAAAAAAAGAATCAGATCGACACAGAGAGCCAAGGAGAGGATTTTTTTTCGTCCCTAAGCAAAGGTGGCGCCAGGGTAAGGGACTTGGTTGGATTGGTACCCAATATGTTACCGCCCCCTATTTTTCCGACTCTTTAAGTCAGGACATTACCAGTGGACACCGCTCCCGAGAACCAATATGCCACTGATCCTTTTTCGTTCCTTTTTATCCGAATTCCCCTTTCCCTCCCGTTCGCCCTTCCATACACAGTATAACAGTATTCGGAGTTTTTTTTTCTGTCAAGGGAAGAAATCCCGTTGTCCGATACTGGACCCTTCGGAATAATACTACCAGAGTTTTCGGGGAGGGCAGAAATCCACTTTACGGACAGTTGCGCTCAACACCGATTCAAACCGAAGTACACCTTTTCTTTTTCCGTCACATAAACGATTGAATATTGACCAGCAACCCCGTACTGCGGCGGCTAAGGATTTTCTATTACTACATGTAGAAATATCGTGAATCAGTGAGACCATTTTATTGATGAACAACATCGGTTTTCTGAACGCCAAAAACATCACTGTGACGTGATAACACGTGATACGATCCCATTTATTGGCTGCTGATCTGTTCAAGGTAACACAGGCTCTCTGGTGTTGACTCTCCACCTCCCTGAAATATGGAATTTTCGCTTTCCGAGTCCAATACTTTAAATTACCGATTTGAGGTTCAATTGTCAAATTAAGATTTTCATATTTAAACTATGTGACAAGGACATTAAATGAGTGGAAATACACGGCTTTACCACAACTTTCTTGTATTTGTGAATATAGATCATTATACCTCAATACTTAATTGATGCTCATTACGCAACCACAAACCAGCGAAACATAGTATGATACTATATTATAGCATATTATAGCATTGGTGTAGATTCTATGCCAGCTCAGAACTCCACCAAGATCTTATAGTTGAAAAAGTATTAATGCTAAATAGGATGATATTGATAGCACTGATGATTGGAAGGTTGCTGGTGATACTTAAGTTAACTATCAATTTACAAATGATGCGTATATTTTTCGGGATGTTGATCCCAGATTTGCCTCCTCGCCGAAGGCCATCTATCCCTCCCGGGTGTCATTCTCTGACAACAGATGCCTGGGCTTATCTAGACGCTGTAAACCTCTTTTTTTTCGCCATGCAATTATTTGGTCTGCGTGAATTGCTCAAAGCTTTTACCCAAATTGATCGTCTGCGTTCGGGACAGTAGATACCCTTCTTCGAATGCGGGTCGGGTCGATCGTTACTCTTGTCAGGAAGTTACGCGAAAGCCTTCAAGGCTAATGTGCAGCTGTCGATTTGGGAACCGAACAGCTCGATGCGGTCGGTTAATAGAGATCGAAGATGTTGATGGTATCAATTTTAAACAATATGGTAGACACGGAGAATAATTAAGATGGAGCACAAACAATACCACAATTGAAAGGCCTGGCAATTTTATTGATTTAGGCAGCTGCGCAAATTTATATTTCGAACAGAATAACATTCAATAATATAAAATAAGTTATATCTTACGGATCTATGAAACATATTGATATTGATTGGCTGTACGCTTTACCCGATATTTTATGGACGACGGTTGTTTTAACGTAAGACTCTCTAACCGATTTGTATGCGACTTCTATGTTGATTACGGTGATCAGAATCAACGCCTTCAGAATCCAATGTCGATTACTCCAGATGGTCAAATTTTACAGTAGAACGCATTTTTCATTTTAGGATGAGATTCCATTGGGTGGGGGGACCTTACTGCCTCAATGTGATTTCCCTATCAAAGATATTTTCAAAAACTCGGCCCTGCGGGCTCCCCCCCTCCCCCCCTACCACCGGACACCTCTCAACCCTTCTGTTTTGGGCCTGACGGCTGTATTTCTATAAGCAGCCTCAAGTTAAAGTTCTAAGGAGGCTCCAAACCAAATTACAGCTTCATAGTGTGATTAGAATAGAAAATTATCGTTAGGAGCCACTCAGCTGAGCCCAGCCCTTTGCTGCTTAACCCACTAGTGGACGCTAAGCAGTACTCCATATCGCATCTGTGCAAAGTCTGAGACAGGGCGGTAAATCTTCGTTTGATGTCGTTGACGTCCTATGGTATTCCTAGAACAGATCCCCTCCCCAATAGTTCTTCGTCATGTGCTATTGTTCCTTATCCAAGAAACCCAAAAAAGATAGGTACCTTCTAAAATAATTTGGCAACGAAGAATGTGAGGATCTTCATACATATTTGTATTATTTTATTTCCGATTGAGAAAACTTGATGTTATTACCTGCTTTTATGACAAGTTTGACTGATATTTTATATTACAAGTTTTGAATAATTTTTATAGGAAAGTCTAATAAAATCTAAAAATTCAAATTTATCAGTCACATCAGAAAAGTGGTTTGAGGTTCATTATCAAAATAATTTTGATAATGGACCTCAAACCACTTTTCTGATGTGACAGATAAATTTAAATTTTTAGATTTTCCAGCTATCTCCGTTATCTGATTACACAGATTATTACCTTATTACTACCTTTATTATTACCTCAACTTCTCCTATCCATCCCAATAATTAAAAATAGATTTTGAGACCCAAAAATATTGAGAAATTATAGAAAATGAATGTGCGGTACAGAGTACCGCTAGCGTCCTCTAATGTGACAGCCGTCATTGCGACTACGAGTGGGTTGAAGATTAAGTCCTAAGGAGGCTCCAAACTACATTACAGCTTAATAGTGTCAGTAGCATAGAAATTAGCATAACTGACGGACGGACGGTTTTTGTCAGTTTTGTTAAGGCTGAAACATGTCCCATGTTAAAAATATTGAATTTATTATCTGACATTGATATTAAATACGGACTATATTAAAGTATTATCTTATTATGGTCTACAATATAGTATTATATAATATTATCAAATCAAATTATTAGGCAAATCAAATCAAACTATACTCCAGGATAGATAAATAGGCAGTGGTTTGTGTCTCTTGTAAAGTAGCAACAAGTGAGATAGGTCATGTTGCTATTTAAACGGCGGTATGGTCTTCAACACTATGTTTGGCACGGTTGGGCTGGGATTTTGATCCTGAAACTTCCAGGACATATAATTATTTGTCCTAATTAGTCAAAAACGTAATAATATCGTTTTGGACGAAGATGGAGTTACCCACTTTTGATTCTGAAAGCTTCGTGTGTTGTTTCGTGTTACTTTGTGTGAGTTGGAGAGGAACCTAGCAGGATCTAGGACGGCAAGAGGAGGATTAGGAGCAGCTAATAGCCAGCTGTGAGGCACCTTTGAAGACAATAGGACCCTTGAGGCCACTTCATCAATGATGAAAAGGAAGGTGAGGGGCCCGGTGAATACCAGTGTATCCCGGTGTCTGAGCGGGTGTAGATACCTTCCCGCCTTGACCGCGAAAACGCCCTGGAACCTTCGACTCTACAAAAGGGCCCTCCTGGGGGTTCTCTGGACAGGAATAGCTGTCCCTTCCTAGGAGTGATTAGGGTCCACTAATGAGACGCTGCGAGCGACCGATAAGGACCTATCGAGTCACCCATTGTGCGCCCCTTTTCTTATCAGAGTTATCAGTTAACCCTCAGGCCGATCCCCTGTCAATACCTTCGTGGTCTATCGAATAAATCCCTCTTCCTCGGTCATCGGTGATCAATCAAGTAGGAGTCATATCGTCGGAAACAATAAAGAAGACATTTTTTTGTGTGAAAAGTCATTAGAAACCTCCTGATGAGGTCTCTATCTCGAGATTTATTTGACCAACCAAGTTAAACACTCAGTTGGTCTTCATTCAAACATCGCTGACAGATTTGTTACCAAATTCCCTCATCTATCTCTCAGATATTCTGTGGGTATTCTTAGTCATAAGACGCATACTCAACGGCTTTATCATGTGTAATCAACTGGTTGCCGTAAAATTGCCGTTGTTAAGGTACTTCGAGTGTGGTTAGTACTTCACAGGTGGTTCTTGGCAGGTGATCAGCAACTTTCTTCGATACTTATTGAAGAAGGTGACAATAACAAGTGAGGTCCGAAAAAGGTCGCTTAAATTATAAAAATCATAAAAATTATAAGAAAGATGATGTCGTCAAGAAATGTCACCAACCTAATAATACTAAAGAATACTTACACACATTTCACATACATTTATTCCACAAAGCCTGAATCAGAAATGAGACTGCAAGAATGCCAAGCATTTGAGGTATCATGCGGAGTTCGCTCAAGTCATGGGCTGTCGGCAGTTTTATCCAATTTAGCCCTGCACAATGCCATCAGCCAAGCCGACCAGGATGGAACGATATTTTACAAATTGGCACATTTTTGTCGATATGTGGATGCCATTGCGCAATGATGGCGCCATCATTGCAAGAACCTTGCGTGCCTTGTAAGATACTTTTTCAAGTTTGGAAAATCTGGCAGCGCAGATGGGGCTGAAAGTAAGCACATATAATACCAAGTACATCCCAGTGTCAACTGATCCAGCCAGAGGAAGCGTAGAGGATGTGTCACTGAATGGCACCGATTTTCAAGGAGTGCAAAAGTTCAAGTACCTCGGCACAACTACAACAGGCAACAATGTAGCGTCCGCTGAGATCCAGCAAATCCTAGCTGCAGGAAACAGAGCCTATTTCAGCAGCATCAAGCTCTTCTAATCCCGCCTATTCCCCAGACAATCAAAATTGATGCTGTACTTCTCCCTTTTCAGGCCGAATGTAACATGTAACGTGGTCTCTCACTACCAAACCTCTGTGTTGGTATTCGAACGTAAAATTCCAAGATGAATATTTGGTGCGAAACTAGTTGAAGGAGAGTAGAAAAATGGAACTAACCACGAGCTTGAACAATTGATAAATCATGGGAAAATTTTCCGCTTGATTAAAGCCCAAAGAATCAAGTTGTTTGGTCATATTTCAAGGATGGATACCAGCAGGATCCCCAAAAAAGTGGTTAACCATAAAATGCAACGGCCCAGAAGAATGGGACGTCCAAGAGGGAGATAGAGTACACGAGGATATGTGGAATTTGGATCATTTCCGTAAGCTCTGCCATTTTTAGATCTATTTCCCATCTATGTTTATCACCACCAGTGTACCTACAGTTTGAAACATTGATTTAGTCCACTTGTGACTCACTCAATGTCCAATTTTGACAACTCAACAGACCCAGAAGGTACTTCCCTTGGATTTCCTCCACCCCAAGTGCCATGGAATGTTCAAAAATATCCCAACATATTTGAACTGGCATTTTACGATTTCGCGCTTTCAAGAACCATTTGAAGTCCACCTTTACGTAGATAATACGTCTAATTTTTACACCCCACTTCACTTGAAACCAAGATTTGATTCCGGTGGAGCACTTCCAACTCAACAAAATCGATTATTAATATCAATAATTTCACAATGATTTCGCTCAGACTCTTAAAACACATTTGGGGTTCATTGAGTTCAAAATTAATCGTATTCCCTTTTTTAGTACATAAAACCCCCTTCGTGCTACCGACGAATACGTTAAGTCAACTTCGACTTTTATCGCTGCGACACAGAAGTAAAATACACTCCAAGCTCCCTGCCGTGTCAACCAACCTTAAGAATCATGCCTTGCCTGCCTCTCCGCTTTTGCCTCGATCTACTATCACCTGGAATAGCTGATAAAAGGAATTTCAGACCAATGGCGTTCAGCTGTGGGCGTTCCTTTTACTTCTTTTAATTTTCATAAGTGGTGTCGCCGAGACCACCCTTTCGACTCCATCCACTCGAGAGGTTTTCTCTGTGTATGTACAAAGAAGGGGAAAAAACACGATATCATTTTTTTCTCACCTCAGTTGAACAGTAAACTCACGGGAGGACGGTTCGGAATGTTGAACGTACCCTAACAAGCTCGCCTGGCTGGCTCTGTTGACCTGATAAGGAATAATTTATATGATATAATAACGACAAAAGGGTAGAGCGGGACCACTTAAAAATTGAATTCCTTGAATATAAACAGGATTTCTAGCTATTTTCCATGAGCTTTGTAACCTTCTCAATACGACCGTGGAGAAAATTACCTGTATCGTGGAACGTAAATCATCGGATACATACACCGTAATATGTTGGTACAGTCTGGAGTCACTAGCGCCATCTACCCGATATACTGGAGTACGTTACCATTACACGCCATCCAGTGAGAAATACCTACAATAATACAGAATTGTTAAGTGGTTATACCCTTTTGTGGATCACCCTTTTTGCATCTCAGTTGAAACGGTTAGGAAAAAATAGCCGTTTCCCTGCAAAGAAGTATAAAATATTTGATAACTCAAGACCGCTATTACATCTCCACAACTGAGTGAAGAAGCAAGGATGCAAGCTTTAAATTTACCAAAAGAACAGGAGAAAAAAATCCAGGTCCTGAAAAAGGTTCATCAGAAGGTTCACAGAACGCGCTATATTCGCAGAACGTATCGGCTATCATTAGATGCTTTTCAAGACATTGAAGGTGACCCAGTCCAATAGGAGTTCATAGTTAACTACGGATGAGGGTATCACGAGCTTGACGACACATAAAGCAGAAATCTTCTTTGAACTCTCTCCGATGTGTACTTTTGGGCTACATAAAGAGGGGACCATACCAGCGAGCCATATTCCAACTTCAGAAGCACTAGGGCCTTGTAGAGCAGAACAATTGGCTCGATTTTAGTGAACTCTTCAGTGCTCTTTTGATGTCCTCATCGAACTGCCACGACCTCGATGCGTTTGTTGCAATTTAGCTGCTGATCACACACAATTCCAAGATCCTCGCCAAGAACTCTTGCCAGGGGGGCGCCACAGATTGTATACTCGTGAACCAAAATACTGCATTCACATCGGGCTATGTCACCACCTTACCGCCACGCACTTTGAGCTTTATGCCGAAGAAGAGGGCCATACCTGGGGAATCTCCCAATGTGGTATTCTCTGGGTTTGCTAATGATTATGTGATTGTTTGCCCGGTTTTCACCAGATCTTTACAGATGGTTGGAAACAAGAAAGACACGTTGGTGCTGCATTTTACGATGTCACTTTAGACTATAGAGCCATATTCAAATTGCCAGGCAGGTTTTCTGTATACTCTGCTGAGTTGGTGGCCCTCGTGGAGGTCCTGCGTTATACTGAAACTTCAACCTCCTCCAAAATCGTTATTTTTACAGACAATAAAAGTTCGATCGAGAAGGTTAAGAATGTTGGACTTAAACCAACAACGAATAGCCTCATCCATGCTGTGAGAAATATGCTGCGATCCATGGTGAATAATTGTAGGGAGCCGTGTTTGGCCGTGGGAAACAGACAGAGCAATTCCCCCCACACCAACGGCACCAACGATTCTCATCCCTACAACGGCACCAACGATGGTTTGCACAATCTGTGTTTTGCAAAGACATGGTTAGAAGGATCTGCAGGCTGAGAGCTGGTCGTGTGATGTGTGGAGCAACGAAGCTGACAATGAACTTGTCCGCTACAGATGAGTGTGGAAGATGTCAGGCTGTAACAGAAGATCTTCATCATATAGTTTTGGAATGTCCTGGACTAGCTGCGTGTATGACGAGCTGACCTCCTGCACGCAACAACCCTGCAACCTGCCCTACCTACTCCAAGCATCAGCAAAAGAGTTTAATGTATTATACAAATTTCTGTCCGCAAGAGGAACATCTGTGTGAAGCACCAATCAATACATTCAGATCTAAAGTAGAAATTGCAGTGTTATTTATAACACTGCACCAGTCATTTAAAAATGTAGGTAACAATTCACCTTGTGGCCGTCTGGGCAACTAATGAAAAATAAAAAGCAATTTAAAAAAACCACAAGACTGACCATCCTAATGACTTGCTTTCCCTGCCACTCTCATCCTTCAAGAAGCGTTTCCTAGATGAACTGCTCGCCTCATCGCTTACAGTGCCTCAGTGCATCTACCCCCTCTCTACGAAGTTTTGTTTTTTCCCTTCATTTTTTAGGCTGCTCAAGTTACATTAGTGCCACTGATTTAATAGACGAATTGGACTCGTACCGTAATGTATGTAAATAAATAAATAAATAAATAAGCACATTTTGTTGTAACTTAGGGATGAATGCAGCATGATCTGCATCGAATGAACGGATCCAGAATGGATTTGCATCGAACATTTTAGAAAAAGTACATGTTCTACGGTTTAAAGCCATAGGATAGCGTACTTTTCCTAGAGAATTCACAAACCGCAAGATCTTATGTTTCAAGAATTTATAATATAAATTCTAATAAATATATTATACCAATTGCATGAGTTGTATTACACGTTGCTGTGAGAGTATCATACTTGCTGATAACCGTTATTATAGTCAACTTCCTTCGGTTTATTGGTCTGGAAGCAATTAATACGCTACTTCATCGTTCATAAAGAACCACCCGAAAACCGCTCACGAGAGGTTGCTACGGATATGAATGAGGGGAGTTAGTTTAAGTAGAAGGTGATTTGGCGCTGACTGGGGTGCAAGATCTCCCCTCAAGCCGGGATGAGAGCATATAATTATCTCAGAAGGGGTCTGCGCGAGTTGAGCGCGTACTTTTAAAGGAGCTATCGCAGTCACCCTCGAAAAGGGCTGTTAATCCGTGGCGGGGGCACCCATTTTCAGAATATAAAGGTGAATTTATGAGCGGTTGGTCCTGCTTCTGTCACTTTTATTATTTTGGATTCCCACCGCCATTCACCCTCTTTACCCTTGTTACTCCTATTATGTCGGTCTACGGCTGTGCATATTTAAAAACGGATTCTTTCCTCCTCGTCCAATAATGAGGAAAAAGTGTCACGTGTTCAGAATTACTGTCATAAACACTTTCTCATATCATGAAGTAATTATGGTAGTTAGTTTTGGATCGCATCTGGCATCTCCGATAAATTCCATTAGGGTAATGATGTGAGTATTTATTGGATGGAGCTCGGATGAGTCTTAAGCCCTGATGATTAAACCAGTGAATGGCTCCACCAATTGGCTTACTATCGCTCCAAGTAGCAGTGACGTGACCGAAGTTTACCTAAGTAAAAGAACCGTTCAAGAACCGTTATCGTTTTAAGGGAGATACCAATAATAATGGAGCCAAATGTTCGAAAACGCTAGAAGTGTGTGGATATTTACTTGTTGTTCACAATTATTGTGAACAACAAGTAAATATCCACACACTTCTAGCGTTTTCGAACATTTGGCTCCATCTCTGTGTATCATTACGACGTTTGCAACACACAACACTGATTTGATAATTATTCAGTGATCTATCAGGGTTTCCATGCGAAGTGTTGTCCCTTATGATTGAACATTGTTTTTTCCACTTCCGGCCAAACTAATACCACTGGATACCCCACAAGTGGCATATTCTATGATTCAACACGCAACGACTTAAGAAAGTGAGCATGTATGATGTTTGGCATAATATTCTTTCCATAAGAAGTTAAGGGAATTATTTATAACCCCCTTTTTAAATCCGCACTGGAATATGTGGTTTGAGGGCGAGCACCCACAACTTCGTTAGATGATGTCTACAAGGCCCTGAAAAAGGTTCTAAAATTGTTATTCAAAAAGCTCAAATTGTCTGTTCTTTATTCTTCTTAACCTCCGTCTCTCCGAATGAAATCAGAATGCCTTGGTATACAGAACCTACCAAACACCCGAGCGCCGTCCAAATCGACATACAACCCGAACGACAGTTATTAGGTACTTTTGAAACTCTCAAAAACACGAAAAACTTCCCTTCCAATTCTTCCCTCAGGAAAGTTGAATACACAATTAGACCGGTTTCTACCCGTGGATTCTTCTATGAAACCAACAAAGAGACCAACTTTTTCCTGCTGCGACTTTTCAACCTAATGAGGTCCCTTGTAATTTCATTTCGTTCTATCAACAGAAAAATAATTCGGGGTTTCGCCTGCCTTGTTCTTATTCTTTGTTGATGCCGTCTGTTTTCCGTGAGAATAACTTCTGTTTGTCGTTCAGCGTTCTTTTTCGACTTCGTGTCTTTTGAGGTTATTTTTTGTTCGTTCATAAACTTTTCCTCGTGCTTTTTCGTGTTTTTCCCACGACATTACCTACTTTCCCGTATTTATTCATTTTATTTATACAGAACAAGCCCAATTACACGTTAATTCAATAAATCGATTTACGTTGCAAGAAGAGAAAATTACGGTCACAAGTAGTACTAATAGTATTAGTATTCTATGTATGAAACTTTTTCGAAAATTCGAGTTTTAAAAATTTTGGACCGAGAACAATAGCTACATTTTCTTTGAAAATTCGCTAAAAGCAGCATTGGCCTTAATTTTACAGTGTTTATTCGAGTAACTTTTCATTTGAAAAACTTGCTATTCGAGTGATTTTCTATGATGGTGTTGCCAGAGAAAACCATCAGGCTCAGCAAAACAGTCTTTATTGAGTAGCCAATATGTTTCTTTTTCCCTAAGGTTTCTTTTCTAGGCGGAAATAATAATTTTTAGGTAAAATATACATATATAATAAGTGTGTCTTATACATAGGACCCAATAGTGTCATTTTGATATCGATATTCCGACGTATTGGAATGGAAAATATCGGCGAAAAAGATCGATATATCCCACAAAAAATATCAATGCATATTTCGAATCATCATTTCGAATCATGCATTTCTATACATCCCTATGACACAAATTACATGAGGAACTTCTGTTATTTAACTCAAATGAATGTAGGTGTGTATAATAGCATGACTCAACTTCGAAAATCACGAGACAGCGGAGAAAACTTTTCTACTACGCCGGGAAGGAAGTTTAACCAAGTACCAAAGTAAAAAGAGAGAAAAAAACACTCAAACCCATTTTAGGGAGCCCTGTGCAAATGCGCCCAAAGGTTTCAGCCCGTGTCCCTTTTCAACGCCTAAAAACCGCAATGAGGACGAAAATTTATTCCCTCTGTTTAAAACTAAGTGCGACCTAACCCCCACCTCCCCGACAACAGTGTCAAGAGAAAACTGCGGAGTAAAAACGGCGAGAGGTGGAAAAACGGCTACTACCATACCGACCCTCCTACTACACTACCGACGACGGGAGAGGTCCCCAATAAAAAAGTCCTGCCAGAACAGAAAAGAGTTCTCTGGAAGGGAAACAAGACTCGAGTTTAGTAAAAGTTGTAAGAGTTTCGTTCCGGGAGCAGTAGGTGAAAAGGTGGGGTTGGTTCTTGGGATGGGTTTGGCTTTGGTACGCGTTTCACCTTTATCAAATTAGGCTTTCAGGCCGCGCCCCCCGCCCTTTTTACAGCTCCACCCTTTTCTGATGTTTTATTTAGTTTCGGCGGACGGGGTTACGTTCTTTTTTCCGTTCGATTTTCCCGACAACAGGTCGCGCTTTCCCTCTATCCATCTCTGCCGGCTTTGATATCCTTAGAAGAGGTAGTACGCTTTATTTGGATGTACTCAAGCCAAAGCTATGAGTACAACTGCACCTCGTGGCCTTTTTGGGTGAATGTCCCATTTGAGCATCATATCGACAGTGAAGGTACAAAACCGCCTAAGTTGAGTTTTGGTCGAAAATAAGGTTGAATTCTACTGGTGAAATGTGACTTGCCCACATTCTGGAACCAAAAAATGGTCAAAGATGCAATAATTACTTCTCTGTGGCTGTTTTAGGACCGTCGAAGTTTGAACCCATCCCCACGTGGAAGTATCACCGGCCAAGTTCCTAGGGGATGTGCTACAAATGGCGCAGTCAATAAAAGGTGAGATTTTTTGTTTTTTCTCATTCACGTGATCGAAATATGTTTGGATCTCACGTAGTGGCCAGGTTCCGTCTGATATTTCTCATAGGTTTTGTTGGGGAGATGAATATTTTAGTAGCAATCCGAACTGTCATCCATGAAGACTGGAGACCTTACGAGACGCCAAGGCAGAACAGGAGACGCTCAGTCACCACGTCACTGTTTCCCAATACAGCCTGATTTGAGCAGCAACCTCACTTGCAGCAAATTGAGCAAGTTATAGCCAATGATTACTAGACTTAACGTTAAATTACTTTTATAGTTCACCTCTAACATCTGTGACTGTTTCTCATCCCATTCACTTTCTTTGTGATCTTTCTTCACTTTCTTTGTCTACTGTGTAGTCACACCTTTGAAACCCACCAGTTTTATTATTATATTATTTTGTTATATTATTTTATTTTAAGAACTCCTTCACACCCATTACTCGCATGCATACTATTGATAAATAATTTTTCTTTGGTCAGACTTGCTTTATCATTTGGTACAGACGGAGCCCCGGTAATCATACTATAAAAAGCGGCATGTTTGTGAACTACTGGATGATTTGAAGTCGCTATAAGTATCTCTCCTATAAATGGAAAACTTATGTTTTTTCATTAATCAATGAAATAGAAAGATCTAGAAAATTTAGGTGACTACATCCAAATCCCAAAGTGAAGTTAATGGATCTACAGTGCTAATTTTAGCATTTTATGAGTCCAGTAGCCTTTCAGTCCCCTTCCACTATTCTCTACCTTCAACCTGAATAAACATGGTTCTGATGGAATCTTCTTCGACGACCCTCAACAGTAATAATCAAATGACGGGAAACAGGAAAGAACAAATTTATAGCGGTCTGGTTCACATTAAAGTTTAACCACTGATTTTGCATTCCCTGTCATTACCAGGGAAAGTAATTAAGAACCCTCTCCAAATTGGTAGACTTTTTGTTTGTTTTTGGCTTTTGTTTTTTTTTCTTCGACGCCACAAGAGGAGAATAATTATGATTCGGTTGAAAGAAAAAGAGGGTTGGTTTTTGGAAGTTTTTCAAAAAGGGCGTAGCTCGTGAACCACCCCCATCCCATCTGGTAGATTATCAATGCATCCGCTGCCACTGATCCGTTCCCTATTCTACCGTTTTTTTTTTCCTGCCAATTACCCTTGAAGTCTTCTCTTTCTCTGCCCATCCCTGATTTTCTTCCGTCCTGGGTGGTGAAGAAGGGGCATAAAACGGGGAGAGAAAAGAACGATCCTTAATTGATACAAGAATTAGCGGGTGATCCAACAGAAAGAGGGTGAAAGACTTTGCCTCAATTAGAAAACTCCAATGGCTATTGGATTAACTCCTTTTTGAAGAAAAAGGAAAATTTCCCACCTCATTCTTTCCATTTTATCCGTCCACCTTCTTTATTCTTGGAGAAGGTTTCCCTGCTTCATCCCATTCCTTCTAAATGACTTCTCTTAATCTTCGGAGACTGATGGCAGAGTATTGTCTCCTTTTCAAGGAAGATCCTGGAGCCAACATCTTTGTTCTATTATCTCCGTTTTAAAACAGTGGACTAAAAACAACGTTTCAAGAATCCTTGGATTTGAAATAGTTGATTGCACAACCGTCCGCTTTTTAATCTGGATATTGTCTGCAAACGGCATCTGACATCCTTGAGAGACTTAGGATCTAAAGTAATAAGTAATTAGTAATGAATATGGTAATTAGAGCAGATGAACCGTGAAGAACATCTCAAGTAACAACTACGTTTTTTCATCTTCAAAGTGCTCCAGTTTGAGAACGGAATAAGATATCGTAATTCTGGTTGAGCCCATGGTGTTCAGCGTTGTAAAATCAATGAAGTGAGGTGTTAATCGGCAAAAAACGGAGTCAAAATGTCAAAATGTGGTTATAAAACCAGTAAACTGGTGACATTTTACATAAAACCAGTTATCTCTTCGAAAAGTTGATCTTATAGTCGTGCTGCATGTTGCAGATTTTTATTTGGACTTATGGTTCATTTTCCTCACTTAAACCCCCGTATTCTACCCATGTACTAGCTAACTCAGCCTTATGATTGCCAAGACTTTAGTTTAATTTTTATTTTTAAATCATGGACCAAGGACAATAGCTTCCTTTTTTAGAAAAGTCGCTAAATTGAGAGTGGGTGGCATCACCATAGTGACATTACCAGGCAAAAATGGTAGCCTTGCGAATATTAACGCCATGAGAGTGATAATTTTACAAAGACCTAAATACCAACTATCCAAGTATCCGCGCCCAGAAAAGTTTCGCTAACAGATTATCACAACAAAACCTGCGTTGCTCGGCCCATCCGTATAATTGAATTCACTGAGCAGCCCCTCCCCGCGAGAATGAGCTTTTCACATAAATCGCATTAGACAGCGAGTTACAGTGTCGCACGGTTGACAAGATAACTTACATGTGTGCGGGGTGCAGTGTGCAGTTGCATCGAGTTACGAGAAAAAAAAGCAGAGAGTTCATCCCCTTTTGCATGGTTTCTTTGCCGATTACGACGAGACTAACCTGTCACCTACTGGATAGTGGAAACCGGAAACGGGAGTGGAAACCATAGTCATTTTTGCATTTAACAAAATAATGAGATAGGTATCTGTTTGGAAATCCGAACCCAAGTTGATTGAATAAATTTATAGAATCTCAAATTTAAAACTAGAAATCGAAATATTCTCGCAATTAGTCATACAACCCCTGGAGACTCAATTGGCTCATTACTTTATTAATTGAAAAGACTTCTTTTTTTTGTCTCTTCCTACAGGAGCTTTCAACAGTGATATCGCCTATGCATTGGATAGTCCACGGGTATTGATGGATTCAACAAAGAAGCGTGTTGGGCAGGTCCTACTGATCTGTATGTTAAATGCGAATTGAGGGGTCTGCATCAATCAAAGCGTCCACTCCTGGAAATAGCTTCAGGTTGCTGCACAAAACGAAGCAGTGAACTCTAGAGGATTACTTGATAACTCTCCATGGAAGAAAACACCTTGTTGCACCAAACGAAAGAACGATTCTTTTTGTCGAAGAAACATCAGTTTGCTCATTTTGCTCAAAATTGGAGTAAACTCGTTCTTGCCGCAAACCCCTCAATTGTTTTGTTGTCTTTAGGAGTTATACGACAAAGGAACGGCGAACTGTTGTAATTACAGCGGTGCTTCATAGCGTGATTTAGGATTCCAATAAACCATCCGAACGGTGTATACAGCAATTCCATTATAAAATGACTGATTCAGCCGAAGCTCTCGGCGAAAGAATAAAACTTTCAAATCCCCTATAAATCAAGATCCTGCGTTAACAAAAAGACAAGGATCTCACCGCAAAGACGGGAGGGAGAGACAGCGGGAAGAGAGAAAAGCTTCCAGCATAAAGAAAAACAGTCTTCTTCAGAGTATAATGTCGAGGGGAATCTCCCAGGAACAGGCAGAAGAGTTCCGGAGGAGGAAGCGAGAAGTGGATTCTTTAAACCTCCAGCGACTTCCTCGGCTATAATTCCATTTGGATAAGTTGGAGACGAAGTGGAGGAAGTAAAGAATAGGGAGGGGACCTACGAAAGGATCTCGAGATAAAAGAAGTTGGCATTAGAGGTAGAGCAATATGTTATATGTAGAATGGCACAAGGGATGAGAAGTGTTTGGCGACGACGGGTCTTTTCGGGTTCGGATATTACGTAAAGAAGTGGGACCAGAACTCGTGATCGAGTGGGGGGAAAAGTCTTTTCAGAGAGTGAAATCTAGCGTGCGTCGCTGCGTGTAATTTTTGTAATGCATACCTAATCCTTTGAAGGGAAGGTTCAGTTAAGGATTTTTGTTTGATTGATTGGTTCGGTCGCATCCATCAGTCGCAACAATACCTTCTAGGTGGATCTCTTCTATATGAAGAGATGAGTGTGGAGGAGTTGACTGCGTTTTCTTCTCTGCGGCCGTCAATACGACAACCCCTCGCCAGTACTTAATAAAAATTTAGTAATACACAGAAAAAATAACTCTCTTTGAGTCTTAACGGTTGAGTCTGAGTATTGTTGAAATGAGAAAAGACCTGTAAGAATGCAATTGGGGCGACTCACTGCATGTGGGTTCACGTCCATTTTTTTTAAATGTTCCATTGGGCCAGTGCACTAGAAGGTAGGGGTAGGGAATATTTATCGTAACCGTTTCAAATAACCTAATACTGTCCAGTAACCTAATACCAGATGACCTTTACCAGAAAAACCTTATACTGGAATAACTGTTTTGAGAACTTGGGGCAAAGGCCTTTGACTATTCCAGGTAATACCAGGTAATAGATTGCGGAAAACGAATGCTTGAAAGGTGTGCGATCATAATTGTAGACAAGTTATTTGAGTGAGTAGATATTGAGTTAGTTTCGAGAATCAGTGACCGTCTGGTATAGGTTGTGGTATTAGGTTATTTTGGTAATAGGTTACTGGTGATTTGTGAATCTTTCCAGCGCCCAACATGGATTGGGTTTGCAGATGACACAGCTGTCTTTGCAGTTGGTGAAACCAATCATGTGGCGATGCTCAGCTCAGATATCTATTAGGAAATTCAGACAGGACATCAAAATGAAGGATCAAGGTGGAGCGAAATCAGTTTGTGTCGACATTACCCATCGTAAGACCATAAGACTGTAACCCATTTGGCATGACCCTGGATGCCAAATTGCGCTGGAAAGCGCACGTCAAGAAGAAACAAAAACACTTGTGCTCAAGTTAAGAATAATGTACTGACTCATGGGCCGACGCTCAGAAATGTCGATCCAGAACTAATTAATCCTGTACAATCAAGTCCTCAAGCCTGATTGGACTTACGAACTATCAGCGACATAGTTAAGTATCTAAGTTGTACTACAACCAATTCACATATATGTCGAAAATATGTTGGCTATAAGTTGGTAATAAATTGTTACTAGGTGTAATAAATCATTTTAAAAAAAAATGTATAGCTAAGATTCGGCTTCTACTATCTTTCTGTTTTCCATTCTAACGACTCAAGAGGAGCTCCTACTCATTATCATCTTCGCGAAGCTCAATTCCCCGAAAATATATTCAGATGAGAAATGTTTATTACCCTTGTTACTCCTTGTATCCCTGAAAAACCAAACCCCCTTTGCCCCAATTAACAGTTTTTCGACTTCTCGCGCGTCCGTTTCCCCTGTCAAATTAGCTGAAAATCCTTATCTTATTTATTCGTGGTTTTTTCGATTAAATTGAATGAATAAAAAAGTTCCACTTCGCTATCGGACACGAAAAACGATCGTGGAGAAACAAAAACGAGGAACAGTAGCTGCTGAACGGATGTGAACTGGGAGCTTTTACTGGTCCCATCCAGCGATAAGGTTCTCATTTTCTTCGGGATATTATAATGGCGTTTTGTAATTAATTAACAAGAAACATGGTCCTGCAGCAACTTTGATCACATAACTTTTTCGAGCTGGCAGGGTTCTGTGTTTTGAATTTCATCACAAGTACCGAATAACGAATAAAATACACTGTTTGTCCGAATAATCCTCCATTTACATTCTCATCCATTGTTCATTAAAATTAGTCCGGTCGTTTGTAAAGGGACATGAAGTAAGACATCTTTTACTTGCTTCAAAGTTTCATTTCAACCGGTTTCGGCTTATTAGGCCATCATCAGGACCTCATGAGGTCCTGCAGGACCTCTCACAGGTTTGTCTTTTAGATGTGAATTAATTAATAAGGACTTTCATAGTGAGGACTTACACACCACCGTGGGATCAGCATCATACCTATCAGTTAATAAAAATGAGTAGACAAGTATATTAAGCTCGAAGTTACCAAGATATGGTGGCATCCATTCTCAGATACAAGTTTATAGGTGCACCCAACGTCGCCTTCTGTTGTTAAAACCACTCTTGATTCATAGAATCATTCTAAATTTTTTAGAGTCACAAATAAATGTATAATTCCTATAGAATTCTATGAGTTTTATTCTGGACTGTATGATTTCGAACAGCCATTTCGAAGGCGCCCTCAAAAAACCCCCTCGAAATCAACCTTTCGGCACCACAGAGATGTCTGGGGTGATTGGTGTATTTATAAATCAATTGATAGAAAAATATTAATTCCCATATGACAGCTGTTTCATCGAAAACTCGGTTTTCCAAAATGCACCCTACGATAAAAAAACCCTATCAAATATTCGTGATTCGTTTTTTTATAGGAAAAGGCTAAAACCCGCAAAGCAATGCTAAAGGTTCATTGAAAGATATTCAAGGGGTTGGTCGTTTCATCACTGCCACAAATGGACTTCACTCCTTAAATATTCCGTTCGGGGAAAAAATACATCATCAAAAACCTTTTTAAAATCGGTTGATTTTTTCAAGTCCTCTCTCGGAAAAAAAAACCGGGTGAAATGGATGGACAAATTGGGAAATACGTGAGTTTCCACCCCTCCCCGCCCCTCAAACCTTTACTTGTCAATTAGGTGCTGTTCAAAACCCAGCTTTTTACAGAGTGCATTTTTCCACTCTTTTTAAAATTCATTAATAAATTCGCGGGTCAATTTTTTTTCGGGAGTAAGATTAAAATAGCGTATACGTTCGCTTTTTCCCCCTCCCTCTTGCGGAAATGCGATGGGGATGTGACAAATTCATTAGCCCGCCGTTCTCCGCAACCCCTTCGAAAGTCGCTGCTTTATTCATTTTTCGTTTTTTTCGTCGGTTGAATAAGATTGACAGATATTGAAACGTTGGGGGGGCCGTGACAAGTCCTCCTGACAACTGTGGTTCTACACGGATTGCTCTTAATGCCACCCAAATATGTGGAATGGAAACTACTAGTAGATAAAACAACCAAAAAACTTTTAAGTTAGTATCGAAAAGAACTCAGCACTCTCGCAAAACGGAATCCAGGAGCAGTTACGGGAGGTTATCAAGGAAGAAATATTATTTACACGTGATTTTGTACTCTCTACTTCACAGCTGTGGTTCTGAATGGTATCTTTCCAGGCTACTCAAAGCGGCCTATTATAACCATGTTATTATTATGGTATTTATGGGATTATACTCCAATATCAATGTTTGGAAGATTTCGAAATTTTGAAAGGTACCTACATTAGAAAGTAATTTGGACAGATAATACATTTGCATACATTTGGGACTCAAATGCAAGGTTAGATACTTAGATGCTCAGATACTCCCGGACAGGGTTCAGAGATCTCAATCAGGTGAGCCAGTACAGAGTATTTAAGGACAATACAGTGGACTCTAAGGGGAGGAGGTTCGTTAAGGTGTTCGATGATCTTGGAATAGTGGTATTGAATGGTGAATTTCGGGGAGATGAAGAGGGTAACTGGATATTCTTAAACACATGGGGTGCCGCAGTTATAGATTTAGCGGTGGTTTTGGGAGAACTTTTGCAGCATGTGGTGAAGTTTGAGGTGGTTCCTGAGGTCTTCTCTGATCATCAACCTATTGTACTGACGATTTCGTATGAATCGTCTCCAGGGACGGAGGAAGTAACACCTCTCCTGCCTAAACTGGATTGAGAGAAACAAAATGAAAAAGCGTACCCAGCTAGAATATTGGAAGGCTTAGAGAACAGCAAAAATAACGAATAGAGTTCAATTATGGAGAATCATCAAAAAACTATGAACATAATAAAGAATTTGAAATAATATTCATAATAATAAAGAAAAAATGTGTATGAGTGAGGTAATATAAGGGTGGGTTACAAGTTTCTAAGTAACTAATCATCAGATGTTGTATGAGTTTTTTCTATTTATTAGAATATGTGTCCTTAATGTATCATGGTATTAATTTGTAAATTGAAAGATAATTTGAAAAAATAAATGAATACAAAACGAAAATGAATGAAGTATAGTGAATTTTGATATTTAATCGAGCAAACTTCCTGCGACAATCAAATCATGAGCGTGTTCGAAATAGAATCATCTGTATGTTTAATTGTACAACAATTTTATTTTTTTATTAATAAACTCTCTCTCTCATGATAATTTTGAAATGTTCAATATGAGTAAGTACCGGTTGAAAGAGTTCAAAAATAAGCTTTTGGAAATATACTCAAAACCATAAATTGATTCTTGTAAGATTATATATTATTTTGATGCATAGATCACAAGGCGTTTATTTTCATTATTTTATTTGCATGATGTGTACAAATATTTTTTCTTTTTGCACTTTCCACACTTCTAAAAACATTTAGCATTATTTATAATTTTGAAGTCTGACACTAGTATAGATTTGATAGTGTAGCATAATATCCTCTCTTACATCATATCACAATATTATTGTGATAATATCATATTATGATGTAAGAGAGGACCTAATGGTCCTAATTGTGTCACATCATTAAACAAATAAATAAATCAATCAATATATTTCTCAAATGAATAGGTCAATAATTCACCTTACAGAAGTGTAATAATGGTGAATTACAATTTTGAGCTGATATTTTCTATAAGTATATAATCATAATTCTGATTTTCAAATAGTTTCTGCTAATAAGTACAGCGGATTATCCAAGTCATTGTGATTCAGAGGTTCAAAGATTCAGTCATATTGACGAAGAATTACTTGGAGGTGGTATATTTACTGGTAGTAATGAACAAACACAATTTTGGGCATCGAAATTGAAAATAAAGAGTGATTTAGGGCGAAGGCAAAAGAAAAGAAAGGCTTGTTAGAAAAAGACCTGAAGGGGAAATCGAAAATTAAGATGAATTGGAATCGAGGCTGCAATATATCTTCTCCGTAAGGCTTACAGGGCTGCTTACAGTGCTTACAGTTGGACTTACAAATTACAACCAAGAGAACAAGGCAGTAACTCATGCCATCCTCCCTCTGACTTCGTTTACATGCAAATTCTTAATTAACCCCCCACCACGACCGTCCTGAGCACAAGGGCGCTCCCTAGGGATTAATTGGGGCTTGTCCCAAATCGGCAAAAAGGTCTTGATTAAAACTTATTCTCCCCAACACTCCGCCTCGTTCAAAAACTCTTGGGGAAAAGCCACTAGCTGCTTTTTTGCTTGAGAAAACCGTGGGGAGTGGGGAGGTATTAATTAAAATCAATTCCTCACAAGAAAGTGATAAGGGTTTGACGGATTGTAAATGTTTTAATTAAATTTAGGGATAGAGGGGACGTGTGTTGAACAAGATGACAACTACGGTTCCTGGCGTTTGGCGGAAGAGGATGGAGATAACAGAATTTCAGTCCTTAAGAACAAAGTTATACAGATTTAATTAACAAGGAGTTCGAATTGCGCTTTCAACAGGACCTAAACGACATCATAGTGCTTAGTCTTTCCTTTCGAGCTAATTCGCGTAAGAGGATGAACATGCTTCAGAATAAATCATTACACAACCTACTATGAACCAACGATATCGTACTATGGTTCAATCCGAGATGTCTTTATCCATATTGACAATTTTTATAGTAATGTACTTATGTGATCGATTTGATATTAAATACACCAGCAATATATGCGAGTAATAAGTGACGTTTAAGACCGATTGGAAACCACCCCCCCCCCCCACGTCCGGACCACCCTTCCCCTTTCGTTTTGAGCCTTACGGCTAAATTTCAATAAGCATGGAACATGTTTTAGCCACTCAGCTGATCCGGGGCCTGGGCAATGTCAAGTTAGTCGTAAGGAGGCTACATACCAAATTACAGCTTCATAGTGTGATTAACATAAACAATAGATTAGCGTAACGGACGGACGGTTTCAGTCAGTCAGGTGAAGGCTAAAACATGTTCCATATTAATATCGGACTTGACGTATAGTAGCTGTTCAAATATAATATATTTGAACAGCTACTATACGTCAAGTCCGACAATATTATTGTCTACCGACAAATGATTTCAGATGAATAGCTATATTTTAGAAACCACTCAATACCGTAGAAAATCGTACACGTCCGGTATATGAGCTGGAGTATTACGCACCATTAGGAACTAAATACAGCAAAAGAGAGATGTGATGCCTGATGTTATATTTATAAAATAATATATTATTCCTCCTTCTCTGGTGTCATTTTAAGACTGCCCCTTACTTCGATATCACTGATTGATGGATTGGATGCCTAATCCAAGCTGCATATGGAATCCAGATGACTCTCATCCTGCCCGAAGGCGACGTCCTCTTCTTCTAAGAACAGACGCGTGGATGCGTCCGTCCAGATCATTTACACCCAATTAATTCCCGTCCGTCCTTGTTACTTTCGTTTAATATGCCGTCGCCAGCGTTTCCTTCTCGTTCAGCCCTCAAATAATATCCCATTTGGAAAACAGGAAAGCCCACAAGCGGCATATATAATCCGGTATCAGAAGTGGGAGCACCCAAGTTACAAAAGATCACATCCTCATCCTTCACCGATCGAGTTATGTATAATTCAGGAGTCTATTATTCTACAGTGCCCGTCTTCCATATGAGTAAATGTTCTTCACTATCGCATAATTAATCACGATTAATTAGGCAACTTGGACTGTGGCATAGGGTTTTGACTTCCAAATGATGGTTTCCTGCTTACAGCACAGTGGTAATTAGATATCCAATCCCGAAGATGAAAAATAGTGTCGAGGGTTCAAGATGGGTGAAACCTATTTCTCCTCCCAAGTTTATGGTCGCATTTTCTGCAGAACGCACTCCAAAATCAGTCAGTCAAACCGACCAAACCGTACATTTACCACTCTCTAATTTAAGACAAGGTCTTGAGTTTACATACAGGCTACAATTTTGACAGTCGTGTGGTCAATACAAAATCGAGCCCATATGAGCTGAACAGCGGGTTATCTGACTCATTCATGTTTATTTCTACATTATCAAGGTTCTTCATTCCATCATCACCAAGATCACAGAGGTTGTTTCCTCTGTTGAGATAATTGCTATAATTGCTGCGTAGAACATCATTTTGTAACACTTAATATTGATTAATATACCAAAACTAACGTGCATAACGCATTATTTTTCTACATTAAATTTTAGAATCTTTATAGTGTGTAGGTAATAATAATTATTGTAGAATAGTTAGCATCAAACAATAACTTGATTGGGTGTCTGCCAATACATGCCACATAGCTTCCTCGTATCCAATAAAATATTGTAATGACTATAGGACCTACTGTTCTGTAAACTGACAATTCTACGCGAATTGGTTATTAAGAATCAATGTTTATGGTTGATTGACGTATTCTCGGTTAAGCATTGCTCCATTCAGGAGGTGGTAAGTACCTATTGAAACTGGATAACTAGAGGACCGGAGATGGTATTACTTTGGTGTTTAGAATGGATTTCTCACTTGGACCTACCAGGGATAACCTTCCTACTTTTTTAGTAGCATGGTATAGATGCTTGGTTCGACAACGTGTTGTGCTACCAATTTAGCAGGCAGCAGGTTATGCAATGTAACAATCTCCTCCACCAGAAAAAATTCAAGACAATTTGGAATTTAAGAACATTTGAAACGAAATTGAAAGTTGAAATTTGAATTTTGTACACAAAATAAAATGATCAAATCAAAAGTTAAATGAGGCAAGACATGTTATTCATGTAACATAGTCTTTCTACCAAAGAGGCGTATGGTGGTTTCGTGTAGATTGTCGCAGTACATCTTGAATCATTTCCAATAGTGCCTCTTTCTGGCTCAACAATGGTAGGTAGTAGGGCCAAAACTCGAGAGAATAAGGGCTGGAAGGTTCTGCTGGCGTGACCTGTGGTTCAGCAAGTTCCTGTGTAGGAGTAGGACTGCAGCTCCCAAATCACAGCTGCACTCTAACTCGTACACAACAGGAGCATGCTGAACCACAGACCACGCCAACAGAACCTTCCAACCCTTATCCTTCATGTTAAATCTCTCCACTTTACTGGTTTTATAGCAAATTTTGTCTCCTTCTTTTGCCAATTTTATAGATTTTTCAACGCTGAACACGATGGTGAAGTCAAAATTGCGATAGGTAGCTCATTTCGTCAGATTAGAGCAGATGAACCTTGAAGAACATCTCAAGTAACAACCACGTTTCTTCAACTTCAAATTTCTCCAGTTTGAGTACGGAATTCGCATTGAGATATCGCAATTCCGACTTCAACATCGTGTTCAGCCTCAAAAAATCTTAAAATGAGGTGTCACTTGTCAGACTGTTTAATTTTTGGAATTCTTGGGTAATTTTTCCCTTAAATGAATGCAAAATGAAGGCGCGGAATTCCAGAGGCTTATTAAAACCCGATCACCTAGCCAGCCAGCCCTCTGACGTCATAGGCTCTTACAGCATAGGCTGTGACGTACTGGGTGGCCTCCTGCCAGCCGTCTGACGTCATTCGCTTGTGCGTCATAGGCTCTGACGTACTAGTTGGCCTCCGGCCAGCCGTCTGACGTCATTCGCTCGTGCGTCATAGGCTCTGACGTACTAGTTGGCCTCCTGCCAGTCGTCTGACGTCATACGCTCGTGCGTCATAGGGTCGTCTGACGTAGTGGCCCGCCTGACGCTTGTGTTCTGACGTGATCTGAGGGAAAGGGTGAATCAAGGAAACAATGTTTTCCCGTTTCAGTTTATGTGCCAAAGCAAAGACATGAAAATGTCAAAAGAATGTCAACTCCATCCTGTTGTTGATACAGTCGAGAATTAAATGCTTGCATACGAGTCTGCAACACATTGGGACATTTTATGTCTTTAAAGAAGTGATTCAAGAACCTTCGAACAATGCTACATCACCTACCCCAGTAGCGTAGTTGTTATACTTAATTGTAGGGTTCATCATAAATTATGAAGCTTGCATTCGTATAGACAATATAAATTATTGAGAATGATCACCTGAGTGTAAACAATTATTTAAACAATCACGCTCATACCGCAGCTTGTCGGCCACGCACTCCGCAGTGGTTAACGTAATATGGTTAGGTAAATCGAGAGCTATCCAACGAGTGGTGAACGATTTTTGTACGATGATAACTGGCGAAGATAAAGTTC
Organism: Stenodema calcarata; assembly: GCA_963920205.1. NCBI lineage: Eukaryota > Metazoa > Arthropoda > Insecta > Hemiptera > Miridae > Stenodema > Stenodema calcarata. Next base: position 12,448,767 of record OY986061.1, on the reverse strand, counting down.
CGTAGCAACGAATCGGTTGTAAGCGAAAATCATCAGAAATTTTCGTGACGATTTCGTGTAACACTTTTGTGTAACGTTTTTCGAGTTATGTGCCAGAGTAAAGACATAAAATGTCAAAATAGATCATTCTTAAACCAATGCTTGATGTGTTCACTAGATTTTTGTGAGATATTTCATTGGCGACGAGGATAAACCTAATATGAGCACAAGAAGACAGCGAGGTCACTCTCGTCAGGAGGATGTACCACTCGAGCGGGGCGCCGGTGATGTAAGACAAAATAGATCGAATCAGGACTGGATAAAGATCGATATAAGGCATTTCGACCCAGACATTCACACGTGGGAATATTACTTGCCGTATTTAGAGTTGAAATTAGCCAGAATTATGGACGAGGAAGATCGGCGAGATTTACTACTTACGAAAGTAGGGAACCAAGCTTTCAAAATGTTAGTGGACTATTTTGGACCTACTATGGTAACAGAAATCACATACAGCGAATTAATTAGAGTCATCAATAAATTTTATAACAAACAGTATACCGTCACAACAGATCGTGTAACGTTTACCATGCGAAAGAGGGCAAACACAGAAGGAGTTTCAAAATGTATAAACCATAATTCAATGCGGACAATTCAATCTAGACACCACACTTGGTTTTCTCACCGGATTAGAATCACGCAACTACGTATTTGAGAACACATTCAGATATATGAACAGAATTTCGACAGCCACAATGCAAAAACCTGTAGGTATGTACAAAAATCAAAAATGTTCAGGAAACGATAAAAACTGTTTTCCAACATCAACCAACTTACAGGTTACTTCAAGCACTGTAGCTCGATTCTGTCCCTATCAGCGTATCCACAAGGCCCAAATTTACCAGCGACGTTTACTGGTGAAGTGAAGTTTTAGTCAAACCCTTATTTTTGGGAAAAATTGTACTTACAGGCTTTTGCACTGTGGCTGTCGATTTGTTCAGAAAGGATCTAAGGGCAAAAATCTATGTTTTATTTTGTTGTTCATTTCGGGCTTCTGAATTTATTGATATCGCCAAATACTTTTGTCCATTTCGGGAGGACACCAAATTTATCGTTCGTCTTCCTCCCTTAAAATAACTCGTGGTTTTTACGGGCCGCCGCAAACCTTTTACCGCAAGTCCACAAACAAACGAAAGACGACGTATAATGGAATAAAACACTTGAAATGCAGATAATGTGTCCGTTTATGGTACCGATGGGTTTGGTTTGTTGGGGGCTGTAGGTATGCGAGTCCAACCCTTCACAAACATCTCGGGAGCCCTGGCGACTGGAGGACGGCTTTCGGGCCATTAATCCGATATGTTGGAGACAGGCAGACCAGGATATGCCGAGAAAGAGGTCTTTTGTCGTCTGCCGGTATCCGCGAACACTAATTAGGGTCCTGCGGTTGATATGGTGGAAGGGGGAGACGATTTTCAAATCACAAAAACCAAAATCCTTTTCCCGTCGGGTGTCTTTCGGTCGAGGGCAAAAACCGAACGAACGAACCAAAAACAAAAAATATATATATTTATGTCAATTCGACGTTTTTCGCGGCCCTACGCCCCTCCAGCGGGGCCCCTCTCGCACGAAGGGCTTCCACCTTTGGAGGCGTGGCCGGACTTACCAGGTGGAATAACCACGCCTACTTCTACCTGTAACCGCCTGACTACTTTTTTTTTCTCCCACATTTGACTTGGCTGAGTTGGAGTTGAGCATCAATCAAAATCGAACGGGCGAAAATGAGGGGTTGAAAGCCGAACCAACCCTCACTCACTGAAGGTGACTACGTTCCCTTGACGTATCGATTAGAGACATTACACGATACGAACCTCAACAACGAGAAATAATACCGCAATAAGTTCGATCCCAGTTGTGTTATTCCACCCATCCGTAACTCAAAAATCACCACATTCACCCGATTTCATAATTGAATGATTGGAAGCCTAATAAAATGCCACCTGAACGATACAAAAATTTACATATTTTTAGTAAAATTTAGAGGAGCCCACGAGGAATGCGAAGTTTCGTTAAGGACATGGTGACTGATGACCAGAGACGAGTAAATGACATACTAAAATGACATAAAATGGCAATTTTTCGATTAAATGACATAAATAGCCAAAATTCCGAATAAGTGACATAAATTGGACGTCTTTGGGCCTTATTTTCCCCCGAACCTCAGATATACAGAGTGTGTGTGATTTAGATTGACCGTCAGTAAGAATGATGTTGAGGGATGTCGAGGGTCGGTCAAATGAAAATTGATTTATGTGCTTTGTTACCCCACTCTTATACTCGTTCATCCGTATATACATCCGTATATAGTGTTGATGGGATTGACTAGTGTGAAGAAGCAGGTTGTATGCAGAGGAAGCAGAGTTTAATGTAAAAACTTTTCACTTCTACATGTAACCTCGCATGAATAGGGCTTTGTTCCATTGCCGAAACGTCGTGAGAAAATAAACACGAAAAAAAGACTAGCTTGGTCATTTTATACAACCTGCATCCGTATATATATATAGGTAACTTTAAGCTAGCTAGTTAAGTTGTTACTTCTGTTATCTGGAGGCAAGAACTTCCCTGTTTGGAGTCTAACTCCATTTTATAAACTGAATTCTTGACAAAACGGTTTATTATCTTCTTTGTACAGATCACCCTTCTGTCTAGATTACTGAATGATAGATTAATTATTATTATGAATTATCATTAAATATAAATAATTATTATCAAGTAAGAATGGATTTATAATCTATCATTCAGTAATCTAGACAGAAGGGTGATCTGTACAAAGAAGATAATAAACCGTTGTGTCAAAAATTTGCAGAGTTTTTTTTTTTATTCGATTCTCTGAATCTACATAGGTATCTTGAAACGTAAACCGACAAATTTTTGGGAGGAGGGGGGGGTTAAAAAATGTTTTCTTTGGTTCATGGTTCATTACCGAAGAAAATAAACCAAAATGGCCCAAGTCCAAAATGTGAAGATTTAAAATTTTAAATTTTAAAATCGCCGCTTTTGGTTTATTATCTACGATAATGAACCTTTGTAATCGACCAAGAAACAAAAACCAGCAAATTTTGTGGGGGGGGGGGGGGTTCAAAAATTGATTGATTCCAACGGTTCATATCGAAGATGATAAACCAAAGATTGACTTATTGAATTTCACTGGTAAGTCGACGGTATAAAGTAATGTATTTGTCTCGCGTCCACATTTATATTATATAAAGTCAGTTATATTATAAAATATATACGTATAATTTTTGGTGTCTTTTGGCAGTGGATTCAGGATGGTCTGAAACGGATTTTGGTGTCAAAATTTTCCGAAAATTCGTGTTTCAAAAATTTTGGACCGAGAAAGTTCTCTAATAGTTCTATTATAGCTAAATTTTTCGAAAATTCGTGTTTTTAAAAATTTTGGACCGAAAACTATTATAGCTATATTTTATTCGAAAATTCGCTAAAAGCCGACCGAGTCAGTCGAATGGAACGGAGTTGATCGGCTCCATTCCGGGGAATTCGGTTGGGGGGAAGATGGTGGGTGTGAGGGGGCGGGGGTTGTATGTGATGGTTAATGGCGGGAGGAGGGTGGTGGGTGGTAGGAGGAGGGCGGTGGGTGGCAGGTGGATGGTGGTGTGTGGCAGGAGGATTGTGGTGGGTGGCAGGAGGAGGATGGTGGGTGGCGGGATATGGCTGGCGGGGTGGGAGAAGGGTAGACGGCGGACTATTCATTGGCCTCCAGGATTTCCTCTATTTCGCCCATAATATTATTCACTGCTCTGTAGAAACCCAAAAGACCCCCCTCCAACCCGTTGTGAGCTTGACAACTCGTTATGGGCTTGACAACTCTTTACGGGCTTGACAACTCGTTATGGGCTTGACAACTCTTTACGGGCTTGACAACTCGTTATGGGCTTGAGGTCTCGTTATCAGCTATAGATGTCATCATTCACGTGATATCTCAATATTAAGACATCTGATAACTGGAATCCAAAAATCTAATAAACGATTGTAATAAATCTAATAATTTTGGATCTCAGTTTCATCCATTTTGTACAGACGACATGCTTTAAACGCGTATTGAACCATAACAGCTTCAAGATTGTCAAAATACGAGTAGGTTTCAAGCTGTTTTCTATTGAACCCCATCATTCGAGGCGTTCTGAGAGATAAATGGTTCCTTTTCATGAGTTGCTGGATGAAATCTATTCCACCAAGTTTATCCTCAAGGGAAATATGTGCCCTATATTGTTCTTTGCAACATATTAAAAAATTAAATATCGCGAGTATTCCAGAGTTGGAGTAAAATAACCGATATCCAAGAATATGCAGTGCTTTACAATGGCTTCTTCTTGATCTGACGAGAATGTTCTTGTAAACTAGCCAATAGTTGTACTTCCCTTACCGATTTTCAATCTTCAAGCACCCCCAGAAAACCCAATTGCTTTGAATGCTTGGCGGATTGAACAGCCATCTTCTATCAGCGACCAAGCTTGCTGAAATAAAGCTACTGTCAATAAGTGCGATTCCTGAAAAGAAAATGTATTGAAATAAAATAATAATTTTTTCCAGAGCGATTTTCAGCACCTTCCACAAAACTGTGCCTACTCTCAACAAAATTTATCTCTTTATTATTACCACTACTAATCACTTTAACGCCTCCCACTACTTCACCTTCACCAGCTTCAGTAAAAACACTAATTTTTCCCTAATAATTAAATTTTATTGTAGTACTTCAGTCGAGCACCCAAATGCGCTTTGGAATGTATCGACAACAAACCTGTTGCCAAAATCTTAAAGCTAATAGAACTCGTACAGTTTAACCGTTTTCCTGCTTCGAATCTCATATATTAATCAGACCATGTTGTTAGATATAGATAAAAGTGATCGCAATCTTCAAACGATTAGGTACGAAGAAATAATAAAACAATATCAAACTGACTCAATAAATCCTTGAGCTCCAGATGACTCATGACCCTCCTCCCAAGATAAGATGTGTTGCGAGCGAGTTTATTTTCTACCGGAACTCTTCTCCCGTCATAAAGACGTTTCCGTTTTCAGAACTCCAACTATAAATCGATATGTAAGACAACTGCAAACTTTTCATTGGATTTATTGGAGAAACTACGTATATCCTCCGGATGAGACTCTGATTTACGAGTACGTTGAACAGTTTTCAACTGGGAGGGGTGTAGTTGGTTGATTGCAAAGTACGGACTGTTCATTGAGACCAGCAGGAGCGTTGTACGGCCAGCCGTTCGTTCTCAATGGGCTCTTAGGTATAACTAACATTTTGACTAAATTTGGTGTTGAGTAATATCATGATTCTACGGACAGTGTTTTACTACGTGGAAAGATGCCAAATTATGTGAATGCGCACTTGAACCAGTATAACATTTTGGAAGATCTAGGAACGACACAAAATGATCTAAAAATTCACAGTCATGTGCCTAGCATGGCTATAAGAGCGAATTTTCGAAGAAATACCTAATTGTATGTAAAATGTCTCCATTGAAGAACATGATGTCCATGAAGAACGCCTCAAGTATCAACCACATTTCTTCATCTTCAAAGTGCTCCAGTTTGAGAACGGAATGGGATATTGCAACTCTGATTTCACCATCATGTTCAGCATGAAAACAACCTTTAAAATGAGGGGTCTCTTGGCAGACTGTTTCATTTCGGGAAAATATATATAAATATGATTTTTGGTGTCTTTTGGCAGTAGATTTAGGATGGTCTGAAACGGATTTTGTTATAAAAATTCAACTTTGGAAAATTTTCGATTTTCTTTGAAAATTCGCTAAGAGAATTTGAAACGACAAATGTTCAACAATGTATGCTCTCAAAAGCCGTTGCAGTAGAGTCTTATTAAGCTTATTGCACAATTTGGATGTTTAAGGAGCCGTTTGGCGTCTGCAATAACTGAAGGCCCCTACACACAATCAAACAGACCTCGTTTGTCAAACATGTTTGACCGTGTGGGGGGTCATGTTTGAAGGTTTGAGAACACGTTTGAAGGTTTTCTGTCAAACAAGCTTGATCGTGTGGGTGCGCTTCAAACATCAAACCTTCAAACCAGCAGGAAAAACGGTGGTAGTTGGGGTCATTTCCGTGAATCAGAGAAGTAGTTTCTGTGATGCAAACAATTTTCTGTTCTGTGTAGGGATGGGTATCGAAGCAGAATAATATTATTATATTATATTATATATTATCGATATATTATATCGATACACCGAAATTTTAGGGCTAACATATAACCTCATGACTGTGTCTTGTCTTTTTATTATCGGAGAAACCAGGGAGAGCAAATACAGATAGCAATCCTCGTCCATCCTCATGTAGTTGTGCCAATCTTGAGGAGCACATCTCAGTTCTTCCAAGAGGTTAACGTGGCTGAAAGTTGCTCTTCCCAACAGCCACTCTTTCGCCCACAAAGATCTCCTCTTTTCCGTGCACGCTATTTTTGCTGCTTCACTCCGGATGAGGCAATATAAATAACTTAAATGGTTAATATCCATACTCGTATCCAAACTGAACAACGTTTTTAAAGAAGAAGAGAAAGAAAGCAACACGACTGAACGGTTGAACACTGAACGACTGATTGGTGAAGATGGGTGTGTTTGAAGGTTGGTTTGAACGTGTGGATACGACTTCAAACCTTCAAACATGTTTGATCGTGTGTAGGGGCCTTGACACTTGATGAATAGAATAGAATAGAATAGAAAAATGTTTATTAATTTCGTATAACTGGTGCACATACATAATTTAGAAATTTACCATAGAACAGTCGTACTTACTAACCCTAAACAATGAACAAGTTCCTTAAACAACAATTTACCAAAACAATTATTTTATACATTTATTCACCGAGAAAACTTTAATTAGGACAAAAAACATAATTCGTACATGGGCACCTTGCTCGTCTGCCGGGGGGGGGGGGGGGGGATTTGAGCCACCGTCTTCGCCACATGAGTCGCGATATTTCACTATATCATTTTATATAATTATATTCTCTTTTTTTAATATCATTATTAATTTTAATTTTATCTTATTTATTTATTAATAGTTATGCCTGTGACCACCCTGTTCACTCGTCCAAGTTAAAGTCAGCTATCATCATCTTCCGGTACCTATTGCCGTAATGCCCAAATCTTGCCACAGTGCACCAGCTCCCAGGATCGTTCAGGAGTTCGATCATTCTTTCCGTTGACAACTCAACCCCAGAGAGAAATCTCATTCTGAACTCGGCCAGAACCGCGCAGACGCCAAAGAAATGAATGCCACTTAATGATCTGTTGGTCTAGGAAACCAAAAGTTACGTATTAAAATATGATTCACGTAAGATTATTTTGACACAGTGATTCTCCTTATTTAGAGAAGGGGAAGTGGTTGATCCTTCCCCACTGAAGGTATTGGCGAACTTTCCAATAAGTCAACTTTTAGAGTGATTCCAGTAGGTAAGTGGGCATTACTCAATCAGCAGTAGCTGTTGATTTCTATTAGTAATCCAATCCCGTTCCTTTCTATAATTGCGCAACAAAACGCCCACGCAAGGCTTACATCAACTTGCCACGCTGTAAAGTGAAACTCTCGCGCCTTTACCACAAGCAGCTCAGTCGTGTCGTCTTAGGCCATTGTTCAGGTGCATGTCCGATTTACAAGCGGATCCCTTCGAGAGACGACTCGACAAAACACTTACATCTGAAACCATTTTACTCCTTCCCTATTTACAAAAACCCCGGACGTACGTTACTCGAGAGGCGGCGGTAAGAAGGCCAAATCGTGAGGCGAAACCTCCCTTTTTCTTTCGGAGAGTTAAAAGTTCTACACTACACTGCACCGCGGCGGGGGTTCAGGAATTAAAACGAAACGGTCGATTTGAATTTCATGAATCGGTCTCATTACGTTTCGAACATTACCACTGGCAATTTAAGCAGAGCTTGAGATTCTAATGAGAAGAAAAGGGCTTGAAGGTCCCATCAAGAGGCGGTTGGTCTATACAAAGCGAGTAGATCCACTCAATTGCCACACAGTGCACAAGAATGCAACACACCACGATGAGCTATGTACATAACTACACTATTCGCTGTTATGTGATGTTCATGTCAAAAAATTGCTGTCTTTTTTTTTTTTTTTGCCTTTACCTACTAAGAAATTCACACGAACTCATCTAAGATAGCTAATTCATTTTCAAGTGGTACCAGTGCTCAAAATTTGAAACAATCCTTACATAGCTTGTTCTTCTTCTTCCATGGCTCAACAACCCGCGAGGCGTCAAGGACTCCTTAGTAAGATCCGCCTTGAACTGTACTGTACTGGCGCACAGTAGATACTTCGAAAAATGGAAAAAATGAAAAAATCAACATTTTAGTCTCAAAATCAACCACCTATGTGGGCTTGTACAGTGAGGTCTATAGGGGAGAAAAGCGACACTAGCTGGACCGAGATAAACAACCAGTCATGTCAATACCTGTAAACAAACGTGTAAACTAGTTCGTCCTCCCAAAACCTATGGCTGCGTCATCAGGAGGTAAGTATTCATTTAAAAACAATTTTTTAACAATATTTTTCTATTTAGAAATACGATTTTATTCGAAACAACGATTTTTCAAATTCAAAAAGCATTTTCTCCAAAAAGCTAAAAGTGTTCCTGTGATTTTGGTTGCACATTGTCCAGTATACTATACTGAATCGAACCATGAAAAACAAAAAAATTTCCAAGAGTTCCTTTAAAGCCTTTTGTTTAATTTTTCAGCAAAACAACTCCCCCTTCCTCGTGAGGGATGTTTACGGAAAATGGGTTTCTAGCATTCATTGGCTGCTAAAATTATTCTTTTTGCAATTTTTCCTCCAAAATCCACATGGATCCACATGGAGGAATGCTTGTCTATGAGTGTAATTAAATGCAATAGTGATATATTCGTTAACAACGAGCCGAGATTTGTAAATCATTCAACTCTTTCAAAAGGGCATCCATCCACGTGTATGTGCTAAGGTCATAGCACTGAGGCTTTTCATATTCAGCTCTTCTCGTCTTACACTGTCATAGGCTGCCTGAAAATCCGGTGGTGGGTTTGAATGTTGTATCGTCCACCAACATCAGCTTCAATCAAAATATTCGGTCTGTTCTGCTTTTTCGCTTGATATTTTCCTATTTCTCTTTCTTATTCAGCTTGTTGACCTTATATCATAGCGCAGCCCTCGTAGAACAATAAACCATAAGTCATGTAGGTACTCACTCACCTCCAAAATCCACATGGAGGAATGCCTGCCTATGAGTGTAATTAAATTAAATTATGATAAATTCATTAAAAAATGATCCCATAAATGGACGTTAGGTTTACGTTTTTTTAAATGTGAATTGAATGCAAGTCCAAAAATTATTCTTTATAGTTTTGATCTCTGTAGTTGGTTTGGATTGTTATATTGTGATGAACGATTACATAGAGTAATTGAGAGAGATTGAGAGAGAGAGAAACATATTTATTCAAACAATAGCAGTAAAATACAAAGTTCTATAAGAAATGAACTGAATAACGAGTAGCTCGTCTGTAGGCAAAGCCTGTATTGACGAGCTAGAGTTAACTTCAACTAATCAATAAAGGTACTTACAATATAACATTAAATTTATAACATTTAAAAATTTATATCAGTATTGCATTTACCAATTTTAAAGAACGTGAAATAAATAAATAAATTTTATATTTTTATTTATTTAACTTCTTATTTAAAAAACTCATTTTCAGTCTTTCCTCACATTATTTAAAATTGGTAAATACTGTTTAAGATATTCTCGACATTCTCTGGTCAAAAGGTTATCAACTATGGAAATAGAAGTCTCTTATAGGCAGAGCGTATCGTATTGCCCGGTTCCTTCAAATGAGTTGACAAGGATTTATAAACTACGAGTAAATAAATTAAATAACGAGGGCTTCTTCATGTGAGGGCCAAACTTAAGTTATCATAGGATTTACAACATTGTGTAGGAGTTGGAAATGGAATGGTGATGACCATATGGCCTCTTGACAATGCCCCTTTAAGAAGAGTAACTCTTCATAAAGGGGCATTGTCATATTGTCGGATGGTAAGAACTTTTGCATCCTGGAATAGGAGCACACTGAAATATCCTCTGGGTTTGCGTTGAACCTGTAATCGTGCACTACAGCCACCAATGAAGTGGTGGTGGACTTGTTATTGATGGTCGGATTAGGTTGATCAAATCCTTCGCGAAATTGTTATTCTTCTCATAATTCCGATACTGTGAGCAGATTTCGATGTACCAGATAAAAAACCACTGCCTTGGCGAGTTCATCGAGCTTGAGTTTGGATTATTCCCAGAACATGATGGAGAGACTTGTGCAAACAGTGTCAACAGCTCGAATACGAACATCCTCCGGTTATTGATCACCCACTTACGGCGCATCAAGAACACGTTCATAAGTAATCACTACAGATAGCAACATCCCAACTCCCTTATCCACCGTCCTTGAAGAGACCTCGCAAAGGCTGCCTCCGGCGAGCATGATCAATCGGTCCCACGGAGCTCCAAGAGGCAAAAAGATACAAAACGGAGAAAAAGGGGTTCGAAAACCAGGGCCTGATTTCTGAAGACATAATCAAGAGCTCGAGAGACCGGTAGCGTAGCGCCGCGAACAAAAAGTGCCGGCCACTTGAAAGGAGGCATCGCCTGAATAAATCCGACTCCTTGCTTTCATTAATTATCCGGCTTAAACCAAGAACACTGCAGTTGCTCTTGGTACAACTCGAAGAATACTCGACTCCTAGCCTTAGACTCCTATCTTGTCAGGGATGCCTGGAAGATGGAGATAGCTCGTATCCTTCCAGCTCACCATTTTCACCGGTCTCCGCGTACCGTGAGGCCTAAGTGCCTCAGCGCATTAGCCGATCCAAAAGGAAGAGAGACTTTTTTAAAATGTCAAGTACAACTACGGGAGTTCGTTTGGTTTTACCTGCGTGGCCTACACGGTTTTCTCAGCGTTATTAAGTGACTCGGGTTTCGTTGTCGGAGTCGGCTTTCTTTGGATCCGATAGCTTTATATAGTCAAACCACTGGGCGCTTTAGATAGCTGAACCGCAAGTAACATCGCGTACTATTTGTTCTTCGCCACTTTCAGGATGTTTATTCAAAATATTATAATCGAACAACGCCGGTCGATCCAAATGTGGATGAGCAATTTATGTGTCATGTATGGAGTGAAAATATGACATACTTGAATGAAAATAGGAAATATAAGAGGTTTGGAGTTCAATTCTTCGATGGGAAACGAAATTTCTCCTGCAACCTGAGCGAAATTTTAATTTTTTAATTTTATTCATTAGATACCTACTGAACACAAAGAGAGTTACTTTGGTCAAATAGATTCAAGATAGATCCTTTTCAATTATAAGGTAATTCTAACGTGGCATTACAGTAATTAACTATTGTGGTTCATCCCTATTGCCTGAGTTATACTATTAACCCTCTGACTCAGGTGAACTTAATGGTGAACCTCAAGTCAACACGGTTTTCTAACTACTCTTGAATCACTTACAAAATAGATTACTCCCCAGATGAATAAATGAACAGACTCCTGCGCTCTCGGCAGAGGGCTCGGGTAATTAGCGGTGATATCAATTGTTAGTTAGTGATTTCCAACTCTGGTAATTCGAACTACCTTGTACGAGCTTTTAGGGAAAGGTTATAGTGTTTCTAAAACCGGATTTGAAATCCTCCAGACCGAAAGTTTTGTCTTCAGGAGCGCTAACCTCCCCCGCCGTAGTGTGAATAGGAAATGTTGCGCTTTCCCGGCTCGTATTTCTCGGATTTATGCTCGGAAAGTTTGCTCCCAACAAGTTCGCACATGCTGGTAATTGGTCCGAAGGACATTAGTGTTTAGGCGCTTGAAAACAACGGTGCTAACTGTTCCGATTATCTCGAAGAGCCCTGCAGTTTCCTTTACATTGTTACATTTAACTGGAATGAGTCTGAAAAAAGTGAGGGACTCTTGAGGAGCCCGATACTGTTTTCTGGCGCCGAAACGAAATTCAGACCTCTTTGAAATGTCGAACACTAGCAGCGTATAGGTATATACTTACACACACAAAAAAAATGATAGAGCATGGATTTTTCATCCGTCTGCCGGGGTCCTGAGCCATAATTTTTCAATTTTTTAAAATTTAAATCTCCAGATTGAAACAAAAAAGATCTTACGAGTTGAACACGAAGCAGAAATGGGCAATTCAACTCAGTCATTCACTTCACCAATTGATTTCAGCTACCAGGGAATCTCGGTACCTCCACGCCTGAAGGCCGAACTGTCCCACTCTTAACCAGTGCTCACCATGATTCAGCAGGCAGACCATTTTTTCCATGCTCAGAACCACCTCCCCAAGAAAAACGCAGCTTAAATTCCCCCAGCAGTGGGCAGCTTCCAAAGAAATGGAGGACATTCTCGTTTGCGTTCCGATTGCACAAAGAGCAAATCTTCCGTGGGCTTTCGGATCTCAGGTACGCACCTTCGTTCAACTCAGCAGCAGTCCTCTCAGCTTGAGCACCCGTCGCACCATCCATAAGGGGTAACGTCCGTCCACCTGCAGATTTCCAGGTCTTGCGTCCAAATTAAGCGATGGATACAGAGGGTTCCTGGAACTCATTGCAGCCGCTCGCATATCACTCGTCCAACTCTGTGAGGCAGCCTCCACCAACGACTCCAGCTGCACTGGCCACTCACTCAGCAATTCCAGATTCCCATGGAAGGCTCAACCCCGTCTCTGTGCTAGATCTCCAACTGCCTTAAACCACGATATTTCCCAGGCAACTATACCAGGATAACGGTCCTGCGGCATCTTCAAGGCCCTAATCACATATTTGCAGGCAAGAGACAACGTGTAAGCAAAGATCGGCTGGGCACCAGTTTCCAAACACGTGAAGTAATTTGGCGTATTTCTCGGGAGGCTGAAGATTAGCTTGATGAAGTACCTCAGTACTTGTTCAAGAGAACCCGACTGGTTGTATCCCGTGACCTGGGCCCCATAACACACGACTGCCCTTGAGACGGCATTGAAGACTCTGAACTTGGCCTGGACAGGGATGGACGGGCGACGGAAGAGGTTTCTGTAAACGCTATTGAATCCCAGCTTTGCAGCTGCCGCTCTCTCAGTGAAGCAGAGTAAAAATAAATGTTATTTTAAAAAACCGCCGGTTCATGGGGCTGAATGAAATCCCATGATCAGGCTCTGTGGGGAAGGCTCTTATAGCCTCCTATGCATTCCTATTGAACTTTCAGAGATGTTAAAGGACACGCAAATGCGACCGTAACGACTGTATTTGCTGATATCTTCGGTTTTCACGCTACAATGGTTTAAATTACAAACATTTATGCAAATTTGTTATTTTTCTATTTTTTTAAAGATAAATTTCTTAAAGCCATTTATTAAAATAATACGCATAATACAAACAGAAAAGTATTGGATACTTGAAGAACAGTAACTGTTGTTTACGAGTATACATTTATGAAAAGAACATTTGGCAATTTCTGATCTCCAAAATAATAAATCTCAAGATACGAATTGATAACCACACATTCTGGCCGATTTCATTATTTTTAAGAACATTTATTTTCATGTCCAGTTTGTCATTTGTAGTGACGCCTCCTGTACTGAATCTATCCTACATTTCCATTACCTACTTCACACATTTTTAAATTTACCTTTTTTGAATTTGCATAACAAAATCTGTATATTGTCTTTGTACATACTCGTAATTATCACGAGTTAGCCTTCAGACACTTGTAGAGTTTACCTCAGAGTAAAGGCGGGGAAACAAATTTCCTTGTACACCGACACAGCGTCCCGATTTAATGACGCCTATTGACGGCCCAAGATGAATAATATTCACACTCTTGTTAAGGTTCACGTTGTTACGGAGATAAGGGAAGAATACATGCGACGTGAAGAGAGAAAAAAGTCCGAACTCCTCGAGTGGGAGTGATGCATTGTGGGCTCAACCCGAACGAGTACAACATCCTCTGTCGTTGTACCCCTCACAACCTGAGATAAGGCGAAACCGTCTTTTCTATCTTTTACCGCCTTGTACTATACTTGAGTCTTCACTAATGACAAATTAAACTAAGGGCGCATTTGGATAGGTACAGTTTCCCAGGACCAGCTTGTCCTCAGGAGGTTCCCTGAGTGGTTTTCTGCTTCCCTCGTTGTTTTTAGTGATTCTTTTTTCTTCGAGTAGTTTTCAGCTTGTGGGTCCCCCCCCCCCCCCGCTACCTCAACGCTCTCCAGGCCCCGGTTCTGCGGGTTTCTTTCCCTTCACGAAGTACAAGAGATACCCATTAGGGAACATCTCGTTTTCTGGGTACCTGCCATCACGAGCTACGGAACATTTCGGTGTTCGGCGTCCTACCGGAAGCATTATGGCTGATCCGTGTCGGAGAAGTGAGGACGGGGGTCTATGAGACAACCCTTGTTTTATCGGGTTGGGTAAATAATGGGCCTCCCACTTTTACTCAACAATAAAAAAACTTAAATACCATACGAAGATACGATCTTTCCCCTATGTAAAACCCATGGATTATTTTTTGGGTAGATCCTTGTTAGGGAAGTCTCATTTTGCATGGACCAAACAACTGGCGGCAGCCTGTGAATTTCACTTGCAATTTCGTGTTTCAGACATCAAAGATCAAATTTCGCTCCACATGTTAAACGAGCAATTTTATCAAAACTCAACCGGTGCTTTAGTTTGCAAATCGTAACTAAAATGCCCATTTTCACTCCCAACACAACTACACCACCCACCCAGACAGAATTCTCTATAGCATTGTTTAATTGACAGAATTCAGCCCAAACTAACATCTAGCAGTGAGTTAACTACAACATTTTTCCTCTGCTTTATTCATATAAAAGAATCAATTAACTCTTTCAACTTTGTTCAAGGCGTCAAAGAAGAAAAACGGTAGTTTCCAAAACCCTCTCCAAATTTTGGTTGTGGTTTACATGGCAAGAGGTGATGTCTTGAGTCAGGTGGAGTTTTGACACTTTTGTTGGAAATGATCGGGGTAAAAAGTGTTTTGGGAGTTGGCCCCTCATCATCACATTGGCGCTTATGAGGCTTCTTAGCGTTGTTTGGGTTAAATAAGGATGTTATTATACCGGTCGTCGAGTTTTTTCGTCACTGAATGGAAGTGATACTTTGGCCGCCTCTTACAACAACCTGCGAAGGCCATGTGGGTACTCGAAGGAACTAATGTACCCTAACACAACCTGAGTATTGATGACTTCCTTAGGAGGCTAATAGGCCTCAAAAACCAACTCGTTCTTCCCCAAAAGACGGACCTGTCACCACTTAGGCCGTTGACGGAGGTGATATGTTTGTCTAGCCAAGCGCCCCAGCTGTCAGGGATATCTCATCCCCGAAGTGTCACATTTAGATAAACCGGGGCTTAAGGAGTGATCGCTCCGCCTGTAACTGCTAAGTTAGTATCTTCGCTCGCTATAAACAGGAAACTAGTCCGTGTGAGCCAAAAGGCTAGTTTCTACGAATATTCAACACTATTTCTCGAGATAAACATGCAGCTCTTCTAAACGGATGGGAACCTGCCATGGTTTCAACGACATTACGAATAACAAAACGAGGCAAACAGCCTCATTCTCAAATATATATAAATCTAGCCCCCTAAACCCTTACCCAGTTATTCATTGCATTAACACCACGAACCTTCAGGGCATAAATACCAACTCCCCAGCGAGGATATTTTTACAAGACAACTAACTTGACGATTATTGAGTAATAATATCACCAAAATCCCACATCTTAATCTCAGATTGTCTCCTGATAAACTACATGAACTGTTCAATTTCAAACCGACATGTTTTTCTTCTTCAGACGAAATTTTGTAGAATAATTAATTTTAAATACAATCAATGGCAACATACAATGTGCTCCTACGTAATACAAGGCTAGTTCAATACCACGATCAACGAATTCCTTCAAGAGTTGAATGTAATAAGTCATTCGTTGGAACAGCAGCAGGTTTCATTTCTGATATTTTTAAACATGTGTACGATTATATTTGAATTGACAATTGCAACTGTTGCAGTAGCTATTTTCAAATTAACGCTGGTCTACCGTATTGTACAGACGATGGAAAAAGCGAGTTGAGTGAGCCTTTTAAGCATCAATTTCTGAATAAACGAAAGCTGCCATGACGTATGTAGAGAGGATATTGAACAGTCGTGTATGAATCGAATGAACCATTGTTAAATCTAGAGCTCGAGGACCATAGTGAAATCAAAAGCTTCCAAACACTCTGGAGAGGTGCTCGAGTCCCTTCATAATGCTTGTTTGATTGTGTGGAGGTTTATGAGTAATGCTGTTTACGCATCTGGTGTTAGAGTGCGTTATTGCTCCCGCCTCCCGCGACTCAGTCGTTCTACGCCCCTGTAAACTGGGATAATAACCGTCGCACCTGTTCCACGGCCCTCGAGGACCCCTTTAACGCAACTTTACACACTAAATACAAGCGCGGAAGTGGAGACAATTTGCATAAATACCCGCCCTACATTTATACACCCCCACATGTGTGTATAGCTCTTCAACCCCCGGGGCCCAGGGCGACAACGCTGAGCTCCACTATAGCGAACAACCGGGATATGCGGGGGAGACATTGACTCCAACTCAATCCGACTAACTTGGCTTTATGGTCTCAATTTACATTTCAGCGATCCCCTTTCTCCTGTTCATCCAGTTTCATCTTATGTTACTCAACGGTTCTTCTCCCCTATCGCTCAAACAACTGTTCTTCGAAATGACCCTATAAACGGTATAAAAGGTTTTCGAGAACGTTGGGGAGATACTCCATCAGAGCACAGGAACCAGTGCATATAAATACGCTTAGATTAGTCACCAGCGTGGTGGGAAATTCGAATGAAGGATGTAGTATCCAACTCTACACCCATGACACTACTCTAACAATAAGCAATGAAACCTGAATAATTGAATCATCACCACAATTGGGAATTCCCAATCGGGAGCAAAGATGATTTGATGTGATCATTACATTGATCATCATGGTTGCTCAATAACATATACCATTTCCACAATGGCCCTTATAAGCTACCACTACATGATATGGGCCAAAAGGAGGATCTAAAGTTGATTAATTTCTATTCAAAAATCTCTCAAAAATATATTCAATGCAAATATTCACTTAGTTTTCGTATGACAGCGGAGACCAAAAACTTTGAAATTCGACATGTGGGCTCCACTTAGACCAAGGATGATCTTCCTAATGGGAGATATGAAAAATGGGTATTGACGTATTCAAACCACTACAGCTCGGGAAATTGAATAGTGCAGTTTTTACTAATTTGTAGTATGTTTGTAGACTAATTTGTAGACTGATCGGAGCATCGTGGGACCAGCCGTCATGCACAGTTCACAGGCAATGGAGAATCCACAGTCATGCAGCATGGGGAGAACGAACTCATCTACGAACTTAGCCTTTCGATTACCTCTATTGAGAGTTATCGTCTGGAAGTGCGGTAAATCGATAGGATAAACTGTCATTTGATGGATCCTTCACACCCATCGATCTAATTGAATATCAATCGATGTCCTACCAAAAATTTGGTTACGGGAACGTTTTGCAGTGGAAAAACCGGGAGTTTTTACTGGTAAACTTTGAAGGAGATTTCTACGTAATCAATCATTTATTGTTGAGGCAGTATAATAATAAGGTAGTATAATATACTACCTTATTATTATACTGCCTCAACAATAAATGATTGATTTTTCAGAAATCACCTTCAAAGTTTACCAGAATACCAAAATCACCATATTATGGCTTGGGGCCGAATTCAATTGAAAATATTATGTGACGAGATCATCATTGAGGTAGATACCGACTAACACTCACTAGGAGTCTAGCCATCTGGTGACATAAACCCTCGATATTGTTCCTCATTTATCCAATTCTTTCGTCTACATTCTAGGCAGGAGGGTGAGTTGATCAGAGAATTAGAAACGGTGGCATAAAAATTTGCTGCGTTTTACTTAAAAGAATTGTTTAATCCTTTGGTTTGAAGTGTCAAGTAGTGTACCACTGTTGATGAGCCAAAAAGTCGTTTTGACAGCCACTCATGCCACTATTTTACTCCTATTTTGTGACTATTTGGTGTGAGATAGGGGGCTGTTGAGATTGTAGGTACTCATACTTCACTAAGTTGCTAAGTACAGCTCCCTACAGGGGGAAACCTCCCAAATATTTGTGGCAAATTAAAGGCAACTACAACACTGCGGGGGGGTATCTAACATTGTTGGAGCACAGACGATCCGCGGTCGGGAGCTGGAAGGGTTCCGAGGGTAAGGTAGTCTTAGTTGGAACTAATTTATGTAGGAGCCGTTGTAGAACAGTAGAGCTAATCTGGAGGTGGTTTGGCAGACGCGAGATAACCGGAAGCTTGTTGGCCCCCGTGTCTATCTCAGCTAAGCCCCCCTGTTCCATTAATGTTGTATGAAGTCCTTCCTGCTAAACATTGAACGGTTGGAGCCCTGTGTGAGTGTGGCTTAACTGTAGCTGCTTTACCCGAGCTTCGGCGTATCTGCGATCTTGCGGGAGAGACGTCGGGGGTCCCCGGTTTAAACCGCATTGGTCCTTCTTATCGGCTCTGAATCCTCTTATGAGGGCCGGCCGCTTATCTGACTCTGACGGGCTTGCTAAGCGTGATTGGCTTTCAAAAATAGCCAGTAATTGATTCACATAGAACGGTATAATGTATAGAATAATTTAAACAAAAAATCTTAAATAATCAACTATTTAGTCAGCGTGAGAAAAACTCGGGAATTATCAAACACTTCTTCTTTAGTATCCCAATTTGCACAGCTGTATGGCCCATAGAGTAGGGGTGGGGAATATTTAACGTAACCGCTTCAAATAACCTGGTACTGCCCAGTAACCTAATACCAGAAAACCCCTATTACTGGAATAACTGTTTCAGAACTTGAGGCCTCTTTGTTGCCAGCCATTCGGGATTCCATGATAATAGGTTGGCTGTGACTATTCCAGGTAATACCAGATAATAGGTTACGGAAAACGAATGGGTGAAAGGTGTGAGATCATAACTGTCGACAAGTTATTTGAGTGAGTGTTGAGTTAGTTTCGAGAAACAGCGACCGTCTGGTAATAGGTTGTAGTATTAGGTTATTTTGGTAATTGGTTACCAAAATAACTTAATACCACAACCTATTACCAGACTGTCGCTGGTACTCGGTAACCTATTACCAAGAAATAACCGTATTAGCCATGCCCACCATAGAGTAGGGGTGAAGAAGCTCATCAGCCCTCCTCCATTCCACTGTATTGATAAATTCGTTCAATTTTCCAAAATATTTACGTATATCTACAGATTCTAATCAAATTAAGCCTTCTATATTATAGGTATAGAACTAATTGGATTCAAGCCCTAATTGTAACAACCACCACTCCTGAACCAATAATTACAATGGTTCGAAGCATGTCATAATATGATATGTCAACATAATATGTTGACATATAACATATACATTGATATAACATAATATTATTATGTTATATCAATGTACTTGGTCATTCTATTATTCACTCTATTGCACTCAATTGCTATTCGAAGAGCACAATCAACATATACATCGCTTATTAATCGATGTGGAACCCATCAGTTTAAAGGCGCTGGATTCGTGAGGCTTTCAGGACCCGGGTTCACCCCACCCATTTTAATAATTATTGAGTCCATTCCTATATTACAATCAACTGAGATTAGGTGATATATTGAAGTAGTTTCAGATTTCTGGATGTCATACAAGGTGTAGTTCTTAGCTCAAGTTGAGTGTTCAATACCTAGTTGTACAGTATTTTCTTCATACATTTTCGAACAGTTTGGGTGTTTATTGGTGTGAAACTTCTTTGGGCGAGCTCTAAATAAAAACCACCCTTGCTCTTCAAGTTTTCCTTTAAAGAAAACCTTTTCTCACCGTGAACTGTGCAAAATATTTCATCGTTTTAACAAGTGAATATTAATGTTGGAAACTGTAAATTAATTTCAGAGGTTGAGCCCGGGACGGCGAGAAAGGCCAAGACATTTGTTTTCCATTACCAACTTCGTTTCCCACCTTAATTTTCTTGTTAGGTGCCCTGATGGAAAACTTAGGACCAGAGAGCGTTGTTCGAACAAAATGGGTTTTCTCCTACGGAATACCGTTAGCGACTCATCAATCTTTTACTCAGCCGTGACACGTCAAAAAGTTGATATAAGGCGTACAAAATAATAATACTTCCCCCGAAGGGAAGGAGCTAATTCGAAGAGTAGTAGGTGCTTTCCGATGTTTCACCCGTGTTACTCCATCAACTTTCGGCCCAAACCCCTTTTCGGGGCCGTGGAAAGTTTCGCGTCGTTTTCAACCAGAGTTCTCTCTCAGTTATTAAATTGTTCATCAAAGAACAAGTTTTCACTTCCGAAAGAAAGGGGTGACTCGGGGGTAAAAGTGAGGCTGTAGGAACTTGCTTAACAACTGATGAAGAAAGTGTCACTTTTCTCCGCTAGAGCGGGAAGGAATGGAATATTAAAAAACAAAAAAACCTCCAGACAGAGCCCTCTCGTCCCGTATTTTCTCGAGAATAAGAATTTTGAAGCCGGAGAAGGTTTCAGAGGACGGGGTGAAGGTGCTGAGGGCAATTAATATCAATTATCAACTCCGAGGACTAAGCGAACTAATTAATGAGGTGAAAGGGCCCGGAAGACTTACAGCCTCCCCTCTAGAAGTAACTTACCGTTTAGGGACTTTAGTGGGAATCTTCAGTTTCAGAATTTAATCATCTTCATCTTATTAATTTAGTACATAGTTGTTCCGTTTACGAGATATGTTTTAAATATTACTGGATCAATAGTTTAAAACAATTAAATCTTAAAAATCAACCGACCACAACAATTGGCGTAGGGTTAATAGCTGTAAAATTGGAAACATTTGGCTCAAACCGACTCCTAATTTATTCACTCAAGTGGATTGGCATAATAACCAAAAGTGGCGCGGACGGCGTACGGCGTACGGCGTACGGCGGACGGCGTACGGCGGACGGCGTACGGCGGACGGCGTACGGCGGACGGACGGATTTTTTTTTATTCGATTTTCTGAATCTACGTATCTTGAAACGTAAACCAACAAATTTTGAGGGGGGGTTAAAATTTTTTTTTCTTTGGGCGATTCCAATGGTTCATTATCGAAGATAATAAACCAAAATTGTAGTGATTCGTTTCATTCGTCCGTTAATTTCAACCGAACTGTTGTCATGTACTAAATTATATGAACGAATTGCTTCCTGTTCAGAATTTTGACCAGATTCTGTAGTGTTGAGCCAATTCATTACAGTCATTGCGTCATCCAAACATTTACCAAACAACTACCGATCATTTAGCACCTTTCAAGTAAATCCAAAACGCTTTGTTTCAGGTAGAAATAGACTGGATTCATTCGGATGACTCTAGGCGGAATCACCGTCATTGTCCCTAAAATGACTTTCAAGCTCCTTCATTCTTCCTTTAAACTTCCAACCAGTTTGACCACACGAACACTTTAATTTACACATCTTCTTTTATCTTGATCGTTAATTCTATATTTAACTAAACCTAACGAAGATTTAGGTAGGTATTATTTCTTTTATACCCCACTTGAAACCCACTGAAATCAAAGTTTTATCAATTTTGTCGGACATTCTCCCATAGTACGACACTAACTTAAATCTTCAAGTGCAACTTCCCAAACTAGATTTAAAACTCCTCACGCGTTTTTCAGGTGACCATATATCGGCTCTTTTTTGACCGATCGACTTGAAATTTGGTATGGATCGTCTTGATGTGGATACTAGAAAGCCCTGAAAGTTTCAAGTTGGTAGGTTGAAAGGGAGTTGAGTTATACAACTTCAAAAACCCTGTTCTTCGTTTTTTTATCAGACGGTAAAGGCTACAGCCTCTCCACCTTCAGCGATTGACTGAAGCTTTAGGCTAATATTATCCACTATAACAAGTGTACAGCTGATTAACTTGAAATTTGTCGTGGATAATAGGAAAAAGCCCTGAAAGTTTCAAGTCGGTAGGTCTAAAGGGAGCCAAGTTGTATACTCATAACTTCAAAAACCCGTTACTATGTTTTTCTGTTTTTTTTTTTTTTTTTTTTTTTTCAGTTAGAGAGGTGCCTCTCCACCTGCACCGATTGACTTGAAATTTTGCACAGAGCTTCATTTAACCCATTATCTTCCAAGAAAATTTTAGGGAACTAACAACTGAAATTTAGGCTGAAGGAGGCATTTTAGCTTGTATAATACGGTAAACGATCTTCTCGCCATGGCCCCAAAGGAAGATTTCGATACGGGCACAGTGCTTGTGAAGTCGTTATCTCTTCAAGGGCAAAGTGGATATCATAATTTTTTCCGGCTGCTGTAGAATGATATTTTCGAGGAGTGTTTTTGGGGGGGATATCGCTATCTATCCGATAAATGGGGAACCTACAGCTTTCCACAATTTAAGGATACCAAGAAATCGAGAATATGGCAATGATTACAGCCATATTCGAGGGCGCTCTTGACCAGTTTGTGGAAATGCGACCTTCTGTTTGTTAGGTGAACACAATTATGGTGAGCTCATATTTACTGTGACAATAATCCGTTATTGAATAATTTCATGTGTTCCTATTGGTTCCCGATATGGGACGTTTTGATATCGGAATAATTTGTTGATGATTAAAAAACTCGCGAGGGAAATTAAAAAAAAAATTAGGTGATGCCAACTGGTTTATCAACCGTCATTTGGTCGGATTATGCACAGATCTTGATAATTCAAAGCTAATTTTTATAATGAAATTACTCTTCTCCGCTGCGATTGGGACGTGGATTTGGATTCGAATATGTATATATGAGTGGGTGTCCCTCTGTAAATTGGAGGATTGCGCTTTTATAAACTCGAGAAGTGAATAAATAATACAGGTTTTATCATTTCGAACGTGCAATGCGGAGATAATGCTCGTTTTTCCGGTAGCCGAAATGAGTAATGATAATTCAACTGGGATGATCTGTCATGTGCTGAACGGAGATAACAAGGCGGGGGAGTATCACGAGAAACTGAATCCCTTTTGGTAAAAATTCATTGCACATTACCGAAGCTCCAATTCTAAAAGGATTCCCCGTGTCAGTGTGAACCACCGCGAAATCGCGACTTTATCCATTCATTCGACTTTTTGTGTATTTTTTCTTCTCTCTCAAGTTTTTTTTCCGAAATTGTGGATGAAGAAGGGATGGAAGAAATTATTGAATAGGTCGACTCCGAGTGTTATCTGGGCTGCAGACATAATGGGCGGATCAGCGGAGGCAGAGGGTGGAACAGGGGTTTTGATAAGCTGGGAATCTGTTGGAGCGTGGAGTCGACGCCCTCGCGGGGTAATCCTTGATAATTGGATAGATATGGCTCCCGTTATAGAATATCATCCAGATCGAGGGCGTTCTGTATTGTTTTACGAGCGTTTCCCCGACTGACAAGAAGATTTTTTTCGAGAGGGTTTCTCTAAAAATGGCGATAACCGCTCCGACACGGATTTATTAATACTTACTCCATCAAGTTATTAATAAAAGTAACGTCAACCCGATTCGTTGAGATTGAAAAATGTTTGTAAGTAAGCTCGGATTTCGACCCACTGTTTGGATTCTGTAAGAGCGCCTAGACTAGGGTTGCCAACCGTACTTTTTTTTCAGAAGTATTGTACTCCTTTTTGATGATTTGTACTTTCTTAAGTTGAAAAAGTACGCTGAAATACTTTTTTTTTTTTCATCATCGATCTCATTTGGCACCATCGGGCTTTGCAGAGACTCCAGATAAACGAAGACGCTCTCTATTCGGAAGTGAAATGTTTGACGGGTTGGAAAAATTGGCACAAAAAATTTGATTCTCGCCAAACAGTGGCAATACTTTCTCAAGGAACGGTCCTTTCATGAGTTGACAAAGATTATCAGCTTTTGATGGTCTCTTTCCGCCACTCCGACGTTCACCGAGAGAATATTTATATAAACGCGAAGTAGAGGGAAGAGAGAAACAGATCGTCGATCGATCTGATAAAACACGAGCTGATGATCTTCGCCAACATGAAAGAGACGTGTTTCGACGCCTTTTCTGCCTTCAAAACATACTGAAACTTATTGAAGGAGGCTAGAAAAACGGTCAAGTACACTTTTTAATAAATATTAATTTGCTGCAATAAAATTTTCTTTTATGAAATCGATGTATTGACTTTTTTACCAGTAGCAAAGTATGGAAACGAAGTTATAGAAATTGCTTATGAACAGTAGGTATTCTAGGTACCTAATAAGGTGCCGCTCATTCTGCTCATCTCCGCATGTTGAGGTGGTGATGATGAACCGAGGAATTCAAAATTTTCTTTTGGTCCGTACTTTTTTTCAATTATTTGCTGAAAAGTACTTCATTTCTCCGAACAAACGTTAGAAGATCCCAATCACCAAGGATCCACTAAAATAAAACAGAATGTAAGAAAGAAATGTCTTACCTATTTACAAACCAAACACTTATGTGTAATAGTTACACTACTCCTACACCTATTGTAATGTCTACACCTATTCTAAAGTACTTACAGTACTTATATTTAAGCTACGCAACTCTACAGCCTCTGCATTTTGACCGATTGACTTGAAATTGTGCACAGAGCTTCGTTTCAGCTTCAGACGGTGCCTTTATGAAGTGTCATTTGAAAGATTTAACCCATTACCTCAACCCAGGAAAATTTTAGGAACAAAAAACTGAAATTTGAGTTCATTTTGGCCACCTAAAGGGATTCACAGCCGATCAACTTGAAATTTGGTGTGGATCTTCTTGTTGTGGATAATGGAAAGCCCTGAAAGTTTCTGAAGGCCCGTTTACACGCTCCGTCTTGGCGGTCATGCAAATCGTATCGGATAAGACGTTGCGTGTAAACAGCCAATCGATCGTCTTGTCGGATGAATTTGAGATCGGAGGTTGGATCGAATAACTGAAGGGAAACGCACAAATCTCGTCCGATCTCAACGCAGAAAACGGGTCGTTTTCTTCCAAAAGTCATTCATGTTCTCTTTGTTTATTGTTTGCGAACTTGGTTAGTACCTCGGTAACTGAATTTCAGGCTGATCCCCAACCCAAAAAGTTACTACGAATCAGTAAACTCATGTTGAGTACATGGATACGTCTCATTTTCTCCCTGTAAAAATCCTAAGAAGGCTACATACCAAATTACAGCTTCATAGAGTTTGGTTTATTTGAGGGTTGTAGGAGGTTGCAAAGAAAACGGGGGAGAATTTCTTCTAAGCTTTCGGCTTTAATAAGCCATCTTCAGGGGTAGGAATTTTTTCTTCGACCCAGTCCCTGCTTCTTTCAGAAAAAACGAAAAAACCTCCTACAACCCTCAAATAAACAAAGGTTATTCAACCAAGAAGGATGAACGAAACAACAACAAATTAGCTTCATAGAGTGAATAGAATCAAAATTACATAGCCAGTTAGCTGATCCTGGGCCTGTTCGGCTTGAAGTGTAAGTCCTAAGGAGGCAACATACCAAACTACAGCTTCATAGAAAATTGCGCATTGCTGTTTATTGGTATCGCGTCACATTTTGGTTCCGTGTAGCAAAATGTTTCATAACCTCCATGTCGAACCATATCTATGTTAAAATATTGGTTTCTTTCGTAAATTATGTTTTGTGAAACTCGAACCAATTTAAAACCTCTCTTATTGCAAGATTTCGATGAATGAAGTTCCACAGCTCGAAATGTTCTTGAAAATGTGTCAATGTCTAAAAATTCGACTCCTCAAACAGGCTGAATTTCTTTGATTGATTGATTGAAATTCTTTATTTAACAACCAGGGATGATTAGGGCTTTGAGGATTAGAGTTGAGGCATTTGTTTGATAATAATATTATTATTGTTATTGGCGCAATTCTTTGCGACAAACTAATTGTATGGGACGGCCTCACGATTCGTTATCCGTACGAAACGAGACCCGTTTTTAAACTAGATGAAACCCTTGGCACCGACCAGCCGCAGCCCGCTTTTTGGCGTCAACAAGACCGATTAGCCGAGCTCCTCCCTCTATCACCAGGACGTTTAGTAACAGATCGGTGAGACCGGTGTAAACCACTGAATTAGAACAAGGCGGAGTTCGGCCGTCTCTCTTCAACACCGGAGGTCTTTCGCCTCCTCTTTCTTCAGTCTCATTCATTGGATGCCTCTCAATTCAAATTACTCACCTTCAATTACGGTTCATCTAAATCCGATTCGACGTTCTTGAAGCGATCCGGCGGATGGCGCTCGGCCAAATTTCAAGAGTTCAAGAGTCACCGTCACCACAAAGCTTTTCATGATACCAACACTGCAAAAACGTATCGTCTGTAAATTTCTATTCCACCAAAATACTGTAATATCCCTCTGCGCTGCGATCAGTGTAACAAAAATTTAATTTTGTGTAATTATTTGCAATAATAAATTTATGGATCAGATTACAACCACACAAGATCTGGAACACATGATCCAATCCACGTTGAAGTATTGATTTTATTGTTTTGAGATAGGTAGGTACTTGTCATCGACGAATCAAACCATGAGTTATAATATATTATTATTTATTTTTTATTTATTTAATTTCTGAGCTACTTATCCATTACCCTACACTCGGAGCATATCATCAGGTGACTTGATCGAGAGAAAGTGCAGTTTTGATGGCTCAGTGTTACGTGACACACTTGCCATTTACGAATATCTACCATACTATCGATATTTATGCAGGTAAAATGAAATCCAAGAGGTTAAAATTGATAAGAGAGTTAAAATTGAGGAATCAAGCACCACAACAATCAAAATATAATTTTCTTCTTGAAGACAGTCTGACTTATTTATCATGGGTCAAAGGCGGATTCAGGACTTTTATTAAAGAGGGGGGGGTGGAGGGGGGCAAGGGCAGATTCCCAAGCAAGGGCGGTAGTCCAAAAACGTTGAATATTGCTTAAATATTAACAATAAAACAAAGCTTTATTTGTACAAAGTGTATTATTTTATACTTCTTTATACAGTAACTCTACAATAAAGTTCAGCCTAAAATCACTAATCGTTGAAAAAACTTTTTTGTACCCATGAGGGAAGGGGAGGGGGGTTGATCTTTGGATCCGCCCCTGTCATATACATTACTATGTCTACTAATACAACACAACCCATATGGGTTGTGCCGACACCGGAAATATTAGTTTCAAGTGGCTTACCAGAATTAGTTGGAATAATAGGAATCATACATACTAACGTAAAAAATTTGTATTAACCCCGACTGCTAATGAGAAAGTTACACTAAACATGGGTTTCCGCAGTTACAGGTGATTAAATTTCAAAGATTCTATCGGATAGATTCTATTAACACACCCCCACTCTAAAAAATCCACAGTAATGAAGCATGGCTATAAGAGCGAATTTTCGAAGAAATAACTGGCTTTATGTAAAATTTGATGTTTGGAACATCTCATTCAAATATGGGCAATCTTAAACTCATAGGGTATTCTAGGTACCTACGTATTCAAGTATGAATCAACTATTATTTCCGTATGCATCAGGTGTGGTGCTTTCTGACTAAATATCGGTAGGTACTTACAATAGTCTAATTAAAAGTTACTCGCATCTTGGGAAGAAAAGGTTCTTCCAGTTCCCTCAATGTCGCTTTTGTTAATTATAAAATCTGAATACTACTAAGTATAATCAATAAAAATTTAGTCTCCATTTATTGCGGAGCAACACCTTAGTTTATAACTTTTTCAACGCTGCGCACGATGCTGAAGTCAAAATTTGCGACATCTCATTCCGTTACTAGATTAGAGCAGATGAACCGCGAAGAACATCTCAAGAAACAACCACGTTTCTTCATCTTCAAAGTGCTCCGGTTTGAGAACGGAATAAGATAACGGAATTCTGACTTCACCATCGTGTTCAGCGTTGAAAACTCTATGAACTGAGGTTTTTCTCGTCAGACTGTTTCGTTTTCGGAATTTATAGGTACATAATTTTCTTCCCTTAAAACTCCTCAAAACCGCCCTTAGAGTGAGTGGCTCGACAGCAACTTCCAATCATATAATATGACATAATATGTTATATTATAATATATTATATTATTTATTACACCAAATATGTACCTACAGCGAATGTAAGGCTTCTTCTGCAGACAAAAATGAAAGAACAAAGTGGGACAGGGATGACTTTGTCGTCGCCAGCAGTAATTTTTCCTAGCTAACCACGATCCGTATAAAACCTATTTCATCACGGAAGGAAGCTTATAAGAAAGAAGAAAAAACTCTTTCAAACTCGGTTCCACCGCCTCTATCGCCTTCCCTAAAAAGAAAATAAAACATTAGACAATCGACTTTTCATTGTCGAGGTGACAGACTGGAAAATTAGTTGGAGAAAATGCGACTGGGGAATGTGGGGTTGGGGTTGGCGATGTTGACGAGGGAGATGATTTTAGTGGGTGAGCGAACTCCTGACAGCAAATCATTTCCAAGCTCTTTTTCTTAACCTCTTGTCCCCTTCAGTTACCGTTCGTCTTTTAATTCTAAATCACTCGACTTTCTTGATATTTTCATTTCGGTACCTCATTAACGAGCCTAATGGTAACTCTGTCGGCCTAGATATGAGTGAAAAAAACCTCATTTTTCAGGAGAAGCAAATAACCGCTTTTGCTTTATCACTGCTCACTGGTCACTGGTAAATTTACGTACTATCGCGTCTATACCTTATGCTATTCAAACGCAAGTCTATAAAGCAAATTGCCCTCATTACCTATAGTTTCCCAAATTTTAAAGGGGTAGGATTTTGAAATAGAGCCAAGCCTTTTTAGTAGAACGTCAATGGATATATCAGAAACATAGAAAACCCCTTAAAGAGATTATACGTTCGATTTTAAATCCTGGGAAATACCTTGAAGAAACTGAAGGCCTCAGGTGATCTGACATTTTTGCACAGTTCCAAGGTCTAATTAGATCAACGCGGCGATTTTTCCTGAATCCATCGGTTCCTAACCCCCAAAACGCACTTTTGTCACTTACGAGGGATCACTATAATAATATAGTGATCCCTCGTAAGTGACAAAAGTGACCAGTGATATTATCACTGATGAGCTACAATGGAATCATCTTGAGACCAAACCACATAGAATTTCATAAAAATTAATAGGATAGGATAAAATCGACTTGTAGTTGAAATGTGTGCATATGACAGAATTATTTGAATTATTTCAAATTTACATAACACCATCAGACATTTTACAGTCATTTCTGATGACTGATGCGTGGAGTGCAGCAAATTTGTGATAAAAAACGTCGAGCAACCCCTGGTTTGACCCAAGTATCCAGATATACAGTGATCTTAGAGCGTTATTACCCAGGCAGTTATCAAGGTTCTGAACCTTAAAAATGCCCAATAAGAGGTCCATTATTCAAGATTGTGGACCTCGTCACGACTCACCAGTGTGATGTATAGGGGATATAGGTAGTGATCTATATACTACAAAAAACGCTCTAATGAATCAGAAAAACGTTGCAAGATGTTGTAATACAGTTGTAACATGAATAAAAAAAATTTAAAATAATTATTCAAGATCAAGTTCAGCATGAATTCCCGACTAGATTTTGATCGTGTGGTCGTGAGGTGAACCCAAAGCCCACTAACTCAAGTATGTGGAGCTATATTTTTGATCCACAAAAGTTGTGTAATTTAAATAACATTTGACTTCAGCCACATGGGAATCAAACGTTAAATAAAGTATAAGAAAGTTATTTCGAACTGTTACAAAAATCCCAATTCTTCTGTTAACGTATCATGATTTTCGGATTCATCTTGAAATCGAACCTCTGTTACCTGCCTACTTTTTTCCCTCCTCAGGGTCTAGTAAGAGTATACCTAGTTTCGTAGGTTTGGTGACATACATGGGTGACATCAAAAACAAGTTTAGTTTCGTATTTTTCTCCTGTCAAAGTGCCCTAATCCGTCGCCCGTCGGGTCTTTTGGGTGTCGTTGACATACGATACGGCCTGTGAACCACATGCCACCCGACGAAGAGACGAACGCCACCCCTCAGCTTTGTAGCTATTTGCTAGACAAATGTTTCTCTCTATAATTATAACTTGGAAGGGGGAGAAGAAGACGGCGAAGCTCGGAAGGAACTGTGCCAAAGGCGGCCGTCAGCATCGCAACCATAATGTGTTCCTGTTGAGAACTGATTTGAAGAAAAGTTGCTTATGCAGCGGTTTACGGATGGTATAATATTGGTGAATATCCAGATTAATAACAAATGTATGCTGAATAATTAATGATTATGATATCACGAATGTCGTGTACTCGAATTACAACCAAAATCACCAATCGTGATTCTATCAAATACTGTCCATTTGTCAGCAACACTACACAGAAATACCACATATAATTATTTTTAACGATTTAGTGATCAAAACAAACTATTCTCATCACAAATGATGAAGAGTTTCCTTACATTTCTTCATTAAATTATTGTCCCATCGCATTTCCTCCCGCTTTGTGTTATACAGCAGTATAAATTCCCAGTAAAGTGAATTTATCGAGTAAAAGTTTCACTTTTGATAAAACTCAATTCTTTCCAAGTTTGATCCATCTCAGGGTAACCACTTTCAGCTACGATAATAGTGAGGGGATAGGTAGTTGTAATTATTATTTTTTATTTTTATTTTTTTGTAATTAATATTTATTATTTTTACTGTCTAGTCATTGTGCCGCATTCACAAGCGGAAACCTCGAGCTTTTTTATGCACTGTTGGGATAAAACAGCCTTTGACCTATTATTTGACAAATTACTGTAGAAAAAGGGATGTCTATGATTGATGAGTTGGAACACGTTGGAAAGGGGTTGACTGATGTTGGAGGAGGAAGAGAAACTCCTAATTACGTATTATTAATAGGAGCGGAGAGACTGAGCCAACGCCACACACCATCTACCACTAATTGTCCGAGCAACCCAGATTTATCATTGGTAAAAATAACTATTGACAATCAATTTTAGTGTGTATAATCACAGGCTGTGGCGTCATGAAGGCCTAGATGTAGTGGGACATTCATGTTCTGAGAATGACACGAATGAATACTGAAAAATCTTAACCTCTATTCATACAAATCTCTTCATGTTGGATATCAAAACAAACCTCAGAAGTCGGGGGGGGGGGGGGGAGTTTAATGGGGAAAATTACCCATAGGTAAATCCCCAAAATGGAACAGTCTATAGTAAAGGTTTGCGCTTAACATGGCGATGAACTCAAAATTGCGATATTTATAGCACTTTGAAGATGAGGAAACGTTATTGTTAATTGAAATGTTGTTCACGGTTCATCTGCTCTAATCTGATAACGGAATGAGATATCGCAATTCTGACTTCACCATCGTGTTTAGCGTTGAAAAATCTATAAACTGAGGTGTTACTCGTCAAATAATGTAGACAAAATGTGTTATAAAACCAATAAAATGGAGACATTATACATAAAACCAGTTCTTTCTTCAAAAATTCGCTCTTATAGCCATGCTGGATGACTGTACATTTTCTTTATGGTGCCCTTTTGGGTACCCTGAGCTGGGCACACTATGCCAGAGCCAACTCTCCTGGCGTACCTATCTGTAAATGTACCAAAACGGAAATGATCAAAAAAGCGGATTGTCGCTTTTGGCGTGGTGGTAACGATATGTCTAGTATTGTTGAGTCAAAAGTATTAACCTATTAGTGTATTATTCTTAGATGGAATAGACAAGCATTCAAGTTGTTGGACGGAGTTAGATTGATTATCTGTCATGTCAGCTCCTTTCAGAAATCGTCCAGACCGTGGAAAGAACTGGAGAACTCTTCAGTTTCGAACTGATAAAGAGTGGTCTTACACATCTACTCACCTTTTCAGGAAAAGAGACTCTTGAGCTCCGGTACTTGTAAACAACTGAGTAACCACAGCTTCTGATGAAACCCTCCCGTTATGGGATAAGACTCAGACAAACGGAAAAACGTTTCCGTCGCTGCACCTTCTGCTGGAGGCAGTGATAAGATGTTAGTAGCTTCCAACGTAGAAGCGTTTGCATCAACTTCAATGAGCGAGCTCGTCTTTTGGAGTTGGACAAGTTTCCGTGTGAAACCTTCGGGGTCCTGTTTCCCTAATTGGTCGGTCCCTCGGCGGGAAGAGCGTCTCCTCAACCGTGATAAAAGGCTGGAGACGATGTCACCCGTGAGGCAGTTGGGCTTTTTAACAGCGCTGAGTCGAAAACGGTTGTTTAGATAAAGGAACTCGAAAAAGGACGTTTCTCCACAGAAGTGGCCAGAGGAGTGAACACACTTCGGCATTTACTTGTGAAACTTAATTTCGTTCTCCGGATTCCAAATTCACTTTTGGTCCCACGGGTATTTCTACAAGGGAGGCGTCTCGAATTTTTTTCATTTTAAAACTCCGGAGAAGGATTCATTTTCGATAAGGCTACACGACTGTGGTTATAATAAATCAATCGCCAAGTGGATCCAATTCAAATTTTGTGTTTGATCCAAACAAGTATTTTGACGATTAGCTCGAAGATTAAGCGAAGGAATCCAAATAGATGTTCGAATTTTTTCACTCCCACATTTTAGTGTCACACAGCTACATAAGTCATTATTTCTTCACGTTAAGTCATCCCAATATACACAAAATTCATAGGATATAGGGGATCTGGAACTTCGCACCCGAATTCGTATCGTTTATGTTGTACTTCGAATATCGTCCCCTTCACGCCAAAACCGTGCAAGTACCAAA
This sequence comes from Stenodema calcarata, assembly GCA_963920205.1. Taxonomy (NCBI): domain Eukaryota; kingdom Metazoa; phylum Arthropoda; class Insecta; order Hemiptera; family Miridae; genus Stenodema; species Stenodema calcarata. The sequence continues at coordinate 12,415,861 of OY986061.1, read as the reverse complement.
ACTCGAAATTAGAGTTCGGCATCAATTGCGTGGGGTATTGACCTCCTGTATTTATGAAAATTCCTTTGAAATGCTTAGAAAATCCTTAGGTAACACTTGAGATTTTTCATAAATAGAGGAGTGCAATACCGAACAGTGATGCCGAACTCAAATCTCGATTTCTGGCACATTCATGGTTTTGGCATGAAGGGGATGATAATATATATTATGGATTCGTAGCTATTTTTTGATTGATTTTCATTAATTTTGAGCAAATTGAATAGTTTAAATGAAGTCATATTATTTGTCAAATAAGGACCTTTAGAGAGCCGGTTTGAACGCCTATTGAGCATGTTATATTCTATAATATTGTCTTAATTGTCCAACTATTCAACGCGAGTATACTACTAGAACTATCCCGTTTACAATGTTGACCGTCGTTGGGTAATATATTCGTTTTTATGCCCCTTCCTCCGGCAATAAACCCATCTTCTGTGTTTCACACGGCCTCCCCGTGTGAATAATAGCCGCAACTGTGTCCTTCCACAGACTTCAAACGAGTTCACGCTTTTGATGTGTTGGCTATCAATTTATGAGACGGTGTGACGGGGGGGGGGGGGGGAGGGAGAGAGGAGTGACAATGTTTATAGGTACGTATTATTGCCCTGTAACTCGTGGATGGTGTTCGAAAATAGCGCGGCACTAGTCGTAGGTTTTACTAAAGCGAACGACAGTCGTCCTCTCGAGATGAAGACAAAGTTTGAATTAACGTCAATAATTGACGTTATTATTGATGGCATTGGAACCAGTTTCATAGTGGTGAATTACGTTAATTTTGTTCCAGAAAAATCATTGTGCAGAGAAACCCCTTCCGACTTGTTGAAAATATCGAGCAAATAATTGCTGTGACAACAAAATTTGAATCCATTATATTGAGTACTGACATCCAAATCGTACTGATAATTCAACAATTCTCTATTCGAGTATGAATATTCAGTTGACTTCAACTGAATCCTCGCGTGTTTATCTGTGTCGTTCTAGAATGCTCAAATCATTACGGAAATAATTAACAATGATTTTTTAAATTTTGTTCAAAGGTAGAAGAGCGATGGATTTGAAAGCCAGAACATTTGGTATTGACGACATTTTCACCTTTACAGGACCGAAAAACCACTAGATTAACCGTTTGTATCAGCATCATTCGTCTTAATGAAAATCTGAAACAGAGTAAGACTTTTTCCTGATCTAGTTCTATATACGATTATAAAGAAATGGAGGAAGGACGAGCAAAAGAATTTCACATTTGCCGGCAAGATTCTACCAAAGGCTTTGCCGAGCACTGTCAAAACTACGTACTTGTAGTACGAGCTGCACTCTATTTGTGTAACCTTCATTGTCTACATAGATTTTAAACGAATGAGAGAAATTGGTGTGTGTGTTCTGTGGTTCAATAATACCTTGAGTATCAAAAAGCCTGTACAAATTGAGCAACACATTTTTAGCACAAAATTTGTGCTAAAAATGTGTTGCTCAATTTGTACAGGCTTTGTGTATGTTTTATTTAATAAAACATTCTTTTTTGATCACCTTCAATCAAATGAAAAAAAGTTGAATTTACAATAAAGCGATTCCTCCCAGGTTGTTACCATGTCGGTCCTCGCAAAATCCTCTGAATCTGAATTATACCGATTTACGAGCCAAAACATTATGACAATCTCGAAGTTAATATTCAGAGATTACTGACATGGTTTGATTGTGGGCTAATACTGGCTGCTTTTACCAATCGGACGGTTTTTCCGGGTTGACGGAAGCGTTGGATTGGATTAAACTTGTATTTTAGGACTGGTAAGATGACCAAATATGAGTATCTACTGGTAAAATATTTTTGACAATGTATTGTAGGTAAAGCTGGTGATAGACACGTTCTTTGAAATTGTCGAGAATGTTTGGGTTTCCAATGTGCGTTATTGATAAAAATTTGAAAAAACCTTAAGAGTGGGCCACTCTAATGGGCCGATTCTGCCTATCAACGAACTTAGCCTTTAGATTGCCAAGACAGATTTTTTGTGAGAATTTGAACTTTTAATCTCATTTCTATGGATAGTTATCGTCTGGAATGACACATACAGTGGGAGAAAATAGTACTTGTAGTACAGACCCAGTTTTTTCTTGATACCTATAATGAGTGAGAAACTAGTTATCAAGTCCACAGTCATGCAGCATGGCTATAATAGCGAATTTTCGAGGAAAAACTAGTTTTATGTAAAATGTCTTCCGTTTTGTTTCCATTTTTTCCGAGTACCACCTCAGTTTATAGATTTTTCAACGCTGAACACGATGGTGAAGTCAGAATTGCGATATCTTAGTCCGTTATCAGAGTAGAGCAGATTCACCACGAAGAACATCTCAAGTCTCAACCACGTTTCTTCATTTTCAAAGTGCTCCAATTTAAGAACGGAGTAAAGTATCGCACTTATGATTTCACCATCTTGTTCAGTGAAAATAACCTTTAGAATGAGGTGTCATTTGGAAGACATTTTCATTTTGGGAATTTATGTGTAATTCTCTCCTAAAACTCCAATAAACAGGTGTTTTCTGGTGTCTTCTGGCAGTGAATTCAGGATGGTCTGAAACGGATTTTGTAATGAAAATACTTCGAAAAGTCGCTAAGAGCTTTAAAATGTCATCAAAAATGTCGTCCTCCTTGAATTTTTGATCAATGACTTTAAATGCACAGGTTCATCGTACCCAACCGCAATTCAGATTCGCCTCTGCAGGTGATTCGCAGCAGTTTCAAGCGAGTCGGTTCTCAAGGCAGTTTTATAGCAGAGTCAGCGTCAGCCTGAGAGGTCATGTACAAGCGGAGTGGCACAATTGAAACTCTCGCTGGCAACCGCGATCGCATTCCACGCGTCTCCGCGGGTTGCCCGACACGGGTACCTAGAAGTGGTTACATTAGCGCAGATAAGGTCAAGCTGTTTGTTGGATCGACCTGCTTTGGAACTGGCTGTGAGACTACTGTATTTTCTTCAACGATCTTTTCTTTTTTTTTATACATTCAAATAGCTAGTATTCAACCTCTGAAGTAGGACTTTGGAAAGAATCCAGTACTGTCTTCAATGTTTAATCGTTAAGTACCTGTTTGGTTAATGTCTACTCTTAACGATGTAATCAACTTCAAGGGACGTCTCGTACATCACGTACCGGTGCTTCTCAGACAGTCTGCACAGCGTTTCTTTGATTTGGACATTTGCACGTCTCATTACACCACCCATCATGTAGAGAATACATTATAATATAAATACATTGCTTCGTATCTGCTGATCGATTTTGTAAATTAGCTTTTTTTCGAAGAATAGGAAGCTGTTGTTCTCGGTCCAAAATCTTAACACTCGAATTACAAACCAAAAATCTATATATTTATACATATTTAATATATATTTACACTTAACCGTCGTCTTCAGCGTTGTGAAATCTATAAACTGAGGTGTTAGTTGGCAAGAATGGAGACAAAATTTGTTATAAAAAAAGCAAACTGGAGAAATTTTACATAAAACCAGTTATTTCTTCGAAAATTCACTCTTACAGCCATGCTGCATGAATGTAGATTTTCTATATATTTATATAAGTATGTGTTCCAGACTATAATTCTCGATAGAATATCATTCTCGTTTTGGGGAATTTTGTGGTTTCTCTAACTTTGAGAACTGGAGCACTCTGAAGATGAAGAAACGTAGTTGTCACTTGAGATGTTCTTCACGGTTCATCTGCTCTAATTTGATAACGGATTGAGATATCGCAATTCTGACTTCACCATCGTGTTCCGCGTTGAACAATCTATAAACAAGGCAAACATTTTTCATAAAACCAGTAAAATGGAGACGATTGACATAGAACCAGTTTTTTCTTCGAAAATTCGCTTATTGCCATGCTGCATAACTGGATTTTTGTTTCTTTGCAGAAAGTTGGAAACCGTTTTTGATCAAACGATCACGCCTAGAACGTCTTCGGGCGGCAGATGGAAAAAGATGGGTCGGTTGTTTGTGGATCTGGGCCAACGCTAACTACTCTGAGGAGGTGCAGTGATTTATACCTCCGCCACGCTACATTACCGACGACTCGTCTCGTTCAAAGCGGCCTTTCTGTCCCGATTAACGGAATGACAAACGTTGTCATTTTATTTTTTTCAGCCTTCTATTTACGTTTGACGCCCGAAAGAGGTGAGCAAGTATTGCAATATTTAAAGGAGTTTCGTGGAGTCTCCAGAGAACGAATTTCGAACCTGATCGAACGACATACTAGGAATTGGCAATACATACATACGTCTTGAAGAACAATATTGCGTAAAGTCATTTTTAGGTCATGTAAAATGCATGTTATCAAAAAAACCAAGTAGGTACATGAGTGTTTGAATATTATTATCCCATTACAATCCAAATCCAAAATCAAAATGTAAGTATTTCATTTAATTATTAAAAATGTTCTCATAAAGTCATGTCCATTAAGTATAAGAACTTTTTCAACGTTTAGACGCCAAAAATTGTTTCGTGCAGGTCAATTTTGGTTTTCGGTCTCCACTCTCTATGAAATTAATCATTAGCCCAGTCAACGAAAAGGTATAGAGGGAAATGCTTGGAATACAATTTTTGACTTCATAACTTTGGACTAGTTAGGAGGTGAACAGGAGGAAAGTCTCATTTTTTTGGTTTTTTGCTTATTCTTGGAAACATGTGTTTCTACTGACATGACCTATTCATATAAAATGAAAGCTAATTGAATTCGCTACAAGTTTTAATCGGACCAGTTTTTCGATATCTTGTCGAGTTTCTGAGATATCCGCTTTTGAAAGTCTGTAATGTTCTGCTCTTTTTGACCGGATGACAACGATGCACCGAAAAACTGAATGCTGGCCTTGGGGTTGTTTAATATTGAATTATTTTCAATAATATTACTTTACTATTTTATCTATCTTCCTTCAAATGTTGAAGCAGTTTCAGTGTTGAGCGTGAAATCTGGAGCTTTGCAACAACTGTCGACTAATGAATCTATTATTTCTCACTATTCCCGGTCAACGTAAAGACCGAGATATGCACCATTATGTACACACATTCAGTACAGGACGTCTAAATGGTACAGATACTCATCTTAGAATATATACTTGAGGGCCCGCTGACCCGGTTCCTCACACCTAATTATAGAAGATTAAAGACAATAATTAATTTTCTTAATTATTACAGACTTTCAAGAGCGGATATCTCGAAAACTGTACAAGATATCAAAAAACTTGACTGAGTAAAACTTGTAGAAAATTCAATCAAGTTTCATTTTGTATGGAGTGGTCATGTCGGTAGAGACGCATGTTTCCGAGATATATGCCAAAAAACGAAAAAGTGATACTTTCAAACCCCCTCCCGCCCGGCTACAGGCGAGGCCGTTTGATATGCTCACCTCCTAACTAGTCCAAACACAGTTACGAAGTCAAAAATTGTGTCCCAAGCATTTCCCTCTACACCAGTATACCCGATATTGACGGGAAAGCAGCAGTTTGCTCGAATTGTAAACCGTTTGCTCAATAAGTGGTTAATAATCATTAACAAACAAATTCTGAACAGTGTTATTTAGGAAGATCATTTACGCGCGATGGACTTCCACTCATCTTCCTCCTTCCTCACGCAGTGAGTTCCTGAGGGAAAACCTGGCGGTCCCAAAGGAAGCTGGATCTCTAAACCGCCCTTAAAGGCTCTTTCTTCCATCACACCGTTTTTCCTAGAGAAAATAGAAAGGTCTCTAATTGAAAAAGCCAGACCGTCATATGTCACCCACTTGGGGTCGAGGGAACGGGCAGGGGAGCGAGGTACGCTTCAAGGCTCCACCGTCAAACACGTTTCCGACAAATGGGCTCATATACTTCCAAAGGAAACGATAGGTACTCCAGTCGAAACCCTTTTTTCAGGAGGGATAACTATTTATGTTACAGACCGAACCCACATTTCACTTCTCACGTTAAAACGTTGGTTTGAATTGTAGTTATACCGCCTCTCGATACGTGCTCTACGTACCAACTCCCCAGAGCTATCCATTTGCTGGGAAATCATTTTCAATATGAATTTCATTGAATTCGTTCCACGTTCTACTCCGGTCTTTCTGTCGAAATGAATTGATAATGTTGATGATGTACTTCAACAACCCACATGATCCTCAATACAACATATCTACGTATTACGTAGAAGTGCCCTCCATCCGTTGTGGCCTATTCCCAAGTAGAAATAGTGTTTCTTATAAAAGGTTTTACAAGGATATCTCACTCAAACCTACTCAATGTGGATAACTCAAATAAACTATTATTGTTTAAAATATTAGGTATGTTGCTATACTTTTTTGCATGAATAATACGGTTTACATTTTCTCTATGAGTTCGACAAGAGTGTAAGGAGTGTAAGGCAACAAACGGTTACATGTACGTGGTTAATCCTTACTATAAGCCTACAATGAACAGATTTTTTTCCTAAAAAGTAGTAAATTTTCCGAATTGGAATTTATATATATAGATACATAATATGTATATACTATATTATATATAATATACTATATTATAGTAGTTTGCGGGTGAGGATGACCAACACTAGTTGCTTGGTAGTCCATGATACGTGGTAATACATTGAGCCCAGAAGTAGTACATACATGTCCTTCCAAAGTAGTACGCCTGGTCACCGTATACATGCCAGACTTTGAATGAATGAATGAATTTATTCCATAATAATAATGATAGAAATACATTGCTAACTTAGAAAGAAGCTGGATACACCCCTAACCATAGGATGGCCCTGTGCGGTTAGGAGGAGTTGAATTATTTTTCATTGAGCTGTTTGCTGAAGACACAATAGGGTACAGCAATACAATAAAGAATTATAATAAGCGTAACATAAATGATAATAAGTAAAGTTTTCGTTTCGGGGGGTAAATTTGCAGTAAGTGGTTACAACAAATGAACATAAATCCCACTGAGATCAACCAGGAAAATACTTTTTTTTACAGGTTCATGATGATTCTCTGCTAGTTTCGAACAACAGAGCCGTACAGTACGAATGTGCTGTCAGCCTAAACTTGAAGTAACTAGGGATATTCCTACTGAAATTGATCAATCGAGTTAAGTTTGACTTCATCTTAAAAGATAACGTTAATAAATCAGGAAAACGTTCTTTACCGGGAAAGCACCTGCCGCTTCTCACGCCCCGCTGTATTTTATATCCGGTGAAACAAATGTAGCAAGGCGGTAGTAAATGGATCTCCTGGAGTATTTCTTGTTCAAATCCAATTAAGAAACTTGTCTTGAGAGAAAGGCAAAACAGGGCGAATGTTCAGCTGATATAGAAAGGGAATGAGGGGTTTTTGAAGTGAGATTTAATAATGAAGCAGGGAAGCTGGGAAGCACTTATCTTCGTCTTCGTAATAAATTATGGCGTTGCTTCCTCAAGGGTGGATTTTAATAGTCAGGTGTAGGAGATGTGACGTCTTTAGAGTCCCGCGGGATCTCGCAGCCAGGAAACGTCTCGGCTTGAGTTTGAAGACATGTGTTTCTCAACTCCTGTCTCATGGAGAAGCTCTCCGTACTCTCGCGCCCCTGTTTTCAATCTTGTAAGGCGTTTCTGGGGACTCGAGTTGATTGATAGCGTTCTAATATGAATGCGGATGTTAACGGAGGAAAACAGTGTATGAGAGTGACGGATGTTCCATTCTCCAGGGTTCCCCTCGGGAACGGCATCCGGAACGGTAACAGAAATTCTAAATTACCACTCACGATATACCGTTAGCTTCTAGAATTCCGAGTTGTGTGTTCAAAACAAGTGTAGAGTAGTGGCGTATATGTATGTGAAAATCCTCAATCAATCCTGGAACGGAATATACAAAAAACAACCATCAACCAAGAAAATTCAAAGATGATAAACCAACAAGGCAACGATTTCAATGACTGAATAAAACTTTCTCCCCCACAATCTGTAAGATATTTCAGTAACTTCACCAGCAAGTCCCTTCACATGCTCATTTCAAGGAAAGGTGACTAAGCGGCGATGCAAGATGAACCATGTCCCAGATGTCATGATTGCAGTCAAGATCCTAGTCAGTGTCCAACAATAGAAAAAACTCAAAGAAATAAATACCTAGAAATAATACCTAATAGACAACAAGCTAAAATGGGACAAACACATGGACGATCTGTGTCAAAAACTGAGAACATGTGGGTACATACTATACACGATAACATACAACCCTAGACAGTTACTTAAAAATATACATGTAGCCTTATTTGAATCTGTAATGCAATATACCGTTATCAAATGGGGCGGCACTTATTATTATTTAATAGAAAAGATATATAAACTGCAGAACAAAACACTCAAAATATTATTGAAGGTTTTCATCCGAGTTACTCTTCAAGGAACTTCGACTTCTGACAGTTCATCAAATTTATGTAAAAAATATGTTACAAACTATAAAAAAGAAGGGAAAAGTATTCTATGAGGATGTGAGTGAAATAAGAAAGAAAGAGTACAGAATAAATTTGCCAAAAGTGCCTAAGTACCACGGACAAAACACAATTATAAAGGAATCCAAATAATCAACAAAGATTTTTAGAGAATTACAGACATGATGAAAATAAACAATAAGAACCTCTATAAAAGAGAAAAAAAAACAAATTAATTTGCAGTGGGAGGTTTGATTATTTTATAACATGGAATAATTATTAAATAATTCTTACAAATTTTGTATACTTACATAGGAACTAACAAAATTTTTGCCATTAAACCAAATAATCAATATTGCAATTTGAAATGAATCAACTCCGTGCTGGAGCTCAGCATTTGCAATGCTTTCTAGCACGGTCCTGAGTAACCATATTATATTTAAATGTATTGTGTTATCATGTCAGAAGGACAATAAACATTATTATTATTATTATTAGTATTGCTGGTTAGGCACTTTCCACATCCCATAGCCAATCAGCGCACTCTGAGCTTCAGGCGTCACTATCTGCCGTTCATTAGCCCTCCGATTCAATTTTTGAATAGCATAAAAACAGAAAAAAGTACAGCTGGTTTTCCAATATTTTTCTAACGTACCGAAATTGAAATTCGTCGATTAGGTTCTTAAATCGACACTGACCAAATTCATGCCCATCAGCTGATTGGTAGATACCCTGGGCATCTTCTTTCCCTCTAATCTTCTTCTAAACCTAACTCTTTCACGCATTTGCTGTGATTTATTGCAGACTAAATGATCTTGTGGAGTGATCATTATTGCATCTCCCGCAAGATGAAATTAAGGAATCGTATTCAGAGTACTGGTATCGTGCGGCGCATGAATGAGGATATCATCGACTCCATAACGCGATTTATTGTTTTGAAAGGATACCGCTATCTATTGTCTGTTGTTATGCTACCGAGATGAATCACGCGTACCAATATAGATGGCGTCGTCAAAGGAGTCAATTGTTGAACGCCAACACGATTGCGCCTTGGCACCTTGTGCGCCCGTCAGGTCAGCATGGTGACGCGAAGACCGCAGAGAAGGCTTAGGTACCTTCTTTTTTTCACTTTTATCAAACCCTTCCCGGTGGGAGAGGTTTTATTTGTCCAGTGGCCTATCAGTTTGTCAGTCTCATCTTATAAGTCAGCATCCGCCTTTGACATCCCTCGCCTCCTTGTCACAGTCTCTTTGTGGGGCTGCCGCGCTTCCGAGGCTTATCACCAACAGGCGGCGCAGCGTGTCGGCTGGACATCTAACCACACGGATTCTGCGCGGCCACTGTTCAATTGAACTCCATCCACAAGTCTCCAAATATTACAGCAAAATAGGAGTAGGAAGTGATATCCTCATGCAGGAGAGTGGAATTTCGAACGCCTCCGAATGCCTCAAAGATCAATTTAAAAAACTTCATAATCATTCTATAAACATCGGTGATCTTTTCAACACCGTACGAAAGTGCATGGTGCAGCTCATGAAATACTATTATTATGTAATAATGGAAGTGTCAAGATGGATTTATCATACCTGCAGATCCAATCGACAAGAAAAGCATTACCTGATTAAAAAAAATTGATTGCTCGCCAAATAGCTTGCTCTCGCAAAACGAACAAAAAGGTATTACTTATCAATTTCGAAAAATAACGACTGGTCTAATTCGCATATTACCAGTCGTTATTTATCGAAAAACCGTGATTTCACCAACATTTTAAATCAGGGTTAGAAGATCCGAATCGCAATTTACATTTGTTAATCATGATCCGAAGTGCTATTGGATTTCACCACATTCGGATAAGCATTAATCATGATTAAGTACACATTCTTTGTTCACATCAACGTTTCTTACATCGAGCGTTTACCTACAACGTCAGTGATGTTTCGTACTTATTTGCGTACTTTTGTTTCGCCCTTTTTTCTCGTGCTTTCTTGTTCCGAATGCCTCGTGCATTAGTGCATTAGCGTTTGAGGAAGAGGAGTTCTTTATCCGCCGACCTAGATGAATAAAGGAACGGAAGGAAGATTATCCTGATTTGGATGAGGACGACTTGGCAATGCGATACCGGTTGACTACGCTAACCGGAGACGGTTCTCAGGGTGCTAGAGCAAATAGAAGGTCAGCTAGAATACTCGAAAAAAATTAAGAAAGAATCTACGAAAGGAATACGAAAGGAATAGGAAAATATATGGAAGAAATAGGAAAATATACGAAAGGAATAGGAAAATATACGAAAGGAATAGGAAAATATATGGAAGAAATAGGAAAATATACGAAAGGAATAGGAAAATATACGAAAGGAATAGGAAAATATATGGAAGAAATAGGAAAATATACGAAAGGAATAGGAAAATATACGAAAGGAATAGGAAAATATACGAAAGGAATAGGAAAATATACGAAAGAGAGAAAAATGCCGAAATAATGAATAAATTTCGAAATAATGACAAATTAATCACGAAATAATCACCGAAGAAATAAGCTGCGTTCACATGTATCCGTAACGTCCGTAAGTCGTTGTCCGTAAAAAGTAGTGGAGGGGGGCTCCTGGGGTAGTAGTGGGGAAATAGTCCAGAGATTCAACGAAAAACGATAGTTTACGAGAGATAACGGGGATAGGCGTGCGCAGAAGCTATTCCGCACTCTTACGTTGCGTTAAATATCTAATTTTTTTCAGATATTTTCAGCCGCTCCAAAAGTGAATCTGGAGTCCCCCACTCCATACCCTTGCTCCAGCCAACTCCAGCCAATCAGGTGGCCCAACGGACGACGCATTACGGAAATCCAGCTTAATGTGAACCCAGCTTAATGGTGTTTAGTGAAGGTGATTGTGATTAGTGTAACCTTTGATTAGCGGTAATCACGATTAGCATGGTGAAATCCAAACGACGTTAATCACGACTACGATGTTCGGTTTACTCAAACCTCGATTTACCTAATCGAGATTAGTGAGTTGTTGGTGAAATCGGTCCTGCTCTTTGCTGGGTAGATTATTTGGTCATTGAATTGGAACATCTCTTTATCCACTTATTGATGACCCAAACATCGCCTGACAATCTCATAATATGATATTATCACCCCGATCCGAGAACTACTCTTCACGTTAATTAGTATAGATTATTGGGCTCGTAATTTCTAGGAAAGCAATAAAACAGTGTCCAATTCAGACAAACCAATTAAAAATTATGAACAATCTCTGTGAGTTATTGAATTGCTCAATAACGCGTTTCCACCGCTCGTAGAACAACAGTCAGACCGCCTCCTATCAAATGATTTTTTCTGTACACTTTCTTCAGTGATGAACGGTCTCAAATAAGATAGCAGACGCGACCTTTCCGAATGTCAAGAATCTATTACAGTTTCTGGGAGGTAGAAGGAAAAAACCCGTTCCGATCACAGCAGACATGTTTATGGTTGTTGATAAGGTAATGGGATTTTGATGGTGAGATGTTCTTTGAACTGAACGACAAGATTCATCTCGAATTTTTCTTCGAAAACTGATAAAACGTTTATCGCCGTAGTACAACATCCTCCGAGTTATGTTTTTGTATCGTTCTTATTCGAATTGAATTGCGTTCTGATTTGTTTATCCAAATTCAAAATTATGTAACTTCTCAGACTCAGAATGATATGAGGTTTGTTACGCGGTTTTAATGATTAATCACCTGTAGCGTCCAAGTGCACCAAAATAAAGTTGATGAATTGATTTGTGACCCCTTGAATTTGTATTGGCAAAACCTCATCAGTGACCAAATTAGAACATGGGCATTTTGACGTATGAATTTCAATGAGACCGAAGCTCCTGAATGTGGGGAACACATTTATATTTTAACCTGCCAATTTTGCTGTGACACTTGCACGACAACTTAACCGTACCTTCTACCCTTAGTCGAGATAAATATAAAAAAATATGTCTTCAGCTTTCTAATTACTAAGGGACGTGCAGAATGCAGAAACCTGTTTTCAAGCATCTACGTTATGAATTAATCACAGTAAAAATGTATCAAATTAACAACAGTAATAAATGAACTACAACAAATGAGGAGGTATACTATATTAACAAGTAAACTGGGTATTGTGATGTAAGTCATGTAATATCACCGATGTCAAAAACATCGATGTTTAAAGAAAAACATCGATTGTTGAAAACATCGAATACTCGATACCCATCCCTACTACCTTGCGGGGTGCTTAGGCCAGCTCCCCCACTTAGCACAGAACTGTGTTCCGAGAAGTGTGGTAATTCCGTATTATTGTATATTACTCATTTATTTACAATTGATATGTTTTTTTATTTGGTTTTATTATATTGATTATAATATCGACGGTCTCACAGCAACACCCCATATCATCATTTTCGCAACTTTTGAGGAGGGCCGGAAAAACGCCTTCCAATGATTTTCTCCTCCCATAATGAATACATTTTTTAATTGTGGTACTTTTAGAATATAAATACGCATCTTTATGAACTTACGAAAGAAATTTAGTTCAATGTGTCACGAGAGGGCACGTCCATCGATATTCATAACTCATTTTCGTCAAAAATGATGATGTGGGGTGTTGCTGTGAGACCGTTGATATGTTTCTGAAGGAATAAATTTATTTTTCATTTCATCATATAAACTCTAAAATCTCACAGATTTGTATCGTGTCCGATTTCGTTTGATTTTGCTTGATTTCGCCATGCATTACAGCATGAAGTTTGACAGTGATGAAGTTATCCTAAAATTCCGATTCCTAGTATGTTGGTGCGCCAAAACCACAGTTTAGTGGAAGAATTTTCCAATCAAATAGAAAATTCACAGTTTTCTGTACACCTAATATAATTGTGATCGATGTTGTGCAGACTTCTATTCACTCCCCTCAGTCTCAGGACCTTTTCAGTTTAAAGCGAACCTTAATATCGGAGCTCACCACAGTTCTACTCACTTCCAACCTAAACAGGACTCGGGGCTTGAAAAATAGGTAGCATTTTCACCCTCTCATTCATCACGATATTTCAGGTTTTTTCGATCGTGTTAAACGGTAAACCGCTGCCTCCCCCGGTACCTCACACCCTCCCAAACAGTATTCAAAACAATGGGCTCTAAAGTGATAAAACTCAACAATGGCTATTTAATTTGCCCGCAGAACAATTACAGGCACCGCCACGAAGGAAGGGCGTTTTTATTATGGGAAACAATGGACCATGGGTGGGACCATGTAGAGGGTAGAACTTTCCCTGTGGTGAAGCCGTGCTTGGTGCCCTCCCCAGAGATTATAAGCAGCAAAACAAGTTCTGTTAATGAAATGAGCGTTTTTTCCCTGCAAAATAAAAAGGTTATAGAGCCATTTCGCTACAAAAAGTACCTTTGAAAAAGTGGTAAAAGACTTAATTTCCCGACATCATTTTAAATTTAGTTGCTCGAGAAAAAAAAAACATATTTATCACTATAAAACTTTTAAAGAACCCCAAAACTTTGCTTAGAACGTCCGCCATTTGCTTCGTCTCTATGCTGATCTTTCTTCGCGTCACGTTTACGAAAACTCTGCTATTTTTTTTCCTCAGAAGCTTCAAGCTAGGGATGCAACATCGGAACAAATAATCGATTATAACATCAAATGATTAATCGTAAGCTAATAATCGATGTTCGATCAATCGAAGGCAAGTAATCGATTTTTTAAGTACTTATTTCAAACGCATAATTAATTGCTTTCCAATGGTTTTCTTCGTCTATAGGTGACGAACTATTGTTAGATTACAAGGCTAATGAAGATAAAGGAATGCCAAAACGAATATAATTGCATAAAATAGTTTTTATTGTAAATTGACGGTACTATAAATTGAACCGATAAAAAGTGTATATTAAAAGAAAGTAGTGTTGGGTGTGTAGGGACATCTTGTAAAAATCAAAGTTTTGAGAGGAGCCCTTCAGCGGTTCAACGGTACTGAACCCGTCAGGGTTCAGAAAACATTAATTTTTCAAATCCCATCGCCAACAACTTTCATTTGAAACGGTAGATTATAATGATTATCATAAGATCTAGACCCCCCCCCTTCCACCCACAGGGGTGGGGTGGTACCCTGGAGTTTAAGATCAATCACTGTCGTTATTGTTATTACCTCCATGAATGAAGGATACCTCTACTAACAATAATAACGAAGATTTGTAATAATAGGCATGGAAGAAGGAGGTATCCTTCATTCATGGAGGTAGTAACAATAACAACGACGGTTTGTCTTACTTTGTATTAATCGATTATTATTACTGATTAAGTAATTGGTTTTCGAATAGATCTGGAATGTTAGAATGTTAGCATGTAGAATGCATCAAATCCTGATGTTTTCGAAAACCGAATAATCAGTAACAATAGGTATTGATTAATCGATTACGAGTGATAATGATCGATTAATACAAATAATCGGCAGCTTAACCTAAATTAAAATTAATCAATTAATCTGGGTTGAATAATCGATTATCCGATCAATCGATTATTTATTTGCATCCCTACTCCAAGCCACATAAAGAAGAGAAATAAGTCAAACGACTTCACATCCATGTAAGTACTTATGTTCAATGGAATTGAAATAAGTGAAATAAAGTCAGTTTCCTCAAATTATCCATGGGACGAATGGAATTATCCACTATCCATTGGAAGCAATACATTTTCATTTCACATCTTCATTGAATTCGAATTTTCAAAGTGATTCGGCTACGTCCTAACCAAAGCTACTTAATCGAAATATTAGCCAAATATTACATCACCGCTCCCAATTTCACCAAGAAGTGGTTTTGCTCACTTTTGAAAGCCCAATAAAATTTGCTTCAATATATCGAAACTCTCTGATTTGAAAATGAGCCTGGCTTTCTATGAAGTTGTCGTGTTCTAACGGTACGTAAACTCTACCCTGATTACTGTGTGCCGAACGGTAGGATGGATACAATACTGTAGTCGAACTTAGTAAAAATATTAATCGATATTTTGTAGTTCGATACCCATCCTTACAAGAAACGTTGGAACTGATATATCAAAGTGTATACCTACACTTGTTGTAAATGAAAAATTCATCTAGATTTCTACCAGCTGACTTACTAATTCATCAAGCATTTCATGTTCGCAATGCAGGTGTAACTAAAAGGTTTATTAGTTCGAAAATATTTTGGAATGCAACCAAAACGTTTCATCTCCACACCGCGGCCAAGGGAATTCTTCATACGCCCACGGAGATACTCGTGAATTAGTTCGTCCCGTTCAAATGTGTAACACGTAATAGTTTACGAGCTATAAGGCGGTCGCGAGTAACAAATTACAGGCCATCTCAGCTTGTAAGCTCCGCCCGACGAAACGTCCCGGAGCAGGTGGAAACCATAAGGAACCACCCTCTTTTCTCCCTCCGAATAAACCCGATATTAATCTCCTTTTAAAATAGTCGGTTTTGTCGGCCTTAGAGCCAGGATGTAAAAATTTAGACCCGTCCCCGAAGCTTCCCCTTCAAACGGTGGTTCACCTAATAATAATTAGCGGGTGAT
This sequence comes from Stenodema calcarata, assembly GCA_963920205.1. Classification (NCBI taxonomy): domain Eukaryota; kingdom Metazoa; phylum Arthropoda; class Insecta; order Hemiptera; family Miridae; genus Stenodema; species Stenodema calcarata. The sequence goes on along the minus strand of OY986061.1, from coordinate 12,399,853 downwards.
AAATGCTTTCGGGACACTGGAGGAAGTTTACAAAGCTTTGAAGAGAGTTGAAAAGGCAAAATAAAAAAGAAACCGGGGTGCGCTCGTGTGTGAGGTAAATCATTTTGACCGAGTGATAGAGGAGGCGTCTAATTCGGAACTTCAAAGTGTGAAGTCGTGCCGGTGTGCTTGGTGCTCATCACGCTCTCAGTTGGAGGCAACACTTTGAGTCTTTTATTCGGTTATAAATTTGACGCTGGTTTTATTTACCGAGTTAAATGGTTCCTTGTTATGACGGAAAGTTCGATAACTCGCGGAGAGGCGAATAAAATAGAATTGCATCAATCATTCCGTTAATGTTTAATGTACACAACAGTAAATTAAGAAGCAACCACAGAATGTTATTTCACGCCACGATTTTGATAAGATTTCGATTAGCAATAAAATGAGGAGGAAACATAAATTTGAGCATACGTATCAAGTTTATTCGTGTTAGAGGTTTTTCCATGGTATAGTGTCAGACGAAGTGGATTTTACTTCCTAACTTTTAGCGAATTAGGCTGTGGGGAACCACTATATTCGATACTCAAGCCTTATTATTTAAACCCAAAAACCTTTCCTCAAAAGTAAGCTCAGTTGTCAAAAATGCAGCTCTCTTTAAAAATTGGTCAGTTTTCCTCCTATTCGAATTAAGTGAACGGTGTGTGCAGATACACGTATCTGGTAACGATCGCTAACTTATTTCGCATCATTTTGACATTTTATGTCTTTACTCTGGCACATAACTCGAAAAACGTTACACAAAAGCGTTACACGAAATCGTCACGAAAATTTCTGATGATTTTCGCTTACAACCGATTCGGTGCTACGGAACTTTATCTTCGCCAGTTATCATCGTACAAAAATCGTTCACCACTCGTTGGATAGCTCTCGATTTACCTAACCATATTACGTTAACCACTGCGGAGTGCGTGGCCGACAAGCTGCGGTATGAGCGTGATTGTTTAAATAATTGTTTACACACAGGTGATCATTCTCAATCATTGTCTATACAAATGCAAGCTTCATAATTTATGATGAACCCTACAATTACGTATACGTAATTGTAGGGTTCATCATAGCGTAGTTGTTATACATAACAACTACGCTACTGGGGTAGGTGATGTAGCATTGTTCGAAGGTTCTTGAATCACTTCTTTAAAGACATAAAAATTTTATGCTTGCATACGAGTCTGCAACACATTGGGACATTTAATGTCCCAATGTGTTGCAGACTCGTATGCAAGCGTTTAATTCACGACTGTATCAACAAAAGGATGGAGTTGACATTCTTTTGACATTTTCATGTCTTTGCTTTGGCACATAAACTGAAACGGGAAAGATTTGTTTCCTTGATTCACCCTTTCCCTCAGATCACGTCAGAACACAAGCGACAGGCGGGCCACTACGTCAGACGCACCTATGACGCACGAGCGTATGACGTCAGACGGCTGGCAGGAGGCCAACTAGTACGTAAGATCCTTTGACGTCAGACGGCTTGCCGGAGGCCAACTATTACGTCAAAGCCTACGACGCACGAGCGTATGACGTCAGACGGCTGGCAGGAGGCTAACTAGTACGTCGCAGCCTATGCCGTAAGAGCCTATGACGTCAGAGGGCTGGCTGGCTAGCCGATCGGGTTTTTTGTATGAATTTTTCATCTTAAAACTCTAAATTACTGGCCAACTCATCCTTAATTAGCTGATTCGATTTTTCGAGTGCAGATATCCGTATCTGGTAACGTTTGTCATATAGCTTTGTTTTCCTACGATCTGGAGTGCGGAGGTAACAACCTTCGGTAGCACAAGTCATTCCTTCTTGACCACCTTCTCTCTAACTTCTCCTACGTGTAACAAAGCGTGCAGATGTACACATCTGCTAACACTTGATACATAAAACCCTTGCGACGAATCTGGAGTGCGGGGTCCAATACCCTCGGTAACACAGATTATCCTTCACGCTATCTCAAAAACCTTTCTCCCAACCTACTGAACCAAAGATCCAGCTAGTACCTTCCTCATCGGAAGGAAAAGTTCAAATAGTGAGGTACCATACTGCATCATAGAAAGTAGACCCTCACATAGGCATATACCTATACATCTGTTATCATGACACACGGCAATGAGCACTGAATTTATCCACGTATGACTGCTATTAGGTGCAATATGATATAATATATGATATGATATTATCGTCCCTCAAGAAGCTACACAGCCTAAACCATTTTAACTTATTTTACAGGAGAGAAAAAAAATGTTGTCTTCTAAAACTAACAGTAATTGTTTACCAAAATTTGATCTTTTACTTTATTTAGGCTCCCCAGACGTCTCCCACTGTGATATAAAACGAATTAATACTCCAATCGAAATACCGTTAAAACCCCGTCGTTCCTATTGGTAGATTCAAACTTTAAGCGGGTTCCTTTAAATTTTACAAAGAGATTGCTATTTTATGACTTGTTCTGGTCGCATCAGGTGATTTCGAGAAAGAGCGTCAACATGAAGCTATTAAAATCGTGTCCTCTCATTAAGTTGGTTTTTGGCAAGTAATAATTATTACTCGTACTATTATAGGTCATATTTCAGTCTACAAGTAACTTCAACTTCAAATTTGAAGAAGGCAAGAATTTCCACCTCGTATTTCCCAAAGTCCGTAATAATAATAATTCAATCTATATAAATGTTACTAGAGTGTTCCGCCTTAGTGGAGGAGTTTTCCGTTGACCTTGTACGGCGAATGGGTGGGCCAAGGAACTGCAGTGGAAAAACATTTCAATTAGACGCCGTGTTGTCCGTGAGATAAATGGCTACAGGGTTACGAACAGGTCTAGCCAGATGAGTTTTCTTCACTAAAACCTCTTCTTGTACGGGCCACGGTACAAGGCCTTGGGGGTGCCAATAGTCCCGTCCTGTTGAGGAACAAGCGAGAAAAAAAATCTATTGCGATAAACCCCCAAGATTATCTTCATTTACAGACTAACAACTGAAAATGAAGAGCGTGGGACGTGTTTCAGAATATCTGACTGCTTATTATGAATACCAAACTGCGCCAGTAACAGTCTATAGTTTGACATACTGATCGTGTGTTTGAAGTTTTCTTGCTTCCGAATCGATCAATAGACGAGTAAACACAAAGACCACATGTAAAAAAACATCTTTGGCCTCCTAAATCAAAATTTTTCTCTCGCTTTTTGCGTTTCAGATATTTCTGAACAAATTAATTTTGGTTCAAGAGCCACCTTACTGTTGGCCAATCCTTGTCACAGGTATAAGACGAGTTATTTTTGCTCTTTTTCGTGATATTGAATCAATGAGTGTGGCATGAACCAGTCGAATAAAACCGATTTGGAGTAAACTTACTGTGATGGAAAAAGTTCTTAAGAAAGTTCTGATTGAAAGTTATAAATGTACGTCTCACCTTTGAAGGAATTTCCGAAGCTTGTATGGGCTTCATGGTTGAAAGCATGTGTATCTCGCACTAAAGCCAGTAAATTTTTCGTATATTCTTCGGCTAACTTCCAACGCAATGTTAAATATGAAGAGCGACATGAGATCTTGTAAATCAGAAGATCGGGGGAGAAACGGGATCTCTCATGTTTTTTTCCCGTTCCACACCCCTACTGACTGAACCTGCATTATCTCTAGGACTCGAGGATAAAACCCTCGGAAAATGGGCACTTATCTGGACCTAAATAACACTTAAAGCGAATGGGCGTGGTGAAGGACGGGGAAGGGACTGCTCTAGGAGTTATGAGTCCCTAGATACCCCCGCTGACACGATAAGGGCCGTGTTCAGCTTTGCTTAGTGGTGTCTGGACTGTTTTGGAGGAGGAAAAAATATCCCTTCGTCTCTTTTTCACATTTGGAGAGAGTTGTGTCAACGCTGCGGTTTTCAGGGGAATAAATACAGGGTTTTGAGTACAGGACACAGTTTTTTTCTCTCAGTTGGAACGTCCATGGCGAGTGTCTACAGCCTGAACAGAGATTGTATTTGACTTCACTAGTGAATTTATAATAAAATTATATTCTATCACCTAATAAATATCGCCACAATGAGCAACCAAAATAATCAGGCTGTCAATCATTACATCCATATTACTGCCGTGTCAAAAATTTCGACGTCCAAACGTTTTTCAGCCATTGCACGACTCCAGTTTACAGTTACGAATCCGTATTGCCGCTCGATATTAACGTTAGGTCCTATCGATTAAATTAAATATCGAAAACAACTATTCTCTTCGATTAATCCTAGTTAAGTTGTTCTTCCCCTTCGATAATGTAAACTCAAGCACTCAGTTTGGAGGCAAAACTACTTCAGCTGTTTTGCCTGCAAACTCTCGTCATTTCTAACGCATCGTTTTTTGGAAAAACCACTTGAGCCAAACTGCATATCACAGCTGGAAATCATTGAGTCAAGATCTGTTTACGAAACAGCTGGTCCCGAGTTTCGAGTTAAGTAATTTGCAGGAGAAACCTCTTGAGTGAGAAGCGAAAAATCACTTGCTATGGAAAAGCGCTTATGCGTTTCGGGGCAAAACTACTTGTCACTAGATTTCATTGACTGCAAATTGGATGACGTAAAATGTCGATAAGTGGCTCAAATTGACAAACACAAGTGGTTTTGCTTGCAAACCACCACGGATAAGTTGTGCTGCCTCCAAACTAGATGGAAAACCCACAAGTAAATTCGTTTATACGATTTTTCACAAATTATGGCGAATTCGAAGATGCTGGTGGTTTTGCTTTAAAACGACTGATTACCTGTTGAGACGGAGGTATTAGGAAGTGTTCAATTCACTGTGATTTCGATTTTCCCCAATCACCTCCTGCTTAGGGAATCGCCCCCTTCTTAACACCTCCTTATTAACTGGTATTATGATTGTAATGTTGCTCATTGTGACGATATTTCTTTGGTGATAGAATATAATTTTATTAGAAAATAATTATTAGAAGCCAGCTATAATAATTATAGCTAATAATTATTAATAATTATTATTACATCTAGTAAGTTGTATATTCATCTAAAAGTACGAAAATTTAGTTCTTGCGGAACGGGCGTGACTAACAATGTAAGGTAGGAGTATTTTATATCCTAATACCACAAAGCCTTAACCCTTTTCATTATTCGGGAAATTCTCAGCGCAGTTTCGGCAGAAATTTATGAATCGCCTCTCCCAGAGCGTCGCTCATTCTTCCACTCAAGTTGTTAATTTTCAACCCGAAAAGATATTCCTGCTCTTTTCCCCGTGCTGAACACTTCATTTTGGTGGGTAGTGAAAGTTGAAAACTTCCGCATAGAGATTGAGATGAATGGGGGGTGGAAAGAGGAATTAAAAGGAAGTTAACCTGAAGCCGTTGTTATTCATCTCTGGAGAACGCTGAACGTAAATAAATATTAACTTTTTTTTCGAGGAAGAGGAGGAGGAAGAGGGAAAAAAGAAAACCGAAAAACTTTAAGGCTGTTCAAATCGAAAGTACCTTTGGGATTTGTTGACGCATGCGGATTTCAACGGTTGAAGAGGGTAGTGTCAGACAGCGGATGACTTTGGGGGAAAAAAAATAAAGATAAAAAATGAATGAGGGAAAAAAACACTGCTGAGGAAAAACTGTAATACACCCCATGAGGGGTTTAATTTTTGTGTTTGAGACTACTCGAGAGAACGAGGGTTGAAGGGTGGGAGGGAAAGCTCGGGAATTAATCTTAATTACTTTTTTCGGGGTTGGAATCAGAAGGGGTCGCCCCTAGAATGAAGGAAGAAGCGTTTGATGGTTTGCAGACTTCATCATGAGAGAATTATTACTTTTGCTGGCGCAGTTAAGGTATTCGTACTTGGTCTGGCCAAAGCCTGCCGAAACGGGGATGTTTCAATTGTATTACAACATTCGATATTGGGTCATTGAAGGTTTCACCGTTAGCCTTATGCCGGAGGTTTGGTAAATCCTAGCGCTTCCCATCAAGTAAGTCACTACAATAAATTAGAGAAATTACAAAAAAAAAATATGGGAAAATAGCTAGGTTGTGATTTTCGACACTGGTAGAAGCACAAAACGATAGGCCCTACAACTAAAGATAAAAAATTAAAGTGCCTTATCAAAAAACTCCTGTACCGCCAAGCCAGCTTATAATAATCTATCAGGGACGAAGAACAGCGTCTCTAGTCAGAGACAACCGCCCAAATGCCATCCGTCAGAACTCAGCCAGCACAGGGCACACGCAAAGAGAGTGGAAGGTCCCACTCATGGAGATGGTACATTGAGCACTCCTCCTGCAGACCAGAGACATTCAATGGCAATTGCTATGTGCGAAACTTGGAGATCCATCGAGCTGCATGAAGAGACTGCGACGGACCATCCTGCACGAGGCTCACGCACTTGATATCCAAAATCCTGAGCCTGCATCAGATCTCATGACAGAAGCCTTGAGGGACGCCAAGTTCTCATCTACCTCTTCTATTCCAAGTATGTCCAATACTAATTTCCATACCCAGAAGTCCTTAATCCAAAAGTACAATAATTTCAAAATCCATGACCCTTAGTGGCCTAAACACGGAGCCAAATGATTCGAGAAACATTTTTACTTGTGTATAAAAACCTTCGCGGTAGAGAATTTCCACCTCACTAAACCTCCTTCATGGGTATATCAACCTCAAGAGCCACCTTCATGAATATTATCACGGAATTATAAAGTTATAAATTCCACCGAGTCGTCCAGAAGACGCTCTGACGACAGAGAGGGTTAAGCCCCTGGAAAATTTTTATTAAAAACCCTAATGCCACCTTTATGAAAACAAGAAGATCCAACCCGCGCCATCGTTACAGCGGACCTTTTTTTCAGAACACGGAACCTTATTAATTACGTGGAAAAGGACAATATGTTATCTTTTCTAATTTAATTAAAAAACCGGTTGCCCCCCTCCGGAAAGCCGTTTTTACGTCCATAAAATAAAGGTATTATAAATCCCGGAGTATTCTTCATTTTTCAACAGAAAAACTTCCACTCTTTGTGTAATTAAAGTTGAGAAGCGGGCTGTGGGATTTGGTGGTTTAGACCGAATTAATTAGGTATATTATGGCGAGCGGTGAAAAATGACTGTAGATATTCATTGTATGTATGTCATGATCGTACTTTATGAGTTAAAACATAAATTTTAAATGATTGCCAAGTCAAGTACAATATGAGTACAACAATTCTTCACATACCTAGGACTTCTGTTCTTGATAATGAGTTATTGTAGACCAATTTAATGATTCACTAATCACAAATATTTAAGGTAAATTCTCTTTGTTCGTTTCAGTTTTGCGTTCCTTGTTCTTTTATCCATCGCTTGGTGGTTTTAATGATTCTGTGTTGTTCAAGAGATGGAACTTACCCAGCGATTTAGGGTTTTGCTTTAGTGGTTCTGCATGTTTTTTTGGAACAGTTGGTGAAGCTGTGAGGGGCAATATTAGGGTTTTTTCCCTCTCAGGTCCCATCTACAAGGGTTAAAATCTAACACGACGGAATTGGGGCGTTTGTTAAAAGGGAGATACGACGAATGTTCCCCACCTCCCGGAGGCTTGGTGGGAAAGGCGGGTCTGGTAGGTGTGGCTTGGCTTTTCAAATAAGATAACAACCGACGGGAAGCTGGGGCATCATGTTAGCGGCATCTAGTGACAGTCTCGCGGAACTATCAACGGAAGCGATCGAGGGTTCGGTGAAATAATCGTTTCGCAACGGATAATCCAGTTGATCGATTCCACATGGTCGATCCGTATCATCTTTCGAGGAGCCAGTAGGGTTTCTACGTCTTCATGACGAAAGACGATCACCTCCTATGGGTTTCTTCCACTAGAAACGATCATTTTTTATTATTATTTTTTTTTTTTAATTTTTCATTATTATTTGGAGACGTCAATATTCAGATAAAGGTCAATTATACAAAATCACCAGGAGGAGAGTGTTTGTTTGCCTCATGTTTATATGAGTATTTTGACGGATAAATAACTCCTTGATTAGATACGAACCAACTGTGTTTGTGCTTGAGCTGCTTCTTTCCTTATACATTATGGTATATGAATTTCATTGAAAATTATTTTAATTATCCTCCACTTCCATCAAAAACAGCATTTTGGGAACACCACTTAAAAGTATCCATAATGCACTCTCACAATGTCATGATCTGAACATACTTATTCCAAATTTACCAGTACCAATTTATCACTTTTGAATACTCTTTCAAGTACTTGGAAGTATCGAGTATTGGATTCATTTATCACTACTTGGGCAGTAAGCCTTATTACAGTTGGATTAGTACCAAAAGATCTGGAGACACAGTTTCTATAGTAGTAGCCAACCCAGCAAAACCGCAGTAGCACCCAGCGTCATACAGACCCTGTCATACAGATTGCTGTCGGTCTTGGGAAAAATATTTACAACCTAAGCAGAATTATGAAAGTTGTATACGTTTCACCCGAAATCCCCCACTTCAAATTTGGGTTTCGTGCCCAACACAACCCAACAAGTCCACAGGGTGGTTGACTTCATAGCCAGAAGCTATAAACCAAAGTAAATCACAGGCGCAGTATTTTTGGATGTGCAGTCAGCTTTTGACAATGTATGGCATGATGGGCTGCTGTACAAGCTAAAATCGTTTTTGTCTAATTCGATTTATCCTTTCTCAGTGATCTAACTTTTCGCGTCAAAGTGAAGCACATTCCTGTTTTAGAAGAGTGAGTGCTTGTGTTCTGCACAGCCTCCAGTGTAGCGACTTCCCTGACTCGGGTGGAGCACTAGCGTCCCAGTTTGCTGATGATAAAGGGATATATTCAGCTGGGGGTACGATCGCGGAAGCCAAGGGTAATCTCCAGTGCCAATTAGACCAAACTGAGGAGTGGTGTAGCAAGTGGAAGATGAGGGTAAATTCAACTAGATCCTCCCTCAGGAAGGGGTCAGTGTCTGGTGTCCACCTGAACGGTAATGGCATCCCCCAAGTGTCAGAAGTAAAGTACCCAGGCTTATTGCTAGACCGCCTGCAGACGTGGAAGCCGCACGTGAAACGAGTCACACAGGAGATGATGCCTATGATCAATGGTAAGTCCAAACAGAGCCTTAAAAACACGAGGTTATTATATCCTACTTTGATCAAGCCAGTTTGGATCAGCATGCGAATCGACAGTGAAGAAGGTTCAAGTGGAGCAGAACAAGGTCCTAAGGATTCTCACTTACGCTCCCTGGTTCGTCAGAAACGACACCGTCCACTCTGACCTGTGCTTGGAGACAGTGCAAGACTCTATCAGGAATTGTTATACAAGACTGCCCGCCCACACCACGAAACACGTGAATCCAGAAGTGGCTCCAATTGCTGGACCAGCTCCCTACGGTGGTCATAGGTTGAAGAGGCGAATTTTGTGATACAACTCAACGGTGCAAGGACTGAGGTGGGACAGCCGTGTTTTACCGAGCGATGAACTTTCACATTGGACTAGTCAAGGGCTTCTTCACTTCCCCAAGATTACGAACAATCCCCATACTGGCTGTCTGTCGGGAGTCTTGGTCGGCCCAGTGACGTTTTTCCTTAGAATCCTAAGATTCAATGGACTGACCGCCCAGAAATCGGTGGAAAGTCCAGGCTACCATCAGGGTAGGTGGGTCCGGTTCTGGCCAAGCCATGCAGGCCTGCACTCGGCGAAATGCATTCATAGCTCCCCAGAGCTCACTCCTCCCCCTTCCCTAATGTACAAATCTAATAGTACTAATAAAAGAAAAATAGGTAAATAAATGAAAGATATCTCTACTTGTGCAGTAAGTATCGAGTATTGGATTCAGATACCAATATTTGAGTAGGATAGAGGATTTGATTCAGATATCATTCCAAGAGTATAGCGACTATTTGATTCAGGTATCAATAATTGTGTAGTAGGTTGTGTATTTGATTTATATATCAATACTCGAGTTGTATTGAGTATTTCATCAGATATGCATGCTTTAGTAGTACCTACCGAGAATTTCATTCAAATATCAATACATGTGTTGTAGGTATCGAGTTTTGTCATTTTTTTCAGATACCAATTCTTGTGTTGTAGGTATCGAGTATCTTTGATAGGTGAGTAGAAGACATCGAGTCTTGATTCAGATGATCGTATGAGTTGTAGTGGTATCCATACTTTGGGAGCATCGAACGTCCCTACTTTACTTACTGGTGGGGGTTGAGAACGGTCATAAGTGGTGCGCGTGACTTATGGATGTTTTCCTGAACCCAACGCCCTCGACTATCTAACTGTCCGTTGTCGGCACTTTGCCTTTGGTAAAACACAGCTTCTCCACTCTTAGGCCTAAGGTGAGGGAAATATGTGTGGAATAAGAGTCAATGAGAGAGAGTGAGGGGGGAAGGAGACATCAAAACAAACAAATCAGATTGTCTTAAGCGGTGTAAACACTTTTAAGAGACCTCATACAGTGCCAAGCGGTGACACTTAAAACGAGGTGGAGAAATGAGATAGGTGCTCAAACTCTGGAAATCTCGGTGTAACCCAAAGCCCCGTGTTTATCTGTTTAACAGCTGTCAAAGTGTGTTTACATCGTGCAAACAGGCGCTTTCATCTAACCGACGACACCTGGGGGAGAAGACCCATGAAGTATCATCACAACCATTATATTATCAAATGACGCGGCCATTTTGAAAACATGTATATTCCCATTACCCCCTCCATCCATCACCACTCGACCACACACCTCTGATACCGGTACGAAGAAATCCGAACACGATTTGACGTATATGACGTAACTCGAGTTTCAAGTCCTGGTTAATGCGTTTTTCGAGTGTTTCTTGACTCGGGACAAGTATACATTTTGATAATGATTCGGTCGAATTCGCTACGAAGCTGATATGGTTGTTGGTTTACTATCTTCGATAATGCACCATTGGAATCGACCAAGAAAAAAAAATTCCCTATTTCAAAATTTGAGGGTTTACGTTTCAAGATACACGTATCTTGAAACGTAAACCCTCAAATTTGGAAATATACGTGTATATTCAGAAAATCGAATAAAAATTTAAAAACAACTCTGCTAATTCGTGACACAACGGTATATATACCGTTATATATATTATATTATCTTCTTTGTACAGATCATCCTTCTGTCTATATCACTGAATGATAGATTAATTATTATTATGAATTATCATTAGTTATTAATAATTATTATAAAGCAGTGTAAATTATTAATAATTATTATCAATTTTATTAATTATTGTTAGTTATTATAATTGTTATTAATTAATAATAATCATTATTCATTATTATTAATTAGATGTCTGAAAACCATGACATTGTGCTGATCGAATCAGCTGGGCTAGTATGAATATAGATTCCGGCAGCCGCATGATTCATCCTCATGTTGACGACTTTTGATCTGCTCCAACTTTGAGCCTTCATTGTGAACGACCGGCTGGTTGTACACAGCAGCGGATGGTCTTAAAAAATTCTACAAAATAAACTCTATCTAAATGTGAACTAAAAACTATACCGTTCGATCTGAATTTTTCGAGATAAGAATGTTTCAAAATTTCGAGGATTCGAAAATTCGAACCACCAGAAGATACGCTTGGTATAATGGTTTTAACACTTAGCGTCTGTGTCCAGCTTTTCAAAAAAGTGACCATTAAGCTCGCAATTTATTGTGAAACTTAGGTACTGTGTTCTGGGACTTACTGTCCATAATACGGGTCAACATTAACAGAGATGGCCTTGGAAAATGCCAGATTGATTACAGGTTCACTCAATACAATTACCGTAAAAGGGTCGTTCGTAAACCGTTGATTACTGCGTACTATCCAGAGACAGTTCTGTCAGTTCTATCTGACAATCTGTCAGTTCTGAATCAACAATTGTATTTATTCGTCCCTGATATGAAAACGCGAAGTGAAGTAAGTGTAATGAAACGTAAAATATGGCCAGGAATATTTTCATCCGGGTCTTCGATCAGTGAATTTTCACCGGATTAGACCATCAATCGATTTCGGGGGATATTGCGTCTAAATCTGCATCAATTTCCAATTCAACCAACTTCCGTTTCTATCAGCGTGTTTTCCATCAATGTTGCAACGTTCGAATGTTTCAAATTAATCGTACAATACCACGGGGTCCGTTTGCTCAACCATGTTGACAAGTTAGCTGCCTAATCTGTACAGGCAAACAGTTTACTGAATAATGCGAACTCGGCTCGGTCAAATACCGATTGTTTCGGCGTGTTAACCAGTGTTATCATTCGTCAGTTAATGAATTCATCATTGTTTAATCCCAGTCTTCCCGGATCGGAGTTACATTTAAACCGGACCGTCCGAGTCGTCTATAACGTCAGATTTCGTATCTCGTTTATCGTAGTGCGTTTGATGTGTTAGAGATCAGTGTGAATAAGGTGTCGATAATTGAATTCCAATACATTTTGCGGGGTCTTTTTTTAAGATAACTTTGTTACCTAGTCGTACTCAGAAAATTCGTTTTCACCGGAAGACGGAGTCCGGGGTCCTCACTGTGTTGAGTTGGTAGTACGGTGGAGTCAGCATGGGTAGCCGTAGAAACACTGCAAGAAACAAAGGAACTAAAAAATGGAGTTGACAAATTCGCTGATTTACCTATTTCATTTCTTCATTTTTTATTTATTTTTTTATTTTACAAAACGGGCAATGCCTAATGAACATAAGAATGAAATTAAAAAATTAGTTGACCAAGCTGGGAAAAAAATACAGAGAGAGAGGGAAAAAAACAAAGAAAAATTAGCGACAAGATGAAGGATTTTTCAACGTGAAGATGTAAATGAATGCAAAATGAAGGCGCGGAATTCCAGAGGCTCATTAAAACCCGATCACCTAGCCAGCCAGCCCTCTGACGTCATACGCTCGTGCGTCATAGGCTCTGACGTACTAATTAGCCTCCTGCCAGCCGTCTTACGTCATACGCTCGTGCGTCATAGGCTGTGACGTACTAGTTGGCCTTCTGCCAGCCGTCTTACGTCATACGCTCGTGCGTCATAGACTGTGACGTACTAGTTGGCCTTCTGCCAGCAGTCTGACGTCAATCGCTCGTGCGTCATAGGCTCTGACGTACTAGTTAGCCTCCTGCCAGCCGTCTTACGTCATACGCTCATGCGTCATAGGCTCTGACGTAGTGGCCCGCCTGACGCTTGTGTTCTGACGTGATCTGAGGGAAAGGGTGAATCAAGGAAACAAATGTTTCCCGTTTCAGTTTATGTGCCAAAGCAAAGACATGAAAATGTCAAAAGAATGTCAACTCCATCCTGTTGTTGATACAGTCGAGAATTAAATGCTTGCATACGAGTCTGCAACACATTGGGACATTTTATGTCTTTAAAGAAGTGATTCAAGAACCTTCGAACAATGCTACATCACCTACCCCAGTAGCGTAGTTGTTATAGTTAATTGTAGGGTTCATCATAAATTATGAAGAACTTGCATTCGTATAGACAATATAAATTATTGAGAATGATCACCTGTGTGTAAACAATTATTCAAACAATCACGCTCATACCGCAGCTTGTCGGCCACGCACTCCGCAGTGGTTAACGTAATATAGTTAGGTAAATCGAGAGCTATCCAACGAGTGGTGAACGATTTTTGTACGATGATAACTGGCGAAGATAAAGTTCCGTAGCATCGAATCGGTTGTAAGCGAAAATCATCAGAAATTTTCGTGACGATTTCGTGTAACGCTTTTGTGTAACGTTTTTCGAGTTATGTGCCAGAGTAAAGACATAAAATGTCAACAAACATACACAAGCAACGTAAAGAGTAAATAAAATAATATTTAATAAAACTGTAAACTGAAAACCATAGATGTGGAGAATTTCCACTGGAGAGAGTACCACGCAGTAGTGCCTTGAATATAGATTGTGAGTGACGCTGGAAGAAATCAAAATTGGAGTGGTACTGAAGCAGAAGGTTGGCTTGCCGGAGTAATCTATTGAGTGGTTGATGGTGTAAGTACGAGTTGTAGTTTGTTGAGGAGAAGTTGACATGAAACAGAGGCGTAGTACGAATGTAGAAGGATGGGACGTTCAGACCGATCTCAAACAGCAAGGCAGGGCAGTCGATCACGCCGTTCAGTAGATTGTATTCATATTGTATTTTCAGCAATATGACGACGGGTGGCAAGTGATTCGATATTAATATATGTAATTACACTATGCAGCTGTCGACCAAGCACTGTAATCCTGGTATGGAATGCGCAACTTGAACCCCACATATCGTAAAAATCTGCGTTGCACCTTCTCTAGCTGCTCTATGTGGATCCGATAAGGGGCACCAAACCACGGAACCATATTCCATTATCGGCATTACTTAGGCAGAATATAGAGCGATTAAGGTTGGGATGCTGGTGAATTCAGCGCTGTTCCGCTTCAGAAAACCGAGGGTGAGCATTGCTCGACAAGCGACTGAGTCGATGTGGACGTCGAACAATACTCCAAGGTCCTTAATCAGAGAAGGGCGCTGAAGCTGCACACCATTGATGAAGTATTGAAAGGTGATCGAATGTGCTGGACGATTTAGGGACATAACGAGGCATTCAACCACAGCATGCAGATTCTCCTGAGTAACGATGCAGTCCTCAATGGAGGCGACCCTTTGGAAAATCTTCAGGTCTTTACCAAACCATCATCAATAACAACAACTCAGTTCTTCTTCGAAATAGCTTTCCACGACTTCATCGCGAGTGATTCAGTTCAAAGACAAATATTGTGAAACAGACCAACGATGACGTCGTCCACAGAAACTGGAAGCCATCAAAGGGATAGCCCTACCGCTAATGAAATACACAAAGACATAAAAGGTGTACGTGTTGTGCGGTTTTGCTTGTGATAGTTTTCCTGTCTTATCCTGCAGTTAGGTCACGCTCTTCCCGTGTTGGCGAGCTGGAAGGGTTTTTATGTACCCTCTACCGCCCTTTGCCCCGTCTCTATTATTGCTTTTCCCAATCTTCCAATGTCCCTCTTAGAACACAGGCCCCGGCGTAATTGAATCGGAAATCAATAACTAATAATATTGTTCAACAATGGAGGCTTGTGGTACGTGTTTCTTTCCGTACGCCTAGTTACTTTGAAAATCTAGCTTTTTGCCACATTTACCTCGCTGGCGTGTAGTTCAACCTGTATTATGAGAAACGCAGTTGACCTAGTTAATAATTGTATAATATACAATTATTCATCTAGGTAGTGGACCTTACATATTATGTAAGGTCCACTACCTAGAAGAATTCGAACGTACAAAATGAAAAACATTGGTGCCTACTCCTAAGGATTTTGTAATTCAGGGCAAACCCCTGGAAAAGGCAACCAAATTGTACCGCCTGGTTCTCGTTGCACGGGGGATTTTCCTTGAATCATTTCATGTTTTTTTCCCCCTGAGAAAAAATGAGGAAGATCTGCTTCCTCCTTCAGATGGAACATAAATGTCTTCTTCAGACAACTCTAGATCACTCATTTAGGCTTCTGTGGCACTTTTGAAGTCATTATCATTTACTCCTTCTGCATCAATTTCTTTTCGTCACTTTCTGGAATTATATAATCTACTATAAATGAGCTACTCCCAGCATAAATATAGCCATGACCCCAATGTAGAAACTAAGACTATCACCCCATTTCAAATTGGGAGTTAATCCAGAAACATGTATTCAAATAAATGCTGTTTCGTAAAACCTGAGAGGTGTTTTCAACGGTGCGACCCAATATGTGCCTACACCGATTTGCCTTCCAGAATTAAAACGTTTTACTCCACGAATTTTTCTTTAGCCGTAGGTGCACATTTCAATGGAGAACGAATCGACATTTTGCTCAGTGGGGCCCGGAACATGAATTTATTGGTGAGAATTGTGTTTTTGAAACGATCGTAATAGGTTGTAGAATGGTTGATGCAAAATTATACTGTCAAATCTCAATGATTTACAGCATAAACTACTCGGTCAGCATCTGTATTGACTTGGATTAGGACTGTGGTCCAATAGTGTCGTGATCATTATTAATAATTCAGAGCTTGAGAAGAGTAAGTGTTCCCAACTGTAACATTATGTTTTCTGTAATGTACAGATGGCAACATAATGTCATGAAAATCTGTTGGATTAAAATTAAAACTAAAGACGCAAAATGAGGAGTATGTTCTGTACCGAACTTCCTTCATTCAACGAAAACGCCCAGAGCTGTCGTCAATGTCAGGAGTTCGAAAACAAGGGGTTTCATTTACAAGGTATCGATTGAGTACACCGACATTATGGTGTTTCTGAAACAAAACTGAAGGAAGAGGTTGATTGGTAGGGTGGGTTAAGAGTTGAAATCATGTTCGTGCCGGTAGATGACTTGTATACGACCAACCTCGTTAAAAGAATAATTAATCCACGGATCGATGCATTTTTTTAACCCTCAAACCATCAAAGTCCGCGTCTGACATAGAAAAAGCGTGCCTGTCTGTCGGTCGTTGATAGAGCCTTATTAAGGGATGGTAACAAGACAAGAGGAGCATGTCTGTTGTATAGTAAAGGT
The DNA here is from genome assembly GCA_963920205.1 of Stenodema calcarata. Classification (NCBI taxonomy): domain Eukaryota; kingdom Metazoa; phylum Arthropoda; class Insecta; order Hemiptera; family Miridae; genus Stenodema; species Stenodema calcarata. Next base: position 12,383,308 of record OY986061.1, on the reverse strand, counting down.
TTGAGGGAGCGGGGTGTCATGCCACGGGGTTTTGTAGGGTTGGAGGGCTACTCCGTGACTTTGATTAGCTGTTACAGGGTTAAAAACCCAAGGGCGCCACTCTCGGACATGCAAAGTAACGGAGGATGTTTCAATCAGCCGAGCCCGGGGGGCGTTCGCAAATCGATATCTGGGTCGCGTGATCGAGGATTTTCCTGAAACATGATTTTGACAAGGCCCTCCCGAGTCCAGCGCTTTACAGCAAAGTTGATCATTTCTTTTGTGACTTCCAGGAGAATCTATTTTTCTTTAAATCACCGCTAGAAATTCTTAGTTGTACGTTTCAACCTCTCGAACTAACATCTGAGTTGATCAAAATGCAAAATCTTAAAGCCACGCTGCATGACTGCAGATTTTTCGGTTCAAAATCAGATTTGAAACCAAGTCAACAATAAAATTTATTTAATGCCATCCGGATGTTGCGGGATGATGTTGGGAAGGAAGCGTGTTTCATAGGCCGATTTTGGATGTTTTCATCCACCGGGTACCCTTCATAGAGCACCTTTATGCCGCTTCTACAAAAATACTTACGAATTCATTGGAAAGTCGCTGAGTTATAAAGATGAATCACTCCTGCAACATCCACTCACTAAACTTGGTAAAGATTTCATTCGTGGAATAGAGTGCAACCTGACAAAACCGTCAAACCCACTTTTCAGGGGCATCTGGGTACCTTCATCTTTGTCGTCCAATTTGTTCTACGTGTTTAGTATTCCCACATTTTCAGGGTGTCGCTCATCAAAGGCACCGAGTATTTTCGTTAGGGCTCCACCAAGGTGCTTGCAAGGACCTAACAATGCAGGGATGAACTACAAAGGGCGAAGGAAGTCTACGAATGAGAAAATACTCGTATCTACTCAACATACGCCTTGGAAGTTTATCTAAGCATTCCTACCCTCCCACGCACGGCGGTCACAGCTAAATATTATTTCTTCAAATTCGTCGGGGATGGGTCCATTGAAATAAGGGAGATCCTTTTTCTGTTGGACATCCTGTTTGCGGTCTACCTGGTGTCCAGGGAGGGAGACGAGCTAACGTGTGTCCGACACGAAGAAAGCTAATCCACACCTGAACATAAGACCGCATCTCTGTCATTTTGACGAAGGTCCTTTTACCTTTGATGTTAAGTATTTAAAACCGGCCTTCTCGGTTCGGTTTCGGTGGAGACAAATGATATCACGGCCGTTCCCGAGGCCCTGCAACGGGATAGGGCAGCGGATGACGATGCGCCGATAACAATGCGGTTTCCATTTGAGTTTTAAAGTTGCATTTATGTGGTGCTAGCGGAATGTACGACACCTGTGTCTGCGCATGTCCAGAGTTGGAACGTGTTGAGTCTGTGATGTACCTGGGAGTAATGATTGACGACGATCTAACATGGGACTGCCATGTCTCTATGCTGATTCAGAAACTTTGAAAATTTACTAATTTATTCTACAAGCTCCGAGGATATCTTGGGAAGGAAAACTTAATTATTTTATACAAGGCTCTTGTCCAGAGCATCATTGGTTTTGGAATTATTGCTTGGGAAGGAGCCACTTTAGCGATATTGAATCCTTTGAATATCATGCAAAAATCCATTCTCAAAGTAAAGGCAAAAAAACCACGTAGATTTCCTACAGTAGATCTGTATAACTATGTTCGTGTGTTTTCGGTCCATCAGTTGTATATTAAGGCGGGGCTCACCTTTTAATCGATTACAAATTCGTATATACAGTGTGTTTCATTTCGTGACGGTCACAGGCTGGGAATTGATTCTACAGCAAATTTCAGGTCGACAATGTCCTGTAGGAACTTTTTTTTAACCAATTTATCCAAAAGTTTGCTTAAATCTTTCAAATGGCACTGGGTCATGTTAATTATTTATATTCTAAGCGGCCGGAAAAAGTGATGATATCCACTTTTCCAGCCCGCCTTTTTTTCACTAAGAGGCTAAGCATAATGAAAAGAAGAGAGATGTAGAAACTAAAGAGTCGTCTCGTTTCGAAATCTCCCCTTGACGCCATGGCGAGACGTTTTTATTATATCACAAGCAACTATTAAATTAATACATGGATGTGTATAGCCGCAGTAGAATGATATTTGCGAGGGGTGATATTTTGACACGGAGAGTATTTTGGGGGATTTTTCTGCCATCATACTTCAAGTGCAATTATAGCTATCGACGACATTCTGACAGAAAAAGTCTGCAGATTCTTGAAACAACGGTTTATTATCTTCTTAGTACGGATCATCCTCCTATCTAGATCACTAAGTAATAAAGTAGTCATTACGATCAGCTGGGCCAGTATGTTGAAGGGTTAAAACTTGTTTTTCTTCGGTAGATGCCAATGGTTTATTATCGAAGATAATAAATCAATGGCTGGAGATGGGAGGTTTCATAGGTCTTAAGGTATTTTTATCTTGATACCCACGTTGTTCGGCCACAGCCTCTCAGTTCATGTTAATTCCATAATCATTCAATATTTTCCGATCTCCCAAACTAACTGGCTCTCTAATCTCCTGGACTATTACCGTCCCTTGGGAAAAACATACTTTCAAAATCTGTTATTCTCCCGTTATCCCGTTAAACCCTAAATTCTACCTAGCACTAAGTGGCTTTCTATTCTCCTGGGAAAAACACATCTGGGTCCCTTGAGAAAAACACACTTTCAAAGTCAATTGTTGTCCCGCATGTTCAAAGCGCAACACACGTGATACTTACCGACTCCAGTGTCACAGACTTTCGCGATTATTCTACAACGATACTGTTTCACATCCCGTTATATAACGGGGAAATATTTTCACTAATTTCCATTTTGTTTGAATGAAAATAGAATTGATCCAAAGAGTTTTAACACAATTGCACTCTCCCACAATCAGCTATCAGAGAAGCAGAAAATACATGAGAGTAGCACATGTGATATTTTTCATTGCTAAATCCATTTTAATCAGAACCTCTGGTGGTCCAGGCTAGACGAAGACATCATCTAATCGAAGACCATCTGCTTTTTCGGAGCCGGAACATCAATTAAGGCTTTGTTTACCATCCATCCATTCATTCCTTAAGACTTCCCACCGAGAGTGGTGGGAGGGTTGTTTATTTGCTCGGAATACCTTTTAGAAACATTGGATACTGGAAGGGGGAACTTGGGTGGAAAACGACTGAAGCCACACAGCACCAAAGAGCTAAGTGTAGTTCTATGTCGCGACTGTTTGAGCAGATGGGATGGAGCGGGAGAACGAGCCCGTTGAGTCAACGTCAATATTGTGTTTGTCGTGTCATATTAGACACATTAGAAGTTTATGAGCGTCACATGGGCCCAGATTTCCTATATGGGACGCGAAAACCGTCGAGTAGACAATACGCGGGTGTCATATGAATACGAAGGGGTTGACGAGGTGATCATCGTCCTGTCATGAGCAATAGCACCTGAATCTGAATATCTGCGTTGCTCGAATACTGCCACTTGCCCGTTTAGTAATATGAATCATTCACACAACTTTGAGCAGTCGATACAATTAAGATCACTGTGATGATGTGGACTAAACAACGATTGTCACAGTGTCAACGCACAAAGAATCACCACACCAGCCCACTAGATTCGATCTAACCATAATTACTACGGACCAGTCTCGTACATACTCTACTAATATTGAGGATTCCTGTCAATTAATCAATTAGACTAATCGCAACTTCTCAATTTAGTCGTTTGAAGACCGATTGCTGTACATTTGATCCTACCCAACAACCTAGATTCATAAAAATAATCTTGATAACACTGAAATTGCAACGTCCATACTGATGTCCTTAGTAACATGGGCGTATCTCGTATTTCGTTTTTTTTTCTGATTTTTGCTAATCTAGAATCTTCGGAGGCTTCTGCACCTGATGATACGTCATTCATGTACCAATGGGTACAAAAAGGTACTCAAAAATTCTAGTGAAAAAGGGTGTGTTTCTGATATCTGTTGAAATCCTCAAGCTACCTAAGCATGAAAGGCGGATATCATGCCGAACACCTTTCCCTACTAAGCCAAAAAGCCGCATCTCCTGAGATACAACTTTTTTGCTCGTGTTAAGTGTAGTTTAGTGTAGTATAGTTAATGTCATTGTTCACTCATGTGCTTGCTATTACAAGTCTTGCTCAGTAATTAATTAATGATAAGTCACCAAAAAAACTGGGCTGGAAGCTCTTCACCTAACTTTTCCCATGATTAAACTGAATAATCAGCGTTAAAAAGAGGTACCTAATGTAGAATAAATTAACGAATTTTCTAAAAACCACGGTCAAAAAATGACAAGGGTCCGCTTGAAATGCTCAACAAAAAAGGAGTACATCTCGAATATCACCCTCACATAATATTATTAAGCAGAAAGAGCGTATCTCCCCTAAAGTGGTTATGAAATGGATTTTCATGGAGGAAAGTAGAAACTAAGAAAACAAAAATTGCTTCTACTGAAAATTTCGATTTTCGGAGATGCGCCCGTCTTGCTGCGGACGGCAGCATATTGAACTAGAAGTAACGCACAAAGTTGGTCGCCTGTCTGTGCCTAGATATCCCAATTTTGACATTGATCCACCATCGTTTTCAGCGTTAAAAAGTCTTTGTCACTTGTCAGGCTGTTTCATTTTGGGAATTTATGGGTAATTTTTTCCCCCTTAAAATCTCTCCAAGCCCCCCCTTAAAAGCTGGACGAAAACGTATGAAACGTGCATAACTGTATACGGCATGAGGGCTGTCCATAATCATTAAGGATGGGAATCGAATACTCGATGTTCTAAAACCTTACAAACCTATTTTACGTTTCAGCTGGTGAGCTTCATCTTTACTTGAACTCTCCGCTCTCAAAATTTAACAAAACGTCTTGGCATTTTGGATTTTAATGAAGGACCTTTATCGAGTAGTACTCATTCGATGTTTTTTGTACGATGTTTTTTACTGCAAACATGGAGGTTTTTCCACCTTTACTAATCATACGCCTCCCATTATGTATGAGTACATAGCTACACTGCTACTGCACTAGATACGCTGATATATCATAAATTATACCGCTAAACCTGAATTCAATTGTCAAATTGCAGGTCTTTTCCATATTGATGATATTGGATGTTTAATTTATATACCAGGGAGAAGCAAGAAATAATTGTAATGAGAACGGCTGTAATTAGGCTTTAATGAAGATTGCACCATACCGTGACATTCAGTATCCTAATGGAAATCGCGCTAATTGACGAGTGAATAATTTTAAAATAGACTACAAGTATTACGAATATCCGAATTGGTTTTGATCAGTTCATTATCGGCTCAAGAGGTAAAAGCTAATTCATGTTGAACGGGTGGGACCGAAAATTTTGGTTTCGGAGGGAACCCTCATTAGCGGAGTCTATTTGTAAACCAGTACATGGTTATTGGGAAATATTCTGTTTGCATCGTTACAACAAGAGGTTTTCGGGGTATGAAATGAATTTAAAGCGATGGGAAAACGGGCGCAAAACAAGAGCGGAGAATATATGAAACAATGTAGACGAGCATCGGTTTTCATTTGGATTATGTTGTTTTCCCCAGGGGCAGAAGAGGACCAACTCAGCCCGCGAGGTTTTAATGGAACACGCGTGACAACGTGTAAATTAACGAGACGCCACGTCGCGCCCCGAACGACCGTTTTTGTCGTTCTTCGTCATGAAAACGAGGGAATTTCCACCTCTTGTTAGATTTTAGGCGTGAGTTTTCATTTAGGCCGAATACCTCTCATTTTATATGTTGCGAGAAGGAATGAGGGGCTTGCCGCGGCTCCGATAAAAACGATTTCATCGATTCGGGTTTTCGGGTGGGATAATGCGAGAGACGAGCTCTCACAATTAACCCGAATAATGGACAATTCGATAGTACTAACTACAACTCTTCATGTTTCGCTGTAAGATTGATGAGCGCTGCCAAACTTAGTCGTGTCAAGATGACGAGTGAGGATGATGTCCTTTGCTGCAGGCTCCAGTATAATTTTGTCAGGAGAAACGCGATCACCCCGTAGGTGGTGGATAAGGCTATCATAACGACCAAGGGGCGTCTACAGTGGCAGTAAGGTTTTGGAAGATTTGAAAGATGAACCATAACAGCTAAAGGCAACTTCCAGCCTCACTCGGGGAATATCGAGAGAGAAACCGAATTCCCTACCGTCCGGGACGATGACGGGAAGGGAAGCGAACGGAGGAACGTTTCATGCAAGATATGCTCAAGAATACCAATGGACGAGACACCAAAACTGATGAGGGAGTCGTGAGAGAGGGCGTGGGGTGGACTAGAGTCCAAATATCATCTAAATTCACTAAGGAGAAGCAGCACGAAGCAAGATGACTGTGACTTGATGCTCCAATCAAGGACCCCATGAAGAAATTCTGTATACGCTAAAAGATACAGCAGCTGTACCCCACATATTAGGTAGGATCGGCATTATACTAGAAAAGCGTAATAATATCAACAGGTGACTCAACATGACTTGATAAGTGAATCATGGGTTCCAATCAAAGGAAGCTTCTGCACTGCAGTCATCGTCTTCAATCACGCTGGTTCCTCGAGGGTTTTTGAGAGAGAGATAAAGGGCAATATAGTTCCACTATGAAGGATTTATAGACCTACCACCGATTCCAGGAGCTTTCTTCTTGTCATTCCTGCATATATAATCCCACAATTATAGTAAGGGCCCAAAACCTGATGCATTGGAGGAGTCTTTCAGGGGTGAATCCTGCCCAATTTATATAGGTAAAATTAGGCATTCCCCTTTGATCGACCTGTAACTGATCCTTTCCTCCTTAGCCAATCATGAAGGCAGTTGTCTCACTCCCAGCGCATTTCACTTTGCTCAATCAGGAGGCACCTTTTACTTTCGAACTGTAAAGAAGAAGAAGTCCACTCACATCACTCTCAATCTATGCTGTACTGATGATGGTGTAACAGCCAAACCCTTTCCATAGTGTAGTATTTATTTTCGTTTCTGAAACTTGTCTTTGATTCCTGAGTAGGTACGTGTTTTCACTGTTACAGCAAGAGTGAGAGGGGGTCACGGGGAATGTTGCCAACACCGAAAGAGCGCTGCAACTTTTGTCGACAACACATCTTGTCAACTGCCGCGTAAAGGATTGTAACCTTAACAACAAGTAGACAAATTAAAAAAGCTATTTTTGAGAGAAATTCTTAGACGTCAGTAAAAACTTCACCATTCTACGGAATACATTTTGGAACCTGTTGAAATTTCAGTCCTCTTATTTCAACCCTTCCTGAACCAAAAATTATATTTTGATCTAATTTTCCACCCAAATGGACTGACTCCTAGAACCTTGATGAAATTCAAATAAGTTTGTCATTATGGAATCGCACTTTATTTGCCACACTCCTCTTTTTTGTCCGAACCATGTAATTTCACACTTTATGCGCAACTGTGGTTTCATAACCTTCGTCAGCTCAGATTGTCACATTAATTTGAGAATCATCCACCATTCCCATGCCTAAAGAATGAAGTTGATACGTCTGTTCAATACCAATGAGGTTCGGTTTAGTGTCTCCAACGCCAAAGAAATTGTACGAGACTTGTTTCGAAAGGTTCGAGACACACATATCCACTGAGAACATTTTCCACTTCACGGAACCGACAGACCATGCGGAAGTAATGACAAGGGCTTGATCCCTTCTCCACTCCATGTCCTACGCGCCCTTTTACCCGTGTGAAAACTGTCACCAGAATAGATCGTAGGATAGTGGAATAATTAGGGTGTAATCGGGCAAACCTGCGCCTCCATTGTGGAACGGGTTCAAGATGGTCCCATCTTGGGGTTGCCGCTGTGAAAGGCAATCCTTTTCTGTTTTACCATAAGAACCTCTAGTGGGTGTATAGGATTTTGGAAAAGGATTGACGTGTATACAGAATCGTGGATGTCATTTTTGGGCTTTGGAGTGTAAATTACAATTATTATTATTGTTTAACCCTCATCTCCAACGGTGGTTTCTGATCACACATTTACTGCAGCCGGGTCGGATCCTACCTCATCACCTTTTTTTGGATATTTTTTACTTAAAATGGATTGATCAAATAGAGACTCAATCGTTTCTGGTAATGTAGAGTACTCGTTTACCACCCCATCGTGATGCATTGAAGGTACAAGTAAGATACTTATCACTTTTTATCTTTTTCGGAGTGTAAACCATCCTTATTTTAACGTCTTGGTCGTCACAGGAGCTTGGGCGAATTCAATGATGGAGGAATTTGGGGCTTGTTCTTCCTCATGTTCCACCATTGACGAGAAATTCGTCGAACATTTCTTCAGGGGTGGAAAATATATAAACCTAAATACAGTCTTATATAATTAAGGAAGACTAAAGAAAATGGTTGTATTGATAAGTATCATGATAAGAAGGTTGGAGGAAAAGGGAATTTGACTCGATAAGATATTCGTACGGTTTGGTCTGATCTGACCTTGTGGCAATAAACAGTTCGTACAATGTGGGCGATGCAGATCCTGGAGGAGGTCACCTGACACGACAGCCTACAGCGCATCCTGCATGAGCTGTAGAGCATGTAGAACTAATAGGTCAGTTGCTTCAACCCGACCTTAGGAGAGAAGGGTTAATACTACTCGGCAAGATCTCTTACAAATCTTAGGTACTTACTGGAGCTTCAAGAAGACAAACAAGGCATAAAAGTGATAAGGTCAAAAGTTGCAAATAAGAAAAGAGTGTGAACTTCTGGTCTACTTCTTCTTAGAAACATGTATGAACGAGAATTTGTGCACCTCAGCACGTGCCTTAAACCAGAATTCTGCTATCTCCAGCATATTTCTCTGAATGACTCTTGAAACTGTAGTGGGGGTATCCCTACTCTTACCAGTGACTCCTCAAGAGAATGTCGCCTGTAATGAAGAGGCCAAAATATTAGACGCAAATTGTATTAATAATGATTATATCAGTTTCTAGCATGCGAAATCCTGATGAAGTTGCAAAGATCTGTCAAATTAACCGCAATCAGTTTGAGTGCATCGTGCAATATTCTGATTCGCCCAGTAACGACGTTTTCACTCAAAGTCACGCTGACAATCACTAATGCGAGGCCAGGTGATTTGGGGGATTTCGCGGCAAACCCTAAACTCCCGCTTTCAATAGAGGAAGCCGATTGAAGGAGATGTCATGTAAGATGCATGTAAGTGTCCGGACGAAAGGGGAGAGCAACCCTGGGAATGGATGAAGCGAACATTGACGGATGTGGAGCGGTTTGACTTGGAAATGGCCCCGCGGGGGCACCTTCCATTCCCCGGATTTCTGTGGAGTACAGCCCCCCCCCCCCTCAACCGCGTATAGGAGCCCTCGCTGCTGAAACATGCTGGGAAACGGAGCTTTTCGCCCTTAAAGTGAACACCTCAGTTTACACGTGTAACCTGCCTTCAATAACCCACCATCCTGACGTCGGATATCAGCTCTCTTGACAGCGATCCCTCTTCGCCCAATTTCAAGCCCTTTTCAGAGAAGCATGTTTCTCCCTGATAGGGTTCGGTTTTCGGCTTTTGAATCATTCATGGAGTTCAGATATAATTTGTTATAATAAGTTGGATCATATATAAAGGGACAGATGGGCAATTTGCATGACATCAGGCATAACCTTTATTTCTCTTTTCATATTCAGTGTGGTTAACACATAGGAACAAATTTTTCATACTTTTTACTGACTACGTCACCATTCAATTGCATATGGTACTAATAGTGGAATGGTTGGTTTCAATAAGGATGTCAGGGCCGACATCTGTACCAATCCAATGGCTAGCTTTTGGTCCTTAAAGACACAGTGGAATTTTGTTATTTTCATTCTAGGGACGAACAAAAAAATAATTAGGCCTCGCCATGTTTTATAATATGGGACAGACTTAGGAGGCCCTAAGAAGCTCTAACGAAGATCACTGCCACATTAGCGCTAATCCCCTAAGGTTAGCTGCCTACCGGTGTTGTCATTACCTAAAGTAACCAGATACGGCCTGGAGGGAAACCGCTTCAACTTCTTAGGCGAGTTTTTTTACGCGGTTGTCTCGGAAGACGGTCCTATGTCGCCAGGGGCTACCGAGGATTAAAATGCCACCAGCGACACCCCCTTCTCCTCTTTATATTCAATCTTCTCGGCTTTTGTCCTTCCACGGCCCTCTTCCACCTTTCCAGCCCCGGTCCTGAAACTTTTTAACAATCTTTCCAACAACATGTTAAATACTTATCGGGTTACATCTGATAAGGGAGGGGTAGGCTGAAAAGAGCTTAAATGCTTGAGCCGATCGGTGGTGCGTTTTTACAGGTGCAGGGCCTGCACAAAAAATTATTGTCACCGACGCGAACGGTCGGATCGGAAAATAGTAAAAAATATATTAAAAAAACCTGGAGAAGCTCGTCTGGAAGATCGAACTTTTAGGGGCCTCAGGTAAAATGGTTCGTTATTGACACGACAACTCTTTGAAGAATCCTACTCGTGAAATGAATCTATAGCAAATAACTGCAATCAATTATCACACTAAACAACAATTCACTAGCATGATACTCTGATTATTTGGAGGTTTCAAGTTAAGCCCACGGCGAAGTCATTATGATAAGAACTTTTCGGTAGGAAGCGTAGGATTTGGCAATCAAGAAATCTTCGACTGTTATTACTTCAAGATCATTGGGAAGTTCTTCATTCCGGATGTACCAGTCCGCCCAGTGACCGCAGCACCTGTACTCTGTTAATCTGTGTATCTGATCCAGATGACCATAGACCACCACCATAGCACCAAATCGGTTTGATTATGGCGTTATAAATCAAAATCATACTCTTAATGCTGAGATTTTTGTTTGTAATGAGAGGTTCCAGCTGACCGATTCAGGCGAATTTTCATACTGGGGAACAGCTTATTCAAACCACACGAGTTTCTCTTTCTGCTTTTGAGATAAGATCTCTTACCTTTTTCGCGTCTCATTTGAATATAATTTGAAATATTTGTTGGTAGGTACGAGTAATTAACGAATTAAGGGATATTCCAGGAATTAAGTTTGAATATTGACGACACTGAACTAGTAACCGACCTTCATCTCATCGAGGGCCATTTGGATATTTGACACAGGATATTTGACTTCATTACTCCAATTTATCTATTTGGAGGGTATACCTACCCCTGAAGATGGCTTATTAAAGCCGAAAGCTCGGAAAAACTTCTCCCCCGTTTTCTTTACAACCTCCTACAACCCTCCAAATAGACAAAGGTTTTTCAACTAAGGAGGATATGAACAAAACAACAAATTACTCCAATTTAGTATAGCTATTGGAGGCATTGCATACAGAACATTTATCTGAACAACCGAGTGACCTATGTAGACCTAACTAATAAATAATAAACCACTGCAGAAGGATTTGCAGTATTTTTTATTGGTGAATTCAATTTATATCGGTTTTAGATCAAAAAGCACCTTATCGCTTTTTGAGCTTCACCCTATGTAAACGTATGCAGCGGATTGTATAAACGGCAGCTCCTTAGAACGAGAATATGTACTTCCTCGCTTATTTCCATCCTGAAGTAACTTTCATTTCTACTCTTCAATATAAACGAAATGAAACACAGGGGGGTTTAATCATGTCGAAAAAAAGCACGGTATCGAGTAAGGTATTAAAGTTGACAAAGCGAAGGGAAAGGTTAGAGGACGTTCTCATAAGTTTCCAAGACTCTCGTTTCACGAAAATAAAGAGAAAAAAAAAGAACCGTTCAAGGAGGGTTTTGGGTTCCGTAAAATCGAATGGTGAGACGGGAAAGTGGGGTTGAAAATTTGAATGCGGGAGAGACAGAATGAGAGTAAAGTAAAGTCAGGTAAGCAAGCAATAAAGTCCTCTTCGCCGTTTCCTTGCCGCATGAATGGCGAACTGAAATTTGAAGTTTATTCTAATTTATTCGTTTTCCGAAGAGGTGGTGGAAGTGAGGGTGGGGAAGAAGTGAATATAGAATGGAGAAACTGGAGGGGTTTCCCTTCAAGACCGATTTAGCGTTTTCAAAGTTCCTTTCGAATCGTCCTGGCGAAGGGAGGGGAGGAGTTGTGGGAGTTGAAGTTTCTGAGCATAGTAGGGACTGAGGGATTCAGTTTTGTTTATGACGAAGAAACAAGAAGTGATTTCGTGATAAAAATGTTTCCAGGATATGATATGTGTTCAAATATCTTGTGAATAGATCGAATGACTTTCGAGCTATTTCGATCAATTTTGAGTTCTTGGAAACCTAAAAATTTCATTTGTAATTGAGATCAATTGGGAGTTTCTTAAGAGGGAGGGTTAATGAATCAAAGTGCAACATATTCTTAAGACTGCTTAAATACTTGTAAAGGTAGGTAATTTTCGTTCCAATACATGCCAGTTTTGTCATCTGGTTATTTTAAGATCTTCTCTCAAGAATTAGAGAATATCACTGAAGAGTGTACAGGAGTTGTGCATTGGTCATGAGTGAATAACCTCGGAGTTATGCAATTGGGTTCAATGTAACGAATGAATTACACAAAACTAGGAACTATGCAGCTGAACTGTCTGGTGTGGTCCAATGAAGTCATAAGCATCGTTTTTATTGTCCTGAAGCGCCGAACAGAAGTGTATGTGTTCCCTATCTTTTCAAAAAGACTTATCGAACGTCTCTGAGAACCAGCCTCGTTAACTGGAGGAAAATTGAATATAGTTGGAGGATTTCTAAGATCAGCGATAAATCAATGTTGGCTGCGGTTATAAATATATCGATATTGATTAACCTCCAAGTGGCCCAGGGTAATAATTATTCATAACTCATGATCCAGGTAGAATATTGCACACTCCGCTTCAACAGAAACGCCAGTTGAACGTGTTTTGTACCACAGTTCATTGTAGAATTGTTATGAACAAGGTTGGATTCAATTGAGTAGGAAACTCATCATATGAAGGCTATGCAATAGATATCATTTTAGGATGATGAAATCGATTAGACAAGAACGTGCCAAATCCATCTGGACTCCCAACGCCCTCAACAATAGGGGTTAAGACCCTTTTTTCCATTTAGCGATAAGATCCCCTGGATAAAGTCATTGAGCGTTGGTATTCTCCAGTGAAACTAATAAATGAGCGGTCTGAGGGTGCACTTAATAAGTGCGGGAGGGATGATGCCCTTCCCAGGCTGTTGCTCCGTTGGAAGGGTGTGGAGAGTCGAAAATGCTTGATAGGGCGTCAGCACTTCATTAGATGACTCAGCCATCATTCTCTATGACACTTGGGCCACTTGTTTTGTTTGGGGCACGTGTGTTTAGGTTAGTGATACGTCTTGTCAATGAGTGGAGAACCCCTGAGGATCTCAAACGCCTGGAGCCCGCGATAAGTGCTCCCTGGGTATCCGTTTACACTGACCTGATTAATACATCCCTTTATATCTGGTTAGAACCTTATCATAACGACTTTCAACCACTGATATTATCAAACAAGATGAATACACCATCACTTACTTAATTTATTCAGTTAGTGCACTAAAGCTACCAGTGAAACTCACCATCATCAATTTTATATTATTTTAACGACATACATTTTCATTCTAGGACATGTCAATTGTTACAGTTCCAGTTTTGAAATGGTTGTCGAATTTTGAATTGGCTCAACTATTTGAGCTATAAGCCCAATTTTCGGTAACCGTCTTGACATACCCAGGAATACAGTCTTTAACAATAACAAGTGTTTTGTTGTTATGAAATGTCAGCTGAGGAGCCATTTGGGATTAGCCGTGTCACCATTGAGAATCTTCATTCAGGTGAGTATTTTACCTACAATTTGTCTCAATTTGTTTAATTAATCCTAATTAAACTGCTTCTTCTGGCTAAGGATTCAGATGCGTCATGAACTTTGCAAACAAATATTTGCTAGTATTTAAGTTGGGAGAGTTGTCAGTTATGGAACACGTTTTCAGCTCCTAATTACTTAAGGCAAATTGTAAGGAGATTACTTTTAATTATTTTAAATTCTACGCAGTGAATCCTCCAGGGACTTTTGTTGCGCCTTAAAATTAGAACAGCCAATTTAACAGGTAAGGAAATTTGTTGATTATTGGACGATTAATACAAGTAGTAGTCATTTGATAATAGTAAATGTCCAAAGATTGACGGAGGTTTTGACTGGAATACTCTTCCGATGGTAGCTGTATATGTACCTACTGCATAGCATTTTCCATGGTCCAAAGTCTTACTTGGTTAAGCGAATTTTCCCCCAAGTTTTTAGTGCCGTGTGAAACATTCAGGCAGGTAGGTTTGCAACAGGAAGTATCGTTAGCTCCACTTCCTTAGAAAGGCAATGACTACTGATGTAGGATTTTCCAAGCCCCAAGATTAATCGAATAGCTCCGACGAGTCCAGAAAGCCCGATGGAAAACCTTGTTACGACAATAGAAACCTCCCAACAACGAAGGGTTATTTGCAGGGAAAACCATGAAGGGACCCCATAGGGCAAACGTATGGGAATGGAGAGAAAAAGCGGTTTCCACCAGTTTCGTCCTAATCACTTTGGAGGTGTTGGGTCGGTGTAAACACATAGAGTTTCAAGGCGTGGAGGAAGGGGTTTTGCCCGAAGCCTAATGGTTGTATTGTGGAAAGACCCCTCCTCCCTTCTTTCTCCTTTCCGAAAGCTCGTTAAGTTGTAATGATGATGGATGGTGGCCAGATAAGGGTGCTGGTCCACCACATACAGTTGCAAAGATATTTCCTTCGCACTTTGTTAGAGAATGATGTAGAAAGATTTTCGAAATCCACGACACAAGGGAGAAGAATAGGGCGGAATGATCACTAACTAAGCTTGTTCAGACTATTCCTTAGAGTTCGCCATGTATATGTACATGCCAAATTTGATATTACATGTTCATTTCACAGAACACAAAATGTCCTGAGTGGTCAGTGTGGGTGTCTTTGTACAAATTTGACTTGAAAATGACAGATCTCTCGCATTGTCCATTCAAGAACAATTTAAGTACACTGGACAGGTGGTAGAGCGAGGGCTTGAAAATCAATTAGGAATTGAATCAAGGGTGACCTCCCATTAAAGAGATAGTCACTGAGTCGTGAAATAGTTAGAACTTCTCAACCGTTTCGAGGGCGATGCCAAAGAGGTGAGTTTCGGATACTGAGAAGACTTCTAATTGGCCCTTGAGTGGGCTAAATGTTTGATAAACCTGTCGACCACGAGCCCGATGACCCTAGTGTCAATGACCACTTCACTCGGGACCGGTGACTTATTAACTCGTGTCTTCAAGGGCCTATCCTTAGTAGGGGTGTTTAGTAATTCAGCTACTTCGGCATCTAGAAGATAAGCTTCAAGTTTAGTTTCAGTGAAGAGGATTGAATCGTGTAAAATATATGCCTGTGTCGCTCCGCTTACGACCATTGGATGGGACTCCATCGTTCCGAATGACCAGGTTTTTATTAGAAATTGATTATATTGTTTTTCTGAATGACCCTTGAGTTGCTCCTCAAGTCTGTCTGCCTTTGATATATTCCTCAAGATTCATTCGTTTCAGATGATCTAGATAAGTATTAATATACTAGGTTCTGGGCTCCTAAATGTACTGGGCTCCTATCACAATAGGTACGTAGAGACTCCTCATCGAATTATAAAGTTAAAGTTGATTCAATGAAGGCGACTGGATTAATTTGCCCTCTCTTCTAATTAATTTGAAGAAAATTAAAGAAAAATATGATGAACGGTTTTCATTTTTTGAAGAGAAGTGTACTGCATGCACGAGGTGCGAAAGACTTGGTTTAAACGAGGACTTAGGAGGTGAGAAAATTACGAACCATAAAACACAGGGTACCTATGCCACACGAAACTACGAGTTGGGTCTTGAAAACCTCTTAGACATATTTTAGGACTAATTTCAAACAGAGTTGTTTCGACAACTCCACCATTTCTTCAAAGCATATTTTGTACTTTTAGTTCAAACAATTGTTTTCTTGTGTCACAGACACTACCTTTCAAGTTATACGATTTTGTATGCGACTACTGCCTAGTTTGGTTTATTAATATTACAATGACTAAATAACCAACATAGCTATTAACTACAGGTTTTACTGTTAATTCAGAGTGTATAATACTCGTATATGTTGTGAATTGACCCATCAACCGTTTCAAATTACTCAAACCTGATTTTTGGTGTATTACTCGTATTAATTCTTCATCTTTAATTAATGGACTTGATGGATTTTATCCTCAGGCCTTATGCCTCTCTAAGAGCCAAGAGATTTAAGAAGAAGAAGACTCCTGAAAATTGAATGAGTTCTCTCAAAGGATTTGGGTCGCCATAATTATTGGTCAATCTCTGGAAAGAAAATTTAATGGAATCGCTCGAACAGAAACTTGTTTACTTCCCTCCTGTAATGTTGAGAAAAGTGACATCAATATGTGTTGTTGCCGGTTATGGGAAGATGCATTCCACGATACCTCCAGACTGTGGGACGATCTTGATAACGGTAATTATGGAAACCTATCGGGAACAAACAGAATTAAAGTAACCATTCGTGTTTTCGCACGATGTCTAGTCTGAGAATCAGAACAATATTAGCTGCCTCATCAAACGAAGGGTACGCGTAACTTGGTGTTACATGTTAGAGGCAATTGTAAACAGTCCTCGTGTCAATCAGACATCTCAGCTTTCTGTACATCTACAGTGTTAATACAGATTTTTGAATGTTTGAAAACGAAATAGCTGAATTTAATTTGGAAATAATAGTTGAAATGAGGAGAAACAAATTAGCAAACTTCAAAATTGAACAAATAGTTGCAAATAAGTACAAACGATAAAATTGTGCCATAACGGACATTTGTGTTCTTTTATGGTAAGTTTGTTATCACGGTACTTGGTCTGTGTGAAAATGTTTCACCAGTTTCACCGGCAGCGAATGAAATTTGATACTCGTATGTAAAAAGACTGACACCAATTGATATTGTTTCCCAAACATGAGAAGTACCTACATTTTATTTTATTTTTTTACCATTCCAACCGTCGTTCTGTCACCAATAACAATTTATACTCGTCAGTTACCGATACGATCCTTGTCAGGTGTTCTGAACTAATTGCGTTTTGCCAATATACTATTCTGAACAACACGATGCTTGTATGAAATCGATATTCGATAGACATCCTCCTGCGCGGGTGTCACCTCCAATCGCACCGTATTTTCAACGATTTATATTGGTGCTCGTACATATATGAAAATTTTATTCGAGTCGGTCGAGTGTTTTATATAAATCACTTGTTTTGAATGCGTACGACTCATCGCAATCCACCTTTCGTTATTCCGCGAGCCCCTAAACTGCCCATAACAATGATTAACAACGTGGGAGGGCTGATCACCGTGAAAATCCCAATCACCCGGACAATCGTCCGAATGAAAATTTATTTTTATTGGTTTTCCGTCAAAACCCAATCATGTACGAGTGGTTCGACTTTTGCTCGTACTGTACGTATTTCTTAATGCATTTTATTTATTTATTTTATTTATTTTTTTCAGTGGTGTGGTTGGAGGGGCAAATTGAAAAGGTACTGGCACAAACGAGTACCTGTCTTTCACAACAGAACTGAGGCCTGTGTAGAACCTAATGGAACTCTCGGTTTTTTTTATGAAGACCTTTTGCGAGGGAGCTGTGGGAACCGTGGATGATTTGTCATCTGCATGTCGCCCTCCTCTAATATACAGCCTTTTTCCCTCGTCTCTGGTTCATTAATCATTTGCCGTCATTAAACCCTTCTTTTCGAATCAATAAGCCCCCCCCCCCCCATCCACACCCTCGCCCATCAGTTTCGCTCCTTCGGACCTGTCCGCGCAGGGCTGGAAATACAAATGCTCCCTAGAAAAGCCCCCTTGTTTTCAACGTACCAACATCATTCCGGACATCATCCCTGAATAGTCAGGAATTATCCACCCAATGTCCACCATTGTGTTATCTTCCTCTCTCGTCATTTGTACTCATGGAGTTGAGAAAAATGCAATTGGACCATCAGGAATTGGCAAGCAGGTCTTAGAAGGTTCTACCAGTGTTTCCGGGGATTCAGTACGCTTCCAGTCGCTGATTGCCTGACGCTCTTTTGACGCGTACATCGATTCTGCGGTAAGTCACCCAGTTTACAGTTTTTTACGACTATCTATAAATTCAAGTAAAATTCCACTCGTAATTTTCACGAATTTCTATTCTTTTACATATTGCATTACACTCGTAATTTTCATGATGGTCTATTCTTTTTCGCGTTACTCGTCATATTTACAGACATATCTTGGAAACTATTGACCACGTCCTTCTGAAAGGTGTAAACAATTTTGCTTTCAGCCAGAAGAACAACCTTGTAGCTTTTGCGGCTGGCAGAAGAGAAGAATGACAACTACATTCTGCTGCACCAAGAATTGCTTCAAAGCAGTCTGCAATGAGCACTCCTCTAAAATATGCGTTGAATGTAAACAAAATCCTCGTGAATGACCAAGAGATATTTACGGATGTAACGGGTACTAGTAGATACCTAACTATTTTGGGTTCTAAAATTTATAAATTTCCTACATATATTTATCATATATTTATCTCATTTAAATGTAGGTATCCGTTTTTTTTCGAAAATTATAAGCTACATAAACACTAATTACACAATTAATAAAACTGATTACACAGTTTATTAAGTAAGGGTAGGTAAGGTAGGTAGGTAATTTATTTTGTGATTATTTTGTGACCTCGAGCTTATATTTCTTATAGATCTGTTATGATGTTACTCAAGACTGAAAGAGGCAATTTGTCAGACTGGAAACCTGTGATTTTCGTAATTAAACGTTACAAATACAGAGAAAAAAAATTTGAATTTTCTTCCCGATATCACACCAAAATCGCTGTAGTCGTGTAGTACGAGCGTCTTGTGTTTTCCACTATACCTACTGCAGACGTCTAGCGGTCTAGGGACCACTATGAAACATTCTGCGTCTGTAGCGGTCAACGGCTATAAAATTCGAGTAGGAATTTTCAGCACATCACCGATTTCGGCCCACCTACCTGACTTTGACAATTCTGTGTGCTCACCCAGTTACGCTTGATGCCTGCAATTTACAAACTTGTATACCGCACTAATGAGAGGCTAATTTTTCACAGATGGATGAAATTCACACCGAATGGCCTCCAACTACCTCAAAATTTAAACAGGTTATTCCTACGTTGTAACAATTCACTAGCCACGTAAGGTTCCTTATTAACTCCTCCATATGACTTCTCGAACCCCGTTACCTTCGAAGGGCATTAGAATTCAATTGAAACTCTAACGCATTCGTGACATCATGAACTATGAATAAACCATTGGGCGTAACGCAGAAAGATTTTTTAAAAAGAGAATGTTTAAAAGATGAAGATTTCCAGAATTTGGAAACCTAAGTTTCGAATCCGTATGACGAGATTTCGTGATGAATGCGACTCGAAAAATTCAAATGCATTCTGGGGAGGTTGCATGGAAATTTTTCGGGGTTGCATGTTGATGAAAGGCCACGAGCTATCGATTACCGACCATGTTATCCATATGTAGCTGCTCGGTGGGCAAGTGAAATCACAATTAGGAGTTCCGATTTTGGTCGGATGTTTTCTGTGGAGATCTTCAATCACTAAACCTTTCATCTCTGCGTCTCTGAAGGTTTTGAGAGCAGTCTACCTCTACCACGTATAACCTCATGAACCTATCAAACGTCTATTTCGTCTCATTTACAAGTCTCATTTTCCCTCATTGATTATTCTCGTGTTTTTGCATTTTGGTGAAAGTGTCTCATGAGATTAAACATTTTGGAAGGGCTGTGATAAAACATTAGGGAATTCATAATATGTTTTGTGAAGGGCCGTAGCGAGAAGAAAACCCAGGGGGGGGGAGGGAATTTTCTCAAATTTTCTCAACTCCACCACCAAAATTTCAAAAAATGAAAACCTAGAGATTGATTCCTACATAATATAATAAATAATATATAATTTAACTAATATAGCTATCCTAAGATAGACTGAATGCTTATGCCCGATAGGAAAATTCATTTATTTTATTTTTTTTTTAAACTAGTAATTGTTCCTATTTTCTCAGCCCGAAATTCCCAAATTTTCCAAGTCGAAAAAGCAGCGCAAAAATGGAAATTTTGAAAAATGTTCACGTCAAAATTTTGATTAATTCAAGTTGGGATAATACCAGCAGGATTGTTCCCTTACTTGGGAGAAATTTCTCCTTTGAACTTTTCAAAAAACACCGGATTTCAGAGTATGGGAACTCCAAGTTACGCATGTTGGGAAATCCCTACCTTCTCCTGGTTCTTCCCCTTTTCTTATCCCCCCTCCCTTTCTTTTCTCTCAATTTTATTTTATTTTTTATTTTTTCACTATTATTTCCTTCTATCTTCACGGCCCTGGTCTTGGGTCATAAATAAGCTGAAAAAGGTTTGGAGATTACGTCCAGAGTGTTTCCATCCTCATGTGCATTGTCACCAACTGGTACGTATTGAGGGTGTGGTAAAACTAAAAATGCTATGGGAAATAGACTTGTGATAACGGGAAATGGGCCCTGTGGTAGTTATACAAACAAATATTCATTCATACGGTGAAAAAGCTGAGAAATGATTTCCATTTTGTTGTCCAAAGTTCCTTGAATCTGTACTATCGTGTGCAGTGCACGGGTCGTCCAGCTATAAAATATAGTCTATAGGTATAAAATATAAAAATATAGTCTGTATAAAACATTAAATATAGTCCACGCTTAGTGTGAGAAATGGTCGTTCCGATGGCCAATCCCTTGCTATGAGGAGAGGACGAACCAGAGAGGCTCACATTAATAAGAGATAAGACTTACAACTGCGCAGGGAGGACGTCGGTTTTATTTCAAATTCAATTTCATTCCCGGAAGCTCCTCAACAATAGAAACGCCACTCGGTTCCCATTCGGGAATAAAGAAGTCGTGCCAAGACGCTAATCCGTACATTCGCTACAAGTTGTGAAGGAAGAGATTACACTGTTCGGCGGAGCCCTTTTCGAGACGGGGTCGGGAGATATAGAACAAAGCCATAAATAATATGCCTGATCAAATCCCAGAAGAAAAATCTCCTTTGCAGCGGTGGCTTGGAGGACAAAGCCAGAGATGATCGCGGCCTCGTGCTGAGGATCAGCATTAACTCGGAGGGTGTGGTCCTTAGTTGTTTCCCACCCTTCGGGCGATCCCTGGGAAAGTAAACATTGGGCTCACTACTGTCCATTCATCTCAACGATGACTTCTACTAGCCCAGTCAAATGGTGGTTTTTACGTAACAAAATTGAGGTAGTAGGTTTTTTAACCGGTTTTTATGTTTTTTGGGTCGCTGAATCCGAATTTCAAGTTTTCTGCCTCCTAGCTGGTCGGCGTCAGGTCGAAAAACGCCAAAAACCTCGAAATTTCGGACGTTGTCTCGGTTTTTTGCTTATATCTTGGGAACGAAGGGTCTTACGTAAATAGTCACGGGAATCAAAGTTGAAGAGCATAGAATTCTGCGTCGAATGATACTCCCAAGTTTCCATTTCGACCAATTTATTGGCTTTTTGATCGTCGATTGCGGTCGAAATTGGTCGAAATGGAAACTTGGGGATATCGTTTGACGCAGAATTCAACTCTGCTCTTCAACTTTGATTCCCGTGACTATTTACGTAAGATCCTGCGTTCCCAAGATATAAGCGAAAAACCGAGACAACGTCCGAAATTTCAAGTTTTTTGGCGTTTTTCGACCTGACGACGACCAGCTAGGAGGCAGAAAACTTGAAATTCGGATTCAGCAACCCAAAAAACATAATATTCAGTTAAAAAACCTACTAAGTACCTCAATTTTGTTACGAAAACGTCACTTCTGAACACCATTTGACTGGGCTATACATCTGGTTTGTATCGGAGCTATCTTCGATTATTTCGCTTGTAACTGATTAAAGAAAACATAAATGAAACTTCGAAAATAATAATAATAATATTTATTGGCAAAAAAACTCAACCTAATAACCTACAAACCTAAGTAACCTAATACCACAACCTATTACCAGATAGTCGCTGTTACTCGATAACCTATTACCAAGAAGTAACCGCATTAGCCATGCCTAAACTAGGAGCCTCATTTATACTTTTCCTGCCTAAATAAATGTCGTTAAATATGAATGTGAAAAGGTCGCGTTAGGGGTGGTTTAGAGCTCTATAGTTAAAGTACAAGTTAAAGATGAGAGCTGAAGAGATATTCTGGTTCCAATCATTTCAACATGGAGCCACATGGGAGATTAATGAACTGACGGATATTGGTGCTGTTAAGTTTATCCAAAAAATTCAACGAGACTTTCTACCTACTCGAAATTAACGGGTCAGAATACGCCACTATGTTCACTCTAATCGTGCGTTGTTTTCATTCATAATTCTATTTGTCACTCGGAAAACGGACCCGTGGCAGTTGAAAGGTCCAATCTCCCTGACACCCACGATGCCACAGCGCTGATATGCATTCGGGCTGACGAAAAGGACTCGATCCCACGAACAATGCGACAACGCCCGGGAAAGCTGAACAACGAGGGTAGCCGGTAAAGTGGTTTAGCTATACACGTCCAACCAGGTGGAAAACTGACGTTTTCGCGCGGACAACCCTAGTTATTACACGTTTAGTTCCGTGTCAACCGGTCCCAAAACTGTTGTATAGGGTAAAACGCTATTCAGGTCGTCGAGGGTGTCACCCCATCGAGTCCCCGGATTGCCGAAAATGTTGCGTACATGCAAGAAAACACGTCAATCAAATCTCTTCGGAGCAACATCTGTCCCTTCGATATGCGAGCGGGGATTGGGCGTATTCTGCCAATCATCGGTGTTCGGCGGCCTGGAAAGCCCCTCCGGTCGGTTATCCATATTCCAGGATAACTGTTCATGAGTTGCGAATCAATTAAGGAATCCATCCTCCAGGACAGCCTCTCTATCACCAACACGTCAGCCAATACTTCAAAAACACGGTGTCTGTTGTCTATAACGTGGAAGTCGATCATTGTGTCGGCTCCTAAGATATTTCAAAATTCTTGGCAGTCCTTCGAGACTATTCAAAGCACCGACGTCCCACTACTGGAACCGCTGGAACAGCTCTTTGAACGATAAGAGACCGCAGGACATGCTGACCGTACAGAAGGACCTCTTTGTATACGAGGAGATTCTTTGGCTTCTGTGGTTCTTTGTGTTAGGATTCGTCAAGACTTTACTGCACTGATTTCTTCTCTGTTACTCCCCATACAATGGTCATTACAAGGAGAAGGTAACTCAACCGCCATTAGTATTTTGAATTTTACAAATCCCCCAGCGCTGTAGATATAGAGATTTAGTGTCCTTGCGTGTGGCAGTTCAATTTAGTGTGAAACATCAATTTTTCATGAAAAATATTGTTTTTCAGCTATTTTCTAGACAATTTTATATTATTTTTCGACATCATCACTTTGATAAGTCTACACCAAACTCCTTCTGTGATGGTCATCCTGTTCTTTTCCTATTCCCCCCCCCCCCCATTTCAACATCGCGTTGTTGAAACTTTTGAAAAGAGTGAAAATAAAACGAGAAAATAAATCCAATAAGAAGGGGATGTCCTGGATCTACAGAGGGTGTCGAGACAAAAGTTTGAAATAAAGTAACACATGGTAAGCTCCCGTTTTCACTGTGCCGCCTCTTACAACCCCATACCGCTCCACTCTAATAACTTCCGCCACTCGTGTTTTCGTCATAATAAATTTGAAAGGCGTCAACGTTACACTCAGTAAATTATTTTTAAAATAATAGAAGGGGTTGCCGCACGTTTCGCCCTATTTTACGCTCTTATCTCATTTTATGGCGTTTGATAAGTGACAAGTTACACTGACTTGTTTCGTAACGCTCGAGATTTTCTTTTCCAGGTTCAGAACGGGACTCTAACCTGGACGTCGAAAAATGTACTGAAGCAACACGTTTTCAAAGGCCTCACCAGCCAGTAT
Source organism: Stenodema calcarata (assembly GCA_963920205.1). Lineage (NCBI taxonomy): Eukaryota > Metazoa > Arthropoda > Insecta > Hemiptera > Miridae > Stenodema > Stenodema calcarata. The sequence goes on along the minus strand of OY986061.1, from coordinate 12,359,268 downwards.
TCAAAGGCCGTTATCAGCTTAGAAGATGTCAAGTTGAAATTAGTTAGGGCAATGCTGTTTGAGCATATAAGTTGAGTAATAAGTTGGGTTTGTTGAAAATAAAAGAATAGAGAACCGTCCGTGCTGGAGTATTGCTGTACAAGATACCGGGAAAATAAAGCTCCCGATTATTTGTACAATAAATTTGATTATATATAATCATATATGTCTGATGTACATAGTAGCAGCACTAGATCAGCGGATAAGCTATAACAAGTTCCAATGCACAGATCAGCCATTTACACTCAGTCGTTCAGGATTAGTACGATACCAATTCATAATGAGTAAGTACCGTGATTTATTCAACGAAAAGCCGTCTACCACAAAAAATGCAGAAATATTATGTGTCGAACTAATATTGTAGAAATATTCGTATTGCAATACAGTATTGTTTCAGTGTAATAATAATCGTTAGTACATAATTATAATGAACTCGATTGAAACCGTCACGTACCTATTTAAATATTGGTATAAATAGCCACTAAATTTAATTAATTCCTTTTTTTTCAAAGTTCTGTAAGAAAAAAGCTCTATATTTATGTCGAAGAAGTATTTTTAAAATGACTGATTTATATTTTTGATGTTAATTTGTATGAATCATATCCTGTAGAGATAGAGAGGGCTGCAAGGTCCTATTTTATGCAGGTAAATTAACGTATTCATTCATTCAATCATTCACCTAGCAAATCCACCTTCGCCACTAAAACGTGGGATTTGGGCGAATACGGTGTATTTTTCTGGTGTTTGAAAAAAAATTTATACGGATAGATACTTATCTAAATCATATAAGATCAGTAACATTTTCTTACGGTTCCAAGTACGATTTTCCTAGAGATAAGCGGAAAGTACGCCCAATTGATCTCAATTGAAATAAATTGTATTCAATTATCGTTCTGATCTAAGAACAGATCAGACTGTTCTCTATCCAAATCCAGAATTTTTCTCAGGAAACGAGTTTTTGGTTCATTTCCACTGATTTCAGCTTTATCTTCAATACAATTGGTTACAAAATTCCCTTTTAGCCTATTCTAGTTGGGTTCTTCATGAAGAAATACTTGTAATCTAGTTTAGGTTCGCTGTTTCGACTTTTTGAAACCTCACTAGGGACTCCATGTACATATTCTCCAAATAACGCATATTCGGTCGTTGGGGAGTACGAAAAAGAGTTAGGACCAGCAAACGAGAAAAACAATATTAAGGCCGACTTTAATTTAAATTCCCTCCCCACAAAAAACGTTAATTCATTCAGAATTAGAATACAGCTTTTTCTTTCACCTGACCCGCAACCCACTGTTTTTTTAAATTCATCAAAATTAGATTAACTCGACCGTTTTGAATCCGCCCAAATCCACGATGACTTCTTTTGCACCGCGAAGGGACGGTTATTAACAAAATAATTAAATGTTTGAGTCGGGAGAGCACGAGAGTGAAACAGAAAGATACGACTGGAAAACTTCTTTTTTTTTCTACTAACAAAAAAAATGGTTTATATTTTTCTAAACTGACTTTTTAATTATGGGAAGAAGCTGGGGAAGCTAACACGGGGTGAACAGGGGTGTCTACCGGGGGCAGCCTTTCGTCACCGAACCCTCTTCCCCCGACCATCATTTTTTGTCGCTTTTCTAAAAAATTAATTAACGACTCGCTAAAACCGTCTGGTAAACAATAAGTACGGTCGAAGGGAAACGCATTGTCCTTCGGAGCAGAAAAAAACACGTTTTTCCAAACGACAAAACAGACTAGGGAAAGGTTTTTGTCAAAAAATCCCTTGACGATTCCCTTTACCCCTTTAGCCGTGTTTCCTACTTCAGTAATGAGATAAAACGCTACCGAAAAAAAAACCCTTCGGCGTCGCAGTCCCCGAAACAGTTTTTTTCTCTCCGAGCGAAAATGTGAACAGTGGGGTGAGCAGAAACAACTTTTTCGGTAAACTTTTCCATTTTCGAACAACGTCTCGTTGTTGGTGCTCCTTGTTGATTCTGCATTGCTGAGTTGAACAGTATCCTTGGTGACATACTGGAAATTAACTTGAGGTTCCAAACTCACATGGCGGCATTAATTACGGAGTGATGTTGTCTGCTGAGTCGTTTGACCTTCTCTCTGACATCAGGATTTCTAAGCTTGCTTCAACCGATATAGGTACCAAAACGCATAGAAAATTGAATTATTTTACCACTATAACTTCAAAATTATTTGAGGTAAGTTATTCACGAATCACCACTTTCTACAGAGACGTTTTGACATTTTTGATCCATAAAAACCACAGACTTCAAATAAGCAAATGACTGCGCCATTTCGAAATTTCTTCTCACCTCTCTGTATAAATTTCTTCTCACCTACACGTTTCAATCAACATTTCATCAGTTCAGTACTGATCAAATCACACAATACAATGGAATCGGAAATAATAGGTGCCAACGTTATCTCGACACGATATTTATACTCCCCTTCACCCAACGCCATCGGACAATAATTTCAGTTTGCCAACTCCCACCAAACGAAACCCTCTGTCCCCATTTCAATTGATTATGTTTGGTCATCGGATCACTGAAGAGGGAGTGTGAAATAAATAAAACTACGCGCGCCGTAAACATCTGTCAAAAGTGATGAATCTCTTCTCCGTGGGGCGTCCAGAAGTCTTATGAAAACGGAATGACAGCGACCGTGTTATTTTTGGGGGGTTTTTCCATAAATTCATACACAAGTTTTATTGGGTCAGCTCCCCCTTTTCTCAGTCATTTATCAAAAATCTGGAATTATTTGTATTGAACTGCTGTCGCTCAGAACGTTTATTTAGGGCCTGAAATTGTATACTTGGAAGAGCGAAATGTGGTCAGAGTTCGAAAAAGCTGGTTTATATAACTGATGTGGATCCCGACGGACGGTTAAAAACCATGTCGGTTAACTGTTTATTTATTTTTGTTTCTTAAAAATGTTGTATTTCTTGGATGTTTCTTGTAATAAACCTTTTCTTCTTCTTCTTCTTCTTCTATAACTGATGTGGATGCTTCAATTCTACAGCAACAGTGACTTTGATGTATTTTTCTACGATTATGCAGAAGCACACAATTTGCGGGTCTCAAACGACAGCTCAACTCCGAACCGAAATCTCATTTGTCACTGTTTCCTGTTTATTTCATGAAAATTAATTTTTTTAAATTAAAACATTACCGTCACGAAAGAGGATGTTACTCTCAAGTGGTTGGTTCGGCGGCCACAGCGCGATCTAGAGTCACACCTGGGAATCTAATAAGGGAGAGCCGGATGTGTCTCAGGGCTCCATCTCTGGACCATCGGCCCAAACAGAAACCTGTAGGACAAGTTTCGCTCTCAATCGAAATATACGAGGTGTCGTTTCTGTTGCCCGACAGTTGGGTATTACCCGTTGAAAACAACCAGAAATCTCTACTGATCGCAACAGCGTTTCGGAAACATGTAACGAAATATTACAAACGATATTTTGTACATCAACAATTCGATGCACATTTCAAATCTGATGCAATTAATCGTTAACCTCGTTATTATACTTTTGGTTTATTATCTTCGATAATGAACCATTGGAATCGCTCAAAGAAAAAAATTTTTTAACCCCCCCTCAAAATTTGTTGGTTTACGTTTCAAGATACGTAGATTCAGAAAATCGAATTAAAAAAATCCGTCCGTCCGCCGTACGCCGTCCGCGCCACTTTGCCCAGTTAGCGTTGAGCTAAAATTACGAAATTCGGTTTCTGGGTTTGGACCAGCCCCACAATGGTCCTCGAAACTTTTCATAACCCTAGGTCAAGGGGAAGGGGTTCAAAATGAAATTTAAAATTTCGACAATGTCAATTCTCAAAATATTTAACTGAACCGTGTAATGTTTAATTCACTTTTGAATGACCTGAAAAATTACGAATCTTTTAAGACCAATTGGATTTTTGTGCGACCAGCCGTTCGTTCACAGTGAGCGCGCAAAGGTTTAGGAAAAACACTAAACTTCGCGTCGAAAACGCCCGTTAGATGGGTGAACCTGCAGACGCCCAGAATAAAACTACCTTTTTTCATCTTCCCGGTAAACTACAGTCTAGAAATTTTAACCGTGAGTCGGGGATAGACCACATTGCAATATTCACTCGGTTTCTCATCTGTAAAATTGTTTAAATAATACCTTTTTGTAAGTACGGTGAGAATATGGTATGGTGCCGATTTGCAATACAGTCTGGTATAGACAGAAGGGTGATCTGCACAAGGAAGATAATAAACCGTTGTGTCAAGAATTTGCAGAGTTTTTAACCGTAGAATTGCAAGCGTTCTACTGCCAGGTATGGTTTCGAGAGTGTTACGTTTGTAGAAGGCTGACGCACATTACTGGTAGCAGTACTTAATTGTGAGTAAACATCAATCAAACCGTTGATAACTGGTTGTGAACTGATTTATTGAGGTATGATTTCTCTACAGGGCGGTTCTTAATGAATGGATCACACTTCCCATTTTCTTCACAAAAATAGTAAAAAAAAAATTCAGACGGGTACCCTCCATAATTTTCAACCCTACCAGCAGGCGTCCAAAATCGCTAAACCGTGAAATTGCGCAAAAATCTGATATTTTTGAGTGTGGCAGATGAAATTTCATTATTTTTCGACGCTGAATCGCGTGGTGACATCAGGTTTCTACTCGTATTTGAATCACGTGGTTGTGTTTTAAGAAAAACCACGTTATTCCGGTTCTCAATCATTTTAGTTAGATGAGTTGTTAGGCAGACGGGTAGGTAACTAAATTACCTTGTTGAGGCCATGTCGAGGACATTTCTAATAGGTGGAATTGTACATTAAGTATAATACATTGAACGGTGATAAGTAATCATTACATAAGAGAAGGTGAATGTAGTGATCAAGTGAAAATAATTTGGACAACCTATACAGGTGACTTGTTGGTAAGTTACTGTCAGGACACTCAGACAGAAGTCTGAACAGCAAGAAATATTGTTTCCCACGTGATATATTGGACGGGTCTTAACTGAGACAGGAATGATATAGGTACCTAACAAACCCCCTAAACGAGCAGTCGTGTACCATTGTTTCACAGTCTTGTACCCTTGGTTGCTTAATTCAATATTCGCTTGTATTTCTCTGTCAAAGGTTGTTCATCTTTGTCCCTACAGCAAACCTTGTCGGTTTTCATTTTATTTCCACGTAGTATTGGTTGTATATGTATTCCGCTTATTGTGTGTCATGGTCGTTATCCCTATGTAGGGGTGGAACTAAACAATCGAAGGAGGAACGAAGCCAGGAGTATAATACATAACATTACCACGTTCATACTATCTGCAAGGTGGTATTCTCTAGATCTTGCTTTGTACCAATTATGGAGACATGCACTCATAATTCGATAGTAGTAAACTTCACGAGGTACCACATGTATCTTGGGGGGATCACGTATCCATCACTAATTTGTAATTTCCATCGCTAGTTTCAAAACATTCAGATATGAATTTTCCGTTATTTACAATCGCTTATAGTCGGTTGGAAAAACCACTCAATCTACTCTAAGACACAATTTGTGGCTATTCTAAATACGAGAAATTTCCACAGATGTATTACACAGGATCAAGTTATATGGGTCATTCTCCCGGAGAGCGACGTTTTCAAATCTCAATGTTAAAAAACACTCAGATAACCATAAGTAATGATTATACATACCTATCCACTTACGAATACTATTTATTTTGGAAGAGAAAACATGAAAATGTATAATCATTAAAGGTATGTAACATTAATTTTAGAATCACATTTTCGATACAAAGAGTCCACTTTTCACTTTAAAGTCATGTTCAGTCAAGTAGGTGAGTTAGTTTCAATTGTATAGAATGACTAATTAAGGCTGGATATCATCGTAGTAGGGATCTTAGTTATTAATTCGTTATAACTATTATTGTCTCTACCGTCATCCTCGTCATTCTCCGTCCTTCAATGAAACAGAAGTGGACGGAGAATGACGGGAACAAATGGATTTTCCTGTATATCTTCACGTAACTTTAACAACTTCTCTGTTGATTGGGGTGAAATTGAAACTATTCTATGAGCTCTTTCACACCGAAACGAAGAATAAAATTTGTTTTCCAACACTTACCGTGAAATCACCGACGGGAGAATGACGGAGGGTGATTGGACAGCCACGTCCAAGGCGAGGCAATAACACGCTGACGCTTGGAAAAGAACTGCTGGCCAGTGGTATGAACAGCTGAGATTTGGCGGGAGAAAATTAGCGGGAAAAAACAGCTGTGTCCGTCAAAATTCAAGGAACATCTTGGACGAGGTAACACGTGCAAGAGTTCCGGACAAACATATTCATTGATTTTCGAAGGAAATTAACTTAAAATTATTATAACCCCTTAGGAAGAATCTCAAAAGATTGACAAAGGTGTTATGAGGGCGCGAATTCTCGATTAACCCTCGAAAAACCCTTTTTCAGGACATCTAAGTTAGGAAGGTCGAGCCTGGACACGGACGGAGAATGACGAATTGACTATTTAAACTTTTTTTCTACTGAATGAACTCATTAATCGTAAAAATGAGAAGTGTGGTTCTAGATCAAGTTACAATAATTTAAGAAAAATTTCAACTCAAAAAATTATGATGGGGCTTGGAAAACGCTCCAGACATCAAAATGTTGCTTAGACCCTATAGTTAATCCTGGGAGACCTCAACTTCTTGTGGAAGAGCTGGAGAAAGGAATTTTTCGTCTCAGGGTTTTCTATGGAGTTTGCCGTAGTTTTCATTTCGTAAAACTTGGGATTTTCAATAGTGTCTCAGATTACCTCAAATCGATAGTGGTACGAATTATCCGAAATGGAACGTTACTGTCACGTAGTCACTACGAGTTGGTGACGTGGTGAAAGATTTCTTCGCAAACCACGAAATGAGAGTGGAAATAGGGAGGAAACCAGGTGGAATCCGTAAGCGTGAAAAGGGGGAATGAAAAGTCGAAGGAGATAGCACTGATTGAGGTAGTATTGAAATGAGCCGAGGCAAACGTCATTGGGATGCAGAGGGCGTGTGAAGGAGGCAATATCTTTGATAAATCCCGGAGGGACCTCAGATCCCTTCTCAACCTGACGAAAAGCTTGAGGATTCAACGATTCCTAACAATCATTACGATGTGGAATCTCCTCCCACGCCCGGCTTTATTTAGGAGCTCTCAATATTGAAGGGGTGAGAATTCAAAATGAAGAAAAGGCTGCTTTTCCCTTTTTTTCGCCCTTCGATCGAGTCGTCGGCGTCGTTGGGAAACCCGATAAAACTAAGTACTTACTTGAACTCAGCAGCAGCTGGAAACTTGAGAAGATAGACGATGTCATCAGCAAGGACCCGCACTTCGTGCATATTTTTGATGATTGAAAGTTTGTCAAGTACCTACCAAGAGTGGTGGATCCTTTTTTCTTGATTGAGTCCCTGATTCGATCACAGCATCAACAGGAGCGTAGCATGGCTCTGGACAGGGGTACCGCACTCAATAGGGCTCTTCCCGAATTTAATAAAGTAAAAGAGGAAACTATGTGAGGAAATACTGGTGTTTTGAGCAGCTTTTGACATGTTTGTACCTAATAGTAGACAAGCCGCTATACCATGGTGAACTACACTCTGATAACCTTGCGATCTGGCTCCTGTCGAATTTTTCGCTAAAATTTTGAAACCAAACCACCGCCGAACAATCCATTGATTTTAGGAGGATAGAATCTAATGAATAACTATAAACAAACAATCAAACAACAGCATGGATATTAACAATTGATGGATATTATCTATCACACAAAAGCTGCACCTGCGTATTAATACTGGAAGTGCTAACCGCCTGCGGGGGATCGCCCTATGGCAACACAGTCAGGAGACATAGGTACTCACATGAGTGCGCTAGAATACACACATGCTGTAGGATGACGTCAAGGGCACCCGCTAGAATCTCGCGGTTCCCCTGGTAGGTAGCCTCAATGTAATTCTTCTTCTTAATGACTTGGCTTCGGTTATGCCAGTCATAGTCATTTGATTCGTGATTCAAAGCAAACATTTCAATTGTTTTACTGTTGATTAAATATTTTGATATACTCAATAATTTTTTTCATAATTCAACTACTACGTACATTCTTTATTTCTTGTGGGGAAGCGCCACTTTCTGCGCTTCCCCTGACGCTACGTCTTTGAACGACGAGGATTTGGAGGAACACGAGCCATTTTTCGATGAGCTAACAGTGCCATTGACTAACACGCCGTAATTTACACCAAAGCAGTCGGAGTCGTCCGTTATATGCAAAACAAAATATGGTAATGAGAGCTTTGTGGATAAAAACCATGCTTACTCGATAAATAGAAGTGTTGGAACAAGGGAAATAATCCGGTCAAAGCGGTTTAGCTATCTCTTAATTCCACGCTATCGGGTTTTCAACGTTTTTCGCGTTATCTCCGGACTTAATTTTCGGCTTAGGTAGCAGGTCGATCCAGCTAATGAAATAATGAAAAAAAAGAGACGGACCTTTGGGCTCAACGCCAGGTTCCGGTTTTTATTGTGCGAGCTCCGGAGAGCGATGGCGGACGAGGGCGAGAGCACGGGCGGCTAATCACAGCCTTGTTTTTGTGGGCTGCCGGAAAATAATTGCAGGTTAAAAAGGCATTGTGAAAAGAGGTGGTGAGGAAGAGGCTCCGCTCCCCAATTTCCATGTTAATGGCAGATTTTAATTAGTTTTGTGGCTTAAAACCCCTACTTCATTCGCCCCGTCCCGAGTCGAATAATGGCGGTTTTCGCAGCCAGGGGGTTGGCCCCACAATACACTTTATAATACATTAACAGACAATGACCAACTTATGGAGTGATCCGCTTTTCTATTTTCAATTTGCATATTTTCCGGAGGTTTTTCGGACGTTTGCCGGGCTTTTTCAACGGATTGGAAACCTCGGTTAGGGCCAAAATATACCTCTGCAGCACACTACTAATCCAATTGGCCGATGATGGGACTTGATTCGTTTATACGGTCATATTCCCTTCGGAAATGAACAATCCATTCGTTGAGAGAGCCAGACGGTTACAGTTGTACTCAGTAATGGAAATAATCAAACATAATTCGATTTGCATCCTTAATGATGTGGGTGTGGCCTGACTTGGTAGTGATGCAGAGATGTTTCGTCTTTATAATCATCTTTATTGTTACAACTGTATGACATACAGACTGTATAACTAACAGAGAGAAGTTACTACATGAATACGTATTGTGGTTCATAGATCACTACCTACTACCACTCATCACATCACATTAGTGAGATGTAGCTTAGTCCACTGGTTTAGTCCTTTTCAGCCTTCGTACATCGCCGCTGTTGTCCAGAAGGTTCAGTGCTTCAATATTTCTGTGCTTGTGGAGACGGTTTTCATGGTCCGTTGCTCGACTTTTAACAACTTCGTTCACCATCTTGACTTTAACGTCGCGATGGAGATCATCCGTTCGAACATACCAGGCGGCATTTGCTATGCTCCTGAGAATTTTGTTTTGCGTTGTTTGGATTATTTTCAATTTGCTCCTCTTAGTGCAGCCCCATACGGGCAGCCGTAAGCCAAAATTGGTTTGATCACTTGCTCGTACAGTAGCATTTTGTTATGTATAGGCAGTCGGGATTTTCTCCCAATGAGCCAGTACATTTTCTTGAATTTGAGGTTGATTTCTTCTTTTGATTTGCTTGAAGCCCCTTATGCCAGACTTTATCATATTATGATGGATATTATCTCCTGCTACTCATATCATTATATGATGGATATTATCATGCTACTCATACAAAAAAAAACTGAACGTAAAACACCGTGCTCAGGAAAGTAAATAATAATATACATTTTTAATTTCAAACATCTGTCATGTCCACACTCGTATCCTTCACTCCATAAGTAGCTCCCCAAGTAACTCCATTACTCTCACAGGTTCCAATTCAGTTCTGTATGTTTGGAGAGTGGATTTGTCAATGTCTACAGAAAAACACAAAATTCCTGATATTGCAGTCATGCAGCATTGCTACAGGTGCGATCAAAAGATGATCAAATACCTAATTGTTCACAGTGGACCATGGTGTAAAATCCTCGTTCCCGTGCCAAAAACCGTGGATCTTTCAGTAAAAATCAAATAGTACTACATTGACATAATTTCCAACGATAGTTATGTTCAGCTTGCCCTACCTAGTCTAACAAAATGACCATATAAATCAACAGAAATTAGGACAATTTTCGAAAAGTAAATTGGACAAGATATCAGAGACTGCTTATTCGAGAAGTCTTGTGTCATCATTTCACTAATCAGGACAAATATTGCGAACATGATTGCTGCCTAACTCATTTTACGGTAAAAATGTCGATTTTTGCGAAAAAATTTTTTGCGTTTTGGCACGAGGACTCTACACCATGGGTTCACTGTAAAATATTTTGTGATCATAACGTTAGAAAGCTGAGCTTTTTGGCCAACTTTTGGGGTTACAGTATGAAATTAAACAGCAGATTCAGTTAGGCTTACAGACGTTTGAAAAAACTGTACATTCACAAAATTTTCGAGACTTTCCTAATCGGGCTCTTTTTTTAACATCTGAATCTTAATTAAAAAGTTGTATTTAGCACTAGGGAGATAGGGAATTTAACACTCTTTCCAAAGGTATAATCACATTTGAATTTTGACTGGAAAATGAGGGACTTATCGCCATTTTAGTGACTTAAGGTCAAAAACACGAAACAAATCTTGAAAATGGAAAAAGTGGGATTTTAACCAGTATAAAAAAGAAAAGTTGTTGGAGATTTTTCATCAGAAATTAGTCGTAAAATCGATCCCTGGCCGGTGGTACTACCTTAACGCTTACGCTCCGTATATGATTGTTGGTGTCTTTTGGCAGTGAATTCAGGATGGTCCGGAACAGATTTTGGTTTTTTGTATAAAATTTTTTCGGAAATTCGAGTTTTAAAATGTTCCTTTTTTTTCGAAAATTCGCCAAAATAGAGTATACTTTCAAAACTGCCGAAGTTTTACTGTTTCAATCGGTTCTCGCTCCAAAGCGTTAGTTCACCTAAAAACAACGTAATATCTTGCAGAGCAATATAATAGGGGTATTTTGGCAACACTCCAATTGATCCTTGGGAGGACGACATCCTTCGAAAAAATATAAGAGGTGTTCGGTGGCCCTATAAATTATTTTGATGGAAAAAATATAAAACAGAAGGTGGAAGAACAAATCGAAACGAGCTACTTGAGTATTCAGAAGACGTGGTATACTCCAGGTGCGCTTTATTCGTGATCCAATGCTTGATGGGTACTTTTTGTTTTTGTTTTTTATCATTTCATAGGTGCCATTATTAGGTACATAACACTCGTACTCCAATGAGCTTTAGCTGTAGATGCCAAAGCAATCAATCTATTACTGTCCTTACACGTCTCATCTTGTTTCGTGAATTCTTGTGAATATTTTTTTTCCCCGATTCGCCGCATGATTCATGACAATCAGTGCCACCAATATGGTCATGTAGCTTCAGTTACTTAATCATTTTTTTGCATTCTAATAATTTATACAACATAACTCAACAACAAGCTGTAATAGAATATCAAGCAAAATTAAGATTGCGGCAATGAGATGGTTAAAAGTGGATTTCTCTTCAAGGGAAATTCACTTTATACCCCTTTTTCCGCTTCGCGGCCGAATTGTGTTTAACCCTAATACTCGGGTAGCTCCGGAACGATGGAATAATTTGCTGCTCCAAGAGAATCCTCCCCGAAAACCCCTTGGAACTCACACAGGTTGAGTGAGACATAATCCCGGTGGAAACCAGCTTCTCTCCCCCTTCACGGGGCAGAGCTCGGTAGATAAAACTTATTATGAAATAACGTTCTGTTGACCAAATAATCCCTCTTCGGGTGGGAAACTGCGGGAGGGGCGAGTTAGGTTGAAAATCTAATGAATATATTAGTATTCACGGGCGTGCGGAGGATAATCTTTTTGGTCTTAACATAACTGAGAATTAGCATTGTTATCAGGACCGACACTGGCCTGTGGTTCGCCTCCTTTCCCACAACTTTAACACTTATTACCCCAGCGGGGTGTCTGAAATCATTTTGCCGTTTCCAGGTTTTCTCACCGTTAAATTTTGGGATTTTTTATCTACGATCTTATGTGTGGTTAGGAACCGGTCGAAGTACGGATGGTCTCATTTAAAACTTTACAATGTCGTAAGAGACCTGCAGTTTTGGCTGCTGCTAATGTCCAATACTATGATGTTTGGCCCCTGGGCCTCGCCCGGATTGTTAAGTATTACTCAGTAGGTAGGTACTATAGGTCGGAGAATGGTGGCAGAGAGCTAGAATAGACCTGGGGATTGCCCTCGATCCGCTGAAAAGGCGGACATAGTTCTATTCAGATGGCCGTGCATTGGTAGGCAATCTGGGGGGTCCTTCTTGGTGTTGGTGAGTTGATTTTTTATATGTGTTTGAGTTTTTTAATAACCTTATCTAGAAGCTTGTGTTCTGCTATCATTTTTCTTATGTTACTCGTATTATAGCTATCTGTTCTATTTCTTTGTTCATAATAAAATCTCGTTCATTGAAGTCGTGGTGCTCTCTAGTTCTCCTGGTAAAACATTAATGCCGAAACCCGGGAACGAACCAGGGACCGTTAGATCTTAACATATGATAAAAACAAGATATAATAAATAACTTCCCGTAACCCAATCCGAAAACCCTCCAGCACATATAAAATTGTAAAATACTTGTGGAAATAACGTATTGTCTACTATATACGAGTAGAAGAGGGAATACAACAGCCAATCCATTCTCCTCTATGAAATTCTCCGCCAGAATTTTCTCAGTGGCACTTCAATTAAAAACACGAACCAAAATTGAGTCCTATAAATCCACTACGTTTTTTGCTTTCCATTCTACCCCGTTCAGAGTAAAAATCTCGTATCTACGTCGTATAACGATTCAGAAAGGGAGGGGAAAAAAGTTAATTCCTCTACACACACCGGAAAGTTGCTATTGTATTTTTGAAGAGAGTTTTCCTCGACACCTGCAAACGATTTTTTTTCTCCTTCAAAAAACTGTTACCTTTGTTGGGTTTTGTTCAGCGTTTTCCCAGCTTACCCTTTCAGATACTTATAAAATCATTCCCACTCCTTGCCGTCCATTTCGAACCCTGGTTTTCCGCACTTTTTTCGTCAACCGCACCCTTTACCGTCGAGTTTCTCTCTTCAGATCATTTGCATATGTGTCCCCTCTCATTGGATTGTCGTAGAACAATCCGTGAAAGTACGAGTGGAGGGGGGGCTGTAATAACCATGAGATGAGTGGACGTAGAAACGAGGGGGCAATAGCTGTTCACTATCCAGGCTGATAAATATCGATTTTTTTGTTGGGTTTCTGTTGGAGTTATGACCCCACTCCCTTTTATTTATCCTCTGCCTCTACCACCTATTAAATTCAACCTCAAAACTCTTCATTTTCCAACACCATTGAAACTTTTCTAACTCCTTCATCATTTTCCTTTGAAGCACTCATCGACAACTTACTACGGTATGAATTATTTCCTTTAACACGCTGACTGCCAATTAGACCCAAAATGGGTCTAGCAAAACTCTCACGTGAGGCCAATGTCATAAGACCCAATGTCACCTACCTTTATGATTTTAGCGCTCCTAGCGGCCTTTTTTGCGCAAACACGAAATGTATCTCTCAGTTCCATGGCATTGCAACTCCTAGCGTCGAATAATATGTTGGGAGTTTATTCACAGTCATGGAAGAAGTGGAACCACTTATGGATTCTCTTATTAGACCCATTTTGGGTCCTATGACCCCGAGCCATGAATTCCTTCCCTGGGGCCAATAAGACCCAACTTGGTCTAACCGAAAAACTGTCTTTTTTTCTTGTAAAATATGGACAAATGTCATATTTTGACGAGTAAATTCGACTTAAAATGCTATTTGGAAGTTTTAGAGGAAACCAAAATTTTAGCTTGAGGCTAAGGTTCCCTGTATTTTAGCTTGGCAGTCAACACTCATTGATGTCCATCATAAAAAACAATAACAATGAAACAAGTGTACTTTACGAACCGTCTCATTTACTAACACAAACACCCCCATATCATTATCCCAGGTTTCCAGCTACAAATTACCAGGAATTGCCTCCAAAACCATGAGCTCTCCTATAATTTACACGAGAAGCCCCTTCAACATTCTACCAATTGTATACCAGAGTGGCAATAGGCCATAGGGGGTACATTTTCTCGCCAAATTTGAGCTGAATTGGAAAATGAGTTTGGCAAAGTTTAGTTCGATCGGACAAGTAGAAATGGCGTCTCATCGCATTTGAAGTTTGAAGAAAATGCAAATCTATTGAAAAATTTCAGTTTTTCTTTTGTAACTCGGGTTTCCGAAGTCGGAATTGTGGTATCACATTTCGTTCTCAAAATGGAGCACATTGAAGGTGGTTGTTACTTGAGACGTTCTTCACAGTTCAACTGTTCTGGGATCACAATTCTGACTTCACCATCGTGTTCAGCATTGAAAAATGTATAAACTGAAGTGTTACTCAGCAAAAAAAAAGGAGACAACATTTGTTATAAAACTAGTAAAATGGAGACGTTCTACATAAAACCAGTTAGTTCTTCGAAAATTCGCTTTTATAGCCATGCTGCATGATTGGATTTTTTAAATGATTATCGACGAAAAATGAGCATTCACATCTTGATGCAAGTAGAACTACGAGTATTTACTCCAAAACTATTTAATATTTTTAAAAAATAGAACCATAAAGAAGAAAAGAAAAACTCTACGCAGGAGGGGCTTCAGGTGAGGTTATGCGCTTGAGGTAAAAAGGTGAACCCGTCGTAAAAGGAAATTTTACGGGTCCCCACTGTCGCCGACACTGCGGCAAGCTGAGGAAACACCGCAAAAGATAGAGGTCGCCCCCTTATCTCCAAAGGGTTAAAAAGGCCAGGTTTTTTTTTCTTTTTGCTGGTGGGCCTTAAACGACAAGTCACCCTTTTCCCGAGTTTTTACTCCCTCCGTCATCTGTGTAAGCCAATTTTCGTACTAACCTTCTTTTCTGTGCCCTTTTACTCGAGTTATGTCAAGTAAAGTGCGAGTTTTCGAGGGCGTTGTAGCATTTTCCTTTCGGTGATCCTTCTTGGATTAATCCTTTTTAGATGTAACGCGTTAAAGGGTTAAGCTCTGGACCCCTCCCGTTAGAAGCGCTAATATTCGACACCCTCCCTTTTCAAAACGCTCTTATCTCCAACCCTTCGGGTTTGGTATTAGCCGTATCTGACACCGACCGACCTCCCCTAGTAATTCGCATTCAATTATATTTAATTCTCAATCTATAAAACGCATCTGCACCTCCGGTGCCGCTGGAATTCCTGCACGCTTCGAGTTTACAATTCATTTGTATGTAAACTAGTGAGGACGGGTCTCCCATCATGGAGTTCTCTAATTGGTCTGTTAATCGTTTGAACTGAATGACGCAATCAGTCGTGGACAGTTGGTCAATCAATAGTGCTCTGTTTCTATTTAAACGTTATATATAACATTTAAACAGAAACAGAGCACTATTGATTGACCAATTGTCCAGTTACAGGCTTCTAGCACCGAGCTTCCTGGCCGATCCAGCTCACAGCCCTGACCAATGACCATTACTTACCTTTTAAAAGCAACCTCCTCTCGTACACCATGAACCACGTGAGCAAATTATGGAACTTCGTCAGCATAACAATGAGTATTCCGAATGTCATCTTCGGGTTACCTACGTTGAAGAAAAGCTCTTTCAATTCCCTCAGCTAATTTATGATTAATATTAGTACCTTGAAATATGTACTAAAAACACAAGAAGTACCTAGGTACCTATTAGTAAATTGTAAAAAACCAAATAAATTGAAACAAAGTGTCCTTGAAATGGTCATCCAACATTTTCGAATGTTATATTTATATTAAATGAAAAGAAAAAAGTTTCAAATTTCACCCAGAACGGAGTGCACCAGTAAATTTTACTGGTGCACTCCGTTTTGGGTGAATTTTGAAACTTTTTTTCTTTTCATTTCGAACCGTTATTACTATTGAGCTCTATTTAACCAATGTAGCCAACAAAATATTATATAAAATTTTCCCTCCCGCCCTTTTCCTTCCAACTGAAGAGATGTCCTAACCACGCCGTTTCGAAATCTTCCCTTGGCTCCATGGTGAGACGGTTTCATTACTACACATCAGTGTATTAGATGTGTAGTGATGAAAACGTCTTACACACCTATTAGATTTGGAGTAACAAAAATCCACAGTATGGTTATGGTCATGTAGCATAGCTTTTAACCCTCAACGCGCCAGGTGAGTATCTCACACTCACTCCGGATTTTTCTGGTGGTATAACATGACATTACAAATATATAAGAGGTTGATGTTGGTGTGGGATGCCGCACGTTCATTAAATTAAAATTGTTGTAAGGTCCAAATTTGGTGGGTTTAGTCCTTGAGTTGACTAAAAGTGAAGACGGAATCTCGTCATGTTCGCAGGAGAGTGACAAGAAGAAAATCTGGGGTGGACTGAAGGATGTGAAAAAGGACACGAGGAGCCGAATAATGGAACAAGTTAAGTGACATCCTGTGTGTTCAGCTAAGAGCTTCTCGGACGAAGGTTCTCCGGCTTCGCCCAGAAAGAGAGAAAAAGCCGTTGTTTTAAGACTGCGTGGTGACGGGAAGGGTGTAAACTAAGGAAAAACATCACGGGAGGGTAACGGATAAAGAGTGATGAAGAAGGGGGAACCGGGTAATTGATAAGATGGAGATAGCGTGTTAGTCCTAGGAGTCCCTAGAGGGACGACTCTAGGGGTCTGGTTTAGGGGAAACATTCGCCTTTCCCTTCAGGGAATTACTGGATGAATATTAGCTGTTTAAAGGGAAACGAGCGGCGTCAATCGCGAAGGGTGTTTGTACTATACTGTTCTATAGCGAATAGGGAGATGACAAAACGCGGCACACATGCTTCCTTCCCTTCCGTATGGTTGCGGTATTGTCGCTTCCAACCCTCCATCACTTCCGTATGCGTTACTATTTTAACGACCAAATGTATGTGCCGTTCATTACCGCTCCCTCTTGTTGTCGAATATTAATTCTGTGCCTAACTGTTCTCCTTGCCCTCACCCTCGCGTGTTGAATCATGTCTTATGTGGATCTCCTGAATGCAATGGCTTTATGTCTTCCTCCTTCATTTCCCTCCATCCCAGAGAAACTCTCATTATTCGAGTAGTATACAGCCTGGTAATGCATTAACAGCAATAATACTAAGGGGAGCCAGTATTTGGTAGTAATTTAGGGTTTCTTCAGCACCGAAATTTCTCCTCCTTCATGAGAGCCATTCGGACGAATTCTTGATATTTTTTGTTCCAAAAACTTGGAACACCTATTCTAAAAACACCTTTTGGAACCGTCTGAATACCGGTATTTTATGAATCCCTTTGACTACCTATTACTTGTGTTGTAGAATCCATTTTCAATGGACAAAATAAGTGATTGGTCTTTGATCGAAACTTGTCCAATTTAAAATACGCACTTGTGGTTATTTCTAAAGGTGCCGGAACAAAGCGTAATAAGCGAGCTCTTCGTATGGTATAATATACCATATTATGTTTCCAATTTATATGCTCTGAATACCCAACGAGCCAATTTCAATGATATAAAAGGTTGGTTTTCGCGTATCGGACTAATTTATTCTCGAACGAGACCGAGAATACCTCTTAAGGGGCCTCACAGAGAGCGTGAAACGGAGAAAAGGGAACCCAATTAAAAATCCAAAAGACAGTCCACCCAGGGGGAAAAAAAAGTTTGATAAGATTGACAAGGGCTAATGAATCCCATTGATTCGGATCGGTCCGGGCGGTTTTTTTCTTTTTCTTTTAAGGATAGGAAGGTGATTAGGCGGAGGTTACGCTCCGCCAGGTGGAGTTTCCCAAACCAATGGACCGGTTTCTTGATAGGAGAAAGAAAGGTGGGGACTTGGTACGAAGAGGCAGAAGAAGTTGGACCTCTAGTACTTCGGTGATGTCCCTTAAGGAGAGAACGGTGGGGGATGTTGTGATCGGAGATGCTGCGATCTATGGTGCTGAACCAGGAGGGACTTCAACGGAAGAGTTGCTATGCCGAAGGTGTATTTAAAATTCTGAACCCGTCCACCAGCGCTCAAGCATTCACTTCTATTCACTGCATCATAAAATGGTAAGAAATGAATAATTCCGGTGATTTTGACATGGACATGTCTTATGGCTGGGGGTCATTCCAAAATTTTCTTGATACAAAAAAATGTAACATTTTTTGGCGCAATTCCCGGGGTGGTAGAGACTTGACATTTGGCAAGAAGCCTCCTTAGGACTTACACTTTAAGCAGCATAGGGCCGTGATCAGCTGAGTGGCTCCTAGGGCTAATTTCTATGCTATTCACAATATGAAGCTGTAATTTGATATGTATTTGTATGTCCTTAGTACTTTAACTTGAAGCTGTCCAGGCCACAGATCGGCTGAGTGTCTCCTAAAGCTAATTTTCATATAAATAACATTTTGTCATTGCAGTTTACATTTTTCTCGACTTGGATCATCTACCACACTATGGAAATTACTTAATGTTTCCCTTACTGCGAAAAACAGACCTACCCACGATCAGATTTTTTTCCCAGTAAGGAAGAAATTAAGTAATTTGCAAGATTGTTTAGTATTGTTCAAATAATTTCGAATAAATAGTACCTATATACTAAGTTTACTACATTAAGCGTTTATAGGTTTACAGACCTGCCAATTGATATAAATTATAAATTATACAAAACGGGTTAAATAAGCCAGTAACATTCATCTTACATGGATGAGTTCACATTAACGTTTTTTGTGCCCATTTTTTTTAAATAGCGAAAATCAATCCAAATGAGAAGTTCCTTAAACATGCTGAATGACTACCAGCATACCTTATTAAAGAGAATAAAGCAACTAACGAGACTTGAGACATTCAAATCATTACCAGAAGCACCTATTTGTCATGATCATCTTCATTTGCCAGGCAAACAATACAACAATATAGCAGCGATACATCAAAGTATAACCTGACCTCTATTTTGAGTATTTTTCATCGACTTCCAAAAATGATAATGCTCTCAGTTTGGTTTACTGTTATTGCAACTAGTTGATTTGGTATCTCCCAGCGTCTACCAAAAATATAGCAATTGTACCCAACCGTTCCACATCCATTTCTGCAGTTATTCGTATAACGCTACTTTTCATGTCTGAATTATTCATTACGTTCATCTCAACCGAATTTTTGGAAAACGCAAAGTGATCATACAAGATTGACTAAGTGAATAGATGTAGTTATTATTGAAAGGCCTGAAGGCTCAACTTTGTGATCAGAATAGCATAATAAAGTTATGAGCACGAGTTTTGGGGAAAGCTCTCATTCTGCTAGAGCATAATATGCTATGTGTACGTATGTGTACAGGAATGCTTCCGATCTGACAGCTAAATCAAATTTTACCAACGTTCATATTAATGAAAATTTGAAAGTTTGAATATGTCAATAATCTCTTTAAATCAATCGATTAATAGTTCAAGATTTTTAAAGTGATCTTGTCTATTGTAAAAGTTGATCCGAGTCAGTCGTTTGACAGTGTCTTCGACAGTATTGTATGTACGTTTTGTTCAACAAAATGCCGTTCAATTAACTCCGAAGGCGTTTCTGAGTTGTACCAAGGCAGAGGAGGAGGTCTTACAAAAATATGATCGAGCGTTTATGGAAATGGGCTCCGCGATAATAACATGGCACGAAAAGTGGAAGAGTAAAAATAAGAGAACGAAAAAAAAACGAAAAAAATCTTTCGGCTTTATTAAAGAAATGGAAGTTGGAAAACAGTAGAAAACGGTAGAAGTTTGACAAGAGGGGCGAGAATGAAGATTGTGAGGGCGGGGAGTTGCTTCACTCCATCTGCTCCCCTCAAAAGTGACAAGGCAATTATAAGCCACGGCAGCTTCTCGTACAAACTCCTTTTTCCCTTGGTTTTGTTTTTTCTTTTCATTCGGTAGAATTAAACTGTCTTCGCTGGCACGGACGTGTTAATCAGTGTAGCTATATGGGTTAGCGATCATGATCGGGGGAGTGGGAATGAAGAAGTGGTTTGAAAACAGTGTGCGAATTTGTAATGATTCATCACTCTTATACTGTAAGATTAAACAACATTCGCCGGGTGAAACTGAAACCAAGTATCACTATGGATTGGAACCGAAAGAGCTTTGTGGCCTTATTTGGGTGCAGAGACAGGTATATTCAGCTTATAATGTCCTGTTACATAGGAGTTTATGTCCCAGTCGCTTCGGTTTTCAGGGCTTCGGTTTTCTTGGCGGGCGGGACGCTCCCGCGTCCCTAGATAAACTCCTAACTCTAACTCTAACTATTAATATGCTGTTTTGGTAGTTATAGGCACTAGCAGTTAGAAACAACTGGATGTCTTCATGGCATTTGGGCTAATTTAGACGCTTCGCTTGTGACAGCTACTCACTTACACGACTTACGGTTTTGTATCATTATTGAACATACTGCAAAAGTAATTTCTTCTTCCGTCGTAGCAGCAGAAGGTCACTGCTCAGTTTCACCACCGGATTTGCATCTTTACTCTTCATCTCTTGCAACTTCGTCTATTGAACCGCCATAAGTCACTGGTAGGCATGGCTAATACGTGTTTTCTTGGTAGTAGGTTATCGAGTAACAACGACCGTCTGGTAATAGCTTGAGGTATTAGGTTATTTTGGTAATGGGTTACCAGCGATTCGGGGACCTTTCCATCGCCCAACGCGGGCTGGAAACCCACGAGGAAGCCGCGTTGGGCGCTGGAATGTTTTTTTTTTTTATTGGCTTCAAAAACAAGTTTATACAGCCGCATGTACTAAATTAATCACTTCACATCATAATATGTTATATACTTGAATAGCAAATTATACTGAATTAGGTAACTGTAAAATCTAAACTGAAATATTCACTTTTTTGATAAAGTCATATAATATAATATATATGCCGGTATAGTTCTGGGCCAATATGGTGTCTAGATTGAACGGGCTAGGCACCTTTGGGTGAAGCTCCTGCAAAAGTGGCACACGGGCATTGTGATGGACGGTGCACTCCAAAATCATGTGTTCCGGAGTTTCGTCCGCCTGGAGGCAGAATCGGCAGAGGGGAGAATCTATATTTCCAATTGAGAACTGGTACATATTAGTGTTCCAATGCCCATTGCGGAGTCGGCAGATTGTTCTGTAGAACTTCCTTGGCTTGACATCAACAACGAGATCAAACCAAGTGGACAGCTTCGGTGGAGGGAATAGGGCCTTGTAACGGTTTCCTGAAGGGTAATCCCGGTGTTCTTGTCTCCAGCATCTTAGCATTTTCCCACTGATAAGTGGTTTTAGATCTGAAGGAGAGTATATGGGGTTGGATCAGGCTCAGGTTTTGCTTCAGAGTCAGCAACGTTGTTCCCGATGGAGTGTGAGTGACCCTAGATGGTGCAGAAAATTACTCTTCTTCCGCGGCTTCTGGCTAGGTGGATTTGCTGGGCTCGAATGGCCGGTGGAATGGTTCTCGAATCGCCGGTAACCTGTTACCAAAACAACCTAATACCACAACCTATTACCAGACGGTCGCTGTTACTCGAAACTAACTCAATACTCACTCAAATAACTTGTCGACAGTTACGATCGCACACCTTTTTACGCATTCGTTTTCCGTAACCTATTACCTGGTATTACCTGGAATAGTCCCAGCCAACCTATTATCACAGAATCCCGAATAGCCGGCGACAAAGAGGCCCTCAAAGGCCTTTCATCCAAGTTCTCAAAACCGTTATTCCAGTGAAAGGATTTTTCTGGTAATAGGTTGTCTGGTATTAGGTTTCTGGACAGTATTTAATACTGAGTATTAGGTTATTTGACGCGGTTACGTTAAATATTCCCCTCCTTTCTAGTGGTTTGGTTCTCAATGCTGCTGCAGGCGTACAGCTGGTCCAACAAATCGTGATATTTTGTGGACAGAATGTAAAAATTATAGCCGATGCAGGTCAGCCTGAAAATTTCCTATCGTGCAGACCATCTGGTCGCCTATACAAACGAACACAATATTTTTCTTCACTACTCCGGTGCTTTCATGTAGAAATTACAAAGACAGAATAAACGAACGAAAAAACTGAAAATACAGAACAGTGATCTGTACAGAAAATAAAAACGGCCGTGGAAGCATTTGCAGATTTTTTCACCTTACAATCCTCCATCATACGAGTACAGCTAAGTACAGCTACACCATTGGTGGACCGTGCCCGTATTTGTCCTTCGATGTCAACCAACACGATTGAAATACCACTTTCACACCGTTCCCATTAGCAACAGGAAGGTTTTTTTCTCCAGTGTGTATTTTTTCATTTTATTTTTCCTTCGCCAGGAGATGAGTCGACACAGATAGCGATTATACAGAAAACCGGAAGCGTTTAGAGTGACGGTCATGGAGCGGGATAACAAGTTGCTGACAATTTCAGAGGATGGGGAAAAAGTCCTTGGCACTGATGGGAGAGGGACATAGTGAGACAACCCGGTATTAACGAGATCTTCCTAGGCTGATGCGCTCCTCTACAAGGGCTTTTATCTTTACGATCTTCCTGTTCTGGATGCATATGAAACGACTATAATGAAAATAGGAAGCTTCTGGTTACTTGCGAAATCATGGGAGGGATCGCAATGCAGATGGTTATCATTCTTTGTGTGTCCAATTGAGCAATGTCATCAGAGCGGAAATCTTGAATGGCCAAACGTTTGAGGTTCATAAACATGGTATAATGAAGCGACCAATTTTATTTGTTAAATCGCCTAGCGCAGGCTGATCACTAATCGACATCACGCTTTATACCGCACATCACTAACATCCTGAAACATTTAGAACGCACAGCCCAAATATAGCCAATTAGATGAGATACTACCACCGATTTCACTAAATACGAGTATCAAAACTCGTATTAAACTCGTATCAAAAACTCTTATTAAAACTGGTATCAAAACTCCCAAACTACCGATACCGCATGTGTTTCCGTTGAAACACTAATAATATTATCTAAATTAAAGACTGGTCGAGACAACTGATATTTGGAACAAAATGAAGTTGGGAACGCTCTCACAGGTGGTGTAATTAATATTTCATTAAAATTCTGAACCATGTTTCGTTGAAGCTAAGGCTTCAATCTGGCATCATTACAGCTGTGGCCATTAAAAGTTTCGGAAGCCAAAAACGAGAAATGTATCAGTACAATGGGTTTTACCTTCAAACCCTCGCCAGCCAATTAGTTTCTCGGTTAGTATATATATACATGCTACTGACTCCACTCAATTAGACGTAATAACCGGTAAAAACCGCCTTTGACATGAGTTTTCAGATTCGTAAGTGCAGGCTGTCCCTATAATTCAACCCGAAATCTACAACTACTCACCACTTTTTGAGCCTGATGTCAATCGATAGACCGAGTTCAATTGCCGGTCCACAAAAATTACGAAAGAAACCTGTAATTAATTCCGAACAGACTAGCGCATTTAACGACCGCAGCTCTCAATTACAAAGTCGTAAAACGTTCCCGCCATTGTTTTGTCACAACTTGAACGAGAGATTTTTCTTTTGTTGAACGATAAGATCTGGGATTGTGATTTGAGGACGGGGATGAGAAGGCCTGCCCATGTTTGTACCTAATTATCGTTATTAGCTTTAGAAAGACGGGTTTTTCGTTATTTTAATTGGTGCAATTAATCAGCACCCATCAATGAATCCATCAGTATGCAGTTGTCTTTTGGATGCATCCTCATCCAACTCAAGTACGAAAATACATATTTTTACTTGTGGTTTCAGCCGATCGAAATATGTCTTCATTGAACTTTAGCGTCATTTTTGTCGTTGAGTGTTCAGCTTATTGTGTTCGCTCGTTTATTAGCGAATTTTCAAAGAATAGGTGCTATTGTTTTCGTTCCAAAATTTTCAAAACGCAGTTGTTTCCGAACAATTTTTATACCAAAATACGTTTCAGACCATCCTGAATTCACTGCCAAAAGACACCAAAAAAATCTGTATTGACAATCTAAAGGCTAACTTCGTAGATGGGTAGAATTTTGAGGAGTTTTACGGAGAAAATTACCCATACATTTTGACAAGTCACACCTCAATTTAGAGGATTTTCTTAGGCTGAACTCGATGGTGAAGTCAGAATTGCGTTATCTTAATCCGTTCTCAAACTGGAGCATTCACGGTTCATCTGCTCCAATCTAATGACGGGATGAATAATAGAGAGTTCCTAAGAGATATGGCCATTCAGATGTTGACATATCTAGTGGCCACATCTAAGGCGAGCAGCTTCTGGATGCTAACCAATGTGTCCAAGTATGGCGGAACTGATCACATGTACAAGTAACGTCAAGTCACCTTAGCACAACGCGAAATCCATCCCTTCCACTGCTTTTCTGATCTTCCTACCGTTCATCGCTCAATTTTCTTGATTCAACTTCTGAACATGTCGGGAGTGCTTGATAATTTGTTGCGGTTTTATCTCGAAGGGCTGATGTTGCACGACGATTTGTTAGGCGGCAAATGGCGCTGCACTGTTATCCCGGAGTAAAGTTACATTCTATTCGTTAAGGTTGTGTCCAGAGAGAGAAATGGACACATGTATGCGGCCGGTTGTGGTCGACTTGAGGCGATGTGTCCGACCACAGCCGACGCGCATTAGGAACTCTCTAATATCTCGTCCCGTCATTAGATTAGAACAGATCGCAGATTGCGATTGTATTATCGCAATTCTGACTTTACCATCGTGTTCAGTGTTGGAAGCTCTATAAGCTGAGGCGTTACTCGACAAAAAGTGTTATAAAACCAGAAAAATAGAGACATTTTACATACAACCATTTATTTCTTCAAAAATTCGCTCCTACAGTCATGCCACACGACTGCGGATTTTTGGAAAGGCCACCAACCACTTAGCGACGGCGTTAATTCTGACGCCCGGAGTTTAACGAGCATCACTGCGATTTACCTTTCACCAACAACGAGTTGACGAAAACTTAACGAAACGGGCTGACGCTTTCGTTAGAACTCTCGTCAAAGTCTGGTCGACCCTCGACGAATTAAGGGTTTGACGGGGCGTCAACTGCCATTTGTATTTTGTTATAGGTAACACACATGTGTATATTATGTATAATATATGTATAACATGTTTTATATATCTGTCAGAATAGGTTCTAGTAACTTGGAACTGTCGAGAACAGTGGCAGTGTACAGAAGTCACGCCGGTTATGACTCACTTCTGTTCCGTCCTTTTCATTTCATATATTATATGTGTTTTATATATTTCATATATTATATGTGTTTTATATATTTCATATATTATATGTGTTTTATATATTTCATATATTACTTGAAATATATGAAACACAAGAGCTGAGAGATACGGTTCGACAAAGGACGGAACAGAAGTGAGTCATAACCGGCGTGACACCAACTAATATAGTGTTCCGTATCTGTTTCAAAACCAAAGACCTTTGGTAAGCTAAATATATATATTTGATAATATTGGTTTATGAATCGATTTGTCGACAACGGTAGTTAACGAGCGTTTGGTGCAAGTGGGCATGAGGCTCCTTGTCTGGCTCCCAGTAACAGCTTCAACTTGAACATACACCAAACGTTCAAAATTATCTGAACCGGAAAAAACTGTTATCTCCAACGAGTGAACAAGAAAATAATAACCACCTTCGAGGCGGTAGTCATCCTCGAAACGAGACAGCAAAAAGAGCTTTTCGTATAGGTAAAGGCCTAACTGGAATCAAACCCTTGTATCTGATGTTGACCAAGCAATAATCAGACCCTTTCATTGCATTACAGTAATTACGTCGACTCGAACCGTTTTTGCTTCTCTTTTTAAATGGTTATTCCAACTGGAAATTGCCGTTAGGGGGTTGTGGAGAACGCGAAGGGGTAGAAGAACTCCTATTAAGTTGTCTGATGTTCTAAATAGAGTCCCCTTCTGGTTTTGATTTTTTTTCTGGGGGTTGCATCAGGGCTTTTTTCGCAACTTCATTAGGAAGCCGGAAATAAAGCGGTTTGGAATCGTTTTTCCGGCCTTGATACCACCACCCTTCGTTTCGGACCTAAGAAATACTGTCTTACTTTGTTAGAATGGAGTTGAAATCGTTCTCTCTTTTCCCCCTTCTGTTCTTTCGTGATTCGGCTATTTATTTTTGTCCACGGTAAATGGTTGAAGGGTCTTATAAAAGAGTAATTGAACGAGAAGATGACGCAACTTATACTTTACGTACCAATAAAATTGTATTTTTGTTTGAATGGTTCAACCCTTTCTTGGGTTATAAATGTAGCCAAAGGAGCTGTAAGTATTAAGCTATTAAGCATTAAGCTGCAAGAAGCTGAATGTAAGAATACGAGTTAGTAATCAAAAACACCTCCTTGACAAAATCCTAGGTCTAATCCTCACCTCTCTGAATTCCCTCGTTTCTAGAATTGATTAAAAAGAACGTGAAGTACTGAGGTGTTCTAGGATACCTCATTAACCCAGAATTAAGGACTGTAAAGGACCTTTTACTGTTTAAATAAGTAACAGCCTTTGAGAGCTTCCGTATTCACGAAATGTATCAATTCAAATCCCTAATTGTATGATACGAGTATTAGTCACTGTATTATAAAAACATGGTCGCTGATGGAGGAATGTATTCAACTAGGCAATGGACCAGGCAATAGAACTGGGCTTGATTACCTAGTTGGAAATTATCCAAGACAGGGAACATTCATATAGGAAGAAAAACTCGTTATTAATAACTCATTATTATAAGAATAATAGGTATCACAAATTTTGCCTTCGATTCGTGGAAGTTACGTCTGGGTACTCTTTACTGATTAGTCAACGACATACAATTTGAAAAATTCACAATAAATTTTCAATTATTTTTCCTTGTGTTCATTATTGATAATAGGGTAGTTTAAAAGTGATATTCTATCAGTTTTAATGGTTTTCTTTTGGGATTTTTAACGTATGTAAAATAATTAACTCTTTGGTATCTAGTGGAGAGTTCCTAAGGGGACATTCCTAAGGACACAAGTTTGAACTTATCTCAACTGCGCATGCGCGTCGGCTGTGTCCGGACACATCGCCTCAAGTCGACCACAACCGGACACATACATGTGTCCATTCGTCTCTCCGGACACAACCTTAACGAATAGAATGTAACCTTACTCCGGGATAACAGTGCAGCGCCTTTTGCCGCCTTTCGTAGTCGCCATCGCAATCGCAATTACCAGCTAGTGGATGGTGGTACTCATCTAAATTCTATTATCAGATAAATTCTACATTCTACAAGACCTACTTATCGTAAGTATACATACTTACTTGTCGACAGTAAGTAAGGGGATGGATTTCGCGTTGTGCTAAGGTGACTTGACGTTACTTGTACATGTGTTCAGTTCCGCCATACTTGGACACATTGGTTAGCATCCAGAAGTTGCTCGCCTTAGATGTGGCCACTAGATATGTCCACATCTGAATGGATATATCTCTCACTCATTCGTGTAGATTGTGCCTTCTTATTATATTACGTCTTATTTGCGTTTCGTGCCTTGTTTTGAATGCCATAATTACTTAATCATTCAAATACTATGAGGTTCAATTGACCCATAAAACCTCTATTCAATCACTGTATTGTAGAGCTTTCGATGTTATCATACCTAGTTGCAACCCTCTATAATTTGGTATAATGAACCAGGAGAGAGAAAATGTTGAAGCTGAGGAGGGGTAAAGTTAAAGCATTCATTTTAAAAGTCCATCTTGATCGACAAGGGTTTTGACTCGAGTTAACCCCGGTTTCTATTAAGTGAAAACAGAAAAAATCAAACAATCACCCATCGAAAGAGAAAAAAAAATCTTGGAACGAAAAAGAATTGAAACTCTTGATTGAAGATAAGACCTTCAGCAGAGGGGTCTTGATAGACATTGAGGTGAATTGATTAGGAAGGTCAAACACTGTAATTGGCTCCCTCTCCAACCATCTTCCTCGGAAGTCTTTCAGAGGAAAAAGTAACCGTTTTTTAAATAATAAACTCCTTTCCCCAACTCCTTAGCCCTACTCCCAAATGATCTGATTATCGAATAATTGAACTTTTTTGTATAATGCCTTCTAATGGATAAGCCATTAAGAAAGGAAGAGGATTTGATCAACTGATTTATCAGTCTTCCCTCTTCTTCCGGAGTAATGGCAAAGAGCAGATTTTAGATATTCGTAATTGGATTGCTAACAGCTTTTTAGGGCTTTTCTTTTAAGAAGCTTGCGAAACATTGTTAGTTGTCTCTATTCTACTTTTTACTCCTCCTGGTGAACTCTCTTCTCAAGTGTATATATGTTGATCAATCAAGACCGTGTATCGATTTGATTCAATTGATCACTACGGATTGGTTTCATCAAACATCTCAAACATTGTATTATATAAATTCAAAGGGAAAATAAATCATATCCGTTGTAGATCTCCCTTGAAGTTTTGAGGCCTTTGGTTATATTTCCAGACGGTTATGCCCTTCTTCGTTGACATTCCAACTAGGATCTAATGTGCACTCCAATTTGTCTGGTTTTTGGTTTTATTCAACATATTAGTGGATTTCGATTGTGGTTTGGGATCAGCTAAACTCTCGGGGTTACGGATTTTAAGCTCATTAGACAATCAATGTAACGAGCCAACTGTATAAGAAATCTAACATTTTCATGATTATTATGAATAAACCCTACAGAAAATAGTTCAGGGAGATTTGTGGCGTTTACTGCACTTATACCTTCAACAGTGTCTTCAGCGGGAGAATAAAAATAAACCAATAACTAAAAAATTTCAAGCAGACACTACCTACTATTTTTGTTCAAAACTACAACTACTAGATATCCTCAATGACCTGCGCAGGTTTACCTGTCATGTATACCTGTGCAAACTAGAGTCCACACACGTAACGGTATACCGTACGTTTAGCTCAGTTGAGAGATGGCGAGCCAACAAGATGAAGATGATATGATAGCTTTAGTCGGATTGTGTGTGGTTTCAAACAGTAAGAAGAAGAAGTTTAAACGTAAAATGTGGAGTAAAAAGTGGCTTACTAAAAGAAATGAAAACACTCGTACAAGATTATTGAAAGACTTGGGTGGTGAGCCTTCAGACTTCCGTAATTATTTGCGGATGGATGAAGACGCCTATGAACAGCTGTTGTTACTCGTGACTCCATTAATTGAAAAGAAAGACCGCTAACTACAAAACACAAAGACAAAAGACACTCTCTTCACAGGAAGAAGCCTGAACTAAACAAAACTACTGCGCAGGCGACCGGACGTACTCACACACACGCTCAGGTCTAGGGTATAACTGACGACTGTGCAAGTACAAGATACCAAATCTCCGTTCCTGTCAGGTGGCCTGCGCAGGTCGCTTCGCCTGTGCACTTTCGCCTGCAGCGACTGGCACACACGCTCCGGTTTGCCTGCGCAGGTGACCTGTACAGGTTTACCTGTCATGTATACCGTTACGTGTGTGGCCGGCCTTAGCAAACTATTCCGTCGTAACTCACTCTAATGGGTTACGTTCGATCGATTTTATTCACCCGCAAAAAGAAAAACAAGTTGACACTATCAAGAAAACGATGGAGTGAAACAAATGGGTACAGGGACATTTTATGTCGTAATATGGTTAGGTAAATCGAGAGCTATCCAACGAGTGGTGAACGATTTTTGTACGATGATAACTGGCGAAGTTAAAGTTCCGTAGCAACGAATCGGTTGTACGTGAAAATCTTAAGAAATTTTTCATAACGCTTTCTTCGTCACACCGTAATGTCACACATAGTAGACATAAAATGTCAAAATACGTGTTTAGCTCCGTCTGTCCTTAGTCATTTTTGCCCTATCTTGGAAGGTCAGTAGATACACACGACCAATTTCCATGAAAATGTCTGTTCCTCAAACTTGCTTCTCTCCCTAGTTTACCAACCTGCACAATAGTCCAACGCCGCACAAATCCGTTGAAATCCCACCGTTAAATCGTGAATGTCGATTTGCCAAACGGGGGTCTGGAGTTAATTGAAGTGAGCGCCTACATTATTTAAGAGTTCAAACTGTCCATTGATCCAAGTTTGGTGAACGGGCTAAATTGAAATCCGACAAGCGGTCAACGGGGATCAAAGCGGTTTCTTTGAACCACCTGACGGCAGCACCGTCCGAGGCCCCGCGAGTGGGCGGGTGGGCGGTCCCTTCGACTCAGCAGTGCAGAACCAGCTCCATCGTTATACGCGTCTAATTAGCGACGGCGGCCATCACGGGACGGACACGCAACGCTCTTTTGTCTTTACCAATCACGGTCACCTTTTGACTGATCCGAACAAACCTTTAGGCCGTAACGTGTAACGTGATCTTCCTTCGAGAGCTAGTCCTGCGGGATTTTGGCGACATCCCGAATGGACGGACGTTCTGGAAAGCTTAATTCGCTTGACAAAACCGATTTACTGCTGAATTGCACCCTCGCCGGTAGAGTCAGAATCATTAATGGAATTCCACCAAAAGTCTCTTGCAGAAGCGTCGTGGAAAACCGAAGAAAAGTAAGATACAAGAAAAAACCTCCCAGGCCAAACAAGCCAAACTCTTTGAACCTTCTGGCAGAACCGACTTACTGCTGGCCAATTTACAATGATTGCTGATAGAACCCAAACCATTTTTTGGAACGACTTAAAGTCTCTTCGGAAAAACAATCTGTCAGGCCAAACTCTTCGTACTTTCTGACAGAAGCGATTTACTGCTGGTCAATTTAGAATGATTGCTGATAAAACCCAAACCATTTTTTGGAACGACTTAAAGTCTCTTCTGAAAAAAACGGAGAGACCCTCGTGAGATTAACCAGTGACAAGAATTGTTAGGTACTTGAGAAATATCACTGAGATAAATATAAATATAATAAGGCTTATTACTAAGGCTCAAGAATGGTAGCATTGGCTACATTAGCCTTGGAATACCTATTTAAAAAAATCTTAATGTCGACGACCAGGAATGACTACGAGGAGAAAATATAATTAAAATGGTAAAACAGTAATAGTAAAACAAGTAACAGAAAAATTTGGGATTGAAAATAGAAAGAAGAGCAGTAAAATCTTAGGTTAAACTCAAGAGGTTATCAAAAATAAATCAAAAACTATTCATCAAAGAGACCATCAAAAACCAATCAAATCGTCTTCGTCACTATCGACGGATTGCTCGCTTTTATTAGAAGCGTATAAGCTCTATGACGCAAGCAACTTCATCATATTTGGTGTGATGGGGTGGTTGTAACAATTGGTACCTTCATATCCTTCATACCACTTAGTGGTTTTCCGATCACGAATAAATGTACTAAAATCGTATATTTATTCAATTTATCAGAATTTTGCCAGTGTTTGAATCACGTAACCTAGCTTGACCGAAAATCCCTACGTTCAGCGTAGGGATTCCCTACGCTCAATGCACCCCCAAAATTCCCTACGTGTAGGGAAAAATCCCTACATCTGGCAACACTGAGATTAACACGCTAGTTTTGTGTAATTTTTCAAGTTTTCCGCTTCTTCTTGTTCCCCTGCACGCAGCGTACGCAGACGTCTTGGCTGTCTGTGGTAGAGGATGACATGATCACTAAACTTTCCATGTCCGAGATTTATTCTCTGGGATCCTCACCAAGATTGGTAATGGGGAGAGTTTGACGCCAGAAGAGGCAGTCAGTATAGAGTCCAGGTTTGTTACAAGATGCAGTCCAACAGACTGAATTGATCTTAAAGACTAATGCATAGGTACCTCACGGTTGCATTGGTATGTCAGACAGAACAAAGACAAAATTTAATCTGAAACTTGTAGTTGTGTTGCTGACTACATTGTTTATCCTCATTTTTTCATCCTGTACAGCTCATCTGCCACTGAAGGTACGTGCGTCTGGTTGACATGAAACTATTCTATAAAATCTGAGGATTCTAACGAGCAGTGAACTATTACCCTAGGATACACACAGACGGAGTTACGCATTGTGGGAGAACTTAAGAACATGGATATATGCCTTTTATTTAAAGTAGAATGAGAAATATTACCATTACCATGTCGTCATTTACATGTGCGGTGTCTTTTTCTTACAATAAAGTGATTTTTGGCTCTCTCCCGATGTGGCGAGTACCGAACCCTAAAATTCGTATGATACTACCAGCTATGGTCCACATAAAAGTCGATAGGTCAAACCGCAACTAAGTACTCGTGCCTAACATCCTAATATTCGTATGAGACCATTTGAAGCTGTGGTTCAAACTTCAAGTCGATAGGTCTACCAGCTACAAAGTTATAAATTTATTCGTTTTTCACCCTCCCTCTAAACTACCTTAATGGGGTTCCGATATTGAAGGCGAGGGTCTTCAGCCAACTAGAAACCGAACGAAGCCTTCATACAACAGCTCCCCGGGAAGTGTTCCAAAATACGTTGCCAAGTAGATTTCAGAATGGCCCCCAGCCTTGAAGACATATCCATGTCGAAAGTGCAGCAGGATTGATTTTGCTATGTTAATATGACCGTTGGATTGTTTACAGACCCCTGACAACATCCTTAAACCTAATGATGATGAAACAAACCACAGACATCATTCTGTAATTCAGTGATGGCCAAAAATCGTTACCATGTCACACTATTGACGGCTGTTCAATGCCCAAGCTTGAAACCAATTTGTCTAGATCTGAAGCCACATTAAAAATATCAAGCAGAGGTTGATAGGCCTGTAGTTTACTCAAATAAATTCGAACAGAATCCACGAATTATAATATTGAACATTCCATCACATAGGCACCCGATATGGAATAGCAATATCATGTTTGCCAAAAGCACCCGGAACCGATATCTGGTGTGAGTCCTTGAAGCAGTCTTTATTATTCAAATAACAAATTTATTTATTCAAGAGATAACATCACAGTACAGCTGAACTGAAATTTATTCTCGTGTTCCGCACTTGGGTGTGAGAATTACATTCACTTCTAAAAGTTCTGTGAAATGGTTCGTACTTATTTCTAATTATAATTACAAGTTAGTAGACGATACTACAGGTGTTCATTAGACTGAGATCTTATTAATAATTTTTGTGCATACGAGGGAGTTATTTTGAGATTCTTTGAGGTACAAGTGGAAGTGGGCACCTCGAGAACCAGTCATTATTATGAGAGTCATAATAAGCTAATCCCGGCCCTATGCATTTCTGTGGTGGTCCTGAAAAGAACCGTTGAAATTTGTGGCTAACAAGACGTTCCCTGTACACTCATTTACTTCTTCTTTGGTGAAGCTTTCTTTGCCGCGGGCTGCTTGACAACCTTTTTAGCGACAGGCTTCATGGCTTGGCAGCAGACTTCACAGCCATTTTCGGTTTAGGAGCCTTCGGTGTCGTAGGTGGTTTCTTGGCTTTTTTCGCCTTGGAAGGAGTGCAGCTTTCTTCTCTTTCTTGACAATCTGAAGCCGCGACATGGGAGTCCGATCACGGCAAAGCTAGTTCAGTTGAAGAAACCATTGTCCTAGTTATATAACTTCAGAACCCCTGTTTTTCGCCCCTAACGTGTTCTTTTTCGTCTCCTCCTTGTTCAGTTAGGCTACAGCCTCTCCACCTTCACCATCATCTGTACCCAAAAAAAAAATTTAGACACAAAAAAATGAAATTTCGGCTAATATATGCTACTTTTGGCCCCTTTGACGGTTCCACAGCCGATCAACTCGAAATTTGGTGTGGATCTTCTTGGTGTGCATAATAGAAAAAAGCCTTGAAAGTTTCAAGTCGGAAGGTCTAAAGGGAGCAGAATTATGTAACTTCAAAAACCCAGTTCTTCACACTTACCAAGTTCTTCTTCTTATACAGCTAGGCAAGGCTACAGCCTATCCTTTATTCTTGCTTAATTTATAACTTTATTCATAAATTAATTAATAATTTAGAAATTTATTATTAAATCATCTTATTAATTTATTAAATTGCCTTTATTCTTGAATATTGCCTCTACAGGTCTTTTCAACTTCTACAACAAAAAGATGTGATATCCCCCAGAAAAACACTCTGCGTAAAATCCCCCCACCTCGCAAATATCATTCTACAGAGAAATTTATGATAACCACTTTCCCCGGTCGCCTTAAAGAGGTGTCCTAACCACGTTACAAACGCCGTATCCGATTCGAAATCTCCCCTTGGCGGTATGGCGAGACGTTTTAATTACTAAACATCTAAGTATTATTTTATTAGTTTCTTGGGATTTGGCCTGGATTTAACCCACAATCTCATAACAATCACCTTAGGAAAGAGACCGTTCAGTGGGAGAAAAAAAAAACTGAAAATTTCAGCATTAGATTTATCCTGTTTTCATCTTCAGATATACGTGATAGCGTGCAACATACAGTTGACTGACTGTAAAACGTAAAACAAACGCACACAAACTCACGCCGTCATCAACACTCACTTCGCCTCGTTAAAAGATGCGATTCGTGCTTTTTGTCGATTATTGCGGTAGAACATTCGGCAAATATGTGCTCATAACGAGAATGAAAAGTCCAACGGGTCCGCGATACCGTTATCTCCTCAATCACGGCCACGCACGGCCATCGGCACGATTTGACGGAAAAAGGAAAAAATTAAATAAATTGGAGAAAAACAAATGGCGGGGGAAGTCAATTCCGAGATAAAACTTGTATATTTGAAAGGGTTGAAGAAAAAAAAAGAAAAAAGAAAAAAATTGAGTGTAGGTATAGCTATCCTCCCAGAAAACTATGCAGGCTTATGAATAATGAATGCGTTCCAGTGTGTTACACCCAACCAATTAGCTGAAGTTTTTAGTCAGGTCGTTAACTGATAAATAATCCACCATATGAATATATATATAATATTTGTCACTTATTTGAAATAATACACAAATATATATTTGTGTATTATTTCAAATAAGTGACACTTACGTTTGTCATGTGAGTAGGTTGAAAAAGGACTTCAGTTCCACAATCTTTGTACTTTAAATCACTATATATTTCAGGCACTTTATGCCCATCATCAGGTGTTATTATTATAGTTCTTAAAACAGTTGAAACACAAGGGAAAACATAAACATAAAACAGCCAAACATAAGGTTATACCGCGATTAATAATGTATGTATGGTAAAAACTTCAGTCAATTAGGCCTTGATGGATGAAAAAATCGGTTTTTTCTCTCTCCTGAAAAGTTGTGAAAAACGAGCTTGGTGGTGTTGCTGATTCCTCGACGATATATCACTAGCCTTATCAGACCAGTTAAGGTATACCTAAACTGGTTAACCTGAATTCACCAAATCTCCAGCCCTTCATTTTCTTCATGCCTGGTAATGTATCCAACAACCAGTTAAGTTATTAAAGAATAATTATTAAACAATAATTAATAATAGGTAATTATTGTACAATTACATAATATGTTGACCTTAACGAGTTTTCGCAATATCAGACCTAAATGAGCAAATTAAGAAATAGTCGTGCAGCATGGCTATGAGAGCGAATTTTCGAATAACAGGTTTTATGTAAAATGTACGGTATAAAGATTTTCCGGACTTTCGAGTTATCAAAATTTTGGTACGAGAACAATAGCTTCCTTTTCATCGAACATCCGCTGAAACAGAGGGAGGGAAGCTTTTGCTTATAGAATTCGACAAGAACATTTTTCCCCATACAGGAAAATTAGTTACAGTGGACTTACGAACGTCACATCCTCATTTCTAATATTCCTTCTATTTTATACTCAAGCCGTAGTCACTAGGCCTATACTCCTTATTGTGGAGTACTTTCTTTCGAAAATGGAAAGAGTATTAATTAACAAAGAAGATAACTGATCTAAAGATGGTTATTTCTCTCAATCTGAAAACCTTCAGTTGCCCTTCCAGCCTAAAGAGAGCCTCCAATAAAAACCAATTTAAAAAATAAATAAATAAACCAACAGCACAAGAAAATTAATTGGTAGATTTAGAAAGAACCAACCCACGTATGAATACTAGTTATGGAAAGAGTTGGCAGGTGATGTGCTGTCAGCCGTTGATCCCTGAACACAGGCGAGTAATTTGATTGCTTCTGTATCATTGCTCTCGAAACCTATAATCTGTTCGAAACCTATTATTACTAACTTCTTGTACACCACGAGCGCGATTGCGTTATTTAACGTAACTCCGTGTATATGTTTTGTGAGAAATAACGAACGATTAATAATGTATGTATGGTAATACTTTGATCAACGCAGTTGATAGTGCTGTTGCTATTTAAAGGCGGGTAATGGTATTTCAAAAAATGGCACAGTTATTTGATGCGGGTAGTCGGTAGCAGTTTGTGATGGTGTAATTTGCTCGTAGTCTTAAGGAAATTACAATGGCAATGGGTGCGTTCCAAGTTGCTATTTCGATTTAAATCAAAGTGGACAAAAGAACTCAATAACCAGTGGGGAAAATGCATTGATATTTGACAAAACAGACGATAATTCCATAGTTTTCTTATCTCTGTTAGGACGGTGTGTGGACGGTCAATTGAAGATTCTTGAAGACCAAGCATATATGATGACTTTTCTGGATTTCCGTATCGAACACCCAGGAACACAAGAGTTCGTAGGTTGGTTAATGGTATTCCATGAAAGTGTACCTGATGATATTTTTTAAAATCAAAAATTAAGAAAGGTCATGAGAGACTTTCATAGTACTTTGGTAACCCCTCGAGTTCATCACTGTTACACAGAATAAGTCAGTGTAACTGAGGCTGCTTCAAGCTATTCCAAGGTATACGACATGTCGCTCAACATTCAACATGTTCAGATCGTTTCACTTGATCGGTCGTACTGGTCAACCAAAATTCTACCAGGACATGCAAGTATACTCGCCGCGTGCCCTCCAAGAACAAGTCCAAGTCCCACGTAATGACTCTCCTCAGAAGATGATCACGATAAAGTCCAGAACCCGCAGACCCACTAAATAACCGAGAAAACGTGATTATCACCTACCTCCCATCGCAGGTGCCTAAAGGTCCTCTTCTCTCCAAAAACGATCTAAAAACTCAATGAACATCTAACCAGTTTATCGAAAAAGTTCGATTTCGAGATCAAAAAAAAAAGTCGTACGGGTTTTTTTTCTCTTTTAATATGTGTCCTGTGCCCGGTATCCTTTCCACGTACCGGTTCATCGATATCAGACTCTTTTATGGGAAAAAACTAGATCTTGAGCTCCTCCCAAAACAAGTGATGGCCTGCGGCGTTCACCGCTTTTGTTTTTATCAAGTCTAAACACAATTGGAAAATGTCCATCAGGACATCATCTTCATGAATAATCATACAAATGTGGATCCAAATCATTGACATTAACCCTTAACTACACGCGTCCTAAAAAGTCGCGTTCGTACTCGCAAGCGGCCCTCAGTACCTACCGCAGTTTTAGTTTTGACCAAACTAAAATACTAAAAAAACTAGTTTGATTTTAGTTTCGTCTCGGCAATATGATATTCTCAATTTGATATTCTCATCAACAATTTCTATAACTTCGTTTCCATACTTGGCTATTGGTTATAAAAAAAAAATAAAAAAAAAAAAAAAACTAAATACATCGATTTCATAAAAGACATTTTCATTACAGCAAATGCATATTAAATAATAAATTTTATTTATTTACGATGATTGAAAAAAAAAGTATTTTAGCGTAGGTACTTTTTTAACTTAAGAAAGTACAAATCATCAAAAAGAAGTACAGTACTTCTAAAAAAAGTACGGTTGGCAACCCCACAGCAAACGTTGTTTTGCCACATTATTTCTAGTGAATACTTTGGTAATTAAATAAAAAATAACTAGGTAACTTATTGTAAGTATGTGGGGATGAAGTCTATGACGGAGTGAAATTAAGTAAATTTAAAATTATGATACATATTTTTCATATTAGATATCAATTTAAAATAACGGTTTATTATCTTCTTTGTAGGTACAGATCACCTTTCTGTGTAGATCACACTGATCTGCATAAAATATCCAGAATTGGAGGAATGGGCCAACAAATGGTTTGAATAGGCGTCACTAGCTCAGGCATGGTCTATAAATGATTATTATACTTAAATGATGAGTGAAACCTTTATTTTGCGGGCAGATGTAGGTGGTTGATGAGGGGGGCGGGAGTTGTCTCTTAATTCTTACGCTCTCTTTCCCCCTCTCCACCACACGCAGCAAATACTTAAATTTAAATTGTGGGTGAATGTGAACGTAGAGGTGGGGGAGAAGGAGCAAAGCGGACAGATGAGGGGGAGGCGGGAGTTGTCTCTTAATTCTTACGCTCTCTTTCCCCCTCTCCACCACACGCAGCAAATACTTAAATTTAAATTGTGGGTGAATGTGAATGTAAAGGTGGGTGAGAAGGAGCAAAGCGGGCAGATGAGGGGTAGGCGGGAGTTGTCTCTTAATTCTTACGCTCTCCCTCCCCCTCTCCACTCCCCCACCACAACTACGGTAATCTTTACATCCCCTCACCACTCTCCCACCACTACTACTGTAATCGTTACACCCCCTCACCACTCCCCCGCCACAACTTCTGTAATCGTTACACCCCCACCCATGCGTAGATTTATAACATTTATATTGTGGGTGGTTGTAGAGGTGGCGTAGAAAGAGAACTCCACGACTCCCCCCCTTTTCGCTGCTCCCACCGCAGTTCCATGAATATTACGAATTCAACGTAATCTTGAAGATTTTCCAAAAAGCGCTACAACCCTGTTTTACCATAAAAGTCATTAAAAGTATGTAAGAATTCTTGACAAAACGGTTTATTGTCTTCAGTGTACAGATCACCCACTGTACTGTCTAAATTACTGTGTAGTTCAGTCTATTATTATGAATTATCATTAATCATTAATAATTATTATCAAGTAGCGTAAATTATTAATATTTATTGTTGGTTATTAATCATTTTTATGCTTCATTATTAATAATTATTATAAAAATTTTATAATATTATTTATTAACTCGATATTTGAAAACCATGTGCTGTTTGAATCAGCTGGGCCAGTTTGAAAATGGACCCGACAGGCTGCCTCTCGATTCACTCTCATGTTGACGATTTTCAATCTGCTCCAACTTTGAGCCGTCATTGTGAACGAGCGGCTGGTCGTACAAAGCTGTGGATGGTCTTAAAAAATTTTTAAAAATAAACTCTATTTAAATATGAAATAAAAATTAAACCGTTTCATCTGAATTTTTCGAGTTTTGAACGTTTCCCCTTAACCAGGGTTATGAAAAGTTTCGAGGATCATTGTGGGGTCGCGTTGAGCTAAAATTTCTAAATTTCTGTCAAGGGTTCCGACCAAGATTCATTGGAACTACTGTTATGTACCCAAAACCCAAAATTGTTCTCTTGAACTAAACTCGCATAGTTGCGTCGGTATCAACACTAGTTCAACCGTACGTCTGTCTTCCTGTTAATATTCGCTATTACCTTAGGTTTGTAATTTTTTCCCTTCTAAGATGTACTAACGTAAAACTCTACACCCATTAAAACGAGCTAATCTTTTAATTTTGATTTGGCCGGTGCAATAGGGGAAATAATACATCAAATAATTCAAGGAGTATGAGTTGATAATTTGAAGATGACGAGTTTGAATTTTCAGCTAAAGGTGCACGTGTATTTTGTACGTTTATTGCAAGTTTTGCTGAACAGTCAGTATGAAGCAGAAAATGTGAATGAAATGTTTTACAACGAGTTGATGAATATTCGGGAATAACGAAAGTGCACTTTGAAGCACATGTACACATCTCCTGTATTCAACCGCTTTTCTTTGTAAGTACCTTCGACCAAACACGAGTTCGATGCAAATTTCGTTGCCTCTCTCGTATGTGGACGATATCGTTTTGAAGCTTCACATAAAATTCTACCAGGCCGTTTTTTGTAAATGTTTTTATTTGTTACTAATTATTATGCGCATATTCAAAATAGATTCGGATCTGAGGAACATGGCGGGGCCTGGTAATCTTCAGGATGTGGTTGGCCAACGTTCGAAGTGAAACAACTCCTTCATTTACATTACAAGTGCATCTTCTTACCATGACGAGACTTCGCGGAAAAAATGCAGTCCCGAAACAAAGCCCGAAGTGAGGATGGTGTATTAAAATTAAACGGAGTGTTTTCTTCGACGTTATTCGCTTCCTTCGGTGGATAAAAGAACGAAAAACTATAATTCCAGAAAATACCTAGTGATTTTTTTTTCGTTCTCCGTTTTACAATAGGCAATAAAGTATTAGCGTCATTATTTATTCAGAAATGAATTTGTAGTTCCCATAACGAACATGCGCGATTCATTTCAATAATGACTCAATGCCACTTTTTATAACTCTTGGACTTGTCGTATTTTATCGTGGAGCAGCAAAGCGTAACTAAAGATTCCCTGAAGAGAGTACGAGTATAAGGTCGGTATTATGCCTAATAATGACGGGTATCTTTCGAGGGAAACGATTATGCGGTGAATAGTCGCAATAAGGTCGCTCATTTAGAATTTGGTCTTGCCAGTCATATCCAAGCTTTTTGAAAAGTTACTCCTCAAAAGACTGAAACCTATTGTAGAAGAAAGAGACCTCATTCCATCACATCAATTTGGATTTAGAGAACAACACTCCACAATAGACCAGGTACACAGGATCACGAACCTGATTGAATGTTCGTCAGAAGAAAAGAAAATAATATTTTATTTTCTTCTAACATATTATGTTCAGGTGTCTTTCTAGATGTCTCGCAAGCGTTTGATAAAGTGTGGCATCAAGGATTAGTCGCAAAAATGCAAAGGGACCTTCCGACCCAATTCTTCCAACTTCTTAAGTCATACCTGGCAGATAGATTATTCAGATTAAAATACAATGACGAGTACTCTCAACTGAGGAAACTAAATGCAGATACTCCACAAGGCAGTGGCCTTGGCGTCATACTGTATCTACTGATGGAATTGCCGGCAGCAGCAGGACTGATGGAAATTGACCGCTCAGTATTGCACAGTCTTTTGAGTGCCCTTCCTTTCGTATCACGGAACATTGACCTGCAATTGGCTACAGCTTCTCGAGCTTGTCCATACTATGGATTGGATGCGTTTCAGGAGACTGCTCTTCAGCCGCAGGGGTACCTACTCCAGGACTGGCCAGTATTCATTGTTCGTCCCTTGGCTCAGCTGCGGGTGCTTGGCAGGCATGCTCCTCAGATACTGGTAGCAGGCTCCAGGGTGTGCTTCTTGCCATCCGCTTGTCCCATCTGTGGTTGGGGCGTGGACGACTCAGCGCTTCACTTCATCTTGCAGTGCCCCATGCTGGCAAACCCTCGACTGAAATTCCTCCTTCCTGTGCTGGAGCTGCCTCTTTCCTTTGAAGAACAATTTAGGCGTATTTTGAAGTCAAGTGATCGGAACCTAGCAAACCGTTTGACCTTTTATTTAAATGAAGCAGTGGAAATTAGATTGTTGATCACCAGTGTTTAGTCTAGCACCTGGCAGAAGTTGTAACACAAGTTTATTTTATTTTATATTTATTTTTGTAACTAGGTTTACCATGAGGGATTGTGACGCGTGTCATATTTCACTGTAACTCCTACCCATATTGCAATGGATGTTTATCTTGGATGCAATAAAGATCTATCTTATCTTATCTTATCATACTGTATCTACTGTACACAAGAGACCTACCACAACCAGTGGATACACTTACTGCAACTTTTGCTGATGACACTGCTATTCTTGCAGTTGGAAACTCAGCTGTAGAAGCCACCAGTAAACTACAATCTGCTGTCAACAATGTCCTAAACTGGACTAAGCGATGGAGGATGAAGTTGAACGAAACGAAATCTATCCATATAAACTTCACGAATCTAAAGACAGACGTAATCCCATTAAAGATTAACTCGCAAACAGTGCCTTATGCGAACGAGGCAAAATACCTTGGCATGACTCTCGACTGTAAGCTGAGGTGTAAAGCCCATGTAAAGCAAAAAAAGGACAAGCTACCAATATTGTTTTGTGGGAAATTTTAAATCAAATTTGGTACAGTTCAATAAGGTCTATCCGCCAGAGAACTGATCCAGTTATGATTTTCTGGCCAGACGTTGATTCCACTGGCCCTCACGACGCGAAAAAGACAGCCAAAAAGATGAGCCAACCAACTCACCCACGTCGTTTGCTATTTGTTTACTGCCTGTAGGGCTGTCTGCTCTA
This sequence comes from Stenodema calcarata, assembly GCA_963920205.1. NCBI lineage: Eukaryota > Metazoa > Arthropoda > Insecta > Hemiptera > Miridae > Stenodema > Stenodema calcarata. The sequence goes on along the minus strand of OY986061.1, from coordinate 12,316,905 downwards.
CCAACGGGAAGATCAGGGATGGAATGACGAGACAGTTTAACTTCGATGGCTGATATATATTTACAGATGATCGATGTAAGCTCAAACTCCAACGCACCCAACGCACCCAAACTCGTATACATCACTGGTAATTAAGTAATAAAAAAACAAATCCGACCTACACAATCATTGACTCCAAAACCGTGAATGAAGAAATAACTTGGCTACAATGTACAACCGCGAATAGGCGGGGAATAAACGAGAGATAGCATTTTGCGTGGTTGTAATTGAACAGCACAGGTTTAAGTGAATGTTCGTGATACCCTCTCCCCCGCAATTATGAGCTGTTTCTGCGAAAAATTCCGTGTTCTACTGTCATGTAACAAGGCAGGTTTTGTTACTGTTTTTCGACCCATTTCGCATTCTTTCAAGGAGACTTTCTCGTGTAGCGGGTCAGATAATATTCATCGAGGCGAAGATCTATATTGAATTTATTCCAAGAGGGCCCCGGTGGGTTTGTGAGTTTCTTCGTTGTTGATGCGGTAACATTGATTTCTGTCTTGCAGGGGAAAAATGCGGTCCGGGCTTCCAAGATAAGGAGAATGGGGTTGTGACATGAACTGAACTAGTTAATTCTTGTATAAATAGCGATGAACAAGGCTCGTTAGAAGCGAGAGGAACGAACTGTCGTTGTATCCGAACTAGGTACCTCAGAATAAGATTAATCCGAGTCTACATTTTAATACGACAACGTCGTTCGTGCGTTGTTAGCGATTTTGCGGAGAAAATACACTATTTTTAGGGCCCTATTTTTGGAACTTCTTCTCGTCACACATCCGGTATAGGACATTCTACATATATCCATTTCTCATTAACGATTTCCCATAATCGATTTTGGCTACGGGATTTAAAAAAATCTACAATCATGCAGCATGGCTGTAAGAGCGAATTTTCGAATAAATAACTAAGTTTATGTAAAATGTCTCTATTTTACTGGTTTTATAACAAAATGTATCTTCATTTTTTACCAAGTAACACCTCAGTTTATGGATTTTTCAACGCTGAAGTCAGAATTTTTCATCGTGAACTCAGAATTGCGATATCTCACTCTGTTATAATCTGATAAATCAGTTTAGAGCATCTGAACCGTGAAGAACATCTCAATTAATAACAACTTTTCTTCATCTTCAAAGTGCTCCACTTTGAGAACGGAACAAGACATGGCGATTCTGACGTCACCTTCATGTTCGACGTAATCAAAAACCTTTATAATGAGGTGTCGCTTGCCAGACTGTTTAATTTTTGGAATTTAATTGTAATCATAAATAATAGGTAGTATTTATATAACAGCACACGCTAACAGCAAGAGACGGGTATCGAATAGTCGATGTTCTTCTTTAAACATCGATGTTTTTTGTCGATGTTTATCACCCATCGAGAAATTCGAGAAATTAAGTTCAGTACCAGTTTCAATAAGGAATGATCTGAATGAAATTCTCATTTCGTAAAAATATTTGTAATTGCTGCTTTTACAGAACATTATTAAATAATGTTTTACTATTTACAAATTTTTGCAACGTTCACACTATTCATACGTAACATAATCTCACAATCGGTGAAAATTACTACTCATGTTACTTTCACTATATTATCATTTTGAAGTAATACGAGTGGGAATATCCACAGTTGGAAATGATTATCTTTCCACTTTTCTGTACATGTTACTTCTTTCAATTATAATCAAAGTTGCCTGGCTCAAATTGAAATTTTGTTAACGTTCTTTGATGTTTCTAGACCATTATTTTTCTGCAAGAGTGTGGACCACTTGTCTTAAAAATTTGGGAATCGCCTGCATGTTTTCGGAGCATTCTTCGATCAATTCCAAACTTTGTCTCAACTCAACACCATCTTCCTCTAACCTACTCGTAGTTAGTATCAATGGCATGAACGACGAGTGGGCTTTGATGAAGGCTAAGGCGTGAGAAACGCGGGGATTTTTGACTAAATCCAAGACTTTTTTAAAACTTTGTGACCCTACTGAAGCGATCAAAATCAATCTCTCCGTATGATTTTGGTACTTGAAAACTTTATTTTATTTTCTTCCCTTCACCAAAAATTGTCAAACGTGATTGATTAAGTATCTATAAAATAGGCAGCATTACGATTTTTTCCCGAATATGCAAGAATATGCAGCAACAGTCCGAATATGCAAAAATATGCAGAATTAAATTCAAACCGGAGCATCTACAGAAGGCAAATCGGATAAAGGATGAATTTGCGCTCGCCTTACATGAAGCCACTGAAGATGACTGCGCCAGTTTTATAACTTATTTCACTATTATTATATTTAGTACAAGAACATTTTATCGGCCCGCACCACTCATTTCAATTCGTTCTTGTCCTTTTCAGATGCATTACCTACCTAACGTGCCGTTTGTGGTGAATTGACGTCAAAACCGAAAAAGGTTTTTTGGGAGCTATCATTAAGACGGAGTTTCAACGGGCAATTGGATGCCACCTGACCCGCACGGCATGTGTACAGCGTTGGCCAGCCAACTCATCAACACCTCGGAAGACCGTAAATTATCGAAGTGAGACAACCTACTACCTGTTTACGATGGTGGGTATACATTTCAAGAGTTGGTGAAAGAATAAACAGGTTAAATAACAGCTTTTTAAGGCTTAAAAGGTTATTTGAACGTATTTTTCATGGACGGGTTATTTAAAATACGGACAACAATAGTTTAAATGTTTCTTAAGTCAGATATTATCACAAACTTTAAATACACACATGACCTCTGATTTCACAGTTGAAATAAATCTAGACCATGGTCGAAACAGAGGACCTAACTAAATTAAACTGTAGGTCTTTAGCGAATACCTCAATATCACAAGATACTTCTGAACCAAGAATCTGTGCAAATAAGTTGTGATCTTTGAGGAATTGAAATGTTCAAAACCGCTCGACACAACAACCAAGCCGAGCCATTATTAATAACAACTGTTAGGTATAATAGTAACTAATTGCCACTTCCCCATCGGGTTTTTCTTCAGAGATTTCTCATTAATTCCTTCGTTAGTCTAACCAATTTTAACGAATCGAGGAATTAATTTTTATTCAGACAGCTCTTTGGATATTACTTACGTGATATAAAATATGCATACGGTCAAGATGAAAACGGCTAGTTAGTTGAGGATTGTTGCCTCTTATGCGGGCGTATCCCTATTAGCCTCCTTGTGCCAATCACGTGAGATGGGTTGCTAATAATACGTTTATATTTAAATCGCTGTGTGATACTGATATAAAACAAAAACCACTTGTTTTCATTCCGTTCGGACACAGGTTCTAAAAGTTGTTACAACCCATAGTCATAAGCTGTAGTCATATTCTTTATAATTCACAGCTTTTTTCAGATTTCAGTATAGTCTAGTAAAGATATAATTAATCCTTAATGTCCACGGCACTTGTAACAAAGTACTAAAAATACGTACCAAGTAGAACCCAAAATAGAGCTCTGCAAAAACAGGCCATTTTTTCCAAAAAGTAAAAAGTTACGGTAATGTTTCTAGTTGGTACCGGCCAAACTACTCGTTTTACCAAAAAGCCGTAACGGAAGAATTTGAAGAAAAGTTAATACGCTTTAATTGAAGACCAGAATTCTAGTTTTATCGCTCCGGAATATCGCTATAACTATTTGTCCGATTCAAAAAAAAACTTTTTTCCTCATAAAGTTGGTTGAATTTACGATCAGACCCCATATATGAAATTCGAATTAATCCCGGTAAATATTTGGGCCCAGTACGACGATTTTGACATTTTTAGGTATTTTCCGTAGGTATATTCCGGGATTGAAGTAACATTTCATAATATGAAATGTTATATATTATATGAGATCTGATAGTGAACTTAACTAACTTTGACATGGAAAAAGAAATTTGGGATCGGGAAAATTATTTCAGCGTTAAAAAATCTGCCGAAAATTAGTAAGGAAGAAATGGAGGTTTTTAATATTTGGCTCCCCTTGACCCCTCTGACGTCATCCATTCCTGCCGGTCCACGTACGTCATCCATTCCTGCCGGTCCACGTAAGTCATATCCTGTGAGGTGTTCTTGCCGGCCACTTGTCTGACGTCATCCACCCCCTGCTGGTCCACGTACGTCATATCCTGTGAGGTTTTCTTGCCGACCACTTGTCTGACGTCATCCCCCCCCCGTGCCGGTCCACGTACGTCATCATATCCTGTGATGAGTTCTTGCCGGCCACTTGTCTGACGTCATACACCCCCCCCCCCCCCGACGGTCCACGTACGTCATATCCTGTGAAGTGTTCTTGCCGGCCACTTGTCTGACGTCATCCACCCCCTGCCGGTCCGCGTACGTCATATCCTGTGAAGTGTTCTTGCCGGTCACTTATCTGACGTCATCCACCCCCTGCCGGTCCACGTACGTCATCATATCCTGTGAGGTGTTCTTGCCGGCCACTTATCTGACGTCATCCACCCCCTGCCGGTCCACGTACGTCATCATATCCTGTGAAGTGTTCTTGCCGGCCACTTGTCTGACGTCATCCACCCCCTGCCGGTCCGCGTACGTCATATCCTGTGAAGTGTTCTTGCCGGTCACTTATCTGACGTCATCCACCCCCTGCCGGTCCGCGTACGTCATATCCTGTGAAGTGTTCTTGCCGGTCACTTGTCTGACGTCATCCACCCCCTGCCGGTCCACGTACGTCATCATATCCTGTGAGGTGTTCTTGCCGGCCACTTATCTGACGTCATCCACCCCCTGCCGGTCCACGTACGTCATCATATCCTGTGAGGTGTTCTTGCCGGCCACTTATCTGACGTCATCCGCCCCCTGCCGGTCCACGTACGTCATCATATCCTGTGATGAGTTCTTGCCGGCCACTTGTCTGACGTCATCCACCCCCTGCCGGTCACGTACGTCATCATATCGCAGCACTTGAAACCGCATGAGCTTGTGTAGGAAGTGAATGTGACAAGTTCAGAGAGACATGGGACTGAGTATGATGTATTTCGAGTCCTGATAAGGAATGACGTAGTACAATAAGTCAAAGTAATATTGTTAATGAGTATACTTGGTACAATAAAATATTATTAAATAAAAAAATTTAAAAACATTGAGTAGAGTAAGTACGGTAGGTAGTATTAGGTGTTTAAATACGCGCAGTCCTGCATGCATCCCGTAAAAGTCCCGCAGAGGTTTAAAAAGGGTATGAATTCATAATTACATACTAGCCTTCGAAGTATTTCCGAAGCCTTTTATTTTTTGAATAAAAAGGAGTGAGAGGGGAGAAAAAAAATTAAAATCCCGAACCGCTATCACGAGCAATTAAATTAATGAACTAACTCCAAACGCTTAAAAAAATCCTCTTTATATATTCATCCTGAAGGCTCACAAAAAATACATGGGCTAAAGGTTTTTCGGAATACGCTACCAAAAAAAAGGAGGTAGGTATATAGCAAACGTTGGATCCATAAATGATAACAGGGATGAAAATCGATAGAGGGATAACCGGCTTAGAGTAGATTGGGTTCTAATGCAGAATTAACCAGATTTTTATAAATTCAACTGATACGTGTAGGAGAGAAAAAAGGTGGTTGAAAAACTTCATCAAATATATATACAGGTCCATTAAAGGTTTTATTTTTTGACGGCATTTTTACTCTTGGTAATGGGGGTGTGGAAAGAATTTAAGGGTTGTTTTTAGGAGAGGAGGAAAACTTGGGTTGAAATAGGAGGGTGATGGCGGATTCCGCGAAACTTTTTTTGTACAAGGAAACAGTCCATTATAAAAGTTTCTGATCAATACGATACTGTCCCTCGGATGTCCCCCTTCTCAATAATTAGCATAAAACACGTTTTCCCCATCATTCATTTCTTTTGTGAAACAAACGCTTACTGTATTATGGATTTTCGTATGTGTTCCAAACCCCTACGAAAAGTGCACGAAAAAAAAAAAAACAGAAAAAAATTTGTTTTTTCCCCCAACAGTTTTTTAGGCACTTTTTTCCTATGGTATGTTACTTCGAGATACGTTTTTTTAGGCTACGTAACGAAAAGGATGTCATGTTTGACGGAGAGATTTTCCTCGTTAAAATTACTAACTCCAACTCTGCATTTTTTTGGGGATGTTTTCATTTTGGATATTTGGAAGTGACATTTGATGAATATTCACGTAATATTACGGATCGCAACTGATTTTAGTTACTGAATTTATACAGATTAGTGTAATAACGTGGAATATACGTTATTACATTCTTCTTTCTGGGGATCGAATTGCCGAATCTGCAACTTGAGTTGGTTGTGACCTTCTCCGTCTCCTCCAGCTCGTGTTGGAGACTCATTCCTCCTGTTTCGTCGTGACATTTTTTTTTGCGCACTTCCCATCCTCGTCGCCACTTGTAATAACGTGGAATATACGTGGTGAGCAATAGACTGAATATATTTTTATACTTAAACCTATTTACAACATAAGTTGTGAGTTGCTAGCCAGGTGATTCCATGAGGTTAGGTGCCAACAATTAGAGTACCAGTACCACAACTTTTGCCAATTGAGTAGGTACCTATGTCATGTCTTAGAATTGAAATTATACTGTGTGACCTGTTATCGATTGAAAATATGTTCAATCTTGATTTTAAACGATTGCGTCTATACTTTTTCTGAATATGTACGAACCTATTTCATTTTTGGTACATTTGCAGGACATTTGAAGTTAGGGTTAACAATTCATTGCCTCCAATCAGGGATGTAAGAGCGGGTGTACCGCAGGGAAGTGTCCTCGGTCCTGTACTATATATCTTCCATACACATGACCTTCCTGACTCCTCCACCCTCACCATAGCACAGTTTGCCGATGACCAGGCAATACTCTCTTCAGGTAATGACCAGGCATCGCTTGCAGAACTGCAAGGCTTCATGAACAGGCTGGGAATATGGTGCCGTCAGTGGCGAACAAAATTAAATCCTCAAAAATCTACTCTCATGCAATTCACATACAAAACGAAAACAATATCTCCTTCTCTTCATCTAATTGAAATGCCGATACAGCACAAACAGGTTGTAAGATATCTTGGACTGCAGCTCGATTCGAAACTGACATGGGATGCTCACATCACTGATTTACTCAAACGACTAAGGTTGTCAGTACTGGTGAGTCACTACTAGGCACCGCTTCCGGCAATTGTATTTTCTTCTTCACAGCAAGTCACCGATACCACTAAGACTCAAACGTTTAATTTACTTAACGGTCCTTCGTCCTATTTGGTTGTACGGTTGCCAGGTATGGGGATCAGCATCCAACTCCCAAATTAAGCGCATCCAAACGTTCCAGAATAGAGTAATGCGAGTTATTTCAGGTACTCTCTTCTTCATAGAGATCAGCAAATTCCTGAAGTAAATAACGTCCTGAGTACGACCTACCAAAAACTCCATTCAAATAAGCTAAACCACCCAAACCAGCTCGTTGCCAATATCCCGAACAACCCACAACCTCCAAGACCGGACAGACGTTTGAAACGCAAGAGACCACCAGACCTACTCTGAGAAGTCACCAGTACTGACAACCTTATGAACTTTCGCCCATCCATGAACTGTCATAATCATTGTTATATAATTTATCAAATCAAGGTTAGGTACCTACATAATTTATGACAGCTAAGTTACATTGTTACATAATATATATTATTAGTGGGGGCTGTCAGTGGACAGTAACCCGCAACACGTTACACGAGGGGACTTACCCTCCTTTGATAAATAGTTCCTCAAAACTATGATGTAAATGACACATTACAATAAAGTTTTCTACTAACAAAAAAAAGAAAAAAACAAAGATTTTTGGTATTATTTTGTCCATTATCAACTAAGTTCCAGGCCAAGAAGTGGTTGAACCTCAATAAGTAGAGGCTCAGCCCACCCGGGCAGACTGTCGTAATTAATGCAAATTAAATTTATTGACCATTTATTGAGAATGTTCATGGTTCATTAACAACCTACCATAATGATGGTGGTCGGAACTCGGTAGGAATAGAGCTTATCGAGCATATATATTTACTTGTTGACAAGTGATGCTGACCGCCTCCCGCAACTAGACGAATTAACTCCAACTTATTAACGAGTTGATCAACCCCAATTACCAGTTCAAGATGATTAGAAGACCAATGAGAAATTAACCTCGGGGCTCCAGCGGCCCGTGAACAAAGAACGCCCAGTTAAGAAGTTACATCGTACTGTATACTGTGAATACAACCGTTGTATTTAAGCCCTCAACTCAAAGACAATATAAATAAATAACACCCATCCATTTCTGACTGAAAAATATTGAATGTGAAGGTACACGTATAATATCAGCGAATTTTGACCGACGCGACCATTTGGTCGAACATAGTGAAATTGGCCTGGTCAAGTCGATTCAAGCAGTTTTAGGCTGAAAAGACCAGACGTTTGAAAACAAAACGCTTAATACAGCAGATATTGAGAGTCTGCAGTAATTATAAAATGCTTTCATTACAAAAAGCCTTTACACAATTCAAACTCCACCACAAAGCAACTTTGATACTTTGGTGGTTGAGTCAGTTCAAATTATTAAGTTGTCAATTTCCGAATGTGAACTAGATTTTGGACTCTACGCCAACCTCTCCTAAAAGATCTACAAACGTGAGAGTAGTTGCGAGCAAAATTTGAACTCTTCGCCTGACAAAATATCTCTCAATAACTGATCTCATTAACGAATTCGTTGTTTAACGGTTGTGCCATTATAAAAAGAACGGGACCTGCATACTTGAAGGAAGAGCTTTAAGGTTTATAGTACCGCTCCTTGATGTTCGTCTTCATAAACAACTTTTACGCCCTTTTGTAATACATCCGCAAATTAAATACGTCTCCAAGGACTATAAATAAAGCCTGTTGTATGGAGAAGAGGGTGAAAAAATGCCGCCCGAAATTTTACGAGGTGTTAAGGAAGTTATTATATATATTAGGTGGTTCAAAGTATTATTTTCGAGATGATGATAAAAAAGAGGAACAACGCGAGGTACAGAGGTTGGGGTGTATGGATTCTAATATAAGGGCAAAGAGAGGGGGGAACGCAGTGAGGATTGATGCATGCAAATAAGGAGGGTTTAGAGGGAAGGTTCCTTTTCTCCAGGTTATTTGCTTTACTTTTCCCTCGTGGTGAGTAAAGAGCCATTTTAAAATAATGGATGTTGCTTTCAGTAAAGGAAGAGAAACTGGGGTGGAAAAAAAAGTCACGAAAAGTGGATGAGGAAGGAGTTTTTATCTCAGAGCAGGGGTTGCCCTGATCCCGTGGGACGTTTGAATCCTTATGAAACAGGTAGTATTCGTTTCTTTAGGGTTAACATACAAAACGGATCGAAATCAACCTTTTTCTTCCTGTGTCGCCCCAATATCAGACAAGTAGGGCGGTTTTTGGTGTTTTTCTTGAGGGTTTCTGTGGCTTCTTTGCAAATTGGATTGGTAGCCGTAGGAACTGTTTACAGTCCTCTTGTAGCCCTCGTGCATTATCATAGACTGGTTGGAGGAGCATTAAACCGAATTTTAATGATACTTAAAAGATACTTGTGGACTAACGAATCGCCAGTTCGTGAAGGACTGTGATAGAATAATATTATTCCACCCTGAAGTTTGTCAAGAGAGTTCCTATTCGTGAAGTATCATTTTTTCTTTAGCCAATAAACAACTAAGCTGATTCATAGTGAAACATGTGGTTGTGTACAACCAGGATTTCAATTTCGCATCCCAGAATTACATCACCATGATTTATCGTCACTCCGTGTCTTTGAAGATATTGAATATATTCATACCATCAAGCGGGGTGAAACATGAGCCCTATGATAATTTACAATATCACCCTGTCCAACGAAGTATTTCGCCGAGCGTTGCATGCAAAACTGAAACGATCTCGACGAGGGTCTGGTAGTTGCCATAGCAAGAACTGTCGTTCCGTGCTCACTCCCTAATAACGCCATAGACATTCATGTACTGGTATAATCGTAAAATATAATTGATATTACGCGCTCTGAATACGGAATGAGTTTTTCGTTCTTTCTAACATGGGGACATGTAATGTAATAGTCAGCGTCTTAGCCTCCCGCAATAATCGGAGAGACGCACACATACCCCTTGGAGATAACAAGAGCACTCGAATTCTCAACGCTAAATGGGTTTATGTCATTATTAAAAAGATCAAGATAAATCATTCGTGCGCTGTAATAAGTCATGAAACATGTATTTAAGACTGTTTAAACAAGTGCTTTTTCTAAACAATGCAAATATTTGGGGGTAATTATTGACCAACATTTGAAATTTAAAGAAGGAACATATACATTTACTTATACAAAAATTGAGAAAACTTTTTTATGCTTTTAAAATGTCGAGAGGTTATGCAAATTTGAGGTTGTTGAAAATGGTTTACTTGGAATTTTGGTTTGTGGTGGAGCTTGTAAAAGCTCCCTTCGCCCTCTTCAAAGTGCACACAATACCTTACTGCGTATAATTTTAAATAAGCCATATAAGCCTACATATTATGTACTCAACAAATTTACTATATGAAGAACTCGAGCTCTTGAAGATCAAAAATATATATTTCGGCTGGAATCATGTCTGCACGTTTTTAAAGTTGGGATGGATGATGGCAATTTATCTCAGGTAGATTCTACGAGAACTACAACTTGGTCAAACATCAGGTTGCCCAAAATTAATCTTGACCTATATAGGAGGAATTCATATATTGCTTTAAATTTCTTGTACTCTCATAGAAGTGACGTTCAGAATTTTTGTAATTTGAAAGTTTTTAAAACGTATCAGTGTGATGGGCTTAAGGAGGTGGGACCATGATGTACCTACATGTACCTAGATTTGTTTCTGTCGGTTTTAAAATTTCTGTGACCTCGGAATTACAAGTTGGAGATTATCAGCTCCACGGAGGGACACAAATTCCTTGAATTTAGGCCTCTGTGGGCACAAGTGTAAATTATGTTATTGAGATATATTTATTTGGTTTATTCTGCTAAATTGGTAAAGTATTTTATTTTATTTTTTGTATTATTGTGCCAGTAAATCTACCTATCTATCGACAAGTACCAACTGCCAAGTGAGTTGAAAACGCACGGATGGTGGGGTGCATACGGAAATTTACTTCATATTGAACGTGCGGAAATATACAGGGTGTTTCATTCCGTAACGGTCACAGGCTAGGAATCGATTCTACAGGTAATTTTACGATTTAACGAACCATGGAGCTGTACGAAATACAAGTTCAGTACAAACATAAATAAGTTTCTTCAATAGTTTCCCCACAAGTACTAGAAAGAACCAAGAAAATAACCAAGTTCTTATACACATGAACCTAATAATGAAGAAATACTACCAGAAATGGCACCATTCAAATATTCAGTTAACCTATCATCAATCTTAATTTTTTCGGATTTTTTGTATTACTTTAGCAACTTTCCAACGCATGCCTTTCTGTAGACTTTTTTTTCCAAATTATGGTTTATTTGTTTAAGACAAGTACTTACAGAGTATTATACCGTATTGGATGGAAATTGTACTGTGCTGATAAATAGTTATTATACTACTTGAATGATGTTGAGGGATGTCGAGGGTCGGTCAAATGAAAATTGATTTATGTGCCAACGTTTCGAAGAATATATTTCTTCATCTTCAGGGCAGTGTACAAGATGGAGTTGGAGATTAAGATGAAGAAATATATTCTTCGAAACGTTGGCACATAAATCAATTTTCATTTGACCGACTCTCGACATCCCTCAACATCATTCTTACTGACGGTCAAAAAAATCACACACACATACTACCAAAAGTACTTCAATAATTAGCAGAACTGAGATCGGAAAGTGCTTAAAATAAAAATTAATAAATCAAACATAAAATTAAACTGGATTGTGATACATCTGTTAGTCAAACATTGCAGGCGACAATGAAGATAGGTGGCGTGGGAGCTTCAGTCGTTGGACGTCAAAGGGAAGTAGTCCTTGCGAAACCAGAGGATTGCTGTTATTTCTGGCACTTTCGATGAAGTTTCTCGTGATTTTTTCGCGGAATACTGTTGGGGTGTCCAGTCCAAAATCTCGATAGATGGTCTCATTTCCAACAAATGGCGGAGTGTGCACTATGTTCGCCTGGAGCGTCTTATTTTGTTGTTGTTCAAGACGTCGGAATTGTGATTGGGAGCATGTGCCGCAAATTGGCAGAGCGTATGTCCATGTTGGTCTTATGATTGCCTTGTATATCCATACCTCTCAATAGAAAAAAGAATGATCATATATGATCATTCTGTTTTCTATTGAGAGGTATGGACTGTGCAGGATGGGTCTGAGCATCTTCGTGCGATTCCTGAGCCGTTTGATCAGTTCGGTTATATGGTCTATAAAGGTTAGTCTTTTATCTAATGTTACACCCAAATACTTGTACGAAGATGCTGCAGGAATAGTTTCAGTCGAATAGAGGATCGGCAACTCCTCGTATTTGCGTCTGTAGGTGAATGTAACAATGTTCGACTTCTTTGCATTGATTTTGAGGCGCCATTTAGAGCACCACTCCCAGGAGGTCCACAGATTCTTGCAAACGAGTTGTAGCCATTTCAGTGTTTGCGTTGGACACAGCAAAAACCAAGTCATCAGCGAACATAGATGACCTGAACGGAAGACCTGAAGATAGAAGACCTGAACGGATTCTGAACTTAACTCACAAAAGTGAGGAAAGCTTTTTCTGAAACCAAAACCATATTCATACGTCAACAATTTTCTATGGAGTTAAGAATCCGTTCAAGGGAAAGTCATTTGTAGTTGTGTGATTCCGATTGCCCGTGATTCATTATAATTTTGTTTATTTGAGCAGCGTGTGAACTATAGAATTTCCGTTTGTGAACAGAACAGTACTACGTGTGACCAGTGTAAATCGAAAGGTGATTTCGTGTCGCCACTTCATAACCAATTCATGTCATTACGTGGATCCCCCACGCCTATTATTATTATTATTTTTAGACATTTGTTTAAGTCTTCCATGCGACAGTTCCGTTTTTTTCGATCACGTAACAAAAGCACCGTTCGGAGTTTGTACGGTACACATCACCAAACATCCCATGTCATTATCATCCACACTCCGGAACGGTCATCGTCCCTAACATAATTATACATAATTAGCCTCTGGACACAGTTGTAGCGGTGCGCGTAGCGTTGTCACCTGACAGATTCCCGGCCTTAGTTTCCCCTCTCTTTTTGACGTCTTGTCCGAAAAACCTCAATAAATAATTCATGACGCTTCAAAGTCACTAAGCCTTCCACGGTTCCGTTTTTAGTAGCTTAAGCTTTTTTTTCCTGGTTTTGTTCTTTTGTTTTTCATCCGCGCCTTTTATAGAAGAAACGTTTTTTCGTGTTACCGTTTTGAAAAACGCTTATGGCGGTATAGGGCGGAGAAGAAATTTTCGAATAATTGCGGTAGCTGTTCTCTTACGGGAGCGAGCTTACAACGCTTAATTAGGGAATAGCTCGAAGGCTGTTTTGGCCCTAGGCTGCCCCGAGTGTTCTTTTCCGATTCGGAGCTCCGACCGCCGGTTTTCATTGGGGCAAACCCTCACGAAACGCGTGCTTGGGGGAGGGAGCTCATTATACTTTTGTAACATCGTCGGAATATTCATTATGACTTCATTCGATACGACTGAGACACTCGAGGGTGTTCCTAGTTCGCCCAAGTACGTACGAGTAAATACGTCATCATCACCACCACCTCACCTCACCTCACTCCTGTGAAATAAACAGTACAAAGGACTCAACAACGTAGGCTGTGAAATTTCCAACTGAATACAGCTTTATATACTTCAACTAGCTGTGTACCCGCGCTACACAACGGTAGAACAGACACCCCCTTTAGGACAGGCCCCACTCAATCAATCAATCAATCAATGGTTTATTTGCTGTTATGGGTAGCAGCGACCATTACAACAAAGGAGTTTGCAGACATGGTACAATATTTTGACACGAGTAACAAACAGATGAAATTAAACTAAGTACATCATGAATAAACATAAACTTTCAAAGTGGATTTTTAATGTAGTAAGCCTATGTCCACCAGCAATTCTTCTAAAAACTTCCTACGCTTTAAATAAGTCATTGTGAAATTATATAGTCTAAAGACAAGGTCCTTATTCAGACAGCATAATAAGCACTTTTTCAGATATTCCTCACTTAACCTGGCCGAACCAAAAAAATGAACTCTTTCGTTTTTTAAGTGAGGGCAGCAGCAAAAAATGGGTTCGACATTTTCGAGCTCCTGTGTATTACACAGAATGCATGCGGAATCTGCGTCAACATTCCACACAACCCCTTTATGATAAATGCGGAGGCTAGTCTCCCTCCTCAGTCTAGCTGGGCAATCACACGTTTCACGTCGTATGGGATGTCCCAGTTCTGGTAACCCAGAAGGGACGAGTAGCCATCGATAGTGGAAAGGTAAGTCTGGCTGTACGACGAACAGATTACCCTCTCGTAGTCTTCGTAAGCCACCATCGTTGCAAAGCTGTTGACAGGCCCCACTCATGACAGATACTACCTCAGGATTGACAAAGAGTGGTTGTTTGCTACCGTAAGCCACGGTTCAAGGGTGCGTCCCAAGTGAAAATTATGGTTCGAGTAATAATTGGTTATTGTTTGATTAGTGGCCAAAAACTTAGCTTAGTTAGAAATTAATTAATTCCCATCACTCTCTATCCAGGCTTTGGACTGGCTACTTGGAAATCTATTGAATGTACATAGTAATAGATTTGCATGTAGGCGAGTTTAAAATCCTATTTATTTTACATATATTTACAGCACTATTAACTGGTCAGAAACCTTCCCCAATGTTCACACAACACAATTTCAATGTTTCACTCCAATTCGTCAAGTAGTTTTTGGATTGCCTGTAGAACCCCACACACACAACCTGTTCCCCCCCTCCTAAATTGGTCAGAAACCTTCCCCAATGTTCACTCAACATATTCCCGAAGTTTCATTCAGATTGGTCACGTAGTTTTGAAATCCCGGTAATACACCCCCCCCCCCTATCCTGACTGCCTTTAACACCCCCCCCCCCCCTCATACTATTGACCCACCCTACCTGTTTAGAAACATTCATCAATGTTCACACAACAAATTCCCAAAGTTGCACTCCAACTGGTCAAGTAGTATGGAGTTCCAATCCAGGAAGAACAACTGGAAAACTCCAAGGTATATTTAACCTCCATCGTAATGGTAATACTGCAAATTACTACTTTTGGAGAACTATGCTCCTACAAGCATGGATATTGGCAGGGATGTTATAGAAATAGAAATTTTAAAATAGAAGGTTAACCAACAAAACGTAGAAACATAGAAATTAGAGTATAGAGGAATGAAGAAGTGAAAGAAATTGAACAATGTCAAGATTTTGATTTGCCAATGTAAATGCTTATAAGAAAAATGGGTTTGATCCCTATATAGGAGTTCCTTCTGGGAAAGCTCCTCAAATTTCAAAAAGTAGTGGAGGAGGTACTGAGGCAAAGCCAGCATGTACCTACCAACCGTGCTCTGCTACCATGTAATGTAAGGCTGCTGTGTTCCCCTGTTCAAGGGAGGTTATGCAATATGCCCACCCAGAGGGTCGAACAAAAAGATCGTGAACAAGGGAACAGCAACCATCACACTCATTAGCGCGAAAGATTTCCCAGCCGCATTAATTTTCCATCACGCAGTACGATCTTGCACGAATTTGAATGAATCAGGGTCGGTAGATCGCCTTGGAAGCGCAGAAGAAGGAACATCAGCTTGTTTGATTGTGAATTGGACGTTCTATTGTATTTTAGACAATTTCTGTACTCCTCACATCGCAAAGCCCAAAGAACGTTGGAGTTGAGTAAACAAAGTGTGTTGAAAACGTACGGACAGCATCCATACCGCGCTCACTTGATGTCCGGCGTATACAGGTTTTTGGCACAAATGGAGACAGTTTTTGCTGAATCGGCAAACTTCCTTTCACTATGCCTTTGGATGCGTCCGAATTCTCCAATAATGGCGTTATTAATCGGTGCAATTTCAGGACGTGGGCAGATGATAATCCACACGAGACTATCAAACGCGTCACCGGGTAATTTTTTCAATTTCTAAACTCAATCAAGTGGTAAATCAAGGTGGTTTCAGTCATCGCAATAGATCACCATCCTCCCTCCTAAAACCTTCTTTCTAATCCCACAATATATATTCTGGCAACCGTTGTGGAAACCCTATAATACGGAGATATTCACCGAATGGTTCGAAACGATTAACAAATGAAAAACAGTTTTTCGACCCCTCCCTTAAAAACCTCCATTTATCCTTTTTCGGTGAACCTCTCACGTGGGAAGCAAAATATACTCGTAAAACGGCTTGAGAGGAAAAAAAAACCCGCTTTAATTCGCCATTAAAGATGTAAAAATATAGTCGAAAAAAACCCTTGCGGGACAGAAAGGTTACACTAAGAAGAAATACAACTTCATTAAAGCCTTTCGAATTACCCACATTGGGATTTTTAACCGTATTTTTCCCCTTCTTCCAACTTGCGACTACCGGCCCCAACGGTCGAGGACATTTAAAAAACTTGGTCGGGAGGGGGGTAGAAGTTGAGGCATTTGTCTTACAAGTTATTAAATTGTCGGGTTCCAAGAGAAACGCGGCCGGAGCCATTAGGTAAAAGGAAACTTCTCTACGTTCAGGAACCACATTTAAACAAGCTCATTTGCACCTTATTCTACTCTATTTAAACATGGAGTGTGAAGGGGTTGCGCAGCTATAAAATACAGGCTTGACCCCATTTTTTCCTCGGGATCAAGCCTTTTTTTTGTCTCAGGAAAGTTTAAAACATTTGGCTGCATTGTTCATAGGGAAGAATACACAAACACACCAACGAAGAAATGCAGATTGTGGGTGAGCAATGCAGATTGTTGATTTTCGCTGATGAAATAAGTTGAATGGATTACTTAGTTTTGGTGTGACGACATTTGAAACAGTTTCATGGAGTTCTGCGGCTTATCGGATTTTAGTTCATCTTCGTGTCTGTCCGTGTGGGTGGAATTTCGCAATCAACTTTAAACCAACTGGAATCATGGAATTTTAAACATAGGTCACAACTGGATTCACTTTGTTGCTTTTCTGATGGAATTACATTTGGATGATGAGAAAGAGACTTGAAATTTTAAACATGGGTCGAGTTTAAAACATGGATGACAATGTAATATTCACTCGGTTTCTTGTCTATAAAATTATATGAACAATACCTATCTGTTTAAACAAATTAAATTTGGATGATGGGCTAGAGACTTGAAAATTTAGATATAGGTCGGTACCCTGCAAATAATTGGATGGTAGGCAATGCGAAACGGATCTCTTACAGCAGAATCTGCATCGCATTCTGCTCTCTTATCAAACTGCTTACAGAGCAGAACATGTAATGGAGAAAGATCTTACATTGTACCTATTGTTTCAATTCGTGTTCATAAAAAAAATAAAATTAATTTAGTTTGATTTTCAGGCTTAAAAGACTCATTGGATTTGAACTAGTAAAAGGTAAAAATGTTAATTTCAGACATTTGCAGCTAAACAGGGTGTACAATGCATGGGTGTACAATTTCCTATATTGACATGGGAATTTGAGAATTTCAAAATTTCAAATCTTTATGAGACATTATACAAACACAAACAAAAAATCCAGTCATGCAGCGTGTCTATAAGAGCGAATTTTTGAAAAAAAGTAACTGGTTATATGTAAAATTCATCAATTTTACAGGTTTTGTAACAAATTTTGTCTCCTTTTCTTGCCTACTAACACCTCAGTTTATAAATTTTTCAACGCTGAACACGATGGTGAAGTCAGAATTGTGATATCTCATTCTGTGATCAGATCAGAGCAGATGAACCGTGAAGATCATCTCCAGTAACAACCACGTTTCTTCATCTTCAAAGTACTCCAGTTTGAGAACGGAATAAGATATCGCAATTCTGACTCCACCATCGCGATCAGCGTAAAAGAGAAAAAACTTTAAATTAAGGTGTCAATTGTCAGGCTGCTTCATTTTTGGTATTTATGAATTTTTATTAAAACGCCCCCTACCTACGAGCTTGGCCATTCGATCGCCAAAACAGATTTTCTGTGCGAATTTTCACTTTTTTTTGTATATATATATATATATAAACATATGATTTTTGGTGTTTTTTAGCAGTGAATTCAGGAGTTTTAAAAATGTTTCTTTTCTTCAAAAATTCGCTAAAACCATTTTTTTATTTATTAGATTCTCTCACCGTGTTGCAACCATTTTCTTCGTCTTCAACGAGCCTATTTATACTGGGCGATGCCTATGTAGACCTTAGTGAGAACATAATAGATGCTCAAGATGCTTTCGTAATCAAAGAGCGATAAGTTCGAAGTAAAAATTACCAACATTCTTGACCAGCTATTATTCGAAACTCGTGTAGCCACCGCCAATTACACACGGATATCCTCAACGTTTTCATGCTGAGCTCAATCGTCACGAATACAACAACGCCCTTAATAATATTCGATTTGCAGGATTTTAATAACAGCTAATTAAATCGTTTGTATGTTAAATTATATAGTTTAACCATGGTCGTTGCGGGTCTATCGCTCGATGCACTCGAAGAGATATTTCATGGAAATTGAAGGAAACAAAAAACAACGTTGGAATATAATTGTCTGAATATGTTAATGAATCTTTCACTTGCTGAAACTCTCTGACTCCGACCGGTTGTCGCGTATTATCTCATCGTAAACAACAGCGCGGTCTGCGCATTTAATTACTTGAAACCGCCACATCGAACAACGCTAAGGACATGGGAATTCTACAGTTTCCGCTTATATGACTCGCTTATAAACAGGAGCGTAGCGTTGCTCTGAACTTGGGGGTACCGCTTCAGAGGAAAACAAAAGGTTTTTTGAACTAGGTACACCCTGATAACCATTGGTCGGTATCTATTTTACTTCTCAACATTAAAATGTCTAGTACTCACGGTGACGAGCCCTTGAGATAAGGCATCAGTCGAATTTTTGCTAAAACTTTGCGAAACGTTTATTTTAGGAAGATAAACTAAACAAACAACTGAAACCTACCAGTACACATCAAAACAATCAGATTTGCATGGATATTATCAATTAATGGATATTATAAATTCTCTGGCCTCCGTATTCAGCGAAAGTGACGCCTGCGCATACGCGAAAAAAGTGCGGTGACCAGCTCCACGGTAAACAGTCAGACACACTCACACGCTCGCGCCAGAATACACACAGCTTCCGTCTGTGCGTGTGACGTCACCCCCCCTCCCAATAATTTTGCGCTTCCGGTCTTACTCAGATCGTGGATCTTTACCTTCTCCTTCTTCACCTTCTTCTCCTTCTTTACCTGGAATCTTCTGTATGACAGGAAGAGCGGGCTACCTAGCCCGATGTTGTACAGATACATAAATAAGTTATTCTATTCTATTCTATTCTTCTTTTTCTTAGATGACTTGGCTTCAGCCATGGATTCTTGATTCAAACCAACTATCAAAGTTGAGTAGCATGGAAGAAGGACTTCTTCCATGGGTAGGTAGGTAGCTGTAGGTAATTTTCAATTGAATGTTTTTCTTTTGATTGAATATTTTGTTATTCGTAATAAATTTGTACATCATTCAACTTCTACCTACATTTTTCATTTCTTGTGGGGAAGCGCCGCTTCCTGCGCTGCCCCTGACGCTACGCCCCTGCTTATAAACAACACCTGCTCAACTCCACCAGTGAATTTTACTTGTCCGTAATACTGCAGTATGGTATGAACTGCTACAAAATGCGTTGTTTTGATCAGCGAGTCGTGAATGAGGACGAAAATAATTTCTTTCCATCATCCCAACGAAGGGCACGAAAATGAGGGTGAGTTCAAGTAGGTCGTGTTGCTCGTTGAAGTCATTGTTGGAAAGGGCTGCGTCGAACGGCGCTCTTTGAATAGGTACTACAGACCGTTGTATACAAACAATCGCAACCCTTAATGAGGTGCAGCGAGGCTTTTAGTCGAGCGCATGTAGAACTAAAGGGAATCCAGATAATCCAAATGAACGAACTAATGAACGCTGTAAAACCTCGAAAGGAATCGTTACTGTGCTTAGCGTGTGTACAGTTCAATATTATTAGCAGACATGAACTGTTACTCCAGCGGCAACATTGTTAAAAACTCTGAACCTCTAATCAGGATGAAATGGTCCATTTTACTTCGATATTAATCGCTGAAAAAGAAGTTATTTATCAAATATCACACAAACATTCATTCAGACGATGGCTGTCCTATTTTTAAGGCTCCAAAATCAGCTGAGCAGAGGTATTTGAAGCGACCCTAAGGATTTCATGTGGATATGGACCTCAATATTGCTCCGATCAGCATAAAATCCTACTGTATGTGCCTTCAAAATTGTTTGATTTGGAACTGAAGATATGACCGTTATCAATAGAGAATTCCTAAGAGATATGTCCATTCAGATGTGGACATATCTAGTGGCCACATTTAAGGCGAGCAACTTTTGGATGCTAACCAATGTTTCCAGTTTGGCGGAAGTGATCACATGTACCTACAAGTAACGTCAAGTCACCTTAGCACAACGCGAAATCCATCCCTTCCACTGCTTTTCTGATCTTCCCACCGTTCATCGCTCAATTTTCTTGATTCAACTTCTGAACATGTCGGGAGTGCTTGATAATTTGTTGCGGTTTTATCTCGAAGTGCTGATGTCGCACGACGATTTGTTAGGCGGCAAAAGGCGCTGCACTGTTATCCCAGAGTAACGTCAAATTCAATCGTAAAGGTTGTGTCACGGGTGAGAAATGGACACATGTATGTGGCCGGTTGTGGTCGACTTGAGGTGATGTGTCCGGACACAGCCGACGCGCAGTTGAGATAAGTTCAAACTTGTGTCCTTAGGAATGTCCTTTAGGAACTCTCTAATGTTTCGAAGTTTGAGTAAGTATGTGTGGATGCTTCTACGATTCCAAACGGGGCTCTCTTTGACGGGTGGATGCAAAATTGGATTTCGGGCGGCTTATGAGGTTTAAACCTTATAATTATAACTATAGCTGAGTTTTTCTGAGTTTTCCCGGGGAGGTTAGGCAATTACGCCCGTCCAAGAGGGATTGCCAAGTCTGCCTATCCACAGACCTACCTATCCCCACAGCAGTCGAATCAAAAACACGAGAAACAAGGAAAACTTGGCAAACCATTACATAACTTAACCGTAAGCGGTTTTAGCGATTTAATTATTTCCATCGCATATAGAGCGTTTAGGAAATCACTGACAATAACTGAATTTCTACTTAACTTCTGCTTGTACATCAGTAACGTAGTCAGGAATTTCGTTTGAAGGGGGGAGGGGTGTCCTTCAAGAAAGAGGGGTTGTACTCTTGACAAACAGAGTACTAACAGAGTTGAGGGTTCAGGCAATCAGACTGCTCTCTTAGCCGGTTTGCTTATTTTCTTGCTTTGTGGTGAGATGAGTATTGAGAAATCTGGTTCTCTATTTTCTAAAATGAACGATTACAATCGTAATTTTTGACCAATCAAAATTCTGAAGACGGATTTGTACACTGTATGCATGGGCACACTGCTGTACAAGGCCATATTTTTGAAAAAGTCCCACTTTGATCAAAAATGTTTTTGAGCAGTGCACACAAAAATTGCGATTTTTTTAAAAACTATTTCGCCCAAACTATGACATGAGATCTTATCAAATCCGTTTTCAGATTCAAAATATCTTGATTCGTTCTCCTGTGAGGAGTCACCGAAATTTTCTTCATTTTGGTGCTGCCACATGGTGGCAGGTTTTGCGACTAAAAACGTTACATTTAGCCTTAACAATGATCTCTAATCAGTGATGTGGATAGGTATTGAAAAGGTTCAAATAATTTTGAATCAAATGTTTGACAAATTCAGATATCCCAAAGACCAGTTTGATGATACTTACCATTACTAGGTACAGGGGGTTCTACGGAGAGTTATCCTGTACCGAATATTGTTCATTTTTACAGGTTTGTGCAAAGTAGCTTTATAACACGTCATAGGGTTATTTCAATAAATTTATCTTTGACGAGAAATTGTTTTGTAATTGGCGCAGAGGAGGTCGTGAAGCGTTGAATTTCCCGATAAGCAACGTGGTTCGCATAGAGGGCCAGTGTGAACCCTCCTGCACGAGTAGAATCTAAATTAGATGCATCTGATGCACCTAATTTACCTATGAGACAGGCTAGTACCAAATTCCGTACTTTCCGTAATTCCGAACTTGTGGTTACAAGGAAATTTTGACAGACAGACACGCCACCACATTATTCATTGGTGTTTATTGTTGAGAGAAAAACATTGATTTGTAACATAAAATTCCGAGTGCCTTTCTGAGCCTTGAACTCTCAACCAAGTACTCCATTCATCCACAAATGAACCCCTCTGATAATCCAAAGGCGTTAAGGTCCCCCAGTAGTTTCAGGCTTTCCCTCCCGAAGGGTCGAATTTTCTCCCATAATTCTCCGAGCTTTACCAATAGGATCCAAGAAAACCAAAATGAACTACCTCCGAAAACTTGGCGAAGAAAGACTTCTTCTTGAACAAAAGCGTACACTGAGAACAGGAGAGTTCTCCTAGAGACCCGTAAATGTCTCCCGTGTTCTGTGAGGAAAAGACGGAAAAGCAACTCAGCACCTCAACCCAAAGCGTTTTCACTACCCGTTTTGAAGTTTCTCAAAAGAGAACAATCGTCTTGAGCCCCCCACTCTTCAGTCAAGCTTTGCCGTTCCACAAAACGCTTCAAAAGCCCGCGGAGGCGGAATAGGAGGATTGTATTATTCAAGGCGAACCTCTTGTCTGATAAAATATAAGTTGTAAAGGAGCAACTTGCCGTTTACTAAGTTTATCTGGATTCACCAGGCCAAAAGACGGAGTGAGGAAGTGCGGGCCCGCTTTTCACCCCTATTGTTTAATTATTCTCGCAAGATGACGCTCTCCCGTTTCTACCGTATTAAGTATGCGCCGACACCTACTTTCCATTGAGCCGTCCCAAGTTCGCTGTTTTAACCCTCTACCCTCTACCCGCCTTCCATTCCTTCTAAATAAGCATTGTTCCGCCTCCCAGCCTTTCCCCAAGTATTGTTTGCAAGCTGTTTCTCCAAGTGTCTCAAACTCCGCCTTTTGTCTTCAAACGTACACTTACGTCTTCTGCTATGCTCTACCCCTCTCTTCACCGAGGTCTCTCGCGTTTCCCGCGTTTACAATGCAGCAGGGGTTCCTTGATTTTCCGTCGAGCGGAGCGACACGAACTGTTTCCCATTTCATTTAGTAGCAATAGTAAGAGGGGTTTTCCAACTTGGCGCTTTTGATTCTTGAGGTGGAAACCGTTCAACGTGTTCCCTCCCACGAATCAAATATTCTTAGAGCGAAGGGTGACTCAAAAACGTATAAATTAACTCGAGTAAAAAGCTGTACTTGTAAACTCACGACCCATCGCCACGATTTGTAGAACTTAACTGAACCCATAGATAAACTCAGTACCAAATTCGTAGCCACACCCTCAGAATAATCTAAGGAACTACAAACCAAACAACAGTAAATTTTGAGGATTGCGAGGATATATCGCACCTCAAGAATAGGAGTGTGACAAGTCAAAAATCCTAAATGTTGAGCAAACAGATTTGAAGTTTTGTGTCCAAAATATTGCTGAAAATGTCCTTAAATTACTGTTTTTATGACTACTGATTATATTACATGAATGTGTGTAAGTAAGTAGTTACTTCTGTGGTCTGGAGGCAAGAACTTCCCTGTTGGAGTCCAACTCCATCTTGTACACTGCCCTGAAGATGAAGAAATATATTCTTCGAAACGTTGGCACATAAATCATTTTTCATTTGATCGACCCTCGACATCCCTCAACATCATTATATGAATATTATATATAATATATTCATATATTATATTCATATATTGTATTATATTATAGTATATTATATAGGGTTCTGGTAGGGTTCGTCAAGATCTGTCTGCCTATGGTTATTACTCGAAAATCGAATTTTTCGACTTGTCACACTCCTATCCTTGAGGTGGGATATACGCCAGTCCGTAGATTCGCAATCATAAGTTAGTTCGCAGTGACATCCGTATGTCCAGGATTGAAGAGTCAACACTCCGTTGAGGATAAGCCCCACCAAACTCGTCAATGGGACAGGTAAGATGCGTTAACGTCACTTTGTCGTGATTTGAAAAAAATTACGACATTTTACAATCATTACAAATGAAAGAATGTTCTAGCGCACTAGAATGTTCTAGTGTTTATTAATGATGGAACGTTTTGAATGTTGAATTCATACTACGAGTATAACAGGGAAGAAGTATAATAGGTTTACGACGAGTATAACAATTTCGAATATAATTGCCATTCTTGCATATATATTATGCTATTTAAATTTCCGTTTAAACCACGCCAAACGCTTCAGGTACCCTCAAGACGTACAACATGGAAGAGACACGCCTTTTGAAGACACGTGCAAAATATGTAAATTCCAGTCTCTAATCATAACACTTATAAGTCATAATATAAATAATATAAATATTGACTATTCAAGTTCTATTAAGACTGATTCTCATGAAGCGTTGAATATCCTAGTGATTGTAGCTGGAATCTTCAAGTTCAATTTAACCGCTAACATGTTGAAAATTCCCTATAAATCCATACTGGAACTAGATAGAATCATTCCTTTACATCCAGTTAACCCAATAAACCCACCCAGATAAAACTATAAACTGGTTGTCCAAGTGAGTGTTACTGAGCCTGCTTCAACCTACACGAAGAACCAACTCTGAATAAATATAAAGCAACGTTGTGGTTTTGACTCGTCTGATAGTCGAACAACGAAACTCGTTATACACTCAAAATAACGTCGACGTTTTTCATTTTGTGGGAAACGAACCCAAACACTCACCTACGAATAATATAACAGAAAATCAACATTCGAGGGATCGGGTACCATTAAAACAGACCGCCGTGTAGCCATTTTGTATATTATTACTAGTCAGGCGCAGTCATTAGTGATGAAGAACGAACAGGGGAAATACGGCTCTATCTCGTACCGTCAATCTCCCGTGAACCTACCTAAGCTCAACCATTGAGCGCTTTTAATTTTTTGTGTTTGATCCAGAAACGCGGGTTTTTTAATCAAGATCCATATCGTGGAAACTCATCGGAAAGTATTCTGCTCAAATGCTATAATTAACAAATATTAATCATTTCCTTAAAAAGGTATCCAGGGTAGGAGGGAACCAGCGTAAAGTAACCCCTGGAACTTGAGTTACGATCTGGTTCATATTCATGGAAAAACAGGACATTGAAAAATGTTGTACGTGAGGAAAATCTATAAAGGAAACACTCCTACCAAAGTACCAATTATTTCGTAAAGAACCCTACGGTATCACGTGAAACTCGGCTGAACTTGGATTAATCTAATCTGGAAGGAAACATAATTCACTTTCATGGTGTTCTACATTTACAAAGTCTCAAGTTATTCTTCTTCGACTTCCTCAGACCTCGATTTTCCATAATTCTACCGTTCTCCGCTCCCCTTTTAACGTGACTATAGCTGATGTGCACTTCTTGGAGTTTCTCCTGGTCGGTATAATCATTGGTTGTGGTTGAAGAGAAGCGGTTGTTGTGCGGCGTGATAATAGAGGGGTACAGGGCGTACAGCAAGGTGTGATTTATCAACATAACGGTAGCCTTTATTTCACAAATGCAAAAATTCCGGATTGCATGTTGTCTGCTGGTAATTTAGAAGGTGCCTACATTTCATTACATGGGATTGAACAACAAAGAAGTGTCTGAAGTAACAGTACGATTTTGATGTGGTGAAAGTCACTTAGGACCATCTGGGTAAAACCCTACACATAACCACCAAAAACCGTCTCATTTTCACTGTTTTGGAGTGTTTGTTCCGTGGTTAAGTGTGATTTTGGAGAAGTCCATAAAAAGTGTTTAAGATGGAGGTCTTGCAAATTGGATGGCTTGCATGAATAATTGAAAAGTAACACCTACACCTAACTAAAACACCTACAGATATAAATTGAAGAAATGAGTTACACAGCAATACACAAGTTTTACAGTCATGTTACTGACATTTTCTACTCGTTAAACGTTAACATAACATCAACCTAACATAGTCACCAAACTTTCAATGAATTGAACCAACAAAGTTTTTATTGAACCATTCCGTTGGGACGTGGATTCGCTACTGCTGTTATTATCATTTCAATATTTTAAAACATTCTACTTAATTACTATAATTTTCCTAAAGGATGAAGTAAGGGGATAATTTCGATTCGAGATTTGATTTGCGAGCGGTCAGAATTATGAAAACAATTTGGGGGCAACGGCTTCAAATTATAACTTGATGAATTCATTTTACGTGTTTTGATTTTTCGATGAGTCATCTATTAGAATATAATTGGCATCTAATTTAATCTTCAAATTTGAGGGCGAAACGAGTTCTTGTGGTACGGAAAATAAATTTAATTTCAACTCCGTGCTCATTATGAAATCACCATTACCTAAAAGAGCCATTAAAGTAATAAATTCGGTACTTATTTAAGGAATGAAAATAGAGGAGGCGAAGATAAGTCGTGAGGTTGTTCAATGGTCTTTAATAACACCAATTATTGTAATGGAGGGCTACCGGTTTTATTTTTTTCAAACGAGTGTCTCGTGTGTGGGGATTTCGGTGCAGCATATCGACTGGAAACCTCATCAGAAAAGGATTCTACATTACAATTGAATGGGTGGCCGGAACAACGTTGTATGTCCAAAAAACTAACTTTTCAGCATGCAATAAATAATTTATTATTATGTCTCTGTTGGTCAATTTTGGTTTTTTATGTTTTTCGAGTTAGCATAAAACTTGCAGTACAAACTACTTATCTCTCAAGTTCCAAGGAAATCATAAGATTCTAAGATACAACCATATTCCACCGATAACTCACTTCTTCACATTTTGGATATACAACGTTGTTCCGGCCACCCATTCAATTGGAAGCAAGCGAAATGAGAGAGTCGTAATACTGCTTGCAGCATTCTACTGTCATACTCGAAGCTGTGAGTATGTGTCAGTGTATCTCCATTGACACATACTCCCTACTCCAGAATCCCTAATAACTATATCCCAGAAAGAATTGTTGGATCGATACCTACTGAACTGAACTGAACAAACTGGTAGGGGTAGAGAGTTCAAAACATTAGTTAATTATATTGACATCGAAAAAGGTTTGTTTGCACAAGACTTGTGACTGGATATTGAAGCTGTGGTTGATACACGACACAGAGTTGATACAGGAGTTGTCTCCACATTTAGCACACAACTCACTTTTACTCATTTATGTTGTATAGTACAAAATAGTCATGACTTCCGACAATATGAGAGATTTTGGAAAATCACATACCTGTCACATACCTGGTCATGAGTAGGTTTTTCAGAATAGTACATCGTTTCTTGTGAGAATCTTGTGACGGATTTGGTAAAACGCAGGTGAGATTCGAAGAAACACGTGAAGTTTTGTCGCTTTTCAATTCAAATTAGTTATTCAAAATCCATCCGACAGAGCCAATGGTCCTGAAAGGCACGAGGATTGAACACGTTTCCTGAAGGTATGAAGAAAGGAAGTGGAGGCTTCGACAGGTTGAATACTCTGGATATGACATACGATGGGAAGATCTTCTTTGAGAGGGATGAGAGAAGGTGCAGGGCCCTGACCAATTAGGATGATTTGCCGCCACACTTAATCTATCATCTGGGACCCGTTGAGCTGTTAACGGATCCATTATTCATCATTTTTCTTGCCGGAAATCAATCGTATGCGCTCCAGACTTTTAATTAGCTCAATTTCGTCCCGTCTTTTCAATGAGATTAACGTTGAACGGCAAGTGACACTGCGAAATGGCAAGCAGTAAAAACCGTGAAAACGGTCCACCTCTTTCGTTTCGCAAACAGTTCATTTTGATTATGTGGCATTGAATAGTACCAATGAAAAATTGTACCTCACAAAGTGGTAGAAGGTTGCAGGGATCCTAAAAGGCCAAGTTACCTGGTAAGGAGTACAAAAAATAATAATAATAATAATAAGAAAAACCTCCCAAGGTAGAATATTACAGTGTTTCACACCGGTTAGCCCGAGGGGCTGCTACCCCGGCGATAAAATTAATTCATGTCAGGACGCGGGTTAAGCTACGCCCCCGCGACCGACTTATCGAATGCCACTTTTTGTTATTCCATAGTATTACGGGTTGATTGTAGGTTAGGCCAATGACTACATACGTGTTTACAGGGGACCCGGGCTTCGAGGAAACTGCAAAAAACTGAAGAAATCAAGATTACAAAAAAAAACTCTGCTTCGTGAATGAGACCCGAGGCAACTCGTTAAGGACGATTGAAACCCGAGATATTTTACATGTGGCAGGAATTAAAACTTGAACTTTACAGTAATTGAAGCATTTGGTGAACGAGCTTTAAAGTATCAACGATACAATTCAATTTTTCATAAGTTTAACGTGGGATAAGAAGTGGACGTTCAAGTTGGCGTCTAAATTCACGATACCAACAATATGTAGTCTGATGTTTTTGTCGAGAAAATGAACAAATTAGAAACTACTGCTCTACTTTATGGAGAGTTGGAAGAAGAAGTCTATGTTCAGCAACCAGAAGAATGTTCACATGGAACGAACCAAGTTTGTCGTTTACGTCGGAGCTTGAAAGGTTTGAAGCAATCACCTTGGTGCTTGACAGATTTCCCAATACCTCCTCGAATTGGGGGTTTTGTTGCCGATTTATGCGCAAGAAAAACGTAGAGGCGACTAATTTTTACGGTACTTAACGTAGACAACGGACTGGTAGCCACCACTGAAAGAAAGAAACTGATGTTGAGTATCTACACTGTATTCGGATACGTTTCATACATGGATATGTTCCATTTTATCCCTGTAAAATATGAGTTTTGTTTCTCAAGTAAAAGCTTGAGCAATAAAGATAAAAGCTAGACCTAGGCATATTCTGCCTAAAGTGTTAGTCTTAAGGGGCTACATACCAAATTACAGCTTAATAGTGTGAATAGCATAGACATTAGCTGTAGGAGCCACTCAGTTGATCCTGGGCCTATTCTGCTTAAAGTTAAGTCTTAAGGGGGCTACATACCAAATTGAAGTCCTAAGGAGGGTACATCGTAAAATTTACTATGTAATTTAATTAAAGCTTCATAGAGAGAATAGCTCACAAACTGGCATAAGATACCGCTCAGCTGATTCGGGATTTGGGCAGCATAGAAATTAGCTGTAGGAGTCACTCAGCTGATCCGGAGCCTGTCCCAGGGATATCCATGTCAAAAAGTCCAATTTGCAATATAAGGACCATTAACAGTACAATATATGCCATACATTGTAGTTTTTGAAGAGAGGACCGCACCTCCAGGTTATGTGGGACTCAAACCTCACTAAAACCTCACCTACCTTTCCCGTGTTGGAGCTCAGCCTGGGACTGTTTAACACGTTACTTCGGGCTGAGTCCTCTTCACTCTGCTTCCGTGCCTTCCGTTCGTTGCCGCTCCCGTTCAAGGAGCTTCTTTGTCCTCAACACCTTCTCCACATATTCTGATGTGAGGGTCCAATGCTGCTCGCTCTGCAACATCTTGGCAACTAATATTTCTGGGGTCATATTGGGAGACGTGATGCCCAGTGCTTCTTTGAGCCAGCTCCTTTCCCCTGCCCATCTCGCGCATCCAAAGAACGTGTGAAGCGCATCATCCTCCACATCCTGACAGCAGCGGCACGATGGAGTATCCACCTTTCCCATTCTGTCCATGTCCTGAGAAGAACTGAGTCAGGAAATAGTTCACTTCTCCATGCCCCCTTTGCATCCACACCTTGATGTCAGGGACCAACCGAGCAGTCCATAGTGCTGTCCATGTTGACGACATCGAATTTGTTGCCATGACTACCACTCTAATTTAATTGCTGTCGAGGTTCATTTATGTTTTAAAAACAAAACCACGAATACCATTTCCTACAGTAATGATGCATGTCAGGAACCGTTCAGTGGGAAATATTAAAAAAAAAAATCCAGCAATCGCTACAAATAAGCCTAATCGATCTCCTGAATATTACACCTTGTCAACGGATCCGCCGGCCAAGCTCGTTAACACGATAGGACGGGGGTGAAAAAATGGACAGCGGGTAGCGTCATTTTGTTGTAAAAAGGGAGGGAATAGGTCACGAAAATAAGTCCGGAGCACGGGGGAAGCCAAAAGTTCCTATCGATGATCGAAATCGGGTCGATCGAACCGAACGTTGACAGAAGCGGCCTCAGATAACGTCACGTACAAAGCAGGTTATCCCGATATACGCTCCATTATCTTTAGGGCGGAGTAAAGAAGAGAGAAAAAAATAGAGGAAAAAAAAAGTATACGAGGTTTATACACGTTACCAAAAGGATATTACAAGTTGATAAAAACGTGGGCGGCGAGTCAGTGCCATCGGATAAGCATTCACTACCACATCCTAACGCTTGCGTATTGATGCGCTCATACCCACCACTGAGATACCCCTCTACGAAAATTGAATGGTATAAAAAATAATGGCGGTTTCCGTTCACTGACATGGCGACATCCTTTTGAACAGTTGTTTCTCATGACGTTTTATGAAAGTTTAATGGGATTTCAAAAGCGCATCAACGCCATACAAACATCTGGTCTACAATAATCCGTGGATTTTCGTTGTTGTTGTGCTGGGATTTGTTGGTATATTAAAGTAACAGTAACACTTACTAATAAACCGTTAAGTGAATGGTTGTTGAATCTTCATAACAACCGAATTCCCAAGTATACTTATAATAATTATAATTATAACTACAACCCTGTAGATAGGGGGCTTTTAACAATTATTGTTAAAAGCCCCCTATCTACAGGGTTGTAGTTGATACAGCGGCTGATAGGTGGGGAGGGGAGGCACTTCGGAGCCAATCAGAGAGCGGTTTACGGAGCCGGTATAAGTACTGCTCTGCTGATTGGCCTGGGAGGTATATGACGTACATTGCTTCCCTCTTCCCGCTCAATACGACTTCAAACGTCTCCAAATAAGTACCTACTTCCTTAACAGTTTATTTACCACTGTATCAATTATTCAGAAGATGAGATCTTCTCAGGAAAACAAATTTTAAGAAATCACTGTCATTCCCTATTGGGGTCCGTCAGGTAGAATGAATAATCAAATAAATCAAGTTCCATGTGAGTAGGCGAAAAGGACTGCAAACGGTATATTTTTTGTCGATTTAATGACAGTTACTGTTCATTTACTGTTCAAATTTTAGATTCCAAAAATAACTCCATCTCTCACCATCATCCTCCGTTGAATTTCAGTTTCGCTTCAGATTCGAAAATACGTCAACACCAACTGCCTGCAGCTTTCACGT
Source organism: Stenodema calcarata (assembly GCA_963920205.1). Classification (NCBI taxonomy): domain Eukaryota; kingdom Metazoa; phylum Arthropoda; class Insecta; order Hemiptera; family Miridae; genus Stenodema; species Stenodema calcarata. The sequence goes on along the minus strand of OY986061.1, from coordinate 12,285,370 downwards.
CCCACTATTTAATTAACAGAAAAATCCCTCAATTCTGGCTTTCGCGATATCATAAACATTCTATACAAATATCGGGAGAGAGAAACGCTCACTGGCCAATTTACTTATTTTACACACTTGGAAAACCCTAGTGGGAAAATGAATGCATTATTGATGCTGAACGTCGGGTTTGAAAACTTCATTTACATGCTCCGACTCGGTATATTGCAATCGCCTCCGTTTTCAGCCGTAATCATACTATGGTCATCCATCTCTCGTATTATTTTGAACCATTTACCACAGAAAAAAATATTCAACGAGAGAAGATTCTGAATCGTGACTGAATGGCTTTTCCCGGAGTTTGTTCCGAAAAAAGTTAAATTCCGATAAGTAAATATGGACGTTCAATTAACTGGAATAAAATGGTGAGGTTCAAAGTCCTTTTGGCTTCTGTTAAACAAATAAAAAAAATCGTAGCACTAAAACCAGATGGAGCTGGGTATTATTTTTTTTAATTAACGCGTCGTTCCAAGGGGATATTTGGCCGGGAGGAACAAAAATAACAAATTTGATTCGAGTTTAATTTTCCGACTGTATGAGCATTCGAGGGCCTGGAAGGGGGAGGTCAAAAAGGAAGCATCCAAACACGGCTTGACATTTGTAAATTACCGGAAGTGATTGATCGAGTGAAAACCTCGGAAGCGAGGATCTGATTAATCAGTCTATGTCAGGTCCCTCCACAGAAAACCCCGTCTCTCCCACTCTTCGTCATTTCGCCAACTTTTTTTTCGTTATTTTTGTATTTTTTGTATCCACCTCCTCCCATTTTTATACCCAGGTTGAACGTATAAAAGCGAGTTGAAAAATTAGCTAACAGAAACTCGCGTGGAACGGGACTTGCGCCAGATGTGGTTTGATTCATATTTTTCCCCCTCTCTTTTGTATTCAGTATATATTTTTTTGCATCGATATTTTTTATATATTCGTAACTTGAAAACGATTGGGAAGGATGGGCGAATCACTGAGAATATTCAAGAGACGACGTGATGGTTTTTAGAAACTAACTTTGTGAAATGGTTGATAGTGAGGTAAAACCGCAATAACCGATTGGTTAATAACGACGAGTTGACATAGTTCCTAAAATCCTTGACAAAATCCTAACTTGAAGATTCCGCCCTTATGAAATCAGTGGTTTCATAGGTTGAGCTGGGTATGGAATCCCCGAACTATTAGTTGGCAATACCTCCTGATTGGGGGCAGATGAATGAGGTGAATGGGGGCAGGTTCTGGTGGACTCAGATTTGGTATCTCTGCTGAGGACTGTAGATATAACAAAAATTAAAGAAATGATAAACTAAATGAACCGTGCTGGTATAAACGTATGAGTGTAAATAGAGAACAAAATAAAATACTTGTAATAAGAAATAGTGTAAATAACAAGATGTAAACGTGTACAGAACAGTATGTAAACCTACAATTGTGCTGGCAATATGTGTAAAAAAACACGAATCAATACAAATAAATGAAAAGAAAAACCTTCTGATTATCATGTGAATCTGTAATCTATCCATCATGAACGAGTTGGGACTCACAAGACAGAGAATGTAAGAGATAAAATTGCGATACTATACCCGTCTAATTATTATAGATGTTGAATAGTTTGATCATGTCGCTTGCCTTTTGTAACAATATAAATGACTGGTTAACAATCATGAGGCAAAGGATCTGAGCTGTGGCTGAGTCTAATGGTTACATTTACCTCAGATCTTCATAAAACGTGTTAAACCATGTCATAATAAAACCACTCGCATCCACGACATGATACACAGCAGTCCATCATCTCAGACAAGACGCTCTTGTTGATGGTACGAGAGAAATCGTCGAAAACCTTCCGTTGTACAGCGAAGTTGTACATTGTAAAAGCGAAGGAAGTGCACCTATTAGGTTTAACCTTAGGTTGTATGACATGTGTACGGTGCTAATACCGGAGCAGAAGGGAGGAATTCTCTTGCTCCTACTTCGTTAATTACAAGCTAACATCACTCGGTTTTGCAGCAAACAGAGGGCTCGGAAGAGGACCGCGTTTTGTAGAAGTTCCCACCGCATTTGTGTTTAGAGCCTTCATTACATTTGTAGGGAAGCGCTCTCTATTTCGCGGCATTTCCCGTGGCATTCGCCATCGCAAGCTGGTTTGTTGGTCAAGTGGACCGAGCGGTCTGTGGAGTGCACTTTCCTTAAATTAAATGCCAGTGCTTGTGATTTTAATGACAATTTTCTGCACGTTGCAACAGTCGACGTAGTAATTTACACGTGTTCAGCCATAAATATAAATCTCTTAAATAATATAAATAATTAATGGTACATAACTACTTTTGATTATTGAGCGATTTTTCCACCGTGATGTACTCGTACATTTATGTTCGTGATAGGAAATATTCACAAATTCTAACAATGCACTAATGGAAAATGACCTGACGATTTTCTATTTGTTAACAGGTTGATGTAAGCGTCTGAACTGAGGAGGATGAGACGTTTTTCAAGACTATGCTGCAGGCGGTCAGGTGTATAGTGTGACAGTCTCATATTGGCTGAATGATGAAACCGTATCATGACATGTGGGTGTTGAAGAGAAATAATAATGACCGCAAGCCTACACACGCCAGTGAAGCCGTCACTCCACGTTACCGATAATGCCAGATCAGCTGCTCATCAGAGGCAAGAGACTATCGTTGAAGAAGTTGGGTCCTTTGAATTTTAAGACGAAGCCATTAACAGTCCATGGGCATATCTTTTGTCCACACTGTTGTTCACTTCACCATCTTTACTCTCAGAATCTCAGATAGTACCTATATGATACTATCAGTCTTGTCAATTACAAGTCTTCTACAAATGCTCTACGACTATATAAACGTGAAGAAAGAGAACCACTCGTACTGTCAGCACAGAGCTCCCCTTGTAGATCACCCATGTTATGTCTTCAATACTCCATACCTATCGTCATTGAATCATTGAATCATTCTCTATTTTCATAGAATGTTCGTTTGCTATTGATTTGACCACCCATCAGGTTTAGGGCCCATCAAGTTCGACAACTCCATCAATTATATGTCTCCAGAACTCCATGTGTTCAAGAGTGAATAAACTTTGATTAGCAATGCTTTGTCAATTTTTATGTATTCACCCTGTCCAATGCAATTCCAGAGTTCCGATATCCTTGTACTTGATAGAGGCAAAATGGTTTAGTACAACTTGGTTTTTCTTGAATATTTACGATATTTTTTCATGTAGTACCTTACACTTCAAAGTTATAGGGGATTGACTGGAGTCAAGATGAATGGTGACTTTTGCCCCTTGCAAAACTAAGTATTAAAACAGTGACTGTGATTAAGACAAACAAACTCTGGGCCAGTCTGCGAAGGGAGCCTCCTCGGCGTCGTATTAAATGAAAATCAGAAATTCAGATCAGTTTAAGTGCGGACAATAGAGCTGGGATTCCTTGTCGGGAAAAGGGAGAGACTCACGCCCATAAATAAAATGCCGATATGTGCTAGTCCCTACCCCCACCACCTGGGAGCTCCGGGTGAGTTTATTGCATTCTTGTTCCTTTAGCCTCAATCAGAGCCGATCCTCTCAATACAACTCATAAATTGTACAGGGAGAGGATGGCATGAGGGAACTGAGACGGCATAATTGCATTCCTCGAGCCCCGCCAGAGAAAACCCTCGGGAAGTGTGTTGAAGAGAGAAGACCACATCCTTTTACTACTATTGTAGTGAGAGGGACCAACCGAGTGCCACGTACGTACGTAATACGCATTTCACGAAACCATTCTTCTGGGTCTTTTGCAATGTAGTACGTCCCTTGACTCCGGACCTGCTGGAATTTCAGTTGGATGATGCATGGTCTAGCGCTGTTGAGGGTCCACTTGAGCATTTCGCATTGAACAATGAGTGAGTGAGGGAAATATGGACTAGGTAAATACTCCTTGCAATTCCAGAAAAGAGCAAATTTTTGCCAATGACATTCCACGTTTGGTAAGGAGGACTAAACCTTGGGCTAGCAAAGCTGTAGAAAATTGAATTCATCAGTTAAACAATTGAACCGTTACTGTGAGAGATCTACAAGACGTTTTTTGTTCGACGTTAGAGCAGCAGATCACACACTTGTTCAGTAGTCACGCTTCACGCTAATCGCGTATGTAAACTCCGACATCCAACAAGCAACCTATCAGCATCCGCGTCCTTCTATTAGTCTCTATGGCGTTTACTTCAAATTCTAGTAACTATTGTAAGCTTTCAGAACCCCAAATGTAAACGCTACTACTACTATTACTATTTACTATTACTATTTACTATTGCAATTACTATTTAATATACAGATTCTACATTGTTTAGCCGCCTAAAAACTAACAAAAAGTAGAATAGAAAAACTGGGCAGCTGTATATCTTTCAATTGGAGGATCAGGTAAATCCAGGCGTCTTGAAGGCTCGAGCTACCTAATAACCTTGTGTCACGAAACCAAAATGCTGATCTCCCGATCGTGATGGAGCATTTATAAGAAATTAGTGTTTTTGTTCATCCGAGGTGACATCCCAGCAAGGTGTAATTAGCCCGAGTTTTGACGTAGGACACAATTGCCCCTTTCGTGAGTTTGACGCACGTCAGGTCGCTAATAACGGAAAAAGGACATTTTAAGAGACGAAACATGCGAAGAGGCAGCTGCTTAGAGACAGCTGAAAGGTGCATCCTCCAGAACTCGAAAACGCTCGAGTCCACCAATTTTTGTGAACCCGTTTATCGGAAGGATTGATTTTTAATCATAGCCGTTGAATATGGACTGCGGAAACGAATTTGTGATGGGAGTTGCATAAAGGAAATGAGACGGCTTTGACCGAATTGCATCTTATCTTGACTTCATATCGTTGGATGTCTAGGATGGACCATCTGGACAGGTCAAGAGACGCTAGTCGACTTTAAACTTCACATTGCAAGTAAGTACTCGTAATATTCTTGTATAATTTACACCTTCAGAGTAGAATCCACTTCCAGTTTTCTGCAGCAAATAGATATTGCTCTCATAATAAACGATATTCTACGGGAAGAGCCACAATATGTCACACCTACCACTGGCTACACATTACACAACATACTCCAGTTATATGACAAAAATACCCCTTGAAGTTTTTGAAAGATGTTGCAACATGTCGCTCTGTGATTTGTGAACATTTGGAGTTTTACATGTAGTTTCGAGTGGTTTTTCAGTGTTTTAATTTCGATTAATACATGGTGGTGTTAACGATATGTAATATCTGTGTTGTAGTTTCCATCCTGGATTGTTTCATACGCTTGAACATGCTATTGATCCACGTTTTTTGATGGAACGGGCGACCTCCCCACTCTTCCACCACCATTGTTTCCAGGATGTTCGATTAGAATGTAGTAACAAACACCGTACAGGAGTAGGAGTGAAAGCGGGAGTGGAAGGGCCCAATGTGCCGAACTTGTTAAAAGCTCCCGCAAGTTGAGATCGTGAACTGACTGAAACACTGGGGGTTTTTTGTCTCAGGCGTCCGAACCTACGCCCCAACCCTTCGGGGATGTAAAGAGCTTTTGTGACGGCTAATCCAAAAGTCGTGTAACCCTTGTCCCCTTCGGGGGGGAACTGCTACATCGCCGTAAACTTCCCGCCCCCGGCTGCAAAGAAAGGGACTTCCCTTATTAAACACAATTAATACGGCCTCACCTCGACCTAGCCGGACGTATTTTCAACCGTTATATCCCACCCAACCTTTGTCTTGAGTTCATTTTTTATTACTAAAAATCGTTAAATGTAGGAAAACTAGAAAAATCGTCACTGCAATTCCGTGGACGCGTATTTATTGAAAGAAACACCAATAACCTCTGACGAAGCCCCCAACGCAGTGATGGATTGAGTTTGCTTTTGTATTGCAAACAAAATATCCTTCAAATCAATTTTCTCTTCTTCCATTGATCCACCTTTACGAGCCATCGTAGAAACGAACTTCAACGGCTTATACTTTTCCGTGATTCGTTTCACTGACTGCGCCAATTTTGTGTTCTTTTCACATAATTTGGGATTTTAAATGGAAAACTTGATTGTAACTCGTGTTTTAATGCCTTCCCATTTAGGAATTGCCACTATAATAACTTAAAATATATAACAGTAGGTTTGTTTGCAGAGTCAATTGAATGTTTGGAAACCGAACACAGGTCAATTTGAGATTGACATAGGGCTCATGAGAGACCAACGCTCTTCGTTAAAAGACGAGTACTGCAGCTACATGCAGGGTTCATTGACAACCTGGCCAGCGCAGAGATGGATTGATTTTGTATTTGTATACCTTCGAATCAATTTTCTCCTTGTAATTTATTTTCTTCTTTTTCCGTTGATCCTCCTTTACAAGCCATCGCAGAAACGAACTTAAACGGATACCTGTGATGTAATAGTGACGAACTTCTTAATTTATCCACTGACTGCGACAATTTTGTGATCTTTTCACTTAATTTGGGATTTTAAATGGTAAAATGTTACTTGATTGTAACTCGTGATTTAATGACTTCCCATTTGAGAAGTGCCACTTCATAACATAAAATATACAACAGTAGGCTTGTTTGCAGAGTCAATCGAATGTTTGGAAACGAACACAGGTCGATTTGAGATTGATACAGGGCTCATGAGAGATCTTGTCGTTAAAAGACGAGCACTGCAGCTCGATGGGTTCATTTACAACCTCAATATCAAAGGTAAAACTGACAAGGCTGTCTCAGTGCTACTTACCTACATATTACATGACATGTAATACATTGTGTTGTTTCCACATTGGATGATTGTGATGAACTTCCCACAAAAAGTGCTACAATGTCCACAATGTAGTTAATTGTAATGATTTTATGGTCTCACTTGTGACTTCAACCCAATACAAGAATGTCCGAAAAACCTGACGATGACCAGGGTTTACTAGGTCGAGGTGTTAACAAGTTGTTGATATTTACTCCACTACGAGTTTTACTTAGGCCCCTTAGGTGGTTGTATGGTGGATATCCCAAGGAGGCGTTGAAGCTGAGAAAGCTTAAGAACCAGGTGTAGTATACTGGCACGTTAATTCAACCGCCCCCTGCTGCCTTACGTATCTGGTAAAGTCCGTTGTTCAATCCATGCCGACAATATCCTTCAAAATGGAAACTCCTAAGTAATTCCTCGATCCCTCCCTTCGCCCTCGCACATAATAGATTGTATGAATATTAATAGACAGGGTGAAAACAACCCCTAAACCACTAAGTGGAGTTTTTGTCCATCCTAGTCACACCGCTGAGGCGATTAGCTTCGAGCTCATAATTATAACTCTCAAGCAAATAGGGAAGCGATGTTCTTCATCCTATCCGACAACGTCAAAGGCCTAAAACAATGAGGTCTCCCGCCTGCCTGCTGTGTTCCAGAAACCTTGTGTTCCCTTTTGTTCTCGACTATTTCATTCAGTGTAGAACAAAGTTTAGTTCGACTATTACTTAAGAACGGTATTTTCTAATAAATTTGAATCATTGAATCACCACAATTGGATTTTTGAAGAGGTAAAATATTAATCCATTCCACCTTATTCGTGTATTTGGTGATCTAAAAAACGTCTGAGTATCGAGGATGATTGAGGTGAATAAATAACACATCATTTAGAAATCCAGGAATTACCCAAACACAAGGTGAAACTAATCTACCAACTCATTTAAATGTTGAACTTATTACAAACTCTGTCAACCCAATTCTTATACGGTCCTAAAACGTTGGTATATATGTGGGTTTTGAATTGTAAAACTGTACATTTACCGTGATATTACTCCATTATCTCATAAATCATAATGAGACATGACGACAAGAAGTGAGTGAAAGGTAAAAAACTTTTTTGAGCTCCTGTCATCTCATACGGGGTCTTAACCCGATTCATAATTCAACGTTTTATCCGAGTATGCACTCACCTCAAAATGTGAAATGCTTGCTTCGGATTTTCCTTTTCCGGTTAAACATTTACAGGATTATGCCCTTCAGCGGAAGTCGAGAACTGATGAGTGACCATTAGCATTCTTGGCATCACAGGTTTAAACCCCTTTTGGAGCGCCATGTTTCAGTAATGAATGTTACGTCGAGATGGACGATGGAAAAAGTGGATGACCACTGGTGGACAGAGGGTTAAAGAGAGATCACGTGTTATTTCAAACTGAAGACAATTTTGCGAGTAAAAGCAATTGCTCGAGTTTAATCACTTCACCCATTGGGTGAAGTGATTAAACTCGAGCAATTGCTTTTACTCGCAAAATTTCGAGAGATGTCTTGCGAGGAAGTGAATAAAGTTGAGGCTCACGAGTAAATGCTTTTTTCCTCGAGCAATTGCTAGAACAGCGAGCGATTACTAGACGACGTGAGTAATTGCTTCAAATTTCGGGTGAATAAAGACAACTGATTGCTTCCCTTCAGAAGAGATGTCTTGTTATTCCACGAGCTTGCAGTTCACCTGACTCGTTGGTTAGAAACCCATAAAAATTTTGTTTTCATATAGGTATGAAAATTTAATTCAAGTAATTCAAGATTCCTTTATAAATTTTCATCTAATCTATTTTGTATTTTGTGCGTGTTGTCCGTGCTGTGTGTTCGTTCGAGTTTGTTATGGCTGCTTTCATGCATGTGCGTAGAAGAAAAACGTACAGATCTAGAAGATCTATGGAAGCAACACGATGCAAGCAGCTACTACGTTTTGACTCATCGACCGTAGATTTTTTAACTTCAACATTTTTGCCTGAAAATACTGAGTCGCGAGGAATGGCACTTTCACCGCGCCAGAAAATGGAAGTATTTCTTCGATTTGTTAGCGACCCTGGGTTTCAAGTTGGGGTTGCAGAAGATATGGGAATCGATCGAACAACTGCATGTAAGACAATCAGTTATGTGTTAGACCGTATAAGTGAAAAAGCTAGTGAGTATATCAAGTTTCCAACTACTAATGCCGAAATGAATGTTGCCCAGTTAGAGTGGAGCGCCAACAAACGTTTTCCAACTGCCATGGGGGCAATTGACTGTACCCACATTTTGATAAAGAAGCCCGGGGGGGAGTTTGGGGATGACTATATCAACCGGAAAGGTTCAGCGTCACTAGTCGTACAAATGACTTGTGATGCAAAGGAGCAGATCACCAGCGTTGACGCTCAGTGGCCAGGAAGCACGCATGACAGTCGAGTTTGGCGGTGTAGTCACATCCAAGAAGTAATGCGACAATCAAATGGAACTGCAAGCCTCCTTGGGGACAGTGGATATGGGATTTCTCCTTGGGTTTTAACACCCTTCAAAGAGCCGTGTACACCCGAAGAGCAGTTGTACAACAGCATTCACAAAAAGGAAAGGGTCATAATTGAAAGAGTATTTGGTCAACTAAAACAACGCTTTCCTATTTTGGCGAATAGAGTCCGGGTATCTCTCGACAAGGTTCCCAAAGTAACTGTGTGCTGTGCAGTACTACACAACATTGCCAAATTACAGAATGACGAATGGGTAAGTGATAACACTTTGGACAATTATGAAGACGACGAAGAGGGCGATTTCGGCGAGCGCTTAGAAAACGACACTGCAATTCGTCATCAGGGAAATCTCAAGAGAGCACACATAGTACGAATTTTGAGCAGCCAGATGTAAATATTTACCTAGGTAGATACTGTGATAACTAAGTACCTACTAGGTACATTATAATTTTCATCCAATTCAAATTCCGTTGCATTTAAACGTGCCTACCTCTTTACTTGAAATAAATAATTACATTTCACTCGTGAATTTTTTTATTACGAACGCATAACATTTGAGATAGAATAGGATTGTTGATTAAAATTTGATTGCTACATGCTAAAGTAGAAATAGAAAATGTGGTGAATTAAGAAAGAATTAGAGATTGGTAAGATCTCTGTTTCCCTCGACACTCTGCTGGTAGGAACAGTCTTGGATTTGAAAAGAGTGTGGTGACGAGGAGGAACACATGTTTGACTCAGCACTTTCTGTTCTTCTCAATTTCAACTCCTCTCTCCTGGTCTGCAGCCGAATAAGTTTGAGCTGCTCCACGAGGACGAGCCTTTGAAGTTCAGAAGTTGACATACATGCTGTTTCCTCTGTTTCTCCCGGAATAAGACGCTGGCGCTTTGTTGGAGGAAGGTTTCCATTCGTTCTCCCCTGATCATCGTCAACCATTGGCGGACTTCGTTTCACAATCGGGTTGAATGATGGGCAAAAATTCATTTCAGAGCTCGGACCTTTGCTTTGACTCGAATGTGCTTCAACAGAATTCGGTAATGCACCAACTGCCAAGCACCCCGGTACTTTTGAGAAAACTGGGTTTTTCTCGGATTGCAAACATTCTAAGAATGCCTTTTCCCATTCAATCAGCTTGATTTTTTTATTACCTGTTGTAAGAACATCTGATTTCCTCTTCACAGATGTCTTCATATTACTTAAAATCTTCTTAAGTTGTTCCAATGTGATTGGTTTTCCCGTACGATGCATAAAGTCTTTGTGGATCGCTTGCCAGGCTTTCTCTTTACTTGAAATCACGTTGGGTAGCATCGATTTTCCCAGCACGATCGGATGCTTCTGCACCAAACTCACTAACAGAGCCCGGCCTGCGGTGGCCTGAGACTGCTCGAAGGTAGATTCATCTTCAGAACAACTCGACATTTCAACGAACCACTGAAATCACAACACTATAAAGGTCCGAAAAGCCCACTTGAATAGGTAAGTTACGGGTATTTAATTATCTATTCAATCCACCAAGTTGATATCAACCAGCTGAAACGCGCGATCAGCTGAGTTTGGCGCCGAAATTATTCGAGTAAAAGCTCGCGACGCGAGGTGAATGAAAAAAGAGGTCCGAGCAATTGCTTGACGTCGATGAGCTTTTCCTTGCGAGAAATAGCAAACTCTTATTCACACCGAATCTGAGAGAATGCTTTTCTTGCGAGGAATTGCTTTCGAGCAATCTCTCGTCTTTAATCACTTCACCCAATATAACAAAGTTTGCCCAACACTTTTTCTCACTTGAAATGAACAGTGAGGTATCCCATTTGGTTCGTTATTCATAAAAGCTATGAACTGCAGTCGACTTCAAATTATAAGGTCCTGACATTTATGAGAAGGTCTCACTATTACTGCATACTTTACAGTTGGCACAAGTAGATATGAGTTGATACTCGAATATGGCAGATCCTGCCTGGTTTAGCTGACTTTAGAATAATTCCAAGCGTGCTGGGCCCATAACCTCTTGCATAGTACTGCTTATCTGTAGTGGCGTTAAAGTAAATAAATCAAACTATAGTTTTAAGACAAACAATACTGTTGATGGAAGAGACAGGAATGAATATTATATTTTTATAAAAACCCAAACCCATATGCAACAAGTGGTTCACAAGAGGTGAACCACGTGAATTTTGAACCGAAACTTGATTTCCCAATACGGCCCCTCAAGTGATCGTCTGAAGACCTAATGCTTGGCAACATGCTTCATGCTTCACTCTTGGAGTCGATTTGGTTAAGAAATCCGCTGGCATACTTTCAGATGGCATATATTCCAGATTTAGATCGTGGGGTTATCTAGCTCTGCTGAGGATGCATCCTAAAAGTGCCTCTTGATAGTTGTGGTAAGTACTACTTACGTCTAATATAATTTCAATCAATATTCATCATGCAGTGAACCTTAGAGAAACGTTGTTTTGATCGTCAGAGGACGTAAGTCACTCCTGATATAGTAACGTCCTCAGAACGTACAAAGTGACGCCTTCCACCCTACAATTACTCACAGATCCGTTTCTGTCTTTGACGTTGAATTAATATTCTCTTCAACCCCTTCAGAACGATGTATTGACAGAAGGAAAGGGGAGAAGTCAAGACGACTAATGGATAGCAAATCATACCGTCGCTTTATAAATACAAAGTAATAGATCACAGGTTCATAGCTACCCTGATTACCTCCTTCGTCTCTCTCTTCCCCAGGAAACTTCAGAGTCGCACCCTTCCACTTTAGATCCTAATCTGAACCAATTTCCCGGGAACTCATTTATTTCTGGGAAAACGCACTTTTTTCATGTCCAGACGGGAAAATGTCCCAGGTGCGAAAAAGGGCTATAAATTTATTCTTCGTTCCAACTAATGGGTGCCTGTGATTGGCCGATTTTGGATTACTGGAGTTCAATAATCTGACGTATGATGACAGTTTTTCGGCTTCAAAAATTCGAACAGAATTGTCAATCGTTTCCCATCTTATGACCAATAACTGTATCTGGTCTTTAATGGGTTCCTTGCTCTATTTAGCCATAGGAACCAGACCTGGATATAGATTTTGCCGTGAACTGGCTATTATTCTAAGATACTTGAAGAGTACGCTAGACATAATTGACTTATAGGAAAATGGATCAGCCCTCAATTCGATTTACAGACGCTGATTGGAAAACTGTCCACTTGATCGTTGATCATTCAGTGGAACGGTGTTCATGATGTCAGGAGCTGCGATTAGGGATGTATGATACTTCGAAATTTATCGATACATATCGTATCGATATTTCTAAAAAGTATCGAAAAATATCATGCTGATACTTTGAAAAAGTATCGATACTTTTTACAAACTCAAAATTAGAAAAGTTCCAAATTTTGTACTTACTTATTTAAAAAAATTTATTTGAAAAATACTTGAACAATTTAAATTTAAGAACATTTATTAGGTAGGTCGCACTTTTTGGTAGGAGTCACTTCAAGCAAGTTAGATCTAACAGCTAAAACGTTAGATTGTTTTTTGAAGAAATCCCAAACTGAGATTTTTGACATTGACATTGCACCTACCTACCAAGTAAGTAACAGCCGACAAACAATGCAAAAAACTGCACAAAGTAGGTATGTATTGAATCGGAATCGGAACGCACTAAAGTGGAGTAGGTACCTATCAGTTATTTTATAATTCTATGGAACAGTGGAAGGGGAAAGCGCGAAACAACACAATCCATGAGGCCGTGTTTATTTGTCCTGGCCGCACCTATGCCTGACATAAGTGCACAGTATCAGTTGAGTTGTATCACGTTTCCAGTCCTACTAGATGCCGGGCAGTAGGTATCAGTTGAATGAGTGATCATCTCCATTTTTATGTCAAGGTTGTTGACAAATGGTGGGGCTTCTGGCATGGTAGCGATCAGGATTTGTAGTCTTCTGTGAAACTTGGAAGTAAGAAAAGATCCTTGAAAAAAGTAACGGTGTCGATACCGCGACAAAAGGAAAAGTATCCCGATACATTGCAAAACAAAAAGTATCGATACTTTTTCATAAAAGTATCGATACTTTTTATACATCCCTAGCTGCTATTACTTAGGAGTCACGGAAGCAGCGCACAGTGGCTGCATCCACGACAAGCGGAATACTATTCCTTGGCAGATGCAATCAAAGAAGCATTGAACTTGAAGCGACTTTTTGCTAGTCTCGAACATCCAATTGAAAGGGTGACAGTGCTGAACAACGACAATCAAGGTGCACTTGGTTTGAAAATCCCACACACCGTGATCGAACTAAACACATCGATATACGTCAGGTGTTCATCCAAGACGCTATGGAGGAAAAATGGGTTAAGCTGGAATATATGCCATCTGAACGTATGCCAGCGGATTTCTTAACCACCGTAAAAATGAATAAGACCAAACTTGAATTTGTTGTTTTCGCAAAAAATGTTCCACAATCAATGAGAGACATGAGTGAACAAAAGAAAAATACCTCTTTCGTCAATAATTCTTGACTTTTCAATTTATTACAAGCCTGCAACAGTTTTAGAAATCCGTTTTTCACTGGTCCAATCACGGCTGGTCTTTTCCCGACCAATTTTTTCAACATCTTTCGTTCAAACTCTAGCGCTCTTTGGCTTTTCCCCCTCTCATCTCTCAAAGTGATAACTTTTTTTCACCTTCACTCCTTTGAATCCAACCAAGGTTTTTACTTGTTTCATCTTCGTTCGCGCCCACTCCTTTTGCAAGACGTATTTTTTTGTCCCCCTCTTTTCAAACCTTTTCTTCCCTCGGTCCTTTCTTTCTCCCGAAATAAGAGGAAAGTTTTGAAAAATTGCTCAACCTGATTACCGCCGAAGGGCCGTGAAATTGTCGGGAAGTTTTCGGGGGTTCTTAGTCTATTGTTGAACATCCTTTTTTCCCTTTTATTCAGGAGTTGCTTCAACCGGTTTTACTCCTCAATAAACCGCTGATTTTCACGTTTTAGCCAACTTTCCACCGCTATACTTGGTCGTTGTGGTAGTTACTTTGGATCTACAAATGTTCGATGTACCAGTTCTTGTTGGAACGGCTCATGTTTTCCGTATTTTATTTGTGCGTCTACTTGGGACTTTGTGGACCCTAAAAGGTTAATTTAGTCGTAAAATGTTCAGTCCTCCTGCTCTGGAATATATTGGGGTTATCTAAGGAAAACAAGAGTACCTATTTGAAAAAAAAAAAAATCGTGTATTTCCACTGAAATTAGTTAATCAGTTAATAATTATTTTGTTTTCCTTAACATAGGTTTCCACGATGTCGTCGCCGTAGATAGAGTCTTTTACTTTTATATTATATAAAATGATTATGTACAATAAAGTTCAATTTATTGGACATGAAAAAACTCCACGGTTTCAAGCTTATAGCCAAATTTTGGGTTAAAAACTTGTATTTACCGTCTCCAATATTATCCATGGAAATTAACCTCCATGTGTTTACTCGATTAATCAGATTTTCAATTTCAATTAGGTAATTTCCCTAAACGATAACATCAAAGGAATCCCCTCCTTCATCAAAACCAGTAGTCAACTCATTGGGACCTTACAACGAATATCTTTTTAAACTGGAAGGTCCTCTTTGAGAGAACTCAAATATCTCCAGATCCTTCTTAAGAAGAAAAAAACCTCACTAATTAACAGAGACTTTTTCCGTATCTCCAACTGATCTCGTTTTGCAAAAGCACAATCTAATCAGATCGAAAAAGGGAAAGAAAATCTCCTTCAATTAGAGATATGCAGATTCCCTTCTCATCCACAAGTCGCCACAGAAGACTGTTATACTTTTCTCAATTAATTACAGAAAACTTCTTTGCTTTCGTCTTGCCCCCACACCACCCACGCCAAGCGATCCTTCCAAGACTAATGGAATATTTTAACATAATTAAAGGCCTCTCAATTATTGTCTCAGGGTTTTCTTCCCTTAAGAAAAATGATTAATGCCTCTGGGTGAAGCGAAAACCACTTTTCCTCATTCGGTTTTAAGAAGTCCTTCTTAAAATATTTGTCCAAGTCCCTCCCCTCCCCACGAGGAAAAACCCGAAAGACATTTAATTCAACTTATACTAATTGTGTTTCGTTTCGGATTAAAAGTACTTCATTCTGGATAAAGTTAAATCGGATTAATAATTATTAATTCTGTTGAAACCGGCTTCATCCCCGGAAAGATTCCACTTTGGAAAGTGAACAATTTAATTTGGGCAAATCGGCCCCGTTTTCAAGGGAACTCAACTTTCCTTCATAATCTCGGGAACGCGAATGATTAATTTCACATTCCCATGAATTTCTTTCAATTTAATCACGATTAAGATGCAGCAGTCCGCTATTCCGTCTTGCTATCGAATTTGAATCCATCTTCATCTTTTCTCAACCAACTTCTGAGTGCTCCTTTATAATAGAATATATTTTGACGGGTGTATATATTTTTTATGGTCTAAAAGAAGTTCTTTCTAATTTTTCAATATCCGCGCGTACTAATAGTACCTACCTAACATGTATAATAATTATTACTCCCTAATCAATCTTAGGTTAACGTAGAACAGTCGAATTAACTTAGAACTTAGAACAATCGAATGTGGAATTAGATTCGTATTTTCACAATGTTCACTAATTGCAGGAGATATTTTAGTTTGATGTTAAAAATAAACCCAAAAGCTCGTTTTAGTGACCTTCTTTTTAATCGATTTCAACCAATCTTAATGAATTTTTACTCCACTTTTGTGGTCAATCGTTTCCAATTTGAAACCCCTACTGAATAAAAATAAATCAAATGCTCATAAATTACGAAAGTATTTCAAATTGAAAACGTAATTTTACGAGTAGTTTTATATTCAGTGCCTTCAGTTCTTAGTATAGACTAGCTACGCTCCAAAGAAATGTATTGCCAATTGTATACTCACCATTTGAAGGCTACCTACAGGGGAGGCGTGGTTGGTAAAAGGAGTGTGTAGGCAACACATGTAAATAAATTAAATATAAAATATAAAAAAAAAATAAGAAATTAAATAAAAAATAAATATAAATTTAAAAAAAATTAATTGAATTGTTGAGGATATATCGGAATAAAAATCAATACATTCTGATCCAATTGAATTTAACGTTTTACGCAGTAACGCGGGGTTAGTTTCATACAAGTTACTAGAAAAAGTACACAAATGGTCTAAAACAAAGCCGTCACGATGGTCAAACGAAGGAAAAAAAACACCGACATAAACCTCGCGGATATTTTTAAAAGTTTGTCCGACAAGAACTTTATGAGAACTTTTACGGTCCTTTACATCTCTGAAATGGCCGCTTCATGGTCAGAGCTTATTCAGCCCACGATCCAAACTACACTTACCCGCTAATCCACCGTAGGGCGGGGAACTTGATGCGTTCATAATTAGTTTTAATGGCTGTATTTTGTCTCTCTTTTTTTTTAGGATGAAATTAAGTTTAACGGGGAATTCTTCTCCGTAATGGGTGTAGCTGTGAGTGTGCTTTAACGGGAGCGAGTTTTACTGAACATCAACTGGTTCATTATAAAGATAGACCACTGACGTCAGACACCCATGCGAGTTTGATATTTTTTGTGCAGGCAGAATGAGGTGAACAACCCATTTTGATGGAATATTTACAGGCATGTTATGGTGAGAGGACGATGTATCCAATTACTTTGGGCTGTGGGTCAGTCAAAAATTTGAGTAATCTAAAAAATGGAAGGTTTTTTGGTTTTTTGACACTGATACGTCTCCTAGCTTGGGGTTTTTGAAAACATCGTGACGTATAAACAGCAACAGGCTCCATTTCTTTGCAATTATAAATATCCGTAATGACGTATTTTGTCAAGGATGTCTTATGGCTGGGGGCCATTCCTAAATTTGAGTGATACAAATTGGCCATATATAATTTGATAATTAGCTAACAGACATATCCATGATCAGATGTTTTTCCCAGTAAGGGAGAAATTGAGTGTAATTTTTTATAATGATTTTCACGTACACCCAATCAGTACCTAACTAAGTAATTGTAACTCCTTGAGTGTTCACCACTCGTTGGAATCGTCTGATTTTAAATACTTACTACCATTAGCGAATAATTCGAAGAAAACGAAGCTATTGTTCTCGGTCCAAAATGTTTTAAACTCGTACTTCCGAAATTTTTTGGTAAGTACCAAAATCCGTTTCAGACCACCCTGAATCCTCTGCCAAAAGACACAAAAAATTATATACATATAATTTAGAAAAACTTGATGATTTTGAACTTGATACATGTATCAAGTTCAAAATCATCAAGTTTTTCTAAATTTCCGTATGTGTATTCTATAATTTTCATCCTCCTGTACATTCATTCAAGTTCATATTTATATATTGATACATTTATAAATATATTTACATATTTACGTATGTGTCACTCCAGACGATAACTCTCGATAGAATTGAGATAAAAAGCTGAAATTTGCACAAAAAATCCGTCTTGGCAATCAAAAGGCTAAGTTTGTAGATAGGCAGAATCATGCAACAGAATCATGTAAGGGGGGTTTTGGGGAGTTTAAGAGAAGAAAATTACCCATAAATTCCAATTATTGAACATTCTGGCAAGAGACGCCTCATTTTAAAGGTTTTTTAACGCTGAACTCGATGGTGAAATCAGAATTGCGATATCTCATTCCGTTCTCAAATTAGAGCACTTTGAAGATGAAGAAACGTGGTTGTTACTTGAGATGATCTTCACGGTTCATCTGCTGTAATCTGACATCGGAATGAAAAATCGCCATTCAGACTTCACCATCTTGTACAGCATTGAAAAATCTATAAACTGAGGTGTTACTTGGCAAAAGAAAGAGACAAAATTAAGTTATAAAACCAGCAAAATGGAGACATTTCACATAAAACCAGTTATTTCTTTGAAAATTTGATAATGTCCATGTTGCATGATTGTGCATTTTTTAATAGCGATTTTTACCTAACTATGTAATTGTATACAATTACAGTATACAATCATTACAGTATACAATTAAGTATACTTAACCCCTTGAGTATTGATACTACGAATATCGTTCACCATTCGTTGGATTCCTATGATTATAAAGAACCTTTAAACACAAATTCCGTGGCTGGTTCCATCCTTATTCGAACACTTACCGCTCTTAAGACTGAATCATCAACAGGAAAATTTTAAAAATTGGTTCTTGAATATTTTGAACTTGGAATTAATGAAAGTAAAATTATCGACACTTTTAATTTAGGATAATTGGAGAGTAGGTAGTTTTTGGATAACTACGATTATTAGAGAGCTTCAAGGTCCATGTCGTACTTATATTTTTTGCACTGAACACCTAATACCACTTAAAATAAGCGTTTCAGATGCATAATTTGTACAACTTACTAAAAAGCAGGGAACAGGACCTTAGGCTCAGAAATCCACCTTAATTTTTGAACTATCATGTTGTACTTGAACTGTAAAAAAGGTTTGTTATATGTGTTGTGTACTGTATTCTTGAATAAAATTTGAATTGAATGGAATTGATTTCTATCCTGGTTTCTCCTGAAACTGTAATTGAAGCTGAGTTTTGTGTAAGTTCATTAATGGATCATGAACAACTTACAAAATGAGCGGAATATGAAAATCCTTCAATGATGTTTTGTGTAAAAATTGAGCAGTACGTTTGAAATGGGTTACTGACGATTAGTGTCACTGAGTATCCGACCTAATGGTTTCAAGGTATAGGTATTCGAGAACTTCAGAGATCGGCAAAACCCTCGGTCTTCCTTTTATTCTGTGGGGTTTTTCTCTACCCAACATAAAAACCACCGTAGACGTAAAGGTCTCAACGACAAGTTAACGCGAGAGTCAAACCTAACGGGAACAACTACCAATAACAGGAGCGATATATAACCAGTTAAATCAGCTAGCAAATGGTTTTTTCTCTCCGAGGGTCGAACAAATCCCGTACGGAACCCTCGATCTCGGCACAAATAAAGAAAATCGCAACCTCATCACAATTTTACTTCGCATCTCTTCCCAGATCCTGTTTTCTCCCCCATCTCTATCTCAAGAGTGACGTCCGGGACGAGTTATAACCGCAGTTCTTTTTTTATTATTGAATTATCGATTTCAGTGGCAATAAAAGGGGCGTGAACGGCGGAAGGGTAAACGGCCGGCGTGTGAGGGTAGTGGAAAAATGTGTTTCAATTTTATAGGGTTCGACTGGTGTTGTTTTCAGGAAGTGGCAAAAAATGAGATGAAAAAAAAAAATTGACAGACGGAAAACTGGGGGTGTGGAATTGTCTAAAGGGGAGTTGGACTCAAGTCTTAAAAGACCATCCACGCTTATCAACTTTTTAGCACTTTCGTTCGAAATTTCTTACGGCAGATGCTTGTGACTGGGTACATAATATTATGTCATTTTCAAACAATTCTTTATACGTAACAAGTAACTAACTCATTCCAACCTCAAAGGACACGAAGATAGGTATCAATAGTTACACGATCACGGGGTATTTTATCAGATCTTTGGATCCATGATCCTCCCCCGCTGTGCCACAACTGCTAGGATTAATAGCTGTAGGTATTTACATGTTACAATAGACCACCAAACAGCTTTAAAATCAGCCTCCTGGAGCATCCACAACAAGTTGTTGAAATCCCATTTCACTGAGAGAATTTCTGAGAGTACCATAATTTACTCATTTCTGTAAGAATAATTCAATAATTTCTTTATTAATAATTATGAATTAATTTATTAATTTGGTGAGAGTTGTGTAAGTTTTTTGGACAACAAAGAAGTTCCCATTTACTTTTGTTCATGAGAGACCTGTGTATGATTAGGTACCGGACTCTTCTCCCTAACTCGGGCTTGTAGCCCTCATAGGGGAATATTTACTTGTGAAGCTATTGTTATGTTTGTACCTATGTATGTTTATTAGAAATAAGAACATTAGCAAATTATTAATTAAGAATTAATTCTTGTTGCTTAACGTACAAAGCGATAATTGTACATGTCTGACCGTCTGAATTAAGTAAAAGCCTAAGAACACTCCAAGATCGTGTACCTATCATCATGCCCTTCATGCCAAGTGATTTTGTTTATTATCTTCGATAATGAACCATTGGAATAAACAAACCCCCCCCCCCCCCCCCCCCGCTCAAAACAACCCACAATGATATTTGACATGTTCACATTTGAATAGGTAGTTTAATTTTTAGAATTTTTTAAGACCATCCGTCAATGTTCATACAGGCCCAGCTGATTATAACAGCACGTGGTACTCAGATATCGAGTATATGGAGACTTTTTACATAAAACCAGTTATTTCTTCGATAATTCGCTCTTCTAGCCATGCTGCATGACTGTGGATTTTACTAGTTTTATCTCTAAATTCGACTTTTAAAAATTTTGGACCGAGACGAGAACCTAGTTAGAAATAGCTACTTTTTCCACTACCAAAGGGAACTTTCAAACGGCGATACATCATGTGGAGCATCTGGCTCTCCAAGTCTTGAAATAGGGAATCACAAATCATACAAAGTCATTCGGAGTGAGTGACGTATTACAATAACCCTTGACAAGCTGGGGCGGAGACGAAGGGAGTGGGGTTGAAAAATGGTGTCGCTGTTTTTCATTTGCATCCCAAACAGTCGCAGAGGAGCGTGTTGGCGAGGGGAGATGGAAAAAGTTAATTGATATACGGAGAACAGAATGACGATAAAGGAGGATTAACCGGAGACACCAAACCCACACTTGGAATATAAACAAAAATGTTAATGGTGAGCTCGAGCCTTGATTTCTGTTGGTGGTTCCTGAAGCCAAGAATCGTAACAGGGGGACGCCCCATCAGCTGACATGAAGTGGGCAAAACTTGAAACATGGCTATAAGAGCGAATTTTTGTAGAAATAAGAGGTTTTATGTAAAATCTCTCCATTGGAGAACATGATTGCCATGAAGAACATCTCAAGTATCAAATATCTTCAATGTGCTCCAGAACGGAATAGGATATCGCAATTCTGATGTCACCACCGTTTTCTACGTTAAAAAAATCTTTAAATGAGGTGTCACTTGTGAGACTGTTTCATTTTGGGAATTTATGGGAAATATTCGAGAAAATAAAAAAAAGGAAAGTAGGTAGCTGATGTTCCAGTAGCTGACATGTGTTGATTCAGTACCTGACACCCCCTGAATACTGCTAAGAATGATAAAATAAGAAATAGGAAGGTTGTAAGAAAACTGTCGGATGTACCAGTTTCTGACAGGGCCTGTCAACTACTGGATACATGCGGATTTCATGTACCAGTGCCTGAGATCCGTTAAATCCTCCAAGTAAATTGAGAAACCGAGGTTACAACGCATGGAACACAATAATATTAGGTATATCCTACACCCTGGTGTTGATAATAACACAAAACACGCAACAAACAATATCAATGAATAGCTAAGAAGAAAAACTCACTCCTGAGATTTTGTCCAATATGACAACACAGGTGGCACTACCCACCGTATAGAACGAACTAACTGAACAATTTGTGTTGTTAGGCACTATTAACGCCCAAATTGAAGCAGGCAAAGCCACCAAACGACAACGGAATGCCAACCGAAGCCGCTAAAATGTTCGAATTTTGTTCCCCCTTAACTGACAAAGGAGAAGGAACTAGTTTCCACCGGAAGATATGCACCGGAACCACCGGTAGATATGCAGTCATGACTATGAATATGCAGTCAAAAAGAAGAAACTAGTACTGGAAATAAGATGTAAAAAGGCGTATGTTATCAGATAGCAGGCCGGCGCCCAGGGTACACAGCAATCATCAAATATATTATGACTATTTTGTATGACTATTTCTGAATTTCGTTTCATTTCCTGAATTTCGTTACATAGGTAAGGCAATAATGATTGCCTGCTAGAGGTGGGCATGTATCTCATATGAAGAGTGTAAATTTCTGGCTAGAGTGAACACCCCAACAGCACCACCCAGATAGGATCTCGTAAGCAGCAAAAAACTCAGCAAAAAGTACTTGAAGAAGGGCGAATGTTATCAACCCTACTGAAAAATTCGGGAAAATTACTTTCGAAAGTTTTTTCGTCCTCCAGAAAAATTGCGTCCCTGTAACATACGTTCCTTTTCTAGACACGAATTCGATTAAGTATTGATTATTGAGTATTGGTTATGATCATTCATAACAATAATTAATCAATAACTTAGTGATTTAGATAGAAGGGTGATCTATACAATGAAGGTAATAACCGTTGTGCCAAGAATTTGCAGAGTTTTTTCACTAACATACCCGGGCTATGGGGGTGCGTTTGGGACAGTAATTGGCAGTATTTTTCACAGGGAACCCGGACTGGGGACTGTATGAAGCGGTCGTGTTATCTGAAAAATGACAGGGCACAAACTTATTCACCAGAAAAAATATGCTCTTTTCAAAACAACCATGATAACGTCTCGTTTATAATGATATAAACGCAAAAATAACTCGAAAATCCCGCTGTTAAAACCGACTTTGAGTTTCTGACCTCTTCACGACCATGGGAGGGCAAGTTGGTCGTTTCCTTCCCAGAAGGAATGAAATAGAACCCAAACGATATTTTTATGGGTTTGGAACATCTGTGGAGAAGACACCAGCAGTCCGAGCAACTGGGGGTCACTTCCTTCCAAGGGTGAGACATAGATTATGGCCGGGGAAACGAAGGGGATGATCTTCCTTCTGCTTTTATGGTGTAACGAAAGTGAGTTATAACATCGTTCTCCCCCCAATCTCCGTTTCCTATCGCCAATAAACTACTCACCAATTTTCCTCATTTTGACCGAAGCAGACCTCGCAACGATTTTTTTTTCTTACACATTATTCATTGTTATTTTCTATAGCGTATGATCTCATCTAATGCTCATTTCATCATTAGTGTTCTACAAGTGGCAATCAAGTTCTAAAACCGAGCTGTAAAGATGTAGATTATACATTGATAATCTGTAAGTGACATTCCACCAGAAAGAACTAATCACTTATTTAACGAATTCCATTCATCAGTGATCTTATTTAATAGAATAAATTAATGAGAAGAATTTAAATCTAATCAGCCAAAATGACTTTCTTTCACCATGTCCAGACCCAACTTTCTCAACTTTGAGCTCTTGAAAAATTTCCCTGGAATTATTTGGTGATTTACCACGTAAAGGTAAATCAAAAGGTAAATCACCTAATAATTCCAGGGAAATTTTTCAAGAGCTCAAAGTTTTTAAAGTTGGAAATTATGAAACACTCTGTATACCTAAATGTTTTTGTTATAAATTAACAAAAACATTTATACAGGGTGTTTCATTCCATTATTAGGTACTATAATTATTATAATATAAATAGCGGTGTTGAGGGATGTCGAGGGTCCCTCAACATCATTCTTACTGACGGTCAAAGTAAATCACACACACTCAATATAAATAGCAATATTGGTATGACATTATTTTATACAAAATTTGAAATCACATTTATTGTTGATATACGATTGTAAAAAGGGCTTTTGTAATTGTTATTTACAGGGAATGTGGAAGATATGGCCTTTAGGCCCTAACATTCCCCTCGTGGATAAATAAAAACTCCAATCGATCTATCAATCGTTATGCCTCCTGTTTAACAGTTCCTGTTTAGCCCAGAAATCTCCCTGTTCTTTCTTTTACGTTCTCATTATGAAGAGAGACTTGTGCAGTTTGTTACACATCCAACAAAGTATTCATACAAGGGCTCTTACCGAATTTTAATATAGTAAGAGAGGAAACTAGGTATGTGCAAATTGCTACACTGGTGCTTTTGAACAGCTTTTGTCAAGTTTGTAACACTAGAAAAGCCGCTACACCATGATGTTTTTTCAGAGGAAAACGAAATGCATGGGAAACAAAATAATATTTTGTTATTTTTTACTACAATATAATGTAGTACAATATAATTTGTACAACATTGTAGTACAAAATAATATTATATTATATATATATATTACTTATATTGGATATTTTCACAGGAGGAGAAAATAGAAAGAGAGCAACACTTAATTTAAACAATAGTAAATCTTACGGTAATTTATATATATATTATATATATTATGAACTTTAATGAACATACAGGAGGATGAAAATTATAGCAAACACTTACGTAAATTTGGAAAAACTAGATGAAAAATCTTTTTCTTCCCGGGCTGACAACGCTGTAAAGCGGAAATTTCCACTTTCATCTAGTTTTTCCAAATTTACGTAAGTGTTTGCTATAATTTTCATCCTCCTGTACGTTCATTCAAGTTTCACGCGAGTGTCTTTAGTTTCACCAATCCATCGTATTATATAATATATAATACGATGGATTGGTGAAACTAAAGATTATATTAAATAGGTATATACGTATATATTATATATATTAACCATATATTATAAAGGTTTTTTGAACTACACCCTGATAACCACTGGTATCTATTGTAGTTCTCAACATTAAAATGTCGAGTGTACTTACCTAGATACCTTACCTACCTACATACTTGAAACGCGTAATAACTTTTCGACAGAAATCGTATCACTTACATACAAGTATGTCATACTTGAAACGCGTACCTAATAACTTTTCGACAGAACTCCCTACCTAGCTACGGAATAATGGAAACCCCTACCTACCTACTGAAAACTAGAAATCCCTACCTACCTAACTATCCATTGAATTAATGGGGTTGCAAATGTCCGAAAAATTCAAAATTTACCCAGTATGTATCCATTATTATGTATCCACAACGGGTTTTTCGGTCGGCCATGAATGTTTATCGACCACCCTAAACCATGCAGATTTTGCCACATTCATGCATTAGGTATGGGATGAACAATGGATAGTAATGGTCCCTAGTAGAAAAACTAGCCTATCACATACTTTGAACTCCTTACAATAGACGAAAATCGACTCGAAGCACCAAATTCACTTAGCACGTCACTAAAAACTCACGGTTATCGCATTGCCCATGCACTTACCCGATGACGGTCGCGGTTTTACGGATTTCGCGGACACCCGGAAAAGCTTGTCGTTCCTTGACAACTCCTTTGAGATTTGGGACCTGCGAAGTCGAACGGCCGGCCACTTCGCAAACTAAAAGAAGGGCTGTACAATCGAACAACTAATGCAGCACCTATCCATTTTAGGAGGATAAAAACTACACGAAAAACTGAAAACTATGAACAATCAAAAATATCAACATCCGCAGAAGGGGACAAGAAAACAAAATGGCACTTCTAAAAGTTGATCCATACCCAATCGATCGATATCGACAATCGGTCTGTCCCAACGCTTGCGCATTCAGGCACCGCCTCCATGAAGCGCGCGCCAGAATACACACAGATGAACGTCGCCTTCTTCCATGCAATCAGATTCTTCTTCTTCCACTTCTTCGATTACTTGACTTCGGCCGTGGATTCCATCAAAGGTAGGTAGCATGGAAGAACGAATTCTTCCATGGGTAGGTAGGTAGCTGTAGATAATTTTCAATTGAATGTTTTACTTTTGATTAAATATTTTGTTATTCATAATAAATTTTTTCATCATTAAACTTTTATCTACATACTTCATTTCTTGTGGGGAAGCTACGCCCCTGCCTGGAAGCAATAATGATGAATACACAATCAAATTGTGTTCTATTCAATACAGTGCATGTGAAGACGTTCTACGAATACGTTATCTTGTCATATGAAACCACTGTGGGACATAAAAAGTTTGTACTTTTAGGTTTAGATGGTCCAATTCAACCTTCTGCTTTGGATAAAGTAGGTAAGTTTAGCACCAAATAGTCCACTTTAAGCCCAGTTTATTCCTGAGAGTACGACAAAATC
The DNA here is from genome assembly GCA_963920205.1 of Stenodema calcarata. Taxonomy (NCBI): domain Eukaryota; kingdom Metazoa; phylum Arthropoda; class Insecta; order Hemiptera; family Miridae; genus Stenodema; species Stenodema calcarata. The sequence goes on along the minus strand of OY986061.1, from coordinate 12,259,237 downwards.
TACTCTGTAGTATATTTTTTGACGTTATATGACAAGGAAAGCGGTGGGGGCACAGCTAAGTTTTTCCCTCACGAAGAACTTCAGCTGTGTTTAGTCACTTTCAGAAAAATGATTGTTTAATGACTGATAACCTAAATTTGAATACATCAACTTTCTATTGTGTGGCAGTAGAGATTCTGACGTTTCAGAATCACACTAGAACTCACGAAAAGGACGAATTTTCATGTACAACCGAAGCTTCCTCAAAATCGAACATTTCCAATCACTCCGAAGAAAACATTTGAATCGGAACACGACGTCGTAAAAACTCATTTTGGCAAAACTGTGATTAGGCGGTATCAGCGATTTGAAGTTCAAGAAGAGATCTGACTTAAATCACAGAGAAGTGATTTAAACACTGCGATCTAGCGGAAGACTGTCGAACTAAATTCGACGCCACTGAGAAGTGCTGCCTCACACGTTGAAGAACTTCACTACACGACAGCTACTTCAGCCCGCCTCGTTTGAACTCCTTCTGAAGCCATGTTTGACCTACGAATGGAGTAAAATTGTCTGTTAAGACTTTGAGTTTAAATATACCTCACGATTAAACCAAGTATCAAATGGTTGTTGTATCCTACAAATTAGTTTGCAGAAATGCTGAGATTTTTGTTATGTTGGCCACTCTGTTGTATTTTGTTTTGTTGGCCAACTTGATACCACTATCTCGATTTCACATATCAACTTGTGCCACATAATCATTTATGCGGTCGTCACTTTTTCCGTATTTCTTTCATTTCCCTCCGTCAAAATGCACGTTTTTCTAGTATTTACAGTCTTCCTAAGTGTTTTCGGTTATTCGAACTGTTACTTCATCACGGTGGACGCCCATTCGGAAGAATGTTTCTTCGACAGAGTTCAACAAGGTACCAAAATGGGTCTCCTTTTCGAAACGTCCGAAGGCGGATTTTTGGATATCGACGTCAAAATTTTGGATCCTGAAGGCGAAGTGATTTATCAGGGAGAGAGAGAGAGTTCTGGAAAGTACACGTTCTCCGCTCATAGAACCGGCGCTTACACGTACTGCTTCAGCAACCAGATGTCGTCGATGACTCCCAAAGTCGTCATGTTCAACATGGAAATCGGAGAGCCCCCGTCGACCAATACTGAGGAAGGAGACCACAACAAGCTGGAAGTGATGATCAAGGTATGTCAACTTTCCGGTGAATTATCAGTGAATACAGTGTGTTTCTGATGCTTTTGGGTTGAATGGGTCCTGAGATGCCCTAGTTTTCTCGTACGTGTAAGCACCAAGGTACCAGTAATGGAGATTACACCAATACTTGCTCGTAATATAGCAGCTATGGTGAATCAATCTACCCTTTATTTGTATTCTATGGACAGTTACATACAGTAACGTGGGTGCTCTCCAAACCGAAAACGTAACAAAATACTAGGTATTATCGATCGTTTTTTTGAAATTCTTCCCTTGGCTCCAGAACCAGAGATAATGTCAGCTTTATTATTTGGCTCTAGTTTTCTACTTATGGGATTTCCCGAATAACCGTAAGCTGAGGGGGAATTCCCGTAAATTTGGTTAAAAAATTTAATCTGCCCTTTTTATTCTGCCAGACCCCACGGGTGTCGGCAGTTGTGCCCGTTACAACGGAGATATTTGCAGCTTGATAGGGGCACAGCTTATATCAAAGTTAATTTCTCCTTTACTGAGAAAACCCCTCAGCTGATACTGGACCTATTCTGCTTAAAGTGTGAGGAGGCTACATACCAAATTACAGCTTCATAGTGCGAATAGCAAAAACATTAGCTTCAGGATCCACTCAGCTGATCTAGAGCCTATTCTGCTTAAAGTGTAAGGGGCCTGAGGAGGTTACATACCAAATTACAGTTTCATACAGTGAATAGCATAGAAATGTGCTATAGGAGCTACTCAGGCGATCCAGGGCGTATTCTGCTAAAGAGGCTACATACCAAATTACAGCTTCATAGAGTGGACTGGAAGCAGCCACTGTTGGAACTTTAAAAACTGATGTTGAGTATCTACACTGCATGCGGATACATCGGTACATGGATATATCTCATTTTCTCCCTGTAAAATATGAGTTTTGTTTCTCAAGTAAAACAATAACGATAAACAGGGCCTATTCTGCTTAAACTGTAAGCCCTGAGGAGGCAACACACCCAATTACAGCTTCATAGAGTGAATAGCACAGAAATTAGCTTTAGGAACCACTCTGCTGATCCTGGGCCTATTCTGCTAGTGTGAGGGCCTGAGGAGGTCACATTACAGCTTCGTTGAATGGATAGCTTGGAAATTAGCTGTAGGAGCCACTCAACCAATCCATGGCATATTCTGCTAAGGGTACTACATACCAAATTACAGATTAATAGAGTCAATAGCATGTAAAAAAAAAACTTTAGAAGCCAAATTTTAGAATAAAAATCAATTTTTGAGTTGTGCCCCTTTCATTCTACATCTGCGACGTGTTGATACTCGTAAGTCGTCTTGGATTGGGAAATGTCGAATTGCTCCCAGTTGAGAAATAATGTTTTGTACTGAATAGTGACGACCAAACTTCCAAGATGGTATCCCTTTAATTACGAGGCATTTTGAGCTTCAATGGGGTCGTTTTCTGTGTGTTGAGGCCCTAGTATTGAATCATGATACCAGTTGATTTATACAGGGTAGGCCCGAACGAAACCAAAATATTTTGAAGATTTATAGGAAATTTTATGCTGAATAAAATTTAGCTTTAGGACCCGAAAGCATCATTTCTATGAGAAAAAATTTAAAAAATCTACCTATAGAAATCATGTTTATTAGCCTCTTTTCGTGAATTGCTCCCAAACGGCTGTATGAAGAGAACCTTTTAGAGCATTAAATTTTATTGGAATGAGATTGACCGTGCGTTATCTTAATTTTTGATGTGACCGACCTGTTGACGTGAAACTACCCATATTTATTATTTGATTTTTTTTTAAACCAATTTCCTCCACAAGATCTTGGGTTTTCAATTATTGAAGTACAACAGATTCAAGACTGTTTTCTAAAAATCGCTCAAGTACAATTGTTGCTTCGCCCCTGAAAGGTTGACGTAACTCATGTTCCTTGATCCTATGTCGACGATATCGACTAATATTTGTACTTCTTTTTCCATCAGGAGCTGACGTCTTCGTTGACCGGCGTCAAACACGAACAAGAGTACATGACCGTCCGCGACCGCATCCACCACGGCATCAACGAGGCCACCAACAGCCGAGTCGTCCTGTGGTCCGTCTTCGAAGCCATAGTTCTCATAACGATGACAATCGGTCAAGTCTACTACCTGAAGCGGTTCTTCGAAGTGAGAAGAGTCATATAAACACCCTTTAATCGAAAAAAACCCTCTGACCAAGACTGAACTGCCTCTTGTTCCAAAATTGGCGCTTTTTGAGGGTTTTCACGATCATCAAAGTTGTTGATTGTAACTGGTCGGTTCCAGACTCTGACCAATATCCCCAAAAAAGGTGCTCCATTCCCCTCAAGATCAGTGAGTGTTCCCAAGTTCAATTTACTACGAAAAACAATATAATGAGACAAAATTGGTTTTTTTTATGTTATCATTCACCTTCGCGTCAAAATTCCTGCTATAAAGTATTTTATTGTAAATAAGGAAATTGTTTATAGTTTTTATTTATTTTGATTTTTTTCTTGTGCTACCGTGATGAATAATAAAGGCTTTTTGTTAATTCGTGGTTCACAAGTCTAGTGGTAGGTACACCTACTTTTCCGATGTCTCGTATTGTTTGGTGAATGAACAGACTGAAGTAAATTTCTCGTTTTCAAATCAACAAAACCCTTTTGATGCATCAGAAATCATTCATTTAAAAAAATAATAGTAATAATTTAGTACATTACAAGGAGAGATCTGGGGTGGCCAGTGTTCTCCCAATTTGGCCTCTTGCGACTCCTTTTTGTGGGGTTTTTTGACATCCCGTGTCTTCGTCAACCTTCCAAGGGCACTGTACGATCTGTAAGTCAGCATCAGGGCAGAAATTGTCCACATACCCGCTGAAATGCTGGTGAGAAAGGCCATAAATGATTGATTGAGTGCACAATGGGGAGGAGTAACCTAACCAGTGTGATTTTCAAGACAGATTTCAAACAGAGCTTCAGATGCATAAAATGGGTTTCATTGTGTTTTGAAAAAAAGGAAATTAACTCATCAGGTTAATACCAACTGGCTCAGTGTAACAACTAAGTTGTAGTAAATGGTAGTTTTACTTTGTGGAAATTTGCATTTCGTAGGGTAGGAACTTTAAATCCTTGATATGGGTGTCTGCATTAATTATGGGGCAAACTGAAGGAATCAATTCTACAGCTAATTTGCAACAAAAAGTGCCTCTAGAGTTTTTTCATTACTCAACTAAAAAACCGACTTTTTTCACTTTTCAGATCTTTTTCGTGTTTTCGACGTTGTCTCTGTAAAACGGTTCTACCTCCTTTAAGTTGATATGTAAAATTAACGATGAGCATACCGTTGGAAAGAGCTTTAAACTTGCTATCTCCCTGATATAAAATCCGATTTTTTAAGACAGTACTAATCGATGGAAACAATGGCCTAAGTCCGAAATTTGAAGATTTCTTTAAAATCGCCGTTTTTCTTTCGTATTTTCCGCTATTAGTGGGGGTTCTTTTCGGCATGCACTCCTCGGCAAAAACTTGCCTAGAATCTTAGCTTTTCAACGGTATAAAAAAATGTTTTTCACAGCGAAATTTGGTGGAGAAAATTACGTTTGAGTCCTGAAAAACGTGTTTTCCACCAGAATGCCTAAGCAATTTAGGCATTTCTTTACGCTGAATCGAATGGTGACACTTCCATGCCTCCCTGATAAGGAAGAAACTCGTTTTGTATAGAATTATTTATTTTTAAACAAGGATGAAGGACTTATACGCCACACCAAATGGATTCCAGCAAAACCTAGCTCATGTCTCTGCAGGTCGCTGTTTGTGTCGATTAGGAGTTTTCCAAGTGTTTTGACTGTTTATTTATCAACCTGCACAAAAAGTAGGGCCATGAGGTCCTCTCTACCACTCTGGCAGGAACCATGATTACACAAATATAAAGAAAAAAAAAATCAGACTTCATAATTTTGCGCTCAGGGTTCACTTCACTCAAAGTTCATCAAAGTGTCCACAAAATCTTCATACGTTTTTAATAGCTTTTCCCTTAATCTTTTCTTAAATGTACTCGTACTTATAGCCAATTCTGTATCAAACAGTTCAATATTATCATTATGCATACGCAATGTTTGAACATGGAATGATCTATTAACAATCATTGTTCGATGTAAAGGACATTGCAGGAGCCTATTACTATTACGAGTATCAATATTATGAATATTACCCATGAACGAAAAATCATCGTACAAGTAAGGTTTACTATACTTCAAAATTTTAAAAACAAGCAAACCAAGGCGATACCTTCTCCACTCTCCAATCTTTAGCCAACCAAGTTTTTGGAAATACGGCGTGACATGTTACCACCTAGGAAATTTAAAGATAAAACGAATGCAAGCATTCTGAGCACTCTGCAATGTATCACATTTTTCAGAGGACATGTCGCCTTAAGCCACAGCAGCGTAGTCGAGAATTGGAAAAAGCATCGTCTGCACAAGTTTGATTCGCACACTCTCAGGCAAATGAAAAGCAATACGCCTAAATTGGTATAGGCCTTTAAAAACCTTCGCACATACTGAAGCAACTTGCTGTCCCCATTTCATCAGTGTCGTGGGGGTCTGCTCCGTCAGTCCGTTGCACGCTCTTGCTCGAAGAAGGTGTTTGTATATTTTTGTTTACTCTCCATAAGTGTACAATTTCTTAAGGTGGATCCGGAAGACTGTTAAGTTGATTTTTTTTCTTCTATTCTCCTCTTAGTTTGAAATAACCCTATTGAATCTCTCTCAGAGAGTAACTCTCTAACAATTACTTAATTCTAATTACTCTCTAACAACTGTTGTTAGAGAGTAATTAGAATTGTTTATTAGTTTTACCTTCATTTGTGGTGGTACGACGGTGGAACGAGTTAAGGGTTACACCCTGTATTTTGACCTAGCCATAACCGTACAAACACACGTCAAAGTTGCTCAATTTTTTTGACCTGAAAAATTTCGATTTTACGTTAGTTCTTCAATAATCTCAATATGATTAGATTCTGGTATTTTCTTTAATTCAAGTAGATACTTATACCGTTTTTAAAGTGAATTTATTTCCATTTAAATTACAAAAATATTGGTAGACAAAAATAATAAAATACACTTCTGGTTAAAAATTAAAATAAATGTATAATACTTCAACGGAAATATAATTTTCCCTTATGGGCACCAACCCGTGTCGGGGAATAAGTATTAAAAGTATAGGTATACCTAATATATATTAACATATCATGTTAAGTGCAGTGTTACATTCTTATTTTATTATCAATTTTTCTCTCATTTCCATCATTTTCCGGCATATCTTTATCATTTAAAAATTTTTTTAAATCTTTCTCGATGGTTTCTCCCTGGTTGCCAAGTTAGAAGAAGTAGGTCTTTAGCGCAGTCTTGGTCTTTCGGCAGGTATGCGATGAGTTTATTAAAATTGATCGGAGGTCTGGAGGAAAACCATTAAAAACTATCACACCTTGATAAAGGAATAAGTTTTTGGCAGCTGTGCTTTTAAATATTGGAATTTCCAGGTTATTGTCCGAAAAACTGGTGAAAAATGCATGGTGAGGTCTGGTGATCTCCATACTTTTCAGCAACTGCAATACAGCACTTCTTTTATAAAGTTGATTTAAATTTAGTAGTCGAAGTTTCTGGAATAATGGAGTTGTGTGGTCTCTATGATTTGAATTCGAGACTGCTCTATTAAAATACTTTTGAAGGATAATAATGCTCTGAAGTGACGTCCAGTATGCACTGCCCCACATCGGCAACCCGTATAATATTACTGACTGGACCAGTGCACAATAAACCTGCCTCAAAATTCCAGTGTGCACTATTTTTGTCAAAAATGCGAAAATGTACAAGCATTTACGAAGCTTTCAGAGCTGTTATATGATGTTCCTATTTTAGCAGACTATCTGTGACTATACCTAGGTATTTAACCGAATTATCTCTGGTCAGAAGTGAGCATTTGCATCCGGAGGAAATGATACAGTGCAGCTCATGAAATTTAAGATGCAAATTTAAGATCCGGGGGCAGGGACCTAGCTGACCTGGCGAAAGGCAAAAATGATGTTTTATTAACACTTTATTCATTAACACTTAGAGTCAACTTATTTTCCACTAGCCACTTATTAATCAGCTGCATACCTATATTTCAATATTAATATTAGTTATTGTCCCTTAAATTCGACAGAGAGGAATTTAGTGATTTTTGAATAACGGGCGGATCGCTGTGGAAGTGCAGTTTTGATTGAGCGGTGATCCAAACCCATCTGGTTCTACTTGCATCCGATTACTTTCTCCGAGGGAACGTTTTTTCGACGGGCTCCTCGAAGCTGAACCGCGTGGCCTCCAGTCATTCGTCATGCTCTCACTCTTCAGGAACACGTAGCTCAACAGTATTGGGCTAATTCGCGATTTAGTGATGGGAGAGGTTCGTCAGTGGTGAACTTCCAGAAAATGAAATAAGGAGCTTCTATTGAATGTGGTACACTAGAAACCACTAGGATTATTAAGCGATTGTCAACATACCCTAACAAAGAGAACGAAAAAAAATATATATATCCACCTTTCATTTTAGTTATTGGACATTAAGTTTACGGTCATTTAAATGTATTTGTGAAGTTGTAAGTAAGCCAAACGACTCTTTTAAAAAACGAATGATATGTCACTGAGGGCTCTCAGCGAAACAAAGCTCTCACTTCTGTCACAGAAGTGAGAGCTTTGTTTAGGTAAAATAGACATTTTACCTAAAGCCAGTTGTTTCTTCGAAAATTTGCTCTTATGGCCATGCTGCATCACTGTGGATTTTTTTAGTCACAGATTCAAGCCGTCAGGAGGGTTAGCCTCGAGAATCCCTGCAGCCACCGGATTCGGATGATCCCTGAGCCAGTGATTTTTAGGGATTGAGTTCATAATAATCTGGCTCCGAAACGTCCCCTGATTCCTACTACTTCAGGTGTTGAGAGGCTTTGTGGACATTTTACGAATATTCCATGGACCACAGTGGACCACCACTCAACACTTGAAGTAGTAGGAATCAGGGGACGTTTAGGAGTCAGATTATTGTGAACTCAATCCCTAAAAATCATTGGCTCAGGGATCATCCGAATCCGGTGGCTGCAGGGATTCTCGAGGCTATCCCTCCTGACGGCTTGAATTTCTGACTAAAAAAAATCCACAGTGATGCAGCATGGCCATAAGAGCAAATTTTTGAAAAAACAACTGGCTTTAGGTGAAATGTCTATTCAGGGTTAAGGTCTTACCATCGGCCAGGGAACAACTACAACTAATTTCTGATGAAAAGTGTCCTATAATTTTTTTTCTACCTACCGGTTGTAATCCGAATTTTTTCACTTTCAAGATTTTTTTTCGTGTTTTCGACAATCCTTCTGACAAGTGACACCTCATTTTAAAGGTTTTGGTTTATTATCTTCGATAATGAACCATTGGAATCGCCCAAGGAAAAAAAAATTTTAACCCCCCCTCAAAATTTGTTGGTTTACGTTTCAAGATACGTAGATTCAGAAAATCGAATAAAAACAAATCCGTCCGTCCGCCGTACGCCGTCCGCCGTCCGCGCCACTTTGCCCAGTTAGCGTTGAGTTAAAATTACGAAATTTTCAAAACGAATTTTGAAATTTTGAAAATTTCATATCTCGAAAAATTCATATAGAACGGTATGTTTTTTATTTCATATTTAGATAGAGTTTGTTCCGTAGAATTTTTTAAGACCATCCGCAGCTTTGTACGACCAGCCGTTCGTTCACAATGACGGCTCAAAGATTGTGTCTCACTACAGGATCGTGAATCAAACTGTTGAAATACAGGTCCATTTTCATACTAACAAGCTCTTTGGAACATCATATGGCTTAAGTGATGTCGAGTTTGTTGTTATGAGGTGCGTTTCGTGCTACGGAAATGAAGGTAATTTCGAATGTTTGTTGGTAGGTAATTCTTTTATAGAAACTTTATTACCGACGTAGTATTAAAAACCCCAGAATTATATAGTATTAATTAATCATAATTAATAATAATTATTATTAATAATAAATACAAATTATTAATACCTAACAATAAATTATAATAATTTTCACTAGGTACTTGATAAAATTGTTAATAATTAGTGATAATTGATAATAATAATTAATCTAACATTTAGGATCTAGACATTTAGACCTAGTGATCTAGACAGAAGGGTGATCTGTACAAAGAAGATAATGAACCGTTGTTTCGTTTTCACGAAGTATTTGAGTCGACAATTGCTCTTCTTGAAGGTCCATTCGAACTCAAATAAACACGTCGAGTCGATATGAAGTCACCTTTTTTCGTTTTCACGAAGTATTTGTGTCGACAATTGCTCTTCTTGAAGGTCCATTCGAACTCAAATAAACACGTCGAGTCGATATGAAGTCAACTTTTTTTCGTTTTCACGAAGTATTTGAGTCGACAATTGCTCTTCTTGAAGGTCCATTCGAACTCAAATAAACACCTCGAGTCGATATGAAGTCACCTTTTTTTCGTTTTCACGAAGTATTTGAGTCGACAATTGCTCTTCTTGAAGGTCCATTCGAACTCAAATAAACACCTCGAGTCGATATGAAGTCAACTTTTTTTCGTTTTCACGAAGTATTTGAGTCGACAATTGCTCTTCTTGAAGGTCCATTCGAACTCAAATAAACACGTCGAGTCGATATGAAGTCACCTTTTTTTCGTTTTCACGAAGTATTTGAGTCGACAATTGCTCTTCTTGAAGGTCCATTCGAACTCAAATAAACACCTCGAGTCGATATGAAGTCAACTTTTTTTCGTTTTCACGAAGTATTTGAGTCGACAAATGCTCTTCTTGAAGGTCCATTCGAACTCAAATAAACACCTCGAGTCGATATGAAGTCACCTTTTTTTCGTTTTCACGAAGTATTTGAGTCGACAAATGCTCTTCTTGAAGGTCCATTCGAACTCAAATAAACACCTCGAGTCGATATGAAGACACCTTTTTTTCGTTTTCACGAAGTATTTGAGTCGACAATTGCTCTTCTTGAAGGTCCATTCGAACTCAAATAAACACCTCGACTCGATATGAAGTCAACTTTTTTTCGTTTTCACGAAGTATTTGAGTCGACAATTGCTCTTCTTGAAGGTCCATTCGAACTCAAATAAACACATCGAGTCGATATGAAGTCACCTTTTTTCGTTTTCACGAAGTATTTGTGTCGACAATTGCTCTTCTTGAAGGTCCATTCGAACTCAAATAAACACGTCGAGTCGATATGAAGTAAACTTTTTTTCGTTTTCACGAAGTATTTGAGTCGACAATTGCTCTTCTTGAAGGTCCATTCGAACTCAAATAAACACGTCGAGTCGATATGAAGTCACCTTTTTTTCGTTTTCACGAAGTATTTGAGTCGACAATTGCTCTTCTTGAAGGTCCATTCGAACTCAAATAAACACCTCGAGTCGATATGAAGTCAACTTTTTTTCGTTTTCACGAAGTATTTGAGTCGACAAATGCTCTTCTTGAAGGTCCATTCGAACTCAAATAAACACGTCGAGTCGATATGAAGTCAACTTTTTTTCGATTTCACGAAGTATTTGAGTCGACAATTGCTCTTCTTGAAGGTCCATTCGACTCAAATAAACACCTCGAGTCGATATGAAGTCAACTTTTTTTCGTTTTCACGAAGTATTTGAGTCGACAATTGCTCTTCTTGAAGGTCCATTCGAACTCAAATAAACTCGTCGAGTCGATATGAAGTCACCTTTTTTCGTTTTCACGAAGTATTTGTGTCGACAATTGCTCTTCTTGAAGGTCCATTCGAACTCAAATAAACACGTCGAGTCGATATGAAGTCAACTTTTTTTCGTTTTCACGAAGTATTTGAGTCGACAATTGCTCTTCTTGAAGGTCCATTCGAACTCAAATAAACACGTCGAGTCGATATGAAGTCACCTTTTTTTCGTTTTCACGAAGTATTTGAGTCGACAATTGCTCTTCTTGAAGGTCCATTCGAACTCAAATAAACACCTCGAGTCGATATGAAGTCAACTTTTTTTCGTTTTCACGAAGTATTTGAGTCGACAAATGGTCTTCTTGAAGGTCCATTCGAACTCAAATAAACACCTCGAGTCGATATGAAGTCAACTTTTTTTCGTTTTCACGAAGTATTTGAGTCGACAAATGCTCTTCTTGAAGGTCCATTCGAACTCAAATAAACACGTCGAGTCGATATGAAGTCAACTTTTTTTCGTTTTCACGAAGTATTTGAGTCGACAATTGCTCTTCTTGAAGGTCCATTCGAACTCAAATAAACACGTCGAGTCGATATGAAGTCACCTTTTTTTCGTTTTCACGAAGTATTTGAGTCGACAATTGCTCTTCTTGAAGGTCCATTCGAACTCAAATAAACACCTCGAGTCGATATGAAGTCAACTTTTTTTCGTTTTCACGAAGTATTTGAGTCGACAAATGCTCTTCTTGAAGGTCCATTCGAACTCAAATAAACACCTCGAGTCGATATGAAGTCACCTTTTTTTCGTTTTCACGAAGTATTTGAGTCGACAATTGCTCTTCTTGAAGGTCCATTCGAACTCAAATAAACACCTCGAGTCGATATGAAGTCAACTTTTTTTCGTTTTCACGAAGTATTTGAGTCGACAATTGCTCTTCTTGAAGGTCCATTCGAACTCAAATAAACACGTCGAGTCGATATGAAGTCACCTTTTTTCGTTTTCACGAAGTATTTGTGTCGACAATTGCTCTTCTTGAAGGTCCATTCGAACTCAAATAAACACGTCGAGTCGATATGAAGTCAACTTTTTTTCGTTTTCACGAAGTATTTGAGTCGACAATTGCTCTTCTTGAAGGTCCATTCGAACTCAAATAAACACGTCGAGTCGATATGAAGTCACCTTTTTTCGTTTTCACGAAGTATTTGTGTCGACAATTGCTCTTCTTGAAGGTCCATTCGAACTCAAATAAACACGTCGAGTCGATATGAAGTCAACTTTTTTTCGTTTTCACGAAGTATTTGAGTCGACAATTGCTCTTCTTGAAGGTCCATTCGAACTCAAATAAACACGTCGAGTCGATATGAAGTCAACTTTTTTTCGTTTTCACGAAGTATTTGAGTCGACAATTGCTCTTCTTGAAGGTCCATTCGAACTCATATAAACACGTCGAGTCGATATGAAGTCACCTTTTTTTCGTTTTCACGAAGTATTTGAGTCGACAATTGCTCTTCTTGAAGGTCCATTCGAACTCAAATAAACACGTCGAGTCGATATGAAGTCAACTTTTTTTCGTTTTCACGAAGTATTTGAGTCGACAATTGCTCTTCTTGAAGGTCCATTCGAACTCAAATAAACACGTCGAGTCGATATGAAGTCACCTTTTTTTCGTTTTCACGAAGTATTTGAGTAGACAATTGCTCTTCTTGAAGGTCCATTCGAACTCAAATAAACACCTCGAGTCGATATGAAGTCAACTTTTTTTCGTTTTCACGATGTATTTGAGTCGACAAATGCTCTTCTTGAAGGTCCATTCGAACTCAAATAAACACCTCGAGTCGATATGAAGTCACCTTTTTTTCGTTTTCACGAAGTATTTGAGTCGACAATTGCTCTTCTTGAAGGTCCATTAAACTCAAATAAACACCTCGAGTCGATATGAAGTCAACTTTTTTTCGTTTTCACGAAGTATTTGAGTCGACAATTGCTCTTCTTGAAGGTCCATTCGAACACAAATAAACACGTCGAGTCGATATGAAGTCACCTTTTTTTCGTTTTCACGAAGTATTTGAGTCGACAATTGCTCTTCTTGAAGGTCCATTCGAACTCAAATAAACACCTCGAGTCGATATGAAGTCAACTTTTTTTCGTTTTCACGAAGTATTTGAGTCGACAAATGCTCTTCTTGAAGGTCCATTCGAACTCAAATAAACACCTCGAGTCGATATGAAGTCACCTTTTTTTCGTTTTCACGAAGTATTTGAGTCGACAATTGCTCTTCTTGAAGGTCCATTCGAACTCAAATAAACACCTCGAGTCGATATGAAGTCAACTTTTTTTCGTTTTCACGAAGTATTTGAGTCGACAATTGCTCTTCTTGAAGGTCCATTCGAACTCAAATAAACACCTCGAGTCGATATGAAGTCACCTTTTTTCGTTTTAACGAAGTATTTGTGTCGACAATTGCTCTTCTTGAAGGTCCATTCGAACTCAAATAAACACGTCGAGTCGATATGAAGTCAACTTTTTTTCGTTTTCACGAAGTATTTGAGTCGACAATTGCTCTTCTTGAAGGTCCATTCGAACTCAAATAAACACGTCGAGTCGATATGAAGTCACCTTTTTTCGTTTTCACGAAGTATTTGTGTCGACAATTGCTCTTCTTGAAGGTCCATTCGAACTCAAATAAACACGTCGAGTCGATATGAAGTCAACTTTTTTTCGTTTTCACGAAGTATTTGAGTCGACAATTGCTCTTCTTGAAGGTCCATTCGAACTCAAATAAACACGTCGAGTCGATATGAAGTCAACTTTTTTTCGTTTTCACGAAGTATTTGAGTCGACAATTGCTCTTCTTGAAGGTCCATTCGAACTCATATAAACACGTCGAGTCGATATGAAGTCACCTTTTTTTCGTTTTCACGAAGTATTTGAGTCGACAATTGCTCTTCTTGAAGGTCCATTCGAACTCAAATAAACACGTCGAGTCGATATGAAGTCAACTTTTTTTCGTTTTCACGAAGTATTTGAGTCGACAATTGCTCTTCTTGAAGGTCCATTCGAACTCAAATAAACACGTCGAGTCGATATGAAGTCACCTTTTTTTCGTTTTCACGAAGTATTTGAGTCGACAATTGCTCTTCTTGAAGGTCCATTCGAACTCAAATAAACACCTCGAGTCGATATGAAGTCAACTTTTTTTCGTTTTCACGATGTATTTGAGTCGACAAATGCTCTTCTTGAAGGTCCATTCGAACTCAAATAAACACCTCGAGTCGATATGAAGTCACCTTTTTTTCGTTTTCACGAAGTATTTGTGTCGACAATTGCTCTTCTTGAAGGTCCATTCGAACTCAAATAAACACGTCGAGTCGATATGAAGTCAACTTTTTTTCGTTTTCACGAAGTATTTGAGTCGACAATTGCTCTTCTTGAAGGTCCATTCGAACTCAAATAAACACGTCGAGTCGATATGAAGTCACCTTTTTTCGTTTTCACGAAGTATTTGTGTCGACAATTGCTCTTCTTGAAGGTCCATTCGAACTCAAATAAACACGTCGAGTCGATATGAAGTCAACTTTTTTTCGTTTTCACGAAGTATTTGAGTCGACAATTGCTCTTCTTGAAGGTCCATTCGAACTCAAATAAACACGTCGAGTCGATATGAAGTCAACTTTTTTTCGTTTTCACGAAGTATTTGAGTCGACAATTGCTCTTCTTGAAGGTCCATTCGAACTCATATAAACACGTCGAGTCGATATGAAGTCACCTTTTTTTCGTTTTCACGAAGTATTTGAGTCGACAATTGCTCTTCTTGAAGGTCCATTCGAACTCAAATAAACACGTCGAGTCGATATGAAGTCAACTTTTTTTCGTTTTCACGAAGTATTTGAGTCGACAATTGCTCTTCTTGAAGGTCCATTCGAACTCAAATAAACACGTCGAGTCGATATGAAGTCACCTTTTTTTCGTTTTCACGAAGTATTTGAGTCGACAATTGCTCTTCTTGAAGGTCCATTCGAACTCCAATAAACACCTCGAGTCGATATGAAGTCAACTTTTTTTCGTTTTCACGATGTATTTGAGTCGACAAATGCTCTTCTTGAAGGTCCATTCGAACTCAAATAAACACCTCGAGTCGATATGAAGTCACCTTTTTTTCGTTTTCACGAAGTATTTGAGTCGACAATTGCTCTTCTTGAAGGTCCATTCAAACTCAAATAAACACCTCGAGTCGATATGAAGTCAACTTTTTTTCGTTTTCACGAAGTATTTGAGTCGACAATTGCTCTTCTTCAAGGTCCATTCGAACTCAAATATACACCTCGAGTCGATATGAAGTCAACTTTTTTTCGTTTTCACGAAGTATCTGAGTCGACAATTGCTCTTCTTGAAGGTCCATTCGAACTCAAATAAACACCTCGAGTCGATATGAAGTCAACTATTTTTCGTTTTCACGAAGTATTTGAGTCGACAAATGCTCTTCTTGAAGGTCCATTCGAACTCAAATAAACACGTCGAGTCGATATGAAGTCACCTTTTTTTCGTTTTCACGAAGTATTTGAGTCGACAATTGCTCTTCTTGAAGGTCCATTCGAACTCAAATAAACACGTCGAGTCGATATGAAGTCACCTTTTTTTCGTTTTCACGAAGTATTTGAGTCGACAAATGCTCTTCTTGAAGGTCCATTCGAACTCAAATAAACACGTCGAGTCGATATGAAGTCACCTTTTTTTCGTTTTCACGAAGTATTTGAGTCGACAAATGCTCTTCTTGAAGGTCCATTCGAACTCAAATAAACACCTCGAGTCGATATGGTCACCTTTTTTTCGTTTTCACGAAGTATTTGAGTCGACAAATGCTCTTCTTGAAGGTCCATTCGAACTCAAATAAACACGTCGAGTCGATATGAAGTCAACTTTTTTTCGTTTTCACGAAGTATTTGAGTCGACAATTGCTCTTCTTGAAGGTCCATTCGAACTCAAATAAACACCTCGAGTCGATATGAAGTCAACTTTTTTTCGTTTTCACGAAGTATTTGAGTCGACAATTGCTCTTCTTGAAGGTCCATTCGAACTCAAATAAACTCGTCGAGTCGATATGAAGTCACCTTTTTTCGTTTTCACGAAGTATTTGTGTCGACAATTGCTCTTCTTGAAGGTCCATTCGAACTCAAATAAACACGTCGAGTCGATATGAAGTCAACTTTTTTTCGTTTTCACGAAGTATTTGAGTCGACAATTGCTCTTCTTGAAGGTCCATTCGAACTCAAATAAACACGTCGAGTCGATATGAAGTCACCTTTTTTTCGTTTTCACGAAGTATTTGAGTCGACAATTGCTCTTCTTGAAGGTCCATTCGAACTCAAATAAACACGTCGAGTCGATATGAAGTCAACTTTTTTTCGTTTTCACGAAGTATTTGAGTCGACAATTGCTCTTCTTGAAGGTCCATTCGAACTCAAATAAACACGTCGAGTCGATATGAAGTCACCTTTTTTCGTTTTCACGAAGTATTTGTGTCGACAATTGCTCTTCTTGAAGGTCCATTCGAACTCAAATAAACACGTCGAGTCGATATGAAGTCAACTTTTTTTCGTTTTCACGAAGTATTTGAGTCGACAATTGCTCTTCTTGAAGGTCCATTCGAACTCAAATAAACACGTCGAGTCGATATGAAGTCAACTTTTTTTCGTTTTCACGAAGTATTTGAGTCGACAATTGCTCTTCTTGAAGGTCCATTCGAACTCATATAAACACGTCGAGTCGATATGAAGTCACCTTTTTTTCGTTTTCACGAAGTATTTGAGTCGACAATTGCTCTTCTTGAAGGTCCATTCGAACTCAAATAAACACGTCGAGTCGATATGAAGTCAACTTTTTTTCGTTTTCACGAAGTATTTGAGTCGACAATTGCTCTTCTTGAAGGTCCATTCGAACTCAAATAAACACGTCGAGTCGATATGAAGTCACCTTTTTTTCGTTTTCACGAAGTATTTGAGTCGACAATTGCTCTTCTTGAAGGTCCATTCGAACTCAAATAAACACCTCGAGTCGATATGAAGTCAACTTTTTTTCGTTTTCACGATGTATTTGAGTCGACAAATGCTCTTCTTGAAGGTCCATTCGAACTCAAATAAACACCTCGAGTCGATATGAAGTCACCTTTTTTTCGTTTTCACGAAGTATTTGAGTCGACAATTGCTCTTCTTGAAGGTCCATTCAAACTCAAATAAACACCTCGAGTCGATATGAAGTCAACTTTTTTTCGTTTTCACGAAGTATTTGAGTCGACAATTGCTCTTCTTCAAGGTCCATTCGAACTCAAATATACACCTCGAGTCGATATGAAGTCAACTTTTTTTCGTTTTCACGAAGTATCTGAGTCGACAATTGCTCTTCTTGAAGGTCCATTCGAACTCAAATAAACACCTCGAGTCGATATGAAGTCAACTATTTTTCGTTTTCACGAAGTATTTGAGTCGACAAATGCTCTTCTTGAAGGTCCATTCGAACTCAAATAAACACGTCGAGTCGATATGAAGTCACCTTTTTTTCGTTTTCACGAAGTATTTGAGTCGACAATTGCTCTTCTTGAAGGTCCATTCGAACTCAAATAAACACGTCGAGTCGATATGAAGTCACCTTTTTTTCGTTTTCACGAAGTATTTGAGTCGACAAATGCTCTTCTTGAAGGTCCATTCGAACTCAAATAAACACGTCGAGTCGATATGAAGTCACCTTTTTTTCGTTTTCACGAAGTATTTGAGTCGACAAATGCTCTTCTTGAAGGTCCATTCGAACTCAAATAAACACCTCGAGTCGATATGGTCACCTTTTTTTCGTTTTCACGAAGTATTTGAGTCGACAAATGCTCTTCTTGAAGGTCCATTCGAACTCAAATAAACACGTCGAGTCGATATGAAGTCAACTTTTTTTCGTTTTCACGAAGTATTTGAGTCGACAATTGCTCTTCTTGAAGGTCCATTCGAACTCAAATAAACACCTCGAGTCGATATGAAGTCAACTTTTTTTCGTTTTCACGAAGTATTTGAGTCGACAATTGCTCTTCTTGAAGGTCCATTCGAACTCAAATAAACTCGTCGAGTCGATATGAAGTCACCTTTTTTCGTTTTCACGAAGTATTTGTGTCGACAATTGCTCTTCTTGAAGGTCCATTCGAACTCAAATAAACACGTCGAGTCGATATGAAGTCAACTTTTTTTCGTTTTCACGAAGTATTTGAGTCGACAATTGCTCTTCTTGAAGGTCCATTCGAACTCAAATAAACACGTCGAGTCGATATGAAGTCACCTTTTTTTCGTTTTCACGAAGTATTTGAGTCGACAATTGCTCTTCTTGAAGGTCCATTCGAACTCAAATAAACACGTCGAGTCGATATGAAGTCAACTTTTTTTCGTTTTCACGAAGTATTTGAGTCGACAATTGCTCTTCTTGAAGGTCCATTCGAACTCAAATAAACACCTCGAGTCGATATGAAGTCAACTTTTTTTCGTTTTCACGAAGTATTTGAGTCGACAAATGCTCTTCTTGAAGGTCCATTCGAACTCAAATAAACACCTCGAGTCGATATGAAGTCAACTTTTTTTCGTTTTCACGAAGTATTTGAGTCGACAATTGCTCTTCTTGAAGGTCCATTCGAACTCAAATAAACACGTCGAGTCGATATGAAGTCACCTTTTTTTCGTTTTCACGAAGTATTTGAGTCGACAATTGCTCTTCTTGAAGGTCCATTCGAACTCAAATAAACACCTCGAGTCGATATGAAGTCAACTTTTTTTCGTTTTCACGAAGTATTTGAGTCGACAATTGCTCTTCTTGAAGGTCCATTCGAACTCAAATAAACACCTCGAGTCGATATGAAGTCATCTTTTTTTCGTTTTCACGAAGTATTTGAGTCGACAAATGCTCTTCTTGAAGGTCCATTCGAACTCAAATAAACACGTCGAGTCGATATGAAGTCACCTTTTTTTCGTTTTCACGAAGTATTTGAGTCGACAATTGCTCTTCTTGAAGGTCCATTCGAACTCAAATAAACACGTCGAGTCGATATGAAGTCAACTTTTTGGTTTATTATCTTCGATAATGAACCATTGGAATCGCCCAAAGAAAAAAAATTTTTTAACCCCCCCCCCCCCTTCCAAAAATTTGTTGGTTTACGTTTCAAGACACGTAGATTCAGAAAATCGAATAAAAAAAAACTCTGCAAATTCTTGACACAACGGTTCATTATCTTCTTTGTACAGATCACCCTTCTGATTAGATCATTAGGTCTAGATCCAAAATGTTAGATTAATTATTATTATGAATTATCACTAATTATTAATAACTTTATCAAGTACCTAGTGAAAATGATTATAATTTATTGTTAGGTATTCATCATTTGTATTTATTATTATTAATTATGATAGGTTGGTAGGTACTTCTTTTATAGAAAAATTATTACCGACGTAGTATTAAAAACCCCAGAATTATATCGTATTAATTAATTATAATTAATAATAATTATTATGAATCATACTTTATGATTAATAAATACAAATTATTAATACCTAACAATAAATTATAATAATTTTCACTAGGTACTTGATAAAATTATTATTAATTAGAGATGATTCATAATAATAATTAATCTAACGTTTAGGATCTGGACATTTAGACCTAGTGATCTAGACAAAAGGGTGATCTGTACAAAGAAGATAATGAACCGTTGTGTCAAGAATTTGCAGAGTTTTTTAAATGCTGAACACGATGGTGAAATCAGAATTGCGATATCTTATTCTCCTCTCAAACTGAAGCACTTTTGAGATGAAGAAACGTGATTGTTAATTGACATGTTCTTTATGGAACATTCTGCTCATCTGATACCTAACGAAATAAGTCGAAACGAGCATAAGTCTGCTCTAATCTAATTTCTGACTTCACCGTCGTGTTTAGAGTTGAAATGTCCAATAGCTGAGGGGGGTTTTGGTGAGTTGTGGAGGGGGGGAGGGGGGTTCATCCATAAATTCCAAAAATGAAACGGTCTGTCAAGTGACACCTCATTTCAAAGGGGGTTTCACGCTGAATAAGATGGTTAGGTAAGTCAGAATTGCTATATCTTTTTTTGCTCTCAACCTGGAGCACTTTGAAGATGAAGAAACGTGGTTGATACTTGAGATGTTCTTCATGGACGTCATGTTCTTTAATAGGTAGAGACATTTTACATCAAACCAATTTATTCTTCTAAAATTCGCTCTTATAGCCATGCTGCATGAATGTGGATTTTTTTCCATTTTCTGTTTGCTCTAGAAGTGTGTTTTTTGGTTTATTATCTTTAATAATGAACCTTTGGAATCTCCCAAAATTCGAGGGCTTCAAGATTCCAAAAATATCATGCAATTATAATGTCAGGCAGGGTGATTGACGAAATTTGACAAAAATTACGAATTTCGTTTCACGGGTTCAGACAAGTCTCATGATGATACTTGAAACTTTTCAAAATCCAGGTCAATGGGAAAGGGTTCTAAATGAATTTTGAAACTTTTAAAAATGCAACTTTCGCGAGAAATTTCAGTTCAAGTTTGAACAAGTCCATGGCACTTTGCCCAGTTAGCGTTGTGGTACAATTATGAAATTTGGTTTACATGTTCGGACCACACCCACGATGTTCCTTGAAAATCTTCATAACCTTAGGTCAATGGGAGTCCAAAACGAATTTTGAACTTTTAGCTCAAGTTTGAACAAAGTTTTTTTCAACTTCCCGACTTGAAATTTTAAACATAGGTCACAACTGGATGACAATGCAATATTCACTCGTTTTCCTGGCTGTAAAATTGTTTCAACAATACCTATTTGTTTAAACAAATTAAATTTGGCTAATGAGCTAGTCTTGAAATTTTAAACATGGGTCGAGGATGGATGACAATGTAATATTCACTAGGTTTCTTGTATGTCAAATTGTTTAAACAATACCTATTTGTTTAATTAAATTTGGATGATGAGCTAGAGTTTCACCTATTATTTCGTGAAATAGAGTGGGGTGATCTGCATAAAGAAGATAGTAAACCGTTGAGTCAAGAATTTGCAGAGTTGGTTGAGTTCGAGACTGGGGGGAGGGGGTTTATTAATTTATTTTTTGCTGTTTGGCCTCTTTTGTTGCTCCCTCATGGCAAGGAAACGTCTCTCCGTATCAATTATTGCTCTGGTCGTGTGATAGGTACCATTCACAAGCGATGCGGAGGTGATGAGAGGGAGGAATGAGGAGTCGAATGAATGGAAAACTATACAGTCAATACTCTCCCGACGCAAAGGGTGTGGGGACTGGCGAGGATAACCTCCAGGGCCAGGGGGGTGCCAAGAGAGGTTTCAAATACTGCATAGGGAACAGTGGCGCAGGTCGTCCTGGAGCGGACGGATTCAACAACAGGGAGTCTCTGGAAGAAGAGGGGAACCGAACATCGACTGTAGAGGGATCAACCTGACACACATCCCCAAGTGCCGTTACTCAGTCGAGTACCGCGTCTCTGTGGCCGATATACCGTCCCATGTCTTGAAAGGCGAAAACTTCTTCATAACGCGCGTTATTTTATTTTTTTGTACAGCGTTAACTACCGGTTTATTTCAGTGACGATGGCTCAAAAATCCTTAGGTCTAACGTACCTCTTGTGGTTCTTGGGCGGCGTTTTCGGCCTTCACCATTTCTACCTTGGAAGAGACATACAGGGGTTCTTATGGTGGTGCACTCTCGGCGGATACGTCGGCGGATGGTTGAGGGATCTTTTTTTCATCCCCGAGTACATCCGAGCGGCCAATAAAGACGCCGACTACCTCGCGAGGCTGTCGGAGAAAATGCGGTGTTACCGGACGGTGAGTACCCGTAAATCAATACTCAACTTTCGTCTTCAAGAAAAATTATTTCTACAGTATTATGAATCATTTTATCCACAGCGTACCATGAGTTTCCTCAAACCACGAAAAAACTACAAAATTCCA
Organism: Stenodema calcarata; assembly: GCA_963920205.1. Lineage (NCBI taxonomy): Eukaryota > Metazoa > Arthropoda > Insecta > Hemiptera > Miridae > Stenodema > Stenodema calcarata. The sequence goes on along the minus strand of OY986061.1, from coordinate 12,237,331 downwards.
ACTCAATTTTCCAGCAAACTAACCAATTTTGAACATTTGAACAGTTTCTTTTGCTAATAGTTTTGTACGCAGCACTAAACATTAAAGACAATCAGATCACCAAGAACCGGATTTGATTGGGCAATGAGAGGAGATTTAGGACGTACCCTTCCATCACATACCCAACAACCAGTGACGTAGCCAGAATTTCGATGGAGGGGGGGGGGGGGTGTCGACTATGACCTACCGAATACTCCGTCTGGCGACGAGGTGGCCCGGAAATTTTACATTATTATTTAAAAAACAGGTTTTTACATAATATTATGTTAAATTGAAAAAAAGGTGGTTGTACAAACTTAACTACAACAAATATTCAGTTTTTGCCATTTTTTGGGTAGAAAAAAAAAAAAAACAGAAAGGGGAATTCCACCCCCCCTGGCTGAGTCCCTGAAACAAGGTGATCCTATTGAAACAGGCTTTTCGTGCCAAAAACGGACTATTGAACCATTTTTGGTGATTTTATCTGGTTTGGCATTTTTGGTCGTGGAATTCATTCGATTTGTTCATTCAAGTGTTCAAATGAGTAAAAAATCGTCTATTTTGTTCCCCATTTTTCAAACTTTTTTCCGGGAGATACCGTCTCTGGGTAGGGTCCCCCGGTTTTGAACCCTTTTATGGGATATTTTGCGTTCATTGCAGCAGAACCCATTAATTTTTAATCAGCGTAGTAGTTACCATATAACCCCTAAGAACCAAGTTCTTTAACCTGTTTTCTAAAATCCCCCCCCCTTCACCCTTCCCTTCATCACGTGGTACTATTGAAACAGGCTTTTCGTGCCAAAACGAACTATTGAACCATTTTCGGTGATATTTTTCCTGGTTTTTGGTTCATAAAAACTCTTTACCAGTGCTTTTGTAATTAGAAATTTATGGTCGTGGTTGCATGCACTTACTAGCAATAACGATAAGTGGCGTAACGAAGGGGGGGGGGGGGGTGGAGTCTAGGGGATCAAGTGTTCAAATGAGTAAAAAATCGTCTATTTTGAACCCCATTTTTTCAACCTTTTACCATCTCTGGGTACCGCCCTCCTGGATTTGGACCCTTTTATGGGATATTTTAACCTCGTTCTTTAATCTGTTTTCTAAAAAAGACCCTCCCCCCCCCCCCTTCGCTTCTACAACGTGGTATTGTTGAATCAGGCTTTTCGTGGCAAAACGAACTATTGAACAATTTTTGGTGAGTTTTTCCTGGTTTTTGGTTCATAAACTCTTTAACTTTGGTCGTGGAATTCATTCCATGCACTTAGTCGCAATAACGAGCAGTGGCGAAGGGGGAGGGGGTCCAGAGGGTGTTCAAATGAGTAAAAAACTCGGTAAAAAATTAAATCCTCTATTAAGAACCCCATTTTTCAAACTTTTTCCCGGGAGGTACCTCTGGGGTATACCCCCCTCCCCCCACACAGGTTTTGGGCCCTTTTATGGTATATTTTGCGCTCATTTCAGCAGTACCCATTAATGTTTAATCAGCGTAGTAGTTACCATATAACCCCTAAGAACCACGTTCTTTGACCTGTTTTCTAAAATCCCCCCCCCCCTCCCAGATATCTTATGGCTTTTGATTTTGGATCCCCCGAACGAATTCCTGGCTACCCTACTTATCGTATTTTAATGGTGTGTGGAGGTGCTCAATGGTACCTCATTACCATCGCGAAATCCTTACTGAAATAACACACGAACTTACTTTCCCCTTTCGCAATGCAGAGGAGGTGCTCGATCATTGCATATTGGAGTAGCCACACGTCACTGGTTCACATTTATTAGTAGTTGATGTTTTTGGTTTTCGGTTGTTGATTGAGTGGTTTGGGCAAAATCATTGACTTATACCACTTATTGGAGCATAACCCCACCACAAGGAAGGGGGTTGCATGATTGATTGATTGGTTGATTAGTCACTGAGGAGGAGTGGCAGTACGAGCCTTGGGTATGTTTGCTTTGGGCTCTTGGGAAATCGAACTGTGATGCTGTGTGCAGCTGAATCAACGTAGCGGTGTGTTTATTGCACTATTGTCCATAAATCCTGGTATTATCCACCGTACAGTTTGCAGCAAGTTTCTTCGGCCTATTCGATTACCTGAGCCTAAAATGGGCCCCTCCCACATTCCACTTTTACTATTCGGCTTGTCTGTATCAAACCGTTACGACCTTGACCCTGCGGTCGGTGTGAAATGCTTTTTTCCGTCTTCGCCTGAATCGCCGAGGAATCGGACGGGAGGGGAAGTTGTGACGTTTTCTGCTTTCTTGCCCGATAACTTTCACCGCTGCCTCGGCCTCCTTTCGAGACTTTTCTAGAAGCGACCTCGCTCTAATGTTTCGACTCGACGAAGTTTGAAAAGGAACAGACAAAAATCTCGGGGACAATTCAGATTTTTCCCGTTAGAGTTGCAATTGAGAAGGCTCCAGCTTTTTGTAGTTTTTTTTTAGCGAATTTTCGAAGAAAAGGAAGCTATTGTTCGCGGTCCAAAATTCAAAATTGTGAAAACTCAAATTTCGATGGCATCACATGATAACCTCGTATCTCGGTTTTGGTTTTTTTTTTTTAACTTCTTATTTCATCTTCCCATGGTTCGAATTTTGGCGGAAAATGAATGTTCCGCCCCCTAGAGACCTTTAGTTAATGAAATTACGCCAAAATTCGAACCACAGAACGATTAGATAAGAAGTTTTCTTTTTTAAAAAAAGCCCAAAAACCAAGAGACGAGGTTATCATACTTTTTAAGTTTTTATACTCAAAGCCGTTTCAGACCATCCTGAATTCACTGTGTGTACACAGGGTGTTGGGCACTTGGTGTAAAATAAAAAAATCCACAGTCATGCAGAATGGCTATAAGAGCGAATTTTCGAAGAAATAATAATTCTCGCAATTATTGGTTTTATGTATAATAGGGATAGGTTCTCGAGGGTTGGTCCAATGAAAAGACGTTATTTTAGGCCGACGTTTCGATGTATTCGTACATCCTCTTCAGGGCTTAAAATGTTTACTGTCTATTTATTAACGAGAAATGAGACAGTAAACATTTTAAGCCCTGAAGAGGATGTACAAATGCATCGAAACGTCGGCCTAAAATAACGTCTTTTCATTGGACCAACCCTCGAGAACCTATCCCTATTAATCGAGTGGTCCAGAATCTCAGAACCAGTTTATGTATAATGTCTCCATTAAAGAACATGGTGTCCATGAAAAACATCTCAAGTATTTACCACGTTTCTTCATATTCAAAGTGCTCCAGTTTGAGAGGGGAATAAGATATAGCAATTCTGACTTCCCCATCTTATTCAGCTTGTAAAAACCTTTAAAATGAGGTGTCACTTGACAGACCGTTTCATTTTTGGAATTTATGGGTAATCCCCCCTCCACGCCCAAACTCCCCAACTCCCCTCCTCAGCTTTGGGACATTTCAACCCTGAACACGACGGCGAAGTCAGAATTGCAATATCGCATTACGTCATCAAATTAGAGCAGACTAACTCCCCAAACCCCCATCAGCTATTGGACATTTCAACTCTATACATATACATATAATTTTTGGTGTCTTTTGGCAGTGGATTCAGGATGGTCTGAAACAGATTTTGGTATGAAAATGTTTCGAAAATTCGAGTTTTAAAAATGTTGGACCGAGAACAATAGCAACATTTTCTTCGAAAATTCGCTAGAAATGGGTAAACTAGACTGAAAATGTAGTAGAACGCCGCAAGCCGAACTTTTCTATAGCAATCCGTTCCCAAGATATGATTTTTTTTAAAAGGTTTTTTGGTTTTTCAGAAAACCACGTTTTTTGCCATAAAGATCCACGTTTCTTCACTTTAATGGTTGGTCCCTTAATTCTTCAAATAACACATTGAACTCTCCTTTCTCGTCTCTACAGTCATATAGCTGGCTCACGTCCTCCGACTTTTCACTATTTAAAAGTAGTAACTTTAACAACGGATTTTCAATCAGATATAACTCATCAAGTTCGTCCATATTTGGCGAGTGGCGGAAACGTACTGACGATCAGAATACCAGGAAACGCGTGCAGTGGAACCACCCTTGACGAGGATTTCGTCAGAATACATTTTCGTCAGAAAACGCATGCTTAGTAACCGTAGCCTTAGGAGGTGTTGTTTCTTAAGCGACGAAATATGAAATTGCAAACTGGAAGGTCTTGAGGGTTTCTGATGAATGTCAAACTAAGTTTTCCCACTCAGGCGCATGTGGAAACCAAGTAGTTTTTTTTTTTTTTTTGGTTTAATAATAAGTAATTATATATTACAGTACAGTTTAGCATAATATTAATAATAATAATAATAATAAACTCTTTTATTATCCAAATAGGAACAAAGTTCCCGCCGAGCCTGGACAATAATATAAAACAACTAAACTATACTATTTTTATAAGAACCCAATTGGGGGTTAGAAAAAAAAGAGATAACGAGAAAAAAAAAAAAAAAGAAAACTAGAATTGCGTATTATGAAAGAAGAAAGAGGAAGAGGGAGACTGAAAAGAAAAGAATATAAAGAAGAAGAGTAGAAAGAAAATGCAGTAGAATGAAGCAGGAAAGAGGATTACTGAAACGTGATGAAGAGACTATTGGTGGGTAAAATGTTCTTTTAGTGATTTGGTAATTGCTCCGAGAGTGGGGAGAGACCTGACA